>CM074724.1:135235724-136583724 GCA_037306005.1 Rhinophrynus dorsalis
TACTTACATCTCTATTACTGGCTTGCTATTTCTGTATATACCTGCATGTATTTATGCTTTGTTTGTGTGGGCCCATAGGCCTAACTATGTGTGTGATCTTTATCTCAATAAAGTAATTTTAACCTTACCAATCTGGTCTGAGTGTTTATCAAAAAACCATGACAACTTCTTGGGAGAGTATTCTCTCTATCATGTTACTGTAGAGTATATACTTGCTATTTTCTTCTTGAAGGGAGAACTTGCACTCAATATGCTGCGTCATGCTGGGGGCTGCAATGCACCTATGTACATGAATTTTGGGAGCACTACAATGCTCTTGTGCAAGTTTTGTGTATGGTGGATATCTTAATTTCCCACATGTATAGTTTGGAGGCATTGTGGTATGCCCATGTGTTTATGCTCTGAATTGCCAAGATGCTCTTCTGTGTACACTTCTGCCACTTGTTGCATCTCCTTTGTGGACTGTTTGATAGGCTGTGTCCAGTTATTTTGGGGTACACTCCTAATGCTAAGAGGTTGACCTCTGTATATATGATTTGCTTGTAGGTATTTACGCACGCTTGTGGGGTTGTCACGGTAATCAGGAAAAGAAGGACAGACACAGTAATAAGATATAACCACCTTTATTAGAAAATACAGTGATAATAGTATATGAGATGATGTGGGATATCATCACAACCCCAGATCACTGAATGATAGGGCCAAAGCTCCTACCTGGAACTGCACACTGTGCTATGCACTGCGCTACTGCAAGGTACCGGAGACTAAAGGCAACAGGGAGCGTGAGTCGGACAGAGCTGTGAGACACAGAAACTAATGGTCAGGCAGTCTAGGAGCATACGGAGAGAGTAGTCAGCCAGAGCCACAGGTCAGACAAGCCGGGGATACATGGAGCGAGATAGGAGCCGGAGGACAGACAATCCAAGGACTACACGGAGGGAGTGAGTGTCACGGTTTTTGATGAACACCCAGACCAGATTGGTAAGGTAAAAATGACTTTATTGAGATAAAGATCACAAACGTAGTTAGGCCTTTGGGCCCACACAAACAGAACATAAATATATGCAGGTATATACAGTAAAAGCAAGCCAGTAATAGAAATGTATGTATGAATGAGAACAATCACTGGCAATGGAGGGTCTGGCTTTAACTGAACAGGCAGCAGGCAACACAGTCCGAGAACAGACCACAGGACCTTAGTGACAGATGGCCCAGGAGGAGATGACTGGCACAACCCAGACACCTGGGAGGCACAGAACCCGGAGGAGCGAGACAACACTACTGGCGCAACCCAGATGCCTGGGAGGCACAGAACCCAAAGCAGCGAGGCAACACTACTGGCAGAACCCAGATGTCTGTGAGGCACAGAACCCAAAGGAGCGAGGCAACACTGACCATGGCACTGGATGCCAATAGACCGAGACAACTCTCATAGGCAAGCCCTAGAACGCTAGGGGTGGCTCGTAATACAGTGTAAATATATATATATGACATATATATATATATATATATATATATATATATATATATATATATAAAGACAACCAGTGTCCCTTCTCAATGAGGATGGTAACAACGCAATGCTGGCGCTTGAGCCCAAGGCTACTGCAGAGTGGAATATGCACAACCCTACCTGGACTGTCCAGGCACGCAAAGGGTCAATATGTAACACCCTTTGATACACTGCAACTCCCAAAGGGGAGTGAGCCCAGCGCTGTAAGGGAGGTGGACACAGAGAGATCAGAGTAACACAGTCATTGCTATGAACACTGTACCGGTACTTCGCGTGTGCACACCGCCAATGGCAGTAAGGAGAGTAGCTACAGCACAAATGCTTAGCTAACGGTCAACAGAGTAACAGCGCCATGCGGCACAGCCTATTAGCATAACAGCAGAGCCACAGCAAGTCTAGCTGGAGCAAACGGAGGCAACCAAGTGGTAGGCTCGATACGGATGGCAACAGAGTGTCAATACTCTAGACACTGATGGTAACGGAATAGACACACAACCAGGTATGGTCAGTAATGGAGCGGGTTCTCAGCCAGATATAGTCAGCAACAGAGCGGGTTCTCAGCCAGATACAATCACCAACTGAGTGAGTTCTCAGCCAGCTATAGTCAGCAACGGAGCATGTTCTCAGCCAGATATGGTCAGCAACGGAGTGGGTTCTCAGACAGAAACAGTCTGTAACGGAAGCGGGTCCTCAGCCAGATACGGTCAGCAATGGAGCAGATTCTCAACCAGAAACATTCAGTAACAGAAGCGGGTCCTCAGCCAGATATGGTCAGCAACAGAGCGGGTTCTCAGCCAGATACAGTCAGCAGCGGAGCGGCAGAAGTACAGCAAACTCAGGAACGTTGTCAGGTAGGCCAGGGCATACACGATCAGCAATAACGGAGCAAAAGTCAGGAACTAGTACACTACGAAAGGGCACCATAGTGTAGACATGACAGAGGTTATAAAGGCTATCACTGGGCAGCGACAAAGATACTGGCCAGTCAGAAATGAGATATGGAAATAGAAGATGCAGAATGTCGCTGCCTGCAGCCAGGAGCACGGGCACCGTGATAGTGAGTCAGCCAGAGCCACAGATCAGGGTTAATCCTGTGGAGAACCTGAAAGGGGCCCACAAATCGGGAAGCCAACTTTTTACAAGGCACCTTGAAACTCTCTCTCCCACCTGGAACACTGGAGCTGGTAGCGTCTATGGTCAGCTTGTCTTTTATAGCTTAAAGTGGAACTCTGAAGGGATCTCTGAACCCGTACCCATGTGGATGGGAGTGCCCTCAACTGCTCCTCCAGAGCAGGAATATACTGAGCCTTGAAAGAATCTGGCAGCAGCGAAGATTGGGACCCGTAGTAAATCAGGAAGGGTGAGTTCCGAGAGGAGGAATTGACTGCACTATTTCTGGCCAGCTCCAACCACAGTAACAGGTTCGCTCAGTTGTCATGATGGTCAAAAATGAAACAATGGAGAAACTGTTCAAGGACTTGATTAGACCTCTCTGCGGCACCATTAGACTGTGGATGATAAGCAGAGGAGAACGAAAGCTGGATCCCCATCTGACCTCAAAAGGCTCTCCTGAAACATGACACAAATTGGCTCCCATGATCTGAGACCACCACTTTGGGTATACCATGGAGATGAACCACCTCCTTCGCAAAGATCTCGGCCAACTCCTTGGAGGAGGGGGGTCCCTTCAGTGTCACAAAATGGGCCATTTTGGAAAATCATCAGGATGACCGTCAGGATGACCGTGTAACCCTTCGAGACAGGCAACTCTACCATAAAGTCTATCGACAAGTAAGACCAAGGATGCTCCCCATTAAGGATGGGCTGCAGGAGGCCAACTGTCAATTTTCTAGGAATCTTGGTTTGCGCACAAGTAGAATATGCAGCAACAAATGTGAAATAATCTGCCCTCAAGCTGGGCCACCAAAAGAGTCTGGTCATAGACCATATAAGCTGGTCTCTACCAACATGTTCTGTAGCTTTAGAGGAATGGTACGTCTCTAGTAATCTGATACGGAGGGATTCGGTCACAAAACATTTCCCATTAGGCTTCTCCGCCGGGGCACAAACTTGAGCAGCCAAAACCTCCTCGTCCAGCGGGGATGTAGTACTGGTACGTACCGTAACCAGTATGTGGTTAGGAGGAGTAATAGGCACCGGAGGAGACTCCTCCTGGGACTCAGCCCCAAATTGTCGAGAGAGAGAGCAACTTCAAGAAAAAAAAGCAAGGCAGCAATGGTCTCCCAGGACCTGTGCGCTGGAACAGCAAAGTGCCTACACCAGATTCCGAGGCATCCACTTTCCAGGTAAACAGTAGGATAGGATTCGGGTGGGACAGCATCGGGGCCTTCGCAAAGGTGGACTTCAAGTCCTTGAAGGCACCTTTCTGAGTCATACCTGTAAGTGGTTTCACGACTGAGGAAAAGTTTTGTATGAACTTCCTATAATAATTAGTGAAGCCCAGGAACCACTGTATGGATTGTAGCCCCACGGGAAGCGTCCACTGCAAGACAGCAGACAGTTTTTGTGGATCCATGGCCAGGCCAGCGGATAAAATCAGTTATCCCAAGAAGATCACCTGGGATTTGTGGAATTCACACTTTTCAAGATTGCAGAACAGCTTGTTATCTCTTAGCAGTTGTAGAACCCGTGCTACATCTGCTCTATGTGCCTCCAAGGTGGGAGAATGGATGAGTATATTATCCAAATATTCTACAATGCAACTCTGTAGTAGGTCTCTTAAAACGTCATTAATGAACTCCTGAAAATTAATCGCTGTCTTCCATTCATCGCCCTCTCTTATTCGCACCAAATTGTATGCAGCCCTCAAGTTCAGTTTTGTGAAAACAGTTGAGCCTTTGATACGATTGAATAGCTCTGTGATCAACGGAATCGGATAAGTGTTCTTTACCATCAGCGTATTTAGGCCCCAGAAATCAATAGATGGTCTAAGCTCCCTATCATTTTTCTTAAAGAAAAAGAAGCCTGCACCCGCAGGGGAGGAAGACTTCTGGATAATGCCCCTGGCTAGAGAGTCCTCCATGTAATCCTCCATGGCCTTGTTCCCCTCCACCGACAAGGGATAAACTCGGCCCCTAGGAGGTCTGGCCCCTGGTACCAGATCAACAGTACAGTCATAAGGCCTGTGTGGTGGCAATGTACTGGCCTCTACCTTATTAAATACCTCTTTGTAGGACTGGTACTTAGTAGGTAACAAGGTACAGGTACACAATACTCTCGTAGGCTGCTGGAGGCAAGATTTATTACATAGAGGTGACCATGACAGGATATCTCAGGTCTGCCAGTCAATTCTAGGGTTGTGAGTCTGCAACCAGGGAAAACCCAAAATGACAACATGATGGGGAAAATGTATCACCTGGAACTGCTGTGTCGCCACATGGAGTGCCCCTACTCTTAGAAACAAAGGGTGAGTCTCGTGAGTAGTGTGTGTTGGCAGTAGGGGTCTGCCATCAATAGCCTCAATAGCCAAAGGAGTGCAGTGAGGCAGCAAAGGAATAACATGTTTGACCGCAAAGTCCACATCTATGAAAAACCCTGCAGCCCCTGAGTCCAGTAGTGCCAGAGCCACCACTGGAGACTCGGCCCAAGCTAGTACAACTTCGAGGATAGGTTTGTCCAGAATTCACTCTGGAGATTGTGAAATGCCACCAAGGGTCTGTCCCCCACTAGGTGCACTCGTTTTACCAGCCGTACAGGGCAAGCACGCAACACGTGACCCAGCTCTCCACAGTATAAGCAAAGGCCCCTCCTCCGGCGCTGAGCCCTCTCCTCCTCTAAAAGGCATGTGAAGCCTAGCTGCATAGGTTCCACCCCGGCATGTTCGGAATTAGGAGGAGTGGGAGGTGAGGGAGGACAGGGTGGACATAAGAAAATGGCTGCCACCCGAGGCAAAGTTTTACGGCCTTGTTCCTTAAATGAAGGCCTTTCACTGATTCGTGTATCAATCAAGATGGTGACTGAGATTAGCTCCAAGCAGGTCTCGGGCTGCAGTCTCGTCTTTAATTGCATCACACAAGCCCTGGGAGAATGTGGCAACTAAGGCTTAATTGTTCATTCCTACCTCCACTGCCAGAGTACGAAACTCAATAGCGTAGTCTGTTACAGTACGTGCGCCCTGCCATATTGTCATAAATCATTTGACAGTGGAGGTTGCATGCCCAGGAACATCAAAAACTCTCCGAAAGGAGGCCACAATTTCTGTGAAATCATGGACTGTGTGTTTTTCCGTCTCCCATAGTGGATTGGCCCGGGACAATGCCTTGCCAAATATGAGGGAGATCAGGAATCCCACCTTACTTCGCTCAGTAGAGAATGCATGTGATACCATCTCCAAAACAATTCCCAGCTGATTGAGGAACCCCCTACACATTGTAGGTTCCCCATCGTATCTTTGTGGAAGAGGAGTGGAGCCAGACAACCCTTTACTTATGCCAGTTTCAGAGGTAGTAGCCACAACCGGTGAAGGTGCTGGGGATGCCACCGGTTGCAGAGCAAAGTGTTCTAGGTGAGCCGTGCGATTTAACAGTATCTGCATAGCAAAAGACAATTGGTCTATTCTATGGTCTTGAGAATCCATCCTGGAGAGGATGCTCTGAGTAGGTGGACTGCCTATACCTTCATTTTACATGGCCCTTACTTACTGTCACAGTAATCAGGCAAAGAAGGACAGACACAGTTATAAAATGTAACCACCTTTGTTAGAATATACAGTGATAATAGTATATGAGATATAGAGATGATAATATCCCACACAACCCCAGACAACCGGATGATAGGGCCCAAGCTCCTACCTGGAGCTGCACACTGTGGTACGCACTGCACTACTGTGAGGTACTGGAGACTAAAGGCAACAGGGTGCGAGAGGCAGACAGAGCTGCGGGACACAGAGACTAATGATCAGGCAAGCTAGGAGCGTACAGAGCACGTAGTCAGCCAGAGCCGCAGGTCAGACAAGCCGGGGATACATTGAGCAAGATAGGAGCTGGAGGACAGACAAACCGGGGACTACACGGAGCAAGTGAGTCAGCCAGAGCCACAGGTCAGAACCAATGTGGGTAGTCAGACAAGCCGGGGGTTAACAAGGAGCGAGTTAGTCAGCCAGAGCCACAGGTCAGAACCGATGTGGGTAGTCAGACAAGCCGGGGTCATACACGGAGCAAATTCTCAGATAAGCACAGGTCATAATAGAGCACTAGAGAAACTAACAGGAGACTATGATAGGGATGCTTTATTAGGGCCTAGATGCTTTTGTCTAGTGTGGTGGTAGTTGTGTCTAAGTTTTTTGCACTAGGTAATGGGCCTGTTTTTCACTTTTGGTTACTAGGTCTTGATCCTGTACTGTATGCCGCTCAGTGGTGCTCCTGCACTGCTTCCGCACCCTGGTTTTGCCTGGCTATAGCTGCATGATAAGGGAGCTGGTCTAGGCATTTTTTATTTTCTGCGGTGTAATGTTGCTTCTGTACCTCAAGAATTATACACAGTAAACTCTGTTGCGTAGTTCAACACACCTATGGGGTACTCCAGACTGTATGATCCCTCTGACGCGTTTCATGCTACAAGCACTTTATCAAGGAGAATAGCAAATATATAAATATATATAACTTTGCCTGCTGACCGCATACTATTGACATCATCATCCCACTATTTCCCTGTTGACATGGATTGAACTATACTTGGCGTCTGTTTGCAGTGTGTAGGGAGTGAAGGTGTTTGGATCACGGAAGTCTCCCCATAAGTGGGTAAGAACCTGACCAGTATACATCAAAGGGACTTATTGTTTGCCAAATCATGGTGGAAGGAGATATACTACCGCTGAGTACTTAATAATGTCAATAAGTTCCCCACATACAGCTGCATGGCAGTATTCCAGAGGGAATAGTGGAGGAATACAGAGGAACGGACATTTCCTATTGTGGCGGCTTGTCGGGACAGGAAAGTTCAAATACTCCAGAGAAACATTGATTAACACACTCCCACTGCTACATTAGTATTTTTATTTGTGTTGAACAGTGACTGGGGAGGTACATCCAGGGATTGAGCTACACCATTGAATTGTAGGATTATATTAAGTAGTCTTATTTTTGATATCATTTTATTGACAAATTGTTTTTTATATTAATGCATTTTATATTGCATATATTTTCTTGTCCATCTCGCTTGGATTGCTGTTATTATGATATAGTGTATTAGCGTGTGTTCACACCAGTCGGGATACGGGAGTCAGGTAACGGACCCACTGGGGTACATCTACACATGCTGAGTGACGGTGAGGATGTTCGGGTTGGTTGGTTGTCTCCGTTTCCCGGCAGTAGTGCACTAATAGTATTTATAACAGTTTCTATCATATCATATTTAATGGCCTCCTTTTGTGTGGTTTTTATAAACATGGCAACATTCACTAAGTTCCCATCCCTTGTTTGGTTTTTATCTATGAGACTAAGACATCTGGTGAAGGAGGTCGCTTATTCTGTTTTAATTTGTTTGACTTTTTCTCTGTCCTATCAGCTGACAGGGCAGGAGCAAATCCATCTAGTGAATGCTGCCATGTTTAGTCCAGGAAAGGAGAATTTCAGTAAGTATGATATAATTCTCCATTTTTTCACACAAAGGGCTCGATTCAAATGTTGGAGTTAAAACTAGCGTGAAGAAAAAAACTGGCTTCGCGAGTTAAACCAAACTGGGTAACGTGAGATTCAAATGTTCCATACCCAAAAGAGTTAACGCGTGACGGCCTACAAAACACACGAAGACTACAAAACTGGAGTCGCCAAATATTTGACCTCATCGTCGACGCCAAACACGCGAGAAACGCGAGAAACGTCTCCAAAAGCAAAAAACAAGCGAAACGTCCAACGTTACCAAGCGCTCCAGCCAATCACAGCACCCCAAAGTATCAAGTTCAGTCGAAAAAACTATAAATAGACCCCAAATCACCTACGCACCTTTGTCTGTTATCGAGTTCACAGAGCTAGATCTCAGGACTAGTGATGAGCGAGCATGCTCGGCCGAAGCTCGGTTCGGCTCGAGCATCGCTCTGCTCGGCACATGGCGGTACTCGTACGAGTACCGCATGTGCTCGCCCGCCATGTTCGGGTCTCCTCCCCGCACGTTTCGCAGCTGCTGCGCAGCCAATAAACGTGCGGGGAGGCTCTGACATCAGTGTAATGCCAGCAGCCATGTTGGCTGCTGGCATTACACTGATTGGCTGGCCAGAACCCGTGATCGGGTGCTGTATAGCACCCGACGCGCGAGTTCGGCTCATTCTTAGCCAGGGAGAGATGCGCTTAGGCAGGGAAAGTCAGTGTAGGGAGAATAAAATTGTTGAAACTCTTTCAAGACCCAAAAGTCCTTTTTAGGACTGTTGTGTGTGGGGGCAGCATTTATATTTTGTTTGGGGGGGCACAATTTCCTTTTTTTTGTGGGGGGGATATTTGTAAGGTGACATATAATACTAGATGCACAGGAAGTCAGTGTAGGGAGAATAAAATTGTTGAAACTCTTTCAAGACCCAAAAGTCCTTTTTAGGACTGTTGTGTGTGGGGGCAGCATTTAATTTTTTTTGGGGGTGGCAGAATTTCATTTTTTTGTGGGGGGGACATGTTCTAAGGTGACATTGTACTAGGTGCACAGGGACAAATATTTCACAGTGCAGTGACAAGCTGACATATTCTGTTAGGTGCACAGGGCCAATGATTTTACAACGCAGCGACAAAAAGGGCCATTTTAAACGTGTGCCTAGCCATAGATTATTGTCACATTCTGTTTAGTGTGCAAATTCACAAATTAACGTCACATATTCCGTTCACTGTGCCTAGCCGCACATTAGCGTCACATTCTGTTTCGTGTGCCTAGCTGCAGATTAGCGTCACATTCTGTTTCGTGTGCCTAGCCGCAGATTAGCGTCACATATTGTTTAGTGTGCCTAGCCGCAGATTAATGTCACATATTGTTTAGTGTGCCTAGCCGCAGATTAGCGTCACATATTGTTTAGTGTGCCTAGCCGCAGATTAGCATCACATTCTGTTTCGTGTGCCTAGCCGCAGATTACCGGCATATATTCCGTTTAATATGAAGAAGGCGGGTAAAAAGGGACGGGGAAGTGGACGTGATCCTGATAGTTCATGGCGCGGGTCAGGACGCGTAGAAACTGTGCCTGGTGCCAGAGCACAAGAAAGAAAGACATCCACCATACCTAGCTTCATGTCTCAGTTTACAGGGCGTCGCAGGACATCACTCTCGAGGTCAGACCACTGCGAACAGATGGTCGGTTGGATTTCAGCTGATACTGCTTCCAGTCGGTTAAGCACCACCCTGTCTTCCACCAAGTCCACTCTCAGTAGCCAAGAGTCTGGTCAACATAATCCTCACCCTGATCATCCTTTCTACCACCATAGAGGGTCTGGCCAAAGAAGTGATCCCACACTGGGAAATAGTGAGGAGCTCTTCTCATCACCAATCCTTGATTTGAACCTCTCTCCAAGCACACTTGCAGAGGAACATGACATCTTGTGCCCTGATTCACAAACTCTAGAGGGTACCCAATCACAAGAAGATGACAGAGGGGAACGGCATTTAAGGTCAAAGGAAGTGGATGATGATGATGAGACACAGTTGCCATCAAATCAACCACAATTACTGTCTCAAGACCTTGATGAGGAGGATGATACACAGTTGTCAATGACTGAGGATGTGGTGGGATCAAGAAATGAGGAGGATGATCAGAGTGAGGAAGTGGAGGAGGACTTGGTGGACGATGAGGTCACTGACCCCACCTGGGAAGGTGGAAAGCCGAGCGATGACAGCAGTCCTGAGGGTGAGCCATCTGCAGCACCGCAACAGGCTGGAAGAGGCAGTGGTGTGGCTAAAGAAAGAAGGCGGACCGCACCAAACCGGCCCGCAAATGTTCCACGGAGCACCCCCTTGCGTAAATCTCCCTTGCCAAGGGCTAGGTGTTCCGCGGTATGGCGTTTTTTTAAGGAAAGTGCGGACGACAAAAGAATTGTAGTTTGCAACCTGTGCCACACCAGAATGAGCACCAGAATGAGGCATGAACACTAGCAACCTCACCACCACCAGCATGATCCGACATATGGCATCCAAGCACCGTAATAAGTGGGAGGAACGCCCGGATCGCCAATCTGTGTCTGCAGGCCACACCACTGCCTCCTCTTCCCCTGTTTTCGGTGCTGGCCAATCGCCTGTCGAAGGCGCAGGCCCGCATACCTCCCGCCCTGCACCTGTACCATCTGAAGCACCATCAGCGACCACATCCACTTCCCTGTCCCAGCGCAGCGTCCAAATGTCATTACCCCAGGCATTTGAGCGCAAGCGAAAATACCCAGCCACCCACCCACAGGCCATAGCACTAACCTCACACCTTTCCAAATTACTGGCCATCGAAATGCTGCCATTTAGGCTTTTGGAGACTGAGTCCTTCCGCAGCCTGATGGCAGCAGCTGTCCCTCGGTACGCAGTCCCCAGCCGCCACTACTTTTCCCGGTGTGCCGTCCCCGCCTTACACCACCATGTGTCCCTTAACATCACCCGTGCCCTGACCAACGCAGTTACTGGGAAGGTCCACTTAACGACTGACACATGGACAAGTGCTTGTGGCCAGGGACGCTACATTTCCCTGACGGCACACTGGGTGAATGTCGTGGAGGCTGGGAGCGACTCGGACCCTGGGATGGCACAGGTGCTACCCACGCCGAGGATTGCGGGCCCTACCTCCATCAGGGTTTCCGCCAGCACCTACGTTATTGGCTCCTCCTCCTCCGTTTCCACCTCCGAATTCTCTGCGCGCAGCGCCACTCACCCATCAGCCGGTAGCTGGAAGCAGTGTAGCACTGCAGTGGGGAAGCGTCAACAGGCCGTGCTGAAGCTGATCTGCCTTGGGGACAAACAGCACACGGCCTCAGAGCTGTTGCAGGGGATTAGTCACCAGACCGAGCAGTGGCTCTCGCCACTCAACCTGCAACCAGGCATGGTTGTATGTGATAATGGGCGTAACTTGGCGGCGGCTTTGGAGCTCGGCAAGCTCACACACGTACCATGCCTAGCGCATGTATTTAATTTAGTGGTTCAGCGATTTCTAAAAACCTACCCCAATTTGCATGATCTCTTGACGAAGGTGCGCCGCGTGTGTGCACATTTCCTTAAGTCATCTACAGCTTCAGCCGGCCTGTTGACGCTGAAGCAGCGCTTACAATTGCCAGCTCACCGGCTGCTGTGTGACGTGAGCACGCGCTGGAACTCCACCTTCCACATGTTGGCCCGGCTTTGTGAGCAGCAGAGGGCAGTAGTGGAGTACCAGCTGTTACACGGTCGTCGCCTCTCCGTTCAACTTCCTCTAATCAGAAGTGAGGAGTGGGAATGGATGTCAGACCTCTGTGAGGTTTTACGCAATTTTGAGGAATTGACACAGATGGTGAGCGGCGATAACGCTATTATCAGTGTAACCATCCCACTTCTGTGTCTACTGAAACGCTCGCTGCTCACAATTAAAACCGACGCTTTGCATGTGGAAGAGGTGGAAATGGGGGAGGAAGAGCTTACACAAGGTGATAGCCAGAGCACCCTCACTTCGTCTTCTCAGCGACAATTGGAGGAGGCGGAGGAGGAGGAGGAGGAGGAGGAAGACACGGTTGCCTCCGCTACAGAGGGTAGCCATGGAACTTTAGTTCCATCTCTTCAGCGTGGGTGGGCAGAAGAGGAGGAAGAGGATGAGGAGATTGAGAGTCATCCTCCTGGTGAGGACAGCGAAATCTTGCCTGTTGGTACTCTGGCACACATGGCTGACTTTATGTTAGGCTGCCTTTCCCGTGACCCACGCGTTATACGCATTTTAGACAACATGGATTACTGGGTGTTCACCCTTCTGGACCCCCGCTACAAAGAGAATTTCTCATCTCTCATTCCTCCGGTGGAGAGGACAAGCAAAATGGTGCAATACCAGAAGGTTCTTGTCGAAAAATTGCTCCAAAATTTTCCATCTGACAACGCTGGCGGCAGAGTACGTGCTACCTTGGCCAACCGAGAAGGGGAGAAAAGGGGAGCACACAGCAGTTCCGACAAAGGCAGGGCAACACTCTCCAAGGCGTGGGACACCTTCATGACACCCCGCCAGCACCCTCACCCTGATGCGCAGCCTAGTGTCACAAGGAGGGAAAAGTTTTGGTAGATGGTGAAGGAGTACGTAGCAGACCGTTTCAGCGTCCTCACTGATCCCTCTGTGCCTTACAACTACTGGGTGTCCAAGCTGGACACGTGGTATGAACTGGCACTCTACACCTTGGAGGTGCTGGCCTGCCCTGCCGCCAGCGTTCTGTCTGAGCGGGTATTTAGTGCTGCTGGTGGCATCATAACAGATAAGCGTATCCGCCTTTCCACCGAAAATGCTGATAGGTTGACACTTATAAAAATGAACAAGGCCTGGATTTCCCCTGACTTCTCCACTCCACTGGAGGAAAGCCCCGGGTGAACATAAAGTCACTTTAGATATGTTATTTACAATGATGGGAATACTCTGTATTCCCATTCACCCCTTCCACCCAAAAAACGGGTATATGGTTGACTCTTAATCTTCTCATCCTCCTCCTCCTCTTCCATATACCCTGTGATATAATTTTTATATAGGGCCAGCTCACCAGCGGGCCCTGTGATATAATTTTTATATAGGGCCAGCTCACCAGCGGGCCCTGTTTGACAATTTTTGTATAGGTCAGCTCACCAGCGGGCCTTCTCATATAATGTTTTATTGGGTCAGCTCTCTAGCGGGCCCTCTCATATAATGTTTTATAGCGTCAGCTCACTAGCGGGCCTTCGCATATAATGTTTAGGATGGTCAGCTCCGCAGCAGACCCTCACCCATAATGTTTTAGATGGTCGGCTCAGCAGCAGACCCTCATTCCTAATGTTTTAGATGGTCAGCTTAGCGGCATGCCCTCGCCCCTAATGTTTTAGAGGGTCACCAGCAGGCCATTAATCCTAATTTTTCAAGGGTGTGTATGATGCCCTCCTTTATGTGTAATAAAGGGTGTATTGGAGTGACATTTCAGTCTAATTTTTGGCAGCCCTTTCACTTAGTGCATAGGCTTTATGAGTGTTGGACCACTACCTGAACTATTGTACCACAATGTGAATGAGGCCCTCCATTTTGTGATATACAGGTTGTATCGGAGTGCCTCAGGTCCTCCCATTGAATTAAATAGGGCTGGGGTGTTCGACAGAGCAGAAGGTAGTTCTTGGCTTCATCCACTAAGTCACTTCGTCACTTTTACTCAATGGATAAGACCCCACTGTTCCGACTATAAATTTTGGACTTAACAAGGGCAAACGGACATGTTGTAAAACCTGTGGTAGCTGCGGCCTCCGTTCCTGAATGCTGTACCTTACCCGGGCCATAACCACGTTGAACACCTGCTTTACGCTGCGCACGTTTCCCTCTTAATCATGGCCCCAGTTCCGAAAAATCGATGAAATTTTTTGCAGAATTTGCAGATGATATACAAGTAAATATACAGCAAATACTGTTTGGTAACAATTTTTCGCCTAAAATCGTTTTTATCTTCCTTTTTGTGTGTTTTACGGTCAGTCTGTAAAAATGGCGTACTACGGGCGAAACATCGTTCCCAGCAGCGACGTTGGAGTCCAAGATGCATCCAGACATCCTCCCTATGCTGTCCCTGAACCATTTCTGTGGTGTTTCCATCATTTTCTGACCTTTTCCTATGAACCAGGCACCCTCCCCTCATCAGAGCAGGGGGTGCCTGGTGTAATGCTCGAGTCCTCCCATTGACTTCAATGGGGCTCTGGTGCTCGGCCGAGCACTCGAGCCTCCGGGGGCGCTCGGCCAGACACCCGAACACCCGAGCATCGGGGTGCTCGATTATCACTACTCAGGACCCAAGGAGTGGAGGTTAGTTATAGAGAGTGAGAGGTAGAGAGGAGCACAGCACACAGATAGGAGATGGAGAGCATTGTGACACCATAAAAATACACATAAAACACTTTTGCACATATCCATCACACACATCCAAACACAAACACACATACACACACATAGCTCATTTTTATTTTGATAACACATCACACCTTTATTTTTTTTTTTGACAGTGTGAGTCTGTGAGTGCAAGTGAGTGACAGAGAGTGAGTGAGTGAGTGAGTGTGTGAGGGCCTGAGTGAGTGCCTGGGTGTGAGTGTGTGAGAGCAATGGAGAGGAGAGGAGAGGAGAGAGGGGTGGGGAGTGTAGGAGGAGAGGAGGAGGAGATGCAGGGGGGCATCCCTGGTCAGTTTAGGGGAGGGAGAAGGAGATCTCTGGGGCGGAGGGGCAGCCACCTGAGGGCAGGCACATCCAGTGCAGGGGCAGAGACAGTGGGACGAGGGGTAGACCCCCTGCACCACACTACCAGGGCCAGTGCAGGCAGGGCTGGAGAGCCACAGCCAAGGCTCTCAACAAACTGTTGGTGGTGAGGAGGAGGAAAGGGCGAAAGAGCCCAGGTTCTCTGAGGAGGAGAACCTTGTCCTCTGTGAGGCTGTTGTTGCAAGGGAGAGGGTCCTGTTCTCCAAAGGGCCCCTTGCTGGTTTGAGCTCCAGGAGGAAGGCAGCCTGTAAGGAGGTCGTGGCTGCGGTTAATGCTGTATCCAGCCGCAGCCGGTCAGTGGAGTCCGTGAAAAAAAGGTGGACAGACTGCAAGGCCAAGGTAAGATAGTAACATAGTAACACAGTAATTCATGTTGAGAATAGACTTGTGTACATCTAGTTCAACCCTTTTCCCATTTCTCCCATTGTGAAGGTGAAGAGGAAGATGGGTGAGCAGGCCTTGCATGCTGCTGGTACAGGAGGTGGTCCGCCCCTGCGTGTGGAATATACCCAGTGGGAGGAGGCTGTACGCAGGACAATCTCTGCCATCAGGGTCCATGGTGTTCCTGGATGGAGCAACACTGGGGATGAAAGGAGCCTCCAGTCCACTGGTACGTGCATCAAGGCCCACACACATCACACAAAACTGACACCTAACAGACAGAGGCAAACACAGTGACATCTGAACACATGGACACCATTCCACACCACAATCCAGCCACACAGCTTGGAGGGATGTCAAACAAGGACAGAATACTTGACTAACCCAGCCAGAATGGTAATGCTAAAGTCCCTATTGAACCCTCTTCATGCTGTCCAAAACAACATCATGCACAGCACAAATCCAATGCACACTGTCATGTGTCAGTCACAGATCTAAATGTTCTGTGTATCACAATGTCATACATAGAGTGACAAAGAGGTCAGCACACAACCCCTTGAGTGCCACAGGGATAAGCAATGCATTGTTCAACAAAACACTGTCTAGTCCCCTGGCACCCAAAGGGTTATCAGAGAATAGCAAGGAGGGGAATTGGTGTGTTTCATATTGTATTGTTACTGCATGTCAGAGCTAGGTGTTGAACATGTAGGTAGTTAGTACAAGTGGAAGTTTCAGCATTCTGCATCATATGTAGACTGCAGGGTGTTGCTGGCCAGGGGACATTCCCCACCATCACCACTCTGCAGGACATATGTGATTCACAAGGCTAAATCCTGATGGGGGGGGCATTCACTAGGGTGTCAGAAAGAGGTGGCAATGTTTACATGACAACAACAGTGTCATCACACCTGCAATCCCTGTGTTATCCTTGGGAGCCAATGCACTGAGATCTAAACAACCAGTGCTTAGGCTCAACATCATGACATAGGAAAACAAAGAAGTAACCCCTAACAGTACAGCATAACCTTGCACATGTTTGCTGTGTGTAATGATTATGTCTGTCCTGGGTTGTGTTTGTGTGTCCTCCAGCTGATTAGGTTGTTGGGTACCACAGATCATGTTGCTTGTTGTGCTTGGTGTGTTCATGTTGCTGACACCATCGGTTGGACTCTGTAGTCATCGTTCACCACTGGTGCATTGTTGTGTTAAGAGGTCACAGTGTTTCTGTTGTTGAAGCTAAGTGTATGACATGCAATAGGTTTGTGTCACTCAAGGTGTTATGTTTTATTTTTGGTCACCACATGTATTATGATGAATGGGGATAGCAAGGAGGTATATGCCTTGCCATCCCCACTGCTCAGGATACACATGATGACCAAATCTACAACACTGTAGGTTAGAAGAATCAATGTATGGGATCACATCAAGCTAAGCAATGTGTGTCAGGATGGTAACCAATGCATTGCAAAGCTATGCAATGGATACTATCCTGCCACTCAACGGTTCACATGTCATTGTAACAGTAGTGCAGCACTCCTGTCACGGCTGAAATCACTAATTCCATCATGTCATTTGCCCCCACAGCTTACCAAACATCCAGAGCAGAGGAGTCCGGGGAAACCTCCTGTGAGGAGGCCACCACCTCAGGAGTGCTGCCACCACCACCACAGCAGCAACCACAGCAGCAGCGGCCCCAGCAAGGCCCCCAGCAGCAGCAGCAGTGGCCCCAGCAAGGCCCCCAACAGCAGCAGCAGTGGCCCCAGCAGCAGCAGTGGCCCCAGCAAGACCCCCAGCAGTGGCCCCAGCAAGGCCCCCAGCAGTGGCCCCAGCATGATCCTGGCGTCCATGTGTCTCCACCACTGCAGCCTATGGCGAGGCACAGAATGCCACAGGCTGTCCAGATGCCAGGACATGCAGAGTCCAGCATGTGGGCTAGGCCTCAGCCCCCCCTGAGGAGAGCCGGAAGCCAGGAGGCATCCATGATGTGGCCCCTGGACTACCAACATATTGGCCTGATCGGGGAGCCAAAGCAGCCACAGGGGCGCACAGTTTTCACCCCACCACCACCACCAATGCCATCACCCCCAACCACACCAACAGATGTGCCCCATCCTGAGGCTGCAGTAACAGAGGGTAGTGAGGGGTCCGGGGATCGTTTCTCCACATCCCCCCACAGCCTCAATGTTGCAGTCTCTCCTGAGGCACCCCATGGTTGTCCGCTCCCACCACCACCTCTGCCAGCCTCCATGCCCACCACGCCTGTGTCACCTGTGCCCACAGCAGCCCTCGACGCGGCATGTGTGGCTGTCCAGGGTGAGCAGGTCACAGTGTTACGGAGGTGTGCCCGATCCCTGCGTAGGATCGAGCTGAATATAGGGAGGATCATGGGGTGCCTCCGGGCCATGGAGGCACAACAGGTTGTCGCCAACACACAGCAGGCACAATTTAACACTGGCATGATGGAGGTGCTGGGACACATGCTGGTGGAGATGCGAGAAACAAACAGGCGGTAAAACCAGTGCCACAACATGGGCCAGCTATCACAACAGGGGTCCAGTAATGCATCTCCAGCCAGCAGTGATCCACCACCACCACCACCACCATCCACCAGAGATCCACGGGTAACCCGCCGCAGTCAGAGGCAATCCACCTCTGCAGTCCCCCCCCCCCCCTTACCCTCCCAAGAAAAAGAAGTAAGGCCAACCTTCTTCAGGCCCGTTCAATAAATGTTTGCACTTTTTCATTACATCTGTGTCCATGCATGTTTCTCATCCAATATGTGGTTTGTTTGGCCGAGTTGTCTCCAATGCATTGCAAAGCTATGCAGTGAACACAACTCATTCACATCTAACATGGGTGTCAGGGAATGAGTTGTCTCCAATGCATTGCAAAGCTATGCAGTGAACACAACTCATTCACATCTAACATGGGTGTCAGGGAATGAGTTGTCTCCAATGCATTGCAAAGCTATGCAGTGAACACAACTCATTCACGATGAATGGAGTCACAAGCTTTTACAGCAGGGGTGAACACACACATCACATACACACGTTTGTCCAAGTTCAAATCACAGACATTTGAAAGTCAAACAACATCAGGATGTTGTTCCATGATGTGACTTGAACTTGAACAACATGAACACATTACATACATCAACAACATGATCGCAATTAAGGGGATAGTAATGCTTTGAATGTGTCATGACATATGTAGTTGGGTTCACCACTCTGATTGGAACAAGGGAACTCCCACTGCTGAAAGGTGTCTCTTTCCAAGGTTATCCGAGCTCAGAGCTTGAAGTCATGGATCAAATATTACATTGTCCTGAAGGTGTCAAATGGCGCTGTTGCTACTTCATCCTATGGGGATTCATGGTGCAGGGACCGGAGCTGTCCATAAGATGTTGTATCAACAGCGCCATATGACACATTCAGGCCACTGTGATATTGGATCTATGAATGTAAACTTTGAGCTGTAACCACTTTGGAATAAAACACCTGTCAGCAAGGAAGTTCACTTGTTTTACTCAGGGTGATAAATCCTACTACGTGGATTTTCAAACATTACAAGTATCACTATCATCTATCTGTTTGAAACCGTGATGGGAAAGGTAATCAGTGACACAAGATAGATAGTCATATCACATGTTTTATTGACATCAACACGAACAGATGATCTTCATTGACGTCGAGTCAACATGTCACCGGAACAAACTGCTGGACCATGAGGAATCATGCCATAGATGCCTGCAGAGAGTGAAAACGAGATTTGTAGATGCACTATCAACACAACAGTAATGCTATTGCTTTACCACCATCATGCCCTTGAGGTACACAACATATTGATCAACAATGCTTTTGAGACCTTACTGGCACTCCACGGTGACAGCTTTGTTATGTGACAGAGTGAACAATCCATTTGTTGTCAAGGTGTTGTGTAGCCATCATGACCTTATTTTTTTTGGATAAAGGTGTTGGCTAGCAGACATATGTATATGTGTGTGGACACACACATCATATCGTAAACCAAGCCCCCTGGAACAGGTGAACTATTTCATGGATCTCGATCTACATACTGATAAGGTGTGTGTGCTCAGGGTCCGTGTCACATACATACATATGTCTGCTTGCCATCCCCTTGATGAACACCTCATATGGTCATAACACATGGACAACACACATTGTCAAACAATGGAGTGGAATATTCATTGTGCTATATACACACACACACAAACAAGTCAGCATGGCAGGCCTTGCAACCAGAACTAATGGATCATTACTGCCATACCTTAGCCAACACCACACACAACCACCATCCCCATTCAGCTACATTGGGCATTGCTTACATTCTAGCTAAGTCTGATCCATTATCCCCTGAACCAATCGGGTGACAGAGGGGTACACAACTGATTGCCTTGTAATGTTTTGTGTGCACCTATGGCCCTCAAGGGGTTAAAACATGGTATTGCTATGTGGCATCCATTGCATGTCATTGCATTGGGTATTCCTCTGTGACTCACAGGGTTCCACATGTGTCATGGCTTTGTTCAACTTGGTAGATGTAGTTTCACATCAGTACAACTCAGTATGTGATGTACATGGACCATATGGTTTACCTTTGATGCGAGGATGAAGGATAATGTCCTGGACATGGTAGTACTATGTTATTGGGAGTGGAACAGATAATCATTGTTGGTTTACATGTTTGCATGCATTCCACAAGCACATCCACAATCACACATGCATGGTACTCACAGGTGAAGTAGTCCCTGATGAGCCTGTTTCGCATCTGTGTCCCTGTCAACAGATCCTCCCCTCCATCAGTGGGATCAGGGACCTCCACAGGCTGGTGTGGCTGCACATCCTCCACGAGACGTGTGTCCACAGCTATGTTATGCAACAAGGCACATGCCTGGACGATGTCACATACCTTAGCAGGTGTATACTGCAGAGCGCCCCCAGACTGATCCAGGCAACAGAACCTGGATTTGAGCTGGCCAAATGTGCGCTCAATGACATTCCTGGTCCGCACATGTGCCTCATTGTAGCGCTCCTCAGCAGGTGTCTGTGGATTTGCGATTGGTGTGAGCAGCCAATACTTACACCCATAGCCAGCATCACCTGTAGATGAGTAGTAACATGGTGTCATGTTACATGGATGATGTATTCATGGGGGGGGGGTCACAAAGCAGTGATGTAGAGGTGAAGTGATGGAGATGACTTCTCTGGTCCATCACTTCTCCAAATTCCATGTCATTCTATGGAGCCTATGCACAGAGATGTCCACAGTTGAAGGAACGTGGGCACATGACCAACATGTCATTACATGGAAGGTGCAGACGTGATGACATAGTAGAGTCATCTGATCTTCATCACCTCTTCATCAACACTTGGTGTCCCCCCCCCCTTTGTGTCATGCACATACTGAAACGGGTGTGTACATGCGTCATGTGCATGCACCTGTGGATGTGGGGGTGTGTGTTCTCTGTTGACTCACCCAACAGCCATCCTCCTGTATGTGTACCGTTCTCAAAATCCCTGTGTACAGAGGAGTTGGTGAGGATGTGTGAGTCGTGACAACTCCCAGGGAATTTTGCACACACATTGGTAATCCTCATCCCAGCATCACACACCATCTGTACATTGATTGAGTGGTAACTCTTCCTGTTGACATAGAGATGTGGATGATGTGCAGGGGCTCTTAATCGGATGTGTGTGCAATCAATGGCCCCCATGACCCTGGGCATTCCTCCCCTGGCGTAGAAGGCCTGCTTAACCCGTGCCCACTCCATGTTTGTTGTAGGGAAGTGGACGTAGGCACTTGCCTTCCTCTTCAGTGCTGTCAACACCTGTGTCAGTGCCCTGGAGCAGGTGGACTGGGACATTCCAGACACATATCCCTCTGTGGATTGGAATGATCCACTTGCCATGAAGTGGATGGAACACATAAGTTTCTGCAGTCCTGTCAGGGCACGGTTTGCACAGTAAACAGGGTCTATGTCATCTTTAATCACCTGATACAGGTTTAGCAGGCTCTCGGATGTCAGCCTGTATCTGTCCCTGACTTCTTCCTCAGTCATTCCCAGCAGCGTTACCCTGGTGCGATATATCCGGGGCCTGGACATTTGTCTGCCAGCCCTCTGCTGCTCCACAGGTCCCTGTGGCAGCTGGGGGGCATCCTGTCGTTGCAGCTGGGGTGCTGCTGGTAGGTGCTGTCCTCCAGGTGGGGATGGCTCTTCAGCTGGAGCATGAAGAGCTGCAGGAGGTGACGGCTGTTGCACAGGGGTGCTTGGAGGGGGATGGGGAGCCCTAGCCCTCTCACGCCTTCGCCTCCGCTGTCGCCTCAGGTAAAGGTATGTGTACATACTGTTGTTCTGTTCTGTTCTCTTCTGTTGTGTTGTTTGTTTTTTTTTCTCTCTCTCTCCATCTGAGAAGGGTGGGCTGTAACTTTTAAACAGCAGTAGGGTGTTGTCAATGAGCAGTCATGTGGTTATAATGGACTAATGATAAGGTGTGTGTGTTATCCAGGTAATTGTTTTCTGGTGTGTCTGTGGTTAGTGGTGTTATTATTTGTAATTGGTATGTAGCTGTCAGGTGTGTGTTTTGTCTCCATGTACTGCTAAGGTTACATTGGTGAGTTGATTTGATGTTGGAGTGACAGGTGTGCATGTGGTGTTGTGTGTTAACCCCTGTTGGTCCTAGGTGTTTTGGAGTGTCTTATGTTGTGCTGCTTTGTGTTCCCCTTGTCCCTGTGGAGTTGCTAGATTGTTATTGTTTGTCTGTGACTTGTTTGTATGGTGTAGGCCAGTGGTTCACAAGCAGGGTGTCATGTGATGTTGGTGTGCCATGTGTACCAGCTCAGGGTGCGTCACTTTTCCCATGTTGTTATGTTCTGCATTGGTGTTTGATGATATTGATTTTACACATTTTTGGGTAGATGTGCATATGTGACATTTGAGGCACCATTTCTCCACATTGTCATTGACACAGTTGGACCTGATGTTGGGCATATGTTATTTTAATTTGGGTATTCCCTTGTGCCCTCAGGGGATGCCCTGGAATATCCAGATTGCATGTTATGTGTGTTTTGGGTGGAGGGGTTGTGTAGCACTGTTGTGGGCCTTGTTGTTGTATTTGTTAGGCATTGCAGGGGTTAATATTGACTTCTGTATGCTTGGCTTCTGTCCTTGAATGACCTGCTTCTCTCTTTTATTTTCAGCGACGGTGGTTTTCTAGTCTGAGTTGTGTGTTTTTCTCCAAAAAAAATAGGCGTTAGATTTCTGGAGAGAAATGTTACAATTTAACGCGCGTTAGCCCTAACTCCAACATTTGAATCGCTTTTGGCGTCGCTTGTACATTATCCTCTATGGGTGAGATCTTGCTGTTCTGGCGACGGGCGACGTGTGTTTCAGAATTGGCATCGCTTGTTACTAGTGGAACATTTGCATTGCTCAGTTGACGTTAAAAACAGCGTCACCAGTTTTTTCTGGCGACGCCAACATTTGAATCGAGCCCAAAATCTCCTGTGAAGAAAATAGGACTTATTTCCCCATCCCTACGTGGAATATTCCTGTTCTGTTCTTTGTATGGATTCATTCTTACCATTGATTTCAATGAAATTAGAAATGTGGAATAAAAAGACGAAAATCTGCACTTTTTTTGCTGGAAATTTCCAGCTCAGAGGGAATTGCCATTTTTTCACCGTAACAGTTTGTGGTGAAAAATTTCCCCCATTCCTAGTGTACAGTTCAAATGACAACAATACCTTGTATTTTAGACAATCTGTGAGGCATTAGCTCTGTTTTAGAAACTCTGTACTAATGTAGCCTGTTTGAAAGTGCCCTTAAGGATAAGCAGTGAATTAATTATTCAGATAGATCCACTTGTGTTATTGATTTCTTCACCTGTGTACGTTTGCAGATGTCCTTAAAGGAGCAGTTAACGTTTTCTTATAAAAAGACAAAATATCAATTGTAATTATTTTCCTGCTGACTAAAACAATGATACTTTTTTCATTTAAGACTAACTTAATGTTTGTTTGTTTTCTTTTTGTTTTGTTATTAATCTGCAATTTTGCTATTCCAATCACACACATAGTCCATGACTCCCATAGACTGCTTTATTAAAAAATGCCTTCTGGACACACACACATGCTAACAGTTTGATTACTAAAAACAAAAGTATGAACTGTAATAAATTGTAAGTGAAACATCTTCCAGCAGTGTGGATTATTTTTACTCAGCAGGAGAAGATTTATTTTTTTCAAGATAGTATACGGAATCCTAAACTGCTGCTGCGTAGACTTGTGAACAGAAGCTGAGTGGATAGAGCAATTGAACTTCAGTCTTCATTTACTTAAAAGCTTCAGGTTTTCAAAGAAACCTTTAACGTTATTAGGAAGATCAGTAAATGTTTGGGGCATGGACTTTATTGCACCCTCTTTTGTGAGTGTATTAAATATTATGGTGTGTTATATAGGGGTGGGCGGATGGTCCTGCCATGTTCCCACAAAAAAATCTTTGAAAACAACGTTGTTGTCCGCTTTAAAAACACAGATAAAAATCTTCACATATTTCACCCATTGGCCAAAATTCTTTGCCATTTTTTCAATGGCTAGAAAGTTTCCGCCGATTGATTTACTTGTTTTTTTGTCTTTTTGCTATAAAAATGATAAGTATTCCAGAAAATGGAAACAATAGAAGCAGCTACAGAGCGAGGTAGATGTGCTGTGCTGTTCTACTGTGATTGTTTGCCAAAATTGAGGTAGGAGAGGCTCATAGTGACTGCTATCACTATGAGAAAGTTTACAAGTAATAAAAGGAAGTACTGGAAGGATCATTATGTGTCACTGAGTTTGAGTCTGAGGAGGAAGTGAGAACTACAGAAGCAGAGCTGGCCAGTCCCCCTAAATCACCCCTAGAGATCTTGGGAAAATTAACGTCAAGGGAGGAAGGAAAGGATAGTTTTGACAGCAGGACAGGTCAGCTGCCTGTGCCTGCTGCCAGACAAGCTGCACCTGCTGCCAGATGTGCTACACCTGCTGTAAGATGTGCTGTGCCTACTGTCAGACGTACTGACCTTGCGGCCAGTGCCACCAGTGCTGTGTCTGATGCAAGTACTGCCCCTGCTGCCACCGATGCTGTGTCTGTTATCAGGCATGCTACTCTTGCTGCCACCAGTGATGTGCCTGCTGCCAGTGCTGAACCTGCTGCCACCCATGCTGAACCTGCTGCCAGTGAGTTTTGTAATACTCACGAGAGAGGGAATGAGAAGATGATGCCAAGTGTGACAGCAGGGGACCCTTAGTCACACTTGCCATCCCCAAGCAGTCCTGCCAGTGCTAGTACTACTATTAAGAAGGTCAAGCATCTTGTTAGCGTTAGGAGTGATGGAGGGGGAAATCATCATATTAATAGTGACTGTTAGGAGGAAGACTCAGAGGCTGAAATTGATGAAGTTGTATCACAGTCTACCTTAGATGCCTAGTTATCCTGTGCTTCCTTCCTCTGTGGTGTGTCGGTCGGTATAGTTGCGGCCACCTCCACATTGCTGACATCATGAAACAGGCACTGGCTAGGATGCCTGTTTATGGGCCTATTCTGCGTGGCCTAATTGGGTCCCGCCCTCTCCTGCTCCTTAATAAACTTCCCTGGGCCTGGGAGTCATTGCCCTTACTTGGTGTTTCTGATATTGTCTCTTGCACTCCATTGTGATCCGTGCTCTCCTGAGAATCCACTCTGTGTATGACCCCAGCTTGTCTGACTACCCACATTGGTTCTGACCTGTGGCTCTGGCTGACTAACTCACTCCGTGTACTCCCCGGTTCGTCTGACCTCTGGCTCTGGCTGCCTATCGATCCATATAGTCCCCGGCTTGTCTGACCTGTGGTTCTGGCTGACTACATGCTCTCTACTCTCTGAACTTGCCTGACCATCAGTCTCAGTGTTTCATGGTTCAGGCCTACTCTCGCTCCCTGTTACCTCTGGTCGTGTGACCCAGGGTAGAGACTTGTGCCTCAGTTACTATTCCCTCTGGTGTTCCCCCCACACCTTCATCCTAGTCTCCGGTATCTCGCAGTAGTGCAGTGCGCAGCACAGTGTGCCGCTCCGGGTAGGAGCCTTGTTCCTATCATCCTGTGTTCTGGGAATGTGTGAGCTATACTACTATTACTGTACTTATTAAAAAGGTGGATTTATATTTTATATTCATGTCTGTCCTTCTTTGTCTGAAAACAGTGACAAGTTGGTGTCAGTAGTAGTAGTAACAATGATGGTGAAGCAGCCGGTGGGACTAGTGTTAGGAGAGTGGTAGGGGAAGCAATTGAGAGTGTCTGGACTAGAAGTCAAGGGACCCCACACCATTCCCCTGACTCTGGGAGTCCCCTTCCCTCCACAGCATTGTCCATGTGGAACATTATCCTGAAGAAGGCAGAATTGTCACCACTGCAATAATACCACCATCACCAGGAGCACAGATCAGCTACCTGTCTGCCTTCTTCACTCCACCAAGAAATGGCAAGTGTTACATTAGGGGACCCTCTGTCACATTGCTCGTCACCTCCTCCAACCAGCAGTGACATGTCAGTAATAGATCAGAAGCAGCAAGTAGGGACAAGTGGTGGTGGTGATGATGATGGTGGAGAAGCTGGGGTGGAAGAAACATTGATGGCCTTTTTAGAAGAAACTGAGTAGGAATGGGAGACAGGGATGAGGATGAGTCTCACCACCAGCAGTGAGGTTTTGAAATTTGCAACTACTCTAATTCCTGCTGCTGAGTTGCAAGGGTAGCAAGATGCTGAGGAGCAGGCAAGTGTGCCACAGTCCATGTGGACACAGTGGGAA
The DNA here is from genome assembly GCA_037306005.1 of Rhinophrynus dorsalis. Classification (NCBI taxonomy): domain Eukaryota; kingdom Metazoa; phylum Chordata; class Amphibia; order Anura; family Rhinophrynidae; genus Rhinophrynus; species Rhinophrynus dorsalis. The sequence continues at coordinate 135,261,840 of CM074724.1, forward strand.
CGGGGTCAAGAAGTGATCTGCGACTAGGAAAGGTTCCACTTGCCAGCAGCAGCAAAACTCCTGGCCCTAGTTCCAATTCTTGTTCTGAGGCAGTAGCAGCAATAGCAGCAACATCATCCTCTATCCCAGACAGTGAAAGGGAATATGGAGGACAAGAAGAAAGAATCCATTCTTCTCCACCTAGTCCCAACCCCCTGGAAATCATGGGTGTGGGACTATTTTTCTCTTGGGGCAGGCACAGTGCAATCATCACCAATGGCACTGTGCACAATTTGTGACAAGTCAGTGAGAAGGGGAAAGGAAGGAAGACACCGTGGCACGACCTCCCCGAAAACATGGATGAAACACAGACACCATGACATTTATGTCAGACGTGTTAAAGCCAAACACCCACCACAGAAATCAAGCAACGCTGTTGCTATAACCCCTGATTCTCCAGAAAGGCAACAAGAGGGAGGTGGAGATCAAAGAGGAGGAAGAATAGAGAAACCCAGACAGAGACTGGAAGTTCTATGATGAGCGAAACAACTAGCTCGCCATCACCTTCTTCCTCTAGGGTAACTACATCCTCTGTCAATCCATCTCACTCATACTTACCTCCTCTGCCAAATGATAGCCACTCTGTAGATGTTAGGATGTGGCAGTTCGTCTACACCTATTGCACACTGTGTGGTACAATGACCACACATGGCAGTGTGGTGGAGGAGAATCAAAAGCAGGGCATGAAGCGGCATCTGAGGAGATTCCATCCCACAGAATATGCTAAGGTGGTAGCAGGAGGGAGGGTTAATCATTACTATTAAACTGTCAGCAAGTTGTCATGTATCCTTAGCAGGGTGTGGACAAGGGGTCTAGTGACAGCCGCAGTATTTGGGTCTGGTGTCATGGTGTTTGGATACAGTTATGCCCCCAGGTGTTATTTACCATACACACACTGTGCACATTACAGTTGCTGATGAGAGGCACAGTTCCTGCTCTCAAGAGAAAAATTTATATTCTAATAACAACACACCCATGATTTTGTAGAAGAGGCAGGTGGTGAAGAATTATTGGCCAACTTCTTCTTTTCTCCACATATACTGGGGGCTACTTATTGTGCTGCTACTGCCTCAGGCGCATCACTAAAGCTAGTTATGGCAAGGGAAACCTTCAGCATCTATCACTTATGTGAGCTGCCAATCAACCTGATGCTTAAATAACTCAGCAGCAGCAAGAACAGCAGTCGCAAATTACATATCTACATCAGGGCATTTGACAATGGACAGTTGCCGCTGGCCAACTGCTGGCACTAGGCCAGTAGAACATTTTTTTCCTCAGGACTTGTGCTTTAAAAACACACACACACACACACACACATATATAAAGATAGATAGATAGATAGATAGATAGATAGATAGATAGATAGATAGATAGATATAGTTCTGCTTTTGCCAAACAAGGCTCAGTCCTGCAAATCAATATTTCTTCAGGGCTTGGGCCTCTAACAACAAGTCTAACAAATCATCCTCTTCAAAATACTCTATCACATCAAGTACCAGTCTACCCCAGTGGCAGCTTATGTCAGGGGGATCCTGTCTCTGTCACTTTACATACAATTTTTTTATTTTATTTCTGTATATTGTATTAACTGCCCTCCCAATAACAAGACCCCCCAAAACAAATTCACTGTATAATTGATTCTTTCCTCAAACTCCACCCACCAACACAGGCACACTCCTCAGACCCCTTTTATACCATGTCATGTTTTTTTTTTTTAATTGTATTTTGGATTTGTTTTTTTATTAACTGTCCACCCAGTCTCAGTAAACAACCCCCCCAAAAAAACACATTCCCTGTTCAACTGATTCTTTCTCTACATCCCACAACACAGGCACTCTCATGCTCCTTTTATACTATGCCTTTGTTAAATAAAATAATTGCTGTGTGTTGTGTGTAAATTCAATGTTCCCATTTATTTCAATGGACTGAGCGCTGCAAAAAAGCACTTTTCACGGGAAATTATTCACCAAGCGGGAAGTGCTATTATTTGCTGATTTCAGTTTTAGGAAAATTTTTGCCCATTCCTAGTGTTATGTAACATCCTTTGACTTTTATGGCATTTTCATGCAATTATGGCCCTTTTCTTTTTTTCTTTTTTTTGTGTTCAAAAACTTTATTGAGGTAAAAGTAGTCAGTACAAAATCACAAAGAAATGAAAAAGCATATTCAGTTGACATGTACATAATATAGAGAGAACAATGCAAAAATATAAAGTATTGACATAACAACAAATGTTAGCTCCTCTTACAGCCTGTGATATCTTAATACTGTGAATGAAGAGAGTCACATGCTAGAACACAGAGATCGTAGGATAAGTACCAAGTGGAAACAGTAACAGTACAGTTAAAGAAGAGGAAAATAAACAGAGAGAGAAAGGGGAAATAAAAGGAAAGCAAAGCGAGAGGAGAAGCAGTAGAGAAGAGAAAAGTAAGAAAAGTAAGAAGATAACTAAAAGGAGAAAGAGAAAAGCGTAAAGGAGAAGAAAGAAAGTAATTACTGGTGTCCAAGCCTCCAGAAGCAATAGTTCTAGAACCACTACTTTATATCCCTCATTAGGAAGGCATCAGCCGGTACCGGGAGTCAGGGGACAGGGAGGGCACCGGCAAGGCCAGAGACCCCGAAAACAAGAAAGCGGAAGGGGAGACCAAAGTCATCTGAAGTCAAAGTCCCACAGAATTCAAAGCCAGTGCTCACACCCCGGCAACTTCAGTCTAGACAAATAACCCCTGTTGAGAGGGTTTAAGTTGAGCTTTATATAGCAGCCAAGGATCCCATATTCGGTGATAGGTTGGTAAGTGGCTAAAGACTAAGGCACGGGTTTTTTCCAAGGAAGCTACATCGTCAAATTTACGATACCAATCCTGTAATGATGGCGGGACATCTGACTTCCAGTTCGCAGGAATGAGGTGTTTTGCTGCATTCAGCAAGAAAGCTAAGAGTTTCTTTTGCCCAGCGTCAAGGTCTGTTCCGGGGGGTAGGACATCTCCGGTTCTTTAAGCAGCGCAGCGCGAAATATCAAATTAATCATAGACAGAATCACTGACCAGAAGGCCTGTAAGGCAGAGCATGACCACCAAATATGCAACATCAAACCCCTGGCATCCCCACATCTCCAACACAAGGGGGAGCACGTAGGAAACAGCCAAGATAGAGCGACAGGCATGTAGTGCCATCTGGTAAGTAGTTTAAAATTAGCCTCTCAGGCTGACATGTCAGGTGCCCCCGAGTTCGAAATACTTCAATCCACTTTCTTAGTGGCCAAGTTATATTCAGTTCACGTTCCCATTGTCTCAGAAAGCCCGGTTTAGAAGTCAAATAGTAATGACTTAGTAGCTTATTCAATTTAGTGATTGGATGTGAGTTCAATTTTCCCGTTGAGATTGCAGATTCAAATGGTGTTAATGGCCGCGCTACGAATCCCCATCATAATACAACCCTGATGTAGTGCTCCAACTGGTGATACTGCCATGCCTGGGAAGCAGGTAAGAAATAATTACGGCATAGGGACTCAAAGGACAACAGACCCGAGTACACCACCAAGACACCCAAAGTATGAATGCCGAGAGTTTCCCATAGTCGAAATTGGCTGCTTCCCAGACCTGGGGCAAAGCCAGGATTACCGCAAATAGTCAAAAGAGGGGATGGGAAAGAGGACAAATGAAAAGGGACAGCAACCCTGTCCCAGACATCCAAAGCCCGACTAGTGATAGGGAAGTGAGTCAAAACATCTGGTCTGGACCGCTTAGACATCCAAAGAGTTTTAGAAGGAGCCACATTCTGGTCTAGAGTAGTTAACACGTTCAACCAAGTTCGATGAGTGGGGCTCACACAATCAACTAAGAGAACCAAGGAGGAAGAATTATAAAGGCGTGAGATGTCTGGCATTCCCATGCCACCATCCTGTATCAGGCGATATAGCCAAGTGGAGTGTAGCCTAGGTCTCTTATATCTCCAAAAGAAGGAGTTAAGCAAGGATTGTATTCAAGAAATATATGTATGAGGAATGGGCAGGGGCATCGCATTGAAAACACATAGAATCTGGGGCAAAGCCGCCATCTTCAAAAGGTTAACCCGTCCAAACCACGAGATGAATAGCGAATCCCAAGAACGGAGTTCAGCCGCTAAAGATTCAGAAAGTCTGTTAATGTTAGTGACAAGAACATTGGAAAGAGATGATGAGAAACGCACACCAAGGGGAAACCAGCGCCTTCCAATTGGGGCGGGTGGTGCAAACTCCCTACATGAATGGCCTCAGACTTAGAGTAGTTAATCTTGAAATTAGAGATTGAGCTATAATCCGACAGTATTGTCATAAGATGAGGTATAGAAGTATGCAGGTCAGTGACGAAAAGCAGAATGTCATCTGCAAAACAGGCTAACTTCTCTTCCCCTACCTGCAGCGGGATACCCCTAATTTGTGAGCAATTCCGAATAAATCTAAGCAATGGTTCAAGCGAAAGAATAAAAAGAATAGGTGAAAGAGGGCACCCCTGACGGGTCCCGTTTGAGATAACAAAGGGGTCTGATAGAAAGCCATTAATAATCAGACGAGCTGTCGGAGATGCATAAAGACTCATGATGCAATGTAAAGCTCTAGGGCCTAAGCCTATATAACGTAGTAGATCCTCCAGGTACAACCAGTGTACCCGGTCGAAGGCCTTCTCCGCATCTATTGAAATCAAGGCAGCTGACAGATTCAGTCATACAGCCAGGTAGATTAAAGCCCGTAGCCTTGATAGTGTTATCCTTCGTTTGACGACCTGAGACAAACCCCGAGTGGTCTAACTGAATATATGAGGGGAGGGCCGGTTTCAACCGTTCTGCCAAGAGTTTTGCAAAAAGCTTAACGTCTGTATTTAACAGGGATATAGGTCTATAGTTCGAACATGAGGTCGGATCCTTGTCCGGTTTCAGGATAAGAGTGATGTGTGCTGTTAAGCTATCCCCGGGAAAAGTAGACCTCTGGGCAATTGAGTTAAAAGCCACTAAAAGATGTGGGGCAAGTATAGGAAACAGACGTTTATAATACGTAACGGGTAGACCATCTGGACCTGGGCATTTATGTTGAGGGGCCCGTTTGAGAGCTTTATCAAGCTCGTCCATTGTAAAAGGGGCCTCCAGACCAGAAATAAGCGCCTCGGGAAAACGTTCAGTGACTGCTCGTTCAAGGAGGTAACAAGAGTATGGAAAGAGGGAGGGTGCAAAGGAGGTTGCGAAGTGGCCAGGTTGTACAGAGAATTATAATACTGAAGGAACTCTGCAGCGATATCTGGAAAGGTGTGGTAAAGAGTACCCGAAGTGCCCCTAATAGAAGATATATAATTAGCCTTCCTCTTGATGCGCACCAATCTTGCTAACAACTTCCCGCATCTATTACCCAATAGGTATTTTTCATATTTATGCCAGTGAAACGTTTTGATTATACGATCCTTATAGACCTTAGCTAGTTCGACCTTACACTGCCAGATCAGCCGTTGACAATGTTTGTTTATGTCTACCATCCAGCCACCGAATTCGATCACAAAGAGTCTGAATACACTGTCGCCGTAGTTTATTCTTGTAGGAACCTAGTTTAATAAACTCCCCTCGAACCACACATTTATGCGCTTCCCAGAGGGACATAGGGGAAGAAACACTCCCTGCATTTTCCTTAAAGTAGTTTACCAGAACCAATGAGATAGATGCAAGATTACAGGCCTCCGAAAGAAGGGATTCGTTCAATTTCCATGATGGGGCACCTGGCAATCTAGCCTCCCATTGGAAATCCAGCCACACCGGCCCATGATCTGACCAAGTAATAGGTTCAACAGCAGCATCCACATCCATATGAACCAAGTATTGTTCTAGAAACAGGAAATCAATTCTAGTGTATCGATTATGAAGAGGAGAAAAATAAGAGTAGTTCTTAGAGGAAGGGTTGAGCAGTCTCCAGACGTCAATAAGGCTATGAGAGGACAGAACTTCCTTCCATCTATGTAAAACTGTGGGGGCCAATGAAGAGGTGCCCATAGAACAATTGAGCTCAGGATCTATAGGTAGATTAAAATCTCCTCCCAAAAATAGCCAAACCATTTTAAATTGCATAAGCACGGAGATAGTTTTAGAAATGAAGGGAACCTGTTTCCTTTTTGGTACATATATCGAGGCAATGGTACAAGGAATGCCAAATAACAGGCCTTTAATTAAAACATAACGACCATCCTCATCTCTACAAACATCTTGGAGTTGCCAGGACAAGGATTTGTGTAGCAGGATTGCCCCCCCACAATGTTTTTTGTTGTGTCTCGAGGATGCCACCACACATTAGAGAAGTGTCTACTAACCAGGGACTGGGGCGCCGATCGCAGGAAATTAGTCTCCTGTATAAGAACTATGTGTGCTTTTAATCTGGTAAATTCTCTCAGAGCTAGAGATCTCTTTTCGGGGATATTTAAACCTTTTGCGTTTATAAAGAGCACCCTTAGTGGCACGTGTCTCTCAGTCCTATGCATAATGCATGTAACACTATGGTACCCTCATCAAATAGCCAAAGGCCCCCCCCCCAACCCCAGGCCAGCCACCATTAACGTTGACACAGGACACCAGAAGTAGAAGAAAGATATATAAGAGAGAAAGGAAAGGGAGAAATGAATGTTCGTGAACTAACCCCAATCGGAGATAATTCATTAGGGTGAGTGGTTATACATGTCAGCGGCTACACAGCCACTAAGGGGTAGTAAGGTCAAAACAAGGGATCCGATCCCCGTGTCTTGAGCAGCCCAAGAAACATATGCATTAAAGTTTACTGCACTAATTAAACAAGACGAACCCCAATGATGCCCGCCACCCATCAGGGCGAAGAGGCACCAGGAGGGTCCGCCTATTAAAGAGGTGCATCTGAATGAGACAGTGATACTACCATTATAATGAAAAGTCATAAACAAAAAAAAACAGGTAAGAGAACAGCACAACAGCTATAGTCCCCTCCAAAACTCCATAGGGGGAAACAACCACGAGGGTAACCGCACTACCAAACCAAGGTGCAAGTGCAATTCCCCACCCGGATGCAGAAAGGACAAACCCTCCCTCCCAGGGTACTCTACCTAGATCCCCAGATGTGGACCAACCGGGCACTGCACAGGACCGTGTCCCAGAGGCCCACAACCAAAAGAGCCACAGAGATCAGGCATGCACTCCCCCCACAAACCTCAATGCCCCCACATCCCAGAGACCAGACCATAAACAGACGAATAATGTAAACACAGGTTATAAGGTCAGATCTCCAGGATCAGGCGCACCAGCCAGCGCAAGGAGATCCCCCCAAAAACAGTTGGAATCCCACCTCCAGCCAACAGTAAAGCTCAGAATGAAACGAACCTGCAACAAATTGAGCAGGATGAGCACCCCCACCCAGCAGCCCACCTGCACACTCAGTGAATTAAGAAAGGCCAGATGTCGTGCGTCTCTGAGAGAACCAAGCGCGAGACGGAACAACTGCATGCCCGTCCAGCACCAAGTCCTAACGATCCACAGAACCTCCCCCCCTCCATCCCCACACATAGGTCATGAGCACAATTCTCAAGATACAGTATCCGGAAACAGTCCAGACAGCCACCCTCTCCTGTGATGCCATATAGCACAACAAAGTCTGGGAGAGGTGCGATCCTCCAGAGCGCCCCCGGCCCACATCCTTAGCTCTCCCCCCACTTCCGTTCACCATAAACTAGCAGGAGCCAGAGTCCCTGTAGGTATAAGTACACAAAAAAGTACCTGTTATACAGTTATACGGTCAAAAACTAGAGGTATGTAGGGAGTGGAAAGTCTACATCAGCAAACCAGCAAGAAGTGGTAGGGAAAGTTAAGAGACGCAGTCCGGTGAGGCTTCTGCACCAGCCGGTGAATCAGTACCCAAATCTTTACGCCTCCTCCTCTTTGATTCGGGCACCTCCGCCCATCTCAGATGCTGCTCTCGCGCACCTCTCTGGTTCCCAAGGGTCCCACCTATGCGATCATCCTTCCCACGCGCCATCTCCGGCACTTCAATACCCAGTTACTTGCAGGAAGGCACCTCTTCCAGAGATCGTGCCGATATCGGGTACCCCCTATGTAGGGTGGTAATGCAAAAGGGGAAGCCCCATCTGTAACAAATGTTCAGTCGTCTAAGGTGTTCTGTAAGAGGTTTAAACGCTCTCCTTAATTGAAGGGTATAAGGGGAGAGATCCTGGAATAATTGAAGAGAGGATCCCATAAAGTGAATATCTCCCATTTCCCTACCCTTACGTAGGATGGCTTCCCGATCTTGAAAACGTAGTGTACAGCACACCACATCTCTGGGGGGATCTGCGGCGGATTTCCTGGGTCGTAGCGCCCTGTGGGACCATTCTATTTCAATTTTGGGTGATTTAGGTAAACCCAGGACATCATGAAAGGTAGTATAGAGCGTATCGAGCAAATCCTTGGGTTGAACAGATTTGGGTAATCCCCGAATTCTAAAGTTGTTTCTCAACCTCTGTTGTCCAGGTCATCCAGCTTGTAGGTGAGGAATTGAATAGTATCGTCCTGTTGAGCCAAAAGCTGTTCTAGGTCGTGTTGGCCCTGGTAAAGGTCATCTTTATCCTGCTCCAACTGGAAAATCCTTGTGCCCAGTTGAGATAAATCTTTATGGAGGTCCGAGATTGAATCCTTGACCACCGAGGTAATCTCAGATGCGAGTTGTCATAGATCCGCTTTTGTAACACAAGCCATTGAGGCTGCCACAGGTGGGGATAGCTCCCCGGATTCCATGGGTCCCGACTCACAAATCGGCGATAGTGCCCCAGCTGCCACAGACATAGAGGAAGGAAGGTCAGGCTCACTCAGATGAGCTAGTTGCAGAGACATCTCAGGGCTCTTGTCTGTAGGGCCGTCTGACAACTTCTCCAATGGCGGGAAAGTCTGCTTAGGGTAATGGCACACTGGTAGGTAGTTTGTGATCTTAGATGGTCCCGATTTGTGGGTTTTTGTGCTCTTTTTCTTCATTTGTGATAATGACCAAGTCGTGGACATCCAGTCAACCAGTTCACAAAAGCAAAAAACAACAGAAAAGGCAGTAAACGCTGAGTTTAAGCTGCCAAGACACGGAGCTCTAGAATTATGCGACCATGTTCGTCCGCAGTCGCTCCGCCCCCCCCATTATGGCCCTTTTCAATAACAAAGAAAAAGGGATATAGGCCAATGTTTCTAAAAGCAATATGGTGCTATTCTGAGTAAACATATTGCACAATAATGGGATAAATAAATATTGCTAAATGCCCATGCACTTGAACAGAGCTTTGTAACCCTTTGAATGCTAGCGAGGTGTCCAATGAATTGGAGGGGACACATTTTGGCACATCAGCCCAGAATGAAAAAAAAAAAAAAAATCCTTCTAAATATGACACAGAACTTTGACACATGATATTTAGTCATATTGGAGCACACAAAAGTCTTCTGCGATTTTGCAGTCCTGGAACTCACTATAGAGCTTCTTGCAGGATCAATTGCACTTAGCTTCTTTATTGTCCTGAAAATACCATACAGTTAATTCAGTGCTCATAACAAAAACGCATAGCTTATTATATGGTGTGTTATGCTCTCAAGCTTTTTCCTCCACAATAATCAGCAATTTTGTCTCCCTTTTTTACTTTTGCTAATGCATTGGACAAATGCAACAGAACTAACTTTTTTAAATTACTGCACGTTCAGTAGGAAAAGTGAACAATTAGGGAAATGGATGTTCATTTTGATATCAGTCTATGCTAAAATGTTATTCACACATGAATGAAAATGGCATAGCACTCACTGTTATTTTGCTAGTGGTAGCATTTTGAAAAAGGAATGTGAGTGATTTTTTTTGGCATTTTTTCAAGTAATTTAAATGTGGATTGATGTGTGTGAAAGTTATTAATAATAAAACAATTTGTATTTTATTTTATTTTCCAATTTTAACATTGTATTGCTAAAGGTAGTATTTTTCAACCTGGGCTCCATTGAACCCTAGGGCTCTCTGAATAAGTGCAAGGGGGTTACCTGAAACAATTGTAATTAATGGCAGACAATGGAAGATGACTGGGGTAGCAGACAGTGTATGTGTGGTTCTCTGACAACAAGTTTATAAGGGAAAGGTTGTAAACATTTTACATAGTGCAATTTTGCTTTCTGCTAGAGTGCTCTTGTAGCAAGTACTACAAGCTAGTTCCTTCTAGGAAAACAGTATTTATGTACAATTATGTGATCTCTTACCCAGTACATTTTAGCCTAATAGTTTAGTCTTGGTCTTTTCCATACCAGGGTAACTGGTTATTGCCTCTCCAAATAAACATTCAGAATTTTTGATCTCTATTTGAATAACTTTGCAAATGTGTCCAAATTATATTTAGAGATGAAAAAAGGTTGTAGTGGCATTCACGGTTTCTTAGTAGTTGCCCTCTGTCACGTACCCCGCCGTCCTTGCCAGTAGCTCTACTGGCTTCAGGACGGCTGGGCGCATGCGCACGTTTCTGCTCATGCGCAGTGGCGCGAACTGCCGTCGGTCGACGAACCGATGTCATTCACTGGGCGCCCGGCGTCCATTTAAGCTGGCGACAACCGGGACTCAGCGCTCAGTTGTCGCTTGAGTCCCGGGCGGTTTGCTTACCGCAGTTCGCCTCCCAGCGTCCCTCGCTTCCAGCCTGCGTTTAGGCTCTGCATCTACAAGCCTGGCTTGTGTGTCCCAGGCCAGCCATCAGTCCAGCCTGCATCCCTGGGTCCTCCAGTCCAGCCTGCACCCCAGGGTCCTCCATCAGTCCAGCCTGCATCTCTGGGTCCTCCAGTCCAGCCTGCACCCCAGGGTCCTCCATCAGTCCAGCCTGCATCTCTGGGTCCTCCAGTCCAGCCTGCATCTTCAGCCAAGCTTACACCCTACAGGCCTTCCTCCTTGACCTTGGATTGGTTCTCAGGTACTGACCTCTGGCTTGTTATACTGGACTTGCATTATCTCAGCCTGCCCTGACCTCTGGCTTGTTATACTGGACTTGCATTATCTCAGCCTGCCCTGACCTCTGGCTTGTTACACTGGACTTGCATTATCTCAGCCTGCCCTGACCTCTGGCTTGTTACACTGGACTTGCATTATCTCAGCCTGCCCTGACCTCTGGCTTGTTACACTGGACTTGCATTATCTCAGCCTGCCCTGACCTCTGGCTTGTTACACCGGACTTGCATTATCTCAGCCTGCCCTGACCTCTGGCTTGTTACACCGGACTTGCATTATCTCAGCCTGCCCTGACCTCTGGCTTGTTACACTGGACTTGCATTATCTCAGCCTGCCCTGACCTCTGGCTTGTTACACTGGACTTGCATTATCTCAGCCTGCTCTGACTTCTGGCTTATTTCTCTGGACCTGCATTATCTCAAGAAATCTACCCTTGGCCTATCTATTGTTACCCTGCATTCTGGGTTCCTTACTTGCCTATCTCAGATCATATAGCTTCCTGCTAATCTCTGGGTGGCTCCTCCCACCCAGAGATAGGCGTCAGCAAGCTTACATTCTTACACCCTCACACATCTTCAGTTATTATTCAGCATACAATACCTTTGAGGAAACATCATAGGACTTTTCATAAAGTGAAAAAATGCAAAGTTTACATTTTGGTCCTGGATCTTTCTCAAGGATATATGTAGGTGATGAACTTATCAGTAGTGACCAGTGGGGCAGAGACCTTAGGGGTGTACTCACTTTTGTTGCCAAGGTTTAGACATTAATGGCTGTGTGTTGAGTGATTTTGAGTGGGGCAGCAAATTTACACTGTTATACAGGCTGTACACTCACTACTTTACATCGTAGTAGAGTGTCATTTCTTCAGTGTTGTCATATGAAAGATAAAATAAAAATATTTACAAAAATGTAAGGAGTGTACTCACTTATGTGAGATACTGTATATTTGTATTTATATAATGCCAAGAGGTGTACTTAGCACTTTACAATTTACATTTTGTATAGAAGGGGTACAATAAGTGCAGTAATTAAGTGGTTATATGGACATTCCTAATGGGAACACTAGGTTAGCATATATTAGGATAGGAGTACAACCTACAATGTCGCATATGTGTATGGTAGTGGTGGTGGGGGAGTGGTGTGGGGTGATTAGTGGGACCTTGACAAACTGCATCCACCCTGTGAGAAGAGGGATCATCATAATTTATTGCACATGCTGCAGCAACCATTGCTGCAGCCAGTTTTTGTACTACCACTTTACTCCCTCATCCCTGCCCTGTTCCACATTTCCCCCTCCAGCTTGTGCATTTGCTAGACATAACTCAACTACTGTGTGTGTTTTACTCTCTACAGTACACATCCGATGGAGAATGATGTCTTGCCTTGTCCCTCAATAAAATTCTCAATGTTGTCTGCTGTCTATCAAGTCTGCCTCAATCACAGTGCTCAAATCAGGCTCCCAGTCAGCTGTCTAATATATTTATTTGTTTAATTGTTTATGCATTTTTTAAATTTTTTTTTTAAGTTGTCCACTCTATCTTATCACAGTTAGTCCAAAATAATATATATATAACTAAAAAACAAAATCAACTTCTTTTCCCAGACTTCCCCAGCACAGAGACAATAAAAGCAAAATCAGCAAGCAATTTGTACCCCAGCTGCCGTGTCTTTCCAGTCAGTCACAGCAAATTTGGGGTATTTTCGGTCAACCTCCTTCCTCCCCTACTACAGATAACAAATTTTTTATCTAAATGACTCCCTAAACTAAGCTTCAATTCCCCTTTATTTGCTTTTCTAGCTCAAAAACATGCTGCTCTCTCCTCTCACAAACACAGAACGGTATGTTGTGAGAGCCTGACACCCTTTTATATGTCTGTAGAAAACTTTGTATAGTGGAGAAAAATGTTTCTACCCATTGATTTCAATGCAATGAGCTAGGTGAAAAAAGCGGGAAAAAGTGTAAAAACAGTACTTTTCACAGGAAATTTTTTGCCAAGTGGAAAGTGACACTTTTCACCAATTTCAGTTTGAGGTGAACAATTTTGTTATTATTTCTGCATTACATGTACCTGGGGTTGTGGGAAGGCATAAAAGAAGGTTGACCCCAAATGTCCCAACATTCTCTCTGACTGATTTGATTTGAAAGACACAGTCAGCTGAGGTCTGAATTCCTTGCTGAACTTGCTGTTATTATCTTTGTGCTGGGGGAGTCTGGGGAAAGAAGTTGTTGACCAGGTTTTTTTTTTTTACAGTATCAGAGATAAGGGGGGCAAACAGTTAAAGAAAAAAAAAACATATATGATCCCTGATGTGAACTGTATGACTTAGGCAACTTGATTATTTTGTTGAGGGCTAAGACAAGGCATAACACTCCATCAGTTCTACTGTGCACTTTGTAGTAAACACACATAATAGTTAAGGAATGTCCAACAAATACAAAAGGGGTAGGGGGAGAGAGAAAGGAGAAGGAGCAGTGTAGGAATGTGCAAGTAATGTGGTAGTCCAAAAACTGACTGCAGCCATGGTTGATGCAGCATGTGTAATAAATGATGGTGATCCCTCTCCTGAGGAGGATGCAGTTTGTCAAAGTGCCATCAAAAGTTCCACCACCAGCACCATTACCTATAAAAAAAAACAAAGAAGACGCATTCTAGTGTTGACAATGGCATAATGGAAGATGTAATAGATCAACCAACTGCTGCATCTGATAGTGAGACAAACAAGCAGACAACAAATCTCCTCAAAGTAGTAGAAAACTTTATGAATGTAAAAGTAAAACAAAATTGCTTGAGACCTCTAAAAGCTTAGAAGAATATGACAGTACTGGGCAAGAATGGAGGATGATGCTGAGGATGACCTAATGATGACTGATCATGATGATGATACAGATCTAGAATATACCCTCCAACATTGTCCTCTTTTTCAGATACAGATGAAGTTGACAGTGAGAGAGAAGATGACATGGCCAGAATGTTAGCTGAAATGCAAAGACTCACTCTTCCACCACTTAAAAGGAGTACTATGACTGTCTAGAAACTGTTTGAGAAAACAGTTTGAAAGTCTGACCCTGTGCAAGCAAAGATGCCCACTAATATACAGTCATTCTGTCATCCATCCTCATCATAATTGTTTGTAAGACCTAGTCCCACTTAGCCACACAAACACACTATTAGTGTTGAGTAAAGAACATCTACAGCCATAGCTTTGATGAGTGCATCTATTGCTCTTGGAGATGCAGCACCTTTGATACCTATTAGTAGTACAATTTCAGCAACATCTAGCCTCAGCTGAAAATGGTGGAATCATTAGCATATGCTAAGCATTGCCAGAGCCAGATTAAGCCTCTATAGGGCCCTAGGCAGGATCCCAAATTGGGCCCCCCCTGCCAGTTTGACCCTCCTTCTAGTCTGTTCTCCACTCTTTTTCTGCCCCCCTAGTCTGTCTCCACTATTTTCCTTCCTCCTAGTCTGTTCTCCACTATTTTCCTTCCCCCTAATCTGTTATCCACTCTTTTTCTGCCCCCCGGTCTGTTCTCCACTATTTTCCTTCCCCCTAGTCTGTTCTCCCCTCTTTTTCTGCCCCCAGTCTGTTCTCCACTATTTTCCTTCCCCTAGTCTGTTCTCCACTCTTTTTCTGCCCCCCTAGTCTGTTCTTTACTTTTTTTCTGCCCCCTAGTCTATTTGCCACTTTTTTCCTGCTTGTTCTACTAAACAGAATGTCGCGGCCAGGGTCAGCTCTCAGCTCAATACATCATGTTCTGCTGGGCATAGTAGGCCTGGACCCTTACCGTGTGCGTGTGGCCATCTGCCCCCAAACCCTGCTGCCAGTGTGCACCTGCTGCCACAAGTCGCATCGCCTCCCAAGAGAGTGAGCGGGAGCTCTTCTATACAGTCCCGCCGCTGCGTGACCATCGGTGTGTTGCATAAGGTAACCCGTACCCCTCCCCCATTACTCCATATGCCCATGTGCCACTGTGCCAGGACTCAAATCCTGAAACATGCGCACTGATGGAAATGACATGCAGCGTCCAAACTGAGCAGAGGCAACATCTTCATCATGGCACTGCCACTGAGAGTGAGCTCAGCTGAGCACTGATGAGGTTTCCACCGGGCCCCCGGCCTCATTTGACTGGGTGGGCGGCCCCAAAGAAAGCCAATGTGGCATAAATAACTTAGGGGGAGCTGGGAGGGACTCAGGGAGCACGGAAAGCAGAGTCCAGAACAGAGGCGTAACTACAAGCCACTGGGCCCTGGTGCAAGAATTGCCATGGGCCCCCAGACCACATTGGCCCCTCATCCACATTGGCCACATCCACATTGCCCCCCAATCTCCACATTGCCCCTTAATCTCCGCAATGCCCCCATTCATCTCCACATTGCCCCTTCCACAATGCTCCCTTCATCTCCACAATGCCCCTTCATCTCCACATTGCCCCTTCCACAATGCCCCCATCTCTACTTCATCTCCAAATTGCACCTTCATCTCCACATTGCCCCCCTTCATCTCCACATTGCCCCTTCCACAATTCCCCCTTCATCTCCACAATGCCCCTTCCACAATGCCCCCTTCATCTCCTCATTGTCCCTTCCACAATGCCCCTTCATCTCCACAATGCCCCTTCCACTATGCCCCCATCTCCACTTCATCTCCAGATTACACCTTCATCTCCACATTTCCTCTTCCACAATGCCCCCATTTTTACATTGCCCCTTCATCTCCACATTGTCCCTTCTACAATACCCCTGGCCCTACCTCCAGTACCAGGGACTGGAGGTAGGCGTCTAGTGGCGTGGCTTGACAGATCTGTGCCTCCTTCGGCACAGATCTCTAGAACTAAAGCTCCTGTGCGCCGCTCTAGTAATGCAGAGGCTGGAAGATGATGTCATTTCCCAGCACTCTGAATTACTAGAGCGGCGTGCCGAGTGGGAGATCAGCTAAGCGACTGCTGCGGGCGAGGAGGGCGAGGGGGTTGTTACGCCACTGGTCCAGAATGAGGCTTTCCGGGCCCCCCTCATTTGGCTGGGCCCTAGGCAGGTGCCTCGTGCACCTTGCCTGTGATCCGGCTCTGAGCATTGCATAAAAATGGTGGAATCATTAGCATATGCTATGCACTGCATGAGCAGATTAAGGCCATTAGTGAGTACACAATTCAAAACTGGAAGGCTTTGAAGGGAACTTTTTGTCACCTGGGCAAAATCAACTAACGTGATGTAAGGGAGCTGCTAAAAATCTTTGAAGGGACAGCCATGCTGATGAGTCACATAGGGACAGGAATTAGTGAAAGTATAACAATGATATACTTATTGCAGAAAAAAAATGTAGGTCATGCCTGAGGAATCTTATCATAATGACAGCACAGACATGCACCAGCTGGTCAAGGACATGTTAGCATGCTTTGAGCAAGATCCTCACATAATGTCCATTAAAAGCAATAAGGAATATATTCTTGCCACTAAAACATAACATTTCAGAATTTCTGTCAAAGCATCATCAGCAGTTTGTAACAACAAGGAGTCATGGTGAACAGCAGCATCTCTCTGAGGAATCAGATTTTGTCATGGAATATAGAGATATGCTTATTGATTGAGTGGAGGATTGCATTATGGAGGATGAGAGGGAGGAAATTAGGGCATAAATAACTTCTAGACAGTATAGTAAAAAAGAACGCAGGAAAGTATTTAGACCAGCAGCAGGAGCAGCTATATCAGCAACCAGAATATCTCATTCTTTCTCCCTCTCATCCTCAACAATGAAACCCTCTGCTTGATCAGTAAGCATATCTCTATATTCCTTTACAGAATCTGATTACTCAGAGAGATGCCATGGCTCCTTCTTGTCATAAACTGCTGCTGATGATGCTTTGACAGAAATTCTGAAATTTTGTGTTTAAAGCAGGGGTCTAGCAAAGGGGCAAGAATGTATTCCTCATTGCTGTTAATGGACACTATGAGAGGATCTTGTTCAAAGAACGCTAACATGTCCTTGACCAACTGGTACATGTCTTTGTTGTCTTTATGGTAAGATTCCTCAGCCATGATCTAAATTATTTTCCGAAATAAATAAATCAGTATTATACTTTCTCTAATTCCTGTCCCTATGCGACTCACCAGCTTGCCTGTCTCTTCAAACGTTTTCAGCAGCTCACATACATTGCATGTTAGATAATATTGCTCAGGTGAAAAAGCTCCCTCCAAAGCCTTCCAGCTTGTATTGTGTACTTGCTAATGGCCTTATTCAGCTTGTGCAAACTCTCTACTATGTACAAAGTGAAATTCCACCTAGTAGGGACCTCCATATTCAGCTGGTGATGTGGCAGATTTGTAATGCTCTTATATACAACACAGAATGTTGCATGCACTGCAGGAGTGGCTACAATTGGGACAGATTTTGTGGGCGGTATTCAGCATCTCTCCAAGGGTTTGGGATTTTGCCAAGAATCTGGCCACTACTAAATTTAGCACATGGGCAAAGCAGGACATATGTACCATATCACCTATTCTCAATGATGATATTATGTTGGAGCCATTATCAGCAGACACAAAACCATCTTTTAAGGAGCGTGGTACAAACCATTCATCTATCACCTGCTCTAGTTTACTTAATACATCTCTGGCTTTGTGGAACTGTCTCTCAAAACTCTGCATGCACAAGGTGGTCTGCCAATGGTATGGGTCATCCTGCTGCTGCCTTTTAATCACACAGCCAGAACCAGAGTCTAGATAACTGGTTGTCACATGATGCTGTAAGCTAGTAGTCTTGCCCACTGGTGGTGAGCAGTAACAGTCATATAGTCTGTGATCTGCCTACTTGTCCACGTATCTGTTGTCAGGTGGACTGTGGACATCCCTTTGCCCACCACACTAACCAATTGCTTGTACTGACACAGCAGTGCTGGAAAAATAATTGCAGCTTGGGATATACCAGGGAGGAGCTACACATAGCATCAGTTCTCTAAAACCTTGGTTTTCAACAAAAGAATATGGCAGTATGTCCACTGCCAACATTTGACTCCTTCCCAAGAATTTTGTATGGGTGGGTTGACAGTATATGATAGAAGAACCCTGTAACTTGATAGTTTTAACAACATAAACAGAACAGGTGCTACAGATGGTGGCAGCATGTGTGGACAGTCTATGACTCTTGTAATTTTCTACAGCAAACCCAAAGTCATCATATTCCTCTGCAGCAGGAGTCATAGTTGCTATTTGGAATGAAATAACTGTTAGCACACTCTCTGACATCAATAACATCACTAATCTCTTATGTGCCCCAAAACCCTTCTTCTTTTGCTGATGCTACTTGTGGCACCTCTGACCTGTTGATGTGTGTCTCCCAGTCAGACATGTGGTTGTGCTTCAAGTGGGATCTCATTGAGGAGGTAAGTAAATGTGACCCTGCTCACATCCTTTTTACACAGACAGCAGATAGCTTAGCTTTGGATCCTGAATGAAGTATCTCCATTCTGTGGACTTCATGGACAGTGGGGTTCCTGAGGGGTTGCTACTACTACTAGGGCTAGATGTTGATGCAGTTCTACTACTACTACTATTACTACCACTACTACTAACACCTTGTGTCAAAGGTGTTCGCACTTCCAGCAGGAGCAGGGACACTCATCATAGCTAAGGTTGAGGATAATAGCCTGTGTTTTTGTTGCTGCTAATTACTCAATGCTAGTAGTGCGTGGCTGAGTGGGGCTTGGACTTGGAAGCAGTAATGATGCTGATGATGACTGTGTATTTTTGGGCATCTTTGATTGTCCAGGATCAGATATATGTAGAGTCACAACACTATGGTGCGTTTTCTTCTCACATTTATGCAACCCTTGATGTAGACATATGGGATATGCAGCAATTCCACTTTGCCCCGGTCATACATAGCATATATGTGGACATAGAGCATAGAGCAAAGGTATGCTCTAAACCACCCTCGTACTTCCTCATTGCTTACTCTTTGGCACTTGCAGCTGAAAGTTTTTTCATTGCTACATACATGGAAAATGGGTGCTGCATGAATCATGTTAATAGATTTTTTTTTTTTTTAAGTCAAAAAGCACTCTGTGCTACATTTATACAATTTCCATTTGAATGATATTAAAAAAGCACACTGTTTGTAGCAAAACTTTATATCATATCGGTATATTTTATGATTTGTTTCTTCTGGTGCATAGTTAAAACCACAGATTCTAATGTAATAATGTGTTGCGTGTACCAAAACTTGATTGAATGAATATACAAGTTCACTAATAGCTAAAAAATGAAGACAATTACTCATGCCATGCATTTTAGTGATTTTTTTTAAAGAATTGATTGAATTGTTTACTTCAAAACAACATTTTTGTACTTAGATCTCCAAATATTAAATTAAATGACGAATCTGGTAAAATTGAATTTTACTCATTAGTTACCAAACACAATGATTGCCACACATGGTTTTCTGCATTGTTTTTTTTTTGTTTTTGCTATGTATTTGCAATGGAAAGATTACAGTAAGATTTGTGCTGTCACTACAGTGATAATATGCCTTCTTTATTGCGCTTTATCTGCTGCAGAGTAAGAGATAAAATATTTACCTGTAAATCTGAAATATTAAACAATAGAATAAGTAACTAAGCAGTGTGTGCTTCATTATGCACTAATAATTAAGTTTGGTAGGGAAAATAAAGCATTTGTTTACTGAATATTCATGCAGTTTAAAATATTCTAATATAATGTTGCAGCAACATAAAACTGAGATTAGCAGTCAATATTAGTTTGTTGATCACAAAATGTATAAATGTTGATTTTTATACTAATAGTAAAATGTGACAATTGTGAAGCATTCATAGTAAAATAATAATATATTCTTTGGCATTAGGCTCTTAATATAGTCTATTTATTTGAATGACATTTCACTGTTTTATCACAATTTATAATAATAGCCCATATATCATAACTAGGTTGTTTTATGCAAATGTTACATAATCTGGGTTTTTTTTTGTTGTTGTTTTTTTTTTTTGCTTTAACATCATTTTCATGATTCTAAAGCTCACTTGCTAATTATTGAGATTCAACCACGTTTCATTCTCTTTCATCATGATAAAAACATCTAAAGTGAAAATATCTAATATTTATGGTTTTCCTTTATTTGCTTTGTTATAACATTGGAATTAAGGAACTCTGGGCGTACTAACTAACTTTCTGGCCTAAAATTAAGTAATTTAGCAATATATAAAACTGTAAGGTAAAAAGAGCTGAACATCCAAACAAAAATTAGAGTGAAGAGTGAACAATATATTTTGTCTTGAGATTATCATAATTACCTATACCAGCTCATCAAGCCAAATTGCTTAAGCGTGCAGAAGTTGGTGGGTAAACAGTAAACATTAATAATGGGAAAAACTTTAACTAATGGGTATTCATTTAGGTTAGTGACTCGTGTTTAGTGTCTCAATAAGTCTCAGTAAATCACAGGCAATAAAAAGCATTGTAAAAACAGTGAAATATGTTTGGCTATTCTGCAAGAGTCACATTTATTACACGTACTATAAAATGTAAGGACTTCCTTGGTGTTGTAAAACTAGTAGCACATCATTTTGGAAAAGCTTATCTTTAACCTTTGGGATAGTCTATCAATACGTGGGCTGAGAAAAAAGTAATTTTTTCCACTCTTCTGATAACGCTTGTAATGTTCTTACAAGAAGTTCAAAATTATTCCTATATTTTTCTATGGACAAGATTTCCTGCCACCACAGAATAAAAATCCTGAACTTCCAGCTTTGCTGCACAGTGTTCATAGTTCCATAGAGCTATAAAGGAAAGTTAAAGAGGCAGAAAGAAGGAGAGTGAGATAGAAAAAATATGATTAGGCTTACTTAACACTGCAAACCTTCAAACAATTCTAAGTAGGCTTGAATAGCAAGTTAAACCTAAACAAGAAGCCAAGCCAGGCCAGTAGTATGCCTAGGCCATTGATACCAGCCAGAACACATACCACCCATCTGTGGCATTATGACCATCTGAGTATTATATATCTATTGATTTCTGTAGCAGCAGTAGCAGCAGCTACAGTAGCAGCACCACAAGCCACTTCGAGCACAGTCAACATATTTCTTCTCAAGGGTGATGGAATATATATCCTTGGAGGTAGGAAGGGAGTTTACAGTTCTCAGTAACTGCCTTGTGCACAGGGTATGAAAACAAACATTGTGAGGAGGATCAGGGATAGGCATCACACAACTAGCACACCAGCAGTAGCTCATATGAATTACCTACTTATTGCTGGTTATGTTAACAGTCACCAGAGAAATCACATGCTGTCAGTCATTGGCTGAGGTCTTTGTCTATTGAACAACATACATAGCCTAGTTCTTGAAGGTGGGTGGGTAATTGACTTACTGTGCACTCAATAAAAAGTGTACCCTGCCAACTATCACCTTGGCGGGGTGTGCCACCTACAGATGCTCTGTTATGACCTGCATTATATTGCTTTCCACAACATTGTCATGTTTACTCATCATAGCATATTGTGCACAAAGCTAATGTTGAGTATTGATCAGTTCCTGACACCAAATTAAAATAATCCCATACCCATAGTTTAAGAGCAGGGAAAGGTGGAGAGGGATTGTGCTGTCAAATGTCACCACCTGAAGTCCTTTTTTTGTTGTTGCTGCTGCAATTTCTGGTGCTGCTGCATCTGCTGCTGCCTCAATATTACTATTGCTAGCATATTAATAGAAAGTGTAACAATTTCTTCCACCACTACAGGCCCCATGTTGACACCAATAGGTAAAAATATATCATATTCCTGACCACTACCCTGACTATCACTACTTGCACCCATGGTGGTCAAGATGAACGCTTCAAAAGCAGCATGCTGAGGATCATATTGCTCTACCTGCTGCAACTGTGAAATATGATCATAATTTGTGGTACCTAACAGTCAAATAACAAGACCTAAACGTGTAGCTAGCTCCATAATTTCAGTAGTCCTGTGGTTGGTGGTGGCAATGCCCTCTCCTTCTAGATCTCTCCTATTATCTTCATCTGCCTCCTCCAAGAACACTCTCACTATTAATAACATCCTGCATGGGTATCATCACCACAACCACCACCCTCACCCTCCTCCTGCTGTACTAGCAGGGAGTGTACAATAATGTTACTAATCATCAATGCAGGTGCTTCGCACTCAAGCAGCTGTATCAGTTTGAGGCAGCTGCACTGTGCTCATACTAGTGCTGCTGAGATGACTCAGTGGGGACTTAGAGTGGGAGTGGTAAAAGGAGGTAAGGACAGGGTCACATTGCCCAGCTGAGATTTTTTTAATATATCACCCTGCTATATTGTTAGGGCTCTGCTGCTTCCACACATGGCAGAACTACTAAGCTAGTTAAACTCTGTGTAGCTCTCTGGGTTTGAACACACACTGCTGCTGGTTGATTTGAAGAATTCTGATCTACAACAGCAGTGGCACCCCTCCAACTGGCCATAATGCCTCACACCTTAATTTTTCTATCCATGTCTTTCTCTCTATTTAAATTTGCCTATAAGGATCTCAAAATTGTCAATCCAGCTAAATTTTTTTCAAGGTTTGCATTGCTCTGTAAGCCTAAAAATGTTTTTTTTTAAGGCTTTACTTGTCATAAATAACCCTGCATACAATAGTTATTAAGTATTGCCTTATTATAAGACAGCCAATTTTGACATACAAATAGTGTGAAAATATAATGTGGATTTCAATGTGGTTCTTGTAATAGTAGAAAGAGAGAATAAATATTATGATCGCACTTGCCCCTCCTAGTAGCTAGCAGTAGCCTGGCAAAAATACAAAAACCTACTTATCGTCAGTGTTATTAGTTGTACACGTGACATATGCTGCTGTGGAATTTGTGCTATTTTCTATGTCTGCTACCTGCCTGTTGCCAGTGCTGTTCCTGCCAGAGTATCTTGTGATTCTCAGGATGGGGAGACAGCAAAGGATCCTAAGTCACACTTGCCATTCCCAAGTAGTCCCAGCAGCTACAGCCTCAGAGTGTTAGGAGTGATGGAGGGGGTGATAATACTACCAGTGTGGAGGAAGACTCAGGGACTAAAATTGATGTTGTTCTTGTTAGTAGTAGTAATAGTGATGGTGAGCAGCTGGTGGGACTAGCATTAACACAGTAGATCCTCCTACTGATGCTGAGGTGGTAGGGGAAGTAATGTAGAACAACCAGACTAGCAATCAACATTCCCCTGACCCTGGGAGTCCCCTTACCTCCACAGCATTGTCCAGATGAAACATGATCCTTAAGAAGGCAGAATTGTTGCCTAGTGGCAATAATACCACAGCCCCCATGAGCACAGATCAGCTACCTGTGCCTGCTGCTAGTGCTGCCAGTCTTCTTCAGCTCAACCAAGAGAATGCAAGTGTGACAGTAGGGGACACTGTCACATTTCTCATCACCTCCTCCAACTTGTGAAACATCTGTAATAGATCAGCAGTAGCAAGGAGGGACTGGTGGTGGTGATGATCCTGGAAAAGCTGGGGTGGAAGAGACATTAATGGTATTTTTAGCCCAAACCAAGAGTGAATGGGAAACAGGGATAGGATGGGGATCACCACCACCAGCAATGTGATTTTAGAATTTGCAGAGTTTTGCTGCTGCTATAATTCCAGCTGCTGCTGAGTTGCAAGGGCAGCAGGATGCTGAGGAGCAGTCTAGTGTGCCCCAGACCACCGTGGACTCAGTGGGAATGGGGTCAACAAGTGATCTGGAAGTAAGATGTAGCAGCAACAGCAGCAACATCATCCTCTGCCCCAGCCAGTGAAGGGGAATGTGGAGGAGAAGATGTAAGTGACAATTCTTTTCTACCTTTCTCCTCCCCCTTGAAGTCCTGGGTGTGAGACTATTATTCTCTTGAAACAGGCATTGTGCAATCATCAGCAATGGCACTGTGCAAAATTTGTTATAAATCATTGAAAAGGGGAAAGGAGGGAACACACCTTGGCACAACAGCTCTGATAACACACATGAAACAACAACATCATGACATTTATGTGAAACTTGTTAAAGTCAAACACCCACCAAAGAAATAGGGCACCACTGTTACTGTACCTGGAAATCAAAAAGGAGGAAGAATAGAGAAACCCAGCCACAGCCTGAAAGTTTGATGGCAAGTGAAACACCTGTCTTGTCTTCACCTTCTTGCTCTAGGGTCCAGGCACAGGGTGATCATGTAACTACATTTTCTTGTGATCCACCTCATTCATCTTTACCTCCCTCAATAGCTGATAGCCATTCAGTATATGTCAGGATGTGGCAGTTCGTGTCCACCACTTGCACAATATGTGGTGCACTAACCACATATATCAGTGTGGTGGAGGATAATCTCAAGCAAGGCATAAAGCAGCATCTGGGGAGATTTCATCCTGCAGAATATGCTAAGCTGGTGGCAGGGAGGGTTCATCATCATTATTAAACTGTCTGCAAGTTGTTGTATGTCCTTAGTGGGGAGTGGACAAGGGGCATTGTGATAGCAGCAGTACTTGGTTTCTGATGGGATGATTTCACATTGGTGACCCTAAGTGTCATGGTGTTTAGTTATAGTTATGCCAGGTGTTTGATGTGAGTGCAGATATGCCCATTGTTCCCAGTCTTTTCCTTATTTACCACATACACTGTACACATTGCAGTTGCTGACTAGAGCCGCGGTTCCTGTTCTCAAGGGAAAAAACAACACACCCATGATTTTGGAGGAGGGGCAAGTGGAGAAGCATTATTAGCCAACTTCTTCTTTTCTCCACATATACCTTAAGTGGTGGGGGTTAGCTGTGGTACTGTTAGTGCCTTAGTTGCCTCACACGAGATAGTAGAGGCAAGTGGAACCTTGATCATCCTTCACCAATCTTACTGCTATTGCTGATCCCATTCCCTTGAGCTTCCTAATCATCCTGCTGTTTAAACAACTCTGCAGAAGCAGCAAGAGCAGCAGTCGCAAATTTTGCAATTACGCTGGGGCATTTGACAGTGACCACTGGCTACCACAACAATATCTGCTAGCACTAGGCCAGTAGGGCATTTTTTTTCTCAGGGCTTGTACTTTAAAAAAAAAAAAAAAAAAAAAAAAAAAAAAAGGGCTTGTGTCTAACAAGCCTAAGTCCTATACATCACTGATTCCTCAGGAATTGTGATGCTAAAAAGTCAAAGTCCTACAAATCAATGTTTCCTTAGGACTTGTGCCAAACAGGTCTAAGTCTTAAAAATCAGTGTTTCCTCAAGGCTTGGGCCTAACACAAGTCTAATTTCTTATAACTATTCAATGTTTCCTCAGGGCTTGTGCCTCTAATACTCCCACATCCCTGCACTGCTCCACCTTTGATCATCCCCCTGCCCCTTGTGTGTTCGCTGGACATTGCTCAACTACAGTGTGTGTTTACTCTCTACAGTACACAACTGATGGAGTGTGATATCTTGCCTGAGAGTCAACAAAATTCTCAATGTAGTCTGCTGTCTTTTCAAATCTGCCTCAGTCACACGGCACACGTTAGACTCCCAATCAGCTGTCACCTAATATGTTTATTTGTTTTATATATATTTTTTATTATTTTTTTCTTTTCTTTTTTTTAGTTGTTCACCCTATCTTATCACAGTCTGTCCAAAAAATATATAACTTAGAAACAAAATCAACAACTTCTTTACCCAGACTTCCCCAGAACAGAGACAATAACAGCAAGATCGGCAAGCAAATTAGACCCCATCTACCTGTGTCTTGCCAGTCAGTCACACCAAATTTTGGGGTATTTGGGGTCAACTTCCTTCCTCCCTTCTTCTCCCCCGGAGTGGAACCAGACTCCCCTAATACAGAGAACAAATGTCCTACTTAAAAGACTCCCTAAACTAAGCTTCAATTCCCCTTAATTTGCTAGCTCAAAAAGTGCTACTTTCTCCTCTCGCAAACTCAGAATGTCATGCTATGAGACACCTTTTTATACACCTGCAGGAAAAGTAGAGAAAACTTTCATGTGGTTGGGAAAAATGTTTCTTCCCATTGAATTCAATGCAATGAGGTAGGTGAAAAAATTTCTCAAGAAATTATTTAACAAACAGGAAGTACCAATTTCTCTGATTTTGGTTTGAGGCAAAAAATGTTGCCCATCCCTACTAAACAACTTCTCCGTCTTCACATAATTTTGTTCTCTTTTCCTTAAACCAAACATAATGGCTTATTTTTATAATAATATCTACAATAACAAGGTTTCTGTCTTTTATAAAGAAATACTTTTGAAAACTATGAGTTTGCAAAAACACATAAGGGTTATCAGCGTCATAATACATTTGGCTGCATTTCTTACACTTATATGCAAATTGATAAGTATCAGTTTTACTAATTTTAATAAATTAGTGAATACTTGCTGACAAATATCTTTCTGGAGGCAAATATAATCAAGTTGATACCTTCATTTGTTAACTAAGCAGATTTAGGATATATATTTTCTGGACCACTTAGGTCTCTTCCTCAGACATGACATATAAATAAATATGAAACATCTCTCTTAAATGCAAGTGCACATTGCATTGTTTAGAATAGTTATCAGAAAAGATAGCTCAGTCCAGACTCAGATTCTTTGATCAGTCCGTGGTAAAGGAGTGTGATGTAAATTGCAGTCATCCTCTGGAAGTGTCAAAGGTATTTACACTCTCAGTGGGACTGTTATAAAGGCTAATCCACAATGTGATGAAAGGACAGAAATTCTCTATGCCTGTTTAGGCCATTATTTAAAGTATTAAACTAGATCATTAATTTAACCTCCCATATTTTTCTGTCGCTCTGAGTGTGAAACAATCCCATCATTACAGTAAGTTTAATGTCCCTGACACTGTGTCCATTTTTTCAAAAATGTTTTCCCCCTGGTGTCTCTGTCTTTTTGTTGTTAACACTGTTTACTGTTTACATTGGATGACTTGCAGGTGAAGGTGTAACTGGGTGTTTGGTATGGGTACCTTGTCCATGGTGTAAATGTGGGCACAAGTTTCACACTTCCTTTGTAGGCAGGGTGATAAGCCATTTTTTGTATTTTATTTAAAACACTCCCTACCATCAATTGTTTTAAATTGGGGGGCTGTCTAAAGGAGAGTAAGGGAGGCTGTGGTAATATATTAAGTCTTTCATACGTATATAATGTTGTTTGAAGTTCTCTTGATATCTAGCATAGAACTTCAACTTGGAGGTGGTGTTACTGCAGGGGGGAATAGGAACACTCATAGACTTGGTACTGTTTGGATGCTGGGGTGCAACTCTAGGGAACGGTGCTTGGGTGTGGAGAGGGCATGGCAGATGCTCCCTTGCTGTAGCCATAGCTGAGTAAAGGTGCAAAGCAGATTTTGCACCCTAGCTGAGCAGGGTGCAACCAGGATGGGAATAACTGGGAACCAAATAAAATCAGGACCAGGAGGCAGGATGATGAAAAGGGGAATAGAAACCTAGCAGGCCTGGAAGGGCTGGAGTTTGGATGTGGAAAGTCAGACAAGCCGGGTCAGGAAGCCAGAGGTCAAGCAGAAAGTGGTCAGACAAGCCAGGGCCAGGAAGCCAGAGGTCACTAAATGCAGAATGGTCAGATAAGCCAGGTCAGGAAGCCAGAGATCACTAGATGCAGAATGGTCAGACAAGGTGGGTCAGGAATTCAGAGGTCACTAGATGCAGAATGGTCAGACAAGCTGGGTCTGGAAGCCAGAGATCACTAGATGCAGAATAGTGCTCAGACAACACTAATTAATAAAGCTCGTGGAATGGGCAGAGAACATTGGGAGAAAGCAGTTTAACTATTGTGGCCAACCAGTAGGAAGCAGAGTTAATCAAGACTCTGCTGGGAATGGAATCGTGCACACTGGGAGACAGGGAGAGGAGAAGATATCTGTGCATATATACACCTACACTGCAATGGACAGACTGAATGGGCACATGTGTGGTACGCATTAGAGGATGAAGTGTACATGCATTCACAG
Source organism: Rhinophrynus dorsalis (assembly GCA_037306005.1). Lineage (NCBI taxonomy): Eukaryota > Metazoa > Chordata > Amphibia > Anura > Rhinophrynidae > Rhinophrynus > Rhinophrynus dorsalis. Next base: position 135,289,814 of record CM074724.1, read on the forward strand.
AGGACAGAGCCTGACGACTGGGAGGAGTGACAGGTGGTAAGTGATCACCAGTGGCACCCAGTTTCTCTTATGTTGTTCTTTGTAGCTCAACAGATGTTTTTCTTGGTATGTGAGTATCTTTCTGTATCTGAGTGTCAATAATCCTGGCACTGTAACTGTGTTTTATAAAGTCTTCTCTGAGTTTCTGGAGGTGCTTGTCACGGTATGCCAAGTCAGAACAGAGGCAGTTGTATTTGATGGCCTGGCTGCATATGATGGAGTTCTTTGTGTGCTTTGGGTGCAGATGTTTTTCTTAGTATGTGAGTATCTTTCTGTATCTGAGTGTCAATAATCCTGGCACTGTAACCGTGTTTTATAAAGTCTCCTCTGAGTTTCTGGAGGTGCTTGTCACGGTATGCCAAGTCAGAACAGAGGCAGTTGTATTTGATGGCCTGGCTGCATATGATGGAGTTCTTTGTGTGCTTTGGGTGTAAGCTATTGGTAGTCTGGTCTGTCCTTTGGTTTGTGGTACAGTAATATGTGGATGGAGTTGTTCTTAATACTGAGTAGTTTCTAGGAAGTTAATGTTTGTGCATGAATGACTGTTAGGTGACAGACAGCTGACTGTGAGCCTGATGTGAGCTCTGTGACTGAGGCAGACATGATAGACAGAAGGCGACACTGAGAATTTTGTTGAGGGCTGAAGCAAGACATCACACTCCATCAGTTGTGTAATGTAGAGAGTAAAAACACACACAGTAGTTGAATGTGTGATGTGGCAAGTACCAGCTATTTAAACTTGATGAGTTACTCCAAAAACAACAGTCTTGAGCTAATCTATGGATCCTGCTTGGGAAAAATGTAGCTTACTGCATGCTCCTCTCTAGTTGCAACTTAAAGAATCACACTTAACCCTCTCTATAGAGAGATTTTGTACATAACACAGGGAAAGAATGGTCCACACATATATTTTTCATTCAGATGTACATATTAATATATTTTACAAAAAATAAGATAATTCAATATTCTCATTTAGACCGCCTAGGGTGTAGATCCAGTAAGCCTCACATTTATTATGGATTTTATCATAGTCTCCTTTGAGAAAATCCAACTTTACATTATTGAAGGCAAAGCCTTTAAGTAATTTGGCTTTCCTTGCATGTTTTTCATCGAAGTGTCATGAGACTGAGTGGATCAAACCCCTTAACAATATTTCTTTTGTGTTCGTATGGTCTATTTTTAAATTCTCTCTTTGTCCATTCCACTTACTTTAAGCCACAGGGACATTCTAATAAACAGATACCTCCAGCATTATCACATGACAAGAAATTTATAATAGGGTGACTCCCATTATTTCTATCCATAATTGCTTCCATCATTTTCAGACAACTGGCACACATAGTGCAATGCCCACAGTAGTGCCAACCCATCACCAGTGATGTGACATTAAATACTGAACCTATACCTGCATCATTATGTCTTTGATTCCTACATACCTTTAGAACAGTGGGTGGAAAGTAAATTCTTCAAGTTCGAGTTCTTCCTACAAATAATTCTAACTTTTGCTGGAATTTTCTTTCTTCTTGAACGATAAACCAAACACAATCTAAGAATTTTATAACTTTATATATTTGAGTAGAATAATTAGTGATGAAAACCACTGCATATTCATGATTACTCTCCATATGTTTACTCTTCCATGTCTTACCATCTACCTGGTTCACTTTATATTTATACACCTTTTTAAACATTGTATCATAATTTATAGTTTCTACTTTTTGATCTCTAATCTTTTCATTTTTATTTATATTCCTATTTCTATTTATGTTCTTAATTTTATTATTATAAATGTTCTTACAAAACTGAATAACGTTTTCTTTATTACTTGTATGTAATTGCATTTTCAATCTCAGCAAGGTCATGTCCTCCATATTTGGAGGTTTCTCCTCTCAGATCTATACCCACAAGATCACCTTCCAAATGAACACAACATTTCTTCTTATAGATAAACATCTTAGACCATTCCAAACGAGAAACTTCTACAAAAACTTGATATATCTGTTTATAGTCATACCCTCTATCTACAAATTGTTCAATTAAAAAGTTGCCTTGTTTTCAGAAATCTCCCAACTTTGTGCAATTTCTGTTTATACTTTTATAAATGTTTGTTTATGGTGATTTATTGGTGTGTTTTTCTCTGTTTTACTTCGGGCTCCTTTGGCTCTAGATCTTATTGATTGGTGGAGGGATAGAGGATGATTCCTGAATGACCCTATTAAAAGAACTCTGGTACTAAATTATATTAAAAAACAGCAACCGGATATAGTTATGTCACAAGAGAGTCACCTCTATTGGGCAAATACTTTCACTTAAAAAGTGGGTTAACCAGAGGTGTCTTTATATTAATAAATAAATCAGTTCAATCTGAATTTCTTGGCTAGGGATGAGCAAACATTTTCACCTCAAAACAAAATCACCAAAAAATGTCCCTTCCCGTTTGGTGAAAAATTTAATTTTGCCCTACCACATGTCATTTTTCTCTTCTCTTCTTTTCCTGCAGGCATATAAAAGGATGTCAGTATTTCACAGCATGCCATTCTGAGTTTGTGAGAGGAGAAAGCAGAATGGTTTTTAGCTAGAGAAGATAAGCAAATAAAGGGGAATTGAAGCTTAGTTTAGGGAGTCATTTACTTAGGACATTTGTTCTCTGCATTAGAGGATTCTGGGGGCACTCTGGGGGAGAAGACGGGAGTATGAATGTTGATCCCAAATACACCAAAATTTGGTGTAACTGGCTGGCAAGACACAGGCAGTTGGAGCCGAATTTGCTTGCTGATTTTCTGTTATTATCTCTGTGTTGGATGTGTCTGAGGTGTGAGAAGATAGCAAAGAAGGGTGTCCCCAATGTTCTGTCTGACTGATTTGATTTGAAAGAAACAGGCAGCTGCAGTCCAATTTCCTTGCTGATCTTGCTATTATTGTCTTTGTGCTGGGGAAGACTGGTGAAAGAAGATTTTCTTGGATAGACTATGATAAGATAGGGTGGACAACGGACAGTAAACTGGAAGACAAAAACATAAAAAAATGAAATTTTACTCAAAAACTTTACTTGGAAATATGTGCATTGTTTAACCCTTTGACCCACTCACTGGCACTCAAAGGTTTAAAGTAATGCATATATCCAAAGTTGAAAGACAATATTCCCCCAAACAAATAGGCATTGTCCCAATCCTTTTTGCAAACAAACAATTCTTTGTTCTAACCCCCCAAAAAAAATCCCAAGTTGTGGCACTGTAGTCGCTGTCTCAACCACCAATTGTTAGCCCTTTTCCTTTGATGTTCCCATTACTCATGCAATTTTTGGGTTTTTGGAGCTAAAAACACACGACAAGCGTTGTTAGTTGTGGTTTCAGTTGGCAGGGCAAGTGAATACCGACTAACACTTTTTTGTTTGTGTTCGGTAGCCAATTTTGCCCTACCGCAAGTTTTAGAGGGATTCATTGAATCGAGGCCAAAGTGTGTAGAATTTTACATAAAGGGATAGTAATGTTTCATAATAAAAGCAGCTCTAATTAATCATCATAGTATTTGGACCTTGGAGAGTGTTATTTCAATTCTGTCAGAGTTGTAGTTCAAGAGTAACTGAATGATAAAGAATCCCCCTCCCACCCTTTTACTGATGTAGCACTGCTCAGCCAGAGCAGAAGGGAGGTGCCCAGCTAGATTGCAGAGAGGGACAATCTTCAATTAAGATAAGGGAAAAACCTGAAAAACTTGTCAAGGGGGGCAGGGCTTTCATTGTTCTCATAGGAAGAAGATTGTCCCCTGCTGTTATCTGTCTGGTCTAACAACCAGATTCCACATCTGAGAAGATATGGCTTACACTAGGTAAAACCTGAGGGATGGGGAACGTTTATCATTCAATTACTCTTCAACCACAACTCTGACAGTATTGAAATAACACTCTACATGGCCCAAATACTATGATGATTAATTGGAGCTGCTGATTTTGTGAAACATTACTATCCCTTTCAGACCTGGAATGCTTAGAGGGAAGTACTGCTTGTACTTTATCAGTTTGATGATAACAGTGTAGTCTCAGCTTCTACCTGGCTCTTCCCTTTCTTGGTGAATTACAGGTATCAACCCTCCATGATTCCAGATTCGTTCACTCCCCAGGGGATTCTGGCACTGGAGGATCATCTCCAGCAGATGAGGGCCCCATATCAATACATCTACTGTGGGGTTTTTTTAACTTTTTGTTTTCATTCAAGTTTCTGCATGGGCTGTTTGAAGAGCCGATAAGGGACTCAAGTAAAATAAACTGGGTCTTAACTTTCTTGCGATAACTTGAGTCCCTTATCAGATGTTCATGGCTAACACGGACATTTGTATTGATAATTATAGTGTTTTCATTATTTTCTATGGGTGAAAACACATCTTAACTATATCACATAATGACACTTTTTTTGCCGGTATTTTTTCAAGGCATGGGCGTTTGACTAGCTTACTGTGCTTGAAAAAATGCCATCGGCAGAAAAAACAGCCGCCTCCAACATTTGGATCGAGCCCTTAATCTCTTGATAAGAAATGTATTTTTACTGTTTGCGCTTTATCCAAAAAGTATGCATATTGAAAACAGCAAACAGTAACATTTTATTTATCTAATCTGGAATACTTTGTCTTCCAGCTCATTTTCTAATGACAGCAAATATTTTGCATGTGTCACAAAACAAAGGAGCTGCCACTTTAAATTTATCATAGCTATATACAGGGCGGGGCAGGTATTCATACACACTGCAGCCAACTGTATTATTAATTGTAACTGACAATTAACACTTTTTATGCTGCTGTGTTGAAATATTGCTAACTATAGCCTATGGATACATATATATGTACGGACTGAACGTACCTATGCTGGAAATTTAGTATCTCTCTACTGTTTGATATATTTGCTGTATTTCAATTTTATATATATCCTAATATATGACTTTGTCATTATATTGTGTTGTATTCTTGTATCCACTAATGTTTTAGTATGAACTGATTATTATTCTATATATTTTATATTGAAATAAAAATTATATGTTTGTATGTATATGCGTAATTGATTTTAATAAATGTATTTACTGTGAAGTAGAGCATCAAACCTAGTTTGTGAAATGGTCTCAGATTAATTTAGTTAATTATTACAAATATTTTTATGCGAGGTGTACATAATTGTGGTCCAGATTTTATAAGCTACTGTGTGTCTCCTATACTCTATTCTTGCCTATATTTCTAAGAGGCAAGTGTACAGTTTCCTTGTGTATTCTTCCACAAAACACAAACACACACGTACACACACATGTATACTTCGTATTACACTATAACTAATTGGAGACCGTCTTAGCAATCAACAATTTTTTTTTCTGCCCTGTTGCTCAGTCGGTTTGTTTAAGAATTAATTCTATTTTCTTTAGTGGGTAAGGCTCACTGTACTCTAATGAAGTTAATTTGCATCAGTGAAGCTAAAGGGACTTAGATTTCTAGAATCTAAACTCATACATCTATATAATGTCAATAATGACAGTAAAAGTACTTTTGACTTACTTAGAGACTTATGAGTACCTTTTACTTTCAAATCTGATGTCATCAAATGTATTACTTTTTAACTCAGCGCAGAAATAGGACTCATACTTTTTTCCTGGCCAATGCTTTATTTACATGCCTTGGGTCTGTGACTGATTATAATTATGTAGCGTGGTCTTCCTCAGATGTGCTTTGTATATAAAAACTGCATTTCTGCTAGTACTGATATGAAAGAATGGTCTACAAAATCAGAGTTTTTTTCTGTACTTGATTTACGTTTAACACATCTATTCTAAATTATGCAGTACAAGCATTACGCTATCCAAATCAAATCTGCAAAGAGAATACATGTTTCTTTGTATTTTGGCAGACTTGCTTTTCCTTGCAGAAATCCGAATTGATTGGGAAATGTGACAAAGCAATATTTGCTTTTGACAGTTTTTAAATTAAGGGAGCATGTATTGCTTTAATTCATGTTCTTATAAGACAGATAATCTGAGGCTAATGGAAATCACATCTATGAATTTCAGGTTCTCTGGTAAAACATTTTTAACATCAGTTATATAATCAGATACCAGAATAAAGTATCTGGCCAGTTAATTAAACTCTTTAAGGATTAAAATGTACATTGTCACCACAAGACTTGTGTTTGTGCTGAAAATCACCTTATTTGACATTTATTAATGATTCTATTGCAGTGCAAAACATACTTCAATAAGTTTATTGAAAACACATGTTCATTGAAAACCGTGGCATTTTTGCAGGTAGATGCCAAATTAATCTTGTTTTTCCCTTGGAAAATATTAACTTCTTTGAGGCTGGAGCCATTTTGGAGCAACTCAACTTCATTGTATAGGAAAAATATAATTAAAAAAATTCAGTTGATTATAACTAGAGATGTCTCCAATGAATTTCACTTCTAGCATTCATTTTGGGTTAAAAAACCCTTTTAAATCAAAAAGGATATTAGTTTCTTTGTTCCCTGTGGTGCAGTTGGTTTGCTCTGGTGTTATTTCACTTTACTACCCTTGGAATAGGGCTTGTGCACATGGATACCTGCAATTATATCACTTTCGTGCAACTCCTCTAAACTGTAAGCTCTCACGAGCAGGGTCCTCTGATCTTTTTGTTTTCCATATTCGATTTGTATTATTTAATATCTGTTTGTCTATTCCCTATTGTACAGAGCTGTGGAATAAGTTGGATCTATATAAATAAACATGAATGATTAACAGCTTACTGCCCGAGGATGTACATGTACATCCCGAGCAGATGTCCCAGGTGGATAGAGGATGTACATGTATGTCCCGGAAGTCGTTTAAGAAAATGAAAAAAATTGTTTGTTGGGCGTTAAGTGCTGGTCGTGTGCACACGTAGCCGGCCACTAACGGGTTAAAGCAGAACCTTCATGATAATTACATTGCCCCAGAATATATTTCTAACCGAGTGATATACAAAGTTATACTAGCCTTAAGCTCAATAAGTCTGTGGTAGTTCAATAAAACCACATCTTCCGTAGGCAGTGGGCTGCACAGAGTTTACAAGAGAAGCTCTGTGAGCCTGCACGGCCAGTCCCTTCCTGTGCCATAAGGCACTAAGGAAAGTCACCACCAATGCTGGCAGGGAACGGGACAGACAGCACAGACTCAGAGGCAAATTTCCTCCAAGACGTCTGTGCTGCCGAAGATGTGTTTTTACTGAACTGCCACAGACTTATATAGCTTAAGGCTAGTATAACTTTGTATATCGCTAGGTTAGTAATATATTCTGGGGCAATGTAATTAATGTGAAAGTTGTGCTTTAAGAATAATAATATCTGTTTACTAAGCAGTGACCTTATTTATAATATAGCCAAATGCCATTACATTACAGCATTGCTGTGGAGACATCTCTAGCATTCAAGGGGTTAAAGGTCCACTTAAAACAATGGAAATTTGTATATGCTTCCCAAGGTGCAGTTTCTCTATTTCTTCTTGCATCAGTTTTTTGCCTTATTATTGTATTCACATGAAGAAGCTAAAATTGGATCTTCTAATAGGTATTTCATAAATAAAGGGATAGTAATGTTTCATAATAAAAGCAGCTCTAATTAATCATCATAGTATTTGGACTTTGGAGAGTGTTATTTCAATTCTGTCAGAGTTGTAGTTCCAGAGTAATTCAATGACAAAGTGTCCCCCTCCCGCCCCTTTTACTGATGTCACACTGTTCAGCCAGAGCAGAAGGGAGGTGTCCGGGTAGACTGCAGAGAGGGACAATCTTCAATTAAGATAAGGGAAAAACCTGAAAAGCTTGTCAAGGGGGGCAGGGATTTCATTGTTTTCATAGGAAAAAGAGTGTCCCCTTCTGTTATCTGTCTGGTCTATGGACTGCATTCCACATCTGAGAAGAGATTGCTTACACTAGGTAAAAGGGACGGGAGGGGAAACTTTGCTTGTGAATATCTCATAAACCATAAAGGTTTGAGAGATAAGACTTATATCATTCTTCATATTTTTTTAATGCCTACAAAATAAAATAAAGTTAAAATGAAGTATTACTATCCCTATAAGTCCAAAAATACCATAAATTTAGCAACTATGCCCATGACACTGGTAGAGTAAAAGTGATACCTTTATTGGCTAACTCTGTCAATGAAGGTACCACTTTCAGCCTACCATTCTCCTGCTTTTATCATGGCTAACACGGTAGTAGGTACCACCTTTTACTTATAGAGATGTCTAGAACTGAGGTCATTAAGTGAAGATTCTAATCTGGAGTTTTATAAAAGCAATGAGGTTCTCTTGGATTCCTGTATGCAAATATGAATACTTATCATACTGTTTGTTAGACTTGCACTAAAGAACAATGAATCAATCACAATGAAGATCAGGTTTGTCTTTTTCTTTTGTGCTTTCAACTAGATACTTGTAGACCTTTCTTCATTCATTGCTGCACTTAGATTGTTATTTGTACATAAATGTGGTGTATTAGTGCTGTTTTCCTTTCCTAGCAAATGTTTTCTGATCATTCAAGCTGATTTTACACTAATCTTCATTAAATTCGCTGACACAAATGACAATGATTGCACAAATAATCATATTACAGATGCCAAGAAGATAAGTAATAGGGCTGACATTCTTGGTGGAGTAAATCAAACAAGAACGGATTTAAACAAGTTAGAAGAATGGAGAAGAATATGGTATCTAAAATTTAATGCCACAAAATGAAACAATAATGTCTATAGAATACAAAAACACAAAATCAGAATATAGACTCAATGTTACTCTGGTGATAACAGCTATAACTTGGGAATAGTTATATATGATGATTTAAAGGCAGGCACGCAATGCAGTAAAGCTGTGGGAAAAAGCCAGCAGGATATTATGTTGTGCTAGAAGAATAAATCTAAATAAGAAATAACCAAATGCACACTTGCATGTAAATTCTCTTATATAAGGAATACCAAATGTGCCCTTTCTGTGTGCTTACAGGGTAATAAACTCAATTATATATAGAAAGTGAGTAATTAAATCCCTGCAGTATTAGAGTTCACATCCTATATAATTCACTAGGATGTTTGTCACGATGCAGTCATGTGCAGTAGAGATTGCCCGCGTTCAAGACCTCTGTACTGTGCATGATTACATCGCATGAGGCGACGCAAGACTGCGTCATGTGGAGCAGTGAGGCAGCGGCCTCTTAACCCTTTGAGTGCCAGAGGGGTAAGCAATGCATTGTGTACCCCACTGGCACTCAAAGGGTTAACATTACCCGGACCTTGGCCCGTGTACACGGGCTTTTACACTAGTAAAATATAATTAAAGTGATAGTAATGTTTCATAATAAAAGCAACTCTAATTAATCATCATAGTATTTAGACTTTGGAGAGTGTTATTTCAATTCTGTCAGAGTTGTAGTTTAGGAGTAATTCAATGATAAAGTATCCCCCTCCCGCCCCTTTTACTGATGCAACACTGCTCAGCCAGAGCAGAAGGGAGGTGCCCAGGTAAACTGCAGAGAGGGACATTCTTCAATTAAGATAAGGGAAAAACCTGACAAACTTGTCAAGGGGGGCAGGGCTTTCATTGTTCTAATAGCAAGAAGAGTGTCCCCTGCTGTTATCTGTCTGGTCTATGGACTGCATTCCACATCTGAGAAGAGATGGCTTACACTAGGTAAAAGGGGCGGGAGGGGGAAACTGCTTGTGAATATCTCTTAAACCATAAAGGTTTGAGAGATAAAACTTATATCATTCTTCATGTTTTTTTAATGCCTACAAAATAAAATAAAGATAAAACGAAGTATTACTATCCCTTTAATTTCCCATTCTACCTTGGAAGAAAATTTGGGAAACGTAAACATAATTCTTATTTACAAAATGTAAAAAAAGCAAGTGAATAATTGAGATAAAAACACATGGAATTAAAACCAAGAAAGGTGTGAATATCTGCACCCTTTCTTAAGTATTCACCAGTGTATATTTCTAGCTTGTTGTAAAATTGTTATTTACAGTGAAGTATAAATCAGGTAGAAGTGATAATTCATGAGCACAACAATAGCAAGTAGAAAGGTTATAGAAGCTGGATATGAGCTTCAATAATATTTGCATTAAACCTATATCAGGAGAAAAAATAGGCTAAAGAAACCAAAAAGCATATCTTAACTTTAAGTAACAAAATCAAAGCCAAAACACTTACCAGAAATAAAACTTTATTGAAAATATATCATATACAATGTATTTTTCAATTTATTGTGACAATTAAGAAATTACAGCAAGGTAAAAATTGACCATTGAATAAGAGATTAGAATCAAAATATTTAGGTCCGAGTGTAGTTTCGGAAGTAAGTATTGGAAGATGAATAGATAATTAATTCTACTATATGTAGAGTGAGGGTGTGAAAACTAAGTGTAGTCACAGTCCTTGGGATGCATTATTCTCAACTAGATGGAGGTCATTCATTTTTATATGAGATAATTTAAATGAGGATTTACATGTAGAAGAATCTGATGTCAATTGCTAAATTAAAATCCAGTGAGAAATGTGAGTGTCAGGATCCCCTGGGACTCAAGCTCTACCAACCTAATCACTCTACCAACTGTAGTATATACTGTCACGGATACAGTGACTCCTCCAACAAGGGCTCGTGGAGTGAAGATTTGAGTGCGTCGATGGGGAGCGTGGCTGGTGTTCGCAGGCCCCCTGTAGTGCGTTGTGCTGCGGCCAAGGCCGTGTAAAGGTGCTGGCCGCGAAGCCAGATGACACCCTTCGGTTGAGCCGAAGAAGGTCCAGGATAACGCACTACAGTGAGGACAGCCACCACCAACCCCAGGGAAGGTCTATTTCCAACACTAAGGACAAGAGGGACTCGCCAAAGGTAAGTCCAGAGGCAGGTAGGGCAGAGTGCAGGTTGGGTACAGGCAGAGGCCAGGGAACCAGATGCAGGTCCCAGGGCAGGTGAGGCAGGGAAGCTGATAGGTTGCTGGCAGAGGCAGGATACCCTGGCGTGGAGACAGGACTGCCTAAAAATAAGAACAGAAGAATAAGAGTGGGCCTAGGAGGCTAGCAAGGAACTAGGTAGCAGTAAGAGAGGAAGCTAGGGACAGGTACAGGTCAGCCAGAGGGTAGCTAGGACCAAGCAAAAGGCTAGGAGGAATATAGGGACAGGCCAGGGTCTGCAACAGAGACAACAAGGACTTCTCAGGCAGGCATAAGGGGAGAAAGGCAGATGCAGGGTCAGGGCACCAGAGAACAGCAAATGGCAAGAAGGCAAGCTGTAACGGTTTGTTCGACACACAGACACAGTAGGTTTAGATAAAACACAATTTTATTTAACAATAAAAAATACAATAACCCTCACAGGTCCTGGAATATATACATAATATAGTACAGCCACTAGACAGGTTATACAGAGGTAGGCCCACAAAGGTCCAGTATAAGTAGAGAGTCCATAGAACAATATACTGACACAGGTCAGGCAGATCTTGTGTGAGTCCCAGTTTGTCAGTACTGCATGGGTTAATAATAGGCAGAGAATGTTGACAGGCACTAATAGTGCAAGGGCCTTTAAGAAGCTCAAACAGAGGTGAGAGCTTCAATTTGAGTAACGCCCTAGATAATGGATACAAGACAATTGTGGACTGCTGTAGCAGTAACGGAGACTGGGCAACTTAAACACTGCCGAAGCAGTAACGGAGACTGAGCAACGTGAGCACTGCCGTAGCAGTAACGGAGACTAAGCAACTTGAGTGCTGCCATAGCAGTAACAGAAACCAAGCCACTGGACACTGCCGTAGCAATAACGGAGACTGAGCAACTGGAGCACTGCCTTAGCAGTAATGGGTACTGAGCAATAGGAGCACTGCCAAAGCAGTAACGGAGACTGAGCAACTTTAGCACTGCCGTGGCAGTAATGGAGACTAAGCAACTGAGTACTGCCATAGCAGTAACGGAGACCTGAGCAGCTTGAACACTGTCATAGCAGTAACGGAATCTGGTCAGCGTGAGCACTGCCATAGCAATAACAGAAAACTGAGCAACTCGACCTGAGAGGCACCCAACCTGGAACTGCACATATGGCAGGCAATAGGAATGTCGCCTGGGCGACACAAAGGCAACTGAGACCAATCTGCAGAGCTGTACGGAGACAGCGAGGGACTAGTGCTACCCTTAACCAGAGACTGGTCAGAGCGTGCAGAGGAGGCACGGTCCCACAGCAGCCCAACTGGGCAGGTGTCACACAGAGCAGGAACATAGGACAGTCCGAGTCAGTACACCGTGCAGGAACGTCAGCCAATCCAAGTCGATACACAGAGCAGGAACCTCAGTCAATCCAAGTTGGTACATGGAGCAGGAACATCAGCCAATTCAAGTCGGTACACGGAGCAGGAACATCAGCAGGGCTGGGTCAGTATACAAAGCAGGAACATCAGCCAAGCCAGGTCGATACACAGGAGACGAGAAGCAGAATGGTCAGGCAGTCAGGGTCAGTGCACAGGCAGGAGACAAGATGCAGAGTAGTTAGGCAGGTTGGGTCGATACACTGGGAGCTCACAAGGATCAGGAACAAGCGCTGGTACTGGAACACCATGAAAGGGCACCGGAGAAGTGCCAGAACCTAGCATTTAAGGACAAATGATGGGAGGGACAACAACAGGGCAGCCAATGGTGGAAGCAGGAGTGGAATATTGACAGAATGTCGCCAAATAGAACAGGTACCGTGATACAAGCAGGGTCTATAGCAAGACAAGGTGTATGCTGGCAGAATCAGCAGGCACAAGAGGAGACAGGCAGAGGCAGGTTCAGGAGACCATAGAGCAGAGGCAGGTAAGGAAAGCAGGACTGGACTTGAAGACTCGAGTGCTAACTCGACAGCACTAGGGAACGCTATAATCGCGTGCCGCGCAGAAGCGGCGTGCGGCTATAAAAGGCCCAAACCCGGAAGTGCGGGTTAAAGATGTAGCATGGTGACGCGCCGACCGAAACGCAGGAGAGGAGAGGAGGAGAGGAAACGCAGCAGAGCCCGCCGTGGCAGCGACGGGGAGGAAGACATGACAGTAAGTAGTTTATTTTAAAATATATTTGGTTGGAGTTTGGGCATATTTAAAATGGCAAAGAGTTTATTGTGTAGCTTACCTTTTAAAAGAAGATAAAGACCATCTTCATCGGTCAGCATTTCTAGCAGTGTCCATGGAAGGTGAGCTCTGAGGAGAATGCCCACTCCATATTTCTTCTGCGAGGCAGAGGAAAAATAATAATACGGATATTTATGATTTGAGAATTTGGGGGAGATGTCCCTAGAGAAATGTGTTTCCTAAACTATTACTGTATCTGCAGTTAATCTATCAAATTCCCTGAGAGCTATATATCGTTTTTCTGGAGAGCTGGATCCTTGATGTTGAGGATAATGATTTTAATATAAGGTATAAAAGCAGTAATTATGTGCTACCTGAGAGTGACCTGAGTGATCTTGTGAGGTATGGTAGGAGGAGGGGTGAAAGGGAAAAAAAAGCAGGAAGGTAGAAAGACTGTTGATGTATGCTTAGGAGAAACTTGATAACAGGAAAAAAAGTAGAGGGCGTTGGGATAGTTTGGCTAGCATTATGCAAATTATGGGAAATGCCATAGGGCCTGTGGGGGTGGAATGCAGTAGGGTTGTGTTAGGGTATGGAAGGGGTGAGGTACCCGTATAAGCAGCTGAATATACTTGAGAAGGGACCATTGTGAATATGTCAGAGGATGGTGATGTTAGTTGGATTTGAAAGCATAGGAAGGTTATGGATAGGGGTGGGTGAAAGGTGTCGCCGTGTTCCCGTGAGAAATTGCACGAAAACATTGTTGTTGTCTGCCTTTTTGTGGGAAAATCCGCTTTCAAAATAGTGATTAAAATGTTCTCATATTTTGTCCATTGGCCAAAATGTTTCACCATTTTTTCAGTGGCTAGAAAGTTTCTCCCCATTGATTTACATAGTTTTCGCATTTCCACTATAAAAACATGTCTTATTTGCAGAAGACAGACACAACAGAAGCAGGAGAGGCTCATAGGGACTCCAATCACTATGGCCAGCAAAAAGAGGAACTGGAAGGACCCTTTTTATGTGACCACTGAGTCTGAGGAGGAGGAGGAAGTGATTAGCAGTACTGAACCAATGCTGTCCAGTTCCCCTAAATCACCCCAAGGGATCTTGGGGAATTTAATGAGAAGGGAGGGAGAAAAGGGAATGGGAAGGGAGGGAGAAAAGGGTAGTACTAGTGAGAAAAAAAAGAGTTGTGAGGAGCACACATCAAGCACGAACAAGATAAAGTGTCTTGTTCTAAGGCATGGTAACCTCTCAATGGTGCTGCAACTCACGTTTTTCACTCCCATGTGCCATTACAGAGAGGAAATCTCCATGTCCATATCAGACTGGTCCCGCCCACAGACAGTCCAGCTCCGAAATGTCAGGCAAATCCTCTCCGCACGAGAGAAACGGCAAAACCACAGACGTACGTTTCGGCCTATGTGAGCCTCATCAGTGTGGTGCAGCCGAATCCCTCTAGGCACATGGAAGCAAGGGCCCATGCCTGGGATACCCTTATACTTAGGGAGACAAAAAAGAGTCGTGAGGAGCACACATCAAGCACGAACAAGATAAAGTGTCTTGTTCTAAGGCATGGTAACCTCTCAATGGTGCTGCAACTCACGTTTTTCACTCCCATGTGCCATTACAGAGAGGAAATCTCCATGTCCATATCAGACTGGTCCCGCCCACAGACAGTCCAGCTCCGAAATGTCAGGCAGTACTAGTGAGAGCAGGACAAGTCAGCTGTCTGTGCCTGCTGCAAGATGTGCTGCCCCTGCTGCCAGTGCCACCACTGCTGTTCCTGCAGCCACTAGTGTTGTACCTGCTGCCAGACATGCTGCCTCTGCTGTCAGTGCCACCATTACTGTACCTACAGCCACTAATGTTGTACCTGCTGCCAGTGCTGAACCTGCTGCCAGTGCTGAACCTGCTGCCACCAATACTTTGCCTACTGCTAGTGTTTCTTGTAGTACTCAGGGGGGGAGGAGAAAATGATGCAAAGTGTGACAGCAAGGGACCCTAAATCACACTTGCCATTCCTAAGCAGTCCTGCCAGTGCTAGTACTACTGCTACTAAGGTCCAGCAGCTTATTAGCGTTAGGAGTGAAGGAGGGGGTAATCACCAATATCCTCATATTACTACTGACTGTAAGACTATGGAGGAAGACTCTGCGGCTGAACTTGTTGCGGTTGGTGTTAGCAGTAGTAGTAACAGTAATGGTGAAGCAGCTGGAGTGGTAGGGGAAACATTTGAGAGTGTCCATACTAGCGGTCAAGGTTAGCCCTCACCATTCCTCTGGCTCTGGGAGTTCCCTTCCCTTCACTACAGTGTCCAAGTTGAACATGATCCTTAAGAGGTAAGAACTGGTGTTGGGGGAGAGCAGGCTCAGAATTAATACCATCACCACCAGCAGGGGCACAGATCAGCTTCCTGTGCCTGCTGCTACTGCTGCTAGTGCTAGTCTGCCTTCTTCTTCATGTCAAAAGGAAATGGCAAGTGTGACATTAGGGGACCCTCTGTCACATGGCTCGTCATCACCTCCAAGCAGCAGTGAGATGTCTGGAATAGAGCAGCAGCAACAACAGCATGTAGGGACTAGTTGTGGTGGTGGTGATGATACTGGAGAAGCTGGGGTGGAAGAGACATTGATGGCCTTTTTAGCAAAAACTGAGAATGAGTGGGAGAGAGAAATGAGGGTGGGCATTACCACCACCACCACCACTAGCAGTGAGATTTTGGAATTAGAGGAATTTGCAACTGCTCTAATTCCTTTTGATGTTGAGTTGCAAGGGTAGCAGGATGCTGAGGTGTAGTCTTGTGTACCACAGATCATCATGGGTGTGGGGCTATTTTTCTGTTGGGGCAGGCACAGTGCAGTCATCAGCAACGGCACTGTGCACAATTTGTGACAAGTCAGTGAGAAGAGGAAAGGAGGGAACACACCTTGGCAAAAGCACCCTGATATCACACATGAAACACAGACACCATGACCTTTACTCCAAACATGTTAAAGACAAACACCCACCACAGAAATCAAGCAGCAATTTTGCTGTCCCTGACTCTCCAGAAAGGCAACAAGAGGTGAGGTGGAGATCAAAGAGGATGAGGAATAGAAGAACCCAGGCAGAGACCGGAAGTTCCAGGACGAGTTAAACAACTAGCTCATCATCACCTTCTAGGGTAACTACATCTTCTGTCAATCCACCTCGTTCATTACCTCCCCCGCCAAATGAAAGCCACTCTGCTGATGTTAGGATGTGGCAGTTCGTCTCTACCCATTGCACACTGTATGGTGTACTGACCACACATGCCAGTGTGGTGGAGGAGAATCGCAATCAGTGCATCAAGCGGCATCTGAGGAGATTCCATCCTGCATAATATGCTAAGATAGTGGCAGGAAGGGTTCATCATTACTATTAAACTGTCAGCAAGTTGTCATGTGTCCTTAGCGGGTCTGGAAAAGGGGTACAGTGACAGCGGCAGTACTTGGTTTCGGGTGTCCTGGTGTTTGAATACAGTTGTGCCCCCAGATGTTATTTACCACACATACTGTGCACCTTGCAGTTGCTGATGAGAGCCACAGTTCCTTCTCTCAAGGGAAAAATTTCTATTCTAATAACATCACACCAATGATTTTTGAGGAGGGGCAGGTGGAGAAAAATTACTGGCCAACTTCTTCTTTTCTCCACATAGACTGAGGGCTACTTTTTGTGCTGCTACTGCCTCAGGCTCATCACTGGAGTCAGTCATGGCAAGTGGAACCTTCGTCATCCATTAAACATGTTACTGCTATTGTTGATCCCATTCCCTTTCAGCTGCCTAATCATTCTGCTGCTTAAACAACTCAGCAGCAGCAGTACGAACAGCAGTTGCAACTCAGGAGGACATTTGACAGTGGCCACAGGCCAAAATGACCTGCTGGCATTAGGCCAGTAGGGCATTTTTTTCTCAGGGCTTGTGTTTTGAAAAAGAAATAATAATAATAATAATAATAATAATAATAATAATAATAATAATAAAAACTAGTCCTACAAAAAATAAACAAATTTGGGGGGTTTGTTTCTAACAAGCCTAAGTCCTACTAATCAATGGTTCCTTAGGGCTTGTGCCAAACAAGCTTAAGTCCAACAAATCAATGTTTGTTCAGGGCTTGGGCCTCTAATAAGTCTAAGTCCTACAAAGGCCTCTAACAACAAATCAAACAAGTCATCCTCTACAAAATACTCTCTCAAGTCAAGTATCAGTCCACCCCAGTGGCTGCTTATATCAGGGGCTTCCTGTCTCTATCACTTTACATACAAATGCCTTGTTTTATTTTATTGATTTATTTTTTTATTAACTGTCCCCCCCAATAGCAGCCAAGAAACACCCCAAAACAAATTCCCTGTTCAAATGATTCATTCATTCACCAACACAGGCACCCTCATCAGACCCTTTATACCATGTCTATGGTTTTTATTTTATTTAAGATTTCTTTTTTTATTAAGTACCCCCCAATCCCAGTAAACAACCCCCCAAAAAGCATCCCCTGTTCAACGGATTCTTTCGCCACACCCCA
The DNA here is from genome assembly GCA_037306005.1 of Rhinophrynus dorsalis. Classification (NCBI taxonomy): domain Eukaryota; kingdom Metazoa; phylum Chordata; class Amphibia; order Anura; family Rhinophrynidae; genus Rhinophrynus; species Rhinophrynus dorsalis. The sequence goes on from CM074724.1 coordinate 135,307,466, forward strand.
CCATAAAGGCACACTCATACCCCTTTTATACTATGCCTTTAAGAAATAAAATAATATTGGCTATGTGTTGTACTTTCCCATTGAGTTCAATGAAATGAGCTAGGCGAAAAAAGCAGAAAATTGGCACTTTTCATTTAAAATTTTTTGCCAAGCGGAGACTGCCATTTTTCGCCGATTTCCATTTGAGGCGGAAATTTTTGCTTATTCCTAGTTTTCACCTATTGGCAAAAATTATTCTCTATTTTTTCAATGGCTAGAAAATTTTCGCCCCTTTATTAACATGTTTTTAGCCTTTTCACTATAAAAAGTGCCATTTTCAAGTGAAACAATACAACCAGCTACAGAGTGAGAGAGAAGTGCTAGGCTGTTGTTCTGTGACTTAATAGTGAAATTGAGCCAGGAGAGACTCATAGTGATTGCTATTACTATGAGCAAGTTTAAAGGTAATGTCTACAATAAAGTAGATCTCTGAGTCTTCTTTATTGCACTATGTTTAATAACTTACTTTTCTGTAGTTCCAAAGATATTAAATTAAAAAGATCCACCTCCTACCCCTTATGGCTGCCTTCCTTTAGAGTGCAATCCCTTCCTGGGACCGGATGGATGCAGCAAGGGACAAACCCCTGCCCCCCTTGATGAAGGAGGGCAGGATTTTCCTTTGCATACTGAAGTATGTCCCTCACCACTCTCCATCCGGACCACAGTTAGAGGAAGCATGACACATCCAGAAGGGGTGGTAGTGAAATCTTTTTACATTTAATATCTTTTGAACTATATAAAAGTAAGTTATTAAACATAGCACAATAGAGAAGACTCAGAGATCTACTTTATAGCAGATGTTACTATCGCTTTAATAACAATAAAAGGAAGACCTGGAAAGACCATTATGCATCCAGTGAGTTTGAGGAGGAGGTAGTGACCACTACCACCAACATAAAAGGGCCTGTAATGCCCTGGTTCCCTTACATCACCACTAGGGATCTTGGGGATATTTATCTCATGGGAGGAAGAAGAGAGTAGTATATTGAGAAGGACAGGTCAGCTGCCTGTGCCTTCTATCAGTGCATGTCCTGCTGCCAGTAGACTTGTGCACAGCAAAAATTTTCTGTAAAATTTGATTTTGGACAAATTTTTATCTTTTTGTCATTCGGAGGAACCGCATTTCAGACCAGACCTGTTTGGCTTGGACAAAATTCGACAATAGTTACATAGTTACATAGTAATTTAGGTTGAAAAAAAGACTTGCGTCCATCCAGTTCAACCCTTTTCCTATTCCTGTTTACCATCGCTGACCCAAAAGAAGGCATCTGACTCCAAATGGCAATCAGACTTCTCCCTGGATCAACAAGCCCTAACTAAATATTAATCCCAATACTAACGTACATAGCCCTCTATATTATGCTCTTTTAAATAAGTATCCAGGCCCCTTTTAAAGGTATCTAATGTATTTGATAGCACCACCTCCTTCGGAAGTGCATTCCATACCTTTATTGTCCTTACTGTAAAGAAACCCTTCCGCTGTTGTAGATTAAATCTCCTTTCCTCAAGTCTAAGCGGGTGGCCCCTTGTCCTCTGTACTGTTCTGTTAATGAACAGGTCTTTTGAAAGCCCTTTATATGGGCCTTGAACATATTTATATAGTGTTATCATATCCCCTCTAAGACGCCGTTTCTCTAGTGTGTACAAGTTTAACTTTTCTAGCCTCTCTTCATAACTAAAACTTTCCATTCCCCTTACTAGTTTTGTAGCCCTCCTCTGCACTTTCTCTAGTTCCATAATGTCCTTCTTCAGAAAGGGCGCCCAGAATTGAACAACATATTCTAGGTGGGGTCTTACCATGGACCTGTAAAGAGGCATAATTATATCTTCCTCCCTTGAGTCAATACCCCTTTTAATACATGCCAATATCTTATTGGCCTTTGCAGCTGCCAGCTGGCACTGCATGCTACTGTTAAGTCTATTGTCTACCATTACTCCCAAATCCTTCTCATTAGTAGATTTCCCCAGAGAAACACCATTTAAACTATATGTTGCATTTTTATTATTATACCCAAAATGCATAACTTTACACTTGTCTATATTGAATCTCATTTGCCATTTGCCTGCCCAGTTACTCAATTTGTCCAAATCCTCTTGTAATGAAGACACATCTAGTTCAGACCTTACCTAATTTTGTGTCATCGGCAAACACTGATACATGGCTTCCTATGCCCGCTGGGAGGTCATTAATAAACAAATTAAAAAGAAGAGGACCCAGGACAGATCCCTGAGGCACTCCACTTATCACGTTTATCCAACTGGAGAACTTGCCATTTACTACCACTCTTTGCATTCTATCTTTCAGCCAATTTCCAATCCACACACAAACATTTTCCCCTAGTCCTATTTCATTCAATTTGTACAGTAACCTCTTGTGCGGAACTGTATCAAATGCCTTGGCAAAGTCTAAATAGATCACGTCAACCGCCACTCCCTCATCTATATTATTACTTACTTTTTCATAAAATGCGATCAAGTTCATTTGACAAGACCTATCTTTCACAAAGCCATGTTGGCTATTGCTAATGATATTCCTGTTCCAGCAGAATTCTTGAATATATTCCCTTAGCAACCTTTCAAACAGCTTCCCTACCACAGATGTCAAGCTTACAGGTCTGTAATTTCCTGGCTGGGACTTTGATCCCTTTTTAAATATGGGCACCACATCTGCTTTACGCCAATCCATGGGCACCATACCAGAAATAAAAGAATCCCTGAAAATCAGATATATCGGTCTGGCCAGGGTCTGGCTTAGCTCTTTAAGTACCCGTGGGTGTATACCATCTGGCCCCGGAGCTTTGTCTACCTTGACACCATTCAATTGTTTTAACACTTTTTCTTGTGTTAGCCAGTCCCATGCTTGCTGTGACTGTTTTGTAAAAGTAGTTTGCAGATTCTTGTCCATTGGGTCTTCCTTGGTAAAAACAGAAGAAAAGAAATTATTTAAAATATCTGCCTTCTCTCTGTCCCCTTTGACCATCTCACCCGTTTCAGATAACAAGGACCCAACATTATCAGACTTTAATTTTTTGCCATTAATGTATTTAAAAAAAATTTTTGGGTTGCTTTTGCTCTCCTTAGCAATATTTTTTTCATTCTCCAGTCTAGCTAATTTAATAGCCTTTTTACACGTTTTGTTGACATTTTTGTATTCTGCAAATGCCTCTGCTGATCCCTCAGCTTTGTAATGTTTAAATGCCTCTTTCTTGTTATTTATTTCATGGATTACTTTACTGGTTAGCCACACTGGTTTTAATTTGCTTCTTTTGTATTTGTTTCCAACAGGGATAAATTTATATGTGTATTTTTGCAATGTTATTTTGAAGGCATTCCACTTACCTTCTGTGTTTTTTCCTGAAAATATTTTATCCCAGTCAACGAGACCAAGGGATGAATTAAACCTGCTAAAGTTGGCCTTTTTAAAATTCAGTGTTTTGGTGGAACCCATATCAAATTGTTTTTTTGAATTAATCTCAAAAGATACCATGTTATGGTCACTATTCCCCAAGTGCTCCCTTACTTGGATGTTAAAGATAAGTTCTTCATTGTCAGTTATTACCAAATCCAGACATGCATTCCCTCTGGTTGAGGTCTGCACTAGTTGTGACAAAAAATTGTCATTCAACAAGTTCAGAAACTTGCTGTTTTTAGCAGAGTTAGTGTGAATTATTCGGCCGAATTTAACATACTTTAAAAAATGACTCTCCGTTGCAGTGGCAATAAGGTACTAGGCCTGCCTGCCTGCCTACACAACTGTGAGACTGAATGCTATTAAAACAAATTCCTAATATTTTTAATATTTTGCACAGGAACAAAGATGACTCTCCCTTGCAGTGGCAATAAGGTATAAATGCTGGCTGCCTGCCTATGCAACCTGCCTGTCTATTCAACAACTGGACACTCTCTATCGCCTTCTGCTCTCTCTGATCTCCAACAACAGACTAACTGGAAATGCAGGTTGTCTGAGTGTTTAACATGTCATTAGTCCAAACCCCATCATGAAATGAAGACGGTAATTGGACTGAGAGGGAGGGAAGGTATGGAGGGAAAGTATCGCATGCGCAGGTAGCCATCATCCGAATATCCAAAATTTACACTAAAGATTCTGACCAGGGCTGTTCGGATTCAGTTTTTTAAAACGAACGACCCTTATCTGTCGGACAGTCCGAATGACGCCGAATGACCCTTATTCGTCCAAATTCTGAAATCGGCCAAACCGATTTGCACAAATCTAGCTGCCATTGCTACGCCTGCTACCAGTGCTGAACCTGCTCCCAATGTGTCTTGTAATTCTCAGAATGGGGGGGGGTAGAGGAGCAGAAAATGCCAAGGGTGACAGCAGAGGACCCTAAGTCAAACCACTTGCCATCCCCAAGCAGTCCCACCACTAGTACTACTACTAAGAAGTTGCAGCAGCTTGTACAGAGTACTAGGAATGAAGGAGGGTGATCATATTACAACTGAAGAGGAAGACTCAGGGACTGAAAATGATGTGCTTAGTGTTAGTAATAGTAGTAATAGTGATCATGAATCAGCTAGTGGGACTAGCGTTAGGTATGTGATGAGGAAGTAAAGCAGATTGTCTAGACTACAGGTCAAAGGAGCCTGAGCCCACACCATTCTGCTGACCCTGTGAGAACCATTCCACCATGGCATTGTCCAGGTGGAACATGATCCCAAAGAAGGCAGAATTGTTGACGAAAAACAATAATACCACCACCACAAGGAGCACAGATCAGTTGCCTGTGCCAGCAGCTAGTGCTGTTAGTCTGCCTTCTTCAAGTCAACAAGAAATTGCAAGTGTGATGTCAGGGAACCCTCTTTCACATTTCTCATCACTTCCCCCAAGCTGTGAGATGTCTGTAATAGAGAAGCATCAGCAGCATGGAGGGACTTGTGGTGGTGGTGATGATAATGGTGGAGAAGCTGGGGTAGAGAAGGAGAAGGAATGTAATGGGCATCACCACCACCAGTGAGCTTCTGGAATTTGCAGAGTTTACTGCTGCTCTATATTTGTTGCTGCTGCTGAGTTGCAAGGGCAGCAGAATGCTAAGGAGCAGGCTAGGGTGCCCCAGACCACAGTGGACAGAGTGGGAATGGGGTCAACAAATGATGCTGGACTAGGACAGGTTCCACTTGCCTGTAGCAGTATTCCTGGTCCTATTTGCAGTGCTGATTCTGAGGCAGTAGCAACAACATAATCCTCTGCCCCAGCCTGTGAAGGGGAATGTGGAGTTTGCGGTTTGTTTAGCCCATAGGTTTCTTTCTCAGTTGCATGAATTGCAATGTCTTCTATCTTACCATCATGCAACTGTGAAAAATGGTTGGATACCCTGTGAGTTTATACACCTAGACTAATATTTCTAAAATGTTCAGCCATTAGTGTCTTTAGCATCCTTTTTGTCCTACCCATATATTGATACCCACATTTACATGTCAACTAGTAAACCACATAATTAGTATCACAATTAATTAATTCTTTAATGTCTTGTTTTTTTACCAGTTTTAGTACTTGTGAAACCGAGATATAAGGGCATTTATTTCAGTCCTTTTTACCGCATTTAATAATCTCAGGAATTGGATGTAACCAATTTTTATCCTTAGTTTTATCAGTTCTTTGGGTGATATCACTAGGGGCTACGATATTTTTGATATTTTCATTTTTCTTAAAACAATATTGGGTTTAGGCCCTAGTTCTTTTGCTAGAACCAGGTCTTGTATTAAAATTGGTCATTGTTTGTGGAAGGTCTTTCTAATCTGGGGAGTAGAACTATTATATGTGGTGATAAAGGCAAGGGATCTGCTTACCTGAACCTTGCTTCTATCTTTATATTTTATTTAGAATTCGGCGGAACTTCTCAAGAGTATCGGAATTTAAGAGTGAGGTCCAAGTTATGAAAGAAAAGGTTCTGGGAAAAGAATATAGTGAAGAATAAGTAGACCAGACACTACAGAAGGCTAGGACCACAAATAGGGGTTCTCTATGAAAATTTGAAGATAAAAGCAAGGATCAGGTAAGCAGACCCCCTGCCTTTGTCACCACATATAATAGTTCTACTCCCCAAATTGTAACTAGGGTTGAAACCCAACATTGTTTTTAAGAAAAATAAAAATATCAAAAATATCATAGCCCCTAGTGATATCACACAAAGAACTAAGAAAAGGAGAAAAATTGGTTATGAGCAATTCCTGGGATTTTAAAATGCCCTTATCTCCACAGGCAAAATAAGACCAGTTTCACAAGTACTAAAATGTGTAAAAAATATGACATTAAAGAATTCATTAATTGTGATACTACTAATTATGTGGTTTACTTGTTGACATATAAATGTGGGTATCAGTATGTGGGTAGGACAAAATGGAAGTAAAACACACAAATGGCTGAACATTTTAGAAATATTAGAATAGGTCTAGAAACTCAAAGCGTATCCAACCATTGTTCGCAACTGCATGATGGTAAGAGAAGACATTGCAATTCATGCAATTGAGAAAGTAGCGATGGACCACAGAGGGGGTGATAGGTTACTCCATTTGAGGCAGCGAGAAACCTATTGTATATACGAACTGCAAACTCTGGAACCTAATGGTTTGAATATTGATATAGATTTGGCAGCATTCATCTAGTTCTCAGAACACATCTGCTCATATATTTTAGAGTAAGACTTGTAAACACTTATTATAAATACCTGTTTTAAATATTTATTATATTTTCTTATGGATCTATTCCTACTCTCGAGCAATTTGGAGTCCCACACTACCTCAGGTTGTTCGAGAGTTGGCTTTTCACTGCACCTATGGGAGCGGTGAATCCGCAGTGAGGACAACACAGCTAATTTACTAGTATCAGCTTAGGGAAACCCTTTGTTTAATCAAGTTGATAGCGAGATTGTGAATGAAGGAATTAATTGCTTTCTATTCGCCGTGCGGGATCCCGTCAATAGATGGCATTATATGCTACTGAAAAATATTTGTCAATGAGTTTTAGAAGTGCTTGACCTGGTATTCTAGTTCAACCCCGGGTCACATACTCCTTTTAGTTTTATTTAAGTAATTAATTTCTTAATATCAGTGGTCTTATCATTCTTAGTTTTAATATTATGTACTGTGATTATTTGCATACTATTTGCTTTTAATATTGTGTATATATTGTTATATGTCACAACAGTTAGGGTTACAAGCGGAGTTGGCAGCAACTATAAATACACTTGGTTTGCTGTCCACCTCAGTTTGTCTGGCCTTTGACAAAGTGGCAGTGTGTCGGCGAAAACACGTTTGGCCCTACATTTTTATATTAATAATGCACTTTTTAAGTTCTGGTCCCAGCCCCACGTCCCCCGTGAGTTTTCCCCTGAAATAATATTTGAATACCCTTGCACCAACTTGGTGCTAGCTTTGGTCCTTACTTATAACATCCTGGATAAGTGACTTTTAGCAACCCAGAGCTGGTGTGGGGCATACATGTCACTCAGGAGTTAAGCTCACTAAACACCAGTGATACAACAAGGACATTAACATCGAACCACAGGAACAAGGACATCAAGGACTCAAACTTCAGGAGAACACGGCAATGAAACTACAAGGGGGCATAGGGACCCCGAGATGCTTTCAACCCTTCTGGGTTCTAATAAGTGTATTGTTGTTTCCTTGCATATTGATCATATATTAAACATATTACACTTTCCTCCTGAGTGCAACCATTCTCCTCCATCGGTTTGAATCTGCAGCACGGGAATTATTCCTAACGAGACAGATTACCATAAACTATTGGATCTCTACATCTGGAACCTGTTGAAGACCTGCAAGTAACAAATTTTGATTCATTTCTATCACCCATTTTGTGTAAGGTATTCTCAATCGGAATAATTACAGCATATATTACGGTCGCTCTTTTTAAAATTTGGGACTATTCTTTTATATATCATTCCAGTATAGACTTTTGTTTATGGTACTAATTTGGTATAAGTCTGGTCTTACTTTGCAAGACCTCTATATTTACAGGTTCAGTGTTTACTGATTTTAAGTTTTTGCGCTCATCATTACTGAATCAATCTCCTGTACAGATTGCGCTTTGGTCAGTTTTTTTTAAAAGAAACCACACGGCTTAATTAACTGACCAGGACCAGACCTCTGTGAAAGTACAGCCCCCACACCTGTGTCAGACGCATCCACTTCCAGAGTATAGGGTAGGTTTGTTTTAGGGTGGGACAGAACTGGTGCAGAAGCAAATGCAGCTTTTAGTGCCTCAAAGGCCTCCTCAGCCTCCTTTGACCATTCTGAAACCTTTGTCCCCTTATGTGTCAGATCCGTGAAAGGCTTGACAATCCTGGAAAAGTCATGAATAAACTTTCAATAATAATTGACAAAGACAAGAAACTTTTGAATAGCTTTGAGGCAGTTGGGACGTGGCCACTGTAACAGCGCAGACAACTTCTCCTTATCCATGGATATGCCCTGTTTAGAAATAATGTATCCCAGGAAGGGTACCATGGTTTTGTGAAATTCACATTTATCGATTTATTCTTCCTGAGTCTCTGAAGTACCGCAGCCACATGAGTGCGATGTGTATCCAAATCAGGAGAATAAATCACAAGACTGTAATAAATCTCGGAGCACATCGTTAATCAGTTCTTGAAATATCGCTTGGATATTGCATAACCCGAATGGCATTACCAGGTATTCGTAGTGCCCATTACGGGTATTAAAAGCGGTTTTCCACTCATCACCCTACTTGATACGGATCAAATTATATGCCGCTCTCAAATCTATTTTCGTGAAAATGGTGCCGCCCTTCAGATGGTCAAACAGCTCGGTGATGAGTGGAATCAGGTAGGTACTTGATCTTCAGCTTTTTAAGACCTCTATAATCAATGCATGGCCTTAGTTCACCAGATTTCTTTTTCACAAAAAAAAAAAATCAAGCCCCTGAGGGCTAGGATGATCTGCTGATGATGCCATGTTCCAATACGTCAGCAATATAGTGTTACGGTTTTCTGACACTCAGACCAGGGTATGAAGTAAAAACACAGTTTTATTGAAAATAAAACAAGGCCCCTAGAGGCCAGCACAGAAATAGCAACAATGGCAATAATGACAAAGTGAATGCACACAATGATAATGACAGGTGCTAGAATGGATAGGGAGTATTCCCCCAGAGGGTTAATGACTGAAATGGGTGAGATATACAAGATTGGCCAACGCCCAGGATAAATAGCAGTCTCTGGAACACAGTCTCTCAATAGCAGGATAGTGGAGTAACTGCACTGAATTCACTCTCAAGATGATATACTAGAGCCCAATGTCCAGAGATGAGCCAGTACCACCACCGTGGGCTACAGAGGAGTGCTATTGCCACGCTGTAATAATCAGAACCAAAATCGCCCTTAACTAGAAAAGTAGTAACCCGGCATGTGCCACTTGGATTGCGCCCATACACCCCTTGGGTGCTGTACTGATGGTGACTGCACAAGCTGTAATGGAGCCGAAGCCCTCTGGAGTGCAATGGGATTGTACCTTCAACGTCTGTGGCTCTGAGCCAGAGGAAGAACACGGACTGACAAGGCTCTGATGGTGAATAAGAGACACACAGAAGCACTCAGAGGAAAGGCTCACTTCAGAAAATGAATGCTTGGCAAGATATATCGGAGGCACCGGACCGGAAACTACAGGCACAGCAAGGGTTAAATGGTTCTGTACACAAGCGAGTACCTTGGTAGCTAACCGAAGGCAAAGCAACCTCAGGCTACAGCTACTGACAAGTGAGAGGAACAATGAGTCGCTAAAACAGTTCAGAATGTCACGAGGTGACTGGAATGACGCAGGAACCCTGGAACAGCAGGCAGAACCGGAACGGTAACTGGAACAGCAGACAGGCCGGAACAGCAACCGGAACAGCAGGCAGGAACGGAACAGCACCGGAACAGCAGGCAGGCCGGAATAGCAACCGGAACAGCAGGCAGGACCGGAACAGTACTGGAACAGCAGACAGGCCGGTGTAGCAATCGGAACAGTAGGCAGGAACGGAACAGCACCGGAACAGCAGACAGGACCGGAACAGCACTGGAACAGTAGACAGGCTGGAATCAATCATTGAGCAGGGTCGTCAGCCAGAACCGGGTCAATTCACGGAGCAGGGTCGTCAGCCAGAGCCAGGTCAAATCACGGAGCAGGGTCGTCAGCCAGAACCGGGTCAATTCACGGAGCAGAATCAGGAGCAGAGTCAGACTAGCCGGGTCGGTACACAGGAGACACTGGAATATGGCAACAAGGCGCAGCAACAGGAATACCACGAAAGGGCAACTGACAATTGCCCAAACTTCAGCATATAACGGCACATCCTGGGCGGGCCAATCAGTCTCCACCAATGCACAGGCAAATCATGTCAGATTGACAGAAAGACACGGGGACCGTGATAGTACCCCCCCTCTCAAAGACCCCCTCCCCTGCTGGGGGGGTCTGGGTTTCTGCGGAAATTTGGAGTGAAAGTTGCGCAACAATCGTGGAGCATGGAGGTCCCTGTGGTCAACCCAAGAGCGCTCCTCAGGTCCATACCCCTTCCAGTGGACCAAATATTGCAACTTGCCTCTAAATCTCCTGTAGTCAATGATACTCTGAACATCGTATTCCTCTTGGCCCTGCACCTCCACCGGCCCAGGAACCACCGGAGTGGTAGTATAGCGGTTGCAAACCAAGGGCTTTAACAATGACACATGGAACACATTGTGAATACGCATAGAGTTAGGAAGTTCCAAAGCGTATGCCACAGGATTGACTTTGCGAATAATTTTAAATGGTCCAATGAACCGGGGGGCCAGCTTGTTCGAAGGCACTTGCAAGTTGAGATTCCTGGTGGAGAGCCATACCCTGTCCCCAACCTGGAAGGAAACCGCTGGCAGTCGTCTGCGATTGGCATGCCGCTGATGTCTGTGGAAGAACTGACTGAGGGACCTTTGTACCTGTGCCCAAGTGGAGCGGAGCTGCTCCATGTGCTCATCCAGAGCCGGAATCTGTTGTGACTGAAATGAGTCTGGGAGCAGACAGGGTTGGAACCCATAATTAACAAGGAACGGAGAGCTCCCAGACGATCAATTAACCGCACAGTTCCTGGCGAACTCTGCCCACGGCAACAGGTCGGCCCAGTTATCATGATGATCAGTCACAAAGCAGCGTAAAAACTGCTCCAGTCCCTGATTGGCACGCTCAGCGGCTCCGTTGGTCTGGGGATGGTAGGCGGAGGAAAAGGACAATTGAATGCCCATCTGGCCACAGAATGCCCTCCAGAATCTCGACACGAATTGACTCCCCCGGTCGGACACTATCACTCTAGGCACCCCGTGCAAGCGGAATACTCCTCTGGCAAAAATTAATGCCAACTCCTGGGCCGAGGGAAGACCAGAGAGGGGCACAAAGTGAGACATTTTAGAGAACCTATCCACCACCATAAGGATGAATGTATAGCCCTTAGAATTAGGCAGCTCTCCCAAGAAATCTATAGAAATGTGGGACCAAGGACGGTCACCATTAGGCACAGGTTGTAGCAGTCCTACTGGGAGATGCCTAGCAGTTTTGGCACAGGCACAGGTGGTACAAGCAGCAGTAAATGCAGAGCAGTCGGCCTTCAGTGAAGGCCACCAGAATGTTCGAGATAAGGGCCATGCCAACTGATCTCTGCCAATGTGCCCAGCTGCCTTGGATGAGTGATAGGTCTCAAGTAATCTGGTACGGAAAGACTCGTCCACAAAACACTTGCCAACTGGGGTTTCCGGAGGTGCATGCCCTTGAGATGCCAAGTTTTTCTCCCCCAATGGCGAAGTGATGCTGGTACGAATAGTAGCCAGAATCCTATCTGGCTGAATTATGGGGACCGGGGCCTCATCCCTCTCAATGTCTGTGCAGAATTGTCTTGACGGGGCATCTGCCTTAATATTCTTGGAACCAGGCAGATAAGACACTGTGAAATTAAATCTGGACATAAATAGAGCCCATAGAGCCTGGCGAGATGACAGCCTTTTGGCCTCGGATAAGTAAATCAAGTTCTTATGGTCCGTGAGGATTAATACTGGGGTCTTTGTGCCTTCCAGAAGATGTCGCCATTCATTTAATGCCAAGATGATAGCCAATAATTCCCTATCACCAATTTCGTAATGGCTCTGGGCATTAGACAGTTTCTTGGAAAAGAATCCACACGGCCTCAGGTTACCCCCTTCCTTAGGGCGTTGGGAGAGAACTGCCCCTACCCCAAACTCAGAGGCATCAACCTCTAGTGTGAACGGTAGGGTGGGGTTAGGGTGGGATAGTATAGGGGCGGATGCAAACGCCTTCTTGAGGGTTTCAAAGACCATCTCTGCTGCCTCAGACCATTGAGAGGGATTCGCACCCTTATGCGTCAGGTCAGACAATGGTTTAGTAATGGTAAAAAAGTTCTGAATAAATAGTTGGCGAAGCCTAGGAACCTTTGAATAGCCTTTAACCCCTTGGGTCGTGGCCAACGTAGGACTGCAGCCAACTTCTCTTGGTCCATGGCTATGCCATCCATAGATATGACAAAACCCAAGAAGGGTACTTGGGAACAGTGAAATTCACATTTCTCTAGTTTGCTGAACAACTTGTTTTTGCGTAATCCGAGTAGAACTTCGGACACATCCTGGATGTGTTGGGTTAAACTAGCAGAATGGATCAATATATCGTCCAGGTACACGACCACACATGACTGTAACAAGTCGCGGAGGATGTCGTTAATGAACTCTTGGAATACGGCAGGTGCATTACATAATCCGAATGGCATAACAAGATATTCGTAGTGGCCTGACCTAGTATTGAATGCCGTCTTCCACTCATCACCGGCCCTGATTCTTATTAGGTTGTAGGCGGCACGTAGATAGAGTTTAGTAAAGATAGAGGAGCCTTTCAACCTGTCAAATAACTCTGTGATGAGTGGAATGGGATAAGCATTTTTGGACATTAACTTATTAAGTCCACGGTAATCAATACACGGTCGTAACTCGCCACTCTTCTTCTCCACGAAAAAGATGATTTACGAATAATCCCTCGTTTGAGGGCATCCTCAATGTACTCCTCCATGGCCCTAGTCTCCTCACAGGACAATGGGTATGTCCTACCCCGGTGGCACCACTCCCGGGGGTAGATCAATAGCGCAATCATATGCTAGATGCTGTGGTAATGCGCTGGCCTCACCCTTACTGAATACGTCGCAGAACTCGCTTTTTTCTGCTGGCACAGAAGGAGAGGTACACAAAATCCTGACAGGATGAGACAGACAGTTATCAGAGCAATAATTGGACCATGACTTAATCTACATGTTTGCCAGTCAAACTGGGGATTATGCAACGTTAACCAAGGGAACCCCAGAACGACCGCATGATGTGGTGAATTAATAATCTGAAAACAAACCTCCTCCTTATGGAGTGCCCCAACAGACATCAAGAGTAGAGTAGTCTCCATGGTAACCAGAGCTGGTTCGAGGGGTCTGTCATCAATAGCCTCAATGGCTAGCGGAGTATCTCTTTTAGACAAAGGAATATTGTGTCTTTCCGCAAATGCTCGATCCATGAAATAGCCTGCTGCGCCAGAATCTATCAGGGCTAGTACCTCCACAGCTTGGTCACTTAGGAGAAAACTCACCAGAATGGTGGGTTTCTTGTAGTCAGTATCTGGGGACGATTGTACACCACCTAGGGCCTGTCCCCCAAGGTACCCTAGGTGCGTGCGTTTCCTGGACGTAACGGGTAAGTATTTAATAAGTGCCCTTTTTTGCCACAATATAGGCATAACCCTTGTCTTTTGTGGTGAGCCCTCTCCTCCTTAGACAACCTGGTAAAGCCAATCTGCATAGGCTCCCCTGTCTCAAACGCCCAGTCAGGAGGAATGGGAGGAGAGGGTGGGTTAAAAGACCTCTCGTGCCCATAGGTCTTGGAACTAGCCTTCTTAGTTAATCGCCTCTCACGCATGCGAGTGTCAATGAGTATTACATAGTTAATAAACTCATCCAGATCAGTAGGTACTTCCCTGGCAGCTATCTCATCCTTAATCAAGTCGGATAGGCCCTGTGAAAAGGCTGCCAGGAGTGCCTCATTATTCCCGGCTATTTCTGCTGCTAGAATCCGAAATTCTATAGCATACTCTGCCATAGTGCGGTCGCCCATCTGCATTACCATCAATTTTTTTGCCGCCCAGGTAACTCAAATACTCTGCGAAACTGTTTGACAAACTCGGTAAAGCTTTGAGTACTGCTCCCATAAAGGATTAGCCCATGCCAGGGCTTTGCCAGTTAGTAGAGATATCATGAACCCCACCTTGCTACGGTCATTTGGGAAAGCATGGGGTGTAAGTTCTAGGAATATCTCTAATTGATACAGGAAACCTCTGCACAGAGTGGGTTCACCATCGTATCTTAATGGTAACAGCGCCGCCACCGTAAAACTTCGAGAGGGTGCCAACAATTGCCCAGTATTATTGTCCGGTGTCATAACTGTCGGGACCACCGGATTTTGATTCGGTTTATCGAGGTGTACCGCACGTTCAAACAAGGTTTGCATGGCCAGTGCCAATTGGTCTAGGCGTTGCTCGTGAACATCCATCCTCCAATGGAGGTTCTGTGTATTACTGTCACTTTTCCCGTCTGAGGTCATGGCCCTTTCGTACTGTTACGGTTTTCTGACACTCAGACCAGGGTATGAAGTAAAAACACAGTTTTATTGAAACTAAAACAAGGCCCCTAGAGGACAGCACAGAAATAGCAACAATGGCAATAATGACAAAGTGAATGCACACAATGATAATGACAGGTGCTAGAATGGATAGGGAGTATTCCCCCAAAGGGTTAATGACTGAAATGGGTGAGATATACAAGATTGGCCAACGCCCAGGATAAATAGCAGTCTCTGGAACACAGTCTCTCAATAGCAGGATAGTGGAGTAACTGCACTGAATTCACTCTCAAGATGATATACTAGAGCCCAATGTCCAGAGCTGAGCCGGTACCACCACCGTGGGCTACTGAGGAGTGCTATTGCCGTGCTGTAATAATCAGAACCAAAATCGCCCTTAACTAGAAAAGTAGTAACCCGGCATGTGCCACTTGGATTGCGCCCATACACCCCTTGGGTGCTGTACTGATGGTGACTGCACAAGCTGTAATGGAGCCGAAGCCCTCTGGAGTGCAATGGGATTGTACCTTCAACGTCTGTGGCCCTGAGCCAGAGGAAGAACACGGACTGACAAGGCTCTGATGGTGAATAAGAGACATACAGAAGCACTCAGAGGAAAGGCTCACTTCAGAAAATGAATGCTTGGCAAGATATATCGGAGGCACCGGACCGGAGACTACAGGCACAGCAAGGGTTAAATGGTTCTGTACACAAGCGAGTACCTTGGCAGCTAACCGAAGGCAAAGCAACCTCAGGCTACAGCTACTGACAAGTGAGAGGAACAGTGAGTCGCTAAAACAGTTCAGAATGTCGCAGAGGCGACTGGAATGACGCAGGAACCCTGGAACAGCAGGCAGAACCGGAACAGTAACTGGAACAGCAGACAGGCCGGAACAGCAACCTGAACAGCAGGCAGGAACGGAACAGCACCGGAACAGTAGGCAGGCCGGAATAGCAACCGGAACAGCAGGCAGGACCGGAACAGTACTGGAACAGCAGACAGGCCGGTGTAGCAACCGGAACAGTAGGCAGGAATGGAACAGCACTGGAACAGCAGACAGGACCGGAACAGCACTGGAACAGTAGACAGGCCGGAATCAATCACAGAGCAGGGTCGTCAACCAGAACCGGGTCAATTCACGGAGCAGGGTCGTCAGCCAGAGCCAGGTCAAATCACGGAGCAGGGTCGTCAGCCAGAACCGGGTCAATTCACGGAGCAGAATCAGGAGCAGAGTCAGACTAGCCGGGTCGGTACACAGGAGACACTGGAATATGGCAACAAGGCGCAGCAACAGGAACACCACGAAAGGGCAACTGACAATTGCCCAAGCTTCAGCATATAACGGCACATCCTGGGCGGGCCAATCAGTCTCCACCAATGTACAGGCAAATCATGTCAGATTGACAGAAAGACACGGGGATCGTGATATATAGTCTTCCATTGCACGATTCTCCTCACAGGAGAGAGGGTAAGTTCTACCTCTAGGGGGCATAGCACCAAGCACAATATCAATAGCACAGTCATACGCCTGGTGCGGTGGCAAAGTGCTAGCCTCTCCTTGCTAAACACATTGCTGAAGGAATGGTATTCAAGCAGTAGTGAGGGAGAGGTACACAAAATCCTTGTAGGTTGTCGTATACAATGACATATACAATACTCGGTCCAAGCCAAAATTTCACATGAGCCCCTATCGATTTTTGGATTATGCGTCCGCAGCCATGGAAAACCCAAAATGATTGTGTAATGTGGTGACTAGTGTTGAGCGAGCATGCTCGGCCGATGCTCGGATCGGCTCGAGCATCGCTCTGCTCGGCACATGGCGGTACTCGTACGAGTACCGCCATGTGCTCGCCCGGCATGTTCGGGTGGCGGGGATCTGTGCAGAAGGAGGCACAGATCTGAAGACGCTCCGCTGGACCACCAGGGACTGGAGGTAGGGGGCATTGCGGAGATGAAGGGGGATTGCGGAGATGAAGGGGGCATAGCGGAGATGAAGGGGGACATAGCGGAGATGAAGGGGGACATTGCGGAGATGAAGGGGGCATAGCGGAAGGGGGGCATAGCGGAGATGAAGGGGGCATTGCGGAGATGAAGGGGGTATAGCGGAGATGAAGGGGGACATTGCGGAGATGAAGGGGGCATTGCGGAGATGAAGGGGGCATAGCGGAGATGAAGGGGGCATAGCGGAGATGAAGGGGGACATTGCGGAGATGAAGGGGGCATAGCGGAAGGGGGGCATAGCGGAGATGAAGGGGGTATAGCGGAGATGAGGGGGGACATTGCGGAGATGAAGGGGGCATTGCGGAGATGAAGGGGGCATAGCGGAGATGAAGGGGGCATAGCGGAGATGAAGGGGGACATTGCGGAGATGAAGGGGGCATAGCGGAAGGGGGGCATAGCGGAGATGAAGGGGGCATTGCGGAGATGAAGGGGGTATAGCGGAGATGAAGGGGGACATTGCGGAGATGAAGGGGGCATTGCGGAGATGAAGGGGGCATAGCGGAGATGAAGGGGGACATTGCGGAGATGAAGGGGGCATAGCGGAAGGGGGGCATAGCGGAGATGAAGGGGGCATTGCGGAGATGAAGGGGGTATAGCGGAGATGAAGGGGGCATTGCGGAGATGAAGGGGGCATAGCGGAGATGAAGGGGGCATAGCGGAGATGAAGGGGGACATTGCGGAGATGAAGGGGGACATTGCGGAGATGAAGGGGGCATAGCGGAAGGGGGGCATAGCGGAGATGAAGGGGGCATTGCGGAGATGAAGGGGGTATAGCGGAGATGAAGGGGGACATTGCGGAGATGAAGGGGGCATTGCGGAGATGAAGGGGGCATAGTGGAGATGAAGGGGGCATAGCGGAGATGAAGGGGGACATTGCGGAGATGAAGGGGGACATTGCGGAGATGAAGGGGGCATAGCGGAAGGGGGGCATAGCGGAGATAAAGGGGGCATTGCGGAGATGAAGGGGGTATAGCGGAGATGAAGGGGGACATTGCGGAGATGAAGGGGGCATTGCGGAGATGAAGGGGGCATAGCGGAGATGAAGGGGGACATTGCGGAGATGAAGGGGGACATTGCGGAGATGAAGGGGGCATAGCGGAAGGGGGGCATAGCGGAGATGAAGGGGGCATTGCGGAGATGAAGGGGGTATAGCGGAGATGAAGGGGGACATTGCGGAGATGAAGGGGGCATTGCGGAGATGAAGGGGGCATAGCGGAGATGAAGGGGGCATAGCGGAGATGAAGGGGGACATTGCGGAGATGAAGGGGGCATAGCGGAAGGGGGGCATAGCGGAGATGAAGGGGGTATAGCGGAGATGAAGGGGGACATTGCGGAGATGAAGGGGGCATTGCGGAGATGAAGGGGGCATAGCGGAGATGAAGGGGGACATTGCGGAGATGAAGGGGGCATAGCGGAAGGGGGGCATAGCGGAGATGAAGGGGGCATAGCGGAGATGAAGGGGGACATTGCGGAGATGAAGGGGGACATTGCGGAGATGAAGGGGGCATAGCGGAAGTGGGGGCATAGCGGAGATGAAGGGGGCATTGCGGAGATGAAGGGGGTATAGCGGAGATGAAGGGGGACATTGCGGAGATGAAGGGGGCATAGCGGAGATGAAGGGGGCATAGCGGAGATGAAGGGGGACATTGCGGAGATGAAGGGGGACATTGCGGAGATGAAGGGGGCATAGCGGAAGGGGGGCATAGCGGAGATGAAGGGGGCATTGCGGAGATGAAGGGGGTATAGCGGAGATGAAGGGGGACATTGCGGAGATGAAGGGGGCATTGCGGAGATGAAGGGGGCATAGCGGAGATGAAGGGGGACATTGTGGAAGAGGGGCATTGTGGAGATGAAGGGGGGCATTGACCAGGCACCCTCCCCTCATCAGAGCAGGGGGTGCCTGGTGTAATGCTCGTGTCGCCCCATTCAATTCAATCGGGCTCGGGTGCTCGGCCGAGCACTCGAGCCTCCAGCGGTGCTCGGTCAGAGCACCCGAGCATCGGGGTGCTCGCTCAACACTAGTGGTGACTGAATGATAAGGAAACGACAAGGTCTCAAAATGTAACGCTCCAGTCTGCACAGATAACGGGCATGTCTCGTGGGTGACTTGAGGAGGCACCAAAGGTCGCCCGTCAATAGCTTCTATTTGCATAGGATTGACCAGCTTGACCAAAGGGATATTGTGTAATGCGGCAAATTCTTTGTCCAGAAAATATCCCGCTGCTCCAGAGTCTATCAGAGCAGATGCCGTAAAGGAGAAACTGGAGCAGGAAATTACCACATCAACCACGGGTTTGGAGGGAAACTCGTCTGGGGACTGATGAACACCACCTAGGACCTGTCCCCTAAGGAAACCTAGGTGCATGCGTTTTCCGGACGTATCGGGCAATTGCGCAGCAAGTGTCCTCCTTTACCACAGTTAAGACACAGCCCATTTTTGCAGCGAAAGGACTGTTCCTCCCTTGTTAGGCTCGTAAAACCCACCTGCATAGACTCAACAGGTTCGGCATGCCCAGGAGGTGCGGGAGGAGAGGGAGGTACGGGCAGGGGTTCATTCTTGCGCCATTGCCCTGTAGGAGGCCTTGGTTTGCGGTCTCTGTTTTGTGTCCGCTCCCTGATCCGAATATCGATAAGATTTACAAAATCTATGAATTTGTCTAGGGTATCCGGCAATTCACGGGCCACAATCTCGTCCTTGGTTCGGTCACTGAGACCTTGTGCGAATGCCGCTACCAGGGCCTCAACGTTCCAACCCACCTTGGCTGCCAGGGTGCGGAATTCTATAGAGTAATCCGCAACTGTACTATTGCCCTGATGATTTGCTTAGCAGCCGAGATGTTGCGCCCAGGAACTTCGAACTCACTACGAAAGGCCCTCACAAATTCACTGAAATTGGCAGTAATAGGTTTCGCCGTCTCCCAAATAGGGTTTGCCCAAGCTAAGGCTCTGCCCATTAACAGCGAGATCATGAACCCGATCTTACTTCTCTCAGTCGTAAAAGCCTGCTGGGCTAGTTCAAGAAAAATTTTGAGCTGATTAAGGAAGCCTCTGCATGGGGTAGGTTCGCCATCGTATCATAATTTCAGAGGCATGGTAGCAGATAGCCCTCTTAATTGCGGGCTCGCACTGGCAGTTTGGACCGTCGGTGCTGGAACTGGGGTAGCCACCGAGGTTTGAGCAGGTCTGTCTAAGTGTGCAGTCCGCTCCAAAATAGTTTGCACAGCCACAGACAACTGATAGAGGCGTTGTTCATATCCAATCCAATGGATATTCACGGAGCTTCCTTCACCAGTACTGTCTGAGGTCATTGGCCCTTTCGTACTGTAACGGTTTTTGATGAACACTCAGACCCGACTGGTAAGGTTAAAATAACTTTATTGAGATAAAGTACATACAGTGGTAATGCCCACAAGGTCACAATAACAGAACAATACTGTACTGACAAGCCAGTCTCTGGAGGGGTAAGCACAGCTGGAGGCAACGGTTGGCTGGAGAGAGTTCTGATTGAGAACCCCAAATGACTGGAGGCTTAGAGAGACTAAAGGCAACCCACCCCTAGCGGACTAGGGGCCTACTGAGGCTACGCAGGCCAAGTACTGCGAAAGAACCCTAGATCACTTGGAGTCCACAGGAGGGAAACTGGCACGATTCCCAGATGGTTGGGAGACACTGAACCCAGCAGTAATAAGGCAGCACTGACCCAAGGTACTAGGGTCACAGTAAGACTTAGGCAACCTCCTCTTGTAATAAAACCCTAGAACGCTAAGGATGGATTGAGACATCACAACACGAAGGCAACAAGTGTCCCAGCGCACGAGCAGGGTATAACTCACGCCACAGCTGGCTCTTCAGCCTAGAGGCTACTACAGGTAGGAATGGAGCACTGACCCTGCCTAGAGGATCTAGGCACTGAAAGGGTCCTGAGATAATGCCCAAAGTGAAGTCTGCAACTCCCACAGGGAGTGAGCCCAGCTGGAAAGCGGAGGAGGACACAGATGGATCACAGAGTAACACAGTCAGTGCTACAAAGCACTGAACCGGTACTTCACATGTGCACACCGCCTGAGACGGTCAACCAGATAAGCGGCTATAGCACGAATGCTTAGCCTTCAGTCGGCAGAATAACAGAAGTACCACGCGGCGCTACTACAGACAAGCGCAACAGGTCAGGCAGCGGAGTGGAACGCTAGCCCGATAAAGGCATCCAAGTTGGTTCTAAGCCAGGCACAGTATCAACGGAGTGGATTCCCAGCCAGATACTAATCAGTAGAGTAGCGGGTTCTCAGCCAGATCAGTCAGCAACGGAGAAGGTTCTCAGCCTGATCAGTTATCAAAGGAGCAAATTCTCTGCCAGAACAGTACAGCAATGGAGCAGGTTCACAGCCAGATCAGTCAGCAATGGAGCGGGTTCTCAGCCGGATCAGTCAGCAATGGAGCAGGTTCTCAGCCAGATCAGTTCAGCAAAGAAGTGGGTTCTCAGCCAGATCAGTTCAGCAACAGAGCGAGTTCTCAGCCAGATCAGTCAGCAACGGAGCGGGTTCTCAGCCAGATCAGTTCAGCAACTGAGCGGGTTCTCAGCCAGATCAGATCAGCAATGGAATCAGCAACACAGGATACGCAGGAATGTCGTCAGGCAGGCCAGGTCAAACACAATCAGAGCAAAACAGGAACTAATCATCAGGAAGGGGTACACCACAAAAGGGCGCCTTAGTACAGACATGACAGACTTTATATAGGCTGGCCCTAGGCGGAGTTAGGATAGTCAGACCATTAAGAGAGAGACAGTGAATCAAGCAATAATAATGTTGCCGCCTACCGCTAGAGCACGGGCACCGTGATAGAGATAGAGAATGTCCAGTTGTTGTGTACGCAGGCAGGTAGCCAGCATTAGCGCCTTATTGCCACTGCAAGGAAGAGTCATCTTTGTTCCTGTGCAAAATATAAAAAATATTAGGAATTTGTTTTAATAGTTTTCAAAATGACACAGCCAGTCTCACAGTTGTGTAGACAGGTAGGCAGGACTAGTACCTTATTGCCACTGCAAGGGAGAGTCAGCTTTGTTCCTATGCAAAATATAATAAAATATTAGAAATTTATTTGAAGAATAGATTTCAGAGTGACACAGCTAGTCTCACAGTTGTGTATTGCCACCGCAAGGAAGAGTCATTTTTTAAAGTATGTTAAATTCGAACAGATCCGGTCCGAAATGCGGATGTTGTGAACGAAAAAAAAAAAAAAATTCTCCCGAAATCGAATTTTACCAAAAATTTTTGTCGTGCACAATCTACCAAGAAGTAATGTGTGTCAATAATCTCTGAAGGAGCATAGTGTATGACAATGGTAAAAACAATATTCATACACAAATCACACCATGCTGGTCCCCCGCCATCACCACCACTACCATACACATCCGCCACATTGTAGACTGTAGACTTTATTTTTTTAATTACTTGATATCATCATGAACATGTGCCAGTGTCTCTTAAGCAGGAAGTTAGTGTTGTGGGCAAAGGACAAATGCATTCTGCATGCTAACACATTTTTCAAGCCATATGTTGCTGTTGGACTCACAACTTTGACTTTCAGCCACTTATTTCTAAACTTTATGGGATAGTAATGTTTCAAAATAAAAACAGCTCCAATGAATCTTCATAGCATTTGGGCCATGAAGAATGTTATTTCAATACTGTAGTTCAAAAGTAATTGAATGATTAAGTATCCCCTCCCTCTCCTTTTACTGATGTAACACTGCTCATCTCAGAACAGAAAGGTGGTATCCAGATGGATCGCAGAGAGGGATCATCTTCAATTAGCATAAGGGAAAAACCTGAAAAACCTGTCAAGGGGGGCAGGGTTTTCATTGTTCTAAGAAGCTTGTCCCTTGCTGTAAATTGTCTGGTCAAGGGACATCATTAGATCTCATTCATGTTTAATGCCCTACCTCCTGTGTCCCATTGCTATTAGTACCTTTGCACCACTCTCCTTCATATGGAGAGTGGAGCAGAAGTAGTAATAGCAATGGGGCACAGGAGGTAGGACATTAAACATGAATGAGATCTAAGAAAAGATACAATTGTGGAAGCAGCAGATACAATTGTGGAAGCAGCCCTGCGCTCTGATCACTTAATCAGTCACCCGGTTTGACCCCGGGTGACTGACTGAATGATGGGACTGCAGCGCTCCCTTCATCTCCATTCATTCATTGAGAGCTTGATGCTGCAGCAGGCTGTAAAACTGGCAGCATCAAGAAGGCAGTGAATGCCTTTGGGGTCACCCCATAGATCAGCTATTATTTTAGATAGATGATCCATGGTAGGGGGGCTACCAGAAGAGGTCTACAAGGAAGTAACACATAAAAGAGAAACAAAAGTAGGGTTCGCCCAATAGTACCCGATTAATTGTAACCACAATCAATTATAAGATTATATTCTCATATAGTCACAATATTTAATAGTTGGGAGAAGCACATACTTAAACCCAACAAAAGAGCCTGCAGAGAAATTGTCCTGTCTCTGCTCAGGACTTCTGGAATCAATACTGGAACTCAGGATACTTCAAAGTGAAAAAAAAAATCCTCAGAAGGTATCTGTAAAAAATATATATATAAAAAAAATGTTTTTTTGATATCACAAATGGATGAGCCAAAAGAACAAAGCGTTGACGCATTTCGCAGTTTTTCAAGACAAACTTGGCTCCAGTGTTGACAGCCTGATTCTGGGTCTCAGTTTCCCCCTCCTCCGTTCCCCCTCCAAAGGAACCTTGAGGTTATCAAAATTATTTCCCTAAAAAACTCTTTTGGAATGACAATGGACGAGTTCTGAAAAACATACAGAAATCTGGGTAAGAATAACATTTTAATAAGATTAGCCCATCCAACAATGTTAAGTGGTAAGGTCTGCCATGCATTAGTCTTGCCCATAAATTGATCTATTATTGGAACAAGGTTTTCCCTAATGAACACAGTGGGGAAGCCAGAGACCAAAATCCCCAAGAACTTGAAGGAGTCTGGGATTAGCATGTTACTGGAGGTCATATGGCTGACATCCAGCACCTGGTCCAGGAGAAACAAGGAGAATTTTGCATGGTATAGTTTTGCTATGGAAACACCATTCTTTCTATAGTCACTATTACAGACAACTGGAAATCACATGATCCTTAAAAGCATTGCTAAATATACAAGTTATATGCTCTTTAATGATTTTTGGGCATGGTCGTGGGAGCCCTCTTTTCATATATGAGTGATGAATGCAGGTATGCTTAAATGTTCCCTGCACGTGAATGTATGTTTCACATATAATGCACTCAATTTTATATACATATGAAACAAATCTTAAAGTAGATCTAACACCTCCTAATAATGCTTCCACTTACCTTACTATGGCAAGAAAATTCTAATGACCCATATGAACGATGGCCTTGTGCTATTGTTCAAGAGCTAAGATCTTCAATGAGTCAATAGAAGCAGATATAACAGTTACTTGTAGGGCCACATGACCTCAAAATCTGCTTACTACACATGGAAATCTTACCCTTTAAAGACCAGAGGTGTGTACAATGCATTGTACTGCACAACCCCTTGGTCCATATTATTTTAAGTAGGCATATGCTTGCGGTTGGAAAAAAACACTGCCAGCAACAGTGAATCCAGCACTGATTGATTGAAGATGTAATTTATTGAACAAAGGCAAAGGGATAATATTTATAAGGGCAAATAACACATTTGGCCATAATAAGCTAGGTGTGGGAATAATTAGTGGAAGTTGTTTGTTTTTTCTTTAAGGTTGTGTTATCAGTATTCCCTATAGAGTATATTTTAGTTAAGTTTTAAACAATTTAATGCAATAGATATCTGTTTCAATTTTACTTTCAAAATGTTCGAGGTTTTGCTTACAAAACTGCTGTCACATCCTCTTAAGGAATTACATAGTGTACAATCAATAACTTATCATATCTAAGTAAAGCTTGGAATGTTTAATTCAATCAGGTTATTCTAAACCAATGAAAATGTTTTACTTATCATTACTGATTACTTGCTTTCAGCATGTGTAAATTCCCCTCCTAGACTCCTAGGTCTATTTACAAAGGATTAAAAGGGTCTGTTCCAGTCATTTATTTCCAGCTACTGCTATATATTCACATCTGTGTGTGAAATTTATTAACAGTGTTTCTCTTCCCTACTGATTTTAGTTTACTGTCACAGAAGGCAAGACAGGCGTATATTAATGGTTGCAGCTTTATTTATTGGCTTATTTATTGCTCTTGACTTTAAGCATACGCCATTGTTCTATAATGTTGCTTACATTTCAAAAGAGCAGTGTAGCACAACACAGTAATAAACTTAATTAAATTATTTTTTCTACTTTTATATGTTAATATGCATAATATATATGGATGGCCTTGCCATCTTGCTTTATATTACATGGCAGCATAAAAGATAAGATTAATTTTAAAATGATTTGTGGAGTCTGTACTATTAACTTCCTGCCTCTAGAGTGATTGGAGTTACGCACTTTCATGGGATTCTGTTTTGAAACAAATTTAGAATCAACTTGGCTAATACATGCTTAGATTACATTGCAATTGATAATGTTTTTAATTAGCAGTTGCTATCTCTATTTGTCTATCTGTCTGTGTGTATATGTCTGTCATTTTTCTCCTTATTCAAAATACCTGTATGACAATGAAGTATACATATTACTAAAATACTAGTTTAAATTAACTAATGTCAACATTGTTCCCTGAATCACCTTCTTTTAACCATTTGTGTGCCACAAGGGTTAGCAGTGTTTTCTACAATATTTTGAGCAATAACCCTTTTGCATTCAAAGGATTAAAGGGATAGTAATACTTAAAATGTAAAAAAAAAATATGTTGTAGGGTTTATCCCCCTGAGTAAAACAAGAGTACTCCCACTGCTGAAAGGCGTTTCAGTCAAAAGTTATTAATTTTCAAAGTTGATTTTTTTAGGTGCAATATCACAGTGGCCTGAAATTGTACAGTGGCGCTGTTTCTACACCATCCTATGGACAGTTATGGTCCCGGGACCAGAGCTGTCCATAGGATAGTGTAGCAACAGCACCACTGTACAATTTCAGGCCACTGTGATATTGCACCTAAAAAAATTCAACTTTGAAAATTAATAACTTTTGAATGAAACGCCTTTCAGCAGTGGGAGTACTCTTGTTTTACTCAGGGGGATAAACCCTACAACATATTTTTTTTACATTTTAAGTATTACTATCCCTTTAAAATGAACTAATGTCAACATTGTTCCCTGAATAATCCTTTTTTAACCATTTGTGTGCCACAAGGGTGAGCAGTGTTTTCTACAATATTTTGAGCAATAACCCTTTTGCATTCAAACGATTAAATGCCAGATCAGTCAAAAAATGCTGTACATGTTGGGTCTAGGCAAGTTTCTTTAGCAGTCATGGAGGCAGGAGAGCAGATAGCAGTGCTGAGAATACTCAAACAAGCAATTTATAACCCTTTATCACTTCCAGAGTAACTACCTCGTACATGTAGCTATATGATTGCCAGTCTTAACATTGAGGAGATCTAGATATACAGTTTTTCAGTTCAGACATTTCCTATCTTTATGTTAAAGGATAAAAGATAATATCAGCTCTCAGTCAAACACTGGAAAATGTTTTAAAGTCTTATATTAGAAGTGCTCACACTGATTAAAATTGACAATAGGTATTATTTTAAAGCACACACAATGTAATACTTCTACTTTCCCTGCATTCAAGAGATTAGTCAAGCTAGAGCTTGAAATCTTAGCACCTGATTGCTCTATAAATTACACACTTTTGCTAGTTTGCAGTTTGCCATTTATGACAATGATTCCTATAAAGGGCCAATGAGATGTTAGGCACATGTTTGTGATGTCATTTTTATGACAGCGAATTATTGACCAGCAGATTCCAGGGTGTATCATCTAGGAAAGATAGCATAAATATTGTTTTATTACAAGTTCATAAACACCAGGTGGCTTCTTTTTACAGAGCTTATTTTATTAAGGCAGACCTTTTTCCACACATTTAACATGGTCTGCATACCAGGATAATCATCTGTCAACTAGCACTCAGGGAAGCAAATTACACCTTACAAACCTCTTGTCTCATCTTTATATTATGCATGATTTCTACTAGTCATGCTCAGTGGGTAGAAAGATAATTATGCTTTCTGCAGTAATATTTTAAAATAATCATGGCAGTTTAAGAATTGGGGAATATTACAAAAATGAAAAC
The DNA here is from genome assembly GCA_037306005.1 of Rhinophrynus dorsalis. NCBI lineage: Eukaryota > Metazoa > Chordata > Amphibia > Anura > Rhinophrynidae > Rhinophrynus > Rhinophrynus dorsalis. Next base: position 135,334,423 of record CM074724.1, read on the forward strand.
ATACATTCTGATGTACTAAGTGATACAGGTCTGGAGCAAGTTAATTGCACCTTAAGGAACAAATAATAGTTCCCAAAAATCCCACTGAGTCCCATTTGTTTCCTAAACTACTAACTCTATGAGTGCCAGAGGGCTGTTCAACACATGGATTTTCAATACTTTGGATACCCCTTTGACACTCATGGTGTTAATCCTATTTTTCTTGCCCACCTCATTTGCAAAGAGAGTGGGCAATATCCAATAAGCATACCTGGGAACTCTCTGGATTTGCCCCGGAGACTCCGGTTCTGACAGAACTTTACCGGGTCTCCGGGGCAAAGGCTGATTCCTCCGGATGTGGAGAGTTTCTATTGAAACTCTGCCACATCCGCTTTTTCTCCCGCTGTTCCTCGGTCCCCAGCCTTCTGTGTGACACATTTAACCCTCTGAGTGCCAGAGTGGTAAGGAATGCATTGCTTTGCAATGCATTCCGTACCACTCTGGCACTCAAAGGGTTAAGTCCCCCCTCACTCGCGGCAAGCCCCGCCCCTTTTTGACGCGATTAGCGTCATTTTTGTCACCCCCTGGTGAACAGAGGACTACCCTCCGGGTAGCCCTCAACTGGAAGTTCCCAGGTATGCCAATAAGTAGTGCAAATCTGGACCAAACCAGCTGCATCATTGAGGAAAAATGAAAGTTCCCAAATTATTTAAATTGGCCTTTAAAACAGTTGATTGCTACAGAGGTCTTCAAAAACATTAAAATCAATGTATTGGAGTCCTCTTTTATAATTCAAGGGATTAAAAGGGTGAATTCTTACTTACCGGAGAATTCCTTTTCCTTGTCAGTCCCAGAACAGCATGCAGAAACAGAGATTCCTCTTCCAGGACAGGAAGCACAACGCAGAGAAAAAAAAATCCCCACCCCTATAAAAGGGTTCCCTTCCTCTACCATACAGTGAATATAAAAGACAGAAGACAACAAAAGTTTGTTGTCGGGGGGGGGATGTGTGCTGTTCCAGGACTGACAAGGAAAAGGAGTTCTCAGATAATTAAGAATTCACCTTTTCCATGTTGTCCCGTACAGCACACAGAAGGAGATATAAAAAAGAAAAAGGGGCGGGATTCAAGAGTTAGCAACATTAAGGACACTGCACCCAAAGGATAAGTCATCTGCTCTGAGAAAGTAGAGAAGGTAATGCTTGCAAAACGTATGCTCAGAAACCTCTGCCTTCTTTGCCCAAGATGCTGCATAGCTTTTGTAGAGTGAGCCTTAAAGGATGAAGGATGATTCACTACTGCTGCAGAATAGGTGAGGAATATAGTCTGTTTCAGCCAACGAGCAACAATCTCTTAGAAGCTCCCTTGCCTTTGGAAGGGCCTGAGAAGGAAAGTAGTAAGGTGGATGATTTCCTCCATGAATGAGAGCAATCCAGAGAGATATGCAGACATCTGTTCAAATCGAGTGTGTGTAGAAGATCATTGTTCTCTACATTGGAGCTAGATAGAATAGAGGGAAGCACCAGTTCCTGAGAACATTGAAACGTAGAATTCACCTTGGGGTGGAAATCCAGAGGCATATGGAGGATAACCCTATCCATCTGTAAAGAAAGGTAGGATTCTAGATATTAGCCTGGATCTCACCAATTCTTCATGCAGAAGTAATGGCTATTAAAAAGATCATCTTCAATGTAAGAAACTTCAGAGGAACAAATTCCAGGGGCTTGAAGAGAGAAGATATCAACCCATTTAGGACCAGAGAAAGGTCCCACTGAACCAATTGAGGAAGGATTCTGGATCTTAACTTTATCATGGCCTTAAAGAATCATTTCACTAAAGGGTCATATGCAATGGATGAATTCTGCAGGGGACCCAAACCCACAATCTGGACTTTAGCTGTGTAGGGCTGGATTCCAGATTCAAAACCTTGGTGGAAAAAGTCTGTGATGTCTGGAATGTCAGTGGACATTGAGGATATGTTCTTGGAAGCACACCAGGTAGAAAACAACTTCCAAATTTTAAGATAATAGAGAGATGTGACCTTCTTTCTACTGTGGAGAAAGGTTTCAACAACTTCTTCTGATAAACTTTGGTACTTCAGCAGTTCCCATTCAGCGTCCAAGCTGTGAGCGAGAAGAATCAAGATTGTGGTGAAGGAGGGGCCCTTGATGGAGAAGATCTGGTCTGTCCAGGAGATGTATCGGAGGTCTGGTTGAGAGGTGCAGCAGTTCTGGAAACCACTCCCTCCTGGGCCAGAAAGGGGCATTGAGAATTACCTTTAACCTCTGGCATCTGTCGTTATGACTATTTGAACTGGAATGTGCCAGGGAAGTCCCACATGCAAGTGCTTGTCAGACATCCACCATCTGAGTGACCTCTTGACCCGATGTGGAAAACTCAGGGAGAAGTGCAGGGATGATGACCATCTGTCCCATTTCTGTAGAAGAAATAACTGCAGAGTTCTGAGGTATAGAAAACCCCAAGGAACAGCTGGGATGCTGGAGGACAGGAGTCCCAGAAGGTACATGGTGTCTCGAATTTGACATAAGTGAGATGACATTTGGGTGCAAACCTAGAAAAAATTTCTGGCTAGGTTGTAATCCAAGATCAGTCCCAGAAATTGTTTTGTTTGTGAAGGAGTTAGACTGGACTCTCCTAATTGATACACCATCTTAGGTCTTGAAAAGTGCGGCTCACAACAGTCAACTGGTTCTGTAGGATGGAACGGGATGAGGCTTTCACTAGCCAGTTGTTCAGATAAGGAACCACTGAGATACTTTGTCTTCTCTGATGGGCTGCCACTACAATTAAGATCTTTGTAAACATTCTTGGAGCTGAGGAAAGAATGAATGGTAGAGCCTGAAACTGAAAGTGCCTGAGGTTTCCTTCCATCAGTACTGCCACTCTGAGGAAGCATTGATGTGACAGATGTATTGGTACATAAAGATAACATTGGCGAAATATGGAAAAGTTCTGGCGGGTTCTGACAGTATCAAAAAGGAGAAAATTGTATGTATTTTCTAAGGGCGAACACTTTTGAAAAAAAAAAAACAAGCAAAATATTTTGTTTTTGTGTGAAAAGTTATATGGCAAATTTCTCTGACTTTTTGCCCATCCATACTCATCACAGAAAACTGCTTCCTCCCTAGATTAATTTATGAGACATTATCAGGGTCCTTTCTTGTAATCTAATGTTGGAGCATTCTCTTACTATTTGGCAGGCTCAGTTTTCTCTTGTCCCCACCGGACTCAGGAGACATCAGAGCAGGGATTACCTTTTCCTGGTAATTATTCTCTCTGTAATCTGTTTATTTCTTTTCTAATTCTATTTTATCTCCTACTTTGATTCACATTTTTGGTTGTTACATTTTACATCTATTAAATATTCAGTTTACCCAAGTATATAATTGTTTTAATGCTTGTGGTGGGGTGCTAAGATCCATCCTGATGTTCCCTAGCTACTAATCTCTCAGGCAATCTGACTAGGAGATCAATAGAGCAAAATAGCTCTCCTGCTTCCATTCTACCTTGAGCCAGGTAGGAGTTGGTGGGATCAGCAAGTCCTTGCACTTCAATGAGGTAGGCTTTCCCTCATTGATGGGAGAGTGTTTATCGATCCCACCCACTAATACCAGGGAGCTGTTTTGCTCCCCTCCATCACCATTATTGATCTCCCATATGAATTGGCTGGGGAATCAGTAGCTGGGGTGTTTTAGGGATTCAGCTGGGAGATCAGAGTTGAGGGGCTTTAAAGGGATAGTAATACTTCATTTTAACTTTATTTTATTTTGTAGGCATTAAAAAAACATGAAGAATGATATAAGTCTTATCTCTCAAACCTTTATGGTTTAAGAGATATTCACAAGCAAAGTATCCCCTCCCGCCCCTTTTTCCTAGTGTAAGCCATCTCTTCTCAGATGTGAGTCTGTTTGTATGACAGGACAGATAACAGAAGGGGACATTCTTCTTACAATGAAAACAATGAAAGCCCTTCCCCCCCTTAACAAGTTTTTGGTCTTTTTCCCTTATCTTAATTGAAGATTGTCCCTCTCTGCAGTCTACCTGGGCAACTCCCTTCTGATCTGACTGAACGGGGGAGGATACTTTGCTTGTGAATATCTCTTAAACCATAAAGGTTTGAGAGATAAGACTTATATCGTTCTTCATGTTTTTTTAATGCCTACAAAATAAAATAAAGATAAAATGAAGTATTACTATCCCTTTAAGATGGGTCCTGATGCCCCACAACAAGGTTTGAATTTTAATACAATTCAATCCTTTTAGTGCCACAGAGGTATCGCAATGCTTCGCATTCCTCAGTGGCACTCAAAGGGTTAAAAAAGAAGGATCAGTGCAAAAGCAAAGCCATGCCTCACACCTATAAATCTTTTAATAAAGCTCTCTGAAAGACAAATAAATAAATAAATAAATAAATAAAATGAAAAGTACTTTTGACAATCATAGACAGAGAGGCAGACAGCACTACTAGAGCTGAGATGGAGAGTGATACGGACTAGTGCCATATACCAGGGCTCAAAATATGGAATATGGAAATTCAAGCCCTGTATGAAAATGTCCCCATTCCCTGCAATCCCTGTCTAATTGTAAAAAGACCATTCATACAATGTTCTGCCCCTCATTTTGTAACTGTGACACTAAGATGGCAGCGTTATTGGCAAGGACACAGGGAGCAACGTGCGGCCGACAATTTCTGCTTCTGCGTGGGAAGCAAAGGCCCGGTGAGAAGAAGAAATAGGGGAGAGAACAGATTAACTGAAAGACTTGGGGTGGGAGTAGGGCTGAGGCAGTGACAAGGTGAAGGGCAAGGATCCGGAAATAGCCATAGTCGTTTGCCCATTAACTTGCATACCAGCAAAGTTTGGGTTAATGCAGATTATCCTCCTAAATAAAAAAGGCGAGATTCTCAAGTTGTTTGAACATATTTTGCCACTGTCCCTGGTTGTCTCTTGTTGTGTCTTGAATATTGAAAAAAAATATATCACTGGATGTCTCTTGTTACAGTCTCTGGATGACATACATCGGCATAATATATGTAACAATATCATACCTTTACAATCGGCCTGTGATATGCTCTCTGGAATTGATAAGAGAGTAACCTGCAGCACTGTAGAAAAGATTTGGAAAGACACCGGAACAAGAGACATCCAGCCATATAATTTTTCGCAATAAGCAAGACACAGCAAGAGACAACCAGCGAACTCCAGAGACAGCGACAAAATATGTAACGTATGTGGCGGGTGGAGGAGTGGGTGTCAGTCCTGGTGGCGGCCTCCCGCTGATGGTGTTGGTGTGGTGGAGAGTGTATGGAATGGGTGTGTGGGGTTGCGGAGCTTCGGATGGTGTGAATCTCAGGTGTGTAGTTTCCCTGATGAAGTATCCTTAGAGGTACAAAAACATGTTGGAGGCTGCACGTCTGAGAGTCATATCATCTGGGGCTACATGTCTTCACGTGTCTATTTGGTACTGTCTCCACTGTGTGGCATTCTCAGATGGGTTTTTTTCACCGGGGCTGGCACTTGTCCCTCTGCCCGCTGTTGCTATTGGGGTGAGCCCGGTACTGTTGGTGCTGGGGGGGCCAGTCCTGCACTGCGTGTCAGGTGGGGCGAGTGGCTGGAGAGTCATCTTGTTTTGCAGGTCTGTCTACCCGCTACACTATCTATTCTGGGAGTTAGGAGTTTGGAGCCTGTGCTTGTTTGTTGAAGGGAGAGGAGAGGCGTTGTGTCCTTTGGTGTGCTTGCCCGCTGTATGGTGGATATATTTGGAGGGCCTGTGTGCATCGGTGGCCTGCGGTGTATCCGTTTCATTGAGTGCAGGTGTGTGGGCTCTATGCATGCCTCTTGTTTCGGGTTTTTACTTAGCCTGTTTTTCATTTTGAGTGATGGCGTTTTTTTGTTGAGACCATGGATGTGGTCTTTCTTGTTGCTTTTTTAAATATTAGTTTCATATACTGTTCTACTTTGCAGCATTTATTAACTGCCTATTGTTGCCTGTGTCATTTTGTATTTAATACATTTATATTGAGAATAAAAAAAATATGTAATGTATTGCACTACAATTTTCTTTATTTCTCTGACTTCACAAGGCCAAGTCACCTTTTTCCTGCACAACTTGCCCTTTGCCCAAACACCCACTGTAACCACTGACTACTTCCTTACCTTCAGCACCTGTCAGTGTCAGCTGGCTGCAGAGCGGCACACTGCCATGTAGGTTGCATCCCCGGCAAGGTCTGAAAAGAGACAGCACTCATCATACATGTTCCCAGCCTGAATGCACTCAGACTGCACTGTTCCAAGGTCTGAAAAGACACAGCACTCATCAGCAAAATAAAGTAAATGCTTGACTTAATTGTAACATGATTGATAAGTGTAACCAGCTATTGAACTCAGAGAACGGGGATTTACGGCAACATTTTACTGTAAGTGGGATGATGGGACTGTAAGTGGGATGATGGTAGTTGTAGTAAACGTAACTAATTACTTTATTATGCAACCTTTCATGCTGCAACATGACAATCTCGAGCTTTCCTGCAGTGCGAGATTCTCATGTCACCCTTTTAATCACGAAGACATGATGATTGTGCCGTGTAGTCGCACTCTGTTTTGCATGCGACTTTTTAAAAGGATACCATTTTGGTTGCAGCATCTAAGGGTGATTGTAGCTGGGTTAGGGCTTCCCTCAAAGCCCCCAGACTGTGTGTTGAGGTATCTTAAGCAACAGATATTGAGTACCACCTGTAGAAACTTTGAACATATGAATTAACATGTACGTAAAGGTTTGTTAAATTGTTCCTTAAAAGTTATTAATGTATATGACACCCATATGTATCAGTGTTCGCAAGTACTATTGTAATAATACATTTTCTATAACCATCATTGTTAGATCTTTACATCTATCACAGCCTTTTTTAAGGCATCACAAAATGTCTTTAAATGAATCTCAAAGTTTTGCTAAATAATGAAAATTTTAAAGGACATTCTAATCCATCTTGTTAAAAATACGTAGTGAAATGAGTTTTTTGAGAAAGGATCATGGGAGAGGGACAAAATAATATACAGCCAACATGAGATAGGTGGGGTTAAAGGCAGGGATATGGGTGGGGTTAAAGGTGGGGATATGGGTGGAGCTAGGCGTGGAAACTGGTGGTGAGTAACTTTTCAGGCCTGGCTAGTAGCTCAGGACTTCAGATTTTGAGCCCTGCATATACTATAGAAAGATGTACATAATGCATTAATTTAAGACAGAAAATAGACAAGACATCATTCCTAACCAAGACAAGAAAAAGACAAGCATAAATTGTTGATGTTGCTGAACGGTGACGTCCTGTGTAACTAATAGCGTACTGCATATGTGTTGAAGCTAACAGCTCTGTTGTTGGCTTTACAACAAAATCAATACTACTATGACTATGTCCACCAAAAGGGGTAGGCAGATGGGGAAATTATTAGGTGTAGGAGTGCATGGAAGAATTTGGCTATAAAGTCATACTAGAAAACTGATTGTGGCCGTGGTTGCTGCAGCTTGTACAGTAAATGCTGAGGAGCCTCCTTCCATCAGACTTACTAAAAATGAAGATGTGTTGTTAAAAATGAGTGGAAGTAGGGATGGGAGAAAAGTCCTGATTTGTTTCAGTGGAAAATGTTGCTAAAAATGCATGATGCTCTGATTTTTCCAAGGGAATTACTGCCCACAGAGATTTCCATGGATTTTCTGTGATTTTGTTAATAACACATTTTCCTGCAAGAACAGTTCCACTCAGTGCTTGTTTTATATCCCAGGCTCCCCTAGGCAAGGCTATCTCACACCCCAACTACTCACATGACCACACTCCCGTTACTATCCACTATTTTTTGGCACAGAAAATACCCATGCCCTATAACAAAGAAGAATAAAAAAGCTTTAACACCTTGGTTGCTTGAAAGATGTCCAGTGCATTGATTCACAATGTGTTGCATATCTCTCTAGCATCCAAGGGTTTAAATAATAGCTTGTAATGTGGTATACAATGGTGCAGGGATGTTGCTTTGGCCATAAATCAGACGTTTGGTGTTGCCAGTAGGTTTGAGGCACCCCTCTAGGGAGTTGCCTTCTCTGCCTATTGGGAAAACTGGCTCTGGTTCCATTTTTCTCCATGTTTTCAATTGTGGTGGAACTTTCTGCCCCCATACTATAAATATGGAACTTTCCACCATGCAGCTTGCTCTAAAATAGGAGAGAATAATACATGAAACAGAGAGAGAGTGTGGAAAGAAAAATATTTACAATAAAATAAAGTTGTTTGGAGGGCTGGCTAGCCCAATGAGTAGCAGGTGAAATTGGAGAGACAATGTTGCCACTGAATCAGAGGTGGAGGAATCCAGCAGCAACAGCAAAAGGAGCCACTTCCCTCTGCTCAAATGATCGCTAGTCTCCCAACCACTTCCCTAGGGATCTGGGGAAGTATAATAAAGAAGGAATAACTGGATAGTTGTATCAATAGCACAGGTCAGTTACTTGTGCCTGCTGCTGCTCTAGCAGCTGCCACCTTCTTAGGTGATGGCAAGTGTGACAGCAGGGGACTTTGAGCCGCACTTGTCATAACCAACCATTTTTAGAAAGCAGCAGAAACTGGTATTGGTGGTGATGACTGTGAGGGTGATGGAGACTGTAGTTTGGAAGATAGCATGAGGAGTAGATGAAAGAGATAAGGAGTAGATGAAAGAGATTCAATTGTGAGTGGGCATCACCACCTCCACCAGTGACATTCTCACATTTGCTGCTGAGTCATCCGAAACAGACATTCATCTGTCATAGTAGCAGGAGTAGCAGGCTAATGATGATGACTAGGTTAGTGTATCCTAGACAACTGTGGCCATTATGGGATTGATTATAACTGGCAGTGATGTGGGACTAGGACAGGTAGATGTGGTCCCACTTGCCAGTTGCCACCACTACTCTTCATCATTGTGCAAGTGCTCATGCTGTGAAAGTAGCAGCATCAACAGCAGCACCTGTTTCAGCCATTATAGCTGGTTTTGGAGAAGAAGTGCACTCTTATCCACTTTCCCTTACTAAAATCATTGAAGTGGGAATATTTTTTTTGGCAGGCACAATGAAATCATCAGCAATTGCACTGTACACTATGTGTGTTAATGTATTGAAAAGGGAAAAGAAGAAGAATCTTGGCACAGCTACCTACATTAATAACATCCTATATGATAATTCACTAAAATGTGTGTAATGACCAGTCATGCTCAGTAGAGACTGCTGAGTGTGCTGCAGTCATGCGCAGTAGAGACGGCCTGCGCCACGGTTGATACATAGCTTGGCGCTCCTTCGGAGCATCCAGCTCTGTATCAGCCGTGGCATGGGCAGTGGCACTGTGGCCCGTGTAACGGACTCTTCAACTAGTACAATATAAACAGCAAGATTGTTATGTTAAGCAAGATAAACCCTTGCCCCACTGTCACTGTGCCCCTTGTCCCTCCCTGAGGACACACAGAATGTTGAATCCAGTGGAAGACAAAAGAATCCCAGTCTGGACGTTCAATGATGAGTGTAACACCAGCATCTTCATAGTCCATTTGATCTAGGATCTGGGTGCAAGGAAATGAACAAATTGTCACTGCTCTGACAAACTCAGGGTCCTCTTTCTCCTCTGGTGTGCAACATTTCCCTTTGTTACCATCTCCACTAGCTGATAGTGAGTCTGTAGCTGTGAGGATTAGGTAGTTCATTTCCATTCAATGTACCTTGTGTGGTGTATTGACCACATAACATTGTGGTGTAGAGCAATCAAATGCAGAGTATTAGTGAGATTTTGCGATAACCCATCCCACTGAATTTGCCAAGCTGGTGGCAGGCAGGATTCGCTAATTTTATTAAATCATTTTGTCATCCTTTCTCTGTAGTGGGGAAGACAAGTCCATTGTGACCACAGTACTTTTTCTTGGGAGCTGGCAAGTTCATTGTAACGGCAGTAGCTGATTTCTTGGAAAAAGTTTTGATATTGCTGAATTAAACATCACAATGCTAGTTGCAATTTTGCCTATTGTTTAATATGTGTGCATATGTACCAGTTATGAATCTTTCCAGTCCTTCTTCTATTTCACAATGTGTCCACCTACTGTACATATTGAAGTTACTCATGGTAATAGCACAGTTCTATTCTACTCTCAAGGGACATAACAATATTCCAACAAACCTATGATTTTAGAGAAGGGGTAGGAGGCCAAATTCTTATTACAAGATACATATGAAGTGGTGGGAGCTTGTTGTGGTGATGTTACTGCTTTGGTAGCACTAGGACTAGTGGCAAGTGGAAGCACCATTGTACCACAACCTGTCTGTTGTCACTGCTGGTGATTCCAGTCCCATGTACCAACCTAATCTTCTTACTGTTTAAATGACTAAGGAGCAGGAATTACATCAGTAGCAAATATCAGAATGACAGTAGTGGTGTCACTGGGTGGTGGTGGTGGTGGATTGTGACCACCATCAAGCACTGTTGACACTAGGTAAGAAGAGATACAAGTTTTTCAAGGTCTTGTTTTTGCATACCTGAGGCCTTCAAACATTTTTTCAAGCCATACAGATAAATATATTTCAGACTTTGTTTCTTGCATGTCTGCAAATATTTTTCCAGCTCTTGCTTTGTTGGATGCCCATAATCATTGTTTATGGTTAGCCTTGCTGAAATATTTTGAAGGTTTCACTTTCAGTAAGCTGGCAAACAATTTTTCAGACTTTTCTTTCTGTAGGCCTGCTGCCCTTTTAACCATTATTTTCAGAGATAAATAAAAAAAATAAATAGAAAAGGTTACACTTAAGGAGGCAGATGTATATAGTAGTGGTGGGGTGATTAATATATATGTCTAATGATGAATGTTTGAATCCAATATAACCATGCATTATTATCAGATTATTGACAAACATTACTCAGTGGTCTTCGTAGGGGTACTGAATGTGGTAGATGGTGGTATCTAGGTATGGGTGAATATTTTCTCCTCAAAAGAGAAACAGGAGAAAAATGGGACTTTCGGACAAGTTTTTCCACTTTTTTACCCAACTCATTGCATTGAAATCAATGGGAAGACTGAATTTCTGCCCATCATGTGGTTAGTTTTCCTTCTTTTCTCTCAGACATATTATAATGCAGATGTCAGGTTTTCACAGCATTCTGTTCTGTATTTGTGAGCAGCAAATATTTCAGTTATACAAGATAGTTGAAGCTATGTTTAGGGAGACTTTTAGACAGGACATATGTTCTCTGTATTAAGGGAGTCTAGGGGCAATCTGGGGAACAGGAAGAGGGAAAGGAGGTAGATCCCAAATAGCCCAAAATCTTGTGTGACTGACTAGGAAGCCACAGGCAGCCATGATCCAAGTTCCTTCCTGATCAGGCTGTTATTGCTGTCCTATTGGATTCTGGGAGTGTGAGAAAGGAGCAAAGGAGATTTACAGGAAATACCCCCAAAATTCTGTGTTCTCTTCAGAGATAATGGCTAGGCAGCATAAAAGCAGACTTCCAAAAAAAGGCTGAAAAATATTTGTGTACTGCCTCATATTAGACAAACACAAACCCTGAGACAAACTGACTTGTAGGACTTAGAATTGTTAAACACAAGCCCTGATAAGTAATTGATTTGTAGGACTTAGACTTATTAAACACAAGCTCTGATAAAAAAATAATTGTACTTAGACGTGTTAAACACAAGCCCTGGGAAAAATTGATTTAGATGATTTAGGCTTGTTAAATGCAAATTCTCTATAAATTGGTTTGTAGGCCTCAGGCTTGCCAAAACAAGCCCCGAGCCAAAAATGTATGCCCTACTGGCCTCATGTCAGTAGTTCACTCTTTGTTGGCCTTTGCCAAATACCACTGGTGTCTAGGGATGGGTGATACTGCTACCTGATACTTAGGTGGTATGAGATGTTGGTTAATTTTTATGAATGTTAGTCTCCCAACATTGCTGTTTGATGACTGATAGGGTGACTGTGTGCTTTTTGACATCTGTGCTTGTCCAGGGTCAGACTTTCCAATGGCTTTCTCAAACAGTTTATAGACATGCATAGTGCTCATTAAAAGTGGTGGAAGATTCAGTCTTTGACTTTCTGCTAACCTTATAGCCCTGTCATCATCCTCACTCTCAACTTCCTCTGTATTTGAACAAGAGAAGGATGCTGGAGGAATATATTCTAGATCTGCATCATCATCGGTCATCATTAGGTCATCCTCAGCAGCAGTACCTGACAGTTCTTTCCCATTACTACCCTTATATTCCTCTAAGCTTTTGGAGGTTTCAAACAATTTATTTTTACATTTACTGTAACAAAGTTCCCTACTACTTTGAGGTCGGGTGTTTTGGTGCTTGGCTGTCCCACTATCTGATGCAGCAGGCGCTTCAGCTGCTACACCTTCCTCTATTATGCCGTTATCAGCATCATCAGCACTTGAATGCGACTTGTTGTCATCTTCAGTGTTCTTCTTATATGCTTCTTTATTTCTACAGGCACTGGTGTTGCTGGAACTTGTTTTGCTGGGATCTTGACAAACTGCATCCTCCTTTGGAGTAGATGGATCATCATCATTGATTGCACACGCTGCAGAAACCATTGCTGCAGTCAGTTTCTGAACTACTACTTTATTCTCACATTCCTGCACTGCTCCACCCCTCCCCCCTTCTCCTTGTGCGTTTGCTGGACCTTACTCAACTACACTGTGTTTTTCTACTGTACGGTACACAACACAACTGATGGAGCTGTATGACACCTTGCCTAAGCCCAGTCACCTGTCTGTCACTGTCACTTAATAAATTTAGTTCTTTATTATTTCTATTTTTTATTTTTTTATTTTTTATTTTCTTTTTTTAAGTTGTCCATCCTGTTGTCTTATCACAGTCTGTCCAAAAAAAATTATAACTTAAAAACAAAATCAACAACGTCTTTCCCCAGACTTCCCCACCCAGCACAGAGACAATAACAGTAAGATCAGTAAGCAAATAGATCCATAGCTGCCTGTGTCTTGCCAGTCAGTCACACGGCATTTTGGAATATTTGGGGTCAACCTCCTTCCTCCCTTCTTCTCCCCAGAGTGCCCCACTGACTCTCCTAACAGATCAAAAGTTCTAGCTAAAAGATTCCCTAAACTAAACTTCAATTCCCCTCTCTGTCGTCACTAGCTCAAAAAATGTATTGCTCTCTCCTCTCACACACACACTAAATGACATGCTGTAAGAGCCTGACAGCCTTTTATATGGCTGTAGAAAACGTTAGTGTGGTGGAGAAATATTTTTTTTCCCATTGATTTCAATGGGCGAAAAAGGTGGGAAAAAGTATAAAAACGGCACTTTTTGAGGGAAATTATTCGCCAAGCGGAAAGTGCCATTATTCGCCGATTTCAGTTTGAGGCGAAAATTTTCGTACATCCCTACTGGTGACATTCCAGAATTTGCTGCTGCTGTAATTGCTGCTGCTAAGTTGTCTAAGCAGCAGGATGATTAGACAGCTCTGAGGGACTAGGATCAAAAGTAGTGATATCAGACAGGTGATGATGGTTCCACTTGTTACTAGCTCCAGTGATGTGTCTGAGGCAGGAGCAACACCAAATCTAGCCCCTCAAGAAAAGCATATTGCCTATAATTCTTCTCTCATGCCTCCTCCGAAATCATGGGTGTGTTGGAATACTACTTTTTCCCTTGATAGCAAGAAGGAACTGTGCCTTTCATCAGCATATGATTAGGAAAATGTTGTGAAATAAGGGAAGGCCTGGGAACAATGAATACATCGGCTCTCATATCAAACAACTGTCATAACTTAGGGGTGGGCAAAATCCTCTCTCAATATCCTCATATTACTAGTGACTGTGAGGAGGGAGACTCTGGGGCTGAACTTGATGTGGTTAGTGTTAGTAGTAGTAACAGTAATGGTGAAGCAGCCGGTGGAACTAGTGTTAGAGAAATTGTAGGGGAAGCATTTGTGAACATCCAGCCTAGCGGTCAAGGGAGCCCACACCATTCCTCTGGCTCTGGGAGTCCTCCTCTTCTTCCCTTCACTACAATGTCCAAGTGGAACATGATCCTGAAGAGACCAGAACTGGTGTTGGGGGAGAGCAGGCTCAGGATTAATACCACCACCACCAGCAGGAGCACAGATCAGCTGCCTATGCCTGCTGTTACTGCTGCCAGTCTGCCTTCTTCAGTTCAAAAAAGGAATGCCAAGTTTGACATTAGGGGACCCGCTGTCATATTGCTCGTCACGTCCTCCAAGCAGCAGTGAGATGTCAGTAATAGAGCAGCAGCAGCATATAGGGATTTGTGATGGTTGTGATGATGATGCTGGAGAAACCGGGGTGGAAGAGACATTGTTGGCCTTTTTACCAGAAACTGAGAAGGCATCAGAGACAGGGATGAGGATGGGCACCACCACCACCAATAGAAGGGAGATTTTGGAATTTGTGGAATTTGCAACGGCTCTAATTCCTGCTGCTGCTGAGATGCAAAGGCAGCAGGATGCTGAGGAGCAAGCTAATTTGCCACAGACCACCATGGACACAGTGGCAATGGTAGGAATGGGGTCAACAAGTGATGCGGGACTAGGACAGGTTCCACTTGCCAGCAGTAGCAATACTCCTGGTCCTAGATGCAGTGCTGATTCTGAGGCAGTAGCAGCAACAGCAGCAACATCATCCGCACCCTCAGACAGTGATGGGGAATGTGGAGGAGAAGAAGAAAGAGGCCATTCTTTTCCACCTTTTCCCTATCCCCTGAAGTCATGGATGTGGGACTATTTTTCTCTTCGGGCAGGCACAGTGCAGTCACCACCAACGGCACTGTGTACAATTTGTGACAAGTCAGTGAGAAGGGGAAAGGAGTGAACACACCTTGGCAAAACCTCCCTGATATTACACATGAAACACAGTCACCATGACATTTATGTCAAACATGTTAAAGCCAAACACCCACCACAGAAGTCACGCACCTCTGTTACTCTACCCCCTGATTCTCCAGAAAGGCAACAAGAGGCAAGGCAGAGATCAAAGAGGAGGATGAATAGAGAAACCCATGCAGAGACCCAGAGGTTCCATGATGAGCTAAACAACCAGCTCACCATCACCGTCTTCCCCTTGGGTAACAACTACATCTTCTGCCAATCCACCTCGTTCATCGTCATCTCCCTCACCAAATTAAAGCCACTCTGTTGATGTTAGATGTGGCAGTTCGTCTCCATCCATTGCACACTGTGTGGTGCACTGACCGCACGTGCCAATGTGGTGGAGGTGACTTGCAAGCAGGGCATCAAGAGGCATCTGATGCGATTCAATCCCACAGAATATGCTAGGATGCTGGTAGGGAGGGTTCATCATTATGATTAAACTGTCAGCAAGTTTTCATGTGTCCTTAGCTGGGTCTGGACAAGGGGTATAGTGGTAGCGGCAGTACTTGGGTTCTGGTGTTTGGATACAGTTGTGCCCCCAGATGTTATTTACCACACGCACTATGCACACTGCAGTTGTTGATGAGAGGCACAGTTCCTGCTCTCAAGGGAAAAGTGTATATTCTAGTAACAACACACCCATGATTTTGGAGAAGGGGCAGGTGGAAAAGAATTATTGGCCAACTTCTTCTTTTCTCCACATACTGGGGGCTACTTATTGTGCAGCTACTAACTCAGATGCATCACTGAAGCTAGTCATGGGCGGCAAGTGGTACCTTCATCATCCATCAACCATGTTACTGCTGTTGTTGATCCTGTTCCCTTTCAGCTGCGTAATTATCCTGCTGCTTAAACAGCTCAGCAGCAACAGCAAGAACATCAGTCACAAATTCCACATCTATATCAGAACATTTGACAATGGCCAGTGGCCACTGGCCAACAGGACATGACCTGCTGGCACTAGGCCAGTAGGGCGTTTTTATTTTGTGTTTGAAAAATAAATAAATAAATAAAAAAAACATAGTCCTACAAAAAAATTGAGGAAATTTGTTTCTAACAAGTCTAAGTCATACAAATCCATTTTTCCTCAGGGCTTGGGCTTCTAACAACAAACCTAACAATGCTTTATCAAGTCCAGTATCAGTCCACCCCAGTGGCAGCTTATGTCAGGGGGTTCCTGTCTCTATCTCTTTAATTACAAATTTCTTATTTTTTTTTATTAACCATCTCCCCAGTATCAGTCAAGAACCCCACCCCCGCAATATAACATCGGAAAGAGGTTTACAGCTGTAAGAAGGAGACGCTATGGCAACACAGCCTCGTGGCTGCTCTGATAGTGAGAGAAAGACGCTCTTTATTACCTACTACTTTGTAAGCGTGCACTTGTCTTATGTGTAGTTTTATGCTTAGAATTATATACTACTTTTAGATCTTTAATTGCGTTTTTATATTTTTCATGGCGATTCTTGCAAAGAAGGTTGCATATTAAAGATCTAGAGGGTTTGATGCGGATTAGACTTCCACTTTCATCCTTTGGAATCATCTGTCTTATAATATTTCATCTCATGAATCATTTCCATTATTATTTCATGAATCATCATACCATTTCCATCTTTTGACTTTTGGACCTCAAATAAGTAACTGATCCCATTTCATTCCACTTATAATTTTTTCTGGTGACTTACATTTATTTTTGGAGAATTAGAGACTGTTATAGTATCATCCTTCTAGTGGATTTTACTGTTAGTGGTTTGCAATATCTCTCTTTTCAGTATATACATAATTTTATGCTCTTATTTCAGATTGTTATCCATTGCTCTTTTATTGCATTTACAGCTTTGGAGATTTTAAGACAACCTTAATACTGCTGTTTATGTGTGCATGTGGCTATCTTTTATTGGTAGCTTGAGTCACACATCAATTGTAATATTATTAGTATTATTGTATTATTTTTTCATCTTTTTATTTTCTTATATCTTCATCCGATTTTGTATTGTGTGTTTTTTATACATTTATCAATATACATCCCTGTTGTCAGGATTTTTTGCAGACGGTTCTGATCCACTCCTATACCACACTTTTTATTTTCTTCAGAGTCATACTCCTCTGCAGCAGGAGCAGAAAATATTGGCACACTCTCTGACACATCAACAGATGTGGTTCAGGTGGGATCTCACTGAGAAGGTGCCTAGGTGTGAGACTGCTTTCCGCTGCTCACACATTCCCTACCAGACAACAGACCGCAACATGCTTAGCTCTTGGATGTTGCGGGAAGTATCTCCATATGGTGGATTTCATAGCCTGTGGGGTTCCTGTGGAGAAAACTTTTGTCAATCTCTACTGTTAATAGTACAGGGATTGCTTGTCTTTATGTTTTTATCCACTTCTGCTACCTGATAGATGATATTAGTTGCTGGTTCAGTTTTAGAAATGTAAGTCTACTAACACTGTTGTTTAATAGTATAGATGGGTGAAACATTTTGCCACAAAAGCAAAACTGGTAAATAAGGTATTTTATGCCAAGTTTGAAATTTGCCTCAAAAAGTGCAAATTTTCCACTTTTTCCAAATTAGCTCATTGCGTTAAAATCAATGGTAAGACTGAATTTCACATCCCCACACACACACTTAGCAAGTTTGCCTTATTTTCCCACAGGGATAATATAAAAGAGGTTGTATGTTCCCACATCATGCTATTCTGCTTAAAGTACTGTAAAAAACATGTAAGAAGAACATTGAAGAGGTCAAAGAGTCACAGTCTAGTGTTGATGACAGCAACCATCTGCTGCACCTGACAGTGAGACAAACAAGCACCAAAACACCTGTCCTCAAAGTAGAAGCAGACTTTCTGAAAGTAAAAGTAAAAAAAGTGTTTTAGACCTCTAAAAGCTTAGAGGAATATAAAGGTTGTGGGCAAGAAGTGGTAGGCGATGCTGAGGATGACCTAAAGATGAGTGATGATATGATGTAGATCTAGAATATATCTCCCCAGCATCCACTTCTTCAGAATAAAGATGAACTTGAGAGTGAGAGAGATGATGATATGATCAGAATCATAGCTGAAAGGCAAAGACTCAATCTTCCACCTCTAAAATGGAGCTCTATGCCTGTCTATAAACAAATCTAAGCCCCACTTAGCCACACAGGTTTGTGTGCACACACACACACACAGACATACAAACATTAGAGTTGAGTAACCAGCAGGAACAACAACACAGGTTCAAAAATCCACAACTTTAGCTATGATGAGCTCCTTTGCTGCTGATGGAAGTGCTGCACTTTTGACACCTCGTAGTAGTAGTAAAACGGCAACAACATCTAGCCCCATAAGTAGTAGCAGCCCCTCAGGAACCCTAAAATCCATGAAGTCCACAATATGGAGATACTTTACTCAAGATCCAAAAGCTAAGCATGGTACTATCTGTTGCCTGTGTAAGAAGCATGTGGGCGGGGGAAAGCAGCCTCACAACTAGGCACCTCCTCAAACAGTTCCCACCTGAAGCACAACCACAGGTCTGAATGGAGACACACCATCAACAGGTTAGAGGCGCCAAACCTAACATCAGCAGAAGTACTCCAAAATGTTTCTGGGGCTCTGGGGTACATAACTGAAGTGCTGTTGATGTGTTAGTGAGTGTTACAAGATTGACTGCTCCTGCTGCAGAAGAGTATGACTCTGAGTTTTTTTGAACATCACAAGGGTCGTATAGTACCCACACATACTGGCACCACCCCCACCACCTCCACAAGTGATGGCATTAAAGCAATAAGGTTAAACGGTTTCTCTACTATGTACCACCATCCCACACTTACTAAGCTCTTAGAAAAAAGTCCAGACATGCACAAACATAATGCAAAGATATGCCTATGGAATAGTAAACTTGCCAAAATATTGGTGGTTGACATGATTCCCTTTTCTTTTGTTGAAAACAGAGGCTTTAAAGAACTGACCTCCTGTGTTGCACACTGCTGGAATATGCCAAGCTGCAGTTATTTTTCAGTCATGGCTGTGTCAGTGTTACTTAAGCGGGAAGTTAGTGTTGTGGGCAAAGGACATAAAAATTCAGCCTGCTAACAAGTTTTTCAAGACATATGTTGCTAACTCACAACTTTTACTTTCAGATATTTCTCCACTTTAGCCCTTAGGAGAAGTAATATTGTGGTGGGAAATGTTGCAGTCACAGAAAATATAAACTTAACATGGCACATTTCTCATGGGAATTTTATTGTCAATGACAAAAAGAAGAATACGAAAAAAGTGGGAAATGGCTGTTTTTTGCAAAACGTCCTGCAGCAAATTTCTGACTTTTTGCCCATCCTCATTAATGATATCAGTTTGAAAATAAACACTAGTCTACAACAGGTTACTTGTAAAAAAAATATGTTTGACAGGCATCTACTTATGTCAGTCTGTTTAAATACATTAGGGGGTCACTCATTCAGATTATTCCTATTTAAACAAATCTGGAAACATTCATATAGGTATAAATCTCCTTTTTGAAGGTATAGGAAAAGGATACAATAATGTGGGTTATATCTCTGCTTCAATCTTATCAACTGTTTTAAAATGGTGTTCTTCATACAAATATATAAAATAATATATGTTTGTTTTAAAATAATAGCTAAATATCCACATCTATATAAAAAAACTATATAAGTAAGTTTATATGTTTTAATGCTCTTTGTCAAACAATGCTAGTCTCTGAGACTGCAGATTCACACATATATTGTTTCTGGAGTGTAACCTTTTCCCATTTCTAAAAGGGAACTCAGATTTACAATTCTGGTTTCTATTTTTGGGTTTCTGGTCTGGATGAATTCCCAGTTCTAGAAAAAAGTGAAGAAAATAAGATTGCTTGAAGATGTTTTTCTTCCTTTTTTTAAGGTTACTGCAGGTGCACTATGCAGAAAGTTTATTTCTCCTACAGAATAAACATTTAAAATTAAATCAAAAGTTATAATAAGAATGTTACCTTTGTCATAATAAAAATGTGAATGTTGTAATGTCTATTTTTGCAGGAAACAATATAATTGAGTATAAATTCTTGTAAAAAGATATAGTCAGCAGAGAACAAATAACAAAAAAAATAAAAAGTGAGAAAATTGTAATGTTAAGTAAACTGTCATCTTAACTTCTAATTGTGTTGTGCACATAAAATTGTATTTAGATCAGCCTTAGGACAGCACTATGCAGTGTATGGAGCTGTAGGAGTTACTATAGGCTTTTTAGACTTTTGTTAATGTAGGCTCCTCTTTTATTGCCATGATTCATCAAAAAACTTAATATAATGGTTTCACTTTAGGAGAAAATCCCTAATTTGAAGAAAAAAATCATCTTCAAATCTGTATATGTTTTAACACTTCAATTTGTGGTAACATAGTAACATAGATAGTAACATAGCATAGATATGAGGCTGAAAAAAAGACATGCATCTATCAAGTTTAGCCCATGCCAAATCACCCTTGCAATAAAAAGGATGACAAAAAACCTTATAGGAAGGCATTTCCAATTAAGCTCAAATCCATCCTTACTCAAAAAGGCAGTTGGATATTTTCATGGATCAACATTCTACCTGCTTTGAAACCAACTTCCTTAATTATCAATATTATTCTGAGTTAGAAAGGTATCCATTATTTTTTGAAAGCAACTACAGTATTTGCAAACACTGCATCCAGTAGTTGCATCATCCAGGGGTTTGATTTTTTTTTTACAGTGATAGGGATAGGAGAACAATTTCAATAAAAAAATAAATAAAATAAATAAATAAATTAAAATAAAAATCAGTAGGTGACAGAGACAGGAGAAGAGTAGGAGTAGAGAAGTGTGAGTAAAGTGATAGTCCAAAAACTGACTGCAGCAATTGTTGCTGCAGTGTGTGCAATAAATTATGGTGAATAAGGATGGGTGAAAATGTTCGCCTCAAACCAAAATCAGTTGAATAATGGCACTTCCCACCTAGCGTATAATTTCCTGCGAAAAGTGCAGTTTTTCCACTTTTTTTTGCATATCTCATTGCCTTGAAATCAACCGGAACATTGAATTTACACACAACATATATCAAATGTTATTTGCAAAGGTCTAGCGCTCAGATTATTGTTTATAAATTACATGCACAGACACAGATGACAATGGGACTACTATAAAATAATTTTAATAATAGGACTACTATTTTACTTCTTTTATTTCCCAAAGGCATAGTATAAAAGGGGTATGAAGGTGCCCGTGTTGGTGAAGTCTGGGTAAAGAATCGGTTGAACAGGGGCTTTTTTTGGGGGGGATTGTTGACTAGGATTGGGGGGACAGTTAACATTTAAAAAGAAAATAAAATAAGAAATTGGTATGGAACATGACAGCGACAGGGACCCTCTGACATAAGCTGTGACAGGGGCAGTCTGATATTTGACGGGATAGAGTATTTTGTAGAAGATGATTTGTAGGACTTGTTGATAGAGGCCCAAGCCCTGAGGAAAGATTAATTTGTAAGACTTAGACTTGTGTAAAGCATTAGCCCTGAGAAAACATTGGTTTGTAAAACTTTGATTGTTTTGCACATACTCTAAGTAAACATTGATTTTTTTGTAGGACTTAGACTTATGTTAGGCCCAAGACCTGAGAAAACATTGATTTGTAGGACTTAGACTTTTTAAACCAAATCCCTGAGGAAAATTGGGCTTCTTAATTTCACAAGCCCGAGGAATCACATATAATTTTTTTATCAATTTGGCTTGTTAGTCAAGTATCCCTGATTAAGCACAGGGGGCAAGCCAAATTAATAAACATATTTATTTCAATATTTTGGCGTTTGTCTTTTCATAAAAAGACTCTTTAGTCTTAATTTAAATATATACGTCTTGGATATCTATCTATCTATCTATCTATCTATCTATCTATCTATCTATCTATGTATCATCCTCATCATCCATTATCAATCCATTGAAGGATGAAGGCCTCCTCAGTAAGCCTCCCACAGCTTCGGTCCTGTGGCTTTTGTTTCCACTTTTTACCAACAAATTTGGTCATTTCATCTACCCATCTTGTTTTTGGTCTTCTTATTCGGCATTAAGCATTGAGTGGAATCCATTTCAAAATTAGTTTGGTCCATCTACCATCGAGTCTTCTTGCTATGTGGCCTGCCCATTTCCATTTCAGGTGCTTTACTCTTTTAATGATGTCAATAGACCTTTGTTTGCTGATGAATCCATACACATGATTTTTTATCTCTTTTTGCTATGTTTAGAATTTGACTCTCCATACTTCTGTCTGTAACCTTAATTTTTTAATGGATTTGGCATTCATTGTCCATGTTTCACAGCCATATATAAGGACTGGCAGGACACACTGGTGTAACCCTTTTTATGTGCATCCTATCTCCATTTTCTTTATTTCTCTGTGTGGCCTATTCCTTGCCAATTAATTTGTTTTACACCACTCTGTTTCCTGCAGGAGTCCTCCTAGCATGCAGTATGGCCTTCACCCCGCCACTCTTTACTCTCAGAGAGGCGTGCCAAACTTCCGGGTTCGGCATAGGACGCGTCATTATCCAGTGATGTAATCAGACCCGCGCCTATAATAGGCAGCGTCTCCGGCCCATCAGAGCACTTTCACAGTGTTCTGTTGGGTGTGAGACCTGGTCCTAGGCAATTGGAGTCTTTCTAGTCTCTGTCTTCAGCCCAGTCTAGTCCTGTATAGTATTTAATTACTTATTTATCTGCTTTGACCCAAGGCTATTCTTTGATTTTTCTTTGTCTCCTACAGTTAGTTCTGTGGATTTCTCTGGCATCTGCTGTTACCATTTCTTTGCCTGTTCCTAGTGCCTTGGTTTTGCTGAACTGTGTATGACCTTGGCTATCCATCTGACCATCCATCCTAGCCTGCAGAACTGTGCATGACCTTGGCTATCCATTTGACCATTCATCCTAGCCCACTAAACTGTGTTTGGCTTTGGTTAGCCATCTGACCATTCTTACAAGTAAGCTTGACGAACTGTGTATGACCTTGGCTATCTAACCGACCATCCTTCCTAGCCTGATGAACTGTGTATAACCTTGGCTATCATTGTTTCTACGCTTCTAGCCAATTCTGAACTTTGTGTTACTTTAATTACCTTGAGTAATTCAATAATAAAGTATCCCCCTCCCGCCCCTTTTACTGATGTAACACTGTTCAACCAGATCAGAAGGGAGGTGCCCAGGTAGACTGCAGAGAGGGACAATCTTCAATCAAGATAAGGGAAAAACCTGAAAAACTTGTCAAGGGAGGCAGGGGTTTCATTGTTCTAATAGAAAGAAAATTGTCCCCTGCTGTTATCTGTCTGGTCTTACAACTAGATTCCACATCTGAGAAGAGATGGCTTACACTAGGTAAAAGGGGCAGGAGGGGAAACTTTGCTTGTGAATATCTCTCAAATCATAAAGGTTTGAGAGATAAGACTTATA
The DNA here is from genome assembly GCA_037306005.1 of Rhinophrynus dorsalis. Taxonomy (NCBI): domain Eukaryota; kingdom Metazoa; phylum Chordata; class Amphibia; order Anura; family Rhinophrynidae; genus Rhinophrynus; species Rhinophrynus dorsalis. Next base: position 135,357,767 of record CM074724.1, read on the forward strand.
TCGTTCTTCATGTTTTTTTAATGCCTACAAAATAAAATAAAGAAAAAATTAAGTATTTCTATCCCTTTAAGTTGTGTCGATTAGTATTCTGTCCATTCTTCTTGATATGTGCAAAGACAGAAAAAACAAAACTCACGGTGGTAACTCACATTAACTTATATATTTAATTTGCAGATACAAATTGAGAACCCAAGTGAATAAATATAGATATCAGCAAGAAATAAGGTGATTCTCCAAGCTCCCTAAAACTAGGCCAAAAGCAAAAAAATCTGTGCTCCTCCACACAGGCTATCCAAATGTGAACCCTGTGTAAAGCATACATAGAAACATAGAATTTGACGGCAGATAAGAGCCATTCAGCCCATCTAGTCTGCCCATTTTCCTACAAAAAAAAAAAAAAAAAAACAACCTCAAACCTTTTTTGGTCCTTAGTCTTTTCTTCATTCAGGGCCGCCTTATGCCTATCTCATGCATGCTTAAATTCTGTCACTGTATTAACTTCTACCACTTCTCCTGGTAGGCTATTCCACTTATCTACTACCCTCTCAGTGAAGTAAAATTTTCTTACATCTAAACTTGTGTCCCTCTAGTTTTAGACTATGGCCTCTTGTCCTAACATTTTTACTCATTTGAAATATACTTCCATCCTGTACTTTGTTGAATCCCTTCATGTATTTGAATGTTTCTATCATATCCCCTCTCTCTCTTCTCTCCTCCAAGCTATACATATTCAGATCATTTAGTCTATCCTGATATTTCTTTTCCTGTAGACCATTTTAGTAGACCTTCTTTGAGTATGAATATCCTTCTGGAGATCGGGTCTCCAGTACTGTACACAATACACTAGATGAGGTCTAACTAAAGATCTGTAGAGTGGCATGACTACTTCCCTTTTTCTGCTACTAATGCCCCTAGCTATACAACCCAGTGCCCTGCTTGCATTCCCCACCGCTTTTTTACATTGCCTGCTTACCTTTAAAGGGATAGTAATGTTTCATAATGAAAGCAGCTCTAATTAATCATCATAGTATTTGGACTTTGGAGAGTATTATTTCAGTTCTGTCAGAGTTGTAGTTCTAGAGTAATTCAATGACAAAGTTTCCCCCTCCCGCCCCTTTTACTGATGTCACACTGTTCAGCCAAAGCAGAAGGGAGGTGCCCAGGTAGACTGCAGAGAGGGACAATCTTCAGTTAAGAAAAGGGAAAAACCTGAAAAGCTTGTTAAGTGGGGCAGGGATTTCATTGTTTTCATAGGAATAAGAGTGTCCCCTTCTGTTATCTGTCTGGTCTATAGACTGCATTCCACATCTGAGAAGAGATTGCTTACACTAGGTAAATGGGGCGGGAGGGGGAAACTTTGCTTGTGAATATCTCATAAACCATAAAGGTTTGAGCGATAAGACTTATATCATTCTTCATGTTTTTTTAATGCCTACAAAATAAAATAAAGTTAAAACGAAGTATTACTATCCCTTTAAGTCATTAGAAATAATTACTCCCAAATCCCTTTCCTCTGTTGTCTCTGACAGCACAGTACCCTTAATAGTATACTTTTCCTTGGGATTTGTATGTCCCAAGTGCATTATTTTACATTTATCAGTGTTAGCTGCATCTGCCACACTTTCGTCCATTTCTCCAACCTACCCAAATCATTTGCCATTTGGCTTATTCCCCCCTGGAATGTCTACCCTATTGCAGATCTTTGTATCATCTGCAAAAAGGCATACCTTTCCTTGAATATCACTAATAAAAATATTAAAAAGAATGGGCCCCAGTACAGATCCATGAGGTACTCCACTAGTAACACTCCTTGCTTCTGAATATTCTCCATTGACTACCACCCTCTGTCTCCTGTCACTCAGCCATTGCCTTATCCATTTCACTATTTTTAGATCTAGACCCAAACACTGCAATTTATTAATGAGTCTTCTATGAGGGACAGTGTTAAATGCTTTACTGAAATCTAATTAAGCTATATCTACTGCTCCCCTTGATCTATTATTTTAGTTATCCAGTCAAAAAAATATATGAGGTTAATTTGACAAGATCTCCCTGCTGTAAATTATACACATATAATTATAATTATTATACCAGTTTGATAAATTTGGGGTCTTTGTTTGGCCAAAATATGTTTAAGCCCCTCTGCCATGTCAAGGAACCCCAATATGAGGTGAATACCTAACTATTCACACAGTCATTCCTATTTAGATTAAAAATACCCCTGACAATTGGTAAGTTAGGATTTCTTGTACATAAAGCATTGGGCATATCTTAAAAAACATTTAAAAACAATTTCAGACAACTTCATGTTAGGACTCATCTTTAGTGACTTGCAGAGACTGAGCAGCAGGCCAAGAAGACTGGAGCGCCACCAGTCCCCTTTATAATACCTATCCACTCACTCCCACAAGTCACATGGGGTTTATGCATTGCCTTCAAGGCAATGATCAGGACATCCCAAACACTAGGTCAACACTATGCCTTTAAAACCCCTCTACACGTGGTAACAAATGTGCAAATACTTTTTTAAGTGTTTAACATTTCTTATTAATAAAGTATATAGTGAAAAAGCAGCTTGAATGAGAAGGAAAAAAAATGTGCAGAGAAAGAAAAAACAAAACTCACAGCTCCAAGTGAATAAATATAGAAAGCAGCAAGAAATGATGGAGTTCTCCAAGCTTCCTAAAACTAGGCCGAAGCCTAAACAGAAACCCAACTCAAACCAAATTTGTGCTCATCCATACAGACTATCCAAATGTGAACCCTGTGTTAAGCATCCATTATACCACTTTGATAAATTTGGGGTCTTTGTTGCACAGTTTGGCCAAAATATGTTTAAGCCCTCCTGCCATATTAAGGCATCCCAATATGAGGCGGGCTTAAACATATTTTGGCCAAACTATGGGCTATCCTGATCATTGCCTTTAAGGCAATGTATAAATCCCATGTGACTTGATCAAGTCATTAAAGGTTAGTCCTAACATAAAGTTGTCAGAAATTGTTTTCAAAATATGCCCTACGCGTTATGTACAAGAAATCCTAGCTTACCAATCATCAGGGGTATTTTTTATCTAAATAGGAATGACTGTGTGAATAGTCAGGTACTCACCTCATTTTGGGGTGCCTTGATATGGCAGGTGGGCTTAAACAAATTTTAGCCAAACTATGCAACAAAGACCCCAAATTTATCAAAGTGGTATAATGGATGCTTTACACAGGGTTTACATTTGGATAGTCTGTATGGATGAGCACAAATTTGGTTTGAGTTGGGTTTCTGTTTAGGCTTCGGCCTAGTTTTAGGAAGCTTGGATAACTCCATCACTTCTTGCTGCTTTCTATATTTATTCATTTGGGTTCTCAATTTATATCTGCAAATCAAATATATCAGTGGTGTAATGTATGTTTTACATAGGCTTCACATTTGGATAGTATGTATGGGGGAGTGCAGATTTGTTTTGCTTTGGGATTCTTCTTGATAGTACCTTTGTGAAAACCTTGCATGCCATTGGCAATAGGCTTATCGGTAGGTAGATTAGATCTGCCTTATCACCATTTATTTTTTGCAATAGGAAGACTTCTGTATTTTTCCATGTTTTAGGCACTTTTCAAAAGAGTAGCACTTTGAAAATAGTTTAGCTAGGGCTTTGAATAAGGGTTGACCTCCGGCTTTAACAAATTCAATAGTAACTTTATCTGGAATAGCTGCTTTGCCATTTTTCATTGATTTTATTGCAGCTTCTACTTTTTCTAATTAAACTTCTGGCACAACTCTGGCCTCTGGCACTGCATTCAGTTGTTGTCCTTCATCCTTATAAAGATTGTAATAAAATTCTTCCACTCGTTTTAGTATTTGTTGTTGAGTTTTTACTATTGTACGATCTACAAGCTTTAATGCAAACATTTTGCTCCTATGTATGACCATCTTTTCTTTTGCTTTCTTTAGCCCTTGATTTCCTTCCAATGTCCTTTTGATGAGCTCAACATTGAACTTGTGTGTTTCTTCTATAATGAGCTTCCTTATGGTATTATACAATAACTGTCGAGTCGATCTTTACATTTGTTGTCTTGACCATTTTTCAAATAATTTCCAGCAAAATGTGCAGATTTTCTGCTTTTTTCACCTAGCTCATTCCATTGAAATCATTGGGAACACTGAATTTACACACAACACATAACAAATATTATTGTATTTCTCAAAGGCATAGTAAAAAGGGGGCATGAGGGTGCCTTTGTTGGTGGGGTGTAGCGAGAGGATCAGTTGAACAGGGAATGTTTTATTGGGGGGGTTGTTTACTGGGATTGGGGGGACAGTTTATTAAAAACAACACCCTAAAGAAGAAGAATAGAAGAAGATGGCCAATACTTCTTCTCCACCGGCCCCTCCTTAAAAATCATGGGTGTGTTGAGAACAAAATGTTTTTCCCTTGAGAGCAGGAACTGTGCCTCACACATCATAACTGCAATGTGCACAGTGTAAATTAGTGAAGGACTGGGAACAATGGGTACATCTGCACTCACATGAATCACCTAGCACAACTCTATCCAAACATGATGACCCTTAGGGTCCCCAATGTGAAATTCCCCCATCAGAAATCAAGTACTGCTGCTGTTACTATTAGGGGTGGGTGAAAGGTCTTGTCATGTTCCTGTGAAAAAATCACATTGTTGTCCTCTTTTTCTTGGGAAATCCACTTTAAAAAAAGTGACACTTTCTAAGAAGTGAAACAAAATAGAAACAGCTATAGAATGAGGTAGACATACTGTGCTGTTCTGCTGTGATCTTGAGGCAAAATTGAGGCAGACAAGGCTCATAGGTAGGAATGGGTGAAAATTTTCGCCTCTAACTGAAATAGGTGAATAATGGCACTTCCTGCTTTGTGAATAATTTCCTACGAAAACTGTGTTTTTTCCACTTTTTTCGCCTAGCTTATTCCATTGAAATCAATGGGAACATTGAATTTACACACATTGCAACTATTGTTTAATTTCCCAAAGGCATAGTATAAAAGGGGCATGAGGGTGCCTGTGTTGGTGGAGTGTGGGGAAAGAATCAGAAGAACAGGGACTGTTTTTTGAGGGGGTTGTTTACTGGGATTGGGGGGCAGTTAATACAAAATAAATCCTAAATACAATTTAAAAACCCACCATAAGACATGGTATAAAAGCGGTCTGAGGAGGGTGCCTGTGTTGGTGGCTGAAGTCTGGGGAATGAATCAGATGAACAAGGATTTTTTTTGGGGGGTCGCCTGCTAATGGGGAGACAGTTAATAAAAAATAAATAAATATAATAAAGAAATACATTTGTATGTAATGTGATAGAGACAGGGACCCACTGATGTAAGCTGCCACTGGGGTAAACTGATACTTGACTTGATAGAGTATTTTGTAGAGGATGATTTATAAGATTTGTTGTTTGAGGCCCAAACCCTGTGTAAACATTGATATGCAAGACTTAGGCTTGTTAGAAACAAACCCCCCAAAATAGTTTATTTTTTTGTAGCACTATGGTTTTTCTTTGTTTTTGTTTTTTTTTTTAAAGCCCAAGCCATAAGAAAAAAAACATGCCCAGCTGGCCTAGTTCCAGCCAGTTGTGTTGGCCAATGACCACTGACCATTGTCGTATGCCCTGGTGTAATTGAGGAATTTGTGACTGCTGTTCTTACTGCTGCTGCTGCTGAGTTGTTTAAACAGCAGGATGGTTAGGCAGCTCAAAGAGAATGGGATCAACAGCATCATCGGTGATGGATGATGAAGCTTCTGCTTGCCATGACTACTTCCAGGCAACAGCACCCTAACTAGCCCCCACAGCTTCAGGTATATGTGGAGAAAAGAAGAAGTTGGATAATAATTGCTCTCTACCTGCCCCTCCTCCAAAATAATGGGTGTGTTGTTACTAGAATATACATTTTCCCTTGAGAGCAGGAACTGTGCCTCTCATCAGCAACTTCAATGTGCACAGTGTGTTTGGTAACACCTAGCACAACTCTATCAAAACACCATGGCACCAGAAACCAAGTACTGCTGCTGTCACTATACCCCTTGTCCGTTAAGGACACATGACGACTTGCTGAAAGTTTAATACTAATGATGAATCCTCCCTGTCGCCATCTTAGCAAATTCTGCAGGATGGAAACTCCTCAGATGCCACTTGATGCCCTGCCACATCCTAACATCTACAGAGTGGCTATTATTTGGTAGGGGGATGTAACGATGAACAAGGTGGATTGGCAGAAGATGTAGTTACTAGGGATGGGCAAAAATTTCCACCTCAAAAAAAAAAAAATTGGTGAATAATGTCACTTTCTGAATGGTGAAAATTTCTTGTGAAAAGTGCTGATTTTCTGCTTTTTCCTGCTTTTTTCGCCTAGCTCATTCCATCGAAATCAATGGGAACATTGAAGTTACACACAACAAATAGCAAATATTATTTTATTTCCCAATGGCATAGTATAAAAGGGGCATGAGGGATCCTGTGTTGGTGGGGTGTGGGGAAAAATCAGTTGGATAGGAAATGTTTTTTGGGGGGTTGTTTACTGGGATTGGGGGGCAGTTAATAAGAAATAAATCCTAAATAAAATTTAAACAAAAACCCATAAGACATGGTATAAAAGGGGTCTGGGGAGAGTGCCTGTGTTGGTGGGTGGAGTCTGAGGAATGAATCAGTTGAATAGGGAATTTTTTTGGGGGGTCCTTGACCGGTATTGGGGCAACAGTTATTAAAATATAAAATAAAATAAGAAATTTGTATGTAAAGTGATAGAGACAGGAACCCCCTGCCACTTGGATGGACTGATACTTGACAGAGTATTTTGTAGAGAATGATTTGTTAGATTTGTTGGCCTTTGTAGGACTTACATTTATTAGTGGCCCAAGCCCTGAGGAAACATTGATTTGTAGGACATAAACTTGTTTGGCACAAGCCCTAAGGAAACATTGATTTGTAGGATTTAGGCTTGTTAGAAACAATGCCTCAAAAAATTGTTTATTGTTTTGTAGGACTATTTATTTTCATTTATTTATTTATTTTCATAGCACAAGCCCTGAGAAAAAAATAAAAATGCCCTGCTGGCCTAGTGCCAGCAGGTTATGTTGGCCAGTGGCCACTGGCCATTGTCAAATGTCCTTCTGAGTCCATAATTGTGGAATCTGCAACTGCTGTTCTTGCTGCTACTGCTGAGTTTTTTAAGCAGCAGGATGATTAGGCAGCTGAAAGGGAATGGGATCAACAATAGCAGTAACATGGGTGATGGATGATGACGGTTCATCTTGCCACGGCTATCTCCAGTATCTCCAGTATGTGGAGAAAAAAAGAAGTTGGCCATTAATTAATCTCCACCTGCCCCTCCTCCAAAATCACAGGTGTGTTGTTATTAGAATGTATGCAGTGTGTGTATGGTAAATAACATCTGGGGGCAAAACTGTATCCAAACACCATGACACCCGAAACCAAGTACTGCAGCTGTCACTATACCCCTTGTCCATACCCCGCTAAGGACACATGACAACTTGCTGACAGTTTAATAGTAATAATGAACCCTCCCTGCCATCACCTTAACATATTCTGTGGGATGGAATCTCCTTAGATGTTGCTTGATGCACTGCTTTCGATTCTCCTCTACCACACTGACATGTGTGGTCAATGTACCACACAGTGTGCAATGGGTACAGGCAAACTGCCATATCCTAACATCAACAGAGTGGTTATCATTTGGCTGGGGAGGTAACGATAAAGAAGGTGGATTGCAGAAGAAGTAGTTACCCTAGAAGGTGATGGCGAGCTAGTTGTTTCACTTTTTATGGACCATTCAGTCTCTGCATGGGTTGCTCTATTCTTCATCCTCTTTGATCTCTGCCTCACCTCTTGTTGCTTTTCTGGAGATTCAGGGAGTACAGCAACAACAGTGCTTGATTTCTGTGGTGGGTGTTTGGCTTTAACATGATTAACATAAATGTAATGGTGTCTGTGTTACATGTGTGTTATCAGGGTGGTTGTGCCAAGGTGTGTTCCCTCATTTCCCCTTCTCACTGACTTGTCACACATTGTGTTCAGTTCACTTGGTGATGACCGCATTGTGCCTGCCCCAAGAGAAAAATAGTCCCACATTCATGGCTTCAGGGGGGGAGGGAAAAGGTAGAGAAGAATTGCCTCTTTCTTTTTCTCCTCCACATTCCCTTTCACTGGCTGGGGCAGAGGATGATGTTTCTGCTTTTGCTTCTACTGCCTCAGAATAAGCACTACAGCTAGGACCAGGAGGATTAGTGCTGCTGGCAAGCGAATCCTGTCTTAGTCCTGCATCATTTGTTGACACCATTCCCTTTGTGTCTGCGGTGGTCTGTGGCACTCTAGCCTGCTCCTCAGAATCCTGGTGCTCTTGAAACAGGAATTAGAGCAGCTGCAAGCTCTGCAAATTTCAAAAGCTCACTGCTGGTGGTAGTGGTAATGCCCATCCTCATCCCTGTCTCCTATTCCTTCTCAGTTTGGTCTAAAAAGGCCAACAATTTCTCTTCCACCCCAGCTTCTGCAGCTTCCCCTGCTATCACATTTGGCATCATATTCTCCTTACCCCTCCTGAGAATTACAAAACACAATGGCAGCAGGTTCAGCACTGGCAGCAGGTTCAGCACTGGTAGCAGGTACAACACTGGTGGCAGCAGGCACAGCACTTCTGGAAGCAGGACAGGCAGCTGTCCTGTTCTCATTACTACACTCTTCTTCCTCCCTTGAGATTTATTTCCCCCAGATCCCTAGGGGTGATTTAGGGGGACTGACCAACATTGGATCTGTAGTGGTCACTTCCTCCTCCTTCTCCTCAGACTGAGTGGACACATAAGGGTCCTTCCAGCTCCTCCTTTTATTGTTTGTAAACTTACTCATAGTGATAGCAGTCACAATGAGCCTCTCCTGCCTCAATATTGCTACTACTCACAGCAGAACAGCACAGCACACTTCTCTTGCTCTGTAGCTACTTCTATTGTGTTTTACTTCCTGGAAAATGTGTTTTTATAGTGAAAAGGCGAAAAACACATTAATCAAGAGGTGAAAACTTTCTAGCCATTGAAAAAATGGCAAGAACAGCGAAGATTTTAATCGCTGTATTTAAATCTGATTTTTCTGTGAAAAAGTGAACAACAACGTGGTTTTCGCTGATTTTTTCCAGGGAACAAAACAGGACCTTTCACCCACCCCACTGCTGATTTGTTCCAGATTATATAAGTATATAGATAGACATCAGGATGCTAGTTATTTCAATATTCAAATATCGTCATCATCATGGAGCGCTGGGTTACAATTTATTTTTGGTACCGTAAGGTTTCTTTGAATTGTTATTGTGTATTATGTAATAACAATTGCGGGATACACTTGTTAAGGACTAATTTCCTTTATTATGAGAACTGGTTACCCCTCTTAATAATTTACAGTTGTGTATACATGGTAGCATATCATCGGGCGACCAGAGGATTACAATGGTGGGGATTCACTTGAGATATATTGGCTAAGACAGCTTTGATCACTGTGATCAGCTTCAGTTTGCTGTGTATCTCTTGTACACCACTAGGAGTCAATCCATTGGCTTACTGAATGATCAGCATGAGACTCGCAGTCTGCGAGTTGTCAGGGAGACTGGAAATTTGAGGACAGAGGTGGGGATGCCTGAAGGTAGCATTGCCTACAAACTGGTATGATATTCAGCATAATGTGATATGGTTGATTATGTGTACCAACTACTTTTATTTTTATTTTCTTTTTTCATTTTCTATTTTTGACGGTAGGTGCATTATAAGTGTTTTTGATGATTTGTGACATCATCAATCTGAAAAATATCCAAACTTGTTTTTATCCTATTTTTTACACACGTGGTTACTTTATATGTATATATGTGCTAGGCGAATTGTGTTCCTAGCTAGATCTATTTTAGCTTTTATGTGCAGTAAAAGATGTGTTTTGTCAACACGAATTTGGGTGGGATTTCTGAGGTTTCCACAGGTCACAGGGTAAAAACACAATAGCATTGTAAATTTAGTTGAATAAAGACACAAGTTCATCAAGTACAACCTTTGCCTCATACCCTAGTGACATGAGAATTTTATAGCTTATGATATGATAAGCATAATTCCCATAATTATCATATTTTCTATGAATGAACATTTACTTTATTGTACTATTAGCTTGCACTTAGTTTGTTTCATTTGTTAATTTTTTTCAAATTTTTGTTGATACTATGACCTCTCTCAGGCTGTGAGGTCAGTGTCCGGTTCCCGGTGCAGATGTGACACGTGGCCGGGATTGGCGTCTAGCACTGATAGGTAGTCTTCAAGCACATACAGGTATTTATGTTTCTTGCTTTCCATTATACTGTAACCCTGATGAAGGTCCTTGTTTGGACCGAAAACGTTTGGTGATTTAGAGACACTATGGAATAAAGCTGTATCTTCATTTCTTCATTTGAGTGCTGTCTCTTCTGCTCCAGTTGTAGGTAAGTACATTTATGTATACACTATATGGGACGTGCACCATGTTATTTAAGTGGTTATTTCTTTACTATTATTGTTGAGTGCCACTGCCATCTCTTGATGCTTATATATATATATATATATATATATATATATATATATATACCTCTTGAATACTAGCGATGTCTGCATTACAATATGAAGCAGTTTGCTATAGATGTCTCTAGCATTCAAAGGGTTCAGATCTAAACTTGAAATATGATATCTACATTTTATGTATATATTACTATGTAAATAATTTATTTTATTTATACAATAAGCAAGCACGTTGCAAGTTAATTTGCATTGGAATCTGCAGCTTGTACAATGTTAATTATATATGGCATGTTCATATGAAAAACAAAAGTGCAGGCAAAAGCTATGAATTGCATAATAGAAAATAGATTAAGAAGAATATTCTATAAACTTGTTTTTGCTTCTGTCCCTAAATGTATATGTCTAATGTAAGTAAAAAGCTGTTTGGCATCTCAGCATTTTTAATCATTGAGTCTCACACTTGCAGATGTTTTGGCTGCTTCTTTGGTTTTACCATTAATGTGCACCTGCCTGCCAAGAGATATTATACCAACACTGTGTGTTGTCCAAACCATGCAGTGTTACAAATGCACATCAAAGAGCATTAACTGCCATAGGTAAGCTTGATTCATTGTTTCCTGCCATGATTATTTAGTGCGTTCACAAGCCTACTTTGAACTAACGTTTTAGATAATTTAAATGCCACCATGCTGCTCCCCCTTTTGTATTAAACCATGTAGTCAGGTGTCAAGAAATTACAATCAATAACCAGTGGCAGCATAGAGAGACTGCAAAGCAGCTGAAGTGAAATATGCTGAGTCCCACAATTCATGGACCACATTAGCACACATAACAACAATTAAAAGCGTACAACCAAAGAGTCAAAGATACACTGGCTCAAAATTCATATCTATATTTTAAGGTTTGTATAATCATTAAACAGCATAACTGACAATGATGTTGAGTACTAATCTAAATTCCAAATGTCACATGTAAATAATCATTTTACAACAAATTTTCCCTGAACTATTTATTGCAGTCAGCCTAAAACATGATTACAACTGCCACATATGTGTTGATGAATGTTATTACACTATTACACTATGGTATATTCTTTTTACATTTTATTATGATCTCAACATATCATCTCATTGCATGAAAGCATACAATTCCCACACACATCAGTCTACTGTATTGTATGGTACTGCAATAACACTGCCTCTGTAGTTTAACTCAGCAGTGCATTTATTGCACTGTTGCTGAAAAGCATCATTATGTAATGTGCTAGACCACAAAGTTAACCCTTTGAAGACCAGAGAGATACACAGCACATTGATTTGCTTTGCAATGCATTGGGCACCCCTCTGGTACTCAAAGGGTTAAATAGAAATGGAGCCTATAGTGCTGCTGAGGGTAAGACACCAAAGGTCATATGAAAAAGCACACATTGAATGTGTTTGAATATATTATTACAAATAATAGATTGTGTTTAATTCTGCCTGTGTTTGCTTGATTGTGTGACAGTGTGTTTTTGGATGTGTGTGTGCCTGTTAACTCCTTTAACACCAGAGGGGCATTCAATGCATTGATTCTCAATGACTTGCACACCCCTCCTCAATGGATTAAATGTGTTTACTGAATGTGAAACAATGTAATTCCTCATATGAGAAACTGGTTATGTGAGAATGTATCTTTTAGAGTCTTACTGTGTGTTTGCTTGATAGAGTGTTAAGCATGACTCTGTGTGTATCTGTGTATGAATGTGCACATGTATATGTATATGTGTGTGAGCTTATGTATGTATATGACTGATGATGTTGTGACTGAATGGTTGTCACCCTGAGAATGAACCCTGTATGTTTTCATTGATCTCCATTGCTTCAAATGTGTTCCCAGTCTTGAAAACATGAATGTCCCCTGTGTGTGCATGCATTAGAGAGTGTTGGCAATTTTACCAGCATTGAATGGGTTGGTTAGTGTGTATGATGTACAGATGAATGGTGCCATTCAGTCTAGCTGACCACAGAGACTGTGTTATGAGATAGCCAGTGTTGGTCAGATAGAGGGGGGTAAGGCAAATCTGTGTATGGAACGTGTGTGTACCTTCCCCCTTACAGCAGGCTAAACAAAAAGAGAACTTGAAAATGTTACCTGTGACATCAGATCCTGTAGGGAGTGGGTAGAAAAAAGGCTAGGGAAGGAGAGAGAGAGAGAGAGAGGGGGGGGAAGGACAGAGTTGAAAATGTAGGAAGAGGAGATAAGGCCTCTCCATAATGGTAGGAGGACTAGGGTCCATGTGCTTCCTAAAGGAGTACTGGAGAAACGGGGACTGGTGAGTGTCCTCACCGGAAAAGTTAGAGTGAGTGGTCACTGTAGTGGCCAGGTGCCCTTTTCAGTTGTGGGCTGTAATTCAATGTGGCTACAGCCACAGAAAGTACCCTGATGTTCCCACCACAAGGATTGTGGACAGGTAGCTAAACTTTGGTTGGCCCAAGACTAAAGAAAGTGGCAGGGGATAATGTCTTAGGATGCTGTTCCCAACTCCTCTGTTGGGACTAAAAGATACAAGGAACCTTCATGTAACCCAGCGGCATGTGTAGTGGGCAGGATGCCCACTCTTGCCTCTAGTGAGACTATGTGTAAGTTCCAGCATTAAGCTAAAATGGACTGTGAGTATTATATGTAACCCCTGGCAATCTGTGCAACCAAGAAGAGAACCGCAGAAGGGTTTTGTTTTTATGTTTTACCACTGTTTGTTTGCCTGTAATTGTTGTCCTATGTTTGTGTGCCGTGATCTCTCTAATAAATGCAGTTTATTATCTTTTTGTCTGGCTGGATATATCGCTTAACCCTCGGTCTACCAATCAGTAACCCCTGTTCCCCCGTCACAGATGTGTTTCAGTGTGAGTTTTTGTGTCTGTGTGCATGAGGGTGTTGGCTTTTGAACATGAGGGTGTGACCCTGTGTGCACGAGAGTGTTCAGTTGTTTGTAGACAGATTTAATGCATCCATGTGGAAGAGGGTATCTGGTTTTTTTCATGAGTGTGTCACTGTGTCATTATGAGGGAGAGTGAGCATGTGAGTGTGTGTCTGTCTGAATGTGTACAAGACAAGATTTTATTCATTTGAATATATCAATGCAATTGAAACTTAGTGTTGGGGTAATTAAAAAAATAAAAAACTTCCGGGTGCAGGGATACTTGATACTGATAAGGTTAATAAACATTGTTTTACTTTACTTCGTGTGACAAACTCATCAAACCTCATGCTATGATGCTGATTACTCTGCTCTACTCACTTGAATTTCCATTTATGTGTAATTTTGATTAAGGCAGTAAAGATGTAATGAGGATGTCATGTAATCTATACATAGCTGGATATGAACTAGTTGCATATGTCTTACCAAAGCTACTAAACAACCAAAGAAGCATTTTTAATCATTTCACTCAGTACTGCATGCTTTGACTCTCCCATATCTCAAGTGTTTCCTGCTTTCTCATCATACTCATTAGTTTTTCACACCTATATAACCATGTTAAAAGTCAAGACAACCTTAATGCACATTCCAAATGTTGTAATAGAATATTTGGTTGATGGGTATAAAAAAAGAGTATGTAAACATTATACATATATGGCATTTCTCTCTCTCTCTCTCTCTCTCTCTCTCTCTCTCTATATATATATATATATATATATATATACATATATATATATATATATATAAAATTCAAGTTGTAATAGAATATTTGGTTGATGGGAATAAAAAAAGAGTATGTAAACATTATACATATATATCTGTGCATCTCTCTCTCTCTCTCTCTCTATATATATATATACATATATATATATATATATATATATATATATATATATATATATAAAAAATTCTGTGTACTTTTAGTCAGAAATGCTTTAGACTTGAGAAAGGGAGGTCCTCCCGAAAGCTTGTCAATCCAAAATTCTGTTAGTCCAATAAAACAGGTATTACAAGATACTTATTTTGTTTGTTATTTTACATATATATATATATATATATATATATATATATATATATATATATATATATATATATATATACAAAATTCCAGTCCAGGTTTGGTAAGCACACCCAAATAAAAACACATTTAAAATTGCTGGAGTGCAACCAATTTTGACCAAAACAGCTACAAGCAAATACACAAAGTATTGGTGTACATCAAACATTTAATTTTTATTAATCCTTAAGCCTAAGACATTTTTCCTGCATATCACTACTATATTAAAGATGAGGATTTAGTCACATTATATGGCCAAAGAATGCTAAGTTTGCCATCACCCCAAGGTCCCTCCTTATTAAAGGCAAATACCTAACCTTAATATGCTTTGTCTTATGAGCTGAATCTCTCCTGCTTTAGGCATTTACTAACCTTAATTTACTTTATCCAGAAAGCTTAGTCTTTATCAGCTGCACTCACTGATGGAGAGAGACTGACAGGCATTATATAGTGTCCTAAAGACAATGAACTTTGCACCTGAGGGTGGGAGGGGTGCTTAACCAATAGAAGCTGGTCAAGACTTCCAAAAATACAATTGTAGTCCAGGTTTTGGTAAAGCACACTTGACAGGAGGTCTTTTTGAAGTCGACGATATCCCTCTGCATGCAGTGATAACAAACGGAATTAAAGACCAGAGGTAACATTGACAACTTTGTTACTATAAATGGAGAAAAGGCAGGGTTACAAGTCTGCAGTGGGGAGAGGAGAGAGAGAGAAACAAACTTATAGCCGCCTTAAAGACCTGCCCGCTTAATCATATGCATGTATTCCCTTAAGGGTAAAGTGAACTGCCTTTACTTACAGCTGTCTCACCGATTATCACGGTGCCCGTGATCTTCCTCTGTCACTCTTTGCTGTGGGGAGCTCCCATTGGCTGAGCTTGTTTGGCCTGCCCATTATGACCTTTTTATACCTGGCCTTTGGCACCTGTCAGGTGCCCTTTCGTGGTGTTCCTGAGCCAGTGTTGCTGTGTAGCTGTGTTCCAGTGTTCCTGCTTCCTGTGTACCAACCTGGCCTGTCTGACTACGCTCCTTGGTTCCTGCTCCGTGATCTGACCCGGCCTGGCTGACGTTCCTGCTTCGTGACTTGACCTGGCTTGTCTGAGGACCTGGCTCCGTGATTTGACCCGGCCTGGCTGATGCCCCTGCTCCGTGTTCTGAACCGGTTCATTGCTGACCTTGCCTGTGTTTCTGCTGTTTGCTGCCTTAGTGTCGCCTGGGCGACATTCTGACTTCCGCTGTGCTGTGGCAGGGCTGACTGTGTCATTGCCTCCTGTGTACTAGGCCTTTCCGTTTACTTTAGCTGAGCCTGCTGCCTCCGTTACTCTGGGCCTCCGTTTACTCTTACGAGCACTGTGCCTTCCATTAACACTTGCAGAGCCGTACCTCCATTCACTGAGCCTCTGTTCACACTTGCAGAGCAGTTGTCTCCGAGCCGCCATTAACACTTGCAGAGCCATTACCCTGAGCCTTCCGCTACACTTGCCGAGCCTTGGTTCCGTGCAGAGCCCGTGTGGGTGTCATTGGCTCTTTCCAGTTAGCATTTGCAGTGTAGTCAGTCTCCGTTACAGCGCCCGTGGGAGGCGCCATTGGCTCCAGTCTGTTTAGCTCTTGCAGTGTATTGGTATCCATTACTACGCCCGTGGGGGCTATTGGCTCTATTATCCTCAGCTCTTGCAGTGAAATTAGTCTCCGTTACAATGTGTTACGGTTTTACTGACACTCAGACCAGGTTGTAACGTAAAACACAGTTTATTGAAATAAAAAATGAACAACACTGCCCCTAGGGCTAGTAAAGGTAAGAACAGGCAATATGAACAGAGGGTGGAGTAAACTACAAACAGTAGTGCATAGAGGGTTAAGTGGAGCAACTGGTAAGGCTCAGACTAGATTGGCCAACGCCCAGGAGAAATATAGCAGTCTATGGTAATAGTCTTTAAATGTAGATCAGGAACTCAGGATAAGCGCAGTAACACTTTTGAGGCATAAGCAGGATGAGCCCCTGTTGCTCTAAGCTGAGCCCGTACCACCACAGTGGGCTTATGAGAATTGCTACTGCCAATTTGATGTAACCAGAATAGAAATCGCCCTGAATGAGTATCGAGTAACCCTGCGTCTGCCACGGAAATATGCCAGCCCTTGGGAGGCCACAGTAGAACGGAATTGCCCAAGCTATGAAGAGCCGATGCACAGAGTAGTGCAGTTGGGATAAAGCACTTTGAGCAAATGAGGTACTGCCCAGACACCCACACGGTGTCACCCAGAATCCTTGTTGCAAGAGCGAATGGACTACCAGTGTCAACCAGCGTGATCACGATGCTCACCGGGCATCGAACAAGCGAAGCTCTGCAAGGACTGGTATAGCATTAAGCGGAGGCTCAAAAGTGTAAAGGCTCAGAGAATCACCGGGGCTTGGCAATATATCAAAATGGCACGTAACCGGAGGCTACCGGCAGTGCAAGGGTTAATCTGGTACATTAGAAAAGAGCAATACTCAACGAGAACAAGGCAGGCAACCTCGGCTACAGCGTAATGAGCGAGGAAACTGAGAACAGTCAGAATGTCGCCAGCGCGACCGGAGTACACAGGAGCAGCAACCGGACAGGAGCAGTAGCCGGAACCGGATGACTGAGTCGCAGGAACACCACCGGAGAGTGGAACAATCACGGAGCAGGATCAGGAGCCAGAACCGGGTCGGATCACGGAGCGGAGTCGTCAGCCAGTGCCGGGTCGGATCACGGTGCAGGGTCGTCAGCCAGAGCCGGGTCAGATCACGGTGCAGAGTCATCAGCCAGAGCCGGGTCAGATCACGAAGCAGGAACAGGAGGAGAGTCAGACTAGCCGGGTCGGTACACAGGAGACACTGGAGATCAGTAACTAGGCGCAGCAACATAACACCACGAAAGGGCAATTGACAAGTGCCCAAGCCTCAGCATATAAAGGCACATCCTGGGTGGGCCAATCAGACTCCTCCAATGCAAATGTATATAAACAGAGATTGACAGGGAATCACGGGGACCGTGATAGTACCCCCCTCTCAAAGACCCCCTCCCCTGCCAGAGGGTCTAGGTTTAAGGGGATATTTAGAGTGAAAGTTGTGCATCAGTCGTGGAGCATGAAGATCCTTATCATCAACCCAAGACCGCTCCTCAGGGCCATAACCTTTCCAGTGGACCAAATATTGCAACTTGCCTCTAAATCTCCTGGAGTCAATTATGCTCTGAATTTCGTACTCCTCTTGGCCTTGTACATTCACCGGCCCAGGAACCACCGGAGTGGTAGTATAACGGTTGCACACCAAGGGCTTAAGAAGGGACACATGAAACACATTATGAATACGCATAGCCCTGGGGAGCTCCAATGCGTATGCCACGGGGTTGACCTTGCGAATGATCTTAAAGGGCCCAATGAACCGGGGAGCCAGTTTGTTTGAAGGTACTTGCAGGTTAAGATTCCTGGAGGAGAGCCATACCCTGTCCCCAACCTGGTAGGAGACCGCTGGCAGCCGTCTGCGATTAGCATGCCGCTGATGTCTCAGGAAGGACTGACTGAGGCACCGTTGTACCTGTGCCCAAATGGAACGGAGCTGCTCCATGTGCTCATCCAGAGCCGGAATCTGTTGGGACTGAAATGAATCTGGGAGTAGGCAGGGTTGGAACCCATAATTAACCAGGAATGGAGAACTCCCAGGCGATGAATTAACTGCACAGTTCCTGGTGAACTTCACCCATGGCAACAGGTCGGACCAGTTATCATGATGATCAGTCACGAAGCAGCGCAAATACTGCTCAAGTTCCTGATTGGCACGTTCAGCGGCCCCATTGGTCTGGGGATGGTAGGCAGAGGAAAATGACAATTGAATGCCCATCTGGCCACAGAATGCCCTCCAGAATCTAGACACAAACTGGCTTCCCCGATCAGACACTATCACACTAGGAACCCCGTGCAAGCGGAATACCTCCCTGGCGAAAATTACTGCCAATTCCTGGGCCGACGGGAGACCAGAGAGGGGCACGAAATGAGCCATTTTGGAGAACCTATCTACCACCATCAGAATGAAAGTGTAGCCCTTAGACAAAGGCAGCTCTCCCAAGAAATCGATAGATATATGAGACCAGGGACGGTCGCCATTGGGTACTGGCTGGAGTAACCCCACGGGGAGATGTCTGGGAGTTTTAGCACGGGCACAGGTAGCACAGGCAGCGGTAAATGCGAAGCAATCTGCTCTCAGGGAGGGCCACCAGAATGTTCGTGCCAATGACCAAACCAACTGATCCCTGCCAATGTGCCCGGCTGCCTTAGATGAGTGATAGGTCTCGAGTAACTGGGTGCAAAATGGTTCGTCCACAAAACATCTGCCAACTGGGGTTTCAGGAGGTGCCCGTGCTTGTGAAGCCATGATTTGCTCCCCCAGTGGTGAAGTGATGTTGGTACGAATAGTGGCCAGGATCTTATCTGGCTGAATTATAGGCACTGGCGCTTCATCCCTCTCAATGACTGTGCAGAATTGTCTGGAAAGCGCATCTGCTCTAATATTTTTGGACCCCGGCAAGTAGGAGACTATGAAATTAAATCTTGACAAGAAGAGAGCCCAACGAGCCTGGCGAGAAGACAGCCTTTTGGCCTCAGACAAGTAAATTAGATTTTTATGGTCAGTGAGAATTAAGACTGGGGTCCTAGTGCCTTCCAGGAGATGTCGCCATTCTTTCAAAGCCAAGATGATAGCCAACAATTCCCTATCACCAATTTCATAATGGCTTTGGGCACTAGACAGTTTTTTGGAAAAAAATCCGCATGGTCTCAGGTTACCTCCCTCCCTGGGTCGTTGGGAGAGAACTGCCCCTACCCCAACCTCGGAGGCATCAACTTCCAGGGTAAAAGGCAGAGTAGGATTAGGATGGCACAGAATAGGGGCAGATGCGAATGCCTGCTTGAGAGTCACGAAGGCCTGTTCAGCTGCCTCAGACCATTGAGAGGGATTTGCGCTCTTATGCGTTAAGTCAGAGAGAGGTTTAGTAATCGTAGAAAAGTTCTGAATGAATTTTCTGTAATAGTTGGCAAAGCCCAGGAATCTTTGAATAGCTTTTAACCCCTTGGGTCGTGGCCATTTAAGGACTGCAGCCAACTTCTCTTGGTCCATAGCTATGCCATCTTTTGAAATAACGAAACCCAAAAAGGGTACTTGAGAACAGTGAAATTCACATTTTTCGTGTTTGCAGAACAATTTGTTCTTGCGCAAACAAAGCAATACCTCAGAAACATCCTGTATATGCTGGGTTAAATTAGCTGAGTGGATCAAAATATCGTCCAGATATACCACTACACAGGACTGTAACATATCGCGGAAGATGTCGTTGATGAACTCTTGGAATACGGCAGGTGCATTACATAATCCGAATGGCATGACTAGGTATTCGTAGTGCCCTGACCTTGTATTGAAGGCTGTCTTCCACTCATCACCGGCCTTGATTCTTATTAAATTGTAGGCAGCTCGTAAATCGAGTTTTGTGAAAATAGAGGAGCCTTTCAACCTATCAAATAACTCTGTGATGAGTGGAATGGGGTATGCATTTTTGGACATGATCTTATTGAGCCCACGGTAATCAATACAAGGTCGCAACTCGCCATTTTTCTTTTTCACAAAAAAGAACCCTGCACCTGCCGGAGAGGATGATTTGCGAATAATCCCTCGTTTGAGAGCATCCTCAATGTATTCCTCCATTGCCTTAGTCTCATCACATGACAATGGGTACGTCCTACCCCTCGGTGGAACCACTCCCTGAGGCAAATCAATAGCGCAGTCACATAGCCGATGCTGCGGCAGAGCGCTAGCCTCCCCTTTACTGAAAACGTCGCTGAACTTGCTGTATTCAGCTGGCAGAGAAGGGGATGTACACATAATCTTAACGGGACGAGATAGACAGTGATTAGTGCAGTATTCTGACCATGCTTTGACTTCACATGTCTGCCAGTCAAACTGGGGAT
This sequence comes from Rhinophrynus dorsalis, assembly GCA_037306005.1. Taxonomy (NCBI): domain Eukaryota; kingdom Metazoa; phylum Chordata; class Amphibia; order Anura; family Rhinophrynidae; genus Rhinophrynus; species Rhinophrynus dorsalis. The sequence continues at coordinate 135,378,312 of CM074724.1, forward strand.
TGTGCACTGTCAACCAAGGGAACCCCAGAATGACCGCATGATGGGGTGAACGAATAATCTGAAAACGAACTTCCTCCTTATGGAGAGCCCCCACAGTCATAGTAAGGAGAGTAGTCTCCATCGTGATGAGTGTTGGTTCAAGAGGTCTGCCATCAATAGCCTCAATGGCTAGCGGAGTATCTCTTTCAGACAGAGAAATATTATGTCTTTCAGCAAATGCCTGGTCCATGAAATAGCCAGCAGCACCAGAATCTACCAGGGCTAGTGCTTCCACAACTTGGTCGCCTAGAAGAAAACTCACAGGTATAGTGGGTTTCAAGGATCTGAGGACGACTGTACACCACCTAGGGCCTGTCCCCCAAGGTACCCTAGGTGCGTGCGTTTCCCGGCCTCACCGGACATGTGTGCAACAAATGCCCACTCTTGCCGCAATACAGGCATAATCCTTGTATTTTACGATACGCCCTCTCCTCCTTCGTCAGCCTAGTAAAACCAATCTGCATGGGTTCCCCAGTATCAGGTACAGGGACCGGAGGAATGGGAGGAGAGGGTGGGTTAAACAATCTCTCATGCCCATGGATTTTGGAAGTTGCCCTTTTAGTCAAGCACCTCTCGCGCATACGAGTATCAATGAGTATCACATATTCGATGTACTCATCCAGATCGGTGGGTACTTCCCTGGCAGCAATTTCATCTTTGATAGCATCCGAAAGCCCTTGGGCAAATGCTGCCAGGAGTGCCTCATTATTCCATGCCACCTCTGCAGCTAGAATCCGAAATTCTATAGCATATTCGGCTGCAGTCTGATCGCCCATCTGCATTGACAACAGTTTTTTGGCCGCGGACGTAGCTCGCCCAGGTACCTCAAAGACTCTATGGAACTGTTTAACAAATTCTTTAAAGCACAAAGTGCAAGGTTTAGCCTGTTCCCATAACGGATTTGCCCATGCCAGGGCTTTGCCAGTTAACAGGGATACCATGAACCCCACCTTGCTACGGTCACTCGGAAAGGCATGAGGTGTAAGTTCGAGGAAGATCTCTAGCTGATTAAGGAAACCCCTGCACAGTGTGGGTTCACCATCATATCTTACTGGTAACGGCACCGCCGCCGTTAGACTTCTCTGCGGGACCAAGCATTAACCAGAAGTATTATCCGGTGTCATAACTGGGGGGACCACCGGATTTTGAGTCGGCTTATCAAGATGTACCGTACGTTCAAGCAAGGTCTGCATGGCCAATGCCAACTGATCTAAGCGTTGCTCGTGAACATCCATCCTCCAGTGGAGGTTCTGTGTATTACCGTCACTCTTCCCGTCTGAGGTCATGGCCCTTTTGTACTATTACGGTTTTACTGACACTCAGACCAGGCTGTAACGTAAAACACAGTTTATTGAAATAAAAAATGAACAACACTGCCCCTAGGGCTAGTAAAGGTAAGAACAGGCAATATGAACAGAGGGTGGAGTAAACAACAAACAGTAGTGCATAGAGGGTTAAGTGGAGCAACTGGTAAGGCTCAGACTAGATTGGCCAACGCCCAGGAGAAATATAGCAGTCTATGGTAATAGTCTTTAAATGTAGATCAGGATAAGCGCTGTAACACTTTTGAAGCATAAGCAGGATGAGCCCCTGTTGCTCTAAGCTGAGCCCGTACCACCACAGTGGGCTTATGAGAATTGCTACTGCCAATTTGATGTAACCAGAATAGAAATCGCCCTGAATGAGTATCGAGTAACCCTGCGTCTGCCACGGAAATATGCCAGCCCTTGGGAGGCCACAGTAGAACGGAATTGCCCAAGCTATGAAGAGCCAATGCACAGAGTAGTGCAGTTGGGATAAAGCACTTTGAGCAAATGAGGTACTGCCCAGACACCCACACGGTGTCACCCAGAATCCTTGTTGCAAGAGCGAATGGACTACCAGTGTCAACCAGCGTGATCACGATGCTCACCGGGCATCGAACAAGCGAAGCTCTGCAAGGACTGGTATAGCGTAAAGCGGAGGCTCAAAAGTGTAAAGGCTCAAAGAATCACCGGGGCTTGGCAATATATCAAAATGGCACGTAACCGGAGGCTACCGGCAGTGCAAGGGTTAATCTGGTACATTAGAAAAGAGCAATGCTCAACGAGAACAAGGCAGGCAACCTCGGCTACAGCGTAATGAGCGAGGAAACTGAGAACAGTCAGAATGTCGCCAGCGCGACCGGAGTACACAGGAGCAGCAACCGGACAGGAGCAGTAGCCGGAACCGGATGACTGAGTCGCAGGAACATCACCGAAGAGTGAAACAATCACGGAGCAGGATCAGGAGCCAGAACCGGGTCGGATCACGGAGCGGAGTCGTCAGCCAGTGCCGGGTCGGATCACGGTGCAGGGTCATCAGCCAGAGCCGGGTCAGATCACGGTGCAGGGTCGTCAGCCAGAGCCGGGTCAGATCACGGTGCAGGGTCGTCAGCCAGAGCCGGGTCAGATCACGGTGCAGGGTCGTCAGCCAGAGCCGGGTCAGATCACGGTGCAGGGTCGTCAGCCAGAGCCGGGTCAGATCACGAAGCAGGAACAGGAGGAGAGTCAGACTAGCCGGGTCGGTACACAGGAGACACTGGAGATCAGTAACTAGGCGCAGCAACATAACGCCACGAAAGGGCAATTGACAAGTGCCCAAGCCTCAGCATATAAAGGCACATCCTGGGCGGGCCAATCAGACTCCTCCAATGCAAATGTATATAAACAGATATTGACAGGGAATCACGGGGACCGTGATACAATGCCCGTGGGGGCTATTGGCTCTAAGTATCCTCCGCTCTTGCAGTGCAATTAGTCTCCGTTACAATGCCCATGAGGGCTACTGGCTCTAAATATCCTCCCCTCTTGCAGTGTACTTTGTCTCCATTACAACGCCCGTGGGGGCTAGTGGCTCTATTATCCTTAGCTCTTGCAGTGCACTTTTTCTCCATTCTAGCACCAGTTGGGGTGCTAGTGGCTCTAGCTCATCAGCTCTAGCAGAGTATTTTGGCCTCAGTTCCCTGCTCAGCATAAGTAGTAGTCTCTATCCTATTCTACTACTGGTGTTTATTCCTCTATCACCACTTACCGCTCCTTTACCATCTTATGGGCGTGTCAAACACACCACAACAGAGACTTGATTGATTTCTATGTACATTGAGTACCCTTTATGTTACTATTGCCTGTCCTGTGACAGTATATATTTATTTCTCTGTATACTGGGCCTGAGTGGGCATCTATACTTTAGTGTTCATTCAATTATTCTGTATTGCCTATAGAGGGCATTCTTTCTTGTCTTTTTAATAAAACTGTGTTTTATTCTAACCTGCTGGTCTGAGTGTCCTACAAAACCAGTACACCGATATTGGAACTGTTTATCTGTGCACAAATTCTTTTTGCTCTGGAGCCACAATTTTGAAATTATTGGAGCATATGGACTTTTAGTTCTAGATATATTGAGTATATTTTTATACGCCATTTAATTTTCTGTCTAATAAATATTGTTACTTTTATGATACAGTGTACTGTAGTGCTCGGACCACTAACAAGTCCATGCATAGAAGCGATATAGATTACTGTTTTTTAGTCATATCTGGGTTCATTGAGCGCTGTGATCACACAAGGTTATTTGAGATATCCTATATAATAATTCACTAAAGCGTGTGTAATGCCGCGACATGTGCAGTAGACACTGCTGCGCGTGCTGCAGTCATGCGCAGTAGAGACTGCCTGCGCCTCCGCTGATACAGAGCTGGGCGCTCCGAAGGAGCGTCCATCTATGTATCAGCCATGGCGCGGACAGTTTCTATTGTGCGTGACTGCCCACTCACACTTGCATAGCATTTCTCAAGACAACCTCAGCATGAATGTTGCCCTCCAAATGTACCATCTGAAAAAAAGGCTCCCAAACTGGAATACTAACTAATGTCAGGACATGACTCTGCACTCGTGATGTTAATTTACACAGTTAATTAAACAAGTGTATAAGTAGATGTGCTGCAAATAATATATAAAAAAACTAGAACAGAGTTGTCCAAAAATACGATGAGGTAAATCTATTAAATTACATAACAATAACTAATTAGTATTGTACCTCAAAATAAGTTTAATCTGTTAATTATAAAGTGATATGGGGAATAAACGAAAAGCATGTAAAAGGGTATTTTGTCTTTGTCCTGAAGTCAGAAACTGCAGATAATGCATTAAAAAGGCAGAGGATATTCTAAATGTCAAATAGGGCTTATTACAAAAATAACTAGGGGAGGAAAGGAAGATAATGGTAAAATTGATGGAATCCATTCTGTAGTTAGAGCTAACCCCAAAACCAAGTACGCGGCTAGCAAAGAAAGAAGGCATCCTGTTATGTTTAATCAGATATAGTCAATCAGATCATATCAAGTTAATTGGGATTATCTTATGCCCAGAATGAATGGCTCTCATTGATAAGTATCAATTGTATATTCCTTAATAGAAGACCTCACACTGTTACAACACAGCACAAAAGCAGAATATACTCCATCGCATTGCAATGCATTGCATGGTGTTGGTTACGGGGTGAACTGCAGAGTATATAGTTAATGTGGCATGAATATTAACCATTGGAGGAAAATAAGAAATAAAATGTGGAAATAAAAGACAATACCAGATCTATATGGTAACCGGTACTTGATAAAAAGTAAATGGACAATAAGGGGCTGCTCTGGAACAATCCCTAATCCATCACTGCATCAATGCCTCACACAGCAATGGCCCTTATGAATGATTTATGAAGGTGTATGTTATAAGCAGAAATATCCATCCAGAGCACTGTATCAGCCAGGTACATTAAAATATGATAGTGAACCATTCAGTGTGGGCATTAGATGTATTGAGTCAGGACAACCAACATAAAAATCATAATACATATGTTAAGGGTGCATAACTCCAAGAATTGTACTTGACAAGCAAATATAAGTTAAATCAAGGCTCAATTTTAGTCTCTCTGCTCCATGTAAACAAAATACAATGGTGTCCACCACACCGCAGAGCATACAGGTAGGTTTACCACAAGTCACTAGTTTAGTAATAAGCAGTTAAGTGGGGAAAAAGGACCACGTTGAAGAATATTCACACAGGTTCTGGAATGGACAACATTCATGTTTTTGCAGTATGAGCAACATACTTATAAAGTCCATGGTCATCAAAATCCCAGCAATGTCAAGCATTTCATAGTATAGATACACATGTGTATGACTTATGTATCACAACCATGACATGTGTCAAAATCTCTCTATCAGAGAGAGGAAAGAAGTAAACTGTTAAAAAAATCCTGTTGGTGACCCCAAGGTTGAATAGATGATATCTAGCAGGCAGCATAGTGATGCTGGACAAAAGTCCTCTCACACCACATACCCAAAAATCACAAAACTACATATTTTAAACTCGCAAAATAAATCACTTGCAATTTCGCAAAACACATACACCACAAATAGTCAGGCAAATTGTATAATAACAAAGGAGGTCAGAAAGCTGAAGCAGGCAATGGAGGCTTTGAGACTTCATTTAGCCATTCTATTGAATGGAAATTACAGGGGAAATATGAGGAGAGTTCAGGAGAGGAGACATCAGGGTAGGAGGACTCCGGAGAGGGAGCAGTGGCTGATTCCTGGCCGGATCATTAGGCCTAGGGTTTTTGCTTCCAGAAATGATTTGGCAGACCTGTCAGATCATGACATACTGCTGAAGTTTAGGCAGAACCGAGAGGCCATCATGGCATTATTCCAGCAAATAGGTAATGATATGAGTCTCCGACTGGAAGGACCAATTACATTCCAGGGCTGGTGAAATTTTTAGCAGTTTGGCATTTTCTCATCACTGTTTACTTACAGTAAGTCTCTGCACTTGTCATAGGCATGAGCCAGTCATCTTTTTCCAGATGCTTATCCTAGGTGCTTCAGGTTATTCGATGTCTGCTGTTTAAATATATCTCCATATCCTAGCATCATGCAGCATGGCAAGAACTGAAGTAATATTATTTTAGAACTGCAGGATGCCAAATGTCCTTGGAGCCATTGATTGCATGCATGTTGCATTGAGACCAGGCTTCAAAGGTTCTTTTCATGACTCTCATATCTTATGTCAGTCACCCTGTTCGAGAAATTTGAAGAAGGATTCATGTCAGAGGACTGGCTTTTGGGTAAGTGCAATTTTTTTTTTTTTTTAAATCACAACCTAGAAATATATTTGATATGGTGATAAGCATACAAAGTAAACAACAGAAGTTAAAAAAACGTATTTGATGTTTAAGTATAATGTGGCCATTTCTGAAAATAATCTCAGATATAATTTGTTTGTTTTGTCAGTGACTGAGGATATGGCTGTCCTCCATGGCTATTAATCCCTTTGTTGAATTCACAATCCCCTGCAGATCTACATTACAGTGATGCCCACAGAAGTGCCCACTCAGTTATTGAGCATACCTTTGGACTTCTGAAGTCATGTTTTAGGTGCTTTGATGAATCATGAGGCACGCTCTTGTATTCTCCTTCCAAGATGTTGGAAATCATCATTTCTTGCTGTATATTACATTATATACACAGATACCTGTGCACACTAGAATCCTCAAGAGGACAGTCGTGGACACTGTATAAGTGAATTAAGGCTACAAAGGTGCTACAGGAGAGTATAATTGAGTCAAATTACAAAAGAGAAAAAGATCCCTGCAGAAATAGCACTCTGAATCAGTCTAGAAATTCCATCAGTATCCAAGTGCCAGGACACACAATGAAATTAAAATATAACCTTTATTAGATAAGTATAAAAAGAATGAGATGTACCGGGCATATCAGGCTTGCCACAAATCTTAGTAAAAAAAAGACACACAGTCACACAAACAAACACAAAAGGGTGATTACAGGTACTGTTACTGTGACGTCTCACAGAATAAGCCTGTTTGAATCATTCAGATAATAAAACATTATGTTCTATCTAAAGGGTGTTAGAGAAGCTGTATGATCAACATGCTACTGAGCCAAAAGTCCTCAAAAACAGACCAGTATTATTTCTCTCTGACTCTCTAACTCACATGCATATAGTGAGAGTCGCTAAAGGCTAGAGAAATAAACTGAATGATATATAGGAACTAATTGGCACTTAATAGTTGTTAGAAATCTGAGAGAGATTCCAATTGAAGAAGGAATTAATAGTGCTGAATACTAGTAGTATCTAACAGCAAACACTGATGAATTAGCTAAGTCTAAACAACCCCAAAAAAGAAAGAAAAAGAAAATCCGTAAACAGCCTCTTGTCTCACAGCTAAAGCAATTAACTTAATTAATGCCTGCAACAATATGCAAACCGCTCTGCAAGAAAAGGAATGGTGAGTCAATGAGAGGACTGCTACAGTACAAATTGCACATGGAGTAACCAGTACAGATAGATTATATGAACTGGTGAAAAAGGGGGAGAAAACGTATTGAGTTCTAACTCCCCGATCACATCCACATATATGCAAGCCTAACTAAAGAGAGACAGAGGCAGGGTGGTAAGCAGACACTAGCAGATGCTCGTTTCGTCGGCACTTCTTCGGGGTAGTGTTGCAAACACAGAGGCTGTATTGCAGCCTCTTTTTAAAGTGTGTGAATGAAAGATGATTGGCTCAAAATGACGAACCAATCAGTCAGAGAAAAGAGCAGCATATCAGATTCTCATAGGCAATCAATGTTGTCAATCAGTAGACAAATAATCTATAGATCGTATATTTATAGCGAGAAGAGACATAATAAATTCACACAGTCTGTATTTTATTTAAGGAGGAATTATTATCTATTGTATCTGGGCCAGACAATGCGTTATAAAAATGATTACTATATAGGTGATAAATTATTCACTGACAAGGGTGGCAAAGAAACATTCCAAGATCCCATGGACACCAAAATCATGATTAGAGTCCAAAAAACTATATATTGGCTCTACTAATATAGTGTATTCCCTTGCAACACAAAGTGCTGTGTGGGAAAACAGAAATAAGTTCAAAAGTTATATCAGATGTAAAATATTAACAAAATCTCCTTTGAAATTGATACCCAACATTCAATACTTTCATGACAAAACTGCGTGGCTTTCCTTAACCTTAAATGTTATTGGTAGATCAAATCTTATTAAAATGATTTTTTGCCTAAATTTTTGAATGTTTTTCAAAACACGCCGGTCCCTATACCTAAAAAATATTTCCAACAAATAGACAGAATTATCTCACGCTTTCTATGGCGGGGGGGATGGGCTAGAATTAGGCTGACTACACTCATGAGACCTAAGCATGAGGTGGGTATTGCATTGCCCAATTTTTATAGGTACTACTTAGCGGCACAATGTCGATATGTGTTGGATTTTGTTTCTCCCCGACCTCGATACCAGACTACTCAGGTGGATGCATTACTGCTACAGCCTGCCTATATGCTATCCCAGTTCTTGCATGGAGGCCCCACAGTTTTTACAACTCGAACTCCGTTGATAATGACCTTATATGAGGCGTGGGTGGAGTTGAAGGGGCTATTGGGATACATCTTCACGGACCCGGATACCCCCTTGTGGGGTGTCGCGGGATTACGTCATTTAATTAATAGCGACTTTGGCCCCTTATGGGCTAGTTATGGAGTTACTTGCCTCGGACAGCTATACCAAGATAATCAGCTGAAATCTTTTGCACAATTACATGACAAATTCCATGTACCGCATACTCTCTTCTATTCATATTTATGTATTAGACATGCTCTTCGTGCTCAGTGGGGAGAATGGACTCCTGTGGTTTCTATATTCCCTCTTCTTGCCAGGTTGATGCTTCTTGAGCCCTTGAGACCTCTTTCTTTTATTTACCATTGGTTGGACTCTTGTGTAGGATGTGGGGAGTTCCCTTCTTGGAACAAATGGGAAATGGACTTGGGTCAGTTAGAGGACTGGGAATGGGATATGGCTAAGGCGGGACCTGCATTGGTGGCAACGTCGACTAGACACCAGATGATACAGCTTTATATTCTACATTGTATTTATTATACGCCGGTCAGACTGTACAGAATGGGGAATTCCGGCTCTGACTGTTGTCTCCAGTGTGATAATGTTCAGGGTACATACTTGCACTTGATCTGGGAGTGTCCTGGATTTGGGAGGTTCTGGAATGAAATAATGCATATTGTGGTCCTAGTGTTGGGGAGACCTGTCCCTGTGACTCCAAAGATTTGTCTATTATCTATTTTCCCCAATGAGATTGAGGATGTCACTGACAGATCTCTTCTGAGTGAGCTCTTGGTGATGGCGAGAAAGGTGGTGGCCTTGAATTGGATGTCAGACAGATTTCCCAATTGCAGGGCGTGGATAAATCTAGTTTTGCAGTGCATTCCACAATATAGATTGGTTTATCAACACTGGGGTAACCCGAGCAAGTTTGAAAAGATCTGGGGAAGATGGCAGGCATGGTGGACAAATAGAGCAGATAATAATGTGGCACTTGATGATGAGCAAATTACCAGTGATGGTTGATTGAGGTCTCACCTACTGGATGTGTGGATGGCTGTGCTGGATGATTGATGCGTGACATTCTGTATGCACCCGGTACATATCGGGATTTTGTGAAATTGCTGGCTGGTGGACGGGTGGGCGGGGTGCTGCGAGTTCGGAAGAGAGAGGCCTTGAGGTTGGGGGGTGTAGTAACATTTTAGTTAGGTTAGGTTCTGGGAGTTTTGGTTATTGGAGGTTGAAATAACAATAAAACCTCAGGTTGACTCTGTACATTCTACTGATATGAATATATTCTTTTCATTGTTACAAAAGCCTAAATGTTTTTGCTACATTTGAATGTTTTCTATGTACTTTTCTGTATTTGAGTTATGTATGGAGCGATCTGGTAATAAAATATATTTGAAAAAAAAAAAAAATTAACAAAATATGTTTTCTTTGCTGAAAAAAGGGCACAGAATATATAATATAGTGATGTTAAATCACAGACATTAATTTAAAAAAGTTGCTCCAAACAGGAAAGAATATGCATACTCATTTTTAATGGTAAGAAAACCCACACATCCTTGTGATCATTCTCATAATTAGTTACTGAAATAAAGCCCTAATTGTACATAGAAAATATGTATTATGCCTACAGGTTTGTTCAGCATATGAAGGTTCAGCATAGTGTTAAGACTATCAGTGTTGTTTTGGTCTGCATAGTGTGTAGGGACTAACTATTAAGTTAAACCACCATAGACTTGCAATACCATGTATCCACAAACAATTCAAAGTGGCCCATTACCAATGTGCAATATTATCATACATATAAAGTGCAAAGTGATAATAATCAAAAAAGTATGAATACACATATACATATTGCTATGAATGTAAGTAAGAGCACAAGGGAAAGATCAAACTGTGTGACTCCTGGAGTCATAGAGAGAAGTATATGATGTGTATTCATACTTTGTTCATTATTATCACTTTGCACTTTATATGTATGATAATATTGCACATTGCTAAAGGGCCACTTCGAATTTTTTGTGGATACATGGTATTGCACTTTTGCTTGACACATACTTGCTCTCAGTCCATAGAGGCATTATGCAATGTTAGAATGTCTTCATGACTCCATATTCCTGTGCTGGATGGTTTTTAATTGATATGATGTATTCACTTGATTCATTTTGTATTGCCTGATTAAGCTTTTGTTTGGTTTGGTATACTCCCGGAGTGTGCGTCTGTTATCAGGTTTCCTGTTTAGGGGGGGGGGGGGCACTGCCTGGTGATTTTCCTCGGTTGGTTAACCCCTTCCCTTCTTCCCTTCCTTCTGTATCATTGTATATCTCTATGAGTGCACTTCAGCTGATCACAGTTTTATCTTGAGGAAGGAGTTATGTACAGATCTGGTGCGATTCCTCCCCTTTGTTTTGGACCCATCATTATGACCACATGAACAACACCTTACTGCTGTTTAACAGTGACAGCTCACCCTCCTCAGATGTAGTGTGAGAGAGACACTGACAGGGAGACAGACCAACACCAGTATGTACACATGCTTGTACCTAAGATGACAGTGGAGGTGAAGGTTTGAGAGGGCTAGGGCTCATCCCCCTCCTCCTCCAAGCACCCTTGTCCAACAGCTGTCACCTGCTGCAGCTGTTCATGCTCCAGCTGAAGGCCTGCCATGGACAGTGAATATGCCACTCTATTGCTTGCAATGTCCAGGCATCAGGACCATGTGAGGTGTCCATCAGGGGGATGGCAAGCAGACATATGTGTGTCACTCGGACCCTGACCACACACCTCATCAGTATGTAGATCAAGATCCATGAAATAGCTCCTCTGTTTCATGGGTCTTGGTTTACACACTGATGTGTGTGCCCACTCACATATACATATGTCTGCTTGCCATACCGTGATACAAACCCCATGAGGTCATGATGGCTAGACAACACCCTGAAAAGCAATGGATTGTTCACTTTATGTCAAATAACCAAGCTGTACCTGTGGAGTGCCAGTAAGGTCTCCAAAGCATTGTGTTGTGTACACCTCTGGCACTCAAGGGTATGATGATGGGTCAGCAATAGCATGACTGTTGTGTTCGTAATGCACCTTCCAGTCTTGTTTTCACCCTCTGCAGGCATTCATGGCATGACCCCTCATGGTCCAGAAGTTTGTTCCGGTGACACGTTGAATCCACGCCTATGATGATCACCTGTTGGTGTCCTTGTCAATTACAAATCTGATCACATATGACTATCTTGTGTTATTGATCACCCCTCCCCTGTCAGGGTTTAAAGGTATAGTAATACTGAATATGTTTCATAAACCTATCTAGTAGGGTTCATCCCCCTGAGTAAAACAAGGGAACTCCCCCTGCTTTGCATTCCAAAGTTATATCAGCTCAAAGTTGAATGTCATAGATCAAATCTCACAGTGGCCTGAAATTGTACAGTGGCACTGTTGCTACACCATCCCATGGACAGCTCTGGTCCCAGCACCATGAATCTCCATGGGATGGTGTAGCAACAGCGCCACTCAACAGTTTCAGGCCACTGTGATTTTCCTATTCTAAAAAACAACTGTGAGCTGAAATAACCTGTGTCTGAAACACCCTTCAGCAGTGAGAGTTCCCTTGTTCTACACAGGTGGATGAACCCTAAAACATATTTGTTCAAACATTCTAAGCATTATTATCCCCTTAATTGTGATCATGTTGTTGATCTTTTGATATATCTAATGTGTTGATATTGTTCAAGTTCAAGTCACATCATTGAACAACACCCTGATGTTGTTTGGCTTTCATATGTCTGTGAGTTGAACTTGTACAAACATGTCTGTATGTGATGTGTGTGTTCACCTCTGCTATAAAAGCTTGTGATGCCATTCATCATGCATGAGTTGTGTTCATTGCATAGCTGTGCAATTGGAGACAACTCTGCCACTAACCGGATCTGAAAACAAACAAACAGACATGGACATGTGTCTAAGCAACAACTGCATGTTTATTTTTCTTTTCCTGGGGGGTGTTTTGGGTGGGGCTTCAGGGGTTGCCTTCTGCACTTGCTGCCGTGGGGCCCTAGTGGGTCTGGAGGCTGTGGGTGCCACTGTTGAAGTGTTGGCAGGGATTGTGGCACTAGAACTGGAGGCCTGGGCCTGGCGAAGGTTCTCCAGCCTGTTTCTCTCCCTCATCTCAACAACCACCTGGTCAATCAAAGTTGTCATCTGGTTGGTGTAGGTGACCAGGCGGTTGGTGAGGGTTACTTGCTGGGCCTCCATTGCCCTCATGCTGACCAGGAGGTGTGCCATATGCTGCTCCAGCCTGTTGAGTGACCGGCACACCTCCTGGCCACCCAGAGTTGCCTCCTTTGTGTGGTGTGGAGGGAGACCGAGACAGTGGTGGGGATGCCCTATGGTTGTCCTGTGTCTTCACCACAGGCGGTGGGAGAGATGGTGTGGTACCATGTGCTCCAATGTGGAGGGAGCATGGGGGACAGCATCACTTCATCCCCAGATGAATCACCCCCTGGGGATGTCACACCCTCCAAATGTGTGGCTAGCATAGGTGGTGGGGGTGTTGTTGTGGGTTGGTGTGGTGATGGTGTGGTGACCACCACCAGGCCCTGTGGTCGTTGGGGCTGGCCAATGAGGCCAAGGTGCTTGTAGTCCAACGGCCACTGGCTACTGTCCTGTGTCTGTGGTCTGGTGGCTGCCTGGACTACTGTGGCAACCCCACAATGTCAGGTATACGGTATCTCCCTGCTGGTGGTGCATCCTGGAGTACGGTATACTGGGGGCCCTGCTGCTGCTGCGGCTGCTAGTAGTGGTTGTGGGGTGACCCCTGGGTGCTGGATGCTGCCCACTGCTGCTGCAGCTGCTGGGGCTGCTGGCAGTGGTGGTGTGGTGGACCCTGGGGGCCGGAGGATGCCCACTGGTGCTGGGGCTGCTGGTAGTGGTGGTGCAGTGGACCCTGGGGGCTGGAGGATGCGCACTGCTGCTGCGGCTGCTGGGGCTGCTGGTAGTGGTGGTGTGGTGGACCCTGGGGACCAGAGAATGCCCACTGCTGCTGCGGCTGCTGGGGCTGCTGCTGTGGAGGTGGACCCTGTGGGCCATGGTGGGGCTGCTGCTGCTGCCACTGCTGCAGTGGTGGTTGTGGTGGCAGCACCCCGGAGGTGGTGGTCTCCTCAGAGGAGGTGTCTCTGCTGCTGCTGCCACTGCTGCAGTGGTGGTTGTGGTGGCAGCACCCCGGAGGTGGTGGTCTCCTCAGAGGAGGTGTCTCCGGAGTCCTCTGCTTGTGCTGACTGGTGTGCTGTATGGGGAAATGACATGATGTAATCAGTGATGTGAGCCATGACAGGAGTGCTGCAAAACTATGACATTGACATGTGAACCGTTGAGTGGCAGGAAGGTATCCATTGCATTGCTTTGCAATGCATTGGTTACCATCCTGACACACATTGCTGAGCTTGACTTGATCCCATACATAGATTCTACTAACCTATAGTGGTGTAGATATGTCCATCATGTGTATCCTGAGCAGTGGGGATGGCAAGGCATATACCTCCTTGCTATCCCCATTCATCAGGATCCATGTGGTGACCAAAACTGAAGCATCACACCGTGACACAAACCCATTGCATGTCTTACACTTAGGCCTCAACAGCAAAAACACTATGACCTCTTAACACAGCAATGCACCAGTGATGACCAATGACTACAGAGTCCAAACAATGACGTCAGCAACAGTAACAGACACACCAAACACACCAACCAACATGATCTGTGGAACCCAACAACCCAATCAGCTGGAGGACACACAAACACACCCCAGGACAGCTAACATCCTAGCACACAGCAAACATGTGCATGGTTACTCTGTACTATTGGGGGTTACTTCTACCTTTTCCTATGTTATGCTATGGGGACTAAGCACAGATATGTCACGTGTTGTTTAGATCTCAGTGCATTGGCTCCATAGAATAACACAGGGATTGCAGGTGTGATGACAGTACAGTTGTTATGTGCACATTGTCACCTCTTTCTGACACCCTAGTGAATGTCCCTCCCCCAATCAGGACTGAGCCTTGTGAATCACATATGTCCAGCAGATTGGGGATGGCGGTGAATGCCCCCTGGCCATCCATCCACATGTAGGCTACATATGATGCAGAAAGCTGAACCCTGACTATTCCAATTGGACTAACTACCTACATGTACAATGCCTAGCCCAGACATGCAGTAACAATACAATACAATAGTAAACACAACAATTCCCCCCCTTGCTATTCTCTGATAACCCTTCGGGTGCCAGGGGACTAGCCAATGTCTTGTGAAACAGTGCATTGCTTATCCCTGTGGCACTCAAGGGGTTGTGTGCTGACCTCTTTGTCACTCTATGTATGACATTGTGATACACGTAACAGTTAGACTTGTGACTGACACGTGACAGTGTGCATTGTTTTTGTGCTGTGCATGATGTTGTTGTCGACACCATGAAGGGGATTCAACAGGGACTTGACCAATACGATTCAGGCAGGGTTTGTCATGTATTCTGTCCTTGTTTGACATCCCTCCAAGCTGTATTGCTGAATTGTGGTGTGGAATGCTGTCCATGTGTTCAGGTGTCACTGTGATGTCCTCTGTCTGGTAGGTTTCAAGATTTGTGTAATGTGTGTTTGGGCCTTGATGCACTTACCTCTGGACTGGAGGCTCCTTTCATCCCTGGTGTCACTCCATCCAGGGATCCCGTGCACCACTACAGAGGAGATTGTCCTGTGCACAGCCTCCTCCCACTGGCTGTACTCCACGCGCAGGGGTGGACAACCCCCTGTGCTGGCAGCATGCAAGGCCTGCTCTCCCATCTTCCTCTTCACCTTCACGATGGTAAACAGAAATAGGAAAAGGGTTGAACTAGATAGACGCAAGTCTTTTTTCAACCTAAATTACTATGTTACTATGTTACCTTGGCCTTGCAATCTGCCACCTTTTCTTGACCGACTCCAGCGACCGTCTGCAGCTGGCCACAGCATTCACCACAGCCAGGATCTCCCTCCATGTGGTGTTTCTCTTTGACCCCATCCCAACGACCGTCCCTTTGGGGAACAGGAGCCTCTCTCTGGCGATCCCCACCTCACATAGGACAAGGTTCTCCTCCTCAGTGAACTTAAGCTCTCTTGCTCTATCCTTCTCCTCACCCCCAGAGGTTCTTTGAGATCCTTGGCTCTCAGGCCTTGCCTGTGATGGCCCTGTCTGTGTTGGGTGCTCCCCCAGACGTACCCCTCGTCCCACCTTCTCCTCTGTCCCTGCATTATATGTTCCTGGTCTGCCATGTCTCCCCCTCCTCCCCAGGGATCTCCCTCTCCCTCCCCTACCCTGATCAGGGATGCCCACCTGCAACTCTTCCTCCTCTCCTCCTACACTCCCCACCCCTCTCTCCTCTCCTCTCCATTCCTCTCACCCACTCGCACCCAGACACTCACTCACTCACTCACTCTTTCTCACTCACTTGCACTCACAGACTCACACTGTCAAAAAAAAAGGTAAAGTGTATGTGTTTTACTGCAAAAGAAATATGTGGGCAATGTGTGTGTATGTGTGTGTTTGTGTATGGATGCATGTTATGGGTATGTGCAAAGGTTTATAATGTCACAAGATGTATATCAGTCCTTCCCAACTCCTCTAGCTATGTGTATGTGCGCCTCTCTACTACTACTGCCAACTGAAATCTCTCTCAAGTTTCTAACAGAGAGATAATTGATACATATAACTATTAAGTGCCAATGAGTTCCTATATATCATTCAGTTCATTTATCTAGCCTTTAGTAATTCTCACTATATGTATGTGATTTAGAGAGTCAGAGAGAAATAATACTGGTCTTTTTTGAGGGGATTTTTGGCTTAGTAGCATGTTGACCATATAGCTTCTCTAACACCCTTTAGATAGAATATCCTTTTTTTATTATCTGAGTGATTCAAATTCTGTGAGCCGTCACAGTAACAGTACCCATAATCACCCTTTTGTGTTTGTTTGTGTGACTGTGTCTTTTTTACTAAGATTTGTGGCAAGCCGGATATGCTCCGGTACATTTCATCCTTTTTATACTTATCTAATAAGGGTTATATTTTAATTTCGTTGTGTACCCTGACACTTGGATACTGAGGGAATTTCTAAACTGATTCAAACTGCTATTTCGGCAGGGATCTTTTTCTCTTTTGTAATTTGACTTGCTGTATATTACGTAATATATTCTTACATAACACTTCTACTTAGACACTTGTTTAATTAAATATGTAAATGAATGGCACGAGTTGCACTGTTAGGATTCCAGTTTGGGTGCATTTTTTTACGGGTAAATTAGGGTTGCCCCATTCAGACTGATGTGCACCCTAATATACTATCATTATATTTTCTCCACTATTTTGCTGAAAGTGCTTTTTCAATTTTGTATCAGTTTATGCTTTTTGCTATAAAAATAGCACCTAGGCATATACCCCTACATGTGCTTCCTCCCTCTTTCTTTAAATTGAATTATACATACGTATATACTGCCATGCAAACATATATAGTGTGTGTGTGTATATATATATATATATATATATATATATATATATATATATATGTAATGTTTTACCAGGAAGAATACATTGATATTTCTCTCTTTTTCAAGTATGTCCTGGAGTGTTTACAGCAAAAGTTGCATATTTGCACAAATTCAAAGACATTATACATATATACACACACAAACATATACTAAAAATGTTATATACAGTTGCATATTGTTTTTCGATATGAAGAAAGTTTTTTTTAAGGATTTTAGACTGAGAGAAGATCTGAATTTTTCAGGTAGGTTATTCCAGACTTTCGGAGCTCTGAAGGAGAAGGCAGATAAACCGGCTTCATTCTTGAAATGCAGTATACTCAGTGAGTTAGCAGTGGAGTGGAGGTTATAGTTAGTATGGAGAGCTGGAGTGAGCATACTGCTCAGGTAGTCTGGTAGTTTTCTAGAGAAATGGTTATGAACAATGAAAGAAAGGTGAAGGGCATGTCTAGATTTGAGTGTTAGCCAATTTAGTTATTCATACACATCACAATGGTGGGTTGTGTAATTACATGGAAGGCTGAAGCAGCATAATGAGTTATACAGGGTGTCAATTTTAGCAAGATGGATTTGTGGAGCAGGAGCATATACTATGTCCCCATAGTCTATGATTGGCATTTTAATCTGTTGTACAATATGTCTTCTTACCAGGGGATTTAAACAGGATTTGTTTCTAAACAGAACACCTATTTTGTAATGAAGCTTGGATGTTATTTTATCAATATGAAGACCAAAAGTGAGGTTGGGGTCAAGCCACATACCAAGATAGTTTTAGGAGTCCACTGTGGCCAATTTATGATTAGACTCTGTTACAATGGATTGATTGGTATTGGAGAGATTATGCAGTTTATGCTTTGTACCAAATAACAATGTGACCGTTTTGTCAGTGTTTAGGAATAGTTTGTTCTTTGCTATCCATCTTTCAGCTTCAGAGAAATCATGCTGTAAAACGACCTCCAGTTGTGATACGTTTGAATTTTTTGCCTACATTATAGTGTCATCTGCATACATGTGTACAGAAGATGCTTTGCAAACCATGGGCAGATCATTTATAAACAGAGAAAATAGAAGAGGACCAAGGATGGAGCCTTGGGGAACCCACTTGAAACTTTGAGCGGAAGGGAGTTATTGTCAACAATACACATATTGCATTCTGTCTGATAAATAGGATCGGAACCAATTTAGAGAATGATTACCCAATCCTGAATTTTGGAGTTTACTTATTAGAATACCATGGTGTACTATATCAAAGGCCTTTGCAAAATCTAGGAAAATAGCTCCAGGGATGTCATCATTTTCCATACCAGTCTGAATATCATTGGTTACTTTTAGAAGGGCAGTGATTGTAGAGTGATTTGAACGAAAGCCTGATTGAAGGGGGTGGGATGACGTGGCCCATCTTTTTAAATTTTATTCTTGTATTTAGCCAGATAAATAGATAATCAGGGACAGATTTACATCTCAGGTGCCCCTAGGCACAACACCCTCTAGCCCGCCTTTGCCCCACTCTAACCACACTCCTCATTTAGTCACACCCCCATTAACACTTGTTAATGGGGTACTAAGCCATGGGATTTCCTTTCCTCTATACCTTGGTAACACTATATAGAAAACAAGGCTAAGAGGAAATAGTGTGACTTTATTCAGTTTTCCAGCATGTGCTATGTAACAGATTTAACATCGTGTTGGCATTAAAGTCTTTATACTTGTGGTCTGGGGAGTGTCCTTTGGTATGCACCACAGTGCTCATACAGTGCAGTATGTAGCCTGAAGCCAGGCCTCTGGTGTTCAAGGCTCCTACTCCTACATTCATGCCAATGAGTCTTTATTTTCATTTTTTATCTTATACTCCTTGTAACATTGTAGTTGAATAGTCTCTAATGTATGAATGTCCTTTTCAAAATATGAAGGGGAGTGTATAAATGTACTAATACTCACAAGAACACATTTGTGTGCTATGGACCTACCTGAATCCTATTTAATAATATATTTTCACAGAGTCCAAGGGTATGATCACTATGGAAAAACACTCCTGCAAACAGGGTTAAATATCTTTGAGAGAGCTGATGAATAAAGGGTAAAATATAAACAAAAATAAGGTGTTACATACACGTACACGTGTAAATAATCTGATAGAGTGTGACATTTATTTTTTGATGCAAATGGCTCAAAAGGGGATCTAAAATATGCTTGGTTTAAATAGGTGTAATTTATGGGATCTCTTAAGATTTGTCACTGGCAGAAATAAACATAAAAGTCTGAGCCTCCCTGAATATACAAAAAAAAAGGTACAAATGTCAGTCATCTGCTTTAAGATTGTTTTGCTCACTCCAAGCTTGAGAAAGTAAGCAAATAGTGACTTTGAAGAGCAGGATACTGTCTGCAGAAGTGCAACACAAAATTCTGGGCACCCCCTGCAAATTCTAATAAAGGGGCCCATGCCCCTCCCACAGTCATGCTCCACCTCCAAGTATGCTCCACCCCCAAATTCCTCACCTATGAAAATAAATAACAATACAAATAAGAGTAAGAATGATCCAAACTTCAAAATAAGGATTTCCCTGATGAAGCACAGGTGAGTCAGTCAAAATAAATGAGCTGTTGATTAACTTACCTGTACTTAATCAGGGAAATCTTCACATCCTGGCCTGTTGATGGCCCTTGAGGACTGATTTTAGACAGCCCTGACCCAAGTGATTGTCATTTGGTCCTCAAGAGGTAAAACAAATTCCAAACCTATTAGACTTATCTTGATTATCCACTTGGATTCTAGTGTTATACAAATAGATTCCAATTGAAATAAATCTGAACTAGTAATATCACAGAGCTTACAATTGAAATAGTAATTTACTAGTGATACACAGCACTTCTAATTGAAATGGAGCTACATTACCGATACACAGAACTTACAACTGATGTATAAACATTCACACACATACTCTCACACACACATTATCACACAGATGCTTACACACACACACACACACACTATCACTCACGTGCATACATATTCATACACATTGCCACAGATATTTATAAGCATACATTCACAAACACATTGACGTTCAAATTCATAAATACACACACATTCATACATTCTCAAACACACGTACATACACTCAGACTCTGACACACACACACACACACACTTATCAGCAAGACTATTACCCCCTCATTCTGTCTTTGGCATAAAAATGCTCCAGAATAATGTAGGACAGGACATGAAAGTATGCTGAGTTTGGACCACAGGTTTTTCAGATGTTCCACTAACCCTGCTTTCCTTCCCTATTTCATTTCCACCTCTACATGATCCCCTGCACTCACTATGACTTGGTGAGTGTGTACAGATTTAAGTGGAAGGAAAAATAGTAGAGTGTAATAGTACACTGGCTCCAGAATGGTTGAATATGGAAAGGGTGAGGTGAGAGTTAATAGGGGAAAGGAAAAGACAATGGAGTAAAATGGAAAGAGAATTTAAAAAGCAGGGCTGCGATAAGAAATCATGGGGTACTAAAAAAGTGTAACAGGCGGGCCCCCAGACTACTTCTTTTCTCTACCCAGGTCTGATCCCTGCTTATAGCATGAGAAGACACTGTTTAGGCTGTGTAAATCTTGCGGTGATCATTTGTTATCCCAACAAGATAACTCCTAGCTAGAGCAACCATTTTATAAAGTGAAAACAGGGACATATCAGTTGGCCTAATGCACAAAAGAAAAGTGGACTAATCCTGGTGCAAATCAACACACCATAGACAATTAATAAAAATTTCCATTGATTTAAATTGGGATTTTAATCCTTTGACTGTTGGAGAGGTCTTAAACGCATTGCTTCGCAATGTGTTGAAGACATTTGTAGCATTCAGTGTATTAAAATTAATTGGAGCTTTGGAAATGTTTTTCACCTATGGCGCAGTTGGTTTGCCCCACTTTTCTATAGCACATCAGCAACAGAAATATTTTCATTAAACACAATTTACAGTGAAAATAAAAAGAAACACCATATGTGTGCAGTACATGTTCTCCTGAGAATAAAATAATACACACAATTATACCAGTGCACTCCTACAATTCATTGGCAAGAATTCAATGGCAAACAGGGGAAGGACCTGAACTGGACAGTTATGTTAGGGGAGGCTAGTCTTCTTTATACAAAACTGATTCAACAGCTCCTACCTCCATGAAGAGCAGATCTTCTATACGTGGGAAACAATGTATATATATCAGTGTATCAGTATACAATCAGTCGAACCGGTAACGTGTACAGTTTTATCCAAGCGATATGGGAACTTCTCCTACAATTCCCCAATGTGACAATACAGATGAATAAGATGAATCGCTGGCACAGATAATCCGTACATCAATTAAAAACAATGTATCCTTTATTGTAGTCATGGTCTTGGTCATGAGTAAGCGCATATTGCACAAAGCGCGTTGATCGGTGAGAGACCGAGGTCTACACACCTAGTTGATATGCTGTGGTTGTCTCTTTAAAGTCTCTCTTTTATTGTTCCATAACTCCGCGATGTTGTTAAGGTACTCATATATTTTTACGCGTCTACAATAAAGGATACATTGTTTTTAATTGATGTACGGATTATCTGTGCCAGCGATTCATCATATTCATCTGTATAATCTTGTTTATAGTCTGACATCACCCACCTGCTTGCCCTAAACTTTGGCCATTGTCTTGAAAGTATTTCTGCAGAACTGACCACAGGGGCAGCTGTAGGGTTTTAGAGACCCTAAGCAAACAAATTCAGATATTTAGAAAGCACTTCCCCCTTTTCAAATAAAAATTGTTTAACTCTTTGAGTGTCATTGAGGTATTCAATGCATTGTGTTAAGAGACCCTAGGGTATAGACGAACAGGGCATGTTTGTGTTTCTGAGTGATGAGAATTTCAGGAGTGTGTATTACCCCTTAAAATATCCTTTACTGCCCCACGGACACCCCCACTCCAGTTACATCAGAAGTTTCTATGTCCGAATATAGGTCTCTCTGGCTCTCCCAAAATGTTTCCCCTGAAGCACTCCTGTCCTCTTATCACACATTCCCTTGGGCTTTTTCCCCCAACCAACAAGTATCTCATATAAAATCACTTTACAGAAACTAACTGAAAATACATGATATTTAAAATTATATAAACCGATTTTTAGATGTCAGCTTTCCTTTAAAGTCTTCCTGGGTACAAAACCACAGGGGAAAGAAGACCGATATTGAGAAAAAGGGATAAGAGTGCAGAGGGTAGGGAAAGAAAGGAAGAGGGAAAGAGAAGGAATGGGGAAAGGGTGAGGGCGAGAGTGGAAAGCAAAGGAGGGAAGAAAGACACAAAGGATAAAGAGGCAAGATGAAGATGGGCTAAAGGGGAAGAGATGCTAAAGGGAGAGAATGGTAAGGGAAGAAAGAAAAGCAAAGTGGAGAGAAGTGGGGCAATGGTGGGTAGAGGAGCAAAGAATAGGATAATCTAGGAAATACTATAAACTTTGCACCCTATCAATCCTTTCAGCACCAGAGGAGAATTCAATGTGCTGGACACCCTTCTGGTACACAAAAGGTTACAGTGGGGGTGGTTAAATCAAATAATTTATATCCACCTTTTAGTGATGTCGGGATACTCCCGCAGCCTGCGTTCTCACTCCCACACATCTTCCATGTACTGAGCGGCTCTTGTCCCTGCCGGAAGCTGTCAGTGAGAAGAGATATCATACAGCAGCTCAGCGAGGGAATGATAAGTGAGGAGAAGGAAAGCAGACTTGCAGATAGCAGCTTTGGTGATTCTTACAGCAACTCCCACAGGTCACAGGGTGACATGGTTTTTGACATTTTAACTCCCAGAAGGGTGTGCAATGCCAACACATAGCAGAAGTTCTGAACACACCTTTGAGTTAATGGGGCGAGTGAGCTTTGAGTGCTGGAAGGGTAAACAATGCATTGTGAAGCACTCTGGCACACAAAGGGGTTAACACTGAGTAATCAACAGTGAACTGCAGACAGGGAGAAGATGGGCACATAGTATGTAAATCTCTGTGTTTAGATATATAATATCCAGCTTTTCAGGGACAGACTCTCAGGGGTTTTGACTAGACAGGCTCCCCTAAACAAACTAGACACGCATATAGTGCTGCCATTGATTTCGGGCTACCCAGAGACTCACTGGGGCAAACAGAGTGCACTGTCTGCACTCAACTTGTGAAAACTAGACTTTTATTTGAATAACAGACTCTGAAAATGGAATGGTTAGTAGGAGGATTAATTGTTCCTGGAAAAATCTTAATATCAGAGAAGGATCTTGTCTGCTTCCCTTTTATATTATTTTTATACTAGTTAAAGAACCTGTGTACATGGGCCACAGTGCCACCCAGCAAAGGCCGCGGTGCAGCCATGCACAGTAGAGACTGCTTGAGCTGGGGCTGATATGGAGTGGGGCGCTCTAAATTCAGACTGTAGTACAGGACTATGGTCTGAATTTGGAGCCCCGTTTCATTATCAGCCACGTCGAGGGAAGTCTGTAGTGCGCATGACTGCAGCGCGCGCAGCCGTCTCTACTGCACATGAAGGCTTCTGACAAACAATTTAGCAAATTATTATATAGGATAATAAATAAATGTATGTCCACCCTATTAAAGTTCAACACATTGTGTCTGTGCGATATAAAAATGACATTGGTGGTGGCAGCAACAGTAAATAACATGTTAATACATTTTTTATATTACACATTACAAGTCTGATATGATTCTTCTCAGATGCTCTTCTCCTATGCATTGCCGCCCTTGCGCCACTGTCACACATCCGACTCCTGTCCAGGTCCAGCCAACACCCAGCTATACTACCTGCTACACACACACTGCAAATTTTAAGTGCAGAGTGCAAACTGTGCGTGGCTGGTTTAGTCAGTGCTGCCCCCCTAAGACAGCCCACTCCGTACTGCCCAACTTCACGGTCACGTGACATTACTTCCACCAGCCGCAACACAGCAAAGTAAGAGGCTGGGGACTGAGCAAGGCTGGGGACTGAGATATGCAGGCTAGCAGCAAGTGAAGTGCCTGAGTCACAGAGGGGTGGTCTGGGCAGTGCCAGCACAAGAGGCACCACCAGATTAAATCACTCACTGTGGCACTGAGTTTTACAAAGGGCGGCACCCTTTGTATCGCAGCACAAAAAAAAATAAAAAAAAAAAAAATAAAGGGTGCAACACTGGGCCACTGTTGGGTGCCCTAGGCAAGTGCCTAGTTGACCTCTTGATAAATCCAGCCCTGGATATTGATGTTCATACCATTCCATTTCAGCTGCCTAATCATACTGCTGCTTAAACAAATCAGCAGCAGCATCAAGAACATCAGTCACAAATTTTGCATCTACATTATGGCATTTGACAATGCCCAGTGGCCACTGGGCCACAGGGCTTGCGCTTTAAAAAAAATAAAAAAACAAAAAATATAGTCCTATTTCTAACAAACCTAAGTCCTACAAATCAATGTTCCCTTATGGCTTGTGCCAAACAAGCTTAAGTCCTACAAATCAATGTTTCTTAAGGGCTTGTGACAAATAAGCTTAAGTCCTACAAATCAATGTTTCCTCAGGGTTTGGGCCGCTAACAACAAATCTAATAAATCATCCTCTACAAAATACAAATACTGTCTCTATCACTTTACATACAAATTTCTTATTTTATTTTATCGATTTATTAACTGTGCCCCCAATACCAGTCAAGAACCCCCCCAAAACAAATTTCCTGTTCAACTGATTCATTCCCCAGACTCCACCCACGAATACAGGCACCCTCCTCAGACCCCTTTTATACTATGACTTATGGGGTTTTTTGAATTATATTTAGGAATTATTTTTTATTAACTGCCCCCCAATCCCAGTAAACAATTCCCCCAAAAAAATTCCTTGTTCAACTGATTCTTTCCCCTCACCCGACCAACAGAGACACCCTCATGCCCCTTTTATACTGTGCCATTGGGAAATAAAATAATATTTGCTATGTGTTGTATGTAAATTGAATGTTCCCATTGATTTCAATGGAATGAGCCAGGAGAAAAAAATTGGAAAATCAGCACTTTTGCAGGAAATTATTCGCCAAGTGGGAAGTGCTGTTATTCACCGATTTCATTTTGTGAAATATCTGACTGCCATTTGGAGTCATGAAGGTTTTTTTTTATCCACTTGGGGCTTAATTGGAAATTACTTAAATTGTTCTTTTTTGCCTTACTCTTGATCAACAGGGGTAATTTGGCATGGGCTGGACTTGATGGACGCATGCCTTTCTTCATCCTCATTAACTATGTTAATATGTTATTATGTAGTTGCTACAATCATTTTTATACAGACAAGTCATATGTCTTTCTGGATCCAGATTAGTGGTCAAAAGGCAAGTGACACCACATTTGATGCAGCTGAATGTCTACTTTCCCAAATGGTATGCATTACATAGCTTTTGTTCATATCTCTAATGGTTATGACCATTTTAATGCAGGTAGCCAATTTAGAAAGGAGAACAAATAGGTGTAGTTTAGTGTTCCTGGTAATCCCTACAATATGTCAACATATATCAGTGGGGTACAATTTTAGGGAGACTGGCACTATGTACTAATATAGTATGACATTTCCTGATTTTGAAAGATTTTATTATTTTTAAAGTAATTGAAGTATTTCTTTTTTTTCTAAAGCACCACTTTCTAGAAATAGTTATACACACTAATCTAGAAGTAAAAATTCAAGTGACATAATTTGATGCAGCTGGTTGAGTAGTTTATAAAATGAAATACGTTGTCTACTTTTCCTTATTTCTATAGTTCTTGCAACCATTTTAGTACAGGGAATTCATATCTGGAAAATGTAAGAAAAATTAAATTGTAGTTGCTGCAGTTTTGTGCTTGAACAAACAGTAGCTAATGAATACAGCTGGAAATGCCATAGTTTTCAAAAATGTCAGAACATATGAGGGTGGGAAAATGTTAAAAAAATATCTATTTCAGCTTTATATTCTTTAAAAATAAGTGACCCAACATTTGATACAGTGTGATATCCACTTTAAGAACATATATGCTTTTACAATGTTATTTTGATGTTATGGGGTAATTAGTCATTTATTGCACTTTGGCTATGTCCATAAAAACATTCTCTGTTATGTGCTGTTTAGTGTTGAGCGAGCATGCTCGGCCGAAGCTCGGTTCGGCTCGAGCATCGCTCTGCTCGGCACATGGCGGTACTCGTACGAGTACCGCATGTGCTCGCCCGCCATGTTCGGGTCTCCTCCCCGCACGTTACGCGGCTGCTGCGCAGCCAATAAACGTGCAGGGAGGCTCTGACATCAGTGTAATGCCAGCAGCCATGTTGGCTGCTGGCATTACACTGATTGGCTGGCCAGAACCCGTGATCGGGTGCTGTATAGCACCTGACCAGCGAGTTCGGCTCAGTCTTAGCCAGGGAGAGATGAGGATAGGAAGGGAAAGTCAGTGTAGGGAGAAGAAAAGCTATTTAAAAAAAAAAAAAGACCCAAAAGTCCTTTTTAGGACTACTGTGTGTGGGGGCAGCAGTTTATTTTGTGTGGGGGGGCAGAGATATAAAAAAAAAAATCTTCATATATTCTGTTCACTGTGCCTAGCCGCAGATTAGCAGCACATTCTGTTTAGTGTGCAAAGTTGCAGATTAGAGCACATTCTGTTCAGTGTGCAAAGTTGCAGATTAGCAGCACATTCTTTTTAGTGTGCAAAGTTGCAGATTAGAGCACATTCTGTTTAGTGTGCAAAGTTGCAGATTAGCAGCACATTCTGTTTACTGTGCAAAGTTTCAGAATAGGAGAACATTCTGTTAAGTGTTCAAACTGTAAAATATCAAAGTCACATATTCCATTCACTGTGCGTAGCCGCAGTTAAGAAGCACATTCTGTTTACTCTGCAAAGTTTCAGAATAGGAGAACATTCTGTTAAGTGTTCAAACTGTAAAATATCAAAGTCACATATTCCATTCACTGTGCGTAGCTGCAGTTAAGAAGCAAATTCTGTTTACTGTGCAAAGTTTCAGAATAGAAGAACATTCTGTTAAGTGTTCAAACTGTAAAATATCAGTCACATATTCCATTCACTGTGCGTAGCCGCAGTTAAGAAGCAAATTCTGTTTACTGTGCAAAGTTTCAGAATAGGAGAACATTCTGTTAAGTGTTCAAACTGTAAAATATCAAAGTCACATATTCCATTCACTGTGCGTAGCCGCAGTTAAGAAGCACATTCTGTTTACTGTGCAAAGTTTCAGAATAGGAGAACATTCTGTTAAGTGTTCAAACTGTAAAATATCAAAGTCACATATTCCATTCACTGTGCGTAGCCGCAGTTAAGAAGCAAATTCTGTTTACTGTGCAAAGTTTCAGAATAGGAGAACATTCTGTTAAGTGTTCAAACTGTAAAATATCAAAGTCACATATTCCATTCACTGTGCGTAGCCGCAGTTAAGAAGCACATTCTGTTTACTGTGCAAAGTTTCAGAATAGGAGAACATTCTGTTAAGTGTTCAAACTGTAAAATATCAAAGTCACATATTCCATTCACTGTGCGTAGCCGCAGTTAAGAAGCAAATTCTGTTTACTGTGCAAAGTTTCAGAATAGGAGAACATTCTGTTAAGTGTTCAAACTGTAAAATATCAAAGTCACATATTCCATTCACTGTGCGTAGCCGCAGTTAAGAAGCAAATTCTGTTTACTGTGCAAAGTTTCAGAATAGGAGAACATTCTGTTAAGTGTTCAAACTGTAAAATATCAAAGTCACATATTCCATTCACTGTGCGTAGCCGCAGTTAAGAAGCAAATTCTGTTTACTGTGCAAAGTTTCAGAATAGGAGAACATTCTGTTAAGTGTTCAAACTGTAAAATATCAAAGTCACATATTCCATTCACTGTGCGTAGCCGCAGTTAAGAAGCAAATTCTGTTTACTGTGCAAAGTTTCAGAATAGGAGAACATTCTGTTAAGTGTTCAAACTGTAAAATATCAAAGTCACATATTCCATTCACTGTGCGTAGCCGCAGTTAAGAAGCACATTCTGTTTACTGTGCAAAGTTGCAGATTTGCAGCACATATTCCGTGTAATATGAAGAAGGCGGGTAAAAAGGGACGGGGAAGTGGACGTGATCCTGATAGTTCAGGGCGCGGGTCAGGACGCGTAGAAACTGCGCCTGGTGCCAGAGCACAAGACAGAAAGACATCCACCATACCTAGCTTCATGTCTCAGTTTACAGGGCGTCGCAGGACATCACTCTCGAGGTCCGACCACTGCGAACAGGTGGTCGGTTGGATGTCAGCTGATACTGCTTCCAGTCGGTTAAGCACCACCCTGTCTTCCACCAAGTCCACTCTCAGTAGCCAAGAGTCTGGTCAACATAATCCTCACCCTGATCATCCTTCCTCCCACCATAGAGGATCTGGTCAAAGAAGTGATCCCACACTGGGATATAGTGAGGAGCTCGTCTCATCACCAATCCTTAATTTGAACCTCTCTCCAAGCACGCTTGCAGAGGAACATGACATCTTGTGCCCTGATTCACAACCTCTAGAGGGTACCCAATCACAAGAAGATGACAGAGGTGAACGGCATTTAAGGTCAAAGGAAGTGGATGATGATGATGATGAGACACAGTTGCCATTAAATCAACCACTATTACTGTCTCAAGACCTTGATGAGGAGGATGATATACAGTTGTCAATGACTGAGTATGTGGTGGGATCAAGACATGAGGAGGATGATCAGAGTGAGGAAGTGGAGGAGGACTTGGTGGACGATGAGGTGACTGACCCCACCTGGGAAGGTGTAGAGCCGAGCGATGACAGCAGTCCTGAGGGTGAGCCATCTGCAGCACCGCAACAGGCTGGAAGAGGCAGTGGTGTGGCTACAGAAAGAAGGCGGACCGCACCAAACCGGCCCGCAAATGTTCCACGGAGCACCCCCTTGCGTAAATCTACCTTGCCAAGGGGTAGGTGTTCCGCGGTATGGCGTTTTTTTAAGGAAAGTGCGGACGACAAAAGAATTGTATTTTGCAACCTGTGCAACACCAGAATGAGCAGAGGCATGAACACTAGAAACCTCACCACCACCAGCATGATCCGACACATGGCATCCAAGCACCGTAATAAGTGGGAGGAACGCCCGGATCGCCAATCTGTGTCTGCAGGCCACACCACTGCCTCCTCTTCCCCTGTTTTCGGTGCCGGCCAATCGCCTGTCGAAGGCGCAGGCCCGCATACCTTCCGCCCTGCACCTGTACCATCTGAAGCACCATCAGCGACCACATCCACTTCCCTGTCCCAGCACAGCGTCCAAATGTCGTTACCCCAGGCATTTGAGCGCAAGCGAAAATACCCAACCACCCACCCACAGGCCATAGCACTAACCTCACACCTTTCCAAATTATTGGCCATCGAAATGCTGCCATTTAGGCTTGTGGAGACTGAGTCCTTCCGCAGCCTGATGGAAGCAGCTGTCCCTCGGTACGCAGTCCCCAACCGCCACTACTTTTCCCGGTGTGCCATCCCCGCCTTACACCACCATGTGTCCCGTAACATCACCCGTGCCCTGACCAACGCAGTTACTGGGAAGGTCCACTTAACGACTGACACATGGACAAGTGCTTGTGGCCAGGGACGCTACATTTCCCTGACGGCACACTGGGTAAATGTCGTGGAGGCTGGGAGCGACTCGGACCCTGGGATGGCACAGGTGCTACCCACGCCGAGGATTGCTTGCCCTACCTCCATCAGGGTTTCCGCCAGCACCTACGTTATTGGCTCCTCCTCCTCCGTTTCCACCTCCGAATTCTCTGCGCGCAGCACCACTCACCCATCAGCCGGTAGCTGGAAGCAGTGTAGCACTGCAGTGGGGAAGTGTCAACAGGCCGTGCTGAAGCTGATCTGCCTTGGGGAGAAACAGCACACGGCCTCAGAGCTGTTGCAGGGGATTAGTCACCAGACCGAGCAATGGCTCTCGCCACTCAACCTGCAACCAGGCATGGTTGTGTGTGATAATGGGCGTAACTTGGTGGCGGCTTTGGAGCTCGGCAAGCTCACACACGTACCATGCCTAGCGCATGTATTTAATTTAGTGGTTCAGCGATTTCTAAAAACCTACCCCAATTTGCATGATCTCTTGACAAAGGTGCGCCGCGTGTGTGCACATTTCCGTAAGTCATCTACAGCTTCAGCCGGCCTGTTGAAGCTGCAGCAGCGCTTACAATTGCCAGCGCACCGGCTGCTGTGTGACGTGAGCACGCGCTGGAACTCCACCTTCCACATGTTGGCCCGGCTTTGTGAGCAGCAGAGGGCAGTAGTGGAGTACCAGCTGTTACACGGTCGTCGCCTCTCCGTTCAACTTCCTGTAATCAGAAGTGAGGAGTGGGAATGGATGTCAGACCTCTGTGAGGTTTTACGCAATTTTGAGGAATCGACACAGATGGTGAGCGGCGATAACGCTATTATCAGTGTAACCATCCCACTTCTGTGTCTACTGAAACGCTCGCTGCTCACAATTAAAACTGACGCTTTGCATGTGGAAGAGGTGGAAATGCGGGAGGAAGAGCTTACACAAGGTGATAGCCAGAGCACCCTCACTTCGTCTTCTCAGCGACAATTGGAGGAGGCGGAGGAGGAGGAGGAGGAGGAGGAAGACACGGTTGCCTCCGCTACAGAGGGTAGCCATGGAACTTTAGTTCCATCTCTTCAGCGTGGGTGGGCAGAAGAGGAGGAAGAGGATGAGGAGATTGAGAGTCATCCTCCTGGTGAGGACAGCGAAATCTTGCCTGTTGGTACTCTGGCACACATGGCTGACTTTATGTTAGGCTGCCTTTCCCGTGACCCACGCGTTATACGCATTTTAGACAACACGGATTACTGGGTGTTCACCCTTCTGGACCCCCGCTACAAAGAGAATTTCTCATCTCTCATTCCTCCGGTGGAGAGGACAAGCAAAATGGTGCAATACCAGAAGGTTCTTGTTGAAAAATTGCTCCAAAATTTTCCATCTGACAACGCTGGCGGCAGAGTACGTGCTACCTTGGCCAACCGAGAAGGGGAGAAAAGGGGAGCACACAGCAGTTCCGACAAAGGCAGGGCAACACTCTCCAAGGCGTGGGACACCTTCATGACACCCCGCCAGCACCCTCACCCTGATGCGCAGCCTAGTGTCACAAGGAGGGAAAAGTTTTGGAAGATGGTGAAGGAGTACGTAGCAGACCGTGTCAGCGTCCTCAATGATCCCTCTGTGCCTTACAACTACTGGGTGTCCAAGCTGGACACGTGGTATGAACTGGCACTCTACGCCTTGGAGGTGCTGGCCTGCCCTGCCGCCAGCGTTCTGTCTGAGCGGGTATTTAGTGCTGCTGGTGGCATCATAACAGATAAGCGTATCCGCCTTTCCACCGACAATGCTGATAGGTTGACACTTATAAAAATGAACAAGGCCTGGATTTCCCCTGACTTCTCCACTCCACTGGAGGAAAGCCCCGGGGGAACATAAACTCACTTTATATATGTTATTTACAATGATGGGAATACTCTGTATTCCCATTCACCCCTTCCACCCAAAATACGGGTATATGGTTGACTCTCTTCCATATGCCCAGTGATATAATTTTTATATAGGGCCAGCTCACCAGCGGGCCCAGTGATATAATTTTTATATAGGGCCAGCTCACCAGCGGGCGCAGTTTGACAATTTTTGTAAAAGTCAGCTCACCAGCGGGCCTTCTCATATAATGTTTTATTGGGTCAGCTCTCTAGCGGGCCCTCTCATATAATGTTTTATAGCGTCAGCTCACTAGCGGGCCTTCGCATATAATGTTTAGGATGGTCAGCTCCGCAGCAGACCCTCACCCATAATGTTTTGGATGGTCGGCTCAGCGCACGTTTCCCTCTTAATCATGGCCCCAGTTCAGAAAAATCGAGGAAATTTTTGGGAGAATTTGCCTTTGCGCACGTTTCCCTCTTAATCATGGCCTCAGTTCAGAAAAATCAAGGAAATTTTTTGGGAGAATTTGCCTCTGCGCATGTTTCCCTCTTAATCATGGCCTCAGTTCAGAAAAATCAAGGAAATTTTTGGGAGAATTTGCCTCTGCTCACGTTTCCCTCTTAATCATGGCCTCAGTTCCGAAAAATCGATGACATTTTTTGCAGAATTTGCAGATGATATACAAGTAAATATACAGCAAATACTGTTTGGTAACAATTTTTCGCCTAAAGTCGTTTTTATCTGCCTTTTTGTGTGTTTTACGGTCAGTCTGTAAAAATGGAGTACTACGGGCGAAAGATCGTTCCCAGCAGCGATGTTGGAGTCCAAGATGCATCCAGACATCCTCCCTATGCTGTCCCTGAACCATTTCTGTGGTGTTTCCATCATTTTCTGCCCTTTTCCTATGGATCAGGCACCCTCCCCTCATCAGAGCAGGGGGTGCCTGGTGTAATGCTCGAGTCCTCCCATTGACTTCAATGGGGCTCGGGTGCTCGGCCGAGCACTCGAGCCTCCGGGGGCGCTCGGTCAGAGCACCCGAACACCCGAGCATTGGGGTGCTCGCTCATCACTAGTGCTGTTACCAACTTGAGCTCACAGTCTAGGACATATCTATTATGAAATACTGTATACATTTCTGAAACCTTCCTGAAAATCCTATTCTAATAAAATGTCTTTGGTTCAACATAGTAAGAAACACTTCAGCCATTTTCTGATTTGTCAATCAATCTGCTTTCATGAAATATATGTTTTTACATAGTGATTGAACTGATTTAGGGTAGATTTACCATGGAAAATGTATTTTACCATAGTATTATAGTACAGTATAGTATAGTATACCAATGGAGATAGAATTTTATTTCACAAAGCTGAAAATATGTCCCTTACATGTTTTAAGATTATCTGCAAAAATAAAAGGGGGTCTGTTTTTAAATGTTAGAGGTAAAATAACTTAAAACAAAATGAATTTGTTACTTGGAAACATATTGTGTAATATTATCTATTTCTAATAGATTTCTAAGAGAGTTGCTGCCTTGAAAATGAAGAATTACCTCATAAGTTCACAAAATATGTCACTGCATCCTGTTGGATCTTATTATTTAATTAGTCTGCTGCTGCTGATACTTTTATTCTAATATTTTATTTGCTCTCCAGCTAGAACAAGTTGTTACATTACGCACTAAATCGTTTTTTTATTTTGGCCTATAGCCCTAGTGTTCTGGTGAACATATTCCATATTGATAAGTATGTCAATAAATGTTTTCCTTATGCTTATACTTGCTGATTTGCATAACCATGTTTCTTTCATTTCATTTAGAGTTTGCACTTCACTGAGCATAACCCTTCCTGTATATTCCATTCCAATAATATGACAAAAGTAATATATCATACATAGAATAAGATTAGAAAAATGCTGATTTGTGTGACTACAAAAATAAATATACTTTTTCTAAAAAATAGCATCTCAATTCCTTAATTTTAGACATTTATCTTCTTTATTGAATATGTAAAGATGTCACTTGTGTTATTGTACCTGTTTTTGCATCTTCTTAAAAGCTGTGAAGCAGGATTTTAGGGCATCTAATGAACTAATTCTGTGATGATCCACTATAATATGTGATGTAATGCAACACAGATTAGAGAGGATTTACTATTATGATTTCACCCTATAACAGGCGGGAGAACATTCCTTTCTTCTGAACCATGTTTAATGCTATGTACTAAAAAGGCACAGGGGATACTGACAAAACTACTTACTAAGGAGTCAGGATGGGTGAAAGTTTTTGCTTCAAAAAAAGAAAACAGGAGAAGGAAAATTCCCTTCGAAAAGTGCTTTTTGTCTGCTTTTTTCTTCTAACTCATTGCATTGAAATCAAAGGGAAGACTGAACTTACTCCTACCATATAGCAAATGTATTTCCCATGTGAATTGTATAAAAGGGGTCTCAGGGTCCCACAGCATGCCCTTCTGTGTTTGTGAAAGGAAAAGAGAGCAGATAATTTGTCAGCTAATGAAGACAGGCTAATAATAAGGAGTTGAAGCTTAGGTTAGGACATCACTGTGAGGGACATGAAGGGAGAAAGTAGGTTGACCTAAAATACAGCAACAACTTTTCTGACTAACTGAGAAGATATAGGCAGCCATGATCCAAGTTCCTTTCTGATCTGGCTGTAAACTCTGTGTCCGGCCCTTCCCGGAATAAATGGGAAATGGACGTGGGCCCGTTGGAGGACTGGGAATGGGATATGGCCAAGGCAGGTCCAGCTATGATGGCAACGTCGACTAGACACCAGATGATACAGTTGAATATCCTACATCAAATCTATTATACGCCTGTCAGACTGCATAGAATGGGGAATTCTGGTACTGATAGCTGTCTCCAGTGTTCTAATGTTCCGGGCACGTACCTTCATATGATTTGGTATTGTCCTGCGGTTGGGAGTTTTTGGAAAGAAGTCATGCGTGTTGTGGCACTGTTGCTGGGGAGACCCGTTCCTGTGACTCCGAAACTTTGCTTATTGCCCTGATGAGATTGAGGATGCAGCTGACAGATCCCTGCTAAGAGAGCTCTTGGTGTTGGCAAGAAAGGTGGTGGCCATGAACTGGATGTCAAATGGTGCTCCCAACTGCAGGGGTGTGGATTAATTTAGTTCTACAATGCATTCCACACTATAGGTTGGTTTACTTGCATCGGGGTAACCTAAACAAGTTTGACAGGGCATGGGGTCGTTGGCAGAACTGGTGGACGCATAGTGTGATGCTCAGCTGGCACTTGATGCTATACATCCTGACGGCACTGACTGATTTGAGTCATGTTGCCTAGTTGTGTGCGTGGCTGTGTGGCGTGGTCGATGAGTGACGCTGTTTATGTGCCCTGTACTTGAGATTGTAATTGAGATCATGCGGCTATGTTGGCTGGCAGGCGGATGGAGGGGGTGCTGCGGGCTTGGGGGAGAGGGGACTCGGAGATGGGGTAGGGGAGTTTAATAGAAATTTAGTTAGGTTAGTTTTGGGGTTTTTTTTGGGGGGTTGGTTTTATTATCACAGTGCCTGTGATTCCTGTCAGTCTCATCTATGGCAGACACTGATTTGCTGAGTTGGTTTGGCCCGCCCCCTGGTGACCTTTTTATACCTGGCTATCACATCTGTCAGATGCCCTTTCGTGGTGTTTCTGGGCCAGTTGTACTGTTGCTGTGTTCCTGTGTTCCGGATTCCTGTGTACCGAATCGGCTTGTCCTGACTATTCTCCAGTGTTCCTGCTTGTGTATAATCCGGCCCGTCTGACTACCACCCTTGGATCCTGACCCGGTTTGGCTGACGTTCCTGCTTGTGAATGACCCGGCTTGTATGACTACCTCCTACGTGCTCCGACCCGGCCTGGCTGACTTCCTGCTCCGAAGACCGACTTCCATCTTGTTCCAGTGACCTGCGTTCCAGTTGTCGCCGCCGCAACATTATTATCTGCTGTTCCAGTCTTTTTGTGTGACTGCCTTGCCTGGTGTTAATCCTATCAGTGCAGTGTTTCTACCTGTGCAGAGCTGTGTGTTTGTATGCCTCCCTCATACTGCAGAGCCTTGCTATACCGCTGAGAAGCCTCGAGTAAACGTGCTTTTTAACCCTAGCAGTGCCGCCTTGGTTCCACTCTCTCTACTCCAGTGCAAGCCTCGTTCTCGGTGATACTCCTGCTGAGTTGGCCGCTCTCCGTCGGCAACTCTGTACATCCTTGCAGAGTATTCACATCCGTTGGGCCGGTTGGGCGCCTAAGGCTCTCTCTCATTGCAATACTGGGCGATTCCGTTCTACTGAGTAGTGGCAGGCAAAGGCTTCAGCGCTAGCAAATCCGGTAACTACGCCCGTGGGGCAATTGGCTCTTGCACGTCATATTCCAGTGTCCGTTTAAGTCTGAGGAGGCTTGGCAGCTCTTGCATTGCAGGCCGGTTCCAGTTACGCCCGTGGGGGCTATTTTCACTTGCACTAGCAGAAGCAGTTCCAGTAGGTACGCCCGAGGGGGCTAAGTGGATTTCTGTTCTGCTTTTTACTGAACACCGTGGCGAGGCAGTCCTGTATCCAGTTTATGGTGAACTTTGTCTCCAGCACAGCCTTATAACACCCAGGGCGTGCCAAACATCCACATCTGAGACTGACTGTTATCAAGGACTTAACCCTCTGTGGTTATATTCCATTCTACTGCTGTGTATTTGTACATGTAATACGTTTGTGCATTTACATTTGTATCTATCAGTCTTCACTGCTGGTGTATATCAACCGCCACTAGAGGGCGGACCTTTGCCTTACCTACTCTAAATAAATTGTGTTTTATTTCACACTGGTCTGAGAGTCTTTAAAAACCTTTACATTTATATAACAATAAAACCTCAGGTTGGCTCTGTACGATCCATCGATATGTTTATGTCATTTTCATTGTTACATATACGTATATATGTTTCCTGTATGTGATTGATTTTATACGTACTTCTTTGTATTTTTGATTTGTATGGAGCGATCTGATAATAAAATATATTTAAAAAAAAAAACAAAAAAAAAACTCTGGGTCCGGGATAGGGAAGTCTGAAGGTGTGAGAAGGGAGCATAGGAGAATTACCCTAAATACCTCAACATTTTGTTTGACTAACTGGGAAGACACAGAAAACCGTAATACAAGTTTCATTCTGATCTGGCTGTTATCTCTGTATTGGTGGAGTCTGGGGAAAGAATCAGTTGAACAGGTAATTTGCTGTTTTTTTGTTGTTGACTGGCATAGGGAGGACAGTTAGTTAATAATAAAGATATTACATTAAAAAGTAAAATAAAGAATTGGTGCTTAATGTGACAGAGACAGGGAGCTTTGACTAAGACAGACTGATACTTGATGAGATAGAGTATTTTGTAGAGGGACCCAGGTTAACCAAATACATGCAATAAGAATAAATTGATTTGTAGTACTTTTAGAGGCACAAGCCTTAAGGATACATAGATTTACATGACTTAGACTTGTTGTTAGAGGCCCAAGCCCTGAGGAAACATTGATTTATAGGACTTACACTTGTTAAGAGCATAAGCTCTGATGAAATATTGATTTGTAGGATTTAGACTTGTTATATGCACAAGCCCTGATGAATAATTGATTTGTAGGACTTGAGCTTGTTAGAAAAAAGCCCAAAAATGGTTTGTATAGGTTGCTGGCTTGCGAAGAACAAGCCCTAAGATAAACAAATAATGCCCTCATGTCCTTGTGCTAGCAGATCATTTTATGGTGGCCAGTGACCAATGGCCATTGGTATATATTGTGTTAACATTGTGGCATTTGTGACTACTGTGCTGTTATTACTGTCTAAACAGCAGGATGATTAGACAGCTCCAAGGTATGGGATCAACAGCAGTGATTTGAGACAGGTGATGATGGTTTCACTTGCAACTTGCTCCAGTGATGTGCCTGAGGCAGTATCAGCACCACAACTAGCCCCCACCACTTCAGATATATCTGGAGAATAGAAGCTGGCCAATAATGCTTCTCCTTCTGCACCTCCTCTAAAATCATAGGTGCTTTGTTGGAATGTAAATGTTTCCCTTGAAAGCAAGAAGGAACTGTGTATAAACAATGGCTAGTAGGCAGCATAGCAACAGGCTTAACGCAAGCTGAAATATATATGTGTGTGTGTGTGTGTGTGTGTGTGCTGTGCACTGTGCAGGACTTAGGTTAGCTAAACAGAAACCTTAAGAAGAAATTGATTTGTAGAACAAAGACTTGTTAGACCCAAACCCTGAGGAAACAGACTTGTTAGAGGCACAAACCCTGAGGAAACATTGATTTTTAGGACTGACACTTAGCACAAGCCCAGATGTAACATTTATTTGTAGAACTTGTTAGAGGCACAAGCCCTGAGGAATAATTTATTTGTAAGACTTGGGCTTGTTAGAAACAAGCCCAAAAATTGGTTTGTACAGGCCTATGGCTTGCAAAGAAGAAGCCCTGAGACAAAAAAATTATGCCCTGCTCTACTAGTTCCTGCAAATCATTTTATGGTGGCCAATGGCTATTGGAAAATGTTGTGATGACATTGTGGCATTTGCGACTGCTGTCCTGTTATTTTTGCTGCTCCAGAGTTCTCTAAGAAGGAGAATGATTAGGCAGCTCCAATGTATGAGAACAAAAGCAGTGATATGAGGCAGGTGATGATGGTTTCACTTGGCACTTGTTCCAGTGATGCACCTGAGACAGTAGCAGCACAACTAGCCCCTATATCTGGAGAAAAGAAGTTGGCCAATAATGCTTCTCCTCCTGCACCTCCCTTAAAATCATGGGTTTGTTGTTGGAATACAGATTTTTCCCTTGAGACCAGGAAGGAACTGTGCACATTGTGTATGTGTGTGTGTATAAAAGTTGCTCAGTAGAGGAATGATTGTTGGGAACAATGGACACATATGCCTTCACATCAAACAACTGGGACAACTGCAAGCAAGCACATTGATGCATAAGACTGCAATGTCATATCAATCGCCCCGACAGAAACCAAGTACTGCTTTCACTATACCCCTTGTCCTAAGGACAGGTGACACCTAAAAGACTTAATAATAATGATGAATCCTCCCTGCCACCAGGTAAGCATATTCTGTTGGATGGAATCTTCTGATTCCTTACTTGAATTCCCCACTACATTGCCATGTGTGGTCAGTGCACCACAAAATGTGCAATGGGTGGAAACAAACTGCCACATTCTGGTATCTATCACCTGGCTATCACCTGGTGGGGGAGGTACTGATGACAGAGGTGATACATCAGAAGACATTGCTACATCTTCCAATGCCCAGACACTAGTACACGAAGCTGATGTTATGACGAGGCAGGTTTTTCGCTCACCATCAAACTCTCAAGCTCAGGCTGGGTTTCTATATTATTATTCCTCTTCAATTTCCACCTTCATTTTTGGTGTCCAGATACTGAGGTACAACAACAGTGACTCCCAATTTATTTTTTGGGAGTTTGGCTTTAACATGCCTTTCATAATTGTCATGGTGTCTGTATTTTATGTGTGTCATGAGGTTTGTTGTGCCAAGGTGTGTTCTCTCCTTTTCACTGACTTGCCACATAGCGTGCACAGTGCCATTGGTGATGACTGCACTGTGCCTGCCCCAAGAGAAAAATAGTCCTAAACCTATGACCTGGGGGGGAGGATAGGTGGAGAAGAATAGCTTTTTTCTTCTTCTTTACAATCCCTTCACTGGCTGGATCAGAGAATGATGCTGCCGTTCCATCAGAATCAGCACTAGAACTAGAACCAGGATTATTGTTAAAAAGTGGTACCTGTCCTAGTCCCGCATCACTACTGCTGAAACTCAGTCCCACTATGGCCACTTTGGTCTGTAGCACACTATCCTGCTCTTCATTAGCCTGCTGCTGAGACAGATCAACATCTGGCCTTACAACTCAGCAGCAGCAGGAATTACAGCAGTAACAAACTCTGCAATGTCACTGCTGGAATTGGTGGTGGTGGTGATGCCCATCCCCTTTTGCATATCTGTGTCTCATTCCTTTTCACTTTCAGCTTCAAAGGTACTCATGTTCTTCTTCACCCCAGCTGCTCCACCTTCTCATCACCACCAACACCACCACTGCTCTCTTGCTGCTGCTCTACAGGAGTGGGATGGGTTGGTGATGATGACAATGTGTC
The DNA here is from genome assembly GCA_037306005.1 of Rhinophrynus dorsalis. Taxonomy (NCBI): domain Eukaryota; kingdom Metazoa; phylum Chordata; class Amphibia; order Anura; family Rhinophrynidae; genus Rhinophrynus; species Rhinophrynus dorsalis. Next base: position 135,418,049 of record CM074724.1, read on the forward strand.
AGTGGTTCTCCTAATGTCACACTTGCTATGTCTTCAGGTAAATACTACTTTCCCCTAGATCCCAAAGGACAATGTAGGGGGAGTGGGCATCATTGGGTCTTGTGAATAAGGGCTCCCAAACCCTTCTATTCTAGTGGAAGTCCTCCTCCTCTGACTCATTGGACACATGATGGTTCTTCCAGCTAATGAAAAACGTAGCGAAAATGTTTTTGATGTAGGTGAAAAGGATACCTTTTTAAGGGTTTTACTGACAGGAGGTTTCCTAGCGAAAAAGCAAACAACCATGTGGTTTTTGAGGTATTTCTTACTGGTATACAAGAGGACCTTTCACCCATCCCTACTAAGGTTCTGCTTAGGTGTGTTTGTTTTTTTAATGGTAAAGCAAACTGTATTTTACTTGTTTCAGAGCACACTTAGTGTTATAAAAAATTGTGACTCATTTTAATTGGGTAGCATTGGGAATTGTAATGTTAGTTCTGATTCCCATTTGTCATCATTGGCATATGACTCTTGAAAGTATAAATCATTTGTGATCATTTGCGTGGGTGCTGGACATATGGTGCAAATTTTTATTTGAAAATTGAGTCATACTGCAAAGCATAAAACCAACTTGTGATAGATGTTAGTGCATCTCCATTGTTACTAACTAGAGCTTAGTGTAAAAAAAAGCTGATTGAATATGTTCTGAGCTCAAGAAATTCAATTTTTTTTGTCTAATAGACCTTATTTTGACAAAATATTTTGTTGATTGAAAACAGTTTTACACTATATCATTTTGATATAATATATACCTAAAATAAATAAGCTAATCGAACCATCATACACTGGTTAATGTATGATATAGTTCATACATAATACATATTTTATTGGATATCAAAAATATAATTAAAAATTAATCACACTAATATGTGAACAATATTGTAAACTAAAAAAATATCATGAATAATGATGACCATTATACTTATCTGTAGTCTTATTAATTTGAAGATTTGCTGAAAATCTACATAGCAAAACAGCCAACGTATTATATAACAGCAGAGACTATTAGTGGGGACTGGAACCATCGCCATGCCACCTGTCTCCTGTCACATCTGATAATCTCATCCCCATGCAGCAGTATAATTCTGATGTGCAGAAGATTCAGAAGCAGGAATTAGATTACTAGCAATATAATAATGTCATAGATGGGTGAGTGCCACTGGATAGCATAATGTTTCTGGTGGTGGCTGACCACTACCATTCAAGTTAAGCAAGGAATGAGAGGTCATCCATTAAGACTAGAGGAAAGGCATTTTGATTAAAACAAAGGGCAGGATTTTTTTACAGGGAGGGTGGTAAAGCTATAGAATTCTTTGCCTTTGGGATGTTCTATTTGGAGATACTGTAAGTGCTTTCAAAAAAGCAATGGATGCCTACCTAGCACAGAAAAATATTGAAAATTATGACCAATGGCTTCAATGCATACAGTTACCTGGATCAAAAACCTACCTGTCTGCTATTTGGAGTCAGGAAATAATTTTTTTTTACCAATTTGGGGTTAAATTTTTGCTTTCCTCTGGATCAACAGGGGTGTTTTGGCAAGGACTGGACTTGATAGACACATTTATTTTCTCAGCCTCCTCAGTTATGTTACTATGTTACTATGTAGTGATGCTTTCACTAGGCCAGTGCACATTTTTTTAATGTATGATTCCAATATAGCTTTGCATTATTATTAAATTATTATCATGATTTATTGTATACTCTACAACAACCAGGGCCTCAGTTTTTGGAGTATGAATTTACTGTCATGTCTCTGCACTTCTCTTTCTGCCCCAAGTATGTTTTCTGGACATAGTCAAAGTTGTGTGGATTTTTACAGAAAAGTACACAGTAGAACTGTTTCCTTGTGATAGACCATATGTACTAAGGGCACAAATCAGGGAGTATTTAACTGTTGGGGCTAGGGATGAGCGAGCACCCCGATGCTCGGGTGCTCGGGTGCTCTGACCGAGCACCCCCTGATGCTCGAGTGCTCGGCCGAGCACCCGAGCCCCATTCAAATGAATGGGAGCACTCGAGCATTAAACCAGGCACCCCCTGCTCTGATGAGCGGAGGGTGCCTGGTCAATGTCCCCCTTCATCTCCGCTATGCCCCTCTTCCACAATGTCCCCCTTCATCTCCTATGCCATAGCGGAGATGAAGGGGGACATTGTGGAAGAGGGGCATAGCGGAGATGAAGGGGGACATTGTGGAAGAGGGGCATAGAGTCTATGCCCCTCTTCCACAATGTCCCCCTTCATCTCCGCTATGCCCCTCTTCCACAATGTCCCCCTTCATCTCCTCTATGGCATAGGAGATGAAGGGGGACATTGTGGAAGAGGGGCATAGCGGAGATGAAGGGGCACATTGTGGAAGACGGGCATAGCGGAGATGAAGGGGGACATTGTGGAAGAGGGGCATAGAGTCTATGCCCCTCTTCCACAATGTCCCCCTTCATCTCCGCAATGCCCCCTTCATCTCCGCAATGCCCCCGTACCTCCATTCCCTGGTGGTCCAGCGGAGCGTCTTCGGATCTGTGCCTCTTCCGGCACAGATCCTCTTCACCCGAACATGTCGGGCGAGCACATGGCGGTACTCGTACGAGTACCGCCATGTGCCGAGCAGAGCGATGCTCGAGCCGATCCGAGCATCGGCCGAGCACGCTCGCTCAACACTAGTTGGGGCCCATTACTCTCAGCATCTTCAACTAACTATTGTCTAATTGGGACTGCAGGAAGTCATAAACCCAGCACCTGCAGACACCATGGCTGACTATGCTCTTGGTACGTTTGGCCATGGTGAATTCACCCTTGGATTCTCCACCAGTCTGTGTCATGATTTCCAGCTAGCCATTGACTATTTTAGGATACGTAAATTGTAGGCCACAACAGCTTAAAATCCAATGGCTAACTACGCACTGCTTTGCGTCTTTAATACAGACGGACAATTCCATAGTAAGGGTGTATTCAATCCTGGGTTTGACTCCTTACTATCAGCTGGCTATTAGGGAATGCTTGAAGATGTATGATACAACAGATGGAAAGCATGCAGCTGACTACACCCTCAGCATATATATGACCTATTCTTAAGGGGTGTGTGTGTGTGTCTGTATTTTTGTGTGTTTCTGTGTCACTAGTTGGGGATGTTGTGAGTTGTAGAATCAAAAGCTGGAGAATCCAAGGCTGACAATAATGTATTCTCTGAATAAGGCACAAATACTTGAGGTCATAATAAATCTTTGCACCAAATCAAAGCAGAACAGTTTAAGAATGTGAGTTTATGTTATTGTAAATATGTATTTGAACCCCAAGAAAATTGTAGAGATGTAAAATGCATTGCAGTAACTTTCATTGCTAACTATTGTGCATATGAAGCGTCTAACTGGTTGATATTTTGGTGCATATGGAAATATTAATTTTGCCTAGTTACCGTTAAAGTGTTAATTTATTGAATTTGTAAGAATGGCATTGTATTTTTTTAACCTTTCAAAGAATGAATAAGTATAAAAAATTGTTCAACGTTTACTGTTTCTAGTGTTTTTTTTAATTTCCCTTCGTTTTAATGTGTACTTTAACCCTTTAAAGGGATAGTAATGTTTCCTAATAAAAGCAGCTCTAACTAATCATCATAGTATTTGGACTTTGGAGAGTGTTATTTCAATTCTGTCAGAGTTGTAGTTCAGGGGTAATTCAATGACAAAGTATCCCCCTCCCGCCCCTTTTACTGATGTAACACTGCTCAGCCAGATCAGAAAGGAGGTGCCCAGGTAAACTGCAGAGAGGGACAATCTTCAATTAAGATAAGGGAAAAACCTGAAAAGCTTGTCAAGGGGGACATGGATTGCATTGTTTTCATTGTAAGAAGATTGTCCCCTGCTGTTATCTGTCTGGTCTTACAACCAGATCCCCATCTGAGAAGAGATGGCTTACACTAGGTAAAAGGGGTGGGAGGGGGAAACTTTGCTTGTGAATATCTCTTAAACCATAAAGGTTTGAGAGATAAGACTTATATCATTCTTCATATTTTTTTAATGCCTACAAAATAAAATAAAGTTAAAATGAAGTATTACTATCCCTTTAAATGTTAGCAATGAGAGGTCTCTAACATTGAAGGTGTTAAAAGCCCCACTGAACTGAATATGAAACTGGTGTGTGTTTTTAATCACCTAGAAATGTATTTGTCTTCAGCAGCCTAGAGGTGCTGCTGAATGAAAAAAGGGCGATTCAATTGCAATATCCAGTTGCAAAATTGTCTCCATGTGTAATGTGATGGATGGCAGCCACACAGCATTTTACTTGAAGTCCAAGGAGTTGCTTTGGAGTCCATGACTTTTTTATTAGGCTGTGGAAGTCAGCCTGTATTTGGTAAAATAGACACATATCAGTTAAAATGTGATAGTAGCTATAAAAATACAGCTGAAGCAGCTTTCGGTAAACCCTAAGATCTAATCAGCTGTAATGAAATTCAGGCCTAAGTCTATGGAGAAAATTGTATATAAACCCCTTTCCTAGTTATCAACTGCAATGTAATCAAGGCCTTATTGTGTTACATTTTCCCAAATGTATTCAATATTTTATATTTCTTGTACACTCATGTATCACTGACATATGGCAAATGATTAGCAACCCGTGAGAAGGTCTAGTTTTCTTACACTAACATGTTAAATGGACAATTTAAAATGAACATATAGCAACAGAAACATTTTCTCTTTGTTATAATCTATAATTACGGTACCTTGCTTTTTGCTACTGTTTTTTATACCAGGTTAATTAGGGAGATTTACCGTCTACTGAGTTGAGATATCCTGCTCCCACATGGAATAAACCAAACTTCTATAGAAGCAGCTCTTGGTCTAAAATAATCTTGATAAATAAATAATGTGAGGAACTCCAAATCTTTCTGGAATAGTTTTGTGTATATAGAGTGCTATTCACAAAGAAGAGTAATTATGTGGCAAACTATAGGGGAGAAAAAAAATCCCACTGATTTTAATAGGAATAATAAACATGTGAATGGCTGAAATGTGTTGTAGACTTTTCCAGCATTCATGGGATTAAAAGACCATTTAAATCATATGGACTTACGCAGTTTTTATTTGCTCTCTATGGTGTAATTGGTTTGCCCCAGAATTGCTACTCTTCTTGTTGTGCTTTTGGCCCAGAGTAGCCTCCTGTGTCCAAGGCACACTTAAGTCTTAGCTGAGAACAGATACAGGCTGGATGATGAAGTCTTTTGGCAGGGGTAAATAGTGTTTGTGTAACCACTTGACACCAGTGGTTGAGCTCCAGATGTGTGATAACAGTACAGGACACCAAATCTCAAAAGACATGACAATGCTCAGGAAATCCTGGTTATTAGGGCCATCCACAGTGTAAAAAAAAGAAAGAAGAGAGCACAATAATAGAGGAAACACAAATGACACAAAAAGTGTGCACTCACAAGACTCAAAAGGGCTATAGGGATATCTCAGGGTCCCAAAGCCCCCTGTTAGTCATGATGCTGCCCTTTTCTTCATACAGGTCTTGTCAATTGTAGATCTTCCTAGTTCACTCTCTGTAATCCTCTCCCAAGACTCCAATAACGGCCACCCAGATGTGGGATGAGATGTTCTTAAAGCCAATAAAGAGAGTCCATGGGAAGCACCTTGAGTGGCTAAATCAGAGGCAAAGGGGCCATCCAAACAACTGATTGACTGGGGGGGGAGGATACTAGCACAATATGTAGTCCTGGGAGAGACATGTGGCGCATCTGTCTATCATCTATCTGTCTATCTATTAATCTATGAATCTATCCTTATATATCCTAATCTATTATTATCTATTAAGCTATTCTACATTATTAATCTATCCCAATTTATGAATCTATCCTTTTCTATCTTAATCTACTCTAATTTATAATAATCTAATCTATGGACAGGGGATGAGCCCCAGTTATGTGTGGCAACAGTACAGAACACCAAGCATGAGAAGAAGCTTCATCAGATGGTTCATGTCAGACAACACAGGTTCTTAAACAATAGTACAAGCCAAGATTAGGGCAGACAGCACATGTTTGTAACCGGTAGTAAATGATGAAGTCAGGGCAGGTAGCACAGGTTTATATGCAGTTCTATAAACTGAGGTCTGAGGCTGGCATCATAGGTTCAGCTGGTCAGAAGACAAACAAACTAGAAGGTAAGAAATGTCACATTGAGCAGGAAAGGTGACTAAGCACATAAGTGAAAGCTCATTGTCCTTAAAAAGGCTAATGTGCAGGAAACATCTCCCAGTCTATAATCATGTAGAAGTGTGCACATGTTTGTGCCTTGATGTAGGTTCACAGTGAGTATATCTAAGTGCAGGAAAGAGTGCACAAGCATGGTTCATTCTTAAAGCATGCCTTATGAATGCCTTAGCATTCATATGTGGCAAGTAGATTTTGCTCCCCTTTATGAAATGAAAACCCTGAGTACATCAGCAGTCAATTGTAAACTGACAACATTTCTAGATATGAGCCTGGCTGCTGGTAATTTGCACTGTGTGACAAACCTTTGATATAATACTATGTTTAGGTGAAACAAGGATCCTCATCAGAATTTTAGAAGCTATAAACTAGATTCAGAATATGGGTGTGCACAAATAAGGGCAAATTAGCTATGCCAAGATATCAGATTTCTATTCTTGCAATTTGTTTTAACTCACAGGGAACACAAGGAACACAGATTTGTGTTGCTCTCCTAGTTATTTCCATGACAGCATATATTAATTTTTAGCTTGTTTGTGATTTTTGGCTGGAGGGGATTCATTTGTTTTATTGGTTAGACACTTAGCCATGACTTCATGCACATAGAAAACACAGCAGTGAATATAAAGTCAGAAATTGCCTCCAGTTATTTGTCAGTCTCCTGACTGGTTTCCTTCATGACTGAATCAAATGCAGTGTACAGGGTTGAAACATCTAATTTTTGCAATGTATATTAAATGATTGTTACAGTTACTTTTATTAAAAATGTCATTATTATGGAATATCACAGAAAAGAGTATATACATACTAAGACCTAGTATTGAATTTGACAAGTTTTTGATTCTGACAAGATATGAAATTATACACTGAGATTGATTGGGAGTAATTTGGATCGAAACAATTGCACCTTAGGAGAAATAAAATCCCCAAAATGCACATTGATTTAACTTGTAAAGCAATGCATTGGATACATCTGTACAATTCAAGTGGTTAAATGTCCCATTTAACTACACAATAATTTCTATTTGTCCCCCATGTTTCTGCTTGTCTGTTTCAGTATTTATCCTCTTTTAGTACATCAGTCTCATTGACATTGAGTACTAAAGATGAGGGAGACAAGTGCTTCAATTTGGTTTTCATTAAATCATATTTTGCGAGACAGGTATTTCATTTTGACATTTTGTTTACTTAATCAATCATGGAGCTGGAATAACATGCATCTAATGTAGAGATACAAAACTAAACTTCACTCATTAACCACTTAAGGACCATTGACGTACCTGGACCGTCACGCTGGTCCTACACTTAAGGACCAGTGACGGTCCTGGTACTTCACATACTTTTACTCACCACGCTCCTGCAGGAACACAGTGAGTAATACTGGGGACTGAAGTTGATCACTCAAAGACTGGAGCGATCTCTTTCAGTCCCTCAAACATACAATTTTTAATCCCAGCGCTACTTGGGTTTTTTCTATAGTCCATCCACTAGAGAATCAACACAATATTGCTAATAGCACCTATATATAAATACTCATGCACATATATCTACAGTGCATAAAACATATATAATCTCAGTCCCAACCTATTGGCAATTATAAATAAAGTGCTGTTCAAATCTTCCACCAATAAAAACCATAACAAACAGTATATATCAAAAACCTTAAAGGAATGTCCCAAATTTTCGTCCAAAGATATTTGCTGTCGTTATATACTCCTACACTTTTGTTCCAGACCTGCAGCTCTTCCCTATGGGCCGTTGGATGTGCCCTCCGTATATATACAAAAGAAACAAAAAGAAAGTCCTCTAAGTGTTATCCAGTACAGGACACCAAATATCCAAAAACTATATTGCCTCCTCATGCCCTTTCAACTGGGTACTCACTTTTATAACTTTTTAAATATATACGGGCTAATGTGCTAATTTAGGCAATTTTAACAAATGTAAATAAGAAAAAGGGATGATCCCCATCTTTTATATTTTGTTGAGTTTAGATTATTATTAATGTTCAACTAGGGGGTATATTATATATATTCCAATAAACTAGGGGGTCTAAATTGGCCCTTTACGTGCTGGGTGGATAGGCAGCTCATTGTAAAGTGGGGAGCTGTATACCGTTCTGGCACCTGGCGGGTTAATTGAGATGAGATATCTTTAAATAATTAGAAGAAAGGGATTTTAGAAGATATGTCTATATATAAGCATATATCTTTAAGATATTTGTTACAAATATATAGAAGAGGAATATTTTATTTATATGTTATTTATATAATATCAAAAAATTTACACTCCTTTTCTCTGTACTATATCTGCAAAATATTTATTTTAGCAGAGAGATAGGGTTAAAATAATATGGATGTGCTAATTGAAAGAGAACCGTAAGTAATTAATTGAAGCAAATTGAACTGAGCAATCACTATAAGTTTTTTAAGTGTGGAAGCAAAAGGTTGATTCCCCTGATGAAGCGACATAGCAATCACGATATGCGTTGGGCTGTTATATGTGCTAATTTACATTTGTTTTTAATGTGTTTTATGTTGTTATTTCAACACAATTTTATTGAATAAATTATCCATTTCTCATGAGTGTCTAGGATTCCCCTAAAATTTATTGCCATTCCCCTCAGAGATCCCGATCATATATTGTAGTCTTTGTATCTTTGGATACTTAGATTGGGAAAAAGTTTCTACTTCGATCGGGCAAGGAGAAGATAGAGTGAGAGGTGGCGTCGATGCGGACGAGTGGAGCCAGAGACCGTGACTGAAGGTCAGATCCAGTCAGAGTGATTACATCTGGAGGTGGTGGGTGCCTCCTTGGTCTGTGAGTACCCAGCTTGAAGGGCGTGGGGAGGCAATATAGTTTTTGGATATATGGTGTCCTATACCGGATAACACTTAAAGGACTTCTCTGCTCTGTCCCTTTCTTTTTGTTTCTTTCAGTCCCTCGTTCGGCATGCCGGCACACATGATCACATGTCGAACTTCACTATCTGGTCCTTAAAGGACCACACACCCCAGGACCGCTGGTCCTTAAGAGGTTAAGCATGTTACAAACTGGGGCACTTGTTTGAATCAGGGTAAGGAGAAGTAGTGGGTGAAAAGTTAGTAAAATTTCCATCATGACTTTTCGAAAAACAAACAAACTATTTTTTGTGAAAATGTTCTCCTTTTCGCCACTGAAAATATTTACTCCTTTTTCACCACTGCCAAGAAATTTTTCACCTGTTTCATATGACTGCAACATTTCCCACCACAATATTACTTCTTCTGAGAGCTGAAGTGGAGAAATGAATATCTGTCAAAGTTGAGTCCTACAACAACATATACCTTGGAAAGGATGAGTGCCTTTGTCCTTTGCCCACAACACTAACTTCCTGATTATGGAACACTGGCACCACCATCCTTGAAAAATAACTGTGGCTTGGGATATTCCAGCAGGGTGCAACACATGATATCGGGGGGAGATTCACTAAACTGTGATAAAGAGGTGATAAAGTGGAGATGACTTCTCCAGTTTATCACTTCTACAGTTCCTATTTTATTCTATAGAGCCTTTGCACTAAGATCTCCAGAGTTGAAGAAATCTTAGTGCATAGGCTCCATCGAATAACATAGGGACTGGAGAAGTGATAAACTAGAAAAGTCACCTCCACTTTTCCAGCAAGAAAAAAGAGAGAGAGCGCCAGTAGTGAAACACCATCAAATATTCTTAAATGCAATAATGAATTGTACTCACTTTATCACATTGTCAGTCAGGTTGATATCAAACAGTCTGACTGAAAGAGCTTGCAGGGAATCATTAACCAGTCTCTGCTTGGGTATTCTTAACATCAGATCTTTATCTTCAGATTGGAACTCAGACGGAGGCTCCAGATAACGATACAAAATTTTTTATTTAAAATCAGTTAAAAAATGCTTACAACACTTATAACTTGAAAATAATAAAATGGCTTGAACGCTAACATGTTTCGTGGGTATTAAGCCACTTTTTCAAAGCTACCAAGCCTGTTTTAAAACAATGATACAAGGAATCTCCACTTTATCACTTCTTTATCACCACTTGTTGTCATGTTTCTCCGGGTTTTTGTTCTCTTTCCTCACCAGATCTTCTGGTTCTCTTGCTGTGTCTTGGGTTTCTCCACCCTGTCTAGTTCACACCCTTGTTCTTGGCCTACTGTATATGTAGCACTGACTCCTTCCTATCAGTGCGCGATCTAAGCTTTCAGTACTTCTGAGTTTTGTGATCAAGTTCCAGTGATTCCTGTTTACAACCCGGCTTTCCATGACTCTCCTTTTGTCTCCTGATTTTGGCTTCCTTACCTGTGTATCCGGCCCCAACCCATTCTCGATTCTTCTCTTGTCTGATGTTTTGGTACTGTTATTCCTTGACTGGCTTTCGATCTCGGCTTGCCCGACTTCTCCTTTTGTCTCATCCTCAGGTTTTGTCACTGTCCGTGTTTTGCCAACTCGGATTCATAGACTTTCCTTCCTCATATATCTCGGCGCCCAGTGTAGAGACTGACATTGTCGACTTCTAATCGAGTGTGTCCTCCTTGTTGTTGACCCCCTACTTGTAACCACTTTGCGGCTACAACCCTTGCTCATCTTGTGCTTGCCAAAAAGCAACTATACCACTGGTAGGTTGCTGTTTGCTGATTCCAGACCTGGTGAGTAGCTGTCTGTTTCCGAGCAGGTTATCCAGTCATCAGGCTTCGTGGCCTGCTACCCCACCCGGTCTCAGCCACAGCAAGACCTTCTGGGAACAGCCACCGACAGCCAGCACCACTCACGATTCCTCACACTCTAGCTTCTGGCTCACAGGGGCCTACCCAGCGGTATTCAGTATTGCCTTTTTGCCATCTGTATTATCCTGTATTGAGCAAACAGCAGCCTGCTACTCCTTCTGGGGTTACCTTCCCTCTAGGGGTTCTCTAGCTGCTAACATTGGGCGCTTCGGTCAGATCATAACACTTATTAAATCTCCCCCCAGTTCTTTAAAGTCTCTGTTTTCAACAAAACTAAAGGACAGCATGTTAACCTCCAACATTTTGGCAAGTTTACTATTCCATAGAAATACATTTGCATTATGTTTGTGCAGATGACAGTACATAGTAGAAGAACTGTGTGAGATGGCAGTACATAGTAGAAGAACTGGTCAATTTTATTGCTTTAATGCCATCACTTGTGGTGTGGGTGGTGGCAGTATATGTAGGCACTCTATAATTCTTGTCATCTCCTACAGCAAACCTAGAGTCATCATATTCATCTGCAGCAGGAGCCGTATGTGTTATTTGGAATAAATTAACTGCTGGCAGTGGCACACTCTCTGACACATCAGTAACATCACTACGTCTCTTATCCGCCCCAGAGCCCTGGGAACTTTATTAGTACTTCTGCTGCTGCTAGTTGTGGCACCTCTGACATGCTCATGGTGTGTCTCCCAGTTAGACCTGTGGTTGTGCTTCAGGTGGGACCTCAGTGAGAAGGTGCCTAGGTTTGAGCCTGCTTTCCCCTTCATGTGCGTTTTGCATAGACCACAGATAATAATAATATGCTTAGCTTTTGGATCCTGAGTGAAGTGTCTCCATACTGTGGACTTCAAGGACTGCAGGGTTCCTGAGAGGCTGCTGCTACTAATACTTGGGCTAGATGTTTATGTAATTCTACTGTTACTAGGTGTCAAAGGTTCAGCACTTCCAGCAGCAGCAGAGGCACTCATACCTAAGGTTGTGGATGTTAATAACCTACTTTGCTGTTGTTGTTGCTGCTGCTGGTTAATCAAAACACGTGTGTGACTGAATGGGGCTTGCACTAGAAAGCTGTGACAATGCTGAGGATGACTGGCAGGATGACTGTATTTTTAGGCATTGTTGCTTGTCCAGGGTCAGAGTTTCCAATGTTTTTCTCAAACACTTTATAGACTGGCACAGTGTTCCTTTTCACTGTTGGAAGACTGAGCCTTTGCATATTAGCTAACTTTCTTTCCATGTCATCATCTCTCTCACTCTCAACCTCATTAGTATCTGAAGAAGAGGAGGATGTTGGAGGGATATATTCAAGATCTACTTTATCGCCATCAACATCAGTCATCATTAGGTCATCCTAAGCATCTCCTGCCACTTGTTGCCCACTACCCTTATATTCCTCTAAGCTTTTAGAGATCTCAAGCAATTTCTTTTTACTTTCACAAAATTTGCTATTACTTTAAGGACAGATGTTTTGGTGCTTGTTTGTCTCACTGTCAGATGCCATACTTGGTTGAGCTGCTACACCTTCCTCCATTATGCAATCATCCACACTAGAATGCAACTCGTCATCTTCAATGTTCTTCTTATATGATTTTTTAAATAGTTCTGGTGCTGGTGGTGGTCAAACTTTTGGTGGGACCTTGACAAACTGTATCCTCCTGAGGAGGAGAGGGATCATCATCATTTATTTCACACGCTGCAGCAAACATGGCTGCAGTCAGTTTTTGAACTACCACTTTACTTTAGTGTCCCTGTACTGCTCCTCCTTTCCCCCTCCCTCAGACACTTGTGGGTTTGCTGGACATTACTCAACTACTTCTTTAAAAGAAGGGCACAAAGCAACAAAATCTAAAAGTGGTGTTTTTATTCAACACTTTCCCTCGCAAGAAGGAAATGCACTTCCAAGATAACTAATATAAAACAGCATATAAAATACTTTGGAAGAATTCACTTTTCAAAGGTTGTGGCTATCTGACTTTGTAATGCTTGACTAGCTATCCACTGGTAGCTACAGAAGACTGTACTTAATTCACCCAATACATCTACCTCATTTGATCTTTTATGTCCCCGTAGCTTCTATCCATATGCTTCCGGGTGTTTAGCAGAAGATATAGCAACCAATGACCAAACACCGTGCATTTCCTTCTTGTGGGGGGGAGTGTTGAATTATAGAGTGCTTACACCTCCACAAGTCATGCTATTAAATCAATAAAGTTACAAAGTTCTTCTACTATGTACTTCCATCCTACACTTACTAAGTTCTTAGAAAGAAGTAAAAACCTGACAAAAATAATTAAAAACTAGCTTCAATTCAGGCATAGTTAAGGGGTGCATCATTGCATGGGTGTGCATCATTGCAAGGCATATTAGTTGGTATCTTTCTAAAACTAGAGGGACAGTGGTTTAGATGTAATGTAAGAAAGTTATAGGCATAAGGCTGTCCTGAACATAAGACAAGAACAAGGACAAAAAAAGGTTTTAGGTTTTTACAGCAGGAAAAATGTGCAGACTAGATGGGCCGAATGGTTCTTAATTGCAGTCAAATTCTATGTTTCTTCAAAGTACACCTTTTTCTAAGTACACTGAGAGTAGGACAAGGGTATTGTATATGTATCCAGTATGTTGCTTTGTGTGATGTACGATGACAGCCTCTTTACTAGATTCTTCTCTTTCCTTACAGACATGTGCTCATTGCACTCCATTCTGTACTTCCAACCCTGGTCTGTTTCCATCCCGTGATTTATCCCTTTGTGGTATATGTTCATTGCACTCCACTCTATACTTCCAACCCTGTTCTGCCACCATCCTGTGATTTAACTGTTTGTTGTATGTGCTCATCACACTCCATTCTTCATTTCCAACCCTGTTCTGTCTCCATCCTGGGATTTAACCATTTGTGTTATGTGCTAATAACTATTCTTCTTAAATCCCTGTCCCAGTATCCTCACTGTCTACCTCCTCCACTCCCTTCATATACCTCCTTGTGTCTATTTCATATCAAATGTTTTAATGGTGTCACCTCTATGCAAAATAATTGCAATTGGGATCACACAGTCAGTCAGTCTTAGTAGGGACTCCAAACTAGTTTAAAGGGACACTAATGTCCCATAAAAAATTTTTCTTGTTATGTAGTTTAAAAAAGTAAATTATGTGGCACAGATATTATCTATCAAACCTTTATGGTTTGAGAGATATTCACATCTAAAGTTTCCCTTTTTCTGATGTCAGTTGTAATGGAGATTTGAGTCGGCCGACTCAAGGAGGCTCTTCAGCAGAACCGAAATTCCGTTATTTAAAAATAAATAATTCATTGGAACGGTCACAAAGTGTGCTTGTAAACCAGGCACACTTTGTAGACCTTTCCAATGAAGAAATTACTTTTAAATAACGTGATTTCGACTCTATTGCAGAGCTGATGACTGGTCCTAGGACAGGGATCTCCTGCTGTCAGCACATAGCTGATGTCAGGAGAAGGGGAGGGACTTTACATGTGAATATATCTCAAACCGTAAAGGTCTGAGAGATAGGATTTGTGCCACAAGAATTTTTTATGGGACATTAGTGTCCCTTTAAATCCAGGCATAGTTAAGAGGTGCATCATTGCAGGGGTGATTCCAGTCCAGGTTTTGGTAAGCACAGCCTTGGGTGTGCTTACCAAAACCTGGACTGGAATTGCACTTTTGGAAGTTTTGACCAGCTTCTATTGGTTTAAGCACCTCTCCCACCCCAGGTGCAATGCTCATTGTCTTTAGGGCACTATATAATGCCTGTCAGAGAGTCTCTCTCCATTAATGAGTAAAGCTGACAAAGACTCAGCTCTCAGGATAAAGTAAATTAAGGTTAGTAAATGCCTATAGTAGGAGAGATTCAGCTCTTAAGACAAAGCATACTAAGGTTAGGTACTTGCCAAAAATGAGGTACCTTGGCATTGGTGGCAATCTTAGCATTATATGGCTATATGATGTGACTAAATCCTCATCTTTAATATAATAGTGATATGCAGGCATAATGCTGCAGAGTAAAGAGTTAATGGTGATGAATATTTGGATGTGCACCGATATTTTGTGTATTTGCTTTTATCATTGCAGGGGTGTGCAACATTGTGAGGGGTATTAGTTGGCACTAGTGTTGAGCGAGCGTGCTCGGCCGATGCTCGGATCGGCTCGAGCATCGCTCTGCTCTGCACATGGCGGTACTCGTACGAGTACCGCCATGTGCTCGCCCGACATGTTCGGGTGAAGAGGATCTGTGCCGGAAGAGGCACAGATCCGAAGACGCTCCGCTGGACCACCAGGGAATGGAGGTACGGGGGCATTGCGGAGATGAAGGGGGCATTGCGGAGATGAAGGGGGACATTGTGGAAGAGGGGCATAGACTCTATGCCCCTCTTCCACAATGTCCCCCTTCATCTCCGCTATGCCCGTCTTCCACAATGTGCCCCTTCATCTCCGCTATGCCCCTCTTCCACAATGTCCCCCTTCATCTCCTATGCCATAGAGGAGATGAAGGGGGACATTGTGGAAGAGGGGCATAGCGGAGATGAAGGGGGACATTGTGGAAGAGGGGCATAGACTCTATGCCCCTCTTCCACAATGTCCCCCTTCATCTCCGCTATGCCCCTCTTCCACAATGTCCCCCTTCATCTCCGCTATGGCATAGGAGATGAAGGGGGACATTGTGGAAGAGGGGCATAGCGGAGATGAAGGGGGACATTGACCAGGCACCCTCCGCTCATCAGAGCAGGGGGTGCCTGGTTTAATGCTCGAGTGCTCCCATTCATTTGAATGGGGCTCGGGTGCTCGGCCGAGCACTCGAGCATCAGGGGGTGCTCGGTCAGAGCACCCGAGCACCCGAGCATCGGGGTGCTCGCTCATCCCTAGTTGGCACCTTTCTTCCAAATACACCTTTTTCCAAATACATTGAGAGTTGGACAAGAGAGTTGTATATGTATCCTGTATGCTGTTTTGTATGATGTATGAAGACAGTCTCCTTACAACATTCTTCTCTTTACTTACAGTTATGTCCTCATTGTACTCCATTATCCATTTTCAACCCTACTCTGTGTTCATCCAGTGATTTATCCCTTTGTGATATATGCTAATTGCACGCCATTCTGCAGTGGAAAAAAATGTTTCCCATCCCTATTGGTGACCTCTCTATCTCTAGCATTAATGACGTTAAATGCTCTCTATAAATCATGGTGATTTAGGAATTTAGATTTGCAGCTGATTTGCTCCAGAATTGGTGTAAGGCCCACTGTCCTGCTTTTTTCTTTTTTCTCCTTTTTTCTGTTCCTGAACTGATCTCTCCTTTCTCCCCAGATGGTTTCTCTAATATACCAAAAGTTCTACTTTCAGATATTTGTTTAAAAAAAGTAATGAGGAAGAGGGGATTACCTTATAGAGATGGGTTTATTTTTTAATGAAAAATAAATTGAGTATTAAAATGTCATGAAATATCTGTAAACTGTTCATATTTTTATTTTACTTTGCAATTGGTTGCACCTGTTACGTTGTCCTTTATACATACATTAGGATAACATTGAGGATGATATAATGTAGGTAGATATTCCATTGCAGCCGAAAATATTTGCTGAATCACTGTTTATTAGTCCATCTGCTCAATTCAGAATCACTGCGATCAAAAGTCAGAATTTGATTGCCAATTTGAGATGTTATTCTTTGAAATCCTATTGGAGTACTGAAAAGTACTCCAGATTCACCCACAATGAGATTAAGAAGCCAAAGGAAAGTGGCTGGACTGCATCTGTTTTACTTGGGCTGGACCAGACATGTGACACTGTATGAAAAATGTAATTACATTTCTGTAAACTATTCAAATTTTTATTTTAGCTTGCAATTGGTTGCACCTGTTACATTGTCCTTTATACAGACATTAGGATTACATTGAGGCTGATATACTGTAGGTAGATATTCCATTACATCTGGAAATACTCAGATTTTCAACAAATATCTGTTTTTTTAGTCTATCTGCTCAATTCAGAATCATTGTGATCTAAGCTCAGAATTACAAAGGCAATATGAGGTGTTATTCTTTGAAAATCTATTGGGGTACTGAAAAATACTCCAAACTCACCCACAATAGGTTAAGAAGTCAAAGGAAAGTGGCTGGACTGCATATGTTTTATTTGGGCTGGACCAGACATGTGAAACTGTGGGAACAATAGCTCCTCCAGGCTCTGCCTGATTCCCCCCAAGATCCTGAGCACCCTGCTCACACCAAGTCATTCACTGCCACCCCCAAACAACCTATCCAAAGAAATGATTAAATAAAAAAAGGTCAAAATGACCCTTGTAAGGAAAGGGGGTGGGGTATAGCACTATCTATTCATCTCTTCACCCTGATGAGATCAGGATGGAGAATATGGAAAAAAATAATTGGGGGCTAATCTAGTCAATAGTTTGAATGAAAAAGAAATGTAAGAGTGTGGTCCAGAGACCCAATATAAATTACAACAAAAACCTGAGGTATGCTTGTGTATATGACAAAAACCATATACTCAATTTGATGTTGGAGGACCAACATTGTCAACAACACAAATGCTGCTGATGCGTCTGATACAAAGGTGGAGGAGGAAGTCAACAGCAGCAGCAGTAAAGGGAGCCCACATACAACTGACCTAATGATTTCCATTCCCTCAACATTGCCCCCCTGGTGAAGTATATTGAAGAATGCAGAACTGACTAACAGTAGGAGCAGCATCACATGTGAGCTGCCTGTGCAGCCAGTGTACCTTTTTGTGAGGACAGCAGAGGACCCTCAGTTACACTTGTCATTCCCAGCAAGTCCCAAAGAGCAGCAAGAAGATGGTGGTGGTGATGAGTGAAGGTGATGGTGGAGCAGCTGGTATGGAGGAGAGTATGACAGTGTTTTTAGTGGAAAAGAATAAGGAAAGGGAGAAAGAGAATCAAATTCAGATGGGCATCATTGCCACCATCATAATTGACATTGTGAAGTTGGCTGCTGCTGTAATTCCTGCTGCTGTCGCAATAGCCAGCTGTTGATCTGTCACAGCAGTAGAATGATGATGAACAGGCTAATCTGCCACAGATCACAGTGGCCACATAGGACTGGGTAAGTCAAAGACGACCCCCCATCCTGTTATCACTCAGGCCACTTTGAGAAAAAATAACCCTCCCCCAAGAATGACATGCTGCGGGAATCTAAAACCCCCTTTCCTTCTATCCCTACTGTAAAAAGCGGAAACTTAGCAAGTGGTGAGGAAATTCAGCTTTAACGTTGATTTCAATGCAATGAGCTAGGCTAGAAAAAGCAGAAAATTAACACTGTGAAAATGTTCCTGTGCCATTTTTTACCTGTTTCTCTTTTAAGGAGAAAAATTCACCCATCCCTAGTGTCTGGCCACTTTCCAGGTATTTTATATTGGGGCTATGGACCTCATATTAATTTTATTTGTCACATCCTCTCCCCTTGGTAGTGCAGGTCCCATATTGAGTTCACTTGTTGGCCTTTTTTTACTAGGTTTTATTTTGAATGCATTAATATCTGGTATATATACCCCTATTAATGTATTTAGTTGTGTTTAAATTGTTTGCAAGTGTGTCTTCCTTTAATGATAAAAACATGCAGTCTAACATGATCTGCTCAAGATGGATATATGGTGGATAACGTTATCTTCCTAAATACTTATTTATGACAGTTTTAGTTGTATATTCAATGAATAATTAATGTTTGATGTGATTCACCACTCCCTTGCTGGGCTGGCTGGAACACATTGATTGCAATGTTTCTAGTCAATCCAGAAATGGTGGCGTTACCAATGACTCTTTTAGGCCAATGATTAGTGAGGGGTAATGGGGTAGTGTATATTTGCTTTTTGCACAATTAACCCCTCCAATACCAGTTTACAATGCACTGCACACAAATATATTGCAGGTCTGGCACCAGAAGTGATAAGGGAGACTTGTGTAAGTGTAGGCAGGGAGTTTGGGTATACAAGGAGACCCCAAGGGTCTGTGGAGGCCATGGATTTTGAGGAAGAATAGACCTTTGTCCCAGGTTTATTTAGCTTGAGCTGCTGAGCCTTAGAAATCCTGTATGGCTACAAAAGAAAGCCTTGCAATGACCAGTCTAATACTATGTGATGGCAAAATGGCAATTTGCAAAGTTTTGGGGCTGTTTTTGTATATATACATGCTTTGTGTAATGGCATAGGTGAAATCAGAAAAATACTAAAGAAATAGCAATTTTCCTACCTTTCACTGGCCAAATTATGATCTAGCTTTAAAGGCAGCTCTAATTAATCATCACAGTATTTGGACCTTGGAGAGTGTTATTTCAATTATGTCAAAGTTGTAGTTCAAGAGTAATTCAATGACAAAGTATCCCCCTCCTGCCCCTTTTACTGATGTAACAGCCATATCAGAAGGGAGGTGCCCAGGTAGACTGCAGAGAGGGAAAATCTTCAGTTAAGAAAAGGAAAAAGGCTGAAAAACTTGTCAAAGGGGGTAGGGTTTTCATTGTTCTTATAGGAAGAAGATTGTCCCCTTCTGTTATCTGTTTGGTCTTACAACTATATTCCACATCTGAGAAGAGATGGCTTACACTAGGTAAAAGGGGCGGGAGGGGAAACTTTGCTTGTGAATATCACTCAAACCATAAAGGTTTGAGAGATAAGACTTATATCGCTCTTCATGTTTTTTAATGCCTACAAAATAAAATAAAGATAAAATGAAGTATTACTATCCCTTTAATGAAATTCTAGCCATAGTAAAAATAACAGGAGTGATTCTGGAGCATAACCACTGCACCAGAGGGGATATCAAAGGGGATACATTTATATGATTCCCATTCATTTAACTAGTGATAGACTGCTAAAGAAGACATAGTAAAGTGGATCAATGTGTTGGTGACCTCTCTGGTATCCAAGTGCTTAAAATCCCTGTTTAAATTAATGTAATTTTGTATCTGCCCTAAATGTTGCAGCTGATTTGCCCAGAATGACTCCAGTACATCTTAGTACTTCATTCTCATTGTTTTTCAAATATATTTGCTAAATCTTGTTCTGGATGCAGAATCTTCAATCATGAATGACCACTAAAGAGTTCAATTTATACACATAAACCAAGCTTTCCATCAATAAACTATCTAGATAGACATCCATCTGAGAGCTGACAAGTTCATTATTTATCTCAGGCTATATTTCTAGAGCATGTGTTCAGCATCCTGAGTCTCATTTCCCTGTTTATCTTTTATTGCACTAGTCAAGCAAGCAATTAGAAACACAAGCTTAGCCGACTGGGCATATCTACTTGAGGACAATTACCATTTCCAGCATTTGTGCTGTACTCTTAAATTCTATTAAGGGGAAAGCATCAAATTTGTCATGCAAATGCTATCCTCCAGTTGATGAAACACATATTTTATGAGCCCACAGCCTAAAATGATTGAAGTGTAGTCAAACATTTGTATCATCCCTGACATGTCAGTGACATTGATTCTCAGTGATAAAACTGAGCACAGAGGTTAGAGTTTATTACCTATATATGAAAATGAAGCAGGAAAAGAGATTTGCTCTGACTATACAAAAACAAATTGATCTTTACTCCAAGTGTGTATTTTTTCATCAAAACTGGCATTTATGCTAATATTAACCTTTTCAATGCTAGGGACTTGGGCAGTTTTTCAAACCTTGATGATGGACACATTTTCAGCATTTTTGTTATATATTTCTTTAGGTATGATTCCTGTAGTTGGCATTTTTGTTACATATTAAAAAGTATATATTGATTTTTGTAGCAAATTCAGCTTTTTCATGGTGCCTCAGGTGAAGTAAAATTTGTATTGTGCAACAAGTTATGATATCATGAATACAAAAAATTAATCATTTACTTATTTTGTTGATTTCATAAACTATATATGAAAAACATTTAAGTTAGTTCTGAAAGATTAAAGGAGCAGTAAACTTTTTTTTATGAAATCACACATTTTATAGATCTTTTCCTGCTGAATAAAACAAGGGTACTCCCACTGCTGTCAGATGTTCTATTCAAAATGTATTACTGTTCAAATAATCTTGAAGTGAATTTACTGTGTTTACTTCCTGAAAGTTCTGACAGGAAATGACAGGCATTTTCTATCACATTCTATGGAGAACTGTATATCACTGACTTTCTTGACTTTCCTCTCCATTAGAATGTAACAGAAAAACTAATTAGAATTTGACCACTAGAGGGCACTGGTAATATAAAAAAAACATGAGCTTAAACTGTTATAACTCTGGAAAAATGAATCTCTTGGCAGTGGGAGTACCCTTATTTTACTCAGTAGGGAAATCCCTACAATATGTTTTTTTTTCATAAAAAAAACTTTACTGCTCCTTTAATTTATTTGTAAAAAGCCCTGAATCTGAGGCGGAATAAATAAATGCTGAAAGGTATTTTACTGTACAACATGTCAAGCATGTTTAGCATAACAAACAAAAATGGCACTTATATCCTGAGTAAGGGTGGGTGAAATTTCCCACCTCGAAAGCAAAACACAGGAAAAAATAATTTTTAGCAAACAGGAAATTTCCAGTGAAAAGTAGAATTTTCAGCTTTTTTCATCTATGTATTTCATTAAATTCATGAGTTGAACTAAATTTCCTTCCAGCACTGCAAGTATTGCAGAAATGTTAGTACAAAAGGGGTGTGAGAATCCTGCACATTATCAGTTTCTACTTGGTAATGACAGAGAAAAAAGTCTACTATGATTTACAGTGACGGTATCCAAAAAAAACTAATAAAATGGGCTGTTTGTGGAGTTGTAAGATGGGTATTGGAGATGCTGTCAGTTGTTTTCTGGGTGTGGGTGACAAGAAAGAAGAATTAGCCCCCCACAAAAAAGTCTTAGTTTGAAAGCAGCCAGCCTGCCTTAGATGTGATAACACTGAAAGATACCAGACAAATGGGAGAAAGCAGCAGATTGTGACTCCTATTTAGCTAAATAAAGAATGTGAGCTGTTCATGGAGGTGTTACAGTGTTGTTGGAGATGGACACTGCCAGTTGTTTTCTAGGTGTGGGTGAGAAAAAGGGAGACTTACCCCCCCCAAAAAAAAAAAGATTGTTAAAGTGAGTGACAAGCAGCCAAGCAGTATCAATCAAGAAATATATTGAGATGGGTTTCAACGTAATGCGCAGTCTGTACCATCCACAGGCAACCACACTGCAATACATCCTTAAGTACTACAGGAACAAATACAAATGTACGGAGGTGTGGTGTTGCCCTGGTGAAATAGTGATTTCTCTGTATCTTACTATTTTACTGCATGCTGTAGAAATTGTGATTCCTGAAGCCAAACCAAGTGTATCCTGTACAGTACTGTAAAAGTGCCACTTGCTTAGATCTTGGGAGTGAAAGAGAATTATAACACAATCAAATAGTGCAGAATAAAAGAAGGGACCTAGTTCCTTGTTGTTGTAGGGATTGTGGTTGTGTGTGAGTGAGTGAGATTAGCAGACTGGTACAACAAAAAAAAAAACTTAAATAATAAATAAACCTTGACTGATAGAGACAAGCAAAAGTTTTTTGAGGTGAGCTATGATGATCGACAGTAAGAGAATATACACAAAAGAGGTGATTGTTAGTAGATTGAACCTCAGATCTTACTAGATATAAGAAAACCAAAAAAGACAAGAGATTACTGCACTCTTGAATGTATTCAGTCAGTATTTTTGAATCACTCAGTTGCACAATAGATATCAGTTCAGTTCTTGCATTTGCCCTACTGGGTTATATACTGATTAATATTGAATAACCTTTATTATTTTAGAATTTAAAAACAAGTGTATATGTTCCTTTAAATCAGAAATTCATATAGAAATACTGGAACAATTAAAAATGTGAGCTAACTCGCCCACTAAAACAAGGCATGAATCTGGGGATGTGGGAAATGTAGTTTGTTAATTTGTATGGTAGTCAGCTGTAAGCTATTAATGTATCATTCAGTCATTAAACTTCTTGTCGTGATCCACTTGCAACATAGGAGATACAGAGTTTCAAACCACTGCAATTATATTGGTCTTTGTTTCTTATTGTATACAATGTCTCTAAAATACAGATACTAGCATTTATTGTACATATCCAACTGTGAATTCTCTCCTTGCTGTTGCCCTATATTGTCATAGTTACTCCTAGAATAACCCTGATGTTTTCAGCACTGCTCTAAAAGGGTCTTTGATCACTGCAATCAATATTATAAAACAGCAGAGGGGACCTCTCAAAGTCTTTGGCACTTCACCAACTTCTAACATAGTTACTCCCTCTCTTTTAGCTGTAATTTAGCACAGCCCACTTTTTCCCACCTAGTTCATTGCATTGAAATAAGTGGTAAGACTGAATTTCAACACCATGTGGAAAGCATGGCTGATGAATCTTATCATAATGACATACTGAACCAGCTAGTGAATGACATGCCGACATGCTTTGAGCAGTATCTTTGTATAGTGCCCATTAAAAGCAATGAGGAATACACTGTAACATAAAATTTCAGAATTTCTACCAAGGAGTGATCAACAGCATCTCCTTGAGGAATTAGATTATTTGAATTATCATATGCTGATAGATAGAGTGGAGGGTTGAATTATGAAAGATGAGAGAGAAAGGTAGGGGCCACAAAGTAAATAAATAAATAACAGAAAGCTGTCATGATTTGATAGACTAAGCACCCAATGTAAGCTGCCTAGTTAGACTCTGTGAAGTAGGTTGCCCACAAAGACGTGACTGCTATTTGATATAAATAATACAGTAGGAGCACAACAAGAGACAATACTGCAATGCAGGCCCAGTAAGCCAGATGCTTGGAAGCGAAGACTAGAGTACATAGCTAGCTGATGATGGCTGCTCTCTGGGTTGCCATGCTGTGGCCTAGACAAAGTTATAGATGCTGCCCACCAGGCCAGATTAGTGCCGATCAGTGGGGCTGGCCTGCACACTGGATGACAATCCAGAGGACAGCAACTACCAATTGAGGTCAATGAGGATACTGAACAAATAACCCACGGGCAGTATATTCATAGTTGTTGTACTGGATCACTGAAACCTGGAGCTCGATTGAGAAGACAGAGCGCAGGATAGTTGAAGTTCTACTGGTGGTTGAGGTCAGTTAAAAGTTACTCACCACTGCAAGCCAAAACATACCCACCAGGGCTGAATTTCTACTCACCAGGGCTAAATTTTCACTTGCCATTGGCTAGTGGCGAGTGGAAATTTTGAGCCCTGATTGAGGTGATCAAATATCAACTGATGGTCAGGGTTATAGAAGCCCACCAGGGAAGTCAGACAAGCCAGATCAGAAAAGGGTGGGAGGGCAACACAGTACAAGGCAGCAGATGGAGGAATGGTTAAATGGAGCCAGAGTTAGTAACAGGATATCAGATGAGCAGGGTACCAAATCACAGGAGAGAAGATTAAGGAGGAGCTGGATCAATACACAAGAAAACACTCAGGAACAAGACAGGAAATTAATCACACCCTGCCCCAAAGCACCGAGGTTCTATAACGGTCAGAGCAAACACAAGACAAGGCACAGAACCAGATAAAAAGTGAAAACAAACAAAAAAAAAAGACCAGTACTCACAAAAGCAAAGAAAAAGGGGCATAACATAATAAAAACTTAGAGAAAAAGATGATGATGAGAATGAAGGTAATAGTGGAGCAGCAGGTCTGGAAAAGCAGGAGAGTGTGTTTTTGGTGGAAAGTGAAAAAGAATGGGAGAAAGAGGGGCATGGGCATCAACACCAACAGTTGTGACGTTGTGGAGTGTGCTGTGTCCTAATTCCTACTGTTGAGTCTTCAGGGCCAGACAGTCATCTGTCTCAGCAGCAGGATGATGAGCAGGCTAGTGTTCCACAGACCACAGTGGCTGCACTGTGCACTATGTGTGACAAGGTAGCACAAAAGGGGAAAGGAGGGAACCCATCTTGGCACAATCTTCCTCATAAAACATATGCAACACAGACACCACAATGTTTATGTTAAGCATGTGAAAGCCAAAGCCACAAAAAAGTAATCAAAAGCCATTGTCCCTGTGCCCCCCTCCCCAAGGTCACAAATAACATAAGGGAAAATCCAAGAGGAAGAGAAGAGAAACCCAGCCTGAGCCTGGAATTTCAATGATGAGTGAAACACCTGTATCGTCAACTTCTTGTGCTACTTTTCAAACATGGCAAAATGTACCCACTGTCCCCACCCTGGCACCATCTGGTCTCTATCTCCTCTTCTGAAGTCCCACCTTTGTCATTGTTACATTGTGTGGTGCGCTGACCACACATGGAAAAAAGGTGGAGTGTAATCGAATGCAGGATATCAGTGAGCATCTGCCAACATGCCAACCCACTAAATGCACTAACCTGGTGGCAGGGATGATTCATTATTTTTACTAGTCTTTTTGTTATCATGTGTCCTTAGAGGAGGCCACAGCGACATCAATACTTGATTTCTTGGGGAATAATTTTACATTGCAGACCTAAGGGTCAACATGTTTGGTTGCAGTGGTGCCAGTTGTTTCACATGAGAACAGATTTGTCAGTTGTTCCCAGTCCTTCCCCTATTTCACAATGTTTCCTTACATTTACTGTGCATATTGCAGCTGCTGATGAAAGGCACAGTTCCTTCCTGCTCTCGAGGGAAACATTAGTATTCCAAAACACCCTTGATTTTGGAGGAGGTACAAGAGGAGAAGAATTATTGGCAAAACGTATTTTCTCTAGCTACACCTGAAGTAGAGGGGACTAGTTGTGGTGCTGTCTGCTGCCTCAGGTGCATGGAACTAGTGGCAAGTGAAATCATCATCGTACCATTGCCTGTCTCATTTAACTGCTGTTGTTCTCACTCTTTTGGAGCAGGCTAATCCTTCTGCTTATTAGACTCAGCAGCAGCAATTATAGCAGAGCCAAATGCCAAATGTCACCAGTGGCATTTGCCAAAACCCAACATACCATCATGAACTGCAGGCTCTGGGCCAGTCTACCACCACAATTCACATCTGCTGCATCCATTGTAGATTGAATTCCCCCTTTTTTTCTCTTTACAGTGGTTAGACAATAGTAGCAGAAGTCTTACAAAAAGTATTAAGCACGAGCCCTGAGAAAATTGATTTGCATGACTTGATCTTGCTAAACACAAGCCCTGAAAACAATTGTTTTGCAGGACTTAACCTTGTTAAGCTCAAGCTTTGAGAAAAATAGTTTTGCTGGACTTAAACGTTAAATAAGAGCCCTGAGAAAAATTGGTTGTAGGGCTTGAACTTTCTTTGGCATGGTGGTTTTGTCCCCTTCTGCTGCTTGATATTCAGATGGTATTTTATGTTGGCTCATTTTTAAAACACTGCTGCTTGTAGCCATGTCCTAAGGTTATTTACAGTATAGCCCTGTGCACTAAAAACATGCTCAGACTCAACGGTTGCTGGTGGGCAATTAAGGGTTTCTACTGCTGTACATGTCAGTGCTGGTCACGCACATTGTTTTATTTGCCAATAATCTATGGAATAATTTTTCTGCTGAGAATGTAGCTATCCTGCAAGTATGCTGAAATTATCTCATATGCATTGGGAACACTCCTAGTGTTCCTGTGTATCAATTACCAACCCATACTCAGGAAGCAAGTCCCATACAAATGTGCTGCCACCAGTTCCACCACCACCAACACAAATGTTTAACTGCCACCCCTGAGATCCCTGAATTACTCTGTGTTCAGAAGTATGTTGGTAATGGGATGCTCTGGTTGATGTAGCTACTCCTCCTGCTGCTGGTAAATACCATTTGCTGCCTTCCTTTTCACTATGGTTTCTAGCAGTTTTTTGCCCTTAACTTTATTACTCTCATCTTCCACAATGCAACTCTCCAGTCAGTCTATAAGCATATCTCTATATTCCCTGACAGAATCCAATTCCTCGGAGAGATGATGCTGATCATCATGACTCCCTGATCACACTTTGTCAGAAATTCCGAAATGTTGTGCTTAAAGCTTGAGTCCAGCAAAGTGGCAAGGATGTATTCTTCATTGCTTTTAATGAACACTATGCAAGGATCCTGCTCAAAGCTTGCTAACATGTTCTTGATCGATTGTTGTAATTCTGTGTTATTATTGTAAGATTATTCAACAAACAGCCATGCTCCCAAGTGTTTTCTCAATAAATATATGGTTGGAAAAATTTCCCTTGTCCCCGCCCCTACCTGACCAACCAACATAGTTGCCTCCTCAAATGATTTTAGCAGCTCACATACATCAAACATTTGTTGCTATTGTTCAGACAAAGAGGCTTCCTCCAAAGCCTTCCAGTTTTGCATTGTGTACTCGCTAATGGCCTTATTCTACTCTTAAAAATGCTATAGCATGTACATGGTGGAATTTCTCCTGGTAGGGAGTCTGGGCCCTCCATTTTCAGCCAGGTTGTTAAGCTCTTGTATGGAATATAATGTGTTATGTGCCTGTAGGAGTGGTTAAAATGGGCACATATTTTGTGGGCAATATCCAGCATCTCTCTAAGGGTTTTGAATATGTCCAGGAATCTGGTCACAACTAAATTTAGCACATGGGCAAAGCAGGGTACATACACCAT
This sequence comes from Rhinophrynus dorsalis, assembly GCA_037306005.1. Lineage (NCBI taxonomy): Eukaryota > Metazoa > Chordata > Amphibia > Anura > Rhinophrynidae > Rhinophrynus > Rhinophrynus dorsalis. Next base: position 135,445,623 of record CM074724.1, read on the forward strand.
ATAATTTATTTTTAAGGCAGCTTTTATGTTTGTGCCATTATAGGCAGGCACAAAACCAGCTTTCAAGGAACGCGGTACAAGCCTTTCCTCTGTCATCTGCTCTAGTTTACTTAGTACATCTATAGCTGTTTAGAATTGTCTCTTTAAACTGGGCATGCACAAGGTAGCATGCCGATGGTATGGGCTATCTTGCTGCTGACTTTTAAACATACATATAACTCTGGCAAAGCCATCCATGAAACATAACTATTGTTTGGGATATGTCAGTGAGGATCTACACATGACATGAGTTCTCTAAATCCTAAAAAAAGAATACAGCAGCATGTTCATTGGCCACTCAACGGGTGCACTTTGCGATTATTTTGGGGAATTTTTTGATTCCTTCCCAATAACTCTGTAAGTGTGGGTTGGCAGTACATGGCAGAAGAACCCTGTAACTTGATTGCTTTGATAACATGACTAGAGGAGGTAGATGAGGTGTCGGCAGTATGTGTGGGCAGCCAGAGACCCTTGTCATCTCCTATAACAAACTCAGTCATACTCCTATGATTCTTGGTCATCTCCTACAACTTAGTCATACTTGCAGCAGGATCCATAGATTATATTTCAATGAACAAACTCTTTGCACACTTTCTGACACATCAACATCACTACTTCTATTATATGCCCCAGTGACCCGGGAACTTTAAAAAGTGCTTCTGCTGCTGCTAGTTGTGGCACTTCTGACATGTTGATGGTGTCTCTCCCAGGTTGTGCTTCAGGTGGATTCTCAGTGAGGACTTGGAGGTGCCTAGGTGTGAGCTGCTTTCCCCCTGATCACTTGTGTTTTACACAGACAGCAGATAGCAACATGCTTGGCTTTTGGATCATGAGTGAAGTATCACCATTCTCTGGACTTCATAGACTGTGGGGTTCCTGAGGGGCTGCTACTACCACTGGGGCTAAGGGTTTCTGCAATTGTACTGTTGTTAGGTGTCACTTGCTGCACTTTCAATAGCAGCAGAGGCACATGTCTTATCTGAGGTTGTAGATGCTGGTAGCCTGTGTTGTTGCTGGTTACTCAACACTAGTAATGTATGTGGTTGTCTGTGACTTGGAATCTGTGATGAAGCTGATGATGACTGATAGGATGTATTTTGTGGCATCTTTGCTTGTCCAGGGTCAGACTTTCCAATTGCTTTCTCAAACAGTTTATAAAAGTTACCATGTTACTTTTTAGTGTTGGAAGACTGAGCCTTTGCCTTTCAGCTAATGTACTGGTCATGTCATCATCTCTTTCACTCTCAACTTCATCTGTATCTGAAGAATGCCGGAGGGATATATTATAGATCTGCATAATCATCATCAGTAATTATTAGGTCATCCTTATCATCACCAGTTGCTTCATCCCCACTATTTTTATATTTCTTTAGGCATTTAGAGGTCTCAAGCAATTCCTGTATTTTCACAATGTTCACTATTACTTTCAGGACAGGTATTTTGTGCTTGTTTGTCTCAATGTCAAATGCAGAAGTTTGTTGAGCTACTTCACCTTATTGCACTATACCATCTTGCATCAACATCCTGCCTGATGTGGCCTTGTTGGGCCTCATTAGTGAGGTGCAGCTGGATTTCCTAGACTCTGATAGCAAGGGGTTCATATCCACTAGAGAGTTAAAATGTGATGGTTTAGCTAAATTGTGTTGTTTCTGAGTGGTGACTAGCCATAGAACAGGTCATTGTGCTGTTTGTTTGTCTCCAGAAGCCTCTTACATTTTGTATCTGTATTTGAATGCTCTTATGGGTCTCTCTAAGAGTGAAGGGTAATCCAGACATGACCTCTTGCTCTCAGTGCCTATGGAATCCAACTGCACCTCATTGACAAGGCTCAACAAGGCTGAAAAATATGTCTAATGTTAGCTGATGTTCCCATGCAGATGGAACTTGCCCGTTATTTTGGAACTGAACTAGCTGTAGAACAAGCCATTATGCTTATTTGTCCTCAGAAACCTCTCACATTTTGTATGTGTATGTTGAATACTTTTAGGGGGTCTTCTTAAAAGTGAACAGTAATCCAGACATGGACTCCTTTCTTTCAGTTAGGGATGGATGAAATTTTTCGCCGTGTTCCTTCAAGAAATTCCGTGGGAAAATCCACTTTAAAACTAGCAATTAAAATGTTTGCATTTTTTACCCATTGGCCAAAATTTTCCACCATTTTTTCAGTGGCTCGAAAGTTTCCGCCTTTTCGCCAGAAGCCAAACACAATAGAAGCATCTACATAGCACGGTAGACTTGTTGTGCTGTTCTGCTGTAATCTTTTGGAAAAATTGAGGCAGGAGAGGCTCATAGTGACCACTATAAGTATGAGCAAATTTAAAACTGATAAAAGGAGGAATTGGAAGGACCCTTATGTGTCCACTGAGTCTGACGAGGAGGAGAAAGTGAGCACTACTGAACCAGTGCTGTCCAGTCCCCCTAAATCACCCCAAGGGATCTTGGGGAATTTAATGGGAAAGGAGGGAGAAAAGGGAATAGGAAGGGAGGGAGAAAAGGTTAGTACTAGTGGGAACAGGACAGGTCAGCTGCCTGTGCCTGCTGCTAGAGGTGCTGCCTCTGCTGCCACCATTTCTGCTCCTACTGCCACTAGTACTGTGCCTGCTGTCAGATGTGCTGCCCCTGTTGAAACCAGTGCTGTGCCTGCTGCCAGTTCTGAACCTGCTGCCACTAATACTGTGCCTGCTGTCAGACGTGCTGCCCCTGTTGCCAGTGTGACCACTGCTGTGTCTGCTGCATTGCTGAAGCTGCTGCCACCAGTGCTGAAGCTGCTAGTGTGTCTTGTAATACTCAGGAAGGGAGGAAAGAAGATGATGTCAAGTGTGACATCAGGGGACCCTAAGTCAAACTTGCCATCCCCAAGCAGTCCTACCAGTGCTAGTATTACTACTAAGAAAGTCCAGCAGCTTGTTACTGTTAGGAGTGATGGATGAGGAGGTAATTAGATTCATCATATTACTAGTGATTGTGAGGAGGAAGACTCTGGGGCTGAACTTGATGAGCGTGGTGTTTGTGCCATCTCCCCCACCCCTTATTTTTGTTTTTACATGATCCCTTCACTTTTTGGAGCTATTTTCAAGTAAACAAGCTGTAAAGGAAATAGGAATGCCCAGAATAACTGTTATAGGGACAGATAGAATCCCTCTTTTATCCACATATCTGGTGCCAATTCTTTTCTACTGATCCTTGATAGGCTATTACACATCCTTTTTCTCCATCCTATATACAGTTTTGTCTAGGCAGAGGTGCTGTGTTCTCCTTTTTCAACTGCAAAAGTGAAGGGCACATGAGATGAAAGCAAAATTAATCCTATTAACACTTACTTCTGGAGTGTGCATTATAATTGCATTTATTCACAGAGGTAAATTTATAAAAAAAAATAAAAAACTACTTATGACTCTTCTGCTTGTAATTTATCTAAATGACATGACACGTTACTTCACTGCTATTTGGTAAATATTTGAAAATAAGGTTTAACCCTTCGAATGTTAGAGAAATATCTAGTGATTTGCAGTGCAATGCAATAGATGCCTTTCCTGCACTCAGAGGGTTAATTACCCTGTATTTCATACAGAAGTATTTTACACCTGCTCAAAAATTGCTATTTTCACTGACTGTCAGAAGACTGCTGTTTCTTCATTAGTACTTACCTTCAGGGAAAATGTCATTCTGTTCCATGAGAATGTATTGCAGAGAATGAAATGTTACTTGTGGGCTAGGTGGTTCTGTGAGTACAATGTTCAGTTGTTCATCTTCAAAGGGCAGTGGCTGTAGAATTTTGATAATACCATTGAGTTTTGAGAGAATTGATTTATAGCTTATGGTCATGACCAGGGATAACCATTGTTTTAACAGTTACATTTGCTTTTTATCAGACTTTCTCTTAGAATGTGCCTTTTTTTCTTTATACTCATACAGAACAAAATAAAAAATATATTATAAATTAAGAAGAACAAAAAAATGTTGTGGAATTCTTTTTTTTTTTTTCCCCAAAACAGGCTACTTTTCAAGGCCAGAAACAGCTGTTTTGATTCTTTGTTTCATAAAAATTTAACTTAGAAAAGACATTTCCCTCGCCTTTACCTTTAGGCATCACTCACAGCATCTTCCACTTCAGGGCAATCATCTGAGCAAGATAGGGAACTTCTACCCCTTCCATATTTCCCCCTCCCAATTAGCAGTGTGGAGATACTCCTCACCTCAGGCCATTTCCACTTTCTTCTCCTTGGCCAATTCCCAAATTGTCATGTCTTCAGCCTACTTTCCTTCTCAATTTCCACCTCCTGCCCCCAACTGTTTCCTTGGCCCACTCCCCTCCCTTCCATTGCCATCAGCCCACTCTCTTCCCTTCAATGTGTTTGGCCCACTCTCTCTCCCATCTCCTCAGGTTACCACCCCCACCAAAAAAAAACACATTCTTCTTGGACTGCTCCCCTCCTTTCATCTCATTGATCCTCTCCCAACTGTTCAGTTCTCTTTGGCCTACTCCCCTCACTTCGATTGAAGCCTATTCCCATCATTTCCTTCTCCTCTAGCTCACCCCCTCACATTTCTTTGACACACTTCCCTGTACCGCATCCCTTGGCCCATACCTTTCCCTCTACTACTTTCTACCTGTTGTTTACTCTCACTCCTGACCCTAATGGCTCATGTGCCTTTTCTCTCACTCCCATGTCCCTTCCTTATCCTTCCCACTTCACTCTGCTCCTTTCTCTCATACCTATATAAAACCCATAAACAAATGTATTGTTCCTTTAAAATGGAACTGTTACCTTAAAGCAACAAGCAATTTTACTACATGACAGGAGGCTTCATATTTTGCTTTACTTCCTTTACGGAAAACTCCAATAGCAGCACAGTAACTCACAAAGTAACTACCAATCAGAACAAAGGAGCCAGTTAATATAAGCCTTGGAGTAGATAAGCCACTCCACTTTCTTTGCTACTCCAACTAAGCTGCACAGGTCAGAGTGTTTTTCCTCTTGTTAGCAATAATAATCGTAATAAGTGATTTTGCTTGTGTTTTACATTGTATTGGGGTTTTTTTCCTTCTAGCTGGGTATTGTGGGGTTTCCACTAATTTTCAGGTTTTGCCCTTTGTTAACTTGGACGCGCTTGGTTTGCCTGCGTGTTGCCCTGTTACCCTGTCATAGTTGTGTACTGTGGGGTGTTCGCCTGAGGCCTTTTTTGTTTTCTACTGGTGTTCCGCACACCACTTCTGTTGTAGGGGCGGCGCGGGTGTTCACCACTGTTGGCCTGGTGGGGGTTTTCCTGCAGACTCACCCAAATCTGAGTTTCAAACCTTGCCGTTGCGGTCCGCGGACTGTGTCTTATTCTCAGCGGCCATCTTGAATCTTGCGTATCGCGAGATTCTTGTCGGTCTTATTGTTCAGTTCCCGCTGTGACCGGGTGGCTCCGGTTGCGGTGGGTTTTTCCAGCAGGGCATTGTGTTTCTATTGGATTTCTTTTGCCAAACGCTTAAGTAAAAAAAAAAAACACAAACAACAAACACAATCCCACAATAACCAGAACCTTAATGTGGTGGGGTAAGCCCCTACTGTTATTGCCCTGAGCTTCATTAGGACTACTTGTACACATAATTTCACTAAGCTGTTCTTCCACAGTCTTTGTTACCTATTTTCCACTCCAGTGTGTATATTATTAAAGTGTTACTTTTCACTGTGCCATGACTGAGTCCCTTCTGTGCAACTGGGGTGAGCCCTCATTCTGTAATTTGCTATCATTCTGTACATTGTTAAGATTCTAGGGTGAGCCCTTAAGGTTGCTACTCATTTAGGGTGAGCCCCTCCTTGGCTATTATAGTTAGCCTCACTTTTCTGCATCATTCTGTACATTGCTAAGATTCTAGGTTGAGCTCCTAAGGTTGCTATTCATTTAGAGTGAGCTCCTCATTGGCTACTGTAGTTAGCCTCCCGTTTCTGCCTTCAGGGCAGTCCATTTTCCATGCTTGCATGGGTTGTTGGAGGGTTTGTCTATACTCTGGGTGAGCCCCTTTATTTCTTTTGGGTTTTTCCAGTGTTTCTTCTGGATACTACATAAAAAAAAACCCAAAACCCATAGGGTTTTTTCCATACATTCTGGGTGAGCCCCAGTTGTTTTCGAAGGTGTTCGCCCTCTGATCTTGGGTTTTCTTTATTTCAGTAGATCCTTGCCCTGCAATTTTCTTTATCTGCAGATGGCTGAGTCTCAGGACTTCCATGCTTTGATCGACGCGGCGGTGGCCGCTTCAGTTGAAAAAGCGTTAGCTCGCGTGTTGTCCCAGTGTCCTTTGGAGGCCTTCTCAGGACGCCCTTCTTCTGTGCCTCATAGGGATGAAGATCTTCTTACGTCCTCAGAGGCACCTGAGGCCGCTAAGCGGGCATGGAAGGATGATGCTCCCAGTGGTTCCAAGGGCAAGACACCTTTAAAGAAGTCTAGACAGGTGGACGCCTTGGATTCTCTACCTACTCCTCCGCTTTATTTTCCTGAGGACGATTCTTCATCTTCACCTCCGCCTTTAGCGGTAGTTGACGAATGGCAGGCGAGGGAGTCTGCTTCCGAAGATGAATGTAGCTGGGAGTTCCCTCATACCTCATCTTCTCCTTATGTAAAAGAGTCGGTGGTGATGGATCTGGATGCAGTTCGTGATGTTCAGGAGTCTTCAGATCAGGGAGATGAAAGCTTCTATGATGCTAAGGTTAAACGGCTGTTTGACCCTCGTTTTATCCACCATCCCAGGTCTTCAGAATGGAATCTGCCAGAGCACCTCTCTCGTTATGTGCCCCACTGGTTACGGTAGCCTCTTGACCGGGAGGTTAGAAATCGCTTATGCGCGGAGTGTCCGAGACCTGTGATTCCAGACAAGGTGGCTTTTACACTGGAATTTGATCAGACGGTACTCACCTTTATGTCCCGGTCCGGCCGTGACCCTAGAAAAGGGATTGAGAAAGGATTGAAATCTTCACAGGACAAGATGTTGGACGTCCTGGGCCTTTGGCGAAGATTTTGTATTTTTCTGATCATGCCTTATCTCAAGGGGAGCCTCTGGATGCGAATGCGATTTGCTAATGGGCCCAACGGGCCATCTGTCTCCTGGGCAATGCCAATGTTGCTATTTCTACCGAATGAAGGAAACCGGCTTTATTGAGAATGAATGCTAAGCTTGCTGACCTAGGATCCAAGGAATTGGGCCCATCAGCCAATAGTCTCTTGTTCGGGGAACCATTTATTGTGGAATTGAAAAGGCATGTAAATTTATTGACCACCTTGAACAAGGTGCAGTCTTCACTGAAGCAAGTATTCCGCCCACCCTCATCTAGGGGTGTTTTTGGGAGAGCTGGTCGGCAGAGGGGCCGTGCCACAAGCAGGTTTTGGTCAGCAATATATATATATATATATATATAGAGAGAGAGAGAGCGAGAGAGAGAGAAATATATATATAAAGTTGCTGGCTAACACAAGTAGTACCAGCAGTAAAAGGAGCCAACTTTCCTCTGCCCCCAGTCAGCTGCCTGTCACCTAACATATTTATATGGTTAATTATTTATATATTATTATTTTTTTGTAAGTTGTCCACCCTATCTTATCACAGTCAGTCCAAAAAAAAAATATATTACTAAAAAAAAAATCACCAACTTCTTTCCGCAGACTTCCCCAGCACAGAGACAACAAAAAAGCAAAATCAGCAAGTAATCTGGACCCCAGCTGTCTGTGTCCTGCCAGTTAGTCGCACCAAATTTTGGGGTATTTGGGGTCAGCCTCCTCCCTCCCTTCTTCTCCCCCAGAGTGCCCCCAGCCTCCCCAAATACAGAGAAAATTGTCCTACTTAAAAAAACTCCCTAAACTAAGCGTAAATTCCGTTCATTTGACTATCTTCTATAGCTCAAATACATGCTGCTTTCTCCTCTCACAAGCACAGAGTGGCATGCTGTGAGAGCCTGATACCCTTGTATATGAATGTAGAGAGAAAATTCATGTGGTGGGGAATCATTTCTTCCCATTGATTTCCTAGTGCTTTTTGCAGACCCTTGCAAGCTCATGAACCTAGTTGAGTATCTCTGAATTCTTCTCTGTATTTGCAAATTGCTCTTAGGGTTGATCACCTTAAGGGTCATTTTGGAATCCAGACATTGACCCCTTTCTCACAAGTGCTTAAAAGAATCAGTTGCATCTCACTGATGAGGTCCAATAAGGCTGAAATGTACATCTTTTAGAGATTGTCTGGCATTGTGTGGCTGGACTGATATTTTGCAAGACCTGTATGATATACTTAAGAATATTTTTTCTCTGTGTCTGGCACTTGTGAGCTAAAAGAGCTTGCACCCTGGGTCTGGGGTTAGCGGTTTCCATTGTTTAGAGAAGAATTGTCTAGCATGTCATCAGTGGACTGACATCTTGGTAGGATCTGTATGATATGCTTCAGAATATTTTTTGTCTGTGTATGGCACTTGAGAGCTAAAAGCAATTGTACTCTGCCAGACAATTTTTCTCTGACAAAGGAAACAGCTAACACCAGACATATGCTTTGCCTAATTGGTTCTTTTCTGTGAAGTGCAGCTGATCCCTCTAGGCACTTGTGGGCAAGGAGTCCACATCTGAATTCCCCCCATTACCCTTAAGGGTGAACAACCCTAAGAGCTATATGCATATACTGAGAACAAGTCAGTGATGCTCAGCTAGGCTCATGAGCTTGTAATGGAATGCAAAAAGCTCACTAGGATTGTGTTCTGCACCCAGAGTATAATCTCTATTATCTCACAATTGAGTAGCAATATTCTGAAGCATATCATACATATCTGGCTAATATAACAGTACAACCACAAAATACCAGACAATTCTTCTCTGAACAAAACAATCATCTAATATCAAACATACATTTCATTCTTATGAAGCTTTGTTCATGAACTGCAGCTAATCTTTCAAAACATTTATGAGCAAGTGGTCCACTTCTGGATTCTCCCATTATCCTTAGGGTGACCAACCCTAAGAGCATTTTGCATATACAGAGAAGTCACAGATTTTCTACTGGGCTAATACTCTTGCAAAGGTATGAAAAAGGCTCACTAGGACTGTGTCATGCACCCAGGATGCAATCTCTTTTACCGCACAATTTCCATACACAGAGAAGAAAGTATGAATTCCGGCTTGCCTGAGCATTCCATTTCCTTGTCAGTCCCAGGGCAGCACAAATAGAGATCACTTCCCCCAGGCAGGAAAAAGAGCTACCTCCCTCCTACCATAGTGCAAAAAGGATGTGGATGAAGAAAAAAAAAAAAAAAAGGAATACTTATTAGGATGGGAAAGCTGTGTGCTGCCCTGAGACTGACAAGTAAAAGGAATTCCCAGGCCAGTCAGAATTTTTCCTTTTCATGTCATCCCCAGGCAGCACAAATAGAGATAACAAAGACAAATAGGGTGGGATTCAGGACTACACTGCATGGAGAACACAACACTCAAAGAAGGAGACCTCAGTCACAAGCTGGTCCAGTCTGTAATAGCGACAAAACGTGTGAACCCTCTTAGAAGTTGCCACCCTGCAAATTTGGTCAACCAAAAGCCTCTGGCCTCTCAGCCCAGGAAGTTTGCCATAGCTTGTGTAGAATGGGCCTTAAATAATATAGGTGGATCCACACCTGCTTGTTGCTAGGCCACAATGATGGTCTGTTTGGTCCATTGGCAATAGATCGTTTGGACGCTGCTTTCCCTTTAGAAGGGTCGGAAAAGGACAGGATCAATGATGATGTTGTCTCCATGATCTGGTGTGATCCAAATAAACTAGCAGACATCTTTTCATATCCAACATGGCCACTTGGTCTATGACCCCAGAATCAGAATGAGGTGGCATAGTTGAAAAGATGACCTCTTGGACCCGATGAAAGGTAAAATCCACTTTACGTTGGAAGACCAGAGGACCGTAGGACCACTTTGTCTGGATAGAAGGTGAGATAAGGCTCTAGGATGGACAATGCCTGGCATCCATCATGATGACATGCTGGATTGCAATCTACCATTACAGAACGGATGACAAATGGGAGCTGATCAACCACCATCTCAGGGTTAACTTGATCCGAGCTGGAATCTGAAGAGACCTGTGCAGAGAGGAAGATTCCCTGTTCCAATTCCTCAAGGTGAACTATTGGAGGGGTTGTAAGTGTAATAGTGCCCATGGGACTGCTGAAATGCATGATGACATCAGCCCCAGGAGAGACATGATGTCCCTTACACTGGAGGTTGTAGAGGTGAGCATTCTGTGGACCTTCTGCCATACTCTGAGCTGATTGTCTTCTGTGAGAAACATCTTGGCTGAGGCTGAATCGAAGATCAGCCCTAACAAGCATTTCCTCTTGGCAGGGGTGAGGGCTGACTTTCTCCAGCTGGTGGTCAATCCAAGCCTTTGGAGGGTCTGAAGAAGAACAGTCTGGTGATCCTGAAGCATGGAGGGAGAGGGCGCCTTTATCAGCCAGTCATCCAGGTATGGTAGTACTGAGACACCCCTCTGTTGGAGATAAGCCGACACCACCACCAGGATTTTAGTAAAGGTATATGGGGCTGAGGAGAGCCCAAATGGAAGATGCTTCCATTATCCATGTATCGGTACATGGTGATATATCCCTGTGAGATCGACAGTGGTCATAAAATCTCCATGAGTGAGAGCCTCTATTATGAATTTGACATAGTTGGCCGCAGCTCGCTCGAGCACCGCAGTGTGTACCTCATACTATGTCGGCCAAATCCTTTGGCAAGCAGGCCGGCCGCATCCATCCTCTTTGTGGCTCAACTGCATTCTTTCTTGCGGCTTCTGCCTCTTCATTGTAGATGGCCCAGCCGATGCCGGGTAACGTCATATACTGGCGCACATCCAGGGAGATGGAAGTGCGCTCCATTTAAAGGGGCAGTCACCTATTCAATGAGCCTCCACTTCCTGTGGTAGGCATTTAAATACTGCCTGGACCAGGGCTCAGTTGCCCTTTCATTGGTGTCCAGTGCAGTTCTTTGAGTTGTATCCTGTGTATTGCCTGGTTTGTCTGACTACCTGTTCTGCTGCTGACCTGTGGCTCTGTCTGACTATCCGCTCTGTGTATGACCCCGGCTCTGGCAGATTCATTCCTGGTTGCCTTCTGAGCATCTGGTGTTCCCTCAGGTGTGGACCTGAGGCTCAGATATCTTTGCTCTGTGTTTCATTAGTCTAGTGCAGGTGCGGACCTGTGGTTTTCCTACCATTCCCTATCTTCTCTTTAAGGGGTCTACTTACAAGTACCACACTGAAGCAGTCTCCTATCCTCACGGTGTCGCTTGCTCTGTTGTGTGTGCTCATACTGTATATATTGTGTATTACTATTTCATTGTTTGTTTCATTAAAATTGTGTTAACAGTACCTGTCCAGATCTCATTTGTACGAACCGTGACAGGATTTTGATGTTTCCATCTTGTACTTCTGTCAAAGGATCAATCTGTTTACCAGCCTTAGATCCACCACCAGTCAACTTGAAGAGGGATTTGTTGATACCAAAAACATCAGACAGTAGGTGCCGCTGCCTTCTTGACCACTGGGAATCAGAACCAGAACAGTATCTTTGAGAACCTGGATGATGACCTGATGGAAAAAGAGTTCAGTGTTGAAGAGAGGTTGGCAAAGGATTCTGCAGATACCTTGATGGATTAGTCTGGATGAATTACATGCGATAACTGTCGCTGAACAGACTTAAGACCCAATAATCGTGGGTGATAGGTTTCCAAGCAGGTAGAAAATGCTGTTAGCGACCTACAAGGGGAATTGCTTTTATCCCTCTGGAATCAGGAAGAAGATAGAGGGGACCCGACCAGGGAAGATGAAGAGAAGAATCCGTGACCTCATGGCTGAAATAGTGCCCTCTGAGATGGAGGCATTTTGTCTCATGAATGTGGAGGAAATGCTGACTCTCTATTGCCGGAGCGTATTTCTCTGGAGAATTATTTTCTGAATCAAGGAAAAGATTTCCTGGACGGTAGCTGCATTTTAACATCAGTCTTGTCCAAGAGTTGCTCCAATTCAGGGCCAAATGATGCATCCCCTATGAAAGGCATAGAACATAAGAGATTTTTGGAGGCCGCATCATCCATCCAACCCTTCAGCCAAATTGCCCTGCAAGCTGTAATGGATAGTTCCAAGGATTATTATTATTATTATTATTATTCTTTATTTATATAGCGCCAACTAATTCCACAGAGCTTTACAATTAGGAATAGAAATACAGAGGTATTTAATAGTACAATCAACTGTGGAGAACGGAAGGATCAGAGGGTCCTGCTCCTGAGAGCTTACAGTATAGAGGAAGGTAGGTTTAACACAGAATGAGTAAGTGTTATTGGGTGTAAGTGCCTCCTGCCATATGAACTGCTGGTCAGTGGGTGGGAGTGAGAAGTGTTGTTGAGAGCAGTGGTCCAGGCAAGGGGTGATCTTCTGCACATGCAGACTGATTGCATGGAGGCATCACAGAGGCAATCTACTGCCAGTTACAGGACAGGCAGCTTCCCAATGATGTCTTCTCTTGGAACTCTGGAGGAGAGATCATCCTGAAGCTCTGAAAGCCAAAACCTGAGTGAATGGGCCACTGAGTCTGATGTGATTGCTGGTCTGAAACCTGAGGTGGAGGCCTCAAAGGCCCTTTTTATAGCTGCCTCTGTCTTCAAATCCATTGAATATGAAAAACTGGACCGATCTACCAAGAGAATTGCAGATCGGCAGATGACCATGGATACTACTGAGTACACATTGGGTATATCCCACAACTTGAGTTCTTTAGAATCAAAGGGACAAAGCTTTCTCACTGTCTCAAAATAGTCAATGCTCAGTCATGCACTTCCATTCATCCAAAATCATGGCTGCTAAGACCTCATGAACCAGAAAGACTTTAGACTGACGACAGAAATTCTTGAATAGTTGATTCTTTGTTTCTTTGGTTTCCTGAATGTCCATGATGCTCTGTACTTCTGAGACCAGCTTATCTACATCTTTGGAAGGTAACATATACATATCATCTGGTAACTTTCCTTCCTCCTCAGAGCAGTAGTCATCTCCTTCTATCCTCCATGTCCGATCCAGAAAAGTCAGATTCTTTGTGCCAGGAAGGAGCTGGTTCCCGATGGTGGGATCTGGAAAAGTTAGTTGTAGTTCAGAGAGAAACCATGACATGAAACATTGCCTAGGATTTGAGGCATCTTTGCAAACTGCTTGCTTGATACAGTTCCCACATATGCGTCCTTGGTGAGACACAGGGAGAAGTTGTTTGGACATAGCTATAGACTTCTTAGGGACCGTGACAACCTCAACAGTCTCGAGGTCTGACATGCAGCATAAATTACATAACAGTGGAGGCAACAAAAATAGTAGAGGGTATAGGAAAAAGAACCACACTCCCTTGGAACAGACCCTTCCCAGGCCAACCTAGGCCCTCCAGGGTACTTACATTGGACAGAGGAGGTAAAGAGTCAGAAGACCTTCCAGAGATCAATCAGCGGGATCCAGTACAAGAAAAATAAGAACGGGCAACACAGAAAAAAGTTAGTCCTACCTTTTATGTCCAAATCTGGTGGGGGGTCCCCGAGTCCCCACATCTGCATGCACCTCCCCAGTGTCCTCCTTGGAGATTTGAAGGCTTGGAGTGCGTTCCAGCATAGCCACTGACATCATCACCTACTGGCCGACAGCATAGAATGTCTGTATGAAGCGACATTAGTAGCTGGATACCTCCCTGGCATTGTCTTCCCCCGGAAAGGATTGTGTGGCAACATGGAGCCTGCCCAGTCACAGCGATAGAGGCTCTGACCTCATCCCTCCTACTGACGAGCAACTACAAAAAATAAGACTTGCCTTCCTCCTGCGACAGGAAAAAGCTCTATGGTAGGAGAGCGATAGCTCCTATTTATAGAGTAGCAGGAATAAATTCTGACCTGCACTTTTTCTTGTCAATGGGCAGAGGGTTCTTTATTTGTGTTGCCTGTGGATGACATAGAAATATTCTGATGCATATCATACAGGTCGTGCCAAAATGATAGTCCAGCCACAAAATTTCCAGAATTCTTCTCTAAAGAAGGGAAACAGCAAAGCCCAACCTTATTGGGCTTTGTCAGTGAGGTATAGCTGAAACCGTTATGCACTTATGAGCAAGGTGTCCATGTCTACATTACCCAACTACCCTTAGGGTGCACAACCAATTTGCATATACCAAGAAGACATCAGAGATGCTCAGTTAGGCTCTCTTGAGCTTGCATGGGTACGCAAAAAAGCTAATTAGGACTGTGCTTTTAGCTCACAAGTGCCATACACAGACAATATATATTCTGAAACATATCATACAGGACCTACCAAAATGTCAAACCCACCACAAAACGAAAGACAATTCTTCTCTGTACAAGGGAAACAGCTAACCACAGATTTTTTGTTTTTGAAAAAATAATCTTTATTTTGACATGGAAAATACAATACAACATTTCTTTGTCCAGTAATGCTTTCCAATGCAGAGTGCATTCGTACATTTAAAACAATAACATTCTTAATACCTGCAACGCAGTGCACTTTGGCAGCACACAGGCACATCACCTTATTGAACTCAACACTTGTACTTTATTTCACTGTATTAAAGTCTCTGTGGGCATTCGCCTGGGGGTGTGGGATATGGGGCATGGGTCAGGATAGGTCAAGGTGCCAAGGGGAGGTGACAGTGATATTGAGCCATTAGAGGGGGTGCTAGTCCTCCTCTTCCGGGCTGTCCAAGATGTTATAGTCTCTTAGCAGACTGTGGATCAGTCTGCGGCAGTCCTGTGTTGTCACCTGTTCTCTCCTCAGCACCAGACGATTCCTTGCAAACCACAGAGCATCTTTGACACAGCACATGATGCGCCATACCATCTTGGAAGTGGCAGCTGGGAGTCCTGAAATTGTCTCTATAATGTCTTTTGCTCTGATGAGCTTATATATGACCTTTGGGGTCCACAGTTCTGGTTTAACACCCTCCAGTTGGTTCTCCCTCACAAATCTACCAACATCCTGGTAGAACCAGGGGGTAGTCCAGTTGTAAGGGATGGAGCTGTCCCACCTCTCCCAACCAAGTCCCCTCCAAAGAGCAAGCAGGAAGAAACGGGACATGGCATTACTGGCAGATCCCTGGTCGCTCTCTCTTAAGGTCCTCCGCACACAGTTGCACACAAAGAAGGCCCGCAACATGGTGGGGATGTCTGGCACCCCCTTTCCTCCTTTGTGGGGCTCCTTGTACATAACTACACGCTTCACTCTGTCCATTTTGGAGCCCCAGATGAAGTGAAACACTGCCCTTGTGATGGCTCTGCAAATTGTTGCCAACCACAGCTAACCACAGATGTACGTTGAAGCCTTAATGGGTTTCTTCAGTAAGGTGCAGCTGATCCATATAAGCAAGCACTTGTGAACAAGGGGCCCACATCTGGATTCCCTCATTACCCTTAGGGTGACCAACCCTAAGAACAATTTGCATATACAGGGAAGACATCAGAGATGCTCACCTATGCTCATGGGCTTTCAAGTGTATGCAAAAAGCTCAATAGGACCATGTCCCACAACCAGGGTGCAATATTTTTTAGCTCACAATTGCCATACGCAGAGAAAAATATTCTGAAACATATCATACAAGTGCTTCCAAAATGACAGTTCAACCACAAAATACCAAACAATTCTTCAATAAACACATAAACCAACTGAGAACAAACGTATATTTCACCTATGTTGAGCCTCTTCTGCATAGTGCAAATGCACCTAAGCAAGTGGTCCACATCTGGATTCACCCATTAACCTTAAAGTCATCAACACTAAGCAATTTGCATATACAGAGAAGAAGTCAGAGATGCTAAACTAGGCTCATAAGCTTCAAAGGGTATGCAAAAAGTTCACTAGAACTGTGTCCTCCACCGGCTTATTTTCAAAAGTTTGCATTTTAAATATTGAGTGGCTGCACACTGTATTAAAGATGTAGCCTGGATGAAAAGGGCGACATGAGAATATTACCCCGCATATAAGCGTGAGATTCTCATGTCACCTCCTTCAATGCCACAGCATTGCCCACATACCTCCATCCCTCTTTAACTCCTGGATCCAGCTCTCTGCTGTAGAATCATTACAAAGGGACTTGTAATGAAGCATATCATACAGGTCCTGCCAAAATGACAGTCCTGTCACAAAATGACAGACAACCCTTCTCTGAACAAAGGAAACAGTTAGCACCATACATACATTTTGGGCATGTTTGGTCTTGTCTGTGAGGTATAGCTGATACCTCTAGGCATTTGTGAGCAAGGGGTCCACGTCTGGATTACCTATAGGGTGACCAACCCTTAGAGCAATTTGCATATACAGAGAAGAAATCAGAGATGATCAACTAGGCTCATGAGCTTGCAAGGGAATGCAAAAAGATCACTATGACTGTGTATACCCAGGGTCCAATCTCTTTTAGATCACAAGTGCAATACACAGAGAATAAATATTCAGAAGCATATCATACAGGAACTGCTAAAATAAAAGTCCAACCACAAAATGCCAGACAACTCTTCTCTAAACGAGTGAAACAGCTAACCCCTGAAGTATGTTTTGTCCTTATTGACTTCATTAGTGAGGTGCAGCTGAGCCCTCAAAGCAATTGTGAGCAAGGGGTACACATCTGGATTCCCCCATTACCCTTAGGGTAATCAATGCTAAGATAATTTTGCATACACAGAGAAGTAGCCAGAGATGTTCAACTGGGTTCACAATCTTGCAAGGGTATGCAAAAAAAAGCTAACTAGGACTGTATTCTCTTTATCTTTTCAGTCACAAATGCTATACACAAAGAAGAAATATTCTGAAGCATATCATACAGGTCTGGCCAAAATAATAACACAACTAGAAAATACCAAAGAATGTGTCTATGAACAAGGGAAACATCTAGCCGTAGCATTTTTTCAACCCTATCATGACTCATCAGTGAGATTCAGCTGATCCCTCTATGTACTCATGAGCAAGTAGTCCATGTCTGGATTCCCCCATAACCCTTAGGGTGACCATACCTACAAGTAATTTGCATATACAGCATAGTTACATAGTTACATAGTTACATAGTTACATAGTAATTTAGGTTGAAAAAAGACTTGCGTCCATCCAGTTCAACCCTTTTCCTATTCCTGTTTACCATCGCTGACCCAAAAGAAGGCATCTGACTCAAAATGGCAATCAGATTTCTCCCTGGATCAACAAGCCCTAACTAAATATTAATCCCAATACTAACGTGCATAGCCCTCTATGTTATGCTCTTTTAAATAAGTATCCAGGCCCCTTTTAAAGGCATCTAATGTATTTGATAGCACCACCTCCTCCGGAAGTGCATTCCATACCTTTATTGTCCTTACTGTAAAGAAACCCTTCCGCTGTTGTAGATTAAATCTCCTTTCCTCAAGTCTAAGCGGGTGGCCCCTTGTCCTGTGTACTGTTCTGTTAATGAACAGGTCTTTTGAAAGCCCTTTATATGGGCCTTGAACATATTTATATAGTGTTATCATATCCCCTCTAAGACGCCGTTTCTCTAGTGTGTACAAGTTTAACTTTTCTAGTCTCTCTTCATAACTAAAACTTTCCATTCCCCTTACTAGTTTTGTAGCCCTCCTCTGCACTCTCTCTAGTTCCATAATGTCCTTCTTCAGAAAGGGCGCCCAGAATTGAACAGCATATTCTAGGTGGGGTCTTACCATGGACCTGTAAAGAGGCATAATTATATCTTCCTCCCTTGAGTCAATACCCCTTTTGATACATGCCAATATCTTATTGGCCTTTGCAGCTGCCAGCTGGCACTGCATGCTACTGCTAAGTCTATTGTCTACCATTACTCCTAAATCCTTTTCATTAGTAGATTTCCCCAGAGAAACACCATTTAAACTATATGTTGCATTTTTATTATTATATCCAAAATGCATAACTTTACACTTGTCTATATTGAATCTCATTTGCCATTTGCCTGCCCAGTTACTCAATTTGTCCAAATCCTCTTGTAATGAAGACACATCGAGTTCAGACTTTATTACCTTACTTAATTTTGTGTCATCGGCAAACACTGATACATGGCTTCCTATGTCCTCTGGGAGGTCATTAATAAACAAATTAAAAAGAAGAGGACCCAGGACAGATCCCTGAGGCACTCCACTTATCACGTTTATCCAACTGGAGAACTTGCCATTTACTACCACTCTTTGCATTCTATCTTTCAGCCAATTTCCAATCCACACACAAACATTTTCCCCTAGTCCTATTTCATTCAATTTGTACAGTAACCTCTTGTGCGGAACTGTATCAAATGCCTTGGCAAAGTCTAAATAGATCACGTCAACCGCCGCTCCCTCATCTATATTATTACTTACTTTTTCATAGAATTCGATCAAGTTCGTTTGACAAGACCTATCTTTCACAAAGCCATGTTGGCTATTGCTAATGATATTCATGTTCCAGAAGAAATCTTGAATATATTCCCTTAGCAATCTTTCAAACAGCTTTCCTACCACAGATGTCAAGCTTACGGGTCTGTAGTTTCCTGGCTGGGACTTTGATCCCTTTTTAAATATGGGCACCACATCTGCTTTACGCCAATCCATGGGCACCATACCTGAAATAAAAGAATCCCTGAAAATCAGATATATCGGTCTGGCCAGGGTCTGGCTTAGCTCTTTAAGTACCCGTGGGTGTATACCATCTGGCCCTGGAGCTTTGTCTACCTTGACACCATTCAATTTTTTTAACACTTTTTCTTGTGTTAGCCAGTCCCGTGTTTGCTGTGCCTGTTCTGTAAAAGTAGTTTGCAGATTCTTGTCCAATGGGTCTTCCTTGGTAAAAACAGAAGAAAAGAAATTATTTAAAATATCTGCCTTCTCTCTGTCCCCTTTGACCATCTCACCCGTTTCAGATAACAAGGACCCAACATTATCAGACTTTAATTTTTTGCCATTTATGTATTTAAAGAATTTTTTTGGGTTGCTTTTGCTCTCCTTAGCAATATTTTTTTCATTCTCCAGTCTAGCTAATTTAATAGCCTTTTTACAGGTTTTGTTGACATTTTTGTATTTTGCAAATGCCTCTGCTGATCCCTCAGCTTTGTAATGTTTAAATGCCGCTTTCTTGTTATTTATTTCATGAATTACTTTACTTGTTAGCCACATTGGTTTTAATTTGCTTCTTTTGTATTTGTTTCCAACAGGGATAAATTTATATGTGTATTTTTGCAATGTTATTTTGAAGGCATTCCACTTACCTTCTGTGTTTTTTCCTGAAAATATTTTATCCCAGTCAACGAGACCAAGGGATGAATTAAACCTGCTAAAGTTGGCCTTTTTAAAATTCAGTGTTTTGGTGGAACTCATATCAACTTGTTTTTTTGAATTAATCTCAAACGATACCATGTTATGGTCACTATTCCCCAAGTGCTCCCTTACTTGGATGTTAGAGATAAGTTCTTCATGGTCAGTTATTACCAAATCCAGACATGCATTCCCTCTGGTTGAGGTCTGCACTAGTTGTGACAAAAAATTGTCATTCAACAAGTTCAGAAACTTGCTGCTTTTAGCAGAGTTAGCTGTTCCACTTTTCCAGTCTATTTCTGGATAATTAAAATCCCCCATAATTATAGTTCTCCCTATTTGGGAAGCCTTTTCTATTTGCATTAATAGCTGTGTTTCTTCAAGGTCACCAATGTTTGGTGGTTTATAGCAAATACCCACTAATATTTTCTGGGCAGTTTTACCCCCAGTGACTATTTCAACCCACAGGGATTCCACATGTTCTCTACTGTCATCACATATATCTTCCCGCAATTGAGGCAATAATGCTGGTTTGATATACAGACAGACCCCACCACCTCTTTTGCTTGACCTATCTTTTCTAAATAACATGTAGCCCTCTAAATTGATTGACCAATCATGTGTGTCATCCCACCATGTTTCTGTTATGCCTATCAAGTCATAGTTTTCAATTTCAGCTACCAGCTCCACTTCCCCTATTTTACCAGTTAAACTTCTGGCATTTGCAAGCATACAATTTATGCCACTGCTGTGTTCCATTTGTGATTTAATTTTGATGTGGTTTATAGGCTTCTCCCTATCATCTGTACTAACCCCGCCCCCAGATCCTCCCACCTGGTTATTAACTACATCGCCTTCCCTTTCTATACTATCTATCCCAGTATTTATTGGCCCCTCCCCCCCCTTCCTAGTTTAAAATCTCCTCCAACCGTCTAGTAATCCTCTCCCCAAGCACTTGAGACCCTCTTGCATTCAGGTGCAATCCATCCCTGCTATAGAGATTGTACCCCAAAGCAAAATCAGCCCAGTGCTCTAAAAACCCAAAGCCCTCCTTCTTACACCAAGACTTCAGCCATGCATTGAGCTCCCTAATCTCCCGCTGTCTCTCTGGCGTAGCGCATGGCACAGGTAGTATCTCTGAGAATACTACCTTGGAGGTCCTGTTCCTAATCTTACTGCCTAAATCCCTAAAATTAGCTTTTAGGACTCTCCACCTTCCTTCCTTTGCATACTCAGCAAAGAAGGGTAAAAAAAAACTCACTAGGACTGTGTCCTGCTGCCAGAGAACAATCATTTTGAACTCACATTTGCTATAAATTTAGCTATGTTCTGAAGAATATCACACAGTTCCGTCCAAAATGAAAGACACATTACAAAATGCCAGGCAATTTTTCTCTGAACAAAAGAAACAGCTTTCTGCAGACATACATTTCAGCCTTATTGCACATTTACAGTGATGTGCAACAGATCCATCTAAGCACTTGCGAACAAGGGGTCCACATCTGGATTCACCATTACACTTAGGGTGACCAACCCTAAGAACAATTTGTATATACAGAAAAGTAGTCAGATTCTCAGACTCATCAGTTTGCAAAAAAACAAAAAACAAAAACAAACTAGGACTGTATCCTGACACAGCATGCAATATTTTTTAGCTCACAAGTGTCATAAACAGAGAAGAAATATTCTGAAGCACATAACACAGTTCTTGCCAAAATGAAAACATACTCAGTTGTCTAACATATTTATTTGTTTAATTATTTATGTGTTTTTAAAATTTTATTTTCATTCTTTTTTTTTTACATTGTCCACTCTATCTTATCACAGTTAGTCCAAAAAAATATATATAACTAAAAAACAAAATCAACAACTTATTTTCCCAGAACAATAAAAGTAAAATCAGCAAGCAACTTGGACCCCAGCTGCCTGTGTCTTGCCAGTCAGTCACACCAAAGTTTGGGGTATTTGGGTCAACCTCCTTCCTCCCTTCTTCTCCCCCATTATGTCCCAGACTCCCCTACTACAGAGAGCAAATGTCCTACCTAAAAGACTCCCTAAACTGAGCTTCAGTTCCCCTTTATTTGCCTATCTCCTCTAGCTCAAAAACATGCTGCTCTCTCCTCTCACAAACACAGAATGGCATGCTGTGAGAGCCTGACATCTTTTTATATGGCTGTAAAAAACTTTTGTGTGATGGAGAATGCATTTTCTACTCATTGATTTCAGGAAATTTTTTGCCAAGAGTAAAGTGCCATTTTTCACCGATTTCACTTTGAGGCAAAAATGTTTCCCCATCCCTACCCACGAGCTTGCAAAGAACTCACTAGGACTATATTCTGCTTCCAGAGTCCAATCTCTTTTAGCTCACAAGTGCTATACACAGAGAAGAAATATTCTGAAGAATATCCTACAGATCCTGCCAAAATGAAAGTTCACCCACTAAATACCAGACAGATTTTCTTTGAACAACAAAAACCACTAATGTACATTTCAGCCTTATTGTGTTTCTTCAGTGAGTACAACTGATCCTTCTAAGCACTTGTGAGCAAGAAGTGCATATCTGGATTCTATCATTACCCTTAAGGTGGCCAACTCTAACAGCAATTTGCATATACAGCAAAGAATTCAGAGATGCTCAACTAGGCTCATGAGCTTGCAAAAGTATGCAAAAATTCTCACTAGAACTGGGTCCAGCACACAAAATATAATTGTTTTTAACTTACTAGCACTATACACAAAAAATAAATATTCTGAAGCATATCACACATGTCTGGCCAAAATGACAGTTCAGGAAGAAAACACCAAACAATTTTTCTCTGAACAAGACAAACAGATAACCCCAAACAAATGTTTTATCATATTAGGCCTTGTTGCTAAGGTGCAACTGATTACTCAGAGAGCTTGTGAGCAAGCAGTCTACATCTGGATTCCCTCATAATCTGTAAGGTGACCAACCCAAAGAGTAATTTGCAAATACAGAGAAGTCAGAGATTGTCAACTAAGCTCATGAGCTTGCAAGGGTGTGCAAAAAGCTCATTAGGACTGTATCCTGCTACTAGGGGTGGACAAAAAGTGAGAAAAATTTCCTGCATGACTTTTCGCAAAAAAAAACAGACGATTTTTCTTGAAAGTTTTCTCGTTTTTTCCAATGCAAAATGTTCCTGCTTTTCACCTATTCCAGCAAATTATTAAGTATAACCTACAATGTGACAGAACTGTATGGTAGTGGTGGTGGGGGACTGGCGTAGTGTGATTGGTAGGACCTTGACAAACTGCATCCACCCCTGGAGGAGAGGGATCATCGTCATTTATTGATGCAGTCGGTTTTTGTACTAACACCTTACTCCCACGTACCTGCACTGCTCCACCTTTCCCCCTTCCGCTTATGCAATTGCTAGAGTTTACTCAACCAGTGTGTGTGTTTTCACGCTCTATAGTACACAACTGATGGAGTATGATGTCTAATATATTTATTTGTTTAATTTTTATTTATTTATTAATTAATTTATTTATTTATTTATTTATTAAGTTGTCCAACATATCTTATCACAGTTAGCCCCAAAAACATATATATAATTAAAAACAACTTCTTTCCCCAGACTTCCCCAGCACATAGACAATAAAAGTAAAATCAGCAAGCAATTTAGGCAGTTAGTCCAAAAAATATATATAACTAAAAAACAAAATCAACAACTTATTTTCCCAGAACAATAAAAGTAAAATCAGCAAGCAACTTGGACCCCAGCTGCCTGTGTCTTGCCAGTCAGTTACATCAAATGTTGGGGTATTTTGGGTCAACCTCCTTATTCCCTTCTTCTCCCCATTGTGCCCCAAGAGTCCCCTACTACAGAGAACAAATGTCCTACCTAAATGACTCCCTAAAACTAAACTTCAATTCCCCTTTATTTTACTATCTTCTTTAGCTCAAAAACATGCTGCTCTCTCCCCTCACAAACACAGAATGGCTGCTGTGAGAGCTGCCTGAAGCTAGTTTTGTTGGGAACATGTCAAACTGCTTCCTCCCTTGGAGTAGAAGGATCATCATCATTGACTTCACACGTTGAAACAACCATTGCTGCAGTCAGTATTTGAACTGTACTCTCACGTCCCTGCAACGACAATTCTTCTCTGAATGAGAGAAATTTCAAACTCTACATCTGCATTTTAACCTTATTGGTTTTTCTTCTCAATTGTGCATTTGATCCACCCTAAGCACTTGTGAGCAAGGGGTCCACATCTGGATTCCCCCATTACCCTTGGGGTGACCAACCCTAAGTACAATTTGCATATACAGATAAGAAGTTGGAGATGTTCAGCTAGGCTCATGAGCTTGCAGGAGTTTGCAAAAAGCTCAAAATGATGATGTACTGCAACTATGATGCAATCTCCTTAGCCATACACCTAGAATAAATATTCAGAAGCATATGTTATAGATCCTGTCAAAATTACAGCCCAGCCAAGAAATGCCAAACAATTATTTTCTGAACAAGGAAAGCAGCTAAGAAAAAGAAAGAAAGAAAAAAAATGGTTTCAACCTTTTTAGGCATCATCTACAAAGTGTAAGCACTTGTAATCAAGTGGTCCCATCTGTATTCTCCCATTAGGGTGACCAACACTTAGAGCAATTGGCATTTAAACAGAAGAAGTCAGGTATGCTATACTAAGCTCATAAGCTTCCAAGGTTATGCAAAAAGCTCACTAGGACTGTATTCTGCTTCTAGGGATCAATCTCTTTTAGCTCACAAATGCCATACATGAAGCATATCATACAAGACCTTCAAAATGCCAGACAATTCTTCTACGAACAAAGAAAACACCTAACTCCAGACATATATTTTGGCCTAGTTTGGTCACATCTTTGAGGTGCTGCTGATACCTCTGATAGTTTCAAGCCAGTGCCATACAAAGTGCAATACATAAAGAAATATTCAAAAGCATATCATACAGGTCTTACCATAAGGACAGTCCAGCCATGAAATGCCAATTTTTCTCTGAAAGTAAGAAACAACATCCCCTTGAAATATGTTTCAGCCTTATTGGTTCTTGTCAGTGAGAAACAGCTGATTCCGTTAGGCACTTGAGAGCAAGGGGTCTACATCTGAATTACTCCCATTACCCTTAGAGTGACCAACCCTTAGATCAATTTGCACACACAGAGAAGATGTCAGAGATACTAAGTGAAGCTCATGAGCTTGCAATGAAATACAAAAAACTAATTTGGGTTGTATTCTGCAGCCAGAGTGCTATTGCTTTTAGCCATGCGCAGAGAAGAAATATTCTGAAGCATATCATACAGGTCAAAGTGACAGTCCAGCCATGGCATGCCAGACAATTCATCTCTGAACAAGAGAAACAGCTAAGCCCAGATGTACATTTCTTTGTGCAGCTGATCCCTCTAAACATTTGTGATCAAGGGGTCCACATCTGGTTTCACCCATTACCCTTAGGGTGACCAACCCTAAAAGCAATTTGCATATACATAGAAGAAGTTAGAGATGCTCAGCTAGGTTCATGAGCTTCCAAGGGTATGCAAAAACTCAACAAGACCACATCCTGCAACCAGGGTGCAATCTGTTTTAGCCCACAAGTGCCATACTCAGAAAAAAAAATATTCTACAGGTCCTGCCAAAATGACAGCCCATTCATAATATGCCAGACACATCTTAACAAAACAAAACAAAACAAAACAAAACAAAACAAAACAAAACAAAACAAAACAAAACAAAACAAAACAAAACAAAACAAAACAAAACAAAACAAAACAAAACAAAACAAAACAAAACAAAACAAAACAAAAACAAAACAAAACAAAACAAAACAAAAACAACCTGCTTTTTAGTCTTGCTGTGTTTTATCTGTGAAGTGGATCTGACCCTTGTAAGCAAGTGGTCTATGTCTGGATTCCCCCATTAACCTTAGGGTGGCCAACAGAAAGAGCAATTTGCTCATAGGCTTCCAAGAGTATGCAATAAGCTTACTTGGACTGTGTCCTGTGCCTAGTGTGCAATCTATTTTAGCTTACAATGCCATACATGAAGCATATCATACAGGTCCTGCCAAAATGGCAGTCCTGCCACAAAATGCCAGACAATTCTTCTCTGAACATAGGAAACAGCTATCCCCAGACATATGTTTTGGCCTTTTTCGTTCTTGTCTATGAGGTGCACCTGATCCTTCTAAGTACTTGTGAGCAAGTTCCATACACAGAGAAGAAATATTCAGAACAGAAGCATATCATACAGGTTTTACTAAAATGATAGCCCAGCCATAAGCCAAACAATTCTTCTCCAAATAAGAAAAACAGCTAGTCCCAGAAATACATTTTGTCCTTATTGGCTTCATCAGTAAGGTGCCTCAAGGGGTTGAAATCTGGATTCACTCATTACCCTTAGGGTAACCTTTCCTAAGAGCAAACTGTAAATACAGAAAAGAAGTCAGAGATTCTCAACTAGGCTCATAAACTTGCAAGAGTATGCAAAAAAAAATTAAGCAGGACTGTATCCTGCACCCAGAGTGCAATCTTTTTTAGCTCCCAAGTGCCTTACACAGAAAAGAAATATTCTGAAACACATCACACAGTTTCTTCCAAAATGAAAGTCCAAGCACAAAAAAGGGATTACACCCTGGGCACAAGATACAGTCTTAATGAGTTTGTTGCATACCCTTGCAAGCTTTGAGCCTAGTTGAGCATCTCTGACTACATCTCTGTGTATGCAAATTGCTTATAAGATTGGTTACCCTAAGGGTAATGGGAAATCCAGTTATGGACCCCTTGCTCACAAGTGCCTAGAGGGATCAACTACCCCTCAAAATTGAGACTCAATAAAACAGAAAATTACTTTTTGGGCTAGTTGTTTCTCTTGTACAAAAAAAAAGTTATCTGGTATTTTTTGCTCACAAATGTTATACACGGAGAACAAATATTCTAAAGCATATCATACAGAACAGGCCAAAATAATAGTACAGCTACAAAATTCCAGACATTTTTTTTTTTTTTTGTATGAACAAAGGAAACCACTAACCTCACAAATTCTTTTCTTTTCTTTTCTTTTCTTTTCTTTTCTTTTCTTTTCTTTTCAGCCCTATTGCATCTCATCAGTGAGATACAGCTGTATCTTGTGAGCAAGTGGTCCATGTCTGTATTTCCCCATTACCCTTAGGGTGACTTATATAAAATCAATTTGCATATACAGAGAAGAAGTCAGAGATTCTCAACTAGGATCATGAGCTTGCAAAGGTAGGCAAAAAGCTCACTACGACAAAGTCCTGATCCCAGAGTGAAATCTTTCTAATTGCTTATTAATTTGTAGGCCCATTTTTTGTTTTGTTTTTTAACACTTTGAGTGCCAGAGGGGTATTTCATACCCCTCTGGCACTCAAAGGGTTAAAGAACAAGCTCTGAGGAAAAAAATGCCCTACTGGCCTAGTGTCAGCAGGTCATGTTGTGTTGGCCAGTGGCCATTGTCAAATGCCCTGAAGTAGATGCAGAATTTGTGACTGCTGTTCTTGCTGCTGCTGCTGAAAAATTTATGCAGCAGAATGATTAGGCAGCTGAATAGAAATGGGATCAACAACAGCAGTAACATTGGTGATGGATGATGAAGGTTCCACTTGCTACGAGTAGTGCCAATGATGCATCTGGCAGTGGCAGCACCATAACTAGCCCCCACCACTTCAGGTATATGTGGAGAAAAAAATAAGTTTGCCAATAATTCTTCTCCACCTGCCCCTCCTCCAAAATCATGGGTGTGTTGTTACTAGAATAGAAATTTTTCCCTTGAGAGCAGGAACTGTGCCTCTCATCAGCAACTGCAATGTGCACAGTGTGTGTGGTAAATAACACCTGGCACAACTCTATCCAAACACCATGACACCAGAAACCAAGTACTGCTGCTGTCACTATGTCCCTTGTCCACACCCCACTAAGGACACATAACTACTTGCTGACAGATTAATAGTAATGATTAGTGTTGAGCGAGCGTGCTCGGCCGATGCTCGGATCGGCTCGAGCATCGCTCTGCTCGGCACATGGCGGTACTCGTCGAGTACCGCCATGTGCTCGCCCGCCATGTTCGGGTGGCGGGGATCTGTGCCGGAGGAGGCACAGATCTGAAGACGCTCCGCTGGACCACCAGGGACTGGAGGTACGGGGGCATTGCGGAGATGAAGGGGGCATTGCGGAGATGAAGGGGGACATTGTGGAAGAGGGGCATAGCGGAGATGAAGGGGGACATTGTGGAAGAGGGGCATAGACTCTATGCCCCTCTTCCACAATGTCCCCCTTCATCTCCGCTATGCCCCTCTTCCACAATGTCCCCCTTCATCTCCTCTATGCCCCTCTTCCACAATGTCCCCCTTCATCTCCGCTATGCCCCTCTTCCACAATGTCCCCCTTCATCTCCTCTATGCCATAGAGGAGATGAAGGGGGACATTGTGGAAGAGGGGCATAGCGGAGATGAAGGGGGACATTGTGGAAGAGGGGCATAGCGGAGATGAAGGGGGCATAGCGGAGATGAAGGGGGACATTGCGGAGATGAAGGGGGCATTCGGAGATGAAGGGGGCATAGCGGAGATGAAGGGGGGCATTGACCAGGCACCCTCCCCTCATCAGAGCAGGGGGTGCCTGGTGTAATGCTCGTGTCGCCCCATTCAATTGAATGGGGCTCGGGTGCTCGGCCGAGCACTCGAGCCTCAGGGGGTGCTCGGTCAGAGCACCCGAGCACCCGAGCATCGGGGTGCTCGCTCAACACTAGTAATGATGAACCCTTTCTGCCACCAGCTTAGTATATTCTGAGTGATGGAATATACTCAGATGCCGCATTATTCCCTTCTTGCGATTCTCCTCCACCACACAGTGCACCACACAGTTTGCAATGGATGGACACAAACTGCCACATTCTAACATCTACAAAGTGGGTATAATTTTGCTCTGGATATAATGATGAATGAGGTGGATTGGCATAAGATGTAGTTACCCTAGAGCAAGAAGGTGATAGCTATCTAGTTGTTTTGCTCGTCATGGAACTTCCAGCCTCTGCCTGGGTTTCTCTATTCTTCCTCCTCTTTGATCTCCACCTCACCTTTTGATGCCTTTTAGGAGAGTCAGGGTGTACAACAACAGCAGCACTCAATTTCTGTGGTGAGTGTTTGGCTTTAGCATGTTTTACATAAATGTCATGGTGTCTGTGTTTCATGTGTGTTATCAGGGTGGTTGTGCAAAAGCATGTTCCCTCCTTTCCCCTTCTCACTGACTTGTCACAGTTGTGCACAGTGCTGTTGTTGATGACTGTCCTGTTCCTGCCCCAAGAGAAAAATAGTCCCACACCCATGACTACAGGGGCGACGGAAAAGGTGGAGAAGAATGTCCTCTTTCTTCTTCTCCTCCCCATTCCCCTTCTCTGTTTGGGGAAGAGGATGATGTTGCTGCTATTGCTGCTACTGCCTCAGAATCAACACTGCAACTAGGACCAGGAGTATTGCTGATGCTGGCAAGTGGAACCTGTTCTAGTCATGCATCACTTGTTGACTCCCATTCCCATGGTGTCCATGGTGGTCTGTGGTACACTAGCCTGCTCTTCAGCATCCTACTGCCCTTGAAGAGAAGTTTCAAACTCCGCAAACTCCAAAAGCTCACTGCTGGTGGTGTTGGCGATGCCCATCCCCATCCCTGTCTCCCATTCCTTCTCAGTTTGTGCTAAAAAGGCCATCAGTGTCTCTTCCACCCCAGATTCTCCAGCATCATCATCACCACCACTAGTCCCTACGTGCTGCTGCTCCAGTATTATAGACATCTCACCGCTAATTGGAGGAGGTGATGAGAAATGTGATAAAGGGTCCCCTAATATCACACTTGCCATTTCTTGGTGACCTGAAGAAGACAGACTGGCAGCACTAGAAGTAGGCACAGGCAGCTAATCTGTACTCCTGGTGGTGGTTGTATTATTGCTGCTAGGTAACAATTCTGTCTTCTTCAGGATCATGTTCCACTTGGACAATGTCGTGGGGGAAACAGGAATCCCAGAGAATGGTGGGGGCTCCCTTGACTGCTAGTCTGGACGCTCCTGCTACCACTCACCTAACACCCAGCTGCTTCACCATCACTGTTACTAGTACTACCACTAGCAACAACCACATCAATTTCAACCCCTGAGTCTTCCTCCACACAGTCACTACAATAATATGATGATTACGCCCTTCTTCACTCCTAACACTAACAATCTGCTCAACCTTCTTAATAGCCGTACTAGCACTGACAGGATGCTTGGAGATGGCAAGTGTGACTTAGGGTCCCCTGCTGTCACACTTGGCATCATCTTCTCCTTCCCCAATTCTGAGTATTACAAGACACACTGGCAGCAGGTTCAGCACTCGTGGCAGCAGGGGCAGCACATCTGACAGCAGGCACAACACTGGAGGCAGCAGGGGCAGAACGTCTGGCAGCAGGCACAGCACTGGTGGCAGCAGGGTCAGCACATATGACAGCAGATTCAGCACTTTCAGCAGGCACAGCACTGATGGCAGCAGGGGCAGCACATCTGACAGCAGGCACAACACTGATGGCAGCAGGGGCAGCACGTCTGCAGGCACAGGCAGCTGACCTGTCCTGTTCTCACTACTACCGTCTTCTTCCTCCCTTGATATTAATTTCCCCAAGATACCTAGCAGTGATTTAAGGGGACAGGACAGCATTGGGTCTGTAGTGGTCACTACCTCCTCCTCTTCAGACTCAATGGACACATAAGGTTCTTCCAGTTCCACTTTTTATTATTTTTAAACTTTCTCATAGGTATAGCAGTCACTATGAGCCTCTCCTGTCTCAATTTTGCCTCAAGAGCACAGCAGAACAGCACCACATTCTGTAGCTCTGTAGCTGCATTTATTGTGTTTCACTTCCTGGAAAACATCATGTTTTTATAGTGAAAAGTCAGAAAAAATGGAGAAGAATTTTTGCCAATGGATGAAAAATGCAAAGATTTTAATTGTTGTTTTTTTTTTTTTTTTTTTTTTTTTAAAAGCTTTATTAAGAAATTCAAGAGCTTTACAAAGGTACAAAAACTTCAGAATTGTTACATAAAATTTTCCATCTCGAATGAGAACATATGAAGATAGCATAACAAGATGTTATAGCTATATACGTAATTGAAAAGTACATATAATATTAATCATAAGAAAATAATAAAGAGAAAATAAAAATCAAGTAAATACATAATAAAAGAAAAGAAATAACCAACAGTAATAAACATCATTTTGGTTTATCTTATTATTTCTAAAGCATGTTTTTATGTTGATAAATCATTAATAATAACCATATGGAAGATAGTCGTAAGTTGACCATTGATCATGGGAGAGGGTAGGAGAGGAAGACAGAAAGAAGAGTAGTACAACGCTAAGACAAGAAAAGAGAAAGAAAGTGTAAGGATCCAAAGGACACAAAAGGGATACTGAAGGGAGGAAGGGGGAGGAGAGGTGGCACCCAAGGACTACAATGTACTAGATCGTGGTTTGAGGCGGACTATAGGACAGCGAAATGTAGTTGTAACGTGTCAATCAACGCTTAGAGGAAACAACTCTTCCATTGCTACCTGAGAACAGTGTCCTCCCATATCAATCAATGGAAATATGGAATAGTTAGGGCCAAGCAGACCAAACTGCATCAAAGTCAGACAACGTTGATGTAGAGATGGCATGGCATTTTTCCATACGTCTAACTTCAGATATTTTTGTGTGCCATAGTGAGAGTGGCGGAGCAAGGGCTTGCTTCCAGTATAAAGGAATTAAAGACTTCGCCCCGTTCAACAAAGCACTGATCAGTCTCCTATGAGTAGGAGAGAGTCTAAAGGGAAGGCGATCAAAAAATTGAAACAGACATACTAAAGGGTCTCTAGTCAAAGTCAGGGATAGAGCTTCGTTAATCTCTTTGAGTATATGATCCCAGTATGTTTCAATAACTGGACAAGACCACCAGATGTGTGTTGATGAACCACCATTAGAAAGACACCTCCAACACTGGGGTGAGGACTGAGGAAAAATATAAGAGAGATAAAGAGGGGTTAGGTGCCATCTGGTGATCAGCTTATAATTTAATTCTCAGGTTTGTGAGTCCCTTGCAATATGAAAGTTGTTTCTAAAAATCTTAGACCAGTGTGATACCTCGAGCGAGATTGAGAGCTCTTTTTCCCAGATCTTAAGAAAGTACAATTTAGGGGCTTCATCTACCTGACTTAATAGATTATAGCAAAAGGACAAAGGTCGAAACTTTACAGGAATGCGAGTTAAATGTTTTTCGAAAACTGTCAAGTCTCTAGCCCTATAACCACTTCTCCATTCCCGATGTATCCAATCGTGAATCTGCAAAATACACCACCATGGGCAAGCTAGATCTTTGAACGTGGCTTGCAAAGTTGACAGGGATGGAGGGACTTGAGAGGGGATCAACTTCTGCAGGGTGGTCTGGTCCCTTTGATTTAATTGGTTAAAAAAAATATGGGAAGAACCGGGTGGGAAGTCTGGATTTCCCACAAGTGATTTGAGCGGAGAAGGTGAAGGAGCTAAATTATGAGTGAACCTGCTTTCATCCCAAATCGAAAGAATATGACTCAAGACAATGTGCATCTTGCAAAATCCAGGTCTGGAAGCTGGATTAGCCAGAAGTATTTGAGACGGAACCAGATTACTTAATAATGGGGTGAGCACTTGAATCCAATGTTTCGGAGGAACGGAGGACATATCAAAGACCTTTGAGAGAGCTGAAGCTTTATAATATTTATATATATCTGGAAGAGCAAGCCCTCCATCGGCAATTTTCCTAGTAAGAATATCTTGACGTAACCTAGGTTTTTTGTTCTCCCAAACAAATGCCTTAATTACTGAGTTTATTGTTGATAATAACTTGTAAGGAATGCGAATTGGCATAGCATTAAATAAAAACAGAAGTCTGGGTAAAAGTACCATTTTTGTGATATTGACCCTGCCAATCCAGGAAGCGTGTATATGCCGCCACCTGGCGATGTCAGCAGAAATGGTAGAAAGCAGAGGGTTTATATTTATGGTAGGTAAAGAGGAAAGGACCGGAGAAAGATATACACCTAGATATTTGATTTGACCCGGGGACCAGTTGAAAGGGAAGTATGACTTTAAATGAGAGACCTCACTCTGCCCTAAATTGATGTTCAATATGGTGGATTTCCCTAGGTTTATTTTGGCTTGTGAAAGTGTGGAATATTCTTCCAGCAAGGAAAGGAGAGAGGAAAGAGAATGACGCGGGTGGGATAATAAAAACAAAGTATCATCGGCGTAAGCGGACACTTTTATGGATAAACTACCAAAGCCTATCCCTAGTATGTCAGGCGATGATCTGACGAGACTTAAAAGGGGTTCTAGAGAGAGAATGAATAAAAGTGGCGAGAGGGGGCATCCTTGTCTTGTGCCATTACTTATACTAAAGAGGTCCGAGAAGGTACCGTTTACTAGGACCTTGGCAGTGGGCGAATTATATAGACTTTTGATACCAGCCATCATTTTGGGACCTATACCAAAATGTTGTAGCACCCCAAACAAATATTTCCAATGCACCCTGTCGAACGCTTTTTCAGCGTCTGTTGATATAAATATAGATGGGATATCGTTAGTCAGAGCTGATTGAATAGCTGAAATTGCAATTGTAGTACAATGTCTAACTTCCCTGCCAGGCATAAAGCCATTCTGATCAGGGTGTATCAATTTAGGTAGAAATCTATTGAGCCTAGAGGCCAAAATTTTGGCAAATATCTTAAGATCTGTGTTCAACAGAGAGACTGGACGATAATTAGCACAGTCAGATGGATCCTTATCCTGTTTATGAATGACAACAATAGTAGCTTCCAGAGTTTGGGGTGCGAAAGGGGAGCCAGATAAGACCGCATTATAAGCGTCACAGAGATGGGGGACCAGAGTGTCCTGAAAGATGCTGTAATATTTGAGGGGAAACCCATCTGGGCCAGGACTTTTCCCAGAAGCAGAGGATTTCAAAGCAGACCGTATTTCATCCTCTGTAATGGGGCATTCTAAACTATCTGAGTCATCAGGGGAAAGAATATTGACTCCAGATTTCTCTAAGAAAAGACGGAGTTTTGCACTGGGAAAGGAGGGACTACCTGCAGCAGCACTATCAAGATTGTACAAGTCCTGGTAGAAAGAACGAAATGCTGCAGCAATGTCAGGGTAAGTCAAAGCATGAGCCCCAGATCTGGAGATAATTTTAGACACTAACGTTGCTTTACGTTTGACGGCTACAATTCTTAATAAAAGTTTACCACATTTATTCCCTGCTAAGTAGGCTTGATATTTACTCCACATAAAGGATTTTGTCACCTGTTCTCGTAAAATGGCATTGAGCTCCTCTCTTTTATCAGTTAAACGTTTCAGGGTCTCTACCGTTGGTGATTTAATATGGTCTAGCTCCAAGAGGCGTAAAGCACTAATATGATCTTGTATTAAACGCATTTTCAGTTTTTTCTGGTGGGCGCCCAGTTTGATCAAATGGCCACGTATAACGCACTTGTGTGCTTCCCACATTATTGGAGCAGGTGTGTCGTCAGAAGAATTAAAGGAGAAATATTCCTTAAGGTGATCATTAATTTGAGTTTTAATGTTCTGGGGGTTCAGAAGAGAGTCATTGAGTCTCCAGTTAGTATTCCGCGCCCTATTGGTAGGGAAAATAAGAGAAAGAGAGATTGGAGCATGGTCAGTCCAAGATGCCGATTCAATGCGGGCAACTGTAAGGAATTCTAGGAGATATTGGGAAATGAAAAGATAATCAATCCTACTGTGTGATGAGTGTGGATGAGAGAAAAAAGTGTAGTCCCTATCTTGAGGGTGTGTTAACCTCCAGGCATCCACCAGATGTTTTAGGGAAATATCCCTGTGCAGTCGCTTCAGGTGTACCTTTCGAAAAGGGGATTTCCCTGAGGAATTATCTATTTCAGGTGTCATGGTCATGTCACCACCAAATATTATACGTCCTGAAGTGTCATCGTCCAAGAGGGATAAGGTCTTAGTCAAGAAAGCAATTTGATTAGTGTTGGGAGCATAGAGATTCAGGAGAGTAATAGGTTTACCAGAAATCAAGCCCTTTAAAAGAAGAACTCTCCCTTCCTGATCAGACTGCATATCTGTGAGGGTCCAGTGCAGAGAAGAAAGGAGCAAAATCCCCACCCCCTTCCTCTTTTCAGGAGCTGAGGAAAAATAAGAAATTGGGAAATGTTTATTGTGAAACTTGGGAGGATTAGAAGCTTTAAAATGTGTCTCCTGCACGAAAACAATGTCTGCTTTCAACCTATCGAAATCCTTAAGAGCTATTGCCCTTTTCTCTGGAGAGTTCAAACCCCTAGCGTTGACCGACACTATCTTAAGGGACATCATAGCAATTTTCAATTGAGTCCAGGGGGCCACCCCTCCCCCCTAAGAGAAGGAAGAGAGGGAAAGGAGAGGAGAAGAAGAAGAGAAAGAGAAGAGAAGGGAAAGAAGGGAGCCGTGCATCTACGCAGTTGAGCATTGGTATGTAGCAGTCGTAGACAGTAAGTGCCCGAAGGCCTGTGTAAGGCGAGACCTAGGGGGAACATAGAGTCCAAACACACAGTGGGAAGTACCACTGAGTCTAATGAGTATAAGCGTAGTGGAGTGTATTGTGCTCATAGAATTGTATCCGCTGGAGCAGGACGGTATATGGGAGTCAAAGTATGGATGAATGGTGTATGTTCTGAAGGGCTAAAGTGTGGGACACAAAAGAAAAGTATATATATATATAACACAGAGCCCGTGTCCTGCCGAGCAAGGGAAGCCAGGTTAAACTACCCTTGCCAGGGGGACACAGACCCTACAAACTATATCAAAGCAGACAGGGATATGGTGTAGATCAAGCGAACATTCATATATACATAACTATAAGCAGCAAGTACTAGAGTAGAGCTAATATTATCTATCTGCCATCTCCCTCCCACACCACATAAAAACAGGTGGTCTGAGAACAAGAGGGCACACCACCCACATGCAAAGCTAAGTCTTATCGCACTAATAGTATAAATAAAAGGGCAAGATTGAGACTTTCCAATAACCCTGCCACCCTTCAAATCTCCCTGGGTAATCCCCATCCAGTCAAATATATGATACATGATCCCTATCACAACCAACTCCCAGGCATCTGTACACCTCGTATCTTAAAACACTATTCCCGGATGTCAAACCCTATATAGCTTCATCTACTGATCGAAGTTACATCATACCCCTAAGGAAAAATAAGGTATTCAGTACAATTCTAGTTCTAGTATCCTGAAGGAACATAAATATGATGATAATAGTACTAACGTTAGAGTATGTTCTAGACTTTAAACTAGTTGCAACCAACAAACAGAAAACATTAAACAAAATGAACCTGATGAAAGTGGCTCTTGCCACCAGTAACTGAATGACTCCATATTCAGGTGAAGAGGGAGAAAGCATTACCCTCAGGGAGGCATGGTGCCATAGTCAAGTACCTTCAGAGGGAATCATCATCCGAGCAAAGAGTCTACTCCGCTTCCAATATAGCAAGAACTGTGCTGGAGCAGTTCATGTTGTGTTATTGTCCAAAACAATCTGCTGGTCTGGGTAGGGTTCCAGACGTCTCTGCTTCTTCTTATGTGCCGGGGATCCTGGTGACCAATCCATCCTTCTAAGATTTCTCTGGGGCAGCGGAGATGTAGGTAGGTCTGGAACCTTAGGCGCTTCGATTCCTAGTGTAGAGCAGAATAAAGGAATCTCTTCAGAAGACCGTAGCGTAGCCACCTTGCCATTCATCTGGGCTGTGAGAGCAAATGGGAAATTCCAACGGTATTTCAGATTCAATGACCGGAGATGGTCTGTGAGAGGTTTAACCGATCTCCGGAGACCCAGAGTGAAGGAAGAGATGTCGTCGTATAGTTGTATCTGGGCACCCGCACACATCAAGCGAGGGGAGTCCCTTCCTTTACGTAGAATTTTCTCCTTCAGAGCAAATCGGTGAAAACAAATGAGCACATCCCGAGGGGTGTCAGGATCCTTTGCCTTCAACGTGCGGTGTATCCTTTCAAATTGTATAGCCTCTGGAGGAGTATCACCCAGTAGCGAAGAGAAAAAGGCGGACAAAACCTTGCTTAGATCTTGGGTCAGTACTGATTCCGGCAGGTTTTTAACCCGGATATTACATCTGCGCCCTCTATTTTCTAGGTCATCTAGTTTAAGCTTCAGATACTGAATCTCATTACATTGCTCAAACACAAGACTTTCCACCGAGCTGATGTGTTCTGAATTAATGCCAAAGTTTTCCTCCACCATAACCACACGTTGTGTTAGCTGTGAGATATCAGAGGCCATTTTGGCAAGTTCCGTCTTCAGCGTGGCTTTCATGTCTGTCATATATCTCTCTAAGTCGTCCTTAGTCGGCAGGGTGGATAGAAATGCCGTTAAATCAGGAGCAGTGGAAGGTAAGTTCGCCATTGGTGCAGTCATAGAAGTCAGAGGCTCAGCACTCTGTACACTCATCGTGCTGCTTGTGTCTTTGGCGCCACCCGCGTCTGCAGAGGCGTCAGGACAAAATGGCGCTTCAGCGGGAAGTGAGTCTGAATGTCGCACAAAGTACGGACGTATCAAATTAGGAGGTGTAGAATCTTTCTTCTTCTTTCTCCCAGTCATCCGTGAAATGTATATGCGTAAGATAAATCAAACGGAGTGAATGATCTCCACTTTTCTAACTGTTATTCATCTCAGTGGCACTGAGCGCTTCCACTATGCGTCTGTCTCCATGAGCGTCCAGGCCACGCCCCCTTAATTGTTGTTTTTAAAGTGGATTTTCCCATGAAAAAGCACACAACAGCGTGGTTTTTGCAGATTTTGTCGTGGGGCACAATGGACCTTTTGCCCCCTATATTCAAGACACTCAACATCACATCATGTGTTGTATAACTGCAAATACAGAGTATACATTCACATGGGGTTAATTTTACGTATCTATTAAATCTTCGTGAATGAGGTAGAAGGTTTGAGGAGACATTGCTTAATATCCAGAATGTTGTGTTTTGCACAAGGAAGATCCATGCCCAAAGAAGATAATAGTCAATATTTAGATAGGAATAGCAGCTGTTTTTTATTGATTTGGTGAAGAAGTCTTTTTATAAGTAGACCTGTGTTTAAAGAAAACAGATGTGGCCACCCAACAGGTGTTCTCTCCAAATGAGTCAACAGTCCAGGAATCAGAAAAATAGAAAAGAAGAACACAATGTGGACAACTCAAGTACCATAGCTAATGTAGTAAGATGGAGGACGCCTCACCCATTGGTTACAGATCACACAATGAGTAATGAGTTCGGAGTTGTGAACAACCAAAGAGGTCCTCAGATTCTAAAAGTATTATTATTTATGCTTTTACAACCATGTGAGAGTTTGGGTAGTTATCAAGATAGTCAATCATAGAAAACAGTATTGTGTCAGATAGCATTGGAGGGGAACTCGATGAGTCAATTCACATATGTCAATATGCAATCAGTCAAGAGAAGGATTGCTGTGTAAAGGCTAAACAATATCTTGCTTGTGAGTAGCCAGTAAAGGACAAACGGTAAGGTGCTGATGTGGCCTGCTTTGTTCTAAGGCATGTTCCCATTTAAAGCACTTATTAATAGACCTTGTTCTTTTGAATTATGTCAGAAAGCCAAAATTGGAAGTGTGATAAAGATTCTGTAGGCTACAAATTACCTTTCAAACTAGTCATCCTCTCCAATCCTGCTCAATCACAAGTTGTACTTATTGTAACGGTCATGGTTAAAACTTGAACTGGGTTTGGAACTCCTGATGTAGGCCTCAATCAGTTATTCATGTCAGGTTGACTCAATTTGTTCCAAAATGCATTTAAGCTGAAGCAGATAAACCTGAGAACACAGGTGGTTTTAAGGAAAAAATAATACATTTTGGGCTAGGATGAGTGAGGATTAGGTTATATAAATTAGAATTGATCAGAGACACATCTTCTCCTGTTGACCCCCCCACACTTTTCCTTTAGTTCTACCTTCTCGAAACACATGTGCATAGAAGACTAATGGTAGGCAAATGTATAGTTAATTTTAGTTATCTCCAAGAAAATCCCAATCAAAATTCTGTTATGTGCTATTACCTGTTTTGGCCCAAGAGATGAACATACCTTTATGCACCTATACATATTGGGTTTCATTGCATGCAAAAGACATGTGGCATTCACATTTCATACTTTTTTTCTGTGTTATGCTACGTGTGCTAGGCATGTTGTACAGTAAAATGTGACTTTACTATACATTTTTGAAGTCTTCCTGAAAATCCCTATTTTTATCAAAATGTCCTTGTTGTTTCTTCATTTCATGTAGGTATAGACTTCAGCCATTAAAATTTATAAGTTAGTCTACATACAGAAAATGCAATGCTTTTATATAGGTAATGTGCTGTGTTAGGGTTTTTTTTACTATGTAACCAATTAAATTTGCATTTTAGTTCATAAAGTTTTAAAATACCTTTTTGTGCTCTTGTTACGGGTCTCTGTAGATAAAACTATACAAATTTAGTAGTTTTGTACTGAGTGAATTCAGGAACTTAACAATAATTGAAACTTCCACAACCAGTAGGAATGTTTTGATATTTTGTGTATATTTCAGCAATTTCAGTAATTATTGTATTAAATTTGATATTGTTGACAACATAGTTTGCTACACAATGCAAGATTAACTTTGTCACCAAAAATCTGTATCTGTTATGAAAAAAATTAGACTTTTCCAAATATAACTAGAGAGGAATCATACCTAAATAGATTAATAGCACAATTCTGATGTATCTGGCCACCAGGGAATGAATGAATGAATATGTTTATTTATATAGTGCCACAAGTGTACGCAGTGCTTTACAATTTCAGGGTTTAAACAATACAGGGTTACAGGTGCGAGGTCCCTGCCCGAAAGCTTACAATCTAAAGCGGTAATGGGAGCCATACAGAGTATATTAGGGTCAAGTGCTGAATACAGTGCTAGTTCTCATGATAATAGAGGACATCAGTAATATAAATAATTTATAAGAGCGTTCATTGTACAACATCAGTGCCTTCTAGCATGTTGAGATTTTATCCATGAGGTGCATTTTCAAGCGAGATTTGAAGGTTATCAGAGAGGTGAAGTGGTGCAGGTTGGATGGTAGAGCATTCCATAGATACGGAGCAATAAGAGAAAAAGGTTTGATACGTGACAGAACTGTAATGACAAAAGGAGCTGAGAGAAGACAGTCATTGGCTGAATGTAAGTGGCGGGATGGGGTATAACGGGAGATCAGAGTGGAAATGTAAGAAGGAGTAGAGGAGAGAAGTGTCTTGAAACAGAGAAGTAAGATTTTGTAAGATATCCGGAGTTTGATAGGCAGCCATTGGAGAGTTTTGAGGAGGAGTGGGGCAGGGACAAACCTAGGTGACAGAAGAGTAATTTGTGCTGCAGCATTCTGTATAGATTGAAGTGGTTGGAGATGGGAAGCAGGAATGCCAGACACAAGAATGTTGCAATAGTCCATGCGGGAGAGGATGATTGAGTGTATAAGAAATTGTTAATGATATTTTGTCACTTTTCATGTGGGGAGTTATCACTATCAATTAAATGTTATTGGTTTATAATCTGAACTATATTTTGCTCATTTCTAAAATGCTGCAAACAAAATGTCAACTCACTTATATTATACTGTACAATACCATAATACAACCATATATGTTATACATTGAATTATATTGATTTGACCTAGGCTAGTATTACATTATCGGTATACATGCTCTAAAGAATCCTGATTATCATACCAAACGAGTAAGTCTTCCCAATATCCAGTATGTGCACAGAGGGAAAACCTAGTGCATACAGATGTTATGTATCATAGCAAATAAAACAATTCAGTTTCTAAAATAAATAAAACAATTGATAATGTATTCCTTTTGTAATATATTTGTAACATAAATGTACTGTATGTGCTGAAAAATGTTCACAGCTTGCCCATTTCTGCTGCTGTGTAAAATTGTGTATTACTGAGACCTCAACAGTGACCAGAAATAAAAATTCTACATTTGATATTTAGCATTTCTCCAGTATGCACTTAAAAATAACAGGATATTATAATTTTTCTTGTATAAACATTCCTGGGTGGGTGTTATTACCATTTATAAATGTGTTCTATAATAACCCAGGATCAGTTTCGACAGTAATAAAAACATATTTACCGCTCTTTTCCTTTATTATTTAAGGTTTATTCAGACTATTCACACAAATTTGGATCACTTTCCCCTTAACTATTATAACATTGTCATATCACTAAATGTAAATTTACTCAGATCCATAAATATATAAATGGTATAACTATTTAGGTATTTCCTTAATATCATGTTAAGTGAATGATTCCTTGAGTGAATTTGCATCTTTGCATCATTACATCACTGTGTTCAATACAGAAATGCATTATTTCATTGTGTAATAATTATTTTAAACAAGGAGTTCTGTGTTATTCCCCATGTCATATCAATAAATGTAAATTTACTCAGATCCATAAGTATATAACTGGTATAACTATTTAGGTATTTCCTTAATATCATGTTAAGTGAATGATTCCTTGAGTGAATTTGCATCTTTGCATCATTACATCATTGTGTTCAATACAGAAATGCATTATTTCATTGTGTAATAATTATTTTAAACAAGGAGTTCTGTGTTATTCCCACTTACGTGGGAGCTCTTTCCTTGCAGTTTCACATTAGCAGATATTTCTCTGCTGCTCTTAGGAATTGTTAAGGCAGACATTTAAGTTGCATGCTATGAGCTGTTGTCTATTGCAGGAGAGAAGAACATCAGTGGTTTCCTCTCCAACTGTCCCCATATACACAACAACAAGATAAGAAAAAAACATCCAGTAATAAATGCGTTGCATGAAATATACTCTAATGTTATGAACTAAGAATATATTCATATGAAAATTCATTTCATGTTCAGAAGTCCTTTAGGTTTCAGTGACATATCCTCTTTCAATTGTGTGCAGGTTGACTAAGAAAGAAAAAGTAAACTTTCACATTTATTTGGTTATAATAGTTGCCTTCGGAGTAAACGTTTCATACATAATGAATGCTTGAAGGAGATTTTATCATATATCATGCATATGTTTTCTTGAATCTGTAAGAAATATTTTGAGAACGTTTCATTAAAAAGAAATATGCTGCTTATTTAAATGGATAAAGACAAGCACTGTGTATATTAAAAAACAACATGGGAAGCTTTGCATCAATCATTAATGTGGTCTATGTATAGTCTTTAATGTAGCTCATTGGGATAACCATGGAAAAGAAATGCATGTACCCATCTCAGCTTTTGTGTCAGGTTAATGCAGTGGAAAAATCATAAACATTTGTAAGATATGAACATTACATTGGTTACAAAATTGATTATGCAGCTCATGCATTGAATTAATGGTTACAATAATAAAGACATCTCCCTCATGAAAAAATATATAAACATTATATTTTGTTCTGTTAAACTAGGTTTTTTCAGAGTATTCACACAAATTTGGATCACTTTCCCCTTACTATTATAACATTGTCATATCACTAAATGTAAATTTACTCAGATCCATAAGTACATAACTGGTATAACTATTTAGGTATTTCCTTAATATCATGTTAAGTGAATGGCTCCTTGAGTGAATTTGCATCTTTGCATCACTATATCATTGTATTCAATACAGAAATGCATTATTTCATTGTGTAATAATTATTTTAAACAAGGAGTTCTGTGTTATTTCCAATTACGTGGGAGCTCTTTCCTTGCAGTTTCACATTAGCAGATACTTCTCTGCTGATCTTAGGAACTGTTAAGGCAGACATTTAAGTTGCATGCTATGATCTGTTTTCTATTGCAGGAGAGAAGAACATCAGTGGTTTCCTCTCCAACTGTCCCCATAGACAACAAAAAGAAGATAAGAAAAAAAAGTAATAAATGTGTTGCATGCAATATACTCTAATGTTATGAACTAAGAATATATTCATTTGAAAATTAATTTCATGTTCAGAAGTCCTTTAGGTTTCAGTGACATATCCTCTTTCAATTGTGTGCAGGTTGACTAAGAAAGAAAAAGTAAACTTTCACATTTATTTGGTTATAATAGTTACCTTCGGAGTAAACATTTCATACATAATGAAAGCTTGAAGGAGATTTTATCATATATCATGCATATGTTTTCTTGAATCTGTAAGAAATATTTTGAGGACGTTTAATTAAAAAGAAATATGCTGCTTATTTAAAAGGATAAAGACAAGCACTGTGTATATTAAATAACAACATGGGAAGCTGTGCATCAATCATTAATGTGGTCTATGTATAGTCTTTAACCCCTTAAGGACCAGCGGTCCTGGGATGTTTCCATCCCATAAGGACTGCTTTGATCCTTGCCGACACTCCGGTACACATGAACTGTTGCGTGTATCGGTGCACCGCTTTGGGGCCTGAAAGAGATCGCTCCAGTCTTAGAGCGGTCGATTTTAGGCCCTATTTACACTTGCAGCACTCCCAGTGGAGCACTGTAAGTAAAAAGTATGTGACGTACTATGACTGTCATCGGTCCTTAAGGGTATAATGTAGCTCATTGGGATAACCATGGAAAAGAAATGCATGTACCCATCTCAGCTTTTGTGTCAGGTTAATGCAGTGGAAAAATCATAAACATTTGTA
The DNA here is from genome assembly GCA_037306005.1 of Rhinophrynus dorsalis. NCBI lineage: Eukaryota > Metazoa > Chordata > Amphibia > Anura > Rhinophrynidae > Rhinophrynus > Rhinophrynus dorsalis. The sequence continues at coordinate 135,488,724 of CM074724.1, forward strand.
AGATATGAACATTACATTGGTTACAAAATTGATTATGCAGCTCATGCATTGAATTAATGGTTACAATAATAAAGACATCTCCCTCATGAAAAAATATATAAACATTATATTTTGTTTTGTTAAACTAGGTTTTTTCAGAGTATTCACACAAATTTGGATCACTTTCCCCTTACCATTATAACACTGTCATATCACTAATCCATAAGTACATAACTGGTATAACTATTTAGGTATTTCCTTAATATCATGTTAAGTGAATGACTCCTTGAGTGAATTTGCATCTTTGCATCATTACATCATTGTGTTCAATACAGAAATGCATTATTTCATGTGTAATAATTATTTTAAACAAGGAGTTCTGTGTTATTTCCAATTACGTGGGAGCTCTTTCCTTGCAGTTTCACATTAGCAGATACTTCTCTGCTGATCTTAGGAACTGTTAAGGCAGACATTTAAGTTGCATGCTATGATCTGTTTTCTATTGCAGGAGAGAAGAACATCAGTGGTTTCCTCTCCAACTGTCCCCATGGACAACAAAAAGAAGATAAGAAAAAAAAGTAATAAATGTGTTGCATGCAATATACTCTAATGTTATGAACTAAGAATATATTCATTTGAAAATTAATTTCATGTTCAGAAGTCCTTTAGGTTTCAGTGACATATCCTCTTTCAATTGTGTGCAGGTTGACTAAGAAAGAAAAAGTAAACTTTCACATTTATTTGGTTATAATAGTTACCTTCGGAGTAAACATTTCATACATAATGAATGCTTGAAGGAGATTTTATCATATATCATGCATATGTTTTCTTGAATCTGTAAGAAATATTTTGAGGACATTTAATTAAAAAGAAATATGCTGCTTATTTAAAAGGATAAAGACAAGCACTGTGTATATTAAAAGACAACATGGGAAGCTTTGCATCAATCATTAATGTGGTCTATGTATAGTCTTTAATGTAGCTCATTGGGATAACCATGGAAAAGAAATGCATGTACCCATCTCAGCTTTTGTGTCAGGTTAATGCAGTGGAAAAATCATAAACATCTGTAAGATACGAACATTACATTGGTTACAAAATTGATTATGCAGCTCATGCATTGAATTAATGGTTACAATAATAAAGACATCTCCCTCATGAAAAAATATATAAACATTATATTTTGTTTTGTTAAACTAGGTTTTTTCAGAGTATTCACACAAATTTGGATCACTTTCCCCTTACCATTATAACACTGTCATATCACTAATCCATAAGTACATAACTGGTATAACTATTTAGGTATTTCCTTAATATCATGTTAAGTGAATGACTCCTTGAGTGAATTTGCATCTTTGCATCATTACATCATTGTGTTCAATACAGAAATGCATTATTTCATGTGTAATAATTATTTTAAACAAGGAGTTCTGTGTTATTTCCAATTACGTGGGAGCTCTTTCCTTGCAGTTTCACATTAGCAGATACTTCTCTGCTGATCTTAGGAACTGTTAAGGCAGACATTTAAGTTGCATGCTATGATCTGTTTTCTATTGCAGGAGAGAAGAACATCAGTGGTTTCCTCTCCAACTGTCCCCATGGACAACAAAAAGAAGATAAGAAACAAAAGTAATAAATGTGTTGCATGCAATATACTCTAATGTTATGAACTAAGAATATATTCATTTGAAAATTAATTTCATGTTCAGAAGTCCTTTAGGTTTCAGTGACATATCCTCTTTCAATTGTGTGCAGGTTGACTAAGAAAGAAAAAGTAAACTTTCACATTTATTTGGTTATAATAGTTACCTTCGGAGTAAACATTTCATACATAATGAATGCTTGAAGGAGATTTTATCATATATCATGCATATGTTTTCTTGAATCTGTAAGAAATATTTTGAGGACATTTAATTAAAAAGAAATATGCTGCTTATTTAAAAGGATAAAGACAAGCACTGTGTATATTAAAAGACAACATGGGAAGCTTTGCATCAATCATTAATGTGGTCTATGTATAGTCTTTAATGTAGCTCATTGGGATAACCATGGAAAAGAAATGCATGTACCCATCTCAGCTTTTGTGTCAGGTTAATGCAGTGGAAAAATCATAAACATCTGTAAGATACGAACATTACATTGGTTACAAAATTGATTATGCAGCTCATGCATTGAATTAATGGTTACAATAATAAAGACATCTCCCTCATGAAAAAATATATAAACATTATATTTTGTTTTGTTAAACTAGGTTTTTTCAGAGTATTCACACAAATTTGGATCACTTTCCCCTTACCATTATAACACTGTCATATCACTAATCCATAAGTACATAACTGGTATAACTATTTAGGTATTTCCTTAATATCATGTTAAGTGAATGACTCCTTGAGTGAATTTGCATCTTTGCATCATTACATCATTGTGTTCAATACAGAAATGCATTATTTCATGTGTAATAATTATTTTAAACAAGGAGTTCTGTGTTATTTCCAATTACGTGGGAGCTCTTTCCTTGCAGTTTCACATTAGCAGATACTTCTCTGCTGATCTTAGGAACTGTTAAGGCAGACATTTAAGTTGCATGCTATGATCTGTTTTCTATTGCAGGAGAGAAGAACATCAGTGGTTTCCTCTCCAACTGTCCCCATGGACAACAAAAAGAAGATAAGAAAAAAAAGTAATAAATGTGTTGCATGCAATATACTCTAATGTTATGAACTAAGAATATATTCATTTGAAAATTAATTTCATGTTCAGAAGTCCTTTAGGTTTCAGTGACATATCCTCTTTCAATTGTGTGCAGGTTGACTAAGAAAGAAAAAGTAAACTTTCACATTTATTTGGTTATAATAGTTACCTTCGGAGTAAACATTTCATACATAATGAATGCTTGAAGGAGATTTTATCATATATCATGCATATGTTTTCTTGAATCTGTAAGAAATATTTTGAGGACATTTAATTAAAAAGAAATATGCTGCTTATTTAAAAGGATAAAGACAAGCACTGTGTATATTAAAAGACAACATGGGAAGCTTTGCATCAATCATTAATGTGGTCTATGTATAGTCTTTAATGTAGCTCATTGGGATAACCATGGAAAAGAAATGCATGTACCCATCTCAGCTTTTGTGTCAGGTTAATGCAGTGGAAAAATCATAAACATCTGTAAGATACGAACATTACATTGGTTACAAAATTGATTATGCAGCTCATGCATTGAATTAATGGTTACAATAATAAAGACATCTCCCTCATGAAAAAATATATAAACATTATATTTTGTTTTGTTAAACTAGGTTTTTTCAGAGTATTCACACAAATTTGGATCACTTTCCCCTTACCATTATAACACTGTCATATCACTAATCCATAAGTACATAACTGGTATAACTATTTAGGTATTTCCTTAATATCATGTTAAGTGAATGACTCCTTGAGTGAATTTGCATCTTTGCATCATTACATCATTGTGTTCAATACAGAAATGCATTATTTCATGTGTAATAATTATTTTAAACAAGGAGTTCTGTGTTATTTCCAATTACGTGGGAGCTCTTTCCTTGCAGTTTCACATTAGCAGATACTTCTCTGCTGATCTTAGGAACTGTTAAGGCAGACATTTAAGTTGCATGCTATGATCTGTTTTCTATTGCAGGAGAGAAGAACATCAGTGGTTTCCTCTCCAACTGTCCCCATGGACAACAAAAAGAAGATAAGAAAAAAAAGTAATAAATGTGTTGCATGCAATATACTCTAATGTTATGAACTAAGAATATATTCATTTGAAAATTAATTTCATGTTCAGAAGTCCTTTAGGTTTCAGTGACATATCTTCTTTCAATTGTGTGCAGGTTGACTAAGAAAGAAAAAGTAAACTTTCACATTTATTTGGTTATAATAGTTACCTTCGGAGTAAACATTTCATACATAATGAATGCTTGAAGGAGATTTTATCATATATCATGCATATGTTTTCTTGAATCTGTAAGAAATATTTTGAGGACATTTAATTAAAAAGAAATATGCTGCTTATTTAAAAGGATAAAGACAAGCACTGTGTATATTAAAAGACAACATGGGAAGCTTTGCATCAATCATTAATGTGGTCTATGTATAGTCTTTAATGTAGCTCATTGGGATAACCATGGAAAAGAAATGCATGTACCCATCTCAGCTTTTGTGTCAGGTTAATGCAGTGGAAAAATCATAAACATCTGTAAGATACGAACATTACATTGGTTACAAAATTGATTATGCAGCTCATGCATTGAATTAATGGTTACAATAATAAAGACATCTCCCTCATGAAAAAATATATAAACATTATATTTTGTTTTGTTAAACTAGGTTTTTTCAGAGTATTCACACAAATTTGGATCACTTTCCCCTTACCATTATAACACTGTCATATCACTAAATGTAAATTTACTCAGATCCATAAGTATATAACTGGTATAACTATTTAGGTATTTCCTTAATATCATGTTAAGTGAATGACTCCTTGAGTGAATTTGCATCTTTGCATCGTTACATCATTGTGTTCAATACAGAAATGCATTATTTCATTGTGTAATAATTATTTTAAACAAAAAGTTCTGTGTTATTCCCAATTACGTGGGAGCTCTTTCCTTGCAGTTTCACATTAGCAGATACTTCTCTGCTGCTCTTAGGAATTGTTAAGGCAGACATTTAAGTTGCATGCTATGAGCTGTTGTCTATTGCAGGAGAGAAGAACATCAGTGGTTTCCTCTCCAACTGTCCTCATATACAACAACAACAAGATAAGAAAAAAACACCCAGTAATAAATGTGTTGCATGAAATATACTCTAATGTTATTAACTAAGAATATATTCATTTGAAAATTCATTTCATGTTCAGACGTCCTTTAGGTTTCAGTGACATATCCTCTTTCAATTGTGTGCAGGTTGCTTAAGAAAGAAAAAGTAAACTTTCACATTTATTTGGATATAATAGTTGCCTTCAGAGTAAACATTTCATACATAATGAATGCTTGAAGGAGATTTTATCATATATCATGCATATGTTTTCTTGAATCTGTAAGAAATATTTTGTGGAAGTTGCATTAATATAAAATATGCTGCTTATTTAAATGGATAAAGACAAGCACTGTGTATATTAAAAGACAACATGGGAAGCTGTGCATCAATCATTAATGTGGTCTATGTATAGTCTTTAATGTAGCTCATTGGGATAACCATGGAAAAGAAATGCATGTACCCATCTCAGCTTTTGTGTCAGGTTAATGCAGTGGAAAATCATAAACATTTGTAACATTTGCAAATTACATTTGTTACAAAATTGATTATGCAGCTCACGCATTGAATTAATGTTTACAATAATAAAGACATCTCCCTCATGAAAAACTATATAAACATTATATTTTGTTTTGTTAAACTAGATTTTTTTTTTACATCTCTACTTTTTCACCAGGAAAGTGAAATTATTCATCAAATAATGGTGGCGTTATTATTATGCCAGCTGGAGTTTAAAATCTGTGTTAACCCTTCGAATGCCAGAGAGGCATCCAATGCATTATATTTCAATGCATTAGAAACCTCTCTTTAGCTCAAAGGGTTAAAGCGGAACTACCACCTGACATACACTTTAGCTTACATAACTCCTCATCTGGCGACTAGCTGCTTAGTAAAATTGTTAAATAGGACATCTTGCCATAGTGACGTCTGCGCGCCTGCAATGTCAGTCTGTTCCAGACCTGAACGGCTCCTAGTAATGCCTCCTAGAGCCGGCTAGGACTGACAGCGCAGGCACACAGATGTCACTATGGCAAAATGTCCACGATCCGTCCTGCCTGTCAGCCAGGAAAGAAAGGGTAAATCTATTTAACAATGTAATAATTCTGGCGACTAGCACTACTAAGCAACTAGTCTCCAGATGAGGAGTTATTTAAGCTAAAGTGTATGTCAGGTGGTAGTTCCGCTTTACATGCAAATTTTCAAAGGCGTATAACTTTAGAAAGGAATGAATAATTTACTTCAAATGTTTTATTCCAGTCTTCACAAATCCTGTTGATTCATTTTTCTTCTAAAATTGGCTCTTTCAGAAGACCTGAAACATGTCTTAAGAAACAGATTTTTAGTTTCTAAGGCTTGAAAAAAAGGTTATTTCCTTATCCTTTTACATCATTCACAGCAAGTTAAGGTCCAGGGCAGTCATGTTATCAGGGTATGAAAATGTTCTCTCCCACTTTCCCCTGCCCAAATAATATCTCCCCCCTCAACTCAGTCCCCCTCACCTCCTTTCCATCGCCTCAGTCCATTCCTATCCATTCTAAATTCTCTGACCCTCTTCCCCTTCTTCTATCTCCTCTGGCCAGCTTACCCCATTTCTATATCCTCTATCATGTCTTCCTCCCTTCCATACAAAAAATAGCTTTTTTTGTCCTTGTGTATAATAAGACCCTTCCTATCACCTCATATAAGGTGAAGAGGCGCAAAATTGTGCATATTATACATGAGATTTTATTGTACTAACCACTCCATTCTGCATGTCTAACCCTGAAGCTACAGGAGGCAAATATACTTGTTGATACCTTTATTGGCTAACTAAGCAGATGTAGAATGCAAGCTTTCAAGACCTTAGGTCTCTTCCTCATGCATGTTATACAGATAAATATGAAAACGTCTCTTACATACAAGTAAGATATAGTAAAAAACATAGTAAATTAGATTGAATAAAGACACAAGTTCATCAAGTTCAACCTTCTCCTCATGCCCCAGTGACTGAGAATTTTATAGCTTTCCTGTTACCAATTAAATTAGTCTTTATCAGACCTTCCTTATCAGCCTACTAAAAAACAGTATAACTCTGTATGTTCCCTTTTGAAAGAAATGTATCTAATCTTCTCTTAAACATATCCATTGTATCTGCCATAACCACCTCCTTGGGCAAGGAATTCCACAATTTAACAGACCTTACTATAAAAAACTCCTTCCTCTGCTGAAGTATAAACCTCCTTTCGTCTAATTTCAAGGGGTGTCCCCTGGTCACCTGATCAGGCCTTTGAATAAATAGTCCCTGCAGAGATCCTTGTATTGGCCTCTCATATAAGGTCTCCTCTTAGTAGCCTTTTCTCTAGAGTAAATAAAACAGGTTTGTCTAGTTGTTCCTCATATGTCAAGTTATCCAATCTCTTAATTAATTTTGTTGCTCTTCTCTGAACCTGGATGGAGATGAGGGAAGCACTGCAGTCACAGTGCAGCCTGATCCCTCAGTTGTATTTTAACCCTTTGAGTGCCAGAGTGGTACGCAACGCATTGCTTTGCAATGCGTTGCGTACCACTCTGGCACTCAAATGGTTAACTTAGATCTCATCCATTTATAATGTTCTAGCTCCTTTGTCCCATTGCTATTAGTACTTTTGCTCCACTCTTGGTTTGAAGGAGAGTGGAGCAAAAGTACTAATAGCAATGGGACACAGGAGATAGGGCATTAAAAATGAATGAGATCTAAGTTAAACTAATGTGTAATAATAGTATTTTAATAAAAAAAAAGTTTAAAACACACACACACACACACACACACACACACACACACACACACACACACACACACACACACACACACACACACACACACACATATATATACAGGCAAGGTATGTAGTCCATACCTTGCCTATTAACCCTTTGGGTACCAGAGGGGTAGGAAACATGCTAAGCAATGCTTTCCTACCTCTCTGGTACTCAAAGAGTTAATTGTGGAATAAAAGACAGATTTGTCCACTACATGGAAGTCCATGAGGTAGATGTGGATGGGGTTAGTATGTCACATATATGCAATATATGTGACATACTAAGGGGGGGGTGGAAGGGGGCATTGTGTAGTGCTTGGTGTACTAGTTTTATTGATTGTAACCCTTTGAATGCCACAGGGGTGAGCAGTGCACATCCCTATGGCATTCAAAGCTGTCCATGGTGCTGAAAGCCATCTCTGTGTTCCCCTAGTGGCTGGGTAGGGAAAAGCACAGAGAATGCTGTTCAGAACTGGAGACGTTGTTTTTTTTACTCTGTGTGGTGTGCTGTTCTCCAAAAAAAAATAGGCGTTAGATTTCTGGAGAGAAATGTTGCAATTTAACGGGAGTTAGCCCTAACTCCAACATTTGAATAGCTTTTGGCGTCGCTTGTACATTATCCTCTATGGGTGAGATCTTGCTGTTCTGGCGACCGGCGAAGTGTGTTTCAGAACTGGCGTCGCTTGTTACTAGTGGAACATTTGCATTGCTCAGTTGACGTTAAAACCAGCGTCGCCAGTTTTTTCTGGCAACGCCAACATTTGGATCAAGCCCTAAATCTTTTATGTAATGGCTGTCCTGTTTCTCCCACATAAAGAGCTGTTGGGCATTTTGCACACATGATGAGGTATATTACATTGGATAAGTTACAAGTGAAGGTACCATTGATCTTAAAGTGTAACTGGGTGTTTGGTATCGGTACCTTGTCTGTGGTGTAAATGTATGCACAGATTTCACACCTCTTTTTGGGCATGGAAATGTGCCATTTTTTGTATTTTTATCCAGGGCACTCAGAGGGAAAGAAAATTATGGGAGGTTAAGTTAATATTAAAGTTTAATACTAATCATAATGGTTTGAATAAAGACAGGGAATTCCTATCACATTATCACTTAGTGGATTAACCTTTCCAATAGGCCCACATTGTAAATACCTCTAAAGCCACAGAGGAAGACTGCAATTTACCATTGACTTTTGGTATCCTATAACCCGACTTGTGAAAACAAAATCAGCGGTAATTACACATACTGCCTGTCAAAAAAAAGCCCATAGGAATCAATTGAAAACATTGTGCAAGTAGTATCCTTTTACCCATGGTCAGTATTAGCGCCTGTTTTGTTTACACAAGTTAAGTTGGAAATTCTGCACCTCAGAGGTTGAGGCTTAGAAGCCATAATGACAATTTCAAAACCATCGTTGTTCAAACAAAAGCAGTGAAGAATACAGTATACAGCATAGAAATCTGACATAGAGTGCCCCCCTTCGACATATCAACCCTCCCTTTTAAAAGTCAACTACAGTGATTTTCTTTCACCACATTAATTCAACAAATCTTGTAGTCAACACTTTAACCCTCCTCCTTTAAAATTGGATTTACAGTGCTCCATGACTTTCTTTCACCATTTATATCCGACATATTTCTTCTTATTTTTTCGACATGCCCTTGTATTTTGTATTGCAAGATTAACCCTATGAGTACTAGAGAGGTAGCACCACATTGCAATGTGTTTGCTACCCCTCTGGCACACAAAGGGTTAAAATAATTAGTGGAAACAGTGCTCCTCAATATTAAATAAACCTATATCTTGATTCTTTTTTTTTATAGCCCTGTAAGAAGTTTATTGTAATATTAAATAGTGGTTATGTAGTGATATTGTAATAAAGCAAATATACATAACATATATAATCAATATCTACACAGGTGTTGTTAGAACCTTTAAGTCCTCATATAAAATAATGTATTGAGCTGACCGGCTCCTATTTGTCGTACATATAATCGTAAGACATATGAGATAGTATTGAGGTCTTCTGGATGGAATATGTGATGTTCTAATGTCTAATTATGTCAGTAAGTGAGCCAAAATTATACTGGAGATACCGGTCATGTTGAGTAGATTCTTATCTCCTATGTGACAGGATATGTTTAACCCTCAAGTCATTATCAACAAAATTCTGTTTTATTAGATCAGCTCTTCTAACTTCCTTTATCCGTATGAGCCACCCTTACACTGCCGGTCGCTTGTGAGCTCTCGGCTGTAGAAGCCTCAGAGTTCTCCCAGCCAGCGTGTGTATGTATGCTGTAAAGAGCTGACAATAAGTTCCAATCAACTCTTGCAACAAAGTATTCGGTCAGTGTGCAAACAGTATATTGCCCAAAATGTCTGAAGCATTCTATTTGCTTCCCTACTTGTCCAGTAGGGTAGTGGAGAGGATACTTTCAGCACCATGGACAACATCACTCCTTTATCCCTTTGAGTGTCATAGGATTTCTTGATACCATTTACCCCCTAACCTTGTAATCTTGTCCACTGGTAGCCATAGAACCTCATATACACTGCTTGGCCCCCATACGTGTTCCCTTGACCCCTGGTAACCACAGATTACATCCCCATGTGCAATGTCTGACCCTCTCCAGACTTTTCCCTTGGCCACTGTTAGTAAGAAATCCCCATGGGCACTGCCTGGGTAAGGGATGAAGGCTGGGATGTCAGGTAGTGTATGTAGGACTAACACAAAATTAGAAGACTCATTAATAATTTGTAGTGTTTGTGTCTAGATATAAAAATAGTTGCATGGCTAAGGAAATGGCTGAGTGATAAAAGACAGAGGGTTGTAGTCAATGAAGACTATTCAGTCAAAGTTTGTGTTACTTGTGGGGTACCTTAGGGATCTGTACTGGGGCCCATTCTTTTTAATATTTTTATTACTGATATTGCAAATGGTCTTCAAGGTAAGATATGCTTTTTTGCAGATGATACAAAGATCTGAAACAAGGTAGCCATTCCTGGGGGAATAATCCAAATGACAAATGCTTTAGGTAAATTAGAAAAATGGACAAGAGTGTGGCAGCTCAGTTTAATGTTGATAAATGTAAAACAATGCACTTGGGGTGTAAAATCCTAAGGCAGGATATAGACGTATGGGTACTATGCTGTCAGAATCAACAGAAGAAAGGGATTTGAGAGTAATTATTTCTGATGACTTTAAGGTAGGCAGGAAATGTAACAAAGTGTCTGGGAATTCAAGCAGGGTGCTAGGTTTTATAGCTAGGGGCATTAGTAGAAGAAAAGGGAAGTGGTCATGCCAATCTACAGATTTCTGGTTAAACCTCACCTAGAGTATTGTGTACAGTACTGGAGACCCCATCTCCAGAAGGATATAGATACTCTAAAGAGAATTCAGAGCAAATGATTTACATGAAAATAAATATCAGGATAGACTAAAGGATTTGAAAATGTGCATCTTGGAGAAGAGAAGAGAAAGAGAGGAATTCAACAAGTGAAGAAGGAAAGTACACTTCAAAGGAGTAGAAATGTTAGGACAAGAGGCCATAGTCTAAAACTAGAGGGCCAGAGGTTTAGATGTAATGTAAGAAAGTTTAACTTCACTGAGAGGGAAGTAGATAAGTAAAATGGCCTATCAGCAGAAGTAGTAGAAGTTAGTACAGTGACAGAATTTAAGCATGTATGGGATAGGCTATCACAGTCCTCCTATGGAGGCCTTAGGGATCCAATGCTTCCTTCCACTGTGGTGTGTCGGTTGGCATGATTGCGGTTACTTCTGCATTGCTGATGTCATGAAACATGCACTGTCACGTGGGGCTATTCTGTTTTGCCTAATTGGGTCCCGCCTTCTGCTGCTCCTTTATAAACCTCCTTGGGCCTAGGAGTCATTGCCCTTATGTGGTGTTTCTACTAGTACCTCTTGCGCTCAGTTGACCTGTGCCTATCTGATAATCCGCTCCGTGTATGACCCCGGCTTGTCTGACTACCCACATTGGTTCTGACCTGTGGCTCTGGCTGACTAACTCACTCCTTGTAGACCCCCGCTTGTCTGCTTTCTGGCTTTGGCCACTGACTCGCTCTGTGTAATCCTCGGTTTGCCTAACCTCTGGCTACTAACGCGCTCCGTGTAGTCCCTGGTTGTCTGACCTGTGGCTTTGGCTGCCTGCTCATCCTAGCTTGCCTGACCTGTAGCCTCTGTGTTCCATGGCTCTGGACTGCTCTTGCTCCGTTGCCTCCTGTAGCGAGACCCCAGAGTGGTGACCTACACTATATACACTGTGCACTCTGGTGTTCTACTCGAGCCTCTTTCCTATTCTCGGTTCATGAGTAGTGCAGTACACAGCACAGTGTGCAGCTCCGAGTAGGAGCCTGGGTCCTATCATCTCGTGGTCTGGGGTTTTGTGGGCTATCTATTATTGCTGTTTATATTAATATAGGTGGTTACATTTTATATTGTATCTGTCCTTCTTTGCCTGAATACCGTGACATAGGCATAAGGCTGTCCTGAACATGAGACAAGCCCAAGGACCAAATAAGGTTGGAGATTTTTACAGTAGGATAAATGGGCAGACTAGATAGGCTGAATGGTTCTTATCTGCCATCAAAGTCTATGTTTCTATGTAAGTAAGACTTCCTACATACCTGGTAGGGCTGTGTGTTGCCCTTTCACTTGTAGAAGGTTTGTAGCCTGCTCTGATATTTTCTGGGATGCACATCAATATCAAATCAATATTTGGTGTGACCATACTTTGCCTTCAAAACAGAATAAATTCTTCTAGGTGCACTTGCACACAGTTTTTTAAGGAACTCGGCAGGTAGGTTGTTCCAATGATGATGAGATCAGGGCTCTTTGGAGGTGATACCATCACTTTCATAGCTTCTTGTTCTTCTTTATGTTGAAGATAGTTTTTAATGACTTTGGCTGTAAGTTTTGGGTAATTGTCATGCTGTAGAATAAATTTGGATACAATTAGACACCCCCTTGATGGTATTGCGTGATGTATAAGTATCTGCCTGGACTTCTCAGCACTGAGGATACAATTAATTCTGATCAAATCCTCGACTCTATTTGCAGAAGTGCAGCCCCATATTTGCAAGGAACCTCCACCATGTTTCACTGTTTCCGGTAGACACTCATTCTTGTTCCATTCTCCAGCCTTCAGCAAATAAACTGCTTTCTGCTATAGCCAAATATTTCATATTTTGACTCATCAGTCCAGAGAACCTGTTGACATTTTTCTGCACCCTAGTTCCTGTGTTTTCATGCATAAATGATCCGCTTGGCCTTGTTTCCACATCAGATATATGGCTTTTTGGCCGGAAGTCTTCCATGAAGTCCACTTCTGACCAGACCCCTCCAGACAGTAGATGGTGTGGTGTGTATAAAAGTGTATCATATTGTTCCACAGCAAGTATAGTCATTTAATAGGCTTAACTTCTTGAATGCTGAGGAGGGCTCCAGTGCAACTTTTTTTTCACTTTTTTCTAATGAGCAAGCTATGTATGAGAGAACAATAACCAGCAGTGAGTGTCCTGCTAAGAACAGGTTATCCCACAACCTGTTTTTAGCAGGACACTGGTGGTTACTGTTCCACATACCTAGCTTGAGCATAAAAACAAAATTGGAAAACAATGCACTGAAGCCCTATTCAGCATTCAAGGGGTTAAAAGCCTGTTTAAGCAAAGGTTGTTTGTCCTCTATTGAGCTCTGGGTTTCAGAGGCCAGTGTCCAATTCAGCATCGTAGAGCAGTTCTGTAACCTTCTGAGTACTAGATTGATATGAAAGACATAGCTTTGCAATGCATTGTATATCCCTTTTCCTCTCAAAGGGTTAATATTTTCTCACTCTTAAAGATACATTTTTCTGTAAAACAGGATATGAAAAAAAATACAAAAACATGTAAATTCACATTGGGTGGTGCTTTGTACCTCACATTACCCCATATTATTGGCTAATGTTGCTGCCTGTTACAGTGGTCAACCACCTGATGTGTCTGTACCCTCCCACTCCCATCCCCCCGGCAAAAACAAGTCTTTGTATACTGAATAGTATGTGGCAGAGTAAGCATGGAAGAAGTCAGCACCAGAGACACCAGCTAAGAAGGCATCACTGCCAATGACAGATGCTTCCAAAATAAAACAATTAGGTTTGTAACCAGTGTAACTTGTGCGTGTATGCATACTTTGTACTCTGTATTATGTAGCATTAAAATTTTAGTGCAGGAACAGTATTTAACCCTCATTTCATGTAGTGTTACTGGGGGTCTCAATAGACACCTCCATTCTATTTCTCCCAGCTGTGTTAATGTTGGAGTGGGGTGAGTTTGCAAAGCATCTTCTGTGCACAAGTATGTAGGTGACAATAATCTACTCTAAAAATTCAAACGTATCTCAGTTTGAGGTCCTATTACAGCTTGATTTCTCTGGAGTTGAAAAATGGTTCACTAAGAACAAACTGGCCTTAAACGCAGACAAAATGTCACAATGGTATTTGGTATGATGCACAAACTGTGTAGTTTCCACAATACCCATCTATCCATTGTAACATTGTAACAGTCTAATCGTAATTTGGCCCTGGTTGACTCCAACAAATATTTTGGTATGTGACTTTATATTTATAAATAAACCTCCAAAATGTATCCTAAAATAGGTGCACTGTTTAGAAACAAAACCTGTTTAAGTCCCCTAAGAAGAAAATGCTAGTCATAGACTATGGGGATGTTGTATATGCTCCTGTACCACAAATCCATCTTGGTAAACTCAGTATAACTCATTGTGCCACTTTATCCTACAATGTAATTACAATACCCATCACTGTGATAGGTTTAAATAATTAATTGGCTAACACTTGAATGTAGACATGTCTTTAACCTTTCTTGCTTAGTATACAACTACTTCTCTGGAAACCTACAAGACTACCTTAATAATATGCTCACTCCAGCTCTCCATACTAACTATAACCTCCGCTCCACTGCCAACAACTCACTGAGAATATCACACTACAAGAAAGAAGCCGGTTGATCTATCTTCTCCTTCAAAGCTCCAAAAGCCTGGAATAACCTACCTGAAAAAGCCAGATGTTCTCCCAGTCTAAAATCCTTAAAACTTGCTACTTCCTTATATCTAAAAACAATAAGTAACTGTATATAAAATGTAATATGTATGTATGTTTATGGATTTATGTATAATGTTTCTCTATTTGTGTAAATATGCAACTCTTTACTGTAAAAATTCTCCACAACATACTTGAAAATGAGAGAAATCTCAATGTATTCTTCCTCGTAAAACATCCTATATAATAATTCGCTAAAATGTGTGTAACACCACAGTCATGCGCAGTAGAATCTGCCAGTGACGAGTATCGGCCACGGAGCTGGCAGTCTTTACTGAGCATGACTGCACCGCGACCGGCTAGCACTGTATCAGCCGCAGCGTGGACAGTCTCTACTGTGCATGACTGCCCCGCAACCGGCTGGTAGTGGCACTGTGGCCAGTGTAACGGGCTCTTCAACTAGTTTTCTAAATAAAATATCAGAAGTACATGGGTGATACTTGATGCTGATCTCACATTCACTCATCATATTAATGCTATGATCATGAAAAAAATAAAAAAAAAGTTACAAATCATTCCGTGTCACAACATTTTGAAGAATTTTATGGAAGTAACTCTAAATTACTAAAAGATTTTGCATTTGAGAGAGTTTGCTTAGATTTAAGGAAAGGTATTTATACCCAAAATCTCAATAAGAGAGAAGCATACTGGATTTTTTCATTGGATACATTGCATCCTAAGGGTTTAAATGAAAACATTGAATTGAGTTCCTTTTTGTATTTCTTGTGGGTTTTTTTTTTTTCGTATTTATCATATTGGTTATAGTAAAAGGGATTTCACTGGTACCGCAGAGATTTTGAATATGTTGAATTTTTAGGAGCTGATAATTAGGTATTTTGGCTACTTTTTGAATAGAAAGGTTACTTTTATTTTAAATTTCTCTTTATGTCAGTGAAGTGGAGTTTTATACTATATGGTGATCCCTTCACTATATCTATATTATATCAGAATGTACTGACATAATTGAAATTTCCACAATGGAGATGAAATTAGTGGGTTAATGACCCTTTAGATGCCAGAAAAACAAGTGACGCATCACTGAATGTTAAGTCTAGCCTCATCTCGACATTTGGTGGGTTGAATTGGATAATTTGTTAGACAGGTATAAATTGGAGCCCTTAGTATTGATTATGTTAGACACATCGATATTCTGAAAACTGAGGGTTTACTGTGGTATTTAAATAGACTGGTTAAATACCACAGCAAACCCCTCGGTTTCTCGGAAGTGACAAAGAAGCTCCCTCCAAAACCTTCCAGTTAAGCATTGTATATTATTTTCCAATGGCCTTGTTCTGCTCATACAGATGTTCTAGCATGTACAGTATAGACGTGTGCCTAGTAAAGAACTCTATTTTCAGCTTGTGATGGGGTAAGTAGTTACTCTCTTGTATGGAATATAATTGTTAGAAATTCTTCCCTAATAATTACAGCACAAGAGGATTCTCTTTCTTCTTTTTGAGGTTCATTCTGTGGTTTTAGCAGGCAATATACATAATTATCCTTCTACATTATTGCAGCAATATTTTTCATTGTAGACTTGTATCAGGATACACATATTTGAACAGAGGGAAACCCCTTTATACTCTTTCTAGATAAAGGATTGCATTATGGCTATATTCTGCTTCTTCACCAGCATCAGCCCTAGATTCCCCATCCCCAAAACATTCATATTCTATTAGCTTTTTCTCATAAACTTTATTGTCACTCTTCCCCTGAGGGGGATTTAGGAATTTATAGAAGCTTGAACATTGCTTTGCAGTGTCAGTAGGATGTTGCTGTCCTTCTCTGATGCAGTACTTGTCCCACTGCTAAATCTTCCTCCCTAGCTGTGGCATCAACACTAGAATAACATTGCTCATCATCTTTCTTTTCTAAAGAATGTTTTTCTTGGTGACATGAGTGATAAACTTGGCAATTGACAATATAAAGATGCAATTATAAATTACAAAGTAATCAGTGAGACAACAAAAAGTATAGGACATGAATGGATATGAGATATTGAATGTCACATTTTGTGGAATCCAAACCACCCAATCCAATGAACCAAAATTAAACTCTAGTACCCCCTTACCCCCTTTACTTCTTCTCACAGGAAGAAACCCCCTCCCCCAGCACACTATAAGGAAGGATCTCATAAGAAAGAGGGTATTCAGGGTGATGTATACAGAATGTCATGCAACCAGAACACTCCTACCACTAGGTTGATTAGGATATAGGATCATTTTGTACAATAAAAATCCCCTATGAAACATAACTATTTTATAATGTTTTATGTTTAGATCAATCATGTGGATCAAAGTACTGTATTTATGATTACTGGATGATAACTATACCTTTGTCTAAAAATATGCTTTTTAATAGGGTAACGGTTCAATTCATCAAGTACAGAAAGTAAACCTAACTGTGGGGACAGGTAAACCTTCATGTTCAGAACATTTGAGAGGGTGTAAAAAACCTTGGACCAAAAAATACTCCAGAGCAATTCCAAATCATATACATGAAGCAGAAATCCCCCTCCAACACCACATCTGGGGCACCCATCATCTGCTCTGCAGCCCATTCCAAAAAGTCTTGAAAAGGATAGTAATACTCATTTTATCTTTGTTTTATTTTGTAGGCATTAAAAAAACATGAAGAACGATATAAATCTTATCTCTTAAACCTTTATGGTTTGAGAGATATTCACAAGCAAAGTTTCCCCTCCCACCCCTTTTACCTAGTGTAAGCCATCTCTTCTCAGATGTGGAATCTGGTTGCTAGACCAGACAGATAACAGCAGGGGACAATCTTCTTTCTATGAGAACAATGAAAATCATGCCCCCCTTGACAAGTTTTTCAGGTTTTTCCCTTATCTTAATTGAAGAGTGTCCCCCTCTGCGGTCTACCTGGGCACCTCCCTTCTGCTCTGGCTGAACAGTGTTACATCATCATAAGGGGCGGGAGTGGGATACTTTGTCATTGAATTACTCTTGAATAGTAATGTTTCATAATAAAAGCAGCTCTAATTAATCATCATAGTATTTGGACTTTGGAGAGTATTATTTAAATTCTGTCAGAGCTGTAGTTCAAGAGTAAGGAAGAACTCAAGTTGTGATACTGTCAAGTTCTCTGAAATAATACTTCAGAATAGTGGTAAGAGAGTTTTTAAAGACATACAAAAACTTGGAAAGAAATACCATCTTGATCAGATTAACCTTGCCAACAAAGTATTTGTCTTGTAAAGATTGATTAGTTTGATAAGGTTGTCCCTTAGAAAAAGAGAAGGGTGACTGTAATGCTAAGGTACTTAGAGGAGTTTGTGGGCACCATATGGTAAACCCTGAGCGGACTCTGTTCAAACACATGGCCTAGCAAAAAAAAAAAGAGTATTTTCCAACCAGTTTATAATTAGATCAAGAAATGTACCAAAGGGCCTACTACAGATAGTAATCCGCTCAAAGATTGCTCAGTGTCACCTAAATATTGTTGGAGATCCTCTGTAGTGAGAAACATTTATTCCCTCCTTGCTAATATAAAAGATAAGAGGATAATACATAATAAAATAATACATTTTAGCTACAAACGATCATAAATGATCTATATGCTGGTATAGGTGAGAAAGGTTCATTAAGGGTGATATCCCATAGCTAACTACTAGCTAGAGGTTAGGGATGGCTGAAAAGTCAGAAAAATTTCCCCCATGACTTTCTGCAAAAAAAAATTGTTTTCACATTTTTCATGAAAGTTTTCTCCTTTTTACCACTGACAATACTTTTTTTTGCATATGTTTCCTATGACTGCAACATTTCCCAACATATAGAAAAGGTAAGGTCAGAGTTACTAGGCTCAGGATTCTGCAAGAGTACACAGAAGCTCGCTATAACTGGTATCTGGTGCCCAGAGTACAATCCCTTTTAGCTCACAAGTGCTATACACAGAGGCAAAATATTCTGAAGCATAACATATTGGTCCTGCCCAAAATGACAGTCCAGCCACTAAATGTCAGACAATTCATCTTTGAACAAGGGAAGCAGCTAACCCTAGACATACATTTTGACCTTGTTGTGCCTCATCTGTGAGTTGCAGCTGATCCCTCTAGGCACTTGTGAGTAATTGGTCCACTTCTGGATCCCCCCATTACTCTTTGGGTGATAAACCCCAAGAGCAATTTGCATATTGAAAAGGAAAGGTCAGCAATGCTCACCTAGGCTCATGAGCCTGCAGGACTGTGCAAGAAGCTCATTAGGACTGGTGTTCAGCGTCCAGAATGCAATCTCTCTTAGCCCACAAGTGCCATACACAGAGAAAAATATTCTGAAGCAGATCATATTGGTCCTGCCCAAATGACAGTCCTGCCACAAAATGCAAGAAAATTCTTCTCTGAACAAGGAAGGCAGCTATCCGCAAGATGTAGATTTCAGCCTTGTTGGGCCTCATCCCTGAGGTGCAGCTGATCTCTCTAGGCACTTGTGAGCAAGGGGTCCACATCTGGATACCTCCATTACTCTTAGCGTGGCCAATGGGGGAATCAAATTGTGGACCCTTGCTCACAAGTGCCTAGAGGGATCAGCTGCTACTCACTGACGAGGTCCAATAAGACCGAAGCAAAAGTCTGGGTTTAGCTGCTTCCCTTGTTCAAAGAAGAATTATCTGGCATTTTGTGGCTGGACTGTCATTTGGACTGGACCAATATGATATGCTTCAGAGTATTTCTTCTCTGTGTATGGCACTTGTGAGCTAAAAGAGATTGCACCCTGGGTGTTAGACTCCAGTCCTAGTGAGCTCCTTGCACACTCTTGAAGGCTCATGAGCCTAGTTGATCATCTCTGACCTTTCATTTTCAACATTTCCTACCACAATATTACTTCTTCTGAGGGCTGCAGTGGAGAAAGAAATAAGTGAAAGTCAAACTTGTGAGTCCTTCAGCAAAAAATAATGTTAGTAGGCAGAGTGCCTTTGTCCTTTGCCCACAACATGTATTCCAGCAGGGTGCAATACATGAAATCAGTTATTTAAAGGCTCTGTTTTCAGCATAATGAGAGGGTAGCATGATGTAAAGAGGTTAAAAAAGTACAACTTACAATGTGGTATATGTGTATGGTAGTGATGGTGGTGGATTGGTGTGGTGTGATTGATGTGTATATATGTATAGAAATATGTATTACTGCAGTAGTTATTACCATTATCATGTTTGAGTCAAATGTAAGCTATCCTTCTCAGATTATTGATACACATTACTTATTGGTCATAGCAGTGGTCCCAAGTGTATATCTCCTCCTCACCTGTGCTGCTGTTAATACATTTGCCATGGCTTTCTCTGTCATATATGGTTTCTGCTACTTGCTACTCAGATGGTATTAAATGTTGGTTCATTTTTAAAAATGTTAGCCTCCCTGCTAATTTTGGCTTTGGCCTGACCTTTATTCGCTGGATCCATACTCTCTAAACATTCCCTGTTGTTTCAGTCTATACGGGCAACATCTCTTCCCAGAGTTTGTCCTGAGTAGGGGCACCAGGCAGGATTTGCCACTATTTCCAGGGCTTTTTGCTTTGGTGATAGATCCCCTGGCAGTCAGTACAGGGGATGATACAAACATTGTAGGCCTTTGTCTGGGAGGTCAGGTTGAGAAAATCGCTTTCTATGTGGACAACATGCTCTTTTTCTTGGGCAACACGTGCTCATCATTAACAGACTTATTGGAGTGTGTGGACACTTTCGGGGTTTATTCTGGACTCTCCATCAAATGGTCAAAATCCACCTTTTGTGCCATGACCAACAGTTCTCTCATTAAGCCATTATGAGTACCCGGGTACATCAGATCTAGAAGAATGGAAAAGACACATATCTTTGGAGTAAGTGGCACAGCCCATTGTACAGCAGCTGAAATAGTATGCAGTATAGATTTCCAGAAACCCTGGACAACAGGACACTCCCACAGGAGATGCAGATAAGTGGCTCCCACCTCCCCACACCTCCTGCACTGGTCCCCAGCCATTCTACCCATTGTGAAAATCCACACAGGAGTGTAATAAGATCTATGTAAAATGTTTAATTGAATAAGTTGGTGTCTAGCAGTAGCAAATACCGCACCAGGACTCCCCAAGGCCACCTCCCACTCATGATCTTCCATAATGCCCAGATCCATATCCCATCTGGACTGTAGTCCAGAAAGCTTGTTGTCCCTGTATTTATATAACCACATATAAATTAGCGAAACTGGTTTAAGTACCCGTCTGCCCCTGGACGCAGTAACCAATGGGAATTCCTGTACACTTGGAGGTTCATCCCCCCCATAAAGCAGCTAGGGCATGTCTCAGTCTTAAATAGGAATAAAAAAGTATATGAGGAACGTCATATTCCTCACACAACTGTTCGAATGTTTTTAAGGTATCACCCTGATATAACTGACCTAGCATAGATATGCCATGTCGCATCCAGAGTCTTCCAAAGACAAGATGTCGAAGGTGGGCCAACCCACTCGGGCCCCAGAGCGGGATTCCAGGGTCCCTGAAACATATGTAAAGTATCAGGTAATATATAAGATAGTGCATAGTGACCCTGTGCTGCCAAATAATATTTGTGGATGTCCAGGAGAGCAACTCACTCACTGGGTGTTTAAAATGAGATAGTTTGATTCTTGAGGGTCCCCCGAACCATATGAAGACTCTAATTATCCAATCAATGATATCAAAGTATCGACTAGGGATAGGCACCGGCGATCCCTGAAAAAAGTAAAGAAACTTTGGAAGGAGCACCATTTTAATCAAGTTGGAATGGCCAATAACATTCAATGGGAATGCTAGTCAAGATGTAGTTTTAGACTTAAATTGTTCTATCAAAGGTTCCAAGTTGTCCCACAAAAAGCATCCCGAGGAAATATCCACCGGGAGGCCTAAATATTTAACAGTCATCACAACTCAATGGAGCATACAACAAGGTACCCCCCCCTCCCCAACCGGATCCACAGGAAGGATGGAAGACTTTTCCCAATTGATTTTTAGACCCAAATAAGAGCCAAAAGAGTTCACCAATTCCAAATCACGGGGCATAGATTTGGTGGCTCGCCCCAGGAACAACAAGATGTCGTCAGCATATAACGCCAGTTTTTGTTCCCTGTCACCCACCTGAAACCCCTCTACACAGGCATCACTTGAATTTTTGCAGCCAAGGGCTCAATAGCCAGAGCAAACAAACCGAGTGACAATGGGCAACCCTGTCTTGTGCTCCTTCCCAACCCGAAGGGCCTAGACCTGATACATCCAGTCAGGATCCTAGCACTTGGATTTTTATACAGAATCTGCACCCACCTTAGGAAAGTAGGCCCAAATCCAAACTCACGAAGTGTACACCATAGGTATCTCCACTCCACAAGTCAAACGCCTTAGATGCATCTAATGAGACTACAACCCTGTCACCAATGTTGGTATGATATGTATAGAGATGAGAGAAGAGTCTTCGAAGGTTATGAAACGTAGATTACTCAGGCATAAAACCTGCTTGATCTGGGTAAATGAGAGTCTGAATTACTGCACTGAGTCTAGCTGCCAACACCTTGGCAAGGATCTTAGCATCTACCGTTAGCAAAGAAATAGGTCTATATGAACTACAATTGGTCAGGTCCTTGCCCGGCTTGGAAAGTACAACAATTGTTGCTTCATTAAGGGACTGTGGCAACATTCCCACCTCCAGAAAATCATACATAGTAATTGTGGAGCAAGCACGCCAGAGTACTTCTTATACCATTCAGCAGGTAGGCCATCCCCACCAGGGGATTTACCCGACGGGAGGGAATCAATAGCCACCACCACCTCTCCCAACATATTGGGCAAATCCAACATTCACCTCTGATCTTCAGATAAGGTAGGAAGAGGTATTCCCGCAAGGTATCCCTCTATTTGCCAATCAGTGAGATTAGTCTGTTTAGTATACAAAGTAGCATAAAAATCAGCAAATACATCATTAACCCCCAACTCATCGTGTATAAGGTCCCCATGCTCATTACATATAGATGTAATGCCACTCCTGCCGTCCCTGCCACCTAGCAGATGGGCCATAAACTTTCCTGCTCTGTCTTCATTTTCAAATAGTTTTTGTTTCTGAAACATCATGAAATGTATATTTTGTTCCATCAATGCCATGTTATATGAAGAAGAAGCAAGCAAAAAAGAGTCGTATGAAATACAGTCACCCCTTTCCGCATACACCCTCTCAGTTTCACCAATCTCCTTCTCCAGTCTATCCATCTTATCACTTGTCTGCTTTCTATGTGAGGCAATCAATGCAACCAGCAAGTCCCTGGCCACCGTCTTTGCTGCCCCGTGGAGCCATTATTGATAAGGAAGTACTCCTCCAAAGCTGCCCCATGCTCTGTATCAATGTATTTAACAGAAAGCCAATATGGCTGAAGTCTCCTGCAGCTGGTCGACAGATCCTTACCCACACGGAGGCACAAATGCATCGGGGACTGCCACACTGTAAGAACAATCCTCAACCATATGAAACGAGTGTTGTGAAACCAGGAAGTGATCTATTCTAGACAACAATTTATGATTTGCAGAATGGCACAAGTATTATCTAGTACGAGGGTGCAAAAGTCTCCAGGCATCTACGAGGCCCAAATCCTCTATCATGCTCAGAAAGGTAAGTCTGAAAGTCATACGGTCAACCGAACTAGTGCCAAACCTGTCTAGGTTAATGTCTGACACCATATTGAAGTCACCCATGGCCACAATTAGGCGGCCTGGTCTGGCAGAAATATATATAAGAGCCTCCTGAAGGACCTCAAGCGCGAAAGGCGGGGATGTATATATTTATCAATATAATCAGGATGTCATAAACCAAACAGTCCAAGAAAATGTACCTACCCAATGGGTCAGACTTTAATTCAATAAGTTCATACTGTAATGATTTGCTAACTAGGATCAAACTCCCTTGGCATGGGTGGAGAAGGTTGTATGAAAATGTCGACCCACCCATGGTTTTTTAAGTGCTAAAATTTTACTACCAAACAGATGTGTCTCTTGAATTAACAAAACATCTGGTTTGTGTTTTCTGGCACATGTCATGAATAGGGAACGTTTAATACTATCATTTAGGCCTCTGACATTCCATGAAATAAAGGTAACCAATTTATTCGCCATAGCTATTAGAGTACCAATAGACAGCCCGTCCGACTTCCAGAGAGTGCATACCCCTCACCCATCTATAAATTCCCTCTACCCCAAAACCCAACACAATAACCAAGACCCCCTCCCTGTCCCTGTCCATCCCCAACCGGAAGAGGACACACACCCTAACATGAACTCCTAGGGAAATCCCAAGTCGGACCCAAGACGCTACCCGCATAATTAACTACCTACCTTAAACAGTTGCAACAAGAAAAACAAGCTTCAGATCATATGGGTGTCCATGATGACTCAAGACAGACACATTGCCAGACGCCATCAGGTGACACAGCAATGTAATTTACATGAATAGCAGTGTTACCTCAGTTAACAGACATGAAATAACAGTTCTCCCTCATAACCCAACATCCTAGCAAGCATTAAGCATGTTGTATGACCCATCATATACTAGCAATGTCAAAACCTGAGGCCGCCTTCGTATCAATTTACCAAAGGTCTTGCGGCACCAGCACACAGGATGCAGCAGAACCCCTTATTATATCAGTGTGCATGTTTATCAAAGGAGTATAATTGTACATCTGTAGAACATAGTTTACATCTCTATATATGTTTATAGGGAATCAGTTAAGAGTAGTCACACACTGAATCAACACAAAACTCGGGCATTTCCTTGCATAATAGGACTATTAAGACGAGCCATTCTCAGCATAGCATCTCTGTCCCTGTAATTGAGGAGTTTGGCAATCATGGGCCTTGGATTGGCCCCTGGTGGCGGGCGTACAGAGGAGACCCTATGAGCCCTCTCCACCACAAGCCCGAAAGATCCTCTGTACATAACTTCTCCCTCACCCAGCACTCCAGAAATGTTTCCGGGAAGACCAATGACACGAATATTGCAGCGATGAGATCTATTTTCCAGATAATCAGCTTTTCTCTGTAATATCTTGACTTCTTGTTCCAATGTTTCAAGCAATTCCTCATTGCTTTTACTGGACACTATGCAAGAATCTTTTTCAAAATACACTTGTCCTGGACCAGCTGGTGCATATCTGTGTTGTCAGTATGACACTGCAGAATAAGTTAGCACTATATAAATAAATAATAATAATAATATGGTAAGATTCCTCAGCCATGCATCACATTTTTTTCTACAATAAATATCACAGTAGTAGAATTTCACTAGTTCCTGTCCCTATGCAACTCACCTGCATGATTGCCTCCTCAGAGGGTTTCAGCAGCTCACATAATCTCACATTAGTTGCCATTGCTCAAGTGAGCAAAGCCTTCCAGTTTTTCATGGTGTACTCTCTAATGGCCTAATTCTATTCATACAAATGCTCTAGCATACACAGAGTAGAATTCCACCTGTCAGGGACCTCCATTTTCAGCTGGTTATGGGGCCATGTCAGATGTCTAAGAATGATGTGAGCAGGTTCAGTTTTTTGGGAACAGTGTGGTGATACATGTAGCTGAACATAAAACTGCATGGGGAAAGTTGGGGAGATGAGAAATCAGTTAGTAGGACATTGAAATAGTCTAAGTGGGACAGAATAAGGGCATGCACAAGCGTTTTAGTCATTTTTTGGGAGAAGAATGGGATAATGTTTGCAATGTTGCAGAGAAATAAGCAACAAGTTGTAGCCACTTAGTTAATTTGAGAGGAGAAGGAAAGGGATGACTCAAATGTGGCCCCAAGGCAGCGTGCTGAGCTGGAACAATGTCAGTTTCCTCAACTCTAATTGTGAAGCTTGGTGTTGGGCAACACTCTGGAGGGAAAATGAGAAGTTCTGTTTTAGACATGTTTATCTTCAGATGTAGGTGGGAAATCCAGGAGGATATTTGTAACTTTATCTGAGGTGAAATATCAGGAGTGGACATGTAAATTTGGGCATCATCAGCAAATAGATGTGTAACGGTTTTTTTGACTCACAGACACAGAGTTAGGATAAAAACACAGTTTATTTAAATACAATAATACATAAAGAACCCTCACAGGTCCTGTAATATAAATATTATAGTATAGACACATGACAGGTTAATTAGGCTCACACAGGTCCAGCACAAGTATAGGAGACAAACAGTTTATGCTGACACGGGTCAGGCAGATGATAAGGTTTCCAGCTACAGCAATGCAGGAGTTAACATTCATCAAGAAAGGAAAACAGTTCCATATCTGCTGGTGACAAGCTGCTTCTCGAAAACGCTAAAGACAGAGTTCACAGAAAGTACCAGTCCACTCAAGTAAACAGGAGCGCTACCGGTGCTGGTACGGAGGCAACACTTGCAACCGGTTATGACAGAGTGGAGCGTAACCAATGGCAATGTACAGGTGCAATCACGGAGGCAATACTTGCAACCAGTTTTGACAAAGTGGAGCATAACCAATGGCAATGTACCGGTGCTATCACGGAGGCAACACTTGCAACTGGTTTTGACAGAGTGGAGTGAACCAATGGCAGTATACTGGTGCAATCACGGAGGCAACACTTGCAACCCGTTATGACAGAGTGGAGCGTAACCAATGACAATGTACCGGTGCTATCACGGAGGCAACACTTGCAACCGGTTTTGACAGAGTGGAGCGAACCAATGGCAGTATTCCGGTGCAATCACGGAGGCAACATTTGCAACCGGTTATGACAGAGTGGAGCGTAACCAATGGCAATATACCGGTGCTATCACGGAGGCAACACTTGCAACCGGTTTTCACAGAGTGGAGCGAACCAACGGCAGTATACCGGTGCAATAACGGAGGCAACACTTGCAACCGGTTTTGACAGAGCGTAGCCAATAGCAATGTACCAGTGCTATCACGGAGGCAACACTTGCAACCGGTTATGCGGAATGGAGGACTAGGCCAGAGGCGCTCTGTAGAGCCAAATGGAAATACTAGGCAAGCCTGCGGGGCATAGGTGCCAAACAAGGTAAGGCACCGGAAGTCAGAATGTTGCCGAGGCAACCAGGACCACAACGGGAGATTGCCGAGTCAGAATCCAGGAGCAGGAACGTCAGCCAGGCCGGGTCAGGATACAGGAGCAGGAACGTCAGCCAATCCGGATCAGAACAGGGTAGCAGGAACGTCAGCCAAGCCGGGTCGGTACACAGGAACGATCACTGGAGAGAAGTCAGGCAGTCCGGGTCGGTACACAGGCGCAGGAACAGGAGAGTAGTCAGGCAAGCCAAGGAAAACTCAATATCAAATGAGAACTGGCACAGGAACACCACGAAAGGGCAGTGAGAGGGTGCAGGAGCCCAGTATATAAAGGCTATACTGGGCAGGCTAAACACAGGCAACCAATGAGGACCTCACATTGAATAACTGACAGAAAAAATAAAAACAAGGAATCACAGGCACGGAGATAAGATGATACTTGAAGGAAAATTAATTAATTAATAAATCAATCCAATGAAAGGGTGTACAGAGAGCAATTTGACCCAGAATAGAACCTTGAGGCACCCTAACAGACAGAGGAACTGTAGAGGAGATGTTATTGTAATAAGACACAAAAAGGACATTAGCCCAAGAGGACTTTCCAATATTTTCATTTGTCATGTCCTCCCACTTAAGTTGACACTTCAAGATAGTGTTATCTTCAATGAAAAATCAATATAAATTTGAAATAGCTGATATTATTTCTTGGAGAGGTATATTGGGTAAAATAATCTATCTGTGTAAATGAGTATCTCTATTCAATAGAGCTTGAATATATTGAAACATTTTATCAAATATGGGTCCCTTAGTTCTATAGTTCTTTTGGTGTTAATTTTAGATTTTTGAAATGTTTAATTTATCCTTTTAAATATTCTTGATTGATTTTAACTAACTTCTTGTTTTTATTTTCTGTAATATTAATACATTAATAAAACTAAAGTTTAAAAAAAAAGGTTGTGCTTTAGCTGGATTTCCCTGAGGAGTTGCCCCTGCTCACATGCTTCTTACATGGACAACAGATAGCCACATGCTTAGCTTTGGGATTGTGAGTGAAGTATCTCCATACCGTGGACTTCATAAACTACTGGGTTTCTTAGGGGCTGCTACTACTGGGGATAGATGTTGATGCAGTTGTATTACTACTGGGTGTCACAAGTACAGCACTCATCAGCAAAATCACTCAACATAGCTACGTTTTCAGATGTTAATAACCTGTGTTGTTGTTTCTGGTTACTCAGCAATAGTGTATGAGTGGGACTTGGAAGCGGTGATGATGCTGATGATGACTGACAGGATGGAGGTGTATTTTTGGGCATCTTTGCTTGTCCAGGGTCAGAATGACTTTGTAATTTTTTTCTCAAACACTTTATAGACAGGCACAGTGTTCCTTTTCAATGGTGGAAGATTGAGCCTTTGTCTTTTAACTAAATTTCTGGCCATGGATGCTAGAGGTATATATTCTAGATCTACACCATCTTCAACATCAGTCACTATTATGTCATCCTCAGCATCACCCTCAGCATCTTCTCCACTGACTAAGCTTTTAAAGGTATCAAATAATTTATTTTTACTTTAACAATGTATGCTTTTACTTTTTTGGTTCTTGTTTGTCTCACTGTCAGATGCAGCATTTGGTTGATCTGCTACACCTTTTGCCATTATGCCATCAACACTAGAATGTGACTAGTTGTCTTCAGTGTTTTTAGATGTTTTTTAATAGTACTGGCACTGTTGGGGGTGGAACTCTTGGTGGGACATTGACAAACTGGAGAGATATCACCATACGCTGCAGCAACCATGTCTACTGTCAGTTTTTGGACTACCACATTACTCACAAATCCCTGACTGCTCCCACTGCTCCTGGTGTGTTTGCTGGACATTACTCGTGTGTGTGAATGCTTTTACTGTAAAGCATACAATAAAACTGATAGAGGGTTAATTCTTGCTTTGGCCCTCTTCAAAATACTCTATCTCAACTAGCATCAGTCCACCTTAGTCAGACAGCTCATGTCAAGGTCCCTGTAATCTATGAATTTTTTTTAACTATATATATTTTAATTGTTTGTCCCCCCTATTACTATCACTGTGAAATAAACACACAAATTAAAAAAAAGACTCCCTGGCTGCCTGTGTCTTACCAATCAGTCACACATAATGTTGGGGTAGTTGGGGTAAACCTCCTTTATTCCCTTCTCACACCCCCAGATCAGGATATAACTTGGATCACAGCTGCCTGAGTGTTTCCAATCAACCACACAGAATGTTGGGTATTTGGGGTAAACATCCTTTGTTCCCATCTCACTCACGCAGACTGTATCACAGAGATAATAACAGCCAGATCAGAAAGGAACTTGGACTACAGCTGCCTGTGTCTTTTCAATCAGTCACACAGAATGTTGGGTTTTTGGGTTAAACCTTCTTTGATACCTTACACCCCCCAGACACGTCTAACACAGAGATAGCAGAAATATCAGGAAGGAGTTTAGCTCACAGCTGCCTGTGTCTTTCCAGTTAGTCACACTGAAATTTGGGGTATTTGTGGTCAACCTCCTTTCTCCCTTCCTCTCCCTCAGAGTGCACACAGACTCCCCTAATACAGAGAACAAATGTCCTGCCAAATATACTCCCTAAACAAAGCTTCAACACCACTTTATTAGCCTGTTTTCTCTAGCTGAAAAATTTGCTGCTGTCTTTTCTTCTCACAAACACAGAATGGCAAGCTTTGGGAACACAACACCCCTTTTGTACTATGCCTGTGGGAGAATATGTCCATTACTAGTTTGTAGATTGCAGTCAGTTCTGATTCCTGGTATCAGCTACCTGTTCCCATGCTAAATTTGGTTCTCCAAATGTTGCTATACATTTTTTTCTATCTGTTTCAGTCAATACAATGCACAACAAATGCCTCACATCACCTACAGTAGGATTATAAGCAATGGTTGTACTGTCAAACATTTCCACAACCCCCAAGGTATCTTCTGCGGATTTAATATTTCTTGTCCTAGAGCAAATTCTGAGGGAGGTGGATACAAAATGTCTGTTATCAGTCCTGACACAATACAGGATGGCAGCATTACCTATGTTGCTTTTGGCAGGGTGGGATAAGCTCCCACAGTATTTGAGTTAGTACTAGAAAACAGGCATACCTTTTCTCCTAATTTTTGTTTCCTGTCAAGAGGCTTTCAAGCAGTTCTCCCTCCTCTTTGAGGCTTTGTTTTGCCACTTGAAGTACCAGGAGTTTTCCATCCCTGCAGACACAATGTTTGTCCTTACATATTCTGACATATCTGGATTAAAACTCCCATCTGGGGTCCATTGCCTGTCTGTTTTATCCTTTTACCTTTATCTTTTACTCCACTTTTTCAAATAGCCTAGGACAAAAAGGCCATAACTCTAATGTATTGCATAATTCAGGGACCCCATAGGCAATGAATCCTCTTCCATTGAGTAATTCTAACCAATGTTTTGATAACCACTGCACTTTTACATTATTCTCACTAAGATACTCATAGTATTATATTTCTTTAGAAACTCATCAACAGCTTACTCAATACGTCACGCATACGTCTCACAGGAATCACTCAAGCTTATTATACTATAGGCATTTAGAAAAGGCACCTTACTTTAGTGGTCCAGGTGATCTGCTTTCACTCCCTCCAGCCTCCGTGACCGGGATGTTGAGATCCTACCAACTATGCCAAAAACTCTCATTAGCAGCTTCCTCATTCATAGACCGTAACTGACAACCTCTATGACTTGATTAATTTATTGTTACAGATACTTGTGATCAGCAAGGAAATTTACGCATTGACTCTGGAGAGGGTAGTTCTCTCTGAGCTTAAATAAGTACAATATGGTATTGAATAACATTGGTTACTAAGCAGAATACATTAAAACAGAAGAAATACACCCAACACAGCAACCAATTATACTGCAGGTCATGAAAACTAGCTAAAATGTGTTTTTTTCCTTTTTAATTACAAAACATGTTTTCTTTAAATAAAATATATTTTCTTGAATTGCAAGCATTGTGCCAAGGATAATGGTTAAGATACATGAAGTCAGCACATACACACATTCCTTTTGTCAGTAAACACATTGGGACGTAATCAAAGGGATAATGACAAAAAAATGTAAGATCGAAAAAATAAGTAATTGTATGCATGAACAACATATTGTCTATAGAATATACTATAAAAACTAGTAATGTCCGTTGTATATGACACAACTCCAGAATCACCAGCAAAGGAGTGGGGCAAGGGCATGGCTAAACTATTCGCCAGCATTTTATAGGGGTAAAAAAAAAAATTTCATATACAATGACAAAAGAATGTTGTTGAAATGACAGTATTTGTACATTAAGAAAAAGTGGAGGAAATGTCACATTTTTGTTGTTACATACGACAGTTTCATTCAAGAATCGGACTTCAATTATATATTTCCAATCACAACCAGCACTCTCCGAAAATATTACTCAGCCCAGCAACACCGTACTTTGAAATGTTGTTACAAATTACAAAAGCTCCTTCGCTACTTCTTTGAACTTATTGCTCACAGAGAGAAGAAGAAAAACATGAAGAATGCAGACAAGATGGCTGTTCACCTCAGAGGCCCCATCCAGTCCATTTTCACCCACTATTCCCATGTAATTATGTGTGCAAGTGCACTTCTTAATCATCATATAGAATCAAAAATGTTTATAGTTAAAAATAAAAAATAAAAATACATATTATTAACAAAGAACATTCAAAAGAGGTTCTCAGTTATTTATCTATGAACATGCTATTATGTCCCTGCTATATCTGATTTTTATAAATACAGTAACTTGCAAATGCAGTAGAACTTCTAAAAGGTCAAATGAATTGATAACATTTAATTGTTAATTCAAGCACTTACTTGGTTAAAACACATTTGTAAAACTCAGGAATTAAATCCAGCGATTGCACAAATGAATATTAAACCATTTTAACATGCTGCAAGCGTGTGATGTTCCCAAAAGATACATGATGCTATAACAAAAGCTCCATTAATGAATTACCTACCAGCCATAAAAGGTTACATTCAAAACATGCCCCAATAAGAACATCACACCATCCATATTATGCAGCTACACTGATTTAACTATCCACTGGAATATTTAAACCAAGCAGATGACTGAAAATGTGCAATAATAGACTTTTCTGTTATAATTAGTCATATTCACAATCTGCAGATGTCAAAATCAACTTGCTCTGTTTAAAAATGTCCATTGTTTTCAGTTTGTCTTGTCTTCTCCATTGTTTTGATATGAAGCTCATTATAGAAGCTTACCACCAATAAAATTTTCAAAGCTGTGCTGAAAATTGGTCCACTTACAACAATGCCAATTTAAACAAGAGACTAGTGTGAATTACTAAAACTTTAAAGGCCCAATTTATCAAGCTAAACAGGTACAATTCTGCAACATATCAACTGCTCCATTGGAAGCAAATAAAAATTCCCTTTTCCAGTTACTTACATGAGTTTTTTGTCTTGTTAACCATGGCAAAACAATACATTTGAAATCACTCCAGCATTCATGGGGTTAAAAACACCATTTAAAAATATTTGACCCCTATGGTGTAGCTGGTTTTCTCCAGAATTACATCTGTTTAGCGTGATGAATATAGCCCTAAATCTCTGAGCAAAATTTGTGTTAGTTAAAAACTGATTTCCCAAAGGCCTTTTATCTGTATTGTTGTACATAACTCTTGCTGACACGTAACTGATTTGATAGCTTTATAATAATGCATTTCATGAAAGTCAAATCAACAACTGTGAAATATTGTTTAATGTAACCCTTGGAATACTAAAGAGTACTTGAAGCCACTGTCGGAGCAGCGCTTACCGTGGTCGGCGTGTGGCGCGCTCACTTCCGGGTAACGTCGCTAGGCAACGGCGTCGCGGCGTCGGTCATGCCGTCGGGCTGCAGTGACGTCATCATGGCAGCATATATATGTCGCGGCGCAACGCTACCCGGTGCTCAGTCTGAGTTCTCTCTCAAGCAGTTAGGCTGTATTCTCTCCTTGTACAGCCCAACCTCTTCCTCAGTACTTAGCCAGCCAGCATCAGTCTCCTGCTCACTACTTGGCCAGCCTTCAGCCAGTATCCTACCTCTTGCTCAGTAGTAGCCAGCCAGCATCCAGTCTCCTGCTCTCTTCTTGGCCAGCCTTCAGCCAGCATCCAGCCTCTGTTCTTCTGGTCAACCTCCTGCTCCAGTTCCTCTGGTCAGTCTCCTGCTTCAGCTTCTCCAGCCAGTCTCCTGCTTCAGCTTTTCCAGCCAGTCTCCAGCTCCAGTCCCTCTGGTCAGTCTCCAGCTCCAGTCCTTCTGGCCAGTCTCCTGCTTCAGCTTCTCCAGCCAGTCTCCAGCTCCTGTTCTTCTGGTCTGTCTCCTGCTCCAGTCTCCAGTTGCCGGTCTGTCTCTCACCCTGCGGGCCTCAGGTACTCAGTACGTTGCTCTCTCTTATGTATATGCATGATCCTATGTGAGTGTATATATGTAGTAGTTTTGTGGGTAACTTCCTGGGTTTCTCCAGTCCTGCATCTGGGTATCCTCCTATTCCTCCCTCTTCCAAATTATATTGCTGCCTGCGCATGCTCGTTGTGGCCCTCTCTACATCGGGTGAGGGTTTCATGCAGCATACACATACCCCTTAATAGGGTAGAACTGACATCTAGACTGAGCCATTACCATGGATACCGCAGGCCTGGTGGAGGCTCTGTCCTCCTTGGGGAACCAGTTGTCCTCCTTAGCGGCCACTGTACATGAGCTACAAGCAAATCAAGCAGCATTACAGCAGCGTATGCAGGAACGTCGGATGGAGCCACATCCTGCTACCCCGTCTGATCCTGAACCTAGAATAGCGTTACCTGATAAGTTCCATGGGGAACGCAGTAAATATAAAGGGTTCATCACTGCATGTGAACTTTTCTTTTCTCTCCAGCCTCGCACCTATTCCGCTGACTCTATTAAGACCCGTACAGCCATTACCCTCCTCACGGGTGAACCACAGGCATGGGCACATCATTTGTTGCATACCAATAGCCCTCTTCTACAGTCCTGGACAGCCTTTCGCCAAGCCATGGATGTATTGTATGATGACCCATTACTTAGGTCGTCTTCCCAATCGGCTCTACGACGCCTGAGCCAAGGTCGTCGGCCAGCAGAAGATTATGTGTCCGAGTTCCGGCGTCTATCCATCGAGACAGGGTGGAATGAGGCAGCCCTGGTGGACCAATTTCGGTTGGGATTATCGGAAAGCTTGAAGGATGAGTTAGCACGGGTGGGGGTTCCTTTAGTGTTGGAAGACCTCATCCTTCTCTCAATCCAGATTGACCGTCGGTTGCGCGAACGTCGGCGTGAACGCTCGAGCTTTTCGAGTCCCCCCTCGTCTTTAACCCCGTCGGCACCGCCTCATGACGGGCCGCCAGAAGAACCCATGCAATTGGGTTTGGTTCGCGGTCCCCTGTCTGACGCGGAACGTAGACGCCGTCGGTCTCAAAACCTCTGTCTTTATTGTGGAAGTCCCGGCCATCTGCTTCGATCCTGCCCCAGCCGTCCACAACGTGCTGAGTTACCGCGCAGCCCGAACGGTAAGCTAGTTGCTTCATCCCTAATGCTAGGTTCTTCCTGGTCTTCTGCTACCCCTCATCTTACCCTTTCTGTGTGCTTACAGTGGCATGATCAGTCCTGTGTCCTGCCTGCTATCGTAGACTCCGGTGCCAGTGGATGCTTTTTGGACGCCCGTCTTGGAGAACGTCTTCGAATTCCCATGACACCACGACTCCAACCATTAGACATCCAGATGGCTGATGGGCGCCCTCACCATTTGGGTCCCATCACCCATGAGATTACTGTACGTCTCCGTTGTGGTCCTTACCACGAAGAATCACTCTGCCTCAGTATCCTGCCTTCCCCGCTTTTTCCAGTCATCTTGGGCCTACCTTGGTTACGGAAACATAACCCTGCCATTGATTGGTCTTCAGGGTCTCTGTCCTTCCCATCTGTTTATTGCCGTGATCATTGTTTTCTGGTGCAGAGTCCACTACTGTGTGCCACTGTTTCTTCGCAGGGTTCTCAGGTACCAGCACCCTATCAAGAATTCTTGGATGTCTTTGACAAGAAGGGTGCAGAAGTATTACCTCCGCATCGGCCATATGATTGCCCTATAGAACTCCTCCCAGGGGCACCGATACCATACGGGAAGATATACCCATTGTCTGGACCCGAACTCCAACACCTGCGGTCCTATCTAACAGATAGTCTCCAGAAAGGATTTATCCGACCCTCCACGTCACCAGCAGGCGCCGGCATTTTCTTTGTTGAAAAGAAAGACGGTGGCCTACGCCCCTGTATCGATTATCGAGAGCTCAACAAGATCACGGTGAAGAACAGACACCCCTTGCCTCTTATCTCTGAGATGTTGGAACGGTTGACAACCGCTACCGTATTCACTAAAATAGATCTCCGGGGTGCATATAACCTGGTACGAGTAAAACAAGGCGACGAGTGGAAGACCGCTTTTCGCACTCGGTATGGGCATTTCGAATACCTGGTTATGCCCTTCGGGTTATGTAATGCACCAGCAACCTTCCAGCATTTCATCAATGATGTTTTCAGGGATCTACTAGATCATTTTGTCGTTGTCTATTTGGACGACATTCTTGTGTTCTCCCCTTCGTTGACGGAACATCGTAACCACGTACGTCAGGTATTGGAACGTCTCCGGACTAGCTCGCTATATGCCAAATTGGAAAAGTGTGTGTTTGAGGCTACCAGTATTGAATTCCTTGGCTTTATTATCTCTCCTGGGACGATAGCTATGGATCCTCGGAAGATCACAGCAGTATTGGATTGGCCTACCCCCACAACCATTAAGGAAGTCCAGCGTTTTGTGGGGTTTGCCAATTTCTATCGACGTTTCATACGCAACTTTTCTAGAGTAATCGCACCTATTACCGCACTTACCAGCAACAAGTCTCGTTTCTGCTGGACTACTACAGCCCAGAAAGCCTTCGATCAGCTTAAACACCTGTTTACTACTGCTCCCATTTTGACTCAACCAGATGTTCAGAAAGCCTTCTATGTCGAGGTTGACGCTTCTGATATCGCCATGGGTGCCGTGCTGTCTCAACGAGCAGGAGTACGAGATAGCCTTCATCCCATAGCCTACTATTCCCGTCGTTTAACACCCGCAGAAGGCAACTACGACGTGGGGGATAGAGAACTTCTGGCTATCAAAAGCGCCCTGGAGGAGTGGAGGCATCTCCTGGAGGGTGCTCATCATCCGGTCATTGTGTATACAGACCATAGAAACCTTGAGTATCTCCGATCAGCTAAGCGACTCCGCCCACGTCAAGCCCGTTGGGCGCTGTTTTTCGCGAGATTCTCATTGCATATTACGTATCGTCCTGGATCCCGCAACGGGAAGGCGGATGCCTTATCCCGACGTTACACCGCAGATACTCCGATTCACAAGCCCTCTGACACTATTCTCCAAGCTGAACAATTCCTCCTCCTTACCACCTCCCTGCAAGATGCCATCAGAAGCCATACAACTAGCCTCACTCCAAACGTAGCCCAGCGCTACGGCTTAACCGTAAAGGATGGTTTGCTATTTCATGACCGACATATCTTTGTACCATCTGCCCTTAGAAACCGGGTCATTCATACTTGCCATGACCTTCCAACCGCTGGACATGGTGGTTTTCAAGTAACAAAGGAACTGGTACGACGTCATTTCTGGTGGCCTGGTATGGGCCGAGACATCCTTTCCTACACCACAGCCTGTGATACCTGTGCCCGTAACAAGGACCGGCACACCAAAGTAGCCGGACTGCTACATCCTCTGCCGATACCTTCAGCACCTTGGACTGATATTGCTGTTGATTTCATCGTGGATTTGCCTATGTCCCAGAACCACAACACCATCATGGTTGTGGTGGACCGTCTAACTAAATTGGCTCATTTCCTTCCAGTATCCAGGATACCAACAGCAGAACAAACAGCCACTCTGTTTCTCAAGGAGATTTTCCGTCTGCACGGCCTACCCCAATCTGTGGTGTGGGATAGAGGAGTTCAATTCACCTCTAAATTCTGGAAGTCCTTTTGTCAGGATCTGGGTATTGCTCGTTGTTTATCCTCTGGCTACCATCCTCAATCCAACGGACAGACGGAGAGGACTAACCAGGTCCTGGAGCAGTATTTACGTTGTTTTGTATCTCATCTCCAGGACGACTGGCTTTCTCTTTTACCACTTGCTGAGTTTTCCTACAACAACCACTACCATCGTTCCATCCGCATGTCACCCTTTCAGGCCACCTACGGTTATCATCCCAGAATACTACCCAACCTTCCAGTGGTTTCTTCCGTCCCTGCTGTCACCCAACGTCTACGGGGCCTTCGCTCCGGGCATGTTGCCCTACGGAACACCTTACTCCAAGCGCAACGCTCATATAAGGCTCAAGCCGATAACCACCGGACTCCTGCTCCCGCTTACAAGGTTGGAGACAAAGTGTGGCTGGCCTCTTCCCACCTACGCCTCTCCTGCCCTACCAGGAAGTTGGGACCGCGTTTCCTGGGTCCCTTTCCCATCCGACAGGTTGTTAATCCAGTAGCGTACAGGTTGCAGCTCCCTGTTAGTTGGAAGGTCCACCCTACCTTCCACGTGTCACAACTGAAACCCTGGAAACCTAGTGTATCTCCATCATCTGCTCCTGTTCGTCCTCCTCCGATCCAGGTGGAAGGGTCCGAGGAATACGAAGTAGAATCTATACTGGACTCACGTATTCGCCGGGGTCGTCTGGAATATCTGATACATTGGCTGGGTTATGGACCTGAGGAGAGGTCGTGGGAACCATCTTCCAACGTTCACTCCCCTGCTCTTTTGCGCTCTTTTCACCGGCTCCATCCGCACCGTCCTGGTCCTCGTCGCGTCCGGCGGCCGCGCGTCAGGGGGGGACTCTGTCGGAGCAGCGCTTACCGTGGTCGGCGTGTGGCGCGCTCACTTCCGGGTAACGTCGCTAGGCAACGGCGTCGCGGCGTCGGTCATGCCGTCGGGCTGCAGTGACGTCATCATGGCAGCATATATATGTCGCGGCGCAACGCTACCCGGTGCTCAGTCTGAGTTCTCTCTCAAGCAGTTAGGCTGTATTCTCTCCTTGTACAGCCCAACCTCTTCCTCAGTACTTAGCCAGCCAGCATCAGTCTCCTGCTCACTACTTGGCCAGCCTTCAGCCAGTATCCTACCTCTTGCTCAGTAGTAGCCAGCCAGCATCCAGTCTCCTGCTCTCTTCTTGGCCAGCCTTCAGCCAGCATCCAGCCTCTGTTCTTCTGGTCAACCTCCTGCTCCAGTTCCTCTGGTCAGTCTCCTGCTTCAGCTTCTCCAGCCAGTCTCCTGCTTCAGCTTTTCCAGCCAGTCTCCAGCTCCAGTCCCTCTGGTCAGTCTCCAGCTCCAGTCCTTCTGGCCAGTCTCCTGCTTCAGCTTCTCCAGCCAGTCTCCAGCTCCTGTTCTTCTGGTCTGTCTCCTGCTCCAGTCTCCAGTTGCCGGTCTGTCTCTCACCCTGCGGGCCTCAGGTACTCAGTACGTTGCTCTCTCTTATGTATATGCATGATCCTATGTGAGTGTATATATGTAGTAGTTTTGTGGGTAACTTCCTGGGTTTCTCCAGTCCTGCATCTGGGTATCCTCCTATTCCTCCCTCTTCCAAATTATATTTCTGCCTGCGCATGCTCGTTGTGGCCCTCTCTACATCGGGTGAGGGTTTCATGCAGCATACACATACCCCTTAATAGGGTAGAACTGACAGCCACAAAGCGAAGAGGAAAATATCTACTAAAACAAACATTATTGGTTAACATAATATAAAACAATTTAAATATCACAAAATCCTGCTGCATAACTATAAATCTATTTCACTCATTACAGTCAGAAAACACAATGAAGTCTGTTCCACACAAGCCTGACATTAGCCAAAAGCATAGTAAGGTGAATTGTAGAGTCACGGAGACAATCTACCTGAAGAGTCTTTCTGTGAATGTGTTGGAACCCCGACTGCATTTGTGAGGTGTAAGTTAAATATTGCATTTGTAGCATGCATTATGTTTGAATAAAAGTTACAATAGTTTTCTTTTCTTTTCTTCCCCTTTCTTCAGTCAATCAAACAAACAAACATAACCCACATGCACAAACACACACACAATACCAGGACTCACAAATGAATAGTCCATCACAAAAAAAAAAACTTAATGAACTTTAACTGTGTAAAGTTCAAAGAGTCTCAATTTCCCTGTATCTGTTTTATAACCCTTTAAAGGCCATTAGTTAACCCCATGGATGCTAGCAAGATCACCAGTTCATTGTGAAGCAATGCATTGGAGATCTCTCGTGTAACAATTTTATAGGTGTGACTTTAACAATGGCATCATAACCTTACTACATACAACTGATTTTAAAAAGGATTTCATGCCTGTTCCTGAAATCAAATGATTTGCAGGTGTTTCTCAATTTTCAAGCTGAGAGTCACAGAGAGACAAAGTACTTTGCCAAAGACCATATAGCATATTAGTAGTGACTAGCCATGTTCCAAACATATGCATCAAGCCAAATAAGTTTGGAATGCACTGTGAAAGAACACATTATTTCCAGGGATGAGTGAAATTTTTCTCCTCAAACTGAAAATGGCGAATAATGGTACTTCCCACTTGGTGAATAATTTCCTGCAAAATATGCCTTTTTTTTGCCTAGCTCATTCCATTGAAATCATTGGGAACATTGAATTTACACACAACAAATTACAAATATTATTTTATTTCCCAAAGGCATAGTATAAAAGGGGCATGAGGGTGCCTGTGTTGGTGGAGTGTGGAGAAAGAATTAGTTGAACAAGGAAAGTTTTTTTGGTGGGGTTTTTACTGGGATTGGGGGCAGTTAATAAAAATAGATCTTAAATACAATAAAAAAAAAAAAACAAAAGACATCGTATAAAAGGGGTCTGAGGAGGGTGACTGTGTTGGTGGGTATAGTTTGAGGAGTGAATCAGTTGAACAGGGAATTTATTTTGGGGGGTTCTTGACTGGTATTAGGGGGACACTTAATAAAAAAATTAATAAAATAAAATAAGAAATTTGTATGTAAAGTGATAGAGACAGGAACCCCCTAACATAAGCTGCCACTGGGGTGGATTGATACTTGATTTGATATTTTGTAAAGGATGATTCATTAAATTTGTTGTTAGAGGCCCAAGCCCTGAAGAAACATTGCTTTGTAGGACTTAGACTTATTAGAGGCACAAGACCTAAAGAAACATTGATTTGTAGGACTTAGACTTATTAGAGGCACAAGCCCTGAAGGAATTAAGCTTGTTTGGCACAAGCCCTAAGGAAACATTTAATTGTAGGACTTAGGCTTGTTAGAAACAAACCCCCAAAAAGTGTTTATTTGTTTTGTAGGACTATGGGTTTTTTTTCATTATTTTATTCATTTCTTTTTAAGCACAAGCTCTAAGAAAAAAAATGCCATACTGGCCAGTGATGCATTGTAGGGTTGCAAAAAGCACTGAACAGACTTCATAGTGGTTACATGGGTGTATAATCAAGGTCACCAAATGTATACACATCAATAGAGTCTCTCCTTTTCATATGACTTTTCTAAGTCTGTGGAGCAATATATACATTCTTTGAATGCAGTAGAGTACCATTGATTATTAAATGGGAGAGACACCATCAACATGTTAGAGATGCCATAACTATCAGCACTCCTAAAAAGTTCCCTGGATTCTGGGGCACATAATAGAGAAGATGATGTTGATATGTCAATGTGCCAAGATTTTGTTCATTTGTAATATCACATATGGTTCCTGCTGCAGAGGAATATGAGTCAGTTTCTGTTGTAAGAGATGGCAAGAGTCATAGACTGCCCACACATGCCGGTGCCACCCCTACCAGCTCCTCAAGTCATGTTGTAAAAGAACTGATGTCTTGTGTTGCTCCTCGCTGGCATTTCCCAAGCCACAGCTATTTTTCAAGGATATCTGTGCCAGAATTGTACAAGCAGATGGTTAGTGTAGTGGACAAAGGGCTGGAAACTTCATACCGGAGGAAAATTCACCTACCAACAGATATGTGGACAAGTGGGCATAGTACAGACAATATGACTGTCACTGCTCACTGGGTATCCCTCCCACCAGTGGACAACAACAGCCTGCACCATCAGGTGTCAGCAAATAATATTGCCTCTGGTTCTGGCAGAATGAGTAAAAGACAGCAGCAGGATAACCCATATCATCAGCATGCCACTCTGTGTTTGCAGAGTTTTCAGAGACAATCCCACAAAGCCATAAATGGAATAAATGAGCTAGAGTAGGTGATAGAGGAATGGTTTGGACCCCACTCATCGACAACTTAATTTGTGTTTGCTGATAATGTCTTCAAAATAATAGCTGTCATGAGAATAGGGATATTACTGAAAATACTGCCTTGCCCATGTCCAAATTTAGTTGTGACTAGATTCCTCACAGAATCTGAAACCCTCTGAGAAATGCTGAATATCACCTGCAAAATCTGTACCTCGATTAGCCACTGATACTGGGCTCACAATGCATTATATTCCATTCAAGAGTGCAACACCCTGCCCCAACACCATCTGAAAATGCAGGTCCCAACCAGGTAGAATACCACATTTTATATGCTAGATTACATAATCTCCCAGCGCTCTGCATTCCTGAATAGGTGCAAGACTGTGCCAAAGGAGGCACATACAGATCTCCTACCACGGAGGTAGGAAACGGACAACGGGGGGAGGCAATGTGAGGGCAATGTGGAGCTAATGGGGGGCAAGTTGGAGCAGATAGAGGGCAATGTGGAGCC
This sequence comes from Rhinophrynus dorsalis, assembly GCA_037306005.1. Classification (NCBI taxonomy): domain Eukaryota; kingdom Metazoa; phylum Chordata; class Amphibia; order Anura; family Rhinophrynidae; genus Rhinophrynus; species Rhinophrynus dorsalis. Next base: position 135,530,298 of record CM074724.1, read on the forward strand.
AATGGGGGGCAAGTTGGAGCTGATGGAGGGCAATGTGGATATGGTGGGAGCAAGTTGGAGCTGATGGGGTGGGGGGCAATGTGGAGCTGATGGGGGGCATTGTGAGGGCAATGTGGAGCTGATGGGGGCAATATGGAGCTGATGGGGGCATTGTGAGGGCAATGTGGAGCTGATGGGGCAATATGGAGCTGATGGGGGGCATTGTGAGGGCAATATGGAGCTGATGGGGGGCAATGTGAGGGCAATGTGGAGCTGATGGGGCAATATGGAGCTGATGGGGGGCATTGTGAGGGCAATATGGAGCTGATGGGGGGCAATGTGGAGCTGATGGGGCAATATGGAGCTGAAGGGGGCAATGTGAGGGCAATATGGAGATGATGGGGGGCAACGTGGAGATTAGGAGCATTGTGGAGGTATCCAGTGCAGATGGTCCACGGGGGGGGGGGCGCTTCAAATTTCTGTGCCTACAGGCTCCTGAGATGTAAATCCAGCCTTGAATGTGTTGGACACCTCTTTAGCACTCAAGGGGTTACAAGTCAATTTTAAATCAATGTGAATTTGGGAACTGCTTATTTTTCTCCTGTGTTGTTAGGATCTCCTCACATTAACACAGGAGACTCAATCAGTGGTTCAGTCATTCTGAAGGGTCTGCCTGATTCAACAAACATTGATTTGTGTTTAATTGCTGAGATCCTGAAAACTCAGATTGCTGGGGGAGCCTGATGCCAGGTTGTGTCAGCCCCTGTATTAGCACACTAGTAGAAAGAAGTTAATACACACATTGCACAGATGTACTCAATGTATAATTTGCACTGTGCTTGTAGGGTCCTGGTTTAGTAAATAGGTCCCTCTATGTGTAAATTCCAAAGGCTTTGTTCGGGTGATCTACCAGTAATCCCAAGATATTAAAGGGATAGTAATACTTAAAATGTAAAAAAAAATATGTTGTAGGGTTTATCCCCCTGAGTAAAACAAGAGTACTCCCACTGCTGAGAGGTCTTTCATTCAAAAGTTATTAATTTTCAAAGTTGAATTTTTTAGGTGCAATATCACAGTGGCCTGAAATTGTACAGTGGCGCTGTTGCTACACCATCCTATGGAGATTTATGGTCAACTGACCAGAGTTGTCCATAGGATCGTGTAGCAACAGTGCCACTGTACAATTTCAGGCCACTGTGATATTGCACCTAAAAAATTCAACTTTGAAAATTAATAACTTTTGAATAAAACACCTCTCAGCAGTGGGAGTACTCTTATTTTACTCAGGGGGATAAACCCTACAACATATATTTTTTTACATTTTAAGTATTACTATCCCTTTAAGTCCAGATATATTGAAGAAGTGGCCAATAATTTCTGTGCTCTGTACAGAACGTGTCTGCCACAAGTACTTAAAGGAGAATGAATACCTGCTAATAATTGATTCCCACTTAACCTACTATATCATTGACGCACCCTATCAACTTTGCCCTTGCTCTTTAATCAGTCACCTATGCACATGATACCCACTCATCAACCAGAAACAATCCTATCTACGTATTAAACTAGGATGAAAAAAGACACAAGTCTGTCACGTTCAACCTATGATACCCATTTTTCTTTGTCCAGTGAGGGACAAATTAACCATTGGGTAATGGTTCCTCTACTATGAGACAGGGCACTTAACAGTTAATTACACGTCATACTTTTACCCCTAACACTCCACCCACTAATAGATTTTTTTTGTGTCCTCACATAGGAGGCACAGGGCTGCATTCTTCCAAGGGACCATGTGTGGAGAAAGTTTATTTTCTTTATTTTGCCTTTTCCACTATGTCTTCATGAGATCTGTACCCTCAGTGCTGTACTACAGAATTCTTTCCTCCAATGTGGGATATCGCCATGATATCAGAGAGTTAAAAAATTAAATTGCGATATATAAGTGATGCCACATAATTATAAGACCTTTAGATGCCAAGGGCTAGTGCATGATTTTGGCACCTCTCTGACAGATCTAGGGTTAATAATGTGTCAAATATCATATGTCTATAATATTCATAAACCTAGGAATGCAAGAGAGGTGTCAACTGTCACTATGTAAAATGCCCCTCTTGTGTTTCTGAAAGTTATGGTAGAAGGCTGAGTTTACATACATAGTAAAATAGTTGATGAGGCTGAAAAAAGACCATCAAGTCCAGCCCATGCCTAAACAGTACACCCCTGTTTATCCTGAGGAAGGCAAAAAAAAAAAAACACACAAAAAAAATTGAAGCCATTTCCAATTAAGCCCGTAGTGGATAAAATGTTAACCCCTTAGCGACCCTTGACATCATAGTACATCATGGGTAGATCTGAGTTAATGACCCATGATGTACTATGACCGTCATGGAATTCTGAGCTCCCCCCGCGGCTGCACGCCGTTCGGGGAGTCCGGAACCGGAAACAGCAAAAAAAAAAAATGCTCCGTGGTCCTTAAGTGACCATGATGCGTCGATCGGACGGTTATTAAGGGGTTAAATCCTGACTTCAAATGGAAGTCAGATAGTTCCCTGGATCAACAGCCTATCTGCATTGAAGCTGTCTGTCATAATTCTTCCTATGTCCATGTGTCAGTTCCCCAGAGCCCTTAACCCCCTCACCACAACTCTCACCCCCATCCGTAATCAAAGCTCTCAGAATCAAACAATCATTACAGCATTCAGCCTCCCCGCCCCCTTCTATAGCAGAGCCCTTACCCTTTGAATGCCAGAGGGGTATACAAAGCATTGCAAAGCAATGCGTTGCACAACCTTTGACACTTAAAGGGTTAATATCACAGAACCCACCATATGCAGTAGCTTCCTACCAAAACAGTGATGAGTGCCAAAAGGCAGTGCAACCAATGAATATGACATCGTAATGGTGGGACTAGGCAGAATTATGTGAGGTAGCTCAAGAGGATGGGCATGATGATCCTGCCCTCTGTCCTTTTCCCCATTAGTGGGATGGACTGCTCTTTCTTTGTTCCAAGTGGCTTAAATATAAGTATTTTAACCCCTAGTGGACCAGAGGAGTGTGCAGGCTATTGTTTTGCAATGCCTTGTGCTCCCATCCTGGTCCTAAAGAGGTTAAGATATCTTTTAAAATCTCAGTGAAAAAAAAACCACAAATACATATAATATGACTAGTGTTGAGCGAGCATGCTCGGCCGATGCTCGGATCGGCTCGAGCATCGCTCTGCTCGGCACATGGCGGTACTCGTACGAGTACCGCATGTGCTCGCCCGCCATGTTCGGGTCTCCTCCCCGCACGTTTTGCGGCTGCTGCGCAGCCAATAAACGTGCAGGGAGGCTCTGACATCGGTGTAATGCCAGCAGCCATGTTGGCTGCTGGCATTACACTGATTGGCTGGCCAGAACCCGTGGTCGGGTGCTGTATAGCACCTGACCATCGAGTTCGGCTCAGTCTGAGCCAGGGAGAGCTGAGGATAGGAAGGGAAAGGCAGTGTAGGGAGGAAAAAAAAAATTGTGAAAAAAAAGAACCAAAAGTCCTTTTTAGGACTACTGTGTGTGGGGGCAGCAGGTTATTTTGTGTGGGGGGAAAAAAACAAAAAAACAAAAAAAAAAAATATTCTGTTTAGTGTGAAAAGTTGCAGATTAGAGCACATTCTGTTTAGTGTGCACAGTTGCAGATTAGAGCACATTCTGTTTAGTGTGCAAAGTTGCAGATTAGAGCACATTCTGTTTAGTGTGCAAAGTTGCAGATTAGAGCACATTCTGTTTAGTGTGCAAAGTTGCAGATTAGAGCACATTCTGTTAAGTCTTCAAACTAAAATATCAAAGTCACATATTCCATTCAGTGTGCGTCGCCGCAGTTTAGCAGCACATTCTGTGTACTGTGCAGAGTTGCAGAATAGGAAGAAATACTGTTAAGACTTCAAACTAAAATATCAAAGTCACATATTCCATTCAGTGTGCTTCGCCGCAGTTTAGCAGCCTATTCTGTGTACTGTGCAGAGTTGCAGAATAGGAAGAAATACTGTTAAGTTTTCAAACTAAAATATCAAAGTCACATATTCCATTCAGTGTGTTTCACCGCCGTTTAGCAGCCTATTCTGTGTACTGTGCAGAGTTGCAGAATAATAAGAAATACTGTTAAGTTTTCAAACTAAAATATCAAAGTCACATATTCCATTCAGTATGTTTCACCGCCGTTTAGCAGCCTATTCTGTGTACTGTGCAGAGTTGCAGAATAATAAGAAATACTGTTAAGTTTTCAAACTCAAATATTAAAGTCACATATTCCATTCAGTGTGTTTCACCGCCGTTTAGCAGCCTATTCTGTGTACTCTGTACAGTTGCAGAATAATAAGAAATACTGTTAAGTTTTCAAACTCAAATATTAAAGTCACATATTCCATTCAGTGTGTTTCACCGCCGTTTAGCAGCCTATTCTGTGTACTGTGCAGAGTTGCAGAATAATAAGAAATACTGTTAAGTTTTCAAACTCAAATATTAAAGTCACATATTCCATTCAGTGTGTTTCACCGCCGTTTAGCAGCCTATTCTGTGTACTCTGTACAGTTGCAGAATAATAAGAAATACTGTTAAGTTTTCAAACTCAAATATTAAAGTCACATATTCCATTCAGTGTGTTTCACCGCCGTTTAGCAGCCTATTCTGTGTACTCTGCAGAGTTGCAGAATAGGAAGAAATACTGTTAAGTTTTCAAACTCAAATATTAAAGTCACATATTCCATTCAGTGTGTATCACCGCCGTTTAGCAGCCTATTCTGTGTACTCTGTACAGTTGCAGAATAATAAGAAATACTGTTAAGTTTTCAAACTCAAATATTAAAGTCACATATTCCATTCAGTGTGTTTCACCGCCGTTTAGCAGCCTATTCTGTGTACTCTGTACAGTTGCAGAATAATAAGAAATACTGTTAAGTTTTCAAACTCAAATATTAAAGTCACATATTCCATTCAGTGTGTTTCACCGCCGTTTAGCAGCCTATTCTGTGTACTGTGCAGAGTTGCAGAATAATAAGAAATACTGTTAAGTTTTCAAACTCAAATATTAAAGTCACATATTCCATTCAGTGTGTTTCACCGCCGTTTAGCAGCCTATTCTGTGTACTCTGTACAGTTGCAGAATAATAAGAAATACTGTTAAGTTTTCAAACTCAAATATTAAAGTCACATATTCCATTCAGTGTGTTTCACCGCCGTTTAGCAGCCTATTCTGTGTACTCTGCAGAGTTGCAGAATAGGAAGAAATACTGTTAAGTTTTCAAACTCAAATATTAAAGTCACATATTCCATTCAGTGTGTATCACCGCCGTTTAGCAGCCTATTCTGTGTACTCTGTACAGTTGCAGAATAATAAGAAATACTGTTAAGTTTTCAAACTCAAATATTAAAGTCACATATTCCATTCAGTGTGTTTCACCGCCGTTTAGCAGCCTATTCTGTGTACTCTGTACAGTTGCAGAATAATAAGAAATACTGTTAAGTTTTCAAACTCAAATATTAAAGTCACATATTCCATTCAGTGTGTTTCACCGCCGTTTAGCAGCCTATTCTGTGTACTGTGCAGAGTTGCAGAATAATAAGAAATACTGTTAAGTTTTCAAACTCAAATATTAAAGTCACATATTCCATTCAGTGTGTTTCACCGCCGTTTAGCAGCCTATTCTGTGTACTCTGTACAGTTGCAGAATAATAAGAAATACTGTTAAGTTTTCAAACTCAAATATTAAAGTCACATATTCCATTCAGTGTGTTTCACCGCCGTTTAGCAGCCTATTCTGTGTACTCTGCACAGTTGCAGAATAGTAAGAAATACTGTTAAGTTTTCAAACTCAAATATTAAAGTCACATATTCCATTCAGTGTGTTTCACCGCCGTTTAGCAGCCTATTCTGTGTACTCTGCACAGTTGCAGAATAGTAAGAAATACTGTTAAGTTTTCAAACTCAAATATTAAAGTCACATATTCCATTCAGTGTGTTTCACCGCCGTTTAGCAGCCTATTCTGTGTACTCTGCAGAGTTGCAGAATAGTAAGAAATACTGTTAAGTTTTCAAACTCAAATATTAAAGTCACATATTCCATTCAGTGTGCTTCGCCGCAGTTTAGCAGCACATTCTGTGTAGTGTGCAGAGTTGCAGAATAGTAAGAAATACTGTTAAGTTTTCAAACTCAAATATTAAAGTCACATATTCCATTCAGTGTGTGTCACCGCCGTTTAGCAGCCTATTCTGTGTACTCTGCAGAGTTGCAGAATAGTAAGAAATACTGTTAAGTTTTCAAACTCAAATATTAAAGTCACATATTCCATTCAGTGTGTGTCACCACCGTTTAGCAGCCTATTCTGTGTACTCTGCAGAGTTGCAGAATAGGAAGAAATACTGTTAAGTTTTCAAACTCAAATATTAAAGTCACATATTCCATTCAGTGTGTTTCACCGCCGTTTAGCAGCCTATTCTGTGTACTCTGCAGAGTTGCAGAATAGGAAGAAATACTGTTAAGTTTTCAAACTCAAATATTAAAGTCACATATTCCATTCAGTGTGTTTCACCGCCGTTTAGCAGCCTATTCTGTGTACTCTGCAGAGTTGCAGAATAGGAAGAAATACTGTTAAGTTTTCAAACTCAAATATTAAAGTCACATATTCCATTCAGTGTGTATCACCGCCGTTTAGCAGCCTATTCTGTGTACTCTGTACAGTTGCAGAATAATAAGAAATACTGTTAAGTTTTCAAACTCAAATATTAAAGTCACATATTCCATTCAGTGTGTTTCACCGCCGTTTAGCAGCCTATTCTGTGTACTCTGCAGAGTTGCAGAATAGGAAGAAATACTGTTACGTTTTCAAACTCAAATATTAAAGTCACATATTCCATTCAGTGTGTTTCACCGCCGTTTAGCAGCCTATTCTGTGTACTCTGCAGAGTTGCAGAATAGGAAGAAATACTGTTAAGTTTTCAAACTCAAATATTAAAGTCACATATTCCATTCAGTGTGTTTCACCGCCGTTTACCAGCCTATTCTGTGTACTCTGCAGAGTTGCAGAATAGAAGAAATACTGTTAAGTTTTCAAACTCAAATATTAAAGTCACATATTCCATTCAGTGTGTTTCACCGCCGTTTAGCAGCCTATTCTGTGTACTCTGCAGAGTTGCAGAATAGGAAGAAATACTGTTAAGTTTTCAAACTCAAATATTAAAGTCACATATTCCATTCAGTGTGTTTCACCGCCGTTTAGCAGCCTATTCTGTGTACTCTGCAGAGTTGCAGAATAGGAAGAAATACTGTTAAGTTTTCAAACTCAAATATTAAAGTCACATATTCCATTCAGTGTGTTTCACCGCCGTTTAGCAGCCTATTCTGTGTACTCTGCAGAGTTGCAGAATAGTAAGAAATACTGTTAAGTTTTCAAACTCAAATATTAAAGTCACATATTCCATTCAGTGTGTTTCACCGCCGTTTAGCAGCCTATTCTGTGTACTCTGCAGAGTTGCAGAATAGGAAGAAATACTGTTAAGTTTTCAAACTCAAATATTAAAGTCACATATTCCATTCAGTGTGTATCACCGCCGTTTAGCAGCCTATTCTGTGTACTCTGTACAGTTGCAGAATAATAAGAAATACTGTTAAGTTTTCAAACTCAAATATTAAAGTCACATATTCCATTCAGTGTGTTTCACCGCCGTTTAGCAGCCTATTCTGTGTACTCTGCAGAGTTGCAGAATAATAAGAAATACTGTTAAGTTTTCAAACTCAAATATTAAAGTCACATATTCTGTGTAAGATGAAGAAGGCGGGTAAAAAGGGACGGGGAAGTGGACGTGATCCTGAAAGTTCAGGGCGCGGGTCAGGACGCGGAGAAACTGTGCCTGGTGCCAGAGCACAAGAAAGAAAGACATCCACCATACCTAGCTTCATGTGTAATTTTACAGGGCGTCGCAGGACATCACTCTCGAGGTCCGACCACTGCGAACAGGTGGTCGGTTGGATGACAGCTGATACTGCTTCCAGTCGGTTAAGCACCACCCTGTCTTCCACCAAGTCCACTCTCAGTAGCCAAGAGTCTGGTCAACATAATCCTCACTCTGATCATCCTTCCTCCCACCATACACGGTCTGGTCAAAGAAGTGATCCCACACTGGGATATAGTGAGGAGCTCGTCTCATCACCAATCCTTCATTTGACCCTCTCTCCAAGCACGCTTGCAGAGGAACATGACATCTTGTGCCCTGATTCACAACCTCTAGAGGCTACCCAATCACAAGAAGATGACAGATGTGAACGGCATTTAAGGTCAAAGGAAGTAGTGGATGATGATGATGATGATGAGACACAGTTGCCATTAAATCAACCACTATTTCCGTCTCAAGACCTTGTTGAGGAGAATGTTATACAGTTGTCAATGACTGAGTATGTGGTGGGATCAAGACTTGAGGAGGATGATCAGAGTGAGGAAGTGGAGGAGGACTTGGTGGACGATGAGGTGACTGACCCCACCTGGGAAGGTGTAGAGCCGAGCGATGACAGCAGTCCTGAGGGTGAGCCATCTGCAGCACCGCAACAGGCTGGAAGAGGCAGTGGTGTGGCTACAGAAAGAAGGCGGACCGCACCAAACCGGCCCGCAAATGTTCCACGGAGCACCCCCTTGCGTAAATCTACCTTGCCAAGGGGTAGGTGTTCCGCGGTATGGCGTTTTTTTAAGGAAAGTGCGGACGACAAAAGAATTGTAGTTTGCAACCTGTGCCACACCAGAATGAGCCGAGGCATGAACACTAGAAACCTCACCACCACCAGCATGATCCGACACATGGCATCCAAGCAACGTAGTAAGTGGGAGGAACGCCTGGATCGCCCATCTGTGTCTGCAGGCCACACCACTGCCTCCTCTTCCCCTGTTTTCGGTGCCGGCCAATCGCCTGTCGAAGGCGCAGGCCCGCATACCTCCCGCCCTGCACCTGTAGCATCTGAAGCACCATCAGCGACCACATCCACTTCCCTGTCCCAGCACAGCGTCCAAATGTCGTTACCCCAGGCATTTGAGCGCAAGAGAAAGTACCCAGCCACCCACCCACAGGCCATATCACTAACCTCACACCTTTCCAAATTACTGGCCATCGAAATGCTGCCATTTAGGCTTGTGGACACTGAGTCCTTCCGCAGCCTGATGGCAGCAGCTGTCCCTCGGTACGCGGTCCCCAGCCGCCACTACTTTTCCCGGTGTGCCATCCCCGCATTACACCACCATGTGTCCCGTAACATCACCCGTGCCCTGACCAACGCAGTTACTGGGAAGGTCCACTTAACGACTGACACATGGACAAGTGCTTGTGGCCAGGGACGCTACATTTCCCTGACGGCACACTGGGTGAATGTCGTGGAGGCTGGGAGCGACTCGGACCCTGGGATGGCACGGGTGCTACCCACGCCGAGGATTGCGGGCCCTACCTCCATTAGGGTTTCCACCAGCACCTACGTTATTGGCTCCTCCTCCTCCGTTTCCACCTCCGAATTCTCTACACACAGCGCCACTCCCCCATCAGCCAGTAGCTGGAAGCAGTGTAGCACTGCAGTGGGGAAGCGTCAACAGGCCGTGCTGAAGCTGATCTGCCTTGGGGACAAACAGCACACGGCCTCAGAGCTGTTGCAGGGGATTAGTCACCAGACCGAGCAGTGGCTCTCGCCACTCAACCTGCAAGCAGGCATGGTTGTGTGTGATAATGGGCGTAACTTGGTGGCGGCTTTGGAGCTCGGCAAGCTCACACACGTACCATGCCTAGCGCATGTATTTAATTTAGTGGTGCAGCGATTTCTAAAAACCTACCCCAATGTGCATGATCTCTTGACCAAGGTGCGCCGCGTGTGTGCACATTTCCGTAAGTCATCAACAGCTTCAGCCGGCCTGTTGAAGCTGCAGCAGCGCTTACAATTGCCAGCTCACCGGCTGCTGTGTGACGTGAGCACGCGCTGGAACTCCACCTTCCACATGTTGGCCCGGCTTTGTGAGCAGCAGAGGGCAGTAGTGGAGTACCAGCTGCTACACGGTCGTCGCCTCTCCGTTCAACTTCCTGTAATCAGAAGTGAGGAGTGGGAATGGATGTCAGACCTCTGCGAGGTTTTACGCAATTTTGAGGAATCGACACAGATGGTGAGCGGCGATAACGCTATTATCAGTGTAACCATCCCACTTCTGTGTCTACTGAAACGCTCGCTGCTCACAATTAAAACCGACGCTTTGCATGTGGAAGAGGTGGAAATGGGGGAGGAAGAGCTTACACAAGGTGATAGCCAGAGCACCCTCACTTCGTCTTCTCAGCGACAATTGGAGGAGGCGGAGGAGGAGGAGGAGGAGGAGGAGGAGGAAGACACGGTTGCCTCCGCTACAGAGGGTAGCCATGGAACTTTAGTTCCATCTCTTCAGCGTGGGTGGGCAGAAGAGGAGGAAGAGGATGAGGATATTGAGAGTCATCCTCCTGGTGAGGACAGCGAAATCTTGACTGTTGGTACTCTGGCACACATGGCTGACTTTATGTTAGGCTGCCTTTCCCGTGACCCACGCGTTGTACGCATTTTAGACAACACGGATTACTGGGTGTTCACCCTTCTGGACCCCCGCTACAAAGAGAATTTCTCATCTCTCATTCCTCCGGTGGAGAGGACAAGCAAAATGTTGCAATACCAGAAGGTTCTTGTCGAAAAATTGCTCCAAAATTTTCCATCTGACAACGCTGGCGGCAGAGTACGTGCTACCTTGGCCAACCGAGAAGGGGAGAAAAGGGGAGCACACAGCAGTTCCGACAAAGGCAGGGCAACACTCTCCAAGGCGTGGGACACCTTCATGACACCCCGCCAGCACCCTCACCCTGATGCGCAGCCTAGTGTCACAAGGAGGGAAAAGTTTTGGAAGATGGTGAAGGAGTACGTAGCAGACCGTGTCAGCGTCCTCAATGATCCCTCTGTGCCTTACAACTACTGGGTGTCCAAGCTGGACACGTGGTATGAACTGGCACTCTACGCCTTGGAGGTGCTGGCCTGCCCTGCCGCCAGCGTTCTGTCTGAGCGGGTATTTAGTGCTGCTGGTGGCATCATAACAGATAAGCGTATCCGCCTTTCCACCGACAATGCTGATAGGTTGACACTTATAAAAATGAACAAGGCCTGGATTTCCCCTGACTTCTCCACTCCACTGGAGGAAAGCCCCGGGGGAACATAAACTCACTTTATATATGTTATTTACAATGATGGGAATACTCTGTATTCCCATTCACCCCTTCCACCCAAAAAACGGGTATATGGTTGACTCTTAATCTTCTCATCCTCCTCCTCCTCTTCCATATGCCCTGGGATATAATTTTTATATAGGGCCAGCTCACCAGCGGGCCCTGTGATATAATTTTTATATAGGGTCAGCTCACCAGCGGGCCCTGTTTGACAATTTTTATATAGGTCAGCTCACCAGCGGGCCTTCTCATATAATGTTTTATTGGGTCAGCTCTCTAGCGGGCCCTCTCATATAATGTTTTATAGCGTCAGCTCACTAGCGGGCCTTCGCATATAATGTTTAGGATGGTCAGCTCTGCAGCAGACCCTCACCCATAATGTTTTAGATGGTCAGCTCAGCGCACGTTTCCATCTTAATCATGGCCTCAGTTCTGAAAATCAAGGAAATTTTTGGGAGAATTTGCCTCTGCGCACGTTTCCCTCTTAATCATGGCCTCAGTTCTGAAAATCAAGGAAATTTTTGGGAGAATTTGCCTCTGCGCACGTTTCCCTCTTAATCATGGCCTCAGTTCTGAAAATCAAGGAAATTTTTGGGAGAATTTGCCTCTGCGCACGTTTCCCTCTTAATCATGGCCTCAGTTCTGAAAATCAAGGAAATTTTTGGGAGAATTTGCAGATGATATACAAGTAAATATACAGCAAATATTGTTTGGTAACAATTTTTCGCCTAAAGTCGTTTTTATTTTCCTTTTTGTGTGTTTTATGGTCAGTCTGTAAAAATGGCGTACTACGGGCGAAAGATCGTTCCCAGCAGCGATGTTGGAGTCCAAGGTGCATCCAGACATCCTCCCTATGCTGTCCCTGAACCATTTCTGTAGTGTTTCCATCTTTTTCTGCCCTTTTCCTATGGACCAGGCACCCTCCCCTCATCAGAGCAGGGGGTGCCTGGTGTAATGCTCGAGTCCTCCCATTGACTTCAATGGGGCTCGGGTGCTCGGCCGAGCACTCGAGCCTCAGGGGGTGCTCGGTCAGAGCACCCGAACACCCGAGCATTGGGGTGCTCGCTCATCACTAAATATGACCTGAATAAACTACAAAGAATTTGGTTAATGGAAAGAAATTACAACTTGCACCAAACTCCATAGTTATTTAAACATTCACATTCCTTCTAGCCTGACTGTCACTTGTGATAGATTAAAAAGAGCAGTATAACTACTCAGGAGCAGGTGACTGGGGTTGGTTTGATAAGTAGCGTTCTGTCCATAGCTGATGCTGTGCTGGATCTGTGGAAGACACTAGTGAACTGCTGTCCATACAGGTTCTACTCTGTATGGACAGCAGCACACTACACCCTGCTGTTCCTGCCACTGCAAAGCTTCTGAGCCCTGTGCTGCAGCATGTCAGAGCCTGAGGATCATAGGAGGGATGAGAAGAGGAGGGGGATACAGGTGGAAGGGTGGATGGGATAGTCTCTGCTTATAACTCTCAATCCCTGCAGTGTGTACCAGCATGCACATTAGCATATTAAGCTTATTATTCCCCTTATGCTAATCTCTGTTTGAAAGGTGAGCAGAGACTCACAGGGGATGGCCTGGATGGCACAGAAACTAAGCACCCTTGCAGGCACTGCATTGCATTACATTTCTGGGGCACTATCCCCAAATGGGTGGGCTGGTGGACAGGCCGATGGGCGTGACAGGGCAATTGCCAGTCACACCTGAAATATGGCAACCTAGGCCAGTGCCTAGTCTGCCTATTTATAAACCCGGCCCTGCACATCTCTGAGCTTCTCAGGATATTGTATATTCTTTTCTCTCAGTCGACATTTAATATCCTGGAACTTTTTCTATGTTTTTGTACTTTGATCAAGAAGTCATTGTAGATGGAGATCCGGCAGTTCTCATAGGCAAGTTGACCCTTTATACAAGCAAGCCACAGGATCATGTCCCTATCACTACAATTAATAAATTTAGCGATAACTGGCCATGGTGTTGAGCCTGGCAGCTGGCTGGTCTGCGGTATGCGGTGTGCCTTCTCTATGATGAGTGTGGCTGATAGGTCCTCTGTTCAAAAAATTTATTTGGTCCAGTTTTCAAGTAATAACTCAGAGTTGCAGCACTCACATCTCTCTGGAAATCCCACCAGTCGAATATTGTATCTTCTTACTCTGTTTTCAAGATTGTTAGCTTTACTTTGTAATTACTTAACCTGCTGTTTCAATGTCTTGATTGACCCTGACAAAGTTTGCAGGGCATCCTCCACAGTGGAACCTTCTGCTGTGTGTCCAGTACTTTTTCCCACATTGCTAGCTTGTCCACCCTTAGCAAATTCATCTCCTGCTGGACTGTACCAACTTTATTTGTAATAATTGTTTGGCAGTTGGTGATTGCAGCCAGTGGGAATCAGAAGTATCTTCTGAGCCTACAGAGTGTCTGGTAAACAAGAGGGTATTTGTTCCATCACCAATGCCTCCATCTCATCATCTGCTAATTTGCTCATCTTAGTTTTGTATTTATTACTGATATCTAGAGCTTTATTGGAGACTAAGGATATGCCGTATGACAATATATAACCACAGGATATACTGTATACTGAACTTCTGCCTTAGGTATTAAATCTTCATAATATAATATTTATATACTCTCTGAGTCAGTTAGTAAGAAGGGAGGGTATAATCTACATTGTCCCAAGGGTACACACCGCAGAAGCCACGATCCTTCTCAGAACGGTAACCACAGGTCTAAAGCAGAACAGTGTGGCAGATCCAAGTGTTCCCTATGCAAATCCTCCCATTTAACTGCAGGATGATACAGGGTAACATATGTGGTATGTAGGAGCCCAGGAAACACAGTCTACCTCATATGGCTACTGTACATGCCACCTCCCCCTGTCTGTTGAACAGCTTGGTTTTTCACAAGTATTATGGTCCACTGAAGGAAAAACACTGAGTGACATATGCACATATCAATTGGGATTCTGTAAGTTAATTTCTATATCATGAAAGTAAAGCTCGAAATTGAATATAACTGCTTTTAGATTTTTTTCCTCTTTGTGCTTCTTTGATATAATTTTTTATATACATATTCTTTTGATAATAATCTTAAAGCTTGCTCAACATATTGTTTATCTTTCATTTTTACCACCTCCACTTTATCTACAGGGCACATAATGATTTGCTTATTGTTTTGTAATTTCTTAACCACATTTTTCTATTTGTCCATTACATTTAATTTCATTTATATATTTTTTCAATTGCATTTTGAAATACTGTCATACTCTTCTCTCATCTCTGATTTCAGGAAAATCTGAATATAATTACCATTGACCAGGTAACAAAGATGCCCCTCTAAAGAATTCCATTTATGAATTTTATACTCAATAATGATCTTTTCCTGCACTCACAAATTCGCTAGCATGTACAAAGTGGAATTCAACCATGTAAGAATTTACATTTTAGGCATGTGAAGAGGTAGATGTACTGACTACAATCAGGGTTGGTGCTAGCAATAAGGTGGCTTAGGCAGCCGTCTTAGGGCGCAGCAGCAGAGGGGCTCTGAAAAAAGGAGATTTTTTTTTTTCACTGATTTATTTTTTTATATCTGCCATGACTCAGAGGCTGATTTAAGCTACGGTGCTACCAACCAAGCACTCCCTCCATCCCTCGCGGCATCTCCTGTGGTGAGGTAGCCACTGTGAGCCACAAGCAGGCTAGGCAGCAGGAGACGGAGGAGTCCACTAACGCACTGTCTGTCTGAATGAGCCAGGACCAACGAGTGAGTGATGGACTGGCAGACGTGACAACTTCAGGTGGTGCATGCACGCACCACATCTGCGAACCACCACCAGCCACACCGTGACCCAGAAGATCAACTAGAGTAGACAGAGAGAGAGAACTCAGCAACATGAGCGGGAGCAGAGCCGGAGTTAACGCTGCAAGACGAGTCACAGCAGTGAATGAGTGAGTGAGTCAGTGACATGCCACGGGAATTGGGAATGGATGGGTTGGGTTGTTGCACAAAGTATAAATCACAAATAAGTTGTTTTGTTTCAGACTTGCAATTTATGGGGATTAGGGACAGCCGGACGGGGTAAGAGTTAGGGTTAAGGAATCCACAATCCACCATTTTAGCACATTTGTAAGAGCTCCTGCTTGGAGCTGCATTAAGATGGTCGTCATGTTGAAAAAGGCTACATGACAATCTTGTCCTGCATATCAGCTCGAGATTGTCATGTCGCTTCTTTTAACAGCGCGATCGCCTGCGGCCTGCAGGGTTTCTTTGAAAAAAAAAAAAAGTATAATTGAGTGAGCTGTGGGGAACCTGCGGCTCCTTTTATTTGTTTTTTTTTTGGGGGGGGAGAAAGGGGGGCTGGCTGGAGATAAAGGGATAGAGAAAATGGAAGAATAAAATGTGCCCAGCCAGTGAGAGCAGCTTCAGAGCCTCTGAGTTTGCAATCCTTGCAGCAGTGCGAGTTGGTCCAACCAAAACATGATTGATCAGCACTGCATCTCCAACCTGGAGGGTACTGGAGGCTCAGGTAGGAGATTACTTGAGGCACCCTTCCTGGCTATGCATGCTACCTTGGTACAATTATTGGCAGTACATTGATCTCACCTCCAATGCTCAGCTGGTAATATTTTTGTGATTGGTTCTTCTAGCATTAATTGTATGCCTGGCAGTGCTTTATTAGCCCCCCAGATGCACCAGGGGTTAGTGACACTTTATTTGCAACCCATCCCCCTATTGCTGGCAGTGGTTTTGTTTATATCCTCTTCTTGGTGTGCAATGCTAATTGTCAGAGGCATCTTCAACACATTGCAAAACTCTTCATTGGATAAGCCTCTAGCCGCTACCATCCAATTGGCTAATGAAAGCTCTGGACATAAGGGGAAGGGGTATAGAATGTGGTGGAGTATTACCTGCTTTTATGTTGTAGATCCATGTTTAAAGTTTGCAGGAATACATCAATAACCTTCCAACATACAGTTTAGGTGATCCAGACAGAGGAGATATTATAGGTGGATAACAGGGAGGAAGAAATGGGGTGGCAGGCTAGGCATTCAGTGATGTTTGGGTACCAGTGTTGAAAGTAGCTGCAGGAGACAGTCCTTACAAGGAGTGTGTGTATATAAATCAGAAATACAGCGTCACTGCATCCTCTTTACCTTTAACATCTGCAGACTGTTTATATGCGTATAAAGGTTAGGGGCTGCACTTTCAGGACCCCGGAGCCTCCCCCAATCTCTCCCAATGTCCCAATGGCAATCCCATCAGGGATCAATAAGAGACACAGAGAGATACTGTTCTGTCTTTTTACAGTCCCTTGTTGGAGGTGGGGGAGAGGGGAGGGAGTGAGCATGCGTGGGGGGGATATTTGCACCCTTTATAATAACGACTGGTGCACAGTAGTGTTGAGCGAGCGTGCTCAGCCGATGCTCGGATCGGCTCGAGCATCGCTCTGCTCGGCACATGGCGGTACTCGTCGAGTACCGCCATGTGCTCGCCCGCCATGTTCGGGTGGCGGGGATCTGTGCCGGAAGAGGCACAGATCTGAAGACTCTCCGCTGGACCACCAGGGACTGGAGGTACGGGGGCATTGCGGAGATGAAGGGGGCATTGCGGAGATGAAGGGGGACATTGTGGAAGAGGGGCATAGCGGAGATGAAGGGGGACATTGTGGAAGAGGGGCATAGAGTCTATGCCCCTCTTCCACAATGTCCCCCTTCATCTCCGCTATGCCCCTCTTCCACAATGTCCCCCTTCATCTCCTCTATGCCCCTCTTCCACAATGTCCCCCTTCATCTCCGCTATGCCCCTCTTCCACAATGTCCCCCTTCATCTCCTCTATGGCATAGAGGAGATGAAGGGGGACATTGTGGAAGAGGGGCATAGCGGAGATGAAGGGGGACATTGTGGAAGAGGGGCATAGCGGAGATGAAGGGGGCATAGCGGAGATGAAGGGGGACATTGCGGAGATGAAGGGGGCATTCGGAGATGAAGGGGGCATATCGGAGATGAAGGGGGGCATTGACCAGGCACCCTCCCCTCATCAGAGCAGGGGGTGCCTGGTGTAATGCTCGTGTCGCCCCATGCATTTGAATGGGGCTCGGGTGCTCGGCCGAGCACTCGAGCCTCAGGGGGTGCTCGGTCAGAGCACCCGAGCACCCGAGCATCGGGGTGCTCGCTCAACACTAGTGCACAGCTATTTGAAAATTATTTAAAACTGTTTGTTTTTGTGTAAAACACATGAAATTAATAGGCTACTGTGTGTTCTGCTTTTAGAGGCCTTATTCTCAAAAGGGATGCCATATGGGGCAAATCGACTGGGGCAGGGGTTTGGGGGGGGGCATCAAAATGCACCTTTGCCTGTGTAGACAAAAATCCTTGCACCGGCCCTGACTACAATGCATTGTGATCACTGTAGGGGTGGCTTACAAGTGCACAGATTTTACAGCAAATCATTAGCATTTATTGAGGGTTTGTTATTGCAAGAGGGATTTAGTATCAACTAAATTTAGTAGTCAGGACATCACCTATTTTCAAGGCAGCGATCTGTTGGAGCCTTTGACAGCAGACACAAAGTTAGCTTTTGAGGAGTGGTGTACAAGCTATTTGTCTATCACCCGCTGTAGTATATTTTACACATCTGTAGATCTGTGAGATTGTTTCTCAAAACTCTGCATGCACAAAGTGGCAAACTGTTGGTATTACCCTGCTGCTGTCCTTTAATAACAGTGCCATATCTAGAGGTAACATTTTTATGTTGCTTGTTATTGCTGCCTAATGATGGAGAGGAATCCCAATGAATAGATACAGTCATATAGCCTGTATTCTGGCCATTTTCTATGTATCTGTTGTCAGATGAACTTTGAAAACTAACTGCTCCCTGGGATATGCCAGTGGGGGTCAACACATGATATCAGTTCTTTAAAACCTCTGTTTTCTCCAAAGGAATAGGACAGTACAACAAATGTCAACATGTTGGCATGTTTGCCATTCCACAGGTGTACTTTATTTTATTATTTTGTGCAGTTTTTTACTCCATTGTAAGTACTCAGTATGTGTTGGCTGGCAGTCCATAGTGAGATAACTATGTAACTTTACTGCTTTAACAAATGGCATGTTGCAGTATAAGTAGTGGTGATATTTCTGTCAGCAGGAGTGAGCACTCTATGATTCTTGTCATATTCCTCTGTGTTTTACATTTTCAGAACAGCAGCAGGAGCCATGAGTGTTACTGTAAATAAGGAAAATGTTGTCGCTCTTTCTGAGATATCAGTCAAATGTTTTCTGCTTTTCTCTAAACTGACCCTGTCATTCAGTGTCACTCTCTACAAATCACACAATCAAACTCCCTTTAATTATCCAATCAACTGGCTAGCACCAATACTAGATCATGAAATACCACACCTCCCCTTTGCCTGTCTGCCTCTACACCAATATTTAGATTCAAAATTACAACAACTTTGTCTTTCTTTCCAAATAACTGTATTGTTAAAATTTGGAAGAAAGTGTTAAAGGATAGGTCCAACTGATATGAAACCCATCCACCAGTGGACATGTAAACCTGATTATTCAATGAGGTTTAATTATATTCAATGTCCCTTTCTACAATGCAATCACAGACAGATAATGAGAAACCTCAAAACTACAACAAATGTAAATTACAGGGAATGGAAGCTTGAACAATTCAAGTCTATTCTTGCAGAAAATTACAGAGAAAATATGTAGGAATTGTAGACTTCAGACACTTATTGTCTGAGATAATTATTGTTTTCATTGTCGTTTGTTATAAAATGCAAACAATGGTCTTCACAAAAATCTTTCCAAAATTATAGCTTTTTCCTTCTTTCTTTCTAAGAAAAAAGACATTAGCAAACTGTTCATAGATGAAAACAAAAGGAGAGTGAATGTAAATTGATGTTTTAGGGAGTATAATCATAAACAGTTCACAGGGAAATGAGATTCCTCAATTACATTTCCTGTACTTGCCCATGTGATGAATCATAACTTTGTCAGAAGACACTATCTAAATTAACAGAGGTGAAGGTAGAAATTCAAGGCCCCAACCTTGTCTGTCTTTCCATTAATGCTAATTATGTCCTCTGTTATTACAGACTGAGTTTTACATTGATTAATTATATCACATGGTATGCTTCAGGAAAGCACAGATAATACATACTTTCAAAGAGAATCTGCCAATTAGCATTCACATGCACATACTGTGTGGTATTATGCTTGTAATTCAAAGGAAGCGCTTGCTTTCACTCTAATCACAAGGGAAGATGGAACTGCAGCTCAGGTCTTAATTTTAGAAAAAAGCCCATTGCTGTATGGAGTGAGTGACGCATAACAGGACACTACTAGAACTGCAAGTTGATTTGTGCCACACTCACCCATCAACTGAATAGACCAGCTTATTTCAGATACTGCAAATGTAGGGTGTGACTGTTTCTATGTAATTTGGGTTCACTCTGAGCCTGCTAGTGCAGAAGACCCTATAACTCATAATAGCTGTACAAGGCAGGATGGGTGGACTTAATAGCACTACTTGTCACTCCTTTCCTGTCTGGGCAAAGGTTTGCATGCAGTTCATTGAACATTCATGTGAAACAAGTTTTGATCCAAGGTGGGATGGTTCCAGGTTCATTAGGGAAAATAGGTAGTGTGATCACTAACCAGAATCAAATAACCTTCCCGACCTGCTTAGCTTACCTCCTTGCAAACCATCTACCAGTCTTAAAGGAACCAACAGGTCAGCAGGATCCAGGAGAAGATCTGTTGACACCTATAAACTAAGACTGCACCCCCCTTTGCCTAGTGTACAATCAGAAAAGGATACAACTTGAACGGCTAACAGCACAGATAACAGTGGTGTGTAGGTCATATTGATACACAAACACCAACATAAACCCAAACAGAGAAAAAAAAAGGTTGCAATCTGCAAGACGGTGTTTCACAATGCTTTATGCACTCCTCTGGTTCTCAAATGGTGACTCAAGCCCTGTGAGTATTGTATTTTGGGATCTTCTAAATTGTGCAGCATTCTAGTAGAACACAATGTTCATCTCTAGGCTACTAATGATTTTAATCTGGCCCTGTTAATCAGGATAATGCTGCAGAAAATCTTTTGCAGAGGCCTAAAGAGGATTAGGGATGGGAGAAAAGTCCTGTTTATTTCCCATGGAAAATTTGGGGAAAAAAACAAGATTTTCAGCTTTTCCAACAGGAAATTCCATGGAGAATTTCCAACCTATCTTTTGTTTTTGGAGGAAATTTCCTACAACTTAGAATTTTCCACAAATCTATACTAATGATTTCTATGAGACAGGAAATTGCCGCCTCATAGAAAAACAACCATTAATTTCCCGCCAGGCTACACTATAAAAAAAATAATTTCCTGCACTTCAGTGTGGGTTTTGTTAGTGGAGAGGTGTTTCTAGGAGAGAATAGAGATACAAAACAATTGAATTTTGATTCCTGTACTGTGTGTGTGACTTAGGGTCAGGCAAGTGAGATATTGTGTTAAAGCAGTGAGGGAAATTCTAATTGTGCAAGCTGGTGTTAGGGTAGTAAGGACCATTCTAATTCAGTTAGTGTTATGGTAGACTGAGTGAGGGTAATTAAAACTGAGTTAGAGTTAGGGAAGTTAGAATCTGTGAAGTGTGTGTGACATTTTTCCTTTATTTTTTCATTTTTTATATTTCTTTTATAATAATAATTTTTTCTAAAATGTATTTTTCTTTATAATATTTTTTCCATAATAAGAGAAATGCTCAATCATGTTTACAAGAAAGACTTGGAGGGGTTGGGGATTAACTGGAGGAGACTCATACTAATCAGGGGGGAATAGGCCACAGCTTAATTAGGGTAATCTCTGTTGCGGTTATCCAGAGAACTCAGGAGTCAGTACGTATAAGTAAAACCACCTTTATTCAAAGCACAGAATAAGGTAAGGCAACAGACAACGAGTACTGGCAGTAGGTTAACAGATAAGCTAGCACTACTATCAGGAATAGTAGGCCGCCTAGGATAGACCTCACTGCTAGAGACTAGGCTGAAACAACTGGTAGTCTCTGCTGGAACTCGAACTGGAACAGGAACAGGATAGCTCTGACCAGGAATACACAAGGAGAAACTGACTCACTCCTGCAGTCAGTCTAGCTGGAAAGGAAAGCTGACTCACGTCTGCAGTCAGTATAGATGGTAGTCTACCAGAGCCCCAGGTCTGCGCCAGATGGATTTCTGCAGAAAAGAGGCAACTCAGGGGACAAGCCGGACACAAGCATAGGACAGCACCAGATAGGATGTCAGACACGCCTGGTCATACACTGAGTGGTTAGTCAGCCAGAGCCACAGGTCTGCACCAGATTGGTTGTCGGACAAGCCTAGGGTCATACTCGGAATGGAGAGTCAGACAGAGCCACAAGTCAGCACCAGATCAGGTAGTCAGACAAGCCTGGTCATACATGGAGTGGTTAGTCAGCCACAGCCGCAGGTCTGCACCAGATTGGTTGTCGGATAAGCCTAGGGTCATACACAGAATGGATAGTCAGACAGAGCCACAGGATAGGGTAGTCAGACAAACCAGGTAATACAGAGAGCTCAACAACACAAACTGCACTGGAACACCACAAAAGGGCAACTGATGTGGTGTCCAGGTAGTTTAAATACTGATTGGAGCAATAAGGGTACTGTGATGCACACCCGCATACTGCAGACCAGAAGAGGAACTTGACGTGGCAAGAGCCACATGGAACAAGCCCAGGGAGCCGGCATCCAGAGAAGCAGTAGGAGGCCGACCGCTGATCAAGCATTCCAGCGGCCGGTTCTCCAAGGTAAGCAAAATGCTTACAATCTTGCACATGCCAAGGTGGAAGGATAGGCACCAATTGTCAGTGCCATTGATACTGCCACCAATAGCAGCAGCACTGCAGGGGAGGTAAAGCCAATTCCACCTGCACCAACATTGGTGGTGACACCAGGACCACCACCCTTGACAAAAAGCAACTCCAGTAGATAACAATAATGATTCCTCTGAGCCTTTCAGTGCACTCCGCAGCTTTCTTCACCAGGTGAGCATGGAGTGGCACAGAGAGGAAACAATGGGATAATTCAGATTAAGAAGACATAGTGAAATTTGAGGCATGTATACTAAGTGACAGAGATCATCTTGTGAGTAGGTAACAGAAGGATATAGTGCAGGATCTTGTGAGTGGGCAGAAAGAAGAGGTGCAGTTTCATGTGAGGGGTCATGTTCTGGCTGTTAGTTTGCAGGGAGAGGGGCAGGATCCTGTGAGTGGTCAAGAGGAAGAGGTCCAGATTCCCATGACAGGGCCTGAAGGTGTGGTGGTGGGACAGGTGGCAGCAGCTGTAGAGATTGAGGAGGAGAATCAAAGAGGCAGAGTCCAAAAATTATCATATGCTGGGTCAGACTCAGACTCAAATTGAAAATTTAACACTTAAATCCCTTTAAGAAAAGCAGACCTTTAAAATCAGTGCATCTTTAATGCACAGTATTTAAAATAAAAAGTAATTAACATGTAACCAGAATGACATCTTATATGTTCCATTCATGGGTGCAATGATGTAGCCATATGCCGAGAAGTATGATCAATGTGTTTCCTGCAATAAGCACTTATTCATGATCAAAGCTCAGGCTCCGTAGAATGTGTTTCATCATATCCTCCTCCTCCTGCACTGAAGTCCTAGGTGTGGGAATATTTCTTCCAGGGGTCAGAACAGTGCAGGAAACTAAAAATGTTTTATGTGCCCTGTGTGAACACACAGTAAAGAGGGGAAAGGAGGAATCCCTCCTAAGAATTAGGCATACTGCAAGGTTCACAAGGAGGGTGAATTACTTTTATTAAGAATTTCTTTTGTTTGTTTATCCTCTTTTCTATTTTTTAATAATTGTGTGAATATGGATGCTGCCAGTCTGAGTCTTTTTTATGTTTTCATTATACATTTATTTTCCTTTAAATTTCCCACCTCCAAATATTTTTTCTTGACTTACCAATGGTTAGGCTACTATATAAACAAAACATATTTTTTTAGGACTATTTTATGGCTACTGTGAGTCAAGCAAGAAAACAAAGTATATAAATCCCAGTCACAAATATCATGAGTATAAAACAGCAAAACACTCCTGTTTTTTACCCTCTCACATTCCTATCAACAAGAGAAAACTAATGAAACATGTAGATAAAATGTTTGAAGTGCCAGAAAAATTATTTATGGCATGATATAATATAAGCAATTAATTTGATGAATTTTAAAAAAGACACCATTTATTAAAAATAAATATTTGAATAGACAAATAAAAACATTGTTTACAGATGTCACATACATCCATATGTCATATCACCCCTGTTAGGCTAGAAGGAAAAAACAACAACCTTTAAAGTCATTTCCAATTAAGTCCAAAGTGGGCCAAAAATTATTTTCCTGACTTCAAATAACAGTTGGATATTTCCCTGTGGATCAACATTATATTTATCCTTTCATTATTACTATATTATTCATAAACATTAATCAGTTTTTAATCTTAGCAGTGGTCCAACAGTGGTATATGGTAGCAACCTTCTTCCCCCTCAGTGCTGCTACTTTGGGGACTGATGGTATTTAGGGAATGGGTGAAAAGTCAGAAACATTTCCCACGAGACTTTTTTGTGAAAAAAATGATTTACCACATTTTTTCATGTAAATCTTCCTGCTCATAAATAAATGTTCTCCTTTTTACCTCTGCCAATACATTTCCCATGAGAACTTTGACATATTTCACCTATGTTTTCTATGATGTCATGATTTCCCTCCACATTATTACTTTTTCTGAATTCTGAATTGTAGAAATAAATAGTTGAAAGTAAAAGTTGTGAGTTCTACAGCAACATGTGCCTTGGAAAAATTGTTAGCAGGCTGAATGTCTTTGTCCTTTGCCTACAATACTAACTTCTAGCTTAAGTAACACTAGCACAGCCATCCTTGAAAAATTACTTCAGCTTGATATATACTCCAGAAGGGTGTATCTTGTCTGACACAATCACAGCTGACATCAAGATCCCTATCAATTTATTTCCATTTTATTTATTTATCTATTTTAATTAACTGGCCCCTATCCACACACACACACACACACTGCTCTTTCTGCTTCTCTCCCCAAACTCCCTTTAATACATAGATAAGAGCAGGAAGAAACATTGATCACTGTTGACTGTGTCTTCCC
Source organism: Rhinophrynus dorsalis (assembly GCA_037306005.1). NCBI lineage: Eukaryota > Metazoa > Chordata > Amphibia > Anura > Rhinophrynidae > Rhinophrynus > Rhinophrynus dorsalis. The sequence goes on from CM074724.1 coordinate 135,554,728, forward strand.
AGTCACAGAATGTTGATGTATTTGTGGTAATTCTCCTTTGCTCTGTTCTCACACTCCTAGACTCCCCTAGCACAGAGATAGCAGCCAGATCAGGAAGGAGCTTGGATCACAGCTGCTTGTGCCTACTCGGTCACACAGAATGTGGGGGTATTTGGGGTAAACCTCCATTGCAACCTTCTCACACCCCCAGACTCCAGTAGGACAGAGATAATGACTAGATCAGGAAGTACCCTGGAAGAAACTGTCTTCAAATGCCTTTCTCCCTTCCTGTTGCATAGACTCCCCTAATACAGAGAACAAAATATCCTGCCTACAAGACTCACAAAACTAAGCTTCAGCTCCACTTTATTTGCCTATCTTTTCTTGCTCAAAAATGTACTGCTTTCTCTTCCTATCACGGTGCCCATGATTGCTCTCTTTTTGTGTCTATCACCAGTAGGGGTCTCTCCATTGGCTGGCTGCCTTCCGCCCACCCTGTATTGCCTATTTAAACCTAGCCTGGGCACCCTTTGGTTGCCCTTTCGTGTTGTCTCTATGCTGTTGAGTATCTACCTTGTTCCTGAGTATCCTGGGCCTCTGCTGTGTTCCTGCGACCTGTGTTCAACCTGTTCCAGTGTTTCCAGTTGAAGAGTTCCTGTCTCCGTCTGATCCGGTTGAGCCACCACTTCCTCCTGCCAGTCTCCGCCGTCGTTCCTGATTCCGGTTGACCGTCTGCATGCTGGTTCCTGCTTCCATCTGCTGGTTCCTGTCCAGTCGTCTCCAGTCATCTGATGTTCCTGAGTCACCTTGGCGACATTACTAACTTGCCGGTTATTCAGTACGGCTGTCTCAGTATTGTTAGCATTCCACGTACAAGGTACTGGTTCGCTCCTCTAGCCATCCGGCTGTCTCAGTATTGTTAGCATTCCACGTACAGGGTACTGGTTCACTCCTCAAGCCATCCGGCTGTCTCAGTATTGATAGCATTCCACATACAGGGTACTGGTTCGCTCCTCTAACCATCCGACTGTCTCAGTATTGATAGCGTTCCACGTACAGGGTACTGGTTCGCTCCTCAAGCCATCCGGCTGTCTCAGTGTTGATAGCGTTCCACGTACAGGGTACTGGTTCACTCCTCAAGCCATCCGGCTGTCTCAGTATTGTTAGCGTTCCACGTACAGGGTACTGGTTCACTCCTCTAGCCACCTGGCTGTCTCAGTATTGATAGTGTTCCACGTACAGGGTACTGATTCACTCCTTAAGCCACCCGGCTGTCTTACAGTATTGTTTGCATTCCACGTACTGGGTACTGGTTCGCTCCATGCACCCCTGGTTACTACTATAGTGGAATGGCGTACCATCTGTGAGTGCACTGGTGTGCTCCACATCCTTCACTATCTCTGCTGCTGGCAGCCTGCTTACTGACTTAGCCTCATTATCATCATAGTGACTGTTGTTCCACCTTCCAGTCACTTAAGCGAGTGGTTGCCATTATCTCCTGTCTATGGGCTGCCTTGCCCGGTATTGGTAAGGCCGGTAGAACCTGTCCTATTCCTTGGGTTGCCTTACCCGGTATTGGCAAGGCTGGTAGAGCCGGTGTTATCTCCTGTCAATTGGCTGCCTTGCTCGGTATATGGTAAGGCTGGTAGAACCTGTCCTGTTTCCTTGGGTTGCCTTACCCGGTATTGGCAAGGCCGGTAGAGCCAGTCTTAGCCTCCTGTCTAGGGGCTGCCTTGCCCGGTATCTTGGCAAGGCCGGTAGAGCCTCACCTCACGAGTTCCAATCCTTTCGCTGCCTTGCCCGGTATATTGTCAGGGCCGGTAGAGCCAATATTGCTCTTATATGTATTGTATTCCTGACTAATAAAGATATATGTGTGTACGTGTATGTTACCCTACGGGGCTGCATTAACTTTTCAATAAATTTGTGTTTTTATCTAACTCTGCGTCTGAGAGTCTTAACAAACTGTGACACTTCGGGCTCGATTTAAAGGCAACCGTTAAACCAGCCGCAAAGTGAAAAAGGCACATCGCTCGCAAATAATACAGGAGTTACGGCAGATTCAATAGCTACTCTACAAGACTAGCTATCAAGCGTAGGCACACAAAAAACACGTAACACAAAACCTGTTGTCGCTCATGTTAATGCACAACGGGCGGCCAAATCACACGATAACTGAGCTCAAAACAACATCTAACATAACGGCTGCCGTTGTCAAGCAACCATGATTGATGCCAAAACAAATTCAAACACACAGCCAATCATAAAGCCCCAATGTATCAAATAACTTCAAATACACCTATATATACCCAAAAATAACCGGCACACACTGTCTGTTATCGAGTTCTTCAGAGCCAGATATCAGGACCCAGGAGCGGAGGATAGTCATTAGAGAGAGGGAGAGAGGTGCGTTCATTGGAGGTAGAGGAGTTTTGCAGTTTGGAGAGAGGAGAGAGGTGCACTATATATACACATATCACACTTTTGCACATATTACATACACACATACAAACACAAACACATACACATACATACACATAGTCCTTTTATTTCATAACACCTTACACATTTTACTTTTTATTTTGACAGTGTGAATCTGGGAGTGAAAGTGTGTGACAGAGAGTGACTGGATCGAGTGTGTCTGTGAGGGCCTGTGGGAGTGCCTGGGTGTGACTGGGTGAGTGATGTCAAGGAGAGGAGGACAGGAGAGAGGGATGGGGAGAGTAGTGGAGGAGGAGGAAGCTCAGGAGGGGATCCCTCAGTAGAGCAGGGGTGGGAGAGGGAGATCCGCAGGGCGGAGGGGGACCAGGCCCACCAGAGCAGGAACACGCAGGACAGGGACAGAACCTGCAGTGGGATGAGGGGTAGTTCCTGGGGAGCACCCCACACAGGCAGGGTCAGACCAGGCAGGGCACTCCGGCTCTGAATCCTCCCATGCCGGAGCTGATGAGGGCAGGATCAGGGATCCCAGATATAGTGAGGAGGAGAACACGGCTCTTGTGGAAGCTGTCCTGGAGAGGCAGAGTGTTCTCCACCCGACGGCAAAGGTCCCTGGCCTGGCAGCGCGGAGGAAGGCAGCCTGGAACCAGATCTGCAGCTGGGTGAACGCGGTGGCAACATGCAGGCGGGACGTGGAGTCTGTGAAGAAGAGATGGGGCGACTGCCGGAGGGTGGTCAAGAACAAGATGTCTGACATGGCCAAGCAAGCCCGAGGCACCGGAGGTGGCCCATCTGTGCCCATCACATTCTGTGGCTGGGAGGAGATGGTGCGGCAGAACATATCCCCGACCATGATCGAGGGGGTCGTGGGAGGAACTGACACTGGGGATGAGAGGAGCCTCCACACTACCGGTAAGTGCAACACTACAGAACAACACACTACAGCAACCAACACCAGCTGCACACACACTCACACCTCAACACATGGCCATCACTCAGCCATACAACTGCACCAACACAGCACCATGAGGGTTAAAAAAAGGACACAACACCTGGACAAATGGCAACGTCCAACTTGGGACAAACCTGTCAAAGTCCTACTTCAACCCTCCTGTCGCTGTGCTCATTACACACAATACACAAACCTTCATTTTCAAATTGTCGACTGTCATAGATCATCACTGTTCACACACAATGTCACCCATGTCCCCACCCCCACCCTAACCCCTTGAGTGCTAGAGGGATCATCAATGCATCGATCAACAATGCATTGGCAACCCCTCTGGGACTCAAGGGGTTAACCTGACAACAAACAAGTCAATAGGACAACGATCACATGCTACACAGGGGACATTCACTAAGCGGTGACAAACAGATGGTGGACACAAAGTAACCCTCACACACCCTCACTTCACCAGTACCAGTGTTAGTCCATGGAGAATATGCCAAAACAAGAATCAAGTTCATAGGGTCCCATTGTACAGACTCCATGGAAAACACTGGAAATGGGGAAAGGAGATCACTGGAGAAGTCACCATCATGTTCATGTCATCGGTTCAACATCACCGCTTACTGAATCACAAAAGGGGGCATCAGATCACACATCACAGTGTCACACAGAATAAATGCTTGTAGGTGCAACACACAGGCCGAAAACTATTTTACAGAATTCAAGCTGGAAAAAGTAGGCATTGGTGTTGTGGCTGCAATCATTTACTCTGACTTGAAATGACATATCCCATATCTGATTCCCACATGGATCCACAGGGGTGCTGATGCCATGGATCGATGGTACACCAGCATCGCTATGCAGGATACATATGGGAAACAAATAGCAAACATTGTACCTTGGTCACCAACAGGCCATGACTGATGGATATCTAGGACTGAGTACGGTTGCCTCACACAGAAGGATGGATGGGCTCATACACAGACAAAAAAACAGGCCTCAATCAAAGATATCCCTCACTACTGGCTGGATTGTTGCCCTTAGGATTCAAATGTTACTAAATATGTTCCAACATGATGTGAACACAGAGATCACTTCACTGGATGTGATTGCCTTACTGGCCAGATATGTGCACCCATCACATATCAACCTACATTGCTACCATCCAAATACACATACATAGTATATCACACTCTACGTAGATGGGATATACGAGGTATGTTCATATCCATCATATCAATACAATGTCTTGTTGGATGGGTGCACATATATAGCCAGTAAGGCAATCACACCTAATGAAATGCTCTCTGGCATCACATCTTGGAAGGATATTACTCCATCCATATGAAGGGTACATATCCACATACATATATGACCATTTCTACTTGTGTGTCACTGTAATGGGATAGCAATGGGTAATGTCATCATGATGTCATATCATTGCCATCGTTAACAGATGTGTCTTGATCTAAGTCCCATCCCTCCAACACTCATGGTTATACAGATATTGCTCCATGTGACAGGTGAAGATATCCATCATTTGACCACACGGAGGCTCTTCAGCAGAGCCAAAGTCACAACATATCGAGAGAAATACCTCGTTGGAATGGTCCACAGAGTGTGCTTGTAAATCATGCACACCCTGTGCACCATTCCAATTAAGTATTGTTCTCTAAATGGGTTGATTTTGTCTCTGCTGAAAATCCCTCGTGTGGACAAATGACTGAAATCTACATCTGTCACATAGAGCAATATCTGAACAACCAAGAGGGTAGGAGGGATAGGACTAACAGAGAACAACATCTGTTCCCACAATGTCTACAATCTGACATCAAGGTGGACTTAACCTTTGCCACCCCCCTGGAGGGATAGCCATCCCTACAAGTTGTGAAGACAAATATATGTTGTTGGACCCCCCCCCCCCCGAGTTAAACAATGGTATTCCTACTGCTGAAAGGTGTGTTGATGCAAAAGGTATCACAGCTCAGACATGGATATGTCAGGGGCAATATCCCAGTGGCCTGATATTGTACAGTGGTGCTGTTACTACACAATCATATGGACAGCTCTGGTACAGGGACCAGATATCTACATGGGAGGGTGTAGCAACAGCCCCACTGTACTATTTCTGGACACTGTGATATTGCACCTCAAAATGAAACCTTCACCCGTAATAACTCAAACAACACCTTTCAGCAGTGGGAGTACCCTTGTTTACCCAGGGGGATTAACACAAACAAATATATTTTTCTTCACCACATATCAAAGTAGAATTGTCTCCACAAACATATGGCTAAGGTCACTAATCACAACATCTTCTTCCTCCACACAGCTTACGGCTGTCAAGCCCAGCGGGAGACAGTGGAGGAGGCTATGTCACCCCCCAGTGAGGAGGACACAGAGGAGGGGACCAGCCGGTGGTCACCTTACCCACCATCACCATCCCCTCCAACACAGGCTGCATCACCACCTACTGCACCACCACAGGCTGCACCACCCCTTCCAGCTGCACCACCACAGGCTGCACCACCCTTTCCAGCTGCACCACCACAGGCTGCACCACCCTTTCCAGCTGCACCACCACAGGCTGCACCACCCTTTCCAGCTGAACCACCACAGGCTGCACCACCCTTTCCAGCTGCACCACCACAGGCTGCACCACCCTTTCCAGCTGCACCACCACAGGCTGCACCACCCTTTCCAGCTGCACCTCCCCAGTACAGTGGCTGGATGCCACAGGAGGAGAGCTGGACACATCCATCCACCTCCACCAGCTACTACCCTCCATCAGCAGCACCACCACCGCCAGGGAGGCAATGGCTGCCAGGGACAGTGGCCAACACCCAATATGGGCCATATGCCTCCCAGATCAACCCACCCTCCTGGATGGCTCCACAGCATGCCCCAAGGTATGATCCGAGGTGGGGTCCCACCATATGACCCTTGGACACTGGACTACACACACCTGGGCCTGATTGGTGAGCCCCAGCGCCCCCTACCCAGGGACATATTCACACCTACACCAGCACACACATCTCTGGGCAGCTCTGCATCACTTGATGTGGTGGGCATATGCCCATCATCTGCACCAGCCACTCCAACAGCAGCCACAGCACCCTCAACAGCAGCAGAGAAGGAAAGAGCACCCTCAACAGCAGCAGAGGAGGAAAGAGCACCCTCAGCAGCGGAGGAGGAGGAAAGAGCACCCTCAACAGCGGAGGAGGAGGAAGGAGCACCCTCAACAGCGGAGGAGGAGGAAGGAGCACCCTCAACAGCAGAGGAGGAGGAAAGAGCACCCTCAACAGCAGAGGAGGAGGAAAGAGCACCCTCAACAGCAGCAGAGGAAACAGCAGCACCAGGGACACCGGGCACATCCACCTCCAGCACCGCACTCCTCACAGGCATGGAGGTGGAGTGTATGGCCCTTCAAAGAAGACTACTCCGGTCCAGCAGAAGTACAGACAGCAACATCACCAGGAGCAGGAGGCAATCCAGGAGGAACATTGCCCAATTGGAGACCAGAATCCAAGCTCTGGAGTCAGAGGTGGCCAGGGGGAACACACTACTCCACCAGCTCAGGACTGGTCTCATGGACATGATGACACAGGTCCTTGTGGAGTTAAGGGAGATCAACCGCAGAGAGAACCTGAGGATGGAGAGGGCGAACTTGCGTTCCACCGAGGGGTCTACTGCTACCACCACCCCCTCCAGTGTTACCCCTGAAGCAACACCTAGGGGGCAGAGGGTTACCAGGAGATCCACAAGGGCATCCACCTCTGGCACCCAGGCTAAGGCCCCCCACCCAAAGAAGAAAAAATGAAAGGCCCAACCTGTTAAGTTTCCCCTCAATAAAGAAAACATTTTTTTTTTAATTCCAGTCTGATCTGTTGTGTCTTCAGTTATGGATTGGGTGGCAGGGTTGTCTCCAATGCATTGCCATACAATGCAGTGAACACAACCTCTGCCTATGTGAAATGTTAGTGGGATGCTACAACATGGGTTCACACACACACCGTTGTACAAATTCAACTTGTAATACATCCCTGGAGCCATATTACACCACTGTGTTATATGGCGGTGTTGTGTGTTGAATTTGAACAACAAAACATACCCCTTAGCACAACAAATTGTACAACACTGAACATTCGTCTACTTCATATGTTGTGTTTAACCCTTTGAGTGCCAGAGTGGTAGGCAACGCATTGCAAAGAAATGCGTTGGGGACCACTCTTGCACTCAGTGGGTTAATGGGATAACCAGACAAACAGCTCTGTGATTTAGCAGGGACATTATAAGCAGGATAGATAAATGGGACATGTATCCATGTTGTCTTGGATTCACACACTCATTGTGCAACTGACTTACTGGAGAAGCCAATGTTTTTAACCTAGGATTTCAATGTGTAGCACACACATTGATATCCTGGGCTGAGCATTGGGGTCTCCTGTAAGTTGAGTTGCTGTTTCCCTAAGGGTGTAACAGACTTCACCAGTGATAACACATGTCCACTTAGTCTGGTTGTTCGTTAGCCCATGTACTGAAAGTGGAGCCAAATCTCAGAACATGGATTATACTGAGCAATACAGATACTGTGGACAGGTATTCACTGTGGAAGTATGTCCCCTGTATCACCTCTTCATCACTCCCACAACACATTGGTGCATCACTGCCACCATCATCTGTTTGCATGGATACATCACAGAGTCCAGTCACTGGAAAACAAGTGGTGGACTCCTGTGATGTGGGTGATGCCTTTCCATGTATGGGGCATACTCTACCCTGGGTGTGGTAACACATTGACATATGTGTTCTCAAATATATCCTCCTACAGACACAGATAGAATGGTGATGGTTCATCTTTATTGTGTCTCAAAGTACATTAGAATGTACATGTGTTTTGTGTGTGTATTGCCTATATGCATTGAACACCTGTATGAGAACACTAAATGTACTTTGAAACTAAATTGTAATACTTCAGTAACACTGCTGCCCTGCTCATGTGTTGTCCATGAGGTTTGACAACTCTGTAGCTGAGCATCCTGACTGTACAGGTTAAAACACTCAAGAATTAGTGTTTTCTGTGTCTCTATGAGAATGTTCCAGTAGAGGTTTGTGTGAACCTCAGGTCAAACTTTGCATCACCAACAACATCACCATAAACAGCAAGGGGTGATCTTCATGAAGGTGTTGTCAAGACATCAATCAAGTCACATGGAAGATCCTCAGTTCAAGGATGGATCATGTTACGGATGCCTGCGGGACAAGAGGACAGGATTTGGAGCAGTAGACCTGAACTGATCATCAAGCAACAACAATTTAGTCTTTTTCATCCCCTCAGTTTTCACAGTTACAGGTGAGTGCACAAACCATTGCTTGACAATGTGTTGTGTACTCATCTGTAACCAATTCTGTGGGGAACTAAGGACATGTGCATCAGTCCTAGGGATATGTGCCCCTGACATGTATACACACATTAACAAGTGTTCTGAGAGCTCCATGGAAGTAATGACATTGTGCTGCCACTGTGAAAGTGACAGTGGCAGCCCAATGTCATTTGTTCCATGGAACTGTTAGGACACATTTGTTGATGTGTGTATTCATGTCAGGGGCACATATGTCTGCACACTCACAGGTCTGCATGGAGTCCGTGGTAACCTGATCTACGTCTCATGACCTCTACATTGTGTGCCCATACCACTGTACATCCACCCCTGTGCTGCTCTTCTCAGCTGTAGCACAGTACAGGTCCCATATTGAGTCTGATGTCCCTTCCAATGCATATCATTAGATAATACTCTTTCGCTACTGGGCTAGCATGGTTGTTCAGGCTATAATCATGGCATATCCAGTTAGTTGCTGTCAATCAAGCCGTGTAAGGTGATGAACATGGGTAATATGTTGTACCTTGTTTCTCCTGGGGGTGTGCGTGATATCCTTGGGGTCTGTATGTCAACGTGGAGAGTGGAATGGAGGATGGTTGTTGAGTCCACACACACAATTTTCCACGTCCACTGCCAGTGCAGTGCTGTGTCACTGTTCCTGTGGGGTGAGACAGAACAAAATGTGCAGTGTGGTTAGTGTCACAGGACTGCTGGGGGACTTGCATGGATTGTTTGCATGCATGTGTTATACTCACAGGTGAAGTATTCCGTGATGAGCCTGTCTCTGATCTGTGCCCCTCTCATGGTCTCCTCCACATGCCCGATGTCCATGGCCACTTCCTGTATGGGGGGGCCCGGGATGTGCTCCAGCAGCCTGGTGTCCACTGCGATGTTGTGCAGTATTGCGCACGCCACAATGATGTCACACACCTTAGCCGGTGCATACTGCAGTGCTCCCCCAGAGTGGTCCAGACATCGGAATCTTGACTTGAGGAGCCCAAATGTCCGCTCAATAGCATTCCTGGTTCTGGCATGAGCCTGGTTGTAGCTTTCCTGGGCATGTGTTTGGGGATTGGCCAGAGGGGTCAGTAGCCAGGACTTGCATCCATAGCCAGCATCACCTGTGTAATGTGAGTGACATGGTGAAACAGGGAGCACATGTTGTGTGAATGATGTTTTGTGTGGTGGACGTAGTAGCTGTGGGTCAGGTGCATACTGAGCTGAGTGGTGTGTACGCCTGTGTATGTGGTGTGATTTTGTTTTGTGAACTCACCCAGTAGCCATCCCCCTGTAAAGGTTCCATTCTCAAAATCTCTGTGGACTGAGGAGTTTTGTAGAATGTATGCATCATGTGTGCTGCCAGGATATTTTGCACAGACATTCATGATCCTCATGTTGCTGTCACACACCATCTGCACGTTGATGGAGTGGAAGTTCTTCCTGTTGATGAATATCTGTGCGTCACGTGCTGGGGCCTTAATCCGGACATGGGTGCAATCTATAGCACCCATGACCCTGGGCATGCCTCCCTTTGCGTAAAAGGCCTGCTTGACGTGTATCCAGTCCATGTCGGTGGTGGGAAAATGTATATAGGTACTGGCCTTGCTTTTGAGGGCTGGCAGGACCTGGGCCAGCACTCTGGAGAATGTGGCCTGTGACATGCCAGATGTGTAACCCTCAGTGGACTGGAAGGCCCCGCTTGCCATGAAGTGTATGGCACAGAGTAGTTTCTGCAGGCCAGTTAGGGCATGGTTGTGGATGTAGATGGGATCCACCTGCTCCTTGATGACCTCATACAAGGCAATGATGCTGTCAGGCCTCAACCTGTAGCGATCAATGACCTCATCATCAGCCATTCCAAAGAGTGTGACCCTTGGGCGGTATACCCTGGGCCTTGGTGGTCGTCTATACATCCTGTGCCCTCCAGGTGGGGATGGACTCCTGTGTGGCTGCTGAGCCAGAGCCTCCTCACTTGCAACAGGTGAAGGCTGTTGATGAGGCGTGCTTGGAGTTTGCTGATGTTCCCTAGCTCTCTCCCTTGCACGCCTTCTCCGCAGTCTTGGCAACAATATGTAACCCAACATACTGTTTGCTCTCTCTATCTGTCTCTATCTCTCTCTCTCTCTCTACCTCTCTCTCTCTATCTCTCTCTCTCTCTCTCCCTCCCTGAGTGGAAAACAAGCCACAAGTGAGTGTGTTGAGTTGTCCCTTTAAGTACTTGCTAGGGCGTTGTGTAGGTGTGGTGATGAGGTGAGTGCTGACCAATGGTGAGTTGTTTTTGTCCAGGTAAGTGTTAGCAGGTGTGTCTGTGTTATAAGATGTGGTGTGTTGTGCTTGTTCTGTGTGTGCCATTTGCGGGCATGCAGTTGTGGGGTGCAGGTCGCGTGTTGATGTTGCCCAGGTGAGCTTGTATTTGCAGGTGTCCGCTTTGTGTGATGACCCCCATTGTTCCGTGCCATGTTGTGTTGTTGTTTTTTTGTGTGTCATTGTTCCTGTGGTGTTGGTTGTTGTTGTGTGTGTAGTGATTTGTGTTGTGTGTGCATGTTTTTGTGTTGTTTTGGCATTGCACGGGTTAATTTTCCCATTTACATGGTTGTGCGGTAAGCCTTTTGTGTCTTTTCCTCTGTAACGGGTGTTTAGTTTTGGCCGTTAAGTGTCTAACGTGTGTGAGAAGTGGGTCTTAACTTTTAGCCGTTAGGTGTGTCTTTTTTTCAGCCGTTATCAGTACCGCAAGCCTTTGAATAGCTCTGGGGTATGTTTTTCCATGCGTCTGAATGCACGCAAGTGTATCGGCCGTAAGGATTCTGCAACTGCCGTTAGCTGTTGTTTAGACGGATCTTTCAATTGCAACATGACACTTAACGCACCCGTTAGTGATTTTTTTGGTTAACGGCTGCCTTTAAATCGAGCCCTTCCTCTCACAAACACAAAATGACATGGTGTGAAAACCTGAATTCCTTTCCATCGAATTTAATGCAATGTGCTTGATGAAAAAAAGTTAAAAATGGGCGCTTTTCTTGAAATATTTCCCACTTCTCATAAAGTTCCATTTAGTTTTTTTGCCATTTAAAAGCTGTGTTGGCTGACTAAAGGTCCGATACAGGACTTTAGTAAAAAAAAACAAAAAACTGTGTCTTAAGTATTTTGAGCTAAAGTGAGCCCCTTATCAGATCTTTAGGGCTAACACAGTCTATTAACCCCTTAAGGACCATTGCCGTACCAGGACCATCACGGAGGTCCGGCACTTAAGGACCAATGATGGTCCTGGCACGGCATGGAGTTCAGGGCTCCCGACACGGCTGCACGCCGCTCCGGAAGCCCTGAACCGGATAAGATAATAAAAAAAAATTCCCCGTGGTCCACAAGTGCTGGCTGCTTGGGATCGCGCTGGTCCTTAAGGGGTTAAATGGCAACTTGTGGCTTTTTTTTTATTTTTAATGGGCAAAAACTCATAAATGTAGCGGCTGACAGGGTATTTTTTTTGCAGGCATTTTTTCATAGCACAGGTCCTTAAATTGTTTACCGTACATGAAAAAATGCTGTCACCTGTTTTTTTTTTGTTTTTTTTTTTCATTTTGGCTGCCTTTAAATCTATCCCTCTGTTGGCCATTATCTTAGCAAATAGCTTTGTGCAAGTATCAGGATATTAGAGGTATTTTATTTTTGATATTAGCTATTTATTTTGATATGTAAGGTTGTTTATTTTTTTTTGTATATTATTTGTTTTTATACCTCTGTGTCTGATTTTGTACGATCGTTGTTTGTATAATAAACTACTCCTACAGTGATGATAGTGCAGCTACCAAATATAGTAGAAGTAAGGGAGACGGAAAAAGGAAGGGGAGGGGGGATCGCTAACATGCATGAAATGGGGCATAGCACTAGAGCAGTCTATCTGTGAGGAATCTAAGGAATGGGCATGCAGTGAATAGCAGGACACCCTTTCCTATTATCCCCACCATGGAGAGTAGACTTCCATGTGTTCAGAACTAATCCATATACATCTTATAAGCGATATAAGCAAACATTTGTGGATCAGCACTACAATTCAAAATCATGAGAGCTTACATGAACAACAGAATTTTAACAACAAGATACTCCCACCCACACCAGCATTAAACCCCCTCCAGTCATTCCCCATCCCCAGCCAGTTTACTACAAACATCATAGGAAAGAGCACCGAAAGCAGTGCCCGGCATCCCCCAGGAGAAAACTGCGCTCAGGACCAAACTACCAGGCACCCCAAAGTGTCCCGGGGGACAGCCACACCAATCCCAATGAGATAACCCCATCAATTTGTCCGGCACCACTGGAAAGAGACAGATGTACCATCCCTCATCGCCGTGGGTGCAAGAACAGCTGTGCGCTGTCTGCCAATACGGCTGACAACCATAATGCCCAACAAACTTAGTATAGCATTACTGAGTAGAGGAAATGGAGATAAAATGAACAAAGAGTATGCATGTAAAGCAAATAAACTGCAACACAATAATCAAACCAATCTTCATCAGATGGTCAAGTGTATAGAAGAGAACATATTTTCAGTTGCAATTCCGATAGTCCTGCAAGCCACAGCATGGTTTAAAGGAGGTATCGGTGAATTACCAAGTGACTTGGACCAACTAATCTCTTTTGTCATCCTAACGGACACACGTAAAAGAGAATGGTCCACTTTAAAAAATAACAGGCCAAGGCAAGAGTTGCACCCAATACCTAACAGGGAGCTCCCACCCATACCTCCCTCACCTCCCTTGCCACCCAGTTCAGAGTCTAGTAGGGCTGAACCCATGCAGGTTGGCTTTACACGGTTATCTCGGGAGAAACAGTCCTTCCACCACAGAGAAGGCCTATGTCTGTATTGTGGGAAGGCTGGGCATTTGCTAAGAGGTTGTCCGGTTCGTCCGGGAAACGCATGCACCTAGGATCATTAAGGGGACAGATCCTAGGTGGAGTCAGTCGGTCCCCAGAGTAAACCCATTATTCAAGTAAACCCATTATTCAGGTGACAATTTCTTGGGCCAATTCCTCAGTGACCACCCCAGTCTTGATCGATTCTGGTGCGGATGGTTATTTTATTGATGGTGATTTTGTGAACAAACACAATATTCCAGTGACGTCCCGTGAGTCTCCATTGGCAGTGGAAGCTATTGATGGTCGTCCTCTTGAGCCTTTCCATGTCACACATGAGACCTGTCCACTGACCCTAAGAGTAGGAGCTCTCCATGTGGAGACTCTACAATTTCAGGTGATCCACGCTGTCATTTTGGGGTTCCCATGGCTCCAGAAACATACTACCAGAGTGGATTGGGAGAAGTGTGACATTATATCATGGTCTGAATATTATAATTGGACTTGTTTGCAGCATCCTCTTAAAATTTTGTGTACCTCCCCCTCGTTGCCCTCAGAGTACCAGTCTTTCAGTGAGGTGTTTAGCAAGTGGGAGGCTAGCACATTACCGGAGCATAGGACGTATGACTGTGCTATTAATCTAACGCCAAGTTCAATACCTCCCAAAGGCCGCACATATCCTCTCTCAGTAGAGGAGAACAACGCCATGGAGGAATACATTTCAGAGGCATTATCCAGAGGCATTAAAAGGAAATCTTCCTCGCCTGCGGGGGCTGGATTTTTTTTTGTAAAGAAAAAGAATGGGGAGCTTAGGCCCTGTATCGATTATAGAGGGCTAAACAAACTAATGGTAAAAAATGCTTACCCCATCCGACTAATTACAGAATTGTTTGACCGTTTAAAGGGCTCCTCCATATTCACGAAATTCGATTTGCGTGCAGCATACAACTTGATTAGAATCAAGGAGGGCGATGAGTGGAAGACCACTTTTAATACTCGTAGTGGCCATTACGAATATCTGGTTATGCCTTTTGGGCTGTGCAATGCTCCAGCTGTCTTCCAGGAGTTCATTAACGATGTTTTATGAAACCTGATACAGTCCTGTGTAGTAGTGTACCTGGACGATATCTTGATACACTCTCCTGATATCAACACACATAGGAAAGATGTCATTACGGTACTGCAAAAACTGAGGGAGAACAAACTTTATTGCAAACTTGAGAAATGCGAATTTCATAAGGACCAGGTACCCTTCCTGGGTTATGTTATCTCGACTAACGTAATTGCTATGGATACTGAAAAACTGTCGCAGTTTTACAATGGCCGCGTCCAATAGGCCTGAAGGCCATACAAAGAGTCCTCAGTTTTGCAAACTATTATAGGACGTTCATTCGTAATTTCTCATCCTTGGTCAAACCTTTGACTGACATGACACATAAGGTCCCCTCAAGGCCAACAATGCTTTTGAGGCCCAGAAGTCTGCCTTTTCGATGGCTCCTATATTGGTGCATCCAAACACTTCTCTGCCCTTCACCCTGGAGGTAGACATTTCTGAGACGGGGTAGGGGCAGTTCTATCACAGAGAGCGGAGCCTGGTAAACCCTTGATGCCTTGCGGGTTTTTTTCTAAAAAGATGACAAAGGCTCAAAACCTATACGACATAGGGGACTGTGATTTGCTAGCCATCATCCTTGCCCTTCGGGAGTGGCATCACCTCCTGGAAGGGACTAAGGCTCCTATATTAATTTTAATGGCTCATAAGAATCTAAAGTACTTATCAGAGGCCAAGAGACTGTCCCCAAGACAAGACAGATGGGCATTATTCCTGTCTAGATTTAATTTTGTAGTTTCGTACCTCCCTGGTTCCAAGAACACTCGAGCTGACGCCTTGTCTAGACAGTTTGGTCCAGAGCGCGAGTCTGACAGTGCACCCGTTCGAATTTTCCCTCCTGATTGCGTTTTAGCGACTATTCGTACAAGCATTACCTCTCCTCTGGGTGAGGAGATCCTCGCGTCACAAAACAATGCTCCAGTTGAGAAACCCAGTGGGAAATGTTTCGTAGCTAACAATCTCCGCACTAAGCTACTAGAGACCTACCATTCATCCAAAGCAGCCGGGCATATTGGTCGAGACCAACTAATTTGGTCAATTTCACAGCTATTTTGGTGGCCTAGTCTGAGGGCAGATTGTGCAGCCTTTGTGGAAGCCTGTTTCGTATGCGCCCATGCCAAGACTCCTAGGCATCTACCTCTAGGACTACTTCAGACTGTTGCTAATGGGGAACGCCTATGGTCACACATTTCATTAGACTTTATGGTAGAGTTTCCTAGATCCAAGGGCTGCACATTCATACTAATGATAGTAGACAGATTCTCTAAGATGGCACATTTTGTTTCACTCCCCGGACTACCCTCCTCTAAGGAATTGGCTATGGTATTTACTAAAGAGGGATACAGGCTCCATGGAGTACCTCGAGTTGTGGTCTCTGATCGTGGGAGTCAGTGCGTATCGAGGTTTTGGAAGGCCTTTTGTGACCAGATGGGCATCAAACTGCTATTTTCATCCTCCTATCACCTTCCGACCAATGGCGCTGCAGAAAGAGCCAACCAAGGACTGGAACAATTCTTGCGCTGTTTCTCTTCTGACCATCATGATAACTGGGTTGATCTGTTGCCATGGGCAGAGTTTGCCAAGAATTGTGCCATAAACGCTTCGTCCGGGAGCTCCCCTTTCCTGATCAATTATGGGTTCCAACCCTTTCTGCACCTGGATACATTTTGGGCACAGGACATTCCGGCTCTGGATGAGCATATGGTGCAGCTAAGCTCCGCATGAGCACAAGTTCAGAATAATTTGCGAAGGTCCTCAGAGCGATATCAGAGACACACAGATCGCAGGAGGCGTCCTGCTCTTGTCTTTCAAGTGGGGGAGAGAGTCTGGTTGGCCACCAAGAACCTGCACCTCCAAGTACCATGTCACAAGATGGCTCCACGATTCATAGGACCCTTCCTGGTACTCCATAGAATTAAACCTGTGTCTTATGCCTTAGACCTTCCTAGGAATATGTGTATCCACAACGTATTTCATTTATCTCTCCTGAAGCCACTGATCCGCAACCGTTACACTTCCACCCAGGTAGTCCCAGGTCCAGTACGCATTCAGAATCAAGATGAATATGAGATCCAGAGCATCCTGGATTCCCGTAGGGTTCGGGGGCACATTCAATATTTTGTCCACTGGAAAGGTTATGGTCCGTAGGAACATTCATGGGCGGACCAGGGTGATATCCACGTTACTAGACTGTTGCACAGTTTCCACATGAAATTTCCCAACAAGGAATGGTCTCCTCCATGTGGGGAAGATCATTGAGTGGGGGTACTATCACGGTGCCCCGTGATTGCCTGTTACTGGATGTTGCCCTGGAGCGACATTGTTTACTTCCTAGTTGTCGCTCTCGCTGAGTCGCTATTCTTATAGGGCACCATGCTGATGAGGTCATTGCTCCACCTACCTGTCAGGGTTTTTAAACCTCAGCCTGTGTTATTTCCAGTGCCCTTTCGTGGAGTACCTGAGCTTATTGCTGTGTTGGTCCATTACCGTTCCTGTGTATTACCTGGCTACGTCTGACTACCTGTTCCGGTTCTGACTCCTGGCTCATCTGACTACCTGTTCCAGTTTGGACTCCTGGCTACATCTGACTACCCGTTCCGGTTCTGACTTCTGGCTACGACTGACTAACCGTTCCAGCTACGACCACTGGCGATGTCTGACTACCCGATCCGGTTCTGACTATTGGCTGCCTCCTGGTTTACTCTCCGTGTTGTGCTCCGTGACCATTCCGGGCCTCGGTTTGGTTCCCGTGCTGCCTGTGTCTTCCGCTCTGCGCTCACTTCCGTAAGCGGCACTTGTCAGTCACTCCGTGTGTCTGACCTCCCGTGGCCGTACCGGTTTGTGCTGCCTTGCCTATCCTCCATCTGGCTACCCGCCTAGTGTATCCCCTGTCGGGGTATTGGTCTGCTCCTTATCTCTGCCGACTCTGTGTCTGGTAGTGCTCTGCACTATCCTCACATCTACCATGTAGTCCCAGGGCTATTCTGTTTCTGACCACCTGTCCAGTAAAGGGTGAGGAAAGTGCCTACACTGTTCCTCTCTGGTCTCGTAAAGGTGTGCCATTCTGTGTATGGGAGTGCTCTGCACTGCCCTCACATCTACATTGTAGTTCTAGGGCCATTCCATTTTTGACCACCTGCCTGGGGAAGGGTAAGGAAAGTGACTCTGCTGTTCCTTCTTGGTCTCGAGAAGGTGTGCCACTATCTACTGCCACTTTGTGTCATTACCATACTACTGCTGTGTCATTTGTTGTCATCAGCCTGTTGCCTTACATCCTGCCATTCATTGTATTTAATAAAGTTTTATATTAAGTTCATATGTACTTGTCAGTGTGTTAATTTCCTAGTCACTCCGTGACACCTGCATAAGGAAACCCTGAAGTTTCAGGTGATAAACTCCCCGCATTATGCTATTGTATTAGGGTTCTCATGGTTACAAAAACATAACCCTAAAATTGACTGGAGCACGTGTGAAATATTGTCCTGGAGGACTCACTGTGAGGAGTCGTGTCTTTCACGTCCCATCAGACTTGCCTGTGCCGAGTCTCAAGGGCTACCTGAGGCTTATTCGAAGTTTTCTGAGTTATTTAACAAAGTCCAGGCAGGAGCTTTACCTCCTTGTACGATTGCAAGATCGAGCTCTTGCCTGGGACTACCCCTCTGCGGGGTTGTACGTACCCTCTATCTGGGGAAGAGAATAAGGTCATGGAGGAGTATGTGGCTGATACCTTGGAGAGGGGCATCATTTGGAAATCCTCATCCCCTGCGGGTGCTGGATTTTTTTTTGTAAAAAAGAAGGGCAGAGAACTATGCCCTTGTATCGATTATCGAGGTTTAAACAAACTGATGGTAAATAATGCATATCCCATACCATTGACTACTGAGCTGTTTGACCTCCTCAAAGGTTCTATTATCCTTACTAAGGTCGATTTGAGAGTGGCTTACAATTTGGTCAGGATTAAACAAGGGCATGAATGGAAGACAGCGTTCAACACCCGGAGCGGGCATTATGAATATCTGGTCATGCCGTTTGGCCTGTGCAGCGCTCCCACTGTCTTCCAAGAATTCATAAATGACATCCTGAGAGAACTTTTGCAAAGCTGTGTGGTTGTATATCTGGATGACATTCTTATCCATTCTCCAACATTGAAGGCCCACTATGCGGATGTATCTAAGAAAACAACTTGTTCTGCATGTTGGAAAAGTGTGAGTTTCACAAGACCCAAGTTACCTTTCTTGGTTATGTTATCTCCACATCTGGGTTAGCGATGGACCCCAAAAAACTGTCGGCTGTGGTTCAGTGGCCTCGTCCAGATGGACTGAAGGCAATTCAAAGATTTCTGGGCTTTGCAAACTATTACCGTAAATTTATAAAAAATTTCTCGACCATTGTAAAACCTATCACTGACATGACGCGGAAAGGAGTCAAAGTGTTAGAATGGTCTTCTGATGCACTTTCTGCCTTTGATAATCTCAAAGCAGCATTTTCTTCAGCTCCGATCCTGGTACATCCCAATCCCACCATGCCCTTTACCCTGGAGGTTGATGTATCAGAGATTGGAGTAGGCACCCTCCTTTCTCAACGGTCAGCTCCTGGAAAGGCTTTGCACCCTTGTGGCTACTTCTCGAAAAAACTATCTAAGGCGGAGAGGGTTTATCAGATTGGTGACAAGGAGTTGCTGGCTATAATTTTGGCATTGAAAGAGTGGCGTCATCTGTTGGAGGGCACCAGTTCCCCCATTATGATTCTTACGGACCATAAGATTCTGAAATACTTGTCTGAAGCCAAGCAAGTGTCCTCCCGGCAGGCCAGATGGGCACTATTCCTATCCAGGTTTAATTTTGTGGTTTCCTACCTTCCAGGATCGAAAAATGTTAAGGCTGATGCCCTGTCATGACAATTTTGTAGTAGGTCCAAGGAGGAGGTTCCTCCCGCTCCGATCATTCCTGCTGATCGCATTCTGGCCACGATTCATACTTGTATTACCTCTCCTCTGGGAGAGGAGATACTGGCTGCCCAAACATCTGCCCCAGCAGAGACTCCTAGTGGGAGATGTTTTGTACCGGCTCAATTCCACGTTAAAATCCTGGAGACATACCATGCTTCCAAAATTGCCAGCCATATTTGGCGCGACCAGTTAATCTGGTCCTTGTCTAGACTATTTTGGTGGCGAAGCCTCCGCTATGATTGTGCCATCTTCACCGCTGCCTGCACCATGTGTGCTCAAAATAAGTCTCCCCGACATCTGCCGATGGGCTTGCTCCAGCCTGTGGCCAACGGGGAACGCCCCTGGTCACACTTGTCTATTGATTTTATGGTCGACCTTCTTTGGTCCATGGGCTTTACTGCAATACTAATGATTGTGGACAAATTCTCAAAAATGGCTCACTTTGTGCCACTTAAGGGCTTACCATCTGCGCAGGAACTGGTGGTGGTATTCGCAAGGGAGGTGTTCCGACTCCATGGTATCCTGAAGGTGATCGTGTCTGATAGAGGAAGCCAGCTGGAGGTGTTTCTGTGCGTAAATGGGATTTGAATCGGCATTCTCCTCCGCATACCACCCACAATCCAATGGTGCGGCAGAAAGGTCTAACCAAGCCTTGGAGCAATTTCTCCGCTGCTATGTCTCTGACCACCATGACAATTGGACTACCCTGTTGCCCTGGGCAGAGTTTGCCAGAAATTGTGCTGTGAACTCTTCCACTCAGAGTTCCCCGTTCTTGATCAACTATGGGTTCCAACCCTCGGTTCTTCCAGAAACCTTCCGAGCACAAGCTATTCCAGCTCTTGATGAGTATTTGCAGGCACTCCATTCCTCGAAGATTCGGGTACAGCATGCCCTACGTGGTTCAGTGCAGCAACAAAAGAGACAAGCTGACCTCAGACGTTTGCGGGCACCGACCTTCCAGGTTGGAGATAGAGTGTGGTTGTCATCCCGTAATTTACACCTCCAAGTCCCATGCAATAAACTGGCTCCTCAATTTATTGGTCCCTTCAAGGTGCTGCGCAAGATCAACCTGGTGGCTTACTTGTTGGAACCGCCTGCCAATATGCGAATACACAATGTCTTTCATGTCTCCCTGTTAAAGCCCTTGGTCTGCAACCGATATACCTCCGCTCCTGTCCGTCCTACTCCCGTGATAGTTACAGATCACGAAGAATATAAAGTTCAAAGTATTCTGGACTCCTGTATGGTTAGAGCATGTTTACAGTATTTTATCCATTGGAAGGGATATGGTCCGGAGGAGCGCTCCTGGATCCCTGCTGCTGACATTCACGCTCCTCTCCTAGTGTGCAGATTCCATGCACGTTTCCCTCACAAACCTGGTCCAGTCCCTCGGAGGAGGGGTCTTTGAGGCGAGGGTACTGTCACAGTACCTTGTTTCCAGCGCCTCCACTTCAGCGATGCTCGACCTCTTTCCACGCGTCATCTACAGGCAAGAGGCTTCAGGCATGCTGCAGGCCTCTGTTTTATGTTTGTTTGTTTCCTGTAGTCTCCTCCTACCTACTTCCTCCCTCTAGCTGCTCCTTCTACCTACTTCCTGTGGAGGGGTTTAAAGGGCAGACTGAGTCCTGATTCAGTCACCCTTACGTTGGTGTTCAGAGCAATTCATTATCTACTATTCCTTATTCCTGTGTATGATCCAACTTGTCTGTCCATCCATTCTGGTGTTGACCTGTGGCTCTGTCTGACAATTCTCCTTGTGGGTTCCGATTTGGCTCAGATATCCTATCTGGTGCAAACCTGTGGCTCTGGCCGATTACCCGCTCTGTGTATGACCTAGGCTTGTCTGACTGCCCACTCTGGTGTTGCCTTGGGGCTGTGTCCACTGCACATGCAGCATTCCATCGCTTCAGTGGATATCCTATCTGGTGCAAATCTGTGGCTCTGGCTGACTACCCTCTCCGTGTATGACTTTGGCTCATCTGACTATCCTATCTGGTGCTTACTAGAAGGCCCTGTCTGTTCGCTCCTAGGGTTGGTTCTGTTATTCAGACATCCTTCCTAGTATTGACATGGGACTAGCAGACTCCAGCTACTGGCTGCAGGCTGAGTCAGTATCATTCTTGGGCGTTACCTTACCGTGAGACTCCAGCAGTCTGAGGCCTAGTCTCGGACAGTGTGGTGGTGATATTGGGAGACTGCTATTCCTGATACAGTACTCTCCTTTTCACCCACTGTGTGTATATATTATATTGCATTACTTTTATTATTATCATAATATAGGTTATATTAATTATACCATCTGACTCCTGGTTCTGCTTGCCAACCGTAACACAGATATGGAAATGGTGATGGGCATCACCACCAACATTACTTCCAGCAGTGACATTGCTGAGTTTGTTGCTGCTGTAATTCCTGATCTGCTGAGTTGCAAGGGCAGCAGGCTGATGAAGAGCAGACTAGTCGGCCACAGACAACTGTGCCACTGTAGGAATGGGGTCCAGTAATAGTGATGTGGGACATGGACAGGTTACACTTAACAGCAATAATAATGCTCCTAGTTCTAGTGCTGATTCTGAGGCAGCAACAGTATCATCCACTGCCCCAGACAGTGAAGGGGAGTGTGGAGAAGAAGAAAGAAGCCATTCTTCTCCACATTTTCTGTCCCTCATGAAGTCATGAGTGTGAGACTATTTGTCAGGCCGCCCGTCGGCGACCCGGTCTTACCTCCCACAGTGCCCAAGCTTCATGTCGGCCGCCTGCTTCCCGCAGTGCCCAAGCACCATGTCGGCCGCCACGCCGGGTCCCCACTGCTTCCTCGCGGACCGGCGTCCGCTTCAGATTGACGGGCAGCCCTGTCAGACGCGCACACACTCACCCTCCCTCGTGTGCGCGTCTCAAACAAAGGGCTAATATTTCCCGGGCGTTGCCATGGCAACGCGGCGTCCGGCTCCGCCCCACTTCAATTGCCACTCCTCCTCAGCCTATATAAACCCTGAGCACCCTGCACATGGTGCTCAGTGTTACTGTGGCTTCCCTGGCGTTCAGTTGCTTCCTGTACTCCTGCTTCATTTTTGATTCCTGGCTCCTTGACCCTTGGCTTGATTCCTGGACTCTGCTGACCTCTGGCTCCTTGACCCTTGGCTTGACTCCTAGACTCCGCTGATCTCTGGCTCCTTGACCCTTGGCTTGACTCCTGGATTCCGCTGACCTCTGGCTCCTTGACCCTTGGCTTGACTCCTGGACTCCGCTGACCTCTGGCTCCTTGACCCTTGGCTTGACTCCTGGATTCCGCTGACCTCTGGCTCCTTTACCCTTGGCTTGTCTCCTGGACTCCGCTGACTTCTGGCTCCTTGACCCTTGGCCTGATTCCTGGACTTTGTTACTCGTGCTCGCAGTTCACACTGGGGAGGAGCCTGTGTTCTCTCTCTCCAGGCCCTCTCCCAGTGTGCTGTTCCAGTAAGAGCGACTATCCTGCTACGGGGTTCCTGCATCCAGATAGTGAGTATCCATATCTTACTCACCTAACAGAAACACTGAGCCTATATGGAACCCGCAGGAGTCGCGGACGCTATCACCGCCCTCTCCCAACAAATTGCCGCTCTCACGCAAACCATGCAGGACCTCCAGGCCGGTCAGACTCATCTGCAGCATCAATTACATGACCTGCAGACCAGCTCCGCTTCTTCAGGCGCTTCCGCTCCAGCGATGCCACCTGTAGGGGTACCCCCCTCGGACAGGACGTACACTCCTGAACCCAGAATTCCTCTCCCAGAACGCTATTCTGGGGACCGTGCGAAGTATAAGACCTTCATCACAGCCTGTCAGGTCATGTTTTCTCTTCAACCAAGGACTTATGCCTCTGACTTCATTAAAATACGAACTGTGATCTCATTGCTGTCCGGAGAGCCCCAGACCTGGGCTCATCAGTTGCTACACACTAATGATTCCGCATTGACTTCCTGGCATTCGTTCCTCCATGCCATGGACCTTCTGTTTGATGATCCTCTCCGGGCCTCCTCTGCCCATATCGCCATGAGGGCCCTACGGCAGGGCCAAAGGCCAGTAGAGGAGTATGTCACTGAATTCCGCTCTTTGGCCATCGAGAGCGAATGGAACGAGCCTGCCCTGGTGGATCAATTTCGTCTCGGCTTGTCCAATGCCCTGAAGGATGAACTGGCCCGTGTGGGTATCCCGCCTTCTCTTGAAGAACTCTGTCATTTAGTCATCAGGATTGATCGCAGATTACGGGAGAGAAGACTGGAGCGGTCAAACCAACTTGCTCCTCCTCCAAGACGCCAACCTCTACCACCCTCCTGTGCTCCTACCTCCTCTTCTTCTTCCGAGGAACCAATGCAGATCGGACTTGCTCGAGGACCCCTTTCGGAGGCTGAGAAAGCACACAGACGTGCAAACAGTTTATGTCTCTACTGTGGCCAACCCGGTCATATGATTCGTTCCTGCCCCCGCAGACCACGTGACCCAAGGGGTAAGACTTCTGATTCAGAGGTGTGTCTTAGTTCAGCTCCTGTTGGTGGCTCTCCTCACCTTTCCGTTTCTCTGTTGTTGCAGTGGACCAGTGACGACATCTCTGTCCTCGCCATCATTGACTCTGGTGCCAGCTGCTGTTTCATGGACCAGGAGCTCGCTAGACAACTCCGAGTACCCACACAAGTCAAGCCCTCTCCAGTCTACATACAGGTTGTTGATGGATCCTCTCTGCCTTCCGGACCCATTACGCAGGAAACCCTGCCTCTCCAGATGACTTTGGGCAGTCGTCACTCAGAGAAGATAAGTTTCAATTTGGTGGCATCCCCATTATTCCCCGTGATCCTTGGACTACCTTGGCTACGACTACATAATCCTGACATCAACTGGGGCAAGGGCACGCTGTCATTTTCATCTAGTTACTGTCAACATTATTGCCTGGATACTCCTTCAACCTTACTCCTTACGCAAGACCAGACTTCAGAACCTACTACAGTTCCTAAGCCATATCACGAATTCTTAGATATCTTTGATAAAAGAAAAGCAGACCAGTTGCCTCCCAGGAGAGAGTACGATTGTCCCATCGATCTTCTACCCGGAGCTCCTATACCCTTTGGGAGGATCTTCCCTCTATCCGAGCCAGAACTGCACCATCTAAAAGCCTACATCAAAGAAAATCTGGAAAAGGGATTCATCCGCCCGTCAACATCGCCAGCCGGGGCTGGTATCTCCTTTGTGGGTAAAAAGGACGGGGGTCTTCGACCATGTGTCGATTATAGAGACTTAAATCGAATCACTATAAAGAACCGTTATCCACTCCCCTTGATACCCGAACTTCTAGACCGTATTAAGGATGCAACTGTCTTCACCAAGTTAGACCTCCGTGGGGCCTACAACCTCGTCCGCATCAGAAAGGGGGACGAATGGAAGACCGCCTTCCGGAGTAGGTACGGCCATTTTGAGTACCTGGTGATGCCATTTGGACTCTGTAACGCCCCAGCCACCTTTCAGCATTTTTTGAATGATGTATTTCGTGATTTCCTGGATTCCTTTGTAGTAGTATACTTGGACGATATTTTAATATTTTCATCATCCATCACTGAACACCGTGAGCATGTAAAGAAGGTTCTGCAGCGCCTTCGTGATCACCAGCTATATGCCAAGTTGGAGAAATGTTTGTTTGAGACCACTACCGTGACTTTCCTTGGCTTCATCCTAACACCTGGGAAAGTTGTTATGGACCCAAAGAAGGTGTCAGCAGTGCTCGAGTGGCCTGTACCCACAGACAAGAAGGCAGTCCAGCGATTTATAGGCTTCGCTAACTATTATCGGAAGTTCATCCGCAATTTCTCCCGCATCATCTCTCCGATCACTGCGCTGACGCGACAGACACCACAGTTTCTATGGACACCTGAAGCCCAAGCAGCATTTGACCAACTCAAGAAGAGATTCACTTCTGCTCCAATCCTTGTTCAACCCCACACCTCACTCCCTTTCTTTGTCGAGGTAGACGCATCTGACTTTGCTCTAGGAGCCATCCTCTCCCAACGCCACCCAGAGACAAGGCAATTGCATCCGGTAGCTTTTTACTCCCGCAAATTGTCTCCGGCGGAGGAGAACTACGGCATCGGTGACAAAGAGCTCCTGGCGATTAAACAAGCCCTGGAAGAATGGCGGCACCTCCTCGAAGGCTCTTCTCATCTGGTTACAGTCTACACCGACCATCGTAATCTTGAATACCTCCGTGCAGCTCGTCGTCTGTGCCCTCGACAAGCCAGGTGGGCACTATTCTTTACCCGTTTCAACCTGCACATTACATACAGACCGGGTACCAGAAACACCAAGGCTGATGCCCTTTCCCGACTCCCAGTTACCCGTGACAACGAACCCAAGGTAGTAGACACTATTCTACCTTCAACCGTATTCATAACTACTTCAGCTGATATTATGGAACACATCCGCTCCAGCTCCATCAACTCCCTTTACCCAGAGACTACACCACCAATTCAACGATCTAATCACTTCCTGTTGTACAGAGGAAAGATCTTTGTGCCCGAGCCTGCTCGACTATCTGTATTGCAGAGATGTCATGATTCCCGCCTAGCTGGTCATGGAGGAATCAAAAAGACTCTAGATCTCCTCCTAAGACATTTCTGGTGGCCAACTCTCCAACAAGATGCCACTCAGTTTGTGCGATCTTGCACAGTCTGTGCTCAAACTAAAGTACCCCGCATTGCACCAGCCGGTCTGTTGCGGCCCCTACCAGTACCCGCTATGCCTTGGGCCGACATCTCAATGGACTTTATAGTCGATCTTCCTCCTTCCTGCAAACACGATACCATCATGGTGGTCATCGACAGATTTACCAAGATGGCTCATTTTGTACCAGTTATTGGGATCCCTTCTGCCAGTACCACCGCTTCTCTATTTCTGTCCTCGATATTCCGGCTCCATGGTCTGCCCAAGAGCATTACTACCGATCGAGGAGTCCAGTTCACGGCACGGTTCTGGAAATCCTTCTGTGAAAATTTGCAGATTCAGCCCTCATTGTCCACCGCTTTCCATCCTCAGACCAATGGACAAACAGAAAGAGTGAATCAAGTGCTTGAGCACTACCTCCGATGTTACACTACTTACCTGCAAGATGATTGGCTCCAATTTCTACCCACCGCTGAGTTTGCATACAACAATCAAACCCAAAGATCCATTCGCATGTCTCCCTTCTTTGCCAATTATGGATTCCACCCATCCTCCTTTCCTGGGCTACCTTCTGACTTATCTGTACCAGAGGCTTCTGAGCGCCTTTCCCGTCTCGTAAAACAGTTCCGGACCCTCCAACAAACCCTCTTGAAAGCCCAGGAGAGTTACAGAAATCAGGCCAACCGCCATCGCTCTGCCGCTCCGGTCTATCAGGTGGGCGACAAGGTGTGGCTGTCCACAAGGAACATCCGGCTTTCCTGTCCCACCAAAAAATTGGGTCCCAAATATGTTGGACCTTTCTCCATCCAAAAGGTCATCAACCCAGTGGCGGTTCAACTCCAGCTGCCAGACGCCTATCACATCCATCCTGTTTTTCATGTGTCCTTGCTAAAACCTTACATAGCCAACACCTTCCCAGGACGCCTACCTGTCGCACCAGCTCCAGTCATGGTAAATGGCGAAGAGGAGTTCGTGGTTCTTCGAGTACTTGATTCCAGACGCCGCAGAGGCAGACTTGAGTACCTCATCCACTGGAAGGGGTACGGCCCCGAGGAACGTTCTTGGGAACCAGCTTCACAGGTCCATGCCCCTGTATGCATCCGATCCTTCCATAAACAGTACCCTCATCGGCCCGCACCATTTCCCGCCCGGAGGTCGCACTTCAGGGGGGGGTACTGTCAGGCCGCCCGTCGGCGACCCGGTCTTACCTCCCACAGTGCCCAAGCTTCATGTCGGCCTCCTGCTTCCCGCAGTGCCCAAGCACCATGTCGGCCGCCACGCCGGGTCCCCACTGCTTCCTCGCGGACCGGCGTCCGCTTCAGATTGACGGGCAGCCCTGTCAGACGCGCACACACTCACCCTCCCTCGTGTGCGCGTCTCAAACAAAGGGCTAATATTTCCCGGGCGTTGCCATGGCAACGCGGCGTCCGGCTCCGCCCCACTTCAATTGCCACTCCTCCTCAGCCTATATAAACCCTGAGCACCCTGCACATGGTGCTCAGTGTTACTGTGGCTTCCCTGGCGTTCAGTTGCTTCCTGTACTCCTGCTTCATTTTTGATTCCTGGCT
The DNA here is from genome assembly GCA_037306005.1 of Rhinophrynus dorsalis. Lineage (NCBI taxonomy): Eukaryota > Metazoa > Chordata > Amphibia > Anura > Rhinophrynidae > Rhinophrynus > Rhinophrynus dorsalis. Next base: position 135,582,635 of record CM074724.1, read on the forward strand.
CCTTGACCCTTGGCTTGATTCCTGGACTCTGCTGACCTCTGGCTCCTTGACCCTTGGCTTGACTCCTAGACTCCGCTGATCTCTGGCTCCTTGACCCTTGGCTTGACTCCTGGATTCCGCTGACCTCTGGCTCCTTGACCCTTGGCTTGACTCCTGGACTCCGCTGACCTCTGGCTCCTTGACCCTTGGCTTGACTCCTGGATTCCGCTGACCTCTGGCTCCTTTACCCTTGGCTTGTCTCCTGGACTCCGCTGACTTCTGGCTCCTTGACCCTTGGCCTGATTCCTGGACTTTGTTACTCGTGCTCGCAGTTCACACTGGGGAGGAGCCTGTGTTCTCTCTCTCCAGGCCCTCTCCCAGTGTGCTGTTCCAGTAAGAGCGACTATCCTGCTACGGGGTTCCTGCATCCAGATAGTGAGTATCCATATCTTACTCACCTAACACTATTTTTCTCTAGGCCTAAGCACAGTCATCAGCAACAGCACTGTGCACAATCTGTGACAAGTTACTGAACAAGGAAAAGGAGGGAACACACAAACCAAGCACACTTTATAGACCATTCCAATTAAGTATTTCAATTTATATCTCGTGTTCTCTGCTCTGCTGAAGAGCCTCCACAGGTCCCCGGACCAGATTCTCCTGCAGTCAGCTACAGCACTGACATCAGGGTAAATGGAGAGGGGAACTTTACTTGCGAATATCTATCAAACCCATAAAGGTTTGATAGATGGGTGAAGTTTAGTTTAATTATTCGTTTAGTTTAATTTTTCAATAGCTACAAGATTCATTTTTTTAAATGAGACAATACTATTCCTTTAAACAATTCAGCAGCAGATAGGAAAGCAGTCACAAATGCCACAATGACATAGTGGCATTTGCCATTGAACATAACATGACATGCTTGTACTAGACCAGTAGGGAATTTTTTTTCCTCCGGGCTTGATTTTTAAATATACCACAGAGGCCTATAAAAACCAACAAATCACTGATTCCTGAGTCCAACAAATTACTGATTCCTCAGGTGTTGGGCCTAAAAAGTCTAAGTCCTACAAATCCATGTTTCCTCAGGGCTTGTGCCAAACAAGTGTAAGACCTACAAATTCAATGTTTCCTCAGGGCTTGGCCCTCTAACAACAAGTCTAAGTCCTATAAATCCATGTTTCCTCAGGGCTTGTGCCAAACAAGTGTAAGTCCTACAAATTCAATGTTTCCTCAGGGCTTGGCCCTCTAACAACAAGTCTAATCCTACAAATCAATGTTTTCTCAGGGCTTCGACCCCAAAAACAAGTCTAAGTCCTACAAATCATATTCTACAAAATACTCTATCCTGTCAATGCCGTAGTCACCGCTTACGTCAGGGGTTGTCCCTGTATCTGTCACTCTATGTACTAGTTTTTTATTGCATTTATTTATTATTAACTGCCCCACTTCCCAGTCAGCAAAAAATCCTCCCCAAAATTCCCTGTTCAACTGATCTTTTCCTCAGACTCCACCAGCACATGGACCCTCAGACCCCTTTTATACTATGCCTGTGGTAAATAAACTAAAATTTGTTATGTGTTGTGTGTAAATTCAGACTTCCCATTGATTTCAAACAATGAGAAAGGCAAAAAAAGCAGAACAATTGCACTTTCTGCTGGAAATTGCACTTTTCGTCCATGTCTTGAGCATGGGGTATAGGTACACACCTTCTTGGGTTTGAATTAGGTCACAGCTTTATTATATAAAACCATTATAATAATTTAACATTTATCTCCAGCCTAAAGCCCTTGCCAATGTCCAACTTTTACAGGCTAACCCAGCCTATCGACCTTTTTGAGCCGAAACTCCAAACACCCAAATTGTTTTCCTTAACTGCACCTCATTAGCTGGTCAATGCAGCTCAATGAGGCCGGCTTCTAACCCGCGACAAAGTCCGGGTGTCCTTAGACATAGGCCGCTGGCCTACCATCTTCCTGTAACCTACCCCATCTTACTGCCACTCTATACATTGGCAAGGGCCCAAACCGCCAACAAAGCTGCGACAAATAACAGTAGTAGATAAAATAACACATGAATATAACAATAGTACACTCAATAAAACCCCTAAAACAGGGAAGGAGGGAGGGAACTGCTGTTTCTCCGGTTCACCCGCTCTGCCACACTTCAGGAAGTGGTAACCCGCTCTTATATCCTTCTATGACGTACCCTATCTTACTTCCTCTACCACCCACCCCTATTTCCTCTACCCTAACTCCAGGTCAGACATGTCTCCCCTCCTGATATCCGTGGAGGTCTTGTCTTGAGCATGGGAAATAGGTCCAAGAAATACACTACACACCTTCTTGGGTTTGAATTAGACCACAGCTTTATTATATAAAACCATTATAATAATTTAACATTTACCTCCAACCTTAAGCCCTTGCCCATGTCCAACTTTTACAGGCTAACCCAGCCTATCCACATTTTTGAGCCAAAACTCCAAACACCCAAATTGTTTTCCTTAACCGCACCTCATTAGCTGGTCAATGCAGCTCAATGAGGCCGGCGTCTAACCCGCGACAAAGTCCGGGTGTCCTTAGACATAGGCCGCTGGCCTACCATCTTCCTGTAAACTCCCCCATCTTACTGCCACTCTATACATTGGCAAGGGCCCAAACCGCCACAAGGGGCTAACGAGTTAACCTACGAATTAGCCCCCCTCAAAGCTGCGGCTTCATCAAAAGCCTCTGCCAAGTCGAGGTTGAAAAAATCCAACCCCATCTCATTAGGGTGGATACCATCCAACCGTATCAAATTGATAGAAGGGTCCTCAAACATCCTGTGTCCAATCGACAAACCACCAAGTTCCACCACGAATTTTGAGATCCTCCTATTCAACTTGATACGGCTCTTGTCTAAGGTCCAACAATCCCTAGCTCCCATCCAGCATCTCCGAGGAAAAATTTCGGACCACACAAGCCATAGTCCTGGAAAATGCTGGAGCAGCTTCCGGAAATCCTCCTTCATCACCTCTCGTAACTCCCAACCAGGAATGTAGCCCAGATCATTTCCCCCCAGATGCACCAACAAAACCCGCAGAACTACCCCCCCGCCTGAACCAAACGAAGGACTTCCGAACCAATTGAGGCCAACACATCCCCCTGTACCCGTACCAGACCACCTGGCATGCAGAAATGGGAACAGTCATCTGAAGTCCACTTTCCCTAACTGCAGCTCGCCGGCTAACCCAGAAGATAAAGGAGTGGCCGATGATCCAGAGCTGCCGCACTGTCACACCTGGAAAGAAAAAACAAACAAAAAGAAATAACACAAGCCCGCAATCCTTTAAACCCCCAAAACCCTATGAGGTCTAACATAGGACAGAAACCGTCGAGAATCCCATAGCCCAATCCGCATAATAGACTTTGACCCCAAACCTAACCGAACCGCCTCCATAGCCGCACCAATGTGGAATGAATGACACCCAAAATCACCAACTGGAACGCTAAGAACCGAGATACATCGTTTAAAAACTGCCAGAAACTGACACCTGGTCAAAACAACCCCATCACTGTGAACCAACAATGAATCACACAAACTAGGACGAACCTCTAAATACCTACGAACGCAAGAAAATGGACATGCCGAAGACCCTGGAACATCAAAAAGCGCCACCCAAACTCCAACCCCCAACAAAACAGTTTTGGAACGCCGGATGCGAAACTCCAGAGAACCACGCCCCAAACGCACAACCCCAAACAGTATACCCCCGGCTGCCGTTTAGACGCACTCACCAGCTCACCTATACGCAACACTCCAAAAAAGGCTAAAGACAATGCTGCCCCAAAAAGTAGAGCCTTGTAATCATTCGAACAAACCCCCGGCAACACACCCAATAACCTCTCCAATAACTGAAATGAGACCGGCCTCCTCGAATCCAATGCCGCCCTACCCCGACGCAACCCCAGAAGAGCCTGCTTCAACACAAAATCCTTAGTAAAATCATGCCAACCCCTCAGTTTAAAACCAAACGCCAGTGTAACGGTTTATTCAGACACTCAGACCACAGTTTTATTGAGGGAAATGAGGAACACAGCCCCCTAGGTGCAGTAATAGGTAATGACACGTAACTGAAGATAGATAATGGATGTATTAGCTGACACAGTATGGTTAAAGAGCAATACTGTATATGCAAAAGAAACAGCAGATATCAAGGGTTAAAGTCCAATGCAAGTAATCAGTCTCTGTTGTGGTGAGTTCAGACACGCCCAGTAGATGGTAAGAGCAGCAAGAGACTGAGGTGTGAGGTGGTAAGCACCTAGCAGTGAGACCAAGGACAGGCGATAAGGAAGACCAACCACTCCTGCAAGAGCTAAATAGTACTAGAGCCAAAAGCACTCTGCCGTGCGTGACGGGATACCCAACACTGCATGAGCTGAATGGGACCAGAGCCAATGGCACCCTTCCGGTGCGTAATGGGTTAACAAACACTGCGAGAGCTGAATGGGACCAGAGCCAGTAGCACCCCCTGGTGCATTAACGGATACACACACACTGCAAGAGCTGAATAGAACCAGAGCCAGTAGCACCCCCCGGTGCGTTAACAGATACACACACAATGCAAGAGCTGAATAGAACTAGAGCCAATAGCACCCTTCCGGTGCGTAAATGTAGTGAGTAATACTGCAAGAGCTAACGGTATCGCCCAAATAGCACCATGCGGTGCGACAATCCGGCCCTGTGCTCTTAAGGAGGTATATGGTAGCACAGTTAACGTAGGCCACAAATGCTCTGCAAGTATAGCGGACAGGCTCGGTATCAGAGGCAACAAGCTCAGCAAATGTTAACAGAGAGGCTCGGTATAGGAGGCAACAAGCTCAGCAAGTGTTAATGGACAGGCTCGGTAACGGAGGCAACAAGCTCAGCCAGTGTATAATGGAGAGGCTTAGTAACGGAGGCAACAAACACAGCAAGTGTAAAGGATATGCTCAGGATCGGAGCAACTAGCACTGCAAGGGTTAAGTGGAAGATCAGTCTGCACTGCTCAAAATACACAGTTCACAATGTCGCCAGGCGACAGAAGAGATCTCGCTGGAATAGGAACACTGGAAACAAGTCACGGAGCAGGAACATCAGCCAAGCCGGGTAAATCACGGAGCAGGAACGTCAGACTAGCCGGGTCGATCACGGAGCAGGAACGTCAGCCAGGCTGAATCAATCACGGAGCAGGAACCAGTAGAATAGTCAGACAGGCCAAATCGGTACACAGGAACGCAGGAACACAGCAACGGAAGCACTGGTACAGGAACACCACAAAAGGTCACCTGACAGGTGCCAGAGGCCCGGTATAAGAAGGCCATACTGGGCGGGTTTAACCAAGCTCCACCAATAGAAGCGCACCACAGCAGAGAATGACAGAAAATCACGGGAACCGTGATAGCCAGTCCCGACCCTTTAACCGAAATAGACACCGGAGACACACCCCGGGAATACCAGTCCCACACCAACCATAAGACCCCATCCCTCCGTTCCTCATCAGCTCTCAAACTACCCACCATACGTTCAAGACAAAGCCAATCACTCCAGACTGCAGAGTACCGCGCCAACGTGGCCGGCAAAACCGAATTCTTCACCCAGGATGCAACTGCACTCCGCCAAGGTCCCACAGGAAAGATGGGCAAGGCGTACCCATAGCCTTCACCCCCGGACAGGCCTTCAGAAACGCTGTTTCTTGAAAATGAGACAACGCATCAGCAGTCACATTCAACACTCCAGGCACATGACGTGCCCTAAAGGATACATTCAATCTTAGACACAACAACACAAAATGACGGAGCAATGACAATACAGGAGGAGAAGAAGCAGTGAGAGTGTTTGCCGCCTGAACCACACCCATGTTATCGGAGTGGAATACCACCTTACTATCCCTCAATCTATCCCCCCATAACGACACAGCCACCACCAACGGGAACAATTCCAAGAATAAGATATCCTTGGTCAGACCAACACTTGACCAGGCCAAAGGCCACCTCTCCGCACACCAATCAGAACCAAACAAAGCCCCAAAACCCATAGAACCAGAGGCATCTGTATACAATTCAAAATCCTAATTAGTTCTTCCCAATGCTTGCCAATAAGACCTCCCATTATAATCTGCAAGAAACGTCTCCCAAACACCCAGATCCTCATGCAATTCCGACGACAAACGAATGTGGTGATGGGGGCGAACTACCTCCCTCAGTAGCCTGAGCAAGACGCCTATTAAACACCCTACCCATGGGCATAATCCGGCACGTAAAATTCAGTTTCCCCAACAAAGATTGCAAGGCTCGAAGGGTCACCTTCCGAGCCGAGCGACAGGCCACCACTTCCGCCTGTAACCCCACCAATTTATCACGAGGTAACCTACACTCCATGGCAACCGAATCAATTTCAAGACCCAAAAAACACAAACAGGTCGTCGGACCTTCCGTCTTCTCCACAGACAAAGGAACCCCAAAGTCCAAGCAAACCTGCTGTAAAGTAACCAGCAAGTGCCGACAAACATCCAGTGTGTGGGTCCCACACACAGAAAATCATCCAGATAATGCAGGAGGGAGGAAAAACCAGACTCCCTGCACACAACCCACTCCAAAAACATACTAAAACGCTCAAACAGCGCACACGAAATCGAGCAACCCATGGGAAAGCACAGGTTGACATAATAATCCTCCCCCCACCCTGCAACCTAAAAGATGATGACTCACTGTCACGGTTTGTTATGACTCTCAGACACAGAGTAAAGATAAAAACACAACTTTATTGAAAAGTTTAAAGGGAACCCTCGCGGTTTAGCATACACATACAACATATATCTTCAATACATAGTCATAGTGAGTAGTGGTATACAGAATGTAAGACAGGCTTGCCAATACCGGGTAAGGCAACCTTAGACTGGCACAAGATGGAATAGGTTCTACCGGCTTTACCAATCTACCGGGCAAGGCAGCCTGGAAGGCTAGCAACTGAGGAGATAGAGGCTCTGCTGGCCTTGCCAATATACCGGGCAAGGCAGCCTTGAGGCTGGTAACATGAGGAATAAGGCTCTACCGGCCTTGCCAATATACCGAGCAAGGCAGCCTGGAGACTGGTACAACTAGGAATGAGGCTCTACTGGCCTTGCCAATACTGGGTAAGGCAACCTTAGACTGGCGCAAGATGGAATAGGTTTTACCGGCCTTAGCAATATACCGGGCAAAGCAGTCTGGAGGCTGCAAGTACGGGAACACAGACAGGGATGGCCTCAGCGACTGGCATAAAGGTGTAACTAGCCAGTCGCCTATGATGGACAGACAGAGGCCAGCTGGGTATCAAGATGTAGAGAATACCCAACGAAGTAAAGGAGCAAACCAGTACCCGCGTACTGGAATACACAATCTCTACCGGTGCTGTAAGGAACGCAGCAAGCAGCCGATGAATGTGGAGCAAACCAGTACCCGCGTACTGGAGTACACAATCTCTACCAGTGCTGTAAGGAACGCAGCAAGCAGCCGGTTAACATGGAGCGAACCAGTACCCGCGTACTGGAGTAACACAATCTCTACCGGTGCTGAAAGGAATGCAGCAAGCAGCCGGTTAACATGGAGCGAACCAGTACCAGCGTACTGGCGTTACACAAACTCTACCGGTGCTGTAAGGAATGCAGCAAGCAGCCGGTAAACATGGAGCAAACCAGTACCCTCGTACTGGAGTTACACAATCTCTACCGGTGCTTTAAGGAGCGCAGCAAGCAGCCGGTTAACATGGAGCAAATTAAATAGATCATGGGGGTTAACACTATTCCACTATATCTCCATCTCCCTCTTCATTGGGGAGGGTAGATGAAGGGATTTCAGAGTGCTTTGTTTGGCTCTTTTCATATTTGTATAAGGATTTTATTAAAATTCCTCTCCATTAAGGAAGGGGTCCTGGAATTTAAGATTAATATAGGGGATAAGTCCCCCATATTAATCTATTTTAAAACTCCCAGTCATAGGAGTAGAGAATATGATCCTGCCCCTGTTTCTTGGACATTTATTTAATTAATATGATCCTGGACAACATATTCATTTTTTATTTATTTTAAAAATAAATGGACCCCCATGTTATTTTTTTACATTCTCCATCATGATCTCATCTAAATGGATAGATGGGGGAACAGTGTTATTTTTCAAAAGTCCATTATCATCTTTAATTTTCAATGTATTTCTTTATTTTACTGATTACATTTTGGTTAACCCCTCCTTTGCCAGTTTTGCAAATTCATAAATCAGGGACATAATATCTATACCTCCAGGACATACTTGAAAACAAGAGATAATCTCAATGTATCCTTCTTGGTAAAATACTTTGATATTATATTATATGGGATGAATAAGCTTAGCATGGAAGTGGGGAGTGTGAATGGTGGCACCAAAGATAAGACAGGAAACTGGGCGGGTTATTGCTTCCAGTTAACCCTGCTTGATTATGCCTAAGTGAAGCAGACTATGTCTGGCTATTTCCTTTGGGCTTCTTTGGTCTTGTTTTTGATTCACTTTGTAGCATGTTTCAGATCTCCAAAAAGATCCTAGAGCAGCTTAAAATACAGCAATCTAATTCTTGCTCTTGACAACAATGTAACTACAAATGTAGCTAACAGGAAATACCTTGTTCTAAACCATGCTAGCTTCTCAGATTCTGATCAAGTCACATTTTCCACTCCCATGTGTCATTGCAAAAAGAACATTTCCATACCTATAAAAGACTGGTACCCGACCACAGACAGTCCAGCTCTTAAGTGTCTGGAACATCTTCACTGCACAAAAAAAAACAGAACAACCCCAGACATACAATTCAGCTTATGTGGACCTCATCATTGTGGTGCAGCTCATTTCCCCTAGATAAATGAATAACAAGGGCCCATGCTTGGCATACCCTTTCACTTAGGGAGACTACAAAACAAAGAGTGTGACCGACGCACACCAATACCGAACAAAATTGTTTTGTTCTAAGGCATGGTAGCCTCTCAGTGTCACGGTTTATTATGACTCTCAGACACAAGTTTTAGGTAAAAATCAATTTTATTGAAATAATAAATTGATAACGTAGGATGGCAATCACATACATACAGATATATTAAGAATATAACAAGACAGAAGGCAGACTCTACCGGTCCTGTCAATATACCGGACAGGACAGTCTGAAGTAATAGAATGTTAGGCTCTACCGGTCTTGCCAATACTGGGTAAGGCAACCTGCAGATGGAATCGCATAACGGTTCTACCGGCCTTACCAAATTACCGGGCAAGGCAGCCTCAATAGATTCATAATGTAGGCTCTACCGGCCCTGCCAATACCGGGTAAGGCAACCTCAGATGGAATGTGGCAAAAGGTTCTACTGGCCTTACCAATACCGGGCAGGGCAGCCCAGAGATAGTAGCAGCAGTCAGATGGTAATGGCAAATTGACAGGATCGTAAGCAACCCAGTGTACACACACTGAGACTAACAAGGGAATCGTAAAGCCGCAAGGCTTTGGAGCAAACCAGCGTCCGCACGCTGGGACCAACACAGAATTGTATAGCTGAAAGGCTTTGGAGCAAACCAGTGACCGCACACTGGTGTAACAAGCGAGTCTGTATAGCCGCAAGGCTTAGGAGCAAACCAGCGTCCGCACGCTGGGACCAACACAGAATTGTATAGCTGATAGGCTTTGGAGCAAACCAGTGACCGCACACTGGTGTAACAAGCAAGTTTGTATAGCCGCAAGGCTTTGGAGCAAACCAACGTCCGCACGCTGGGACTAACGCAGGATTGTATAGCCGATAGGCTTGGAGCAAACCAGTGACCGCACACTGGTGTAATAAGCGAGTTTGTATAGCCGCAAGGCTTTGGAGCAAACCAACGTCCGCACGCTGGGACTAACACAGGATTGTATAGCCGATAGGCTTTGGAGCAAACCAGTGACCGCACACTGGTGTAACAAGCGAGTTTGTCTAGCCGCAAGGCTTTGGAGCAAACCAACGTCCGCACGCTGGGACTAACACAGGATTGTATAGCCGATAGGCTTTGGAGCAAACCAGTGACCGCACACTGGTGTAACAAGCGAGTTTGTCTAGCCGCAAGGCTTTGGAGCAAACCAGCGTCCGCACGCTGGGACCAACACAGGATTGTATAGCCGATAGGCTTTGGAGCAAACCAGTGACCGCACACTGGTGAAACAAGCAATGTCGCCGACGCGACCAGGAGGAGGTCGCCAGGATACAGGAGACAGGCGATGCGATGACAGGAACCAGCAACGATCAGTCAGGTCAGGAAACAGCAGAGAAGAAGTTCAGCAGGAACTGCAACACCAGAGACTAGGCCGGAACCAGGACTGGAAGTACTTCAGCATGCAGGAAACACTGGAACAGTAGAGATCAGGAACTCAGGAACACATGAGATCAGGAACTCAGGAACACTGGAACAGAGGCCCAGCTATCACTGGCATAGTGATAGCAAGAAGGTCAGAAACAACACAAAAGGGCAACCAAAGGGTGCCCAATCCAGGTTTAAATAGGCAATGAAAGGCGGGCTATCTGCAGACAGCCAATAGCAGCCCCCTACTGGTGACAGACAAGGAACTGCAGCAATCACGGGCACCGTGATACTCAGGTGCTGCTCAAGGTATGTTTCTCACTCCCATGTGCCACTGCAGAGAGACAGTTTCTATATCCATACTAGACTGGTTCCACCCACAGACAGTCCAGCTCCAAAAATCATTCAAATACTCTCAGCACCAGAGTAACAAATAAACCAAGATGAATGTTTCAGACTATGTGGGCCTTCTCAGTGGGGTGCAGCTGATTCACTCTAGGCACATGGAGAGCAACCATCCTTGATATGTGCTCTTCACAATATTCGATTTAGGTCTCCCTAAGTTGAAAGGGCACCCAGGCATTGGCCCTTGCTCTCCATGTGCCTAGAAGGAATCAGCTCTACCACACAGATGAGGTACACATAGGCTGAAACATATGGCTGTGCTTGTGCTGCTTCTTTTATGCATAAAGGATTTGCCTAATATTTTTTAGTTGTACTGTCTGGGAGCAGGAACAGTCGATATGAACATGGAAATGTTCTCTGTGAAATAGTACATGGGAGCAAAACAAATGACTTGTAGCACCACTGAGGGGCCACCATGCCTCAGAACAAAACACTTTATTTTGCTCATCCTCGATAGGTGTTTGTCACAATATTTGGTTTTAGGTATCCCTAATTTGAAAGGGCATCCCAGGCATGGGCCCTTTCTCTCCATGTGCCTAGACAGAATGAGCTGCAACACACCGAGTAGTCCCGCATAGGCCGAAACGGCTATCTCTGGCTGTACTATTTATCCCGTTTGAAGAATATTTGCCTGTCATTTTGGAGCTAGACTGTCCCCTCTACAATGGCCCATGGGAGTGGAAAATGGGAATGATAGAACCATTGAGAGGCCACCATACCTCAGAAGAAAATGTTAGTGCTCCTCACAATATTTGGTTTTGTCATAAAATATCTACCAATTTAGCAAATAGCCGCTGTGCAGTTTTGTATCTGATGGAATGGCATCTAAGCCTTAGTATGAATGGGACAGTTAAGATGTACCATCAAATGGCTGAAAGGTTTGCAAAACAGGTCACTACCAATTAACCTGAACTGTAATGAACTACTTTGCTCAACTGTCATAATTTTTCCTATATGTACGAGATATTTATAATTACAAATATATTCTAATAGACCTTAATACCATTCCAGTTCACTATGTATAACAACAATATGAACACTAATCATTTGGAGAGTACAGGTTGCCACAACTCTGCTTGTTACGCTGAGTGCCCACAATTGCATAACCCATAAGCAAAGGGAATAGCCATTTATTTTGCAGGAGTATATTCCAGCTCAAGGCTATGTGTCAGAAAGAAAAATGAATCTGTAGACAGAAAGAATTTCCAAAGATTCATCTTAATGAAAGATACTGCTTGTGTAAACAGATGCTGCAACAGTCATATGTTTAATTTGCAGGCTTCAGTAACAGGGCTGAAAAAAAAACCATAAAAATAATTTAAAACTAACATTTAGCAATGAGATAGTTGTCCAGCCTCATCAAATGATGACTTAATATTTGAGATAAGCAAAATATTATCTCTACAATTTTGTGATTTATTATTTACTATTTAATTATTAATGTCCAAAATGTGTATCATAAAAAACATAGAAAGTTAAGACATATTTAAATGCTTGATAGATAAAGATTTGTGATTTAGATGTCTCAAAAGCTGCAACAAGAGAGCATTTGAAATACAAGTATTTATTTATTGAAAATACACTTAAAATGAAGAAGTGGGGATTACCATACCAAATTTACAATAACCATTTCTAAAGAAGTCCGTCTTACTAAATGATAACTTCAAACTATGGAAAATAAAGATAGAAGATAGAAAACAAAAAGAATAGTGGACAATAGCCACCTAAAGGAAAGGCTTGTTCAATACCTTGTTATAGCTGACCATCAAGGGTCTCATATATTAGAATATAAGGGTATAGAAACCCCCAAACAAGAAAATAACCTTTTTTATTCAAGTCAATATCTTAAAATATTATATCTTAAAAACAGTGGCAACCATTGACCAAATATATTGCATGATTGTTAAAAACTCACAATTTCAAGAGGTAAAGGGATTGTGCCAAGATTGTGCTCCTTAAAAGTGGTGGAAGATTCAGCCTTCATCTGTATTTGAACAAGAGAAGGATGCTGGAACTATATATTCTAGATCTGCATCATCATCAGTCATCCTCTGCAGCATTAGCATCACCTGACAATTCTTGCTCAATACCCTTATATTCCTCTAAGCTTTTAGAGGTCTCAAACAATTTTTTTTTGTACGTTTACTGTATCAAACTTCCCTACTACTTTGAGGAAGGGTGTTTTGGTGCTTGTTTGTCTCACTAGCTGATGCACATGCAGTTCAGCTGCTACACCATCCTCTATTATGCTATTGCCAGCATTATCAACACTTGAATGTGACTTGTTGGAGTCTTCAGTGTTCTCCTTATATGGTTCTTTATTTCTACTGGCACTGGTGGTGCAGGAACCAGTTTTGCTGGGACCTTGCAGACTGCATCCTCCCTTGTAGTAGAGGGATCATCATCATGGATTGCACACACTGCAGCAACCATTAATGCAGTCAGTTTTTGAACTACTACTTTACTCTCACATGCCTGCACTGTTACACCCTTCCCCCTTCCCTTTGTGTGTTTGCTGGACATTACACAACTACACTGTGTTTTTTTACTGTACAGGACACAACACAATAGAGCTGTATGATGCCTTGCCTAAGCCCAGTCAGCTGTCTCTCACTGTCACCCAATATATATTTTTTTAAATATATTTTATTATCAGATTGCTCCATACATAACTCAGATACAGAGAAGTACAAAGAAACATTCAAATGTAACAAAAACAAGTAGGCTCCTGTAACAATGAAAAGAGTACAGTCATATTAGTAGAAGGTACAAAGACAACCTGAGGTTTTATTGTTATTACAACTTCCAGTAACCACAACTCTCTAAACCTAACCTAACTAAATTACTAAAACACCCCCCATCCCCAAGTCCTCTCTCCCCCGAACCCACAGTGCCCACCAGCCGGCAATACCAATATATCGCGATATGTACCGGGTACTTCCAGAGCATCACTCATCAACCATACTTCACAAGCAGCCACTCATCCAGTAGGTAAAACTTCCATCAACCAGCGCTAGTAATTAGCCCATCATCAAGTGCCACATTATTATCTGCTCTACTCGTCCACCACGTCTGCCATCTTCCCCAGATCTTGTCAAACTCGGATTACCCTGGTGTAAATAAACCAATCTATATTGCGAATGCACTGCGAAACTAGATTTATCCACGCCTTGCAATTGGGAGCTCTGTTTGACATCCAGTTCAAGGCCACCACCTTTCTAGCCATCACCAAGAGCTCACTCAGCAAATATCTGTCAGCGACATCCTCAATTTCATCGGGAAAAATAGATAAAAGACATATCTTCGGAGTCACAGGGACATGTCTCCCCAACACCAGAACCACAATACGCATGACTGCACACCAGAACCTCTCAACTCCAGGGCATCCCCAAAAAATGAAAATACGTACCCTGAACACCAACACACCGGAGACAACAATCAGACCTGGAACTACCCATTCTGCTCAATCTGACCTGCGTATAATAAATACGATGTAGAATATTCAACTGTATCATCTGGTGCCTAGTCGACGTTGCCACCAACGCAGGTCCCGCTTTAGCCATATCCCATTCCCAGTCTTCTAATTGACCCAAGTCCATTTCCCATTTGTTCCTAGAAGGGAGCTCCCCTCCTCCAGCACAAGAATCCAGCCAATGGTAAATAAAAGAAAGAGGCTGCGGGGGCTCAAGAAGCATCATCCTAGCAAGTAACGGTAGTATAGAAACCACCGGGGTCCGATCCCCCCACTGAGTACGAAGAGCGTGTCTGATACATAAATAAGAATAGAATAGAGTATGCGGTACATGGAATTCTTCATGCAATTGCAGAAAAGATTTCAGCTGATTATCTTGATATAGCTGCCTGAGGCAAGTAATTCCATACCTAGCCCACAAGGGGCCAAAGTCGTTATTAATCAAGTGACGTAATCCCGCGGCACCCCACAAGGGGCTATCTGGGTCCATGAAGACGTATCCCAATAACCCCTTCAACTCCTCCCACGCCTCATGTAAGGTCAATATTAGTGGGGTTCGAGTTATAAAAACCTCAGGGCCGCCATGCAAGAACTGGGACAACATATAGGCAGGGTGTAGCAATAAAGCATCCACTCGGGTAGTATGGTATCGAGCGCGGGAAGAGACAAAATCCAAAGCATATTGACATTGCGCTGCCAAGTAGTATCTATAGAAATTGGGCAAAGCAATCCCCCCCCTCACATTTAGATCTCATGAGTGTAGTCAGCCTGATTCTAGCCCTTCCCCCCAGTCACAGAAAGCGTGTGATGATTCTGTCTATTTGTTGGAAATATTTTTTAGGTATGGGGACTGGCTTGTTTTGAAAAACATACAAAAATTTTGACAAAAAAATCATTTTAATGAGATTTGACCGACCAATGACATTCAAGAGCAAGGAAAGCCATGCGGTTGTTTTATCGTGAAAATATTGAATGTTGGATATCAAGTTCAATTCCAAAAAGGAATCCATTGTCGTTGCCACCCTAATCCCCAAGTATGTACACTCTTCCACATATTTAATTGGAACAGTGGTCGGGTTAGAGTCCCTTGATCTACTATCAATCGAGAGCAAAGAGGACTTAGCCCAATTTATTTGGAATCCAGAGTATGTACCAAAATCATCCACCAAGCCCAGTGTGGTCTCCAGAGAGCATCCATCATCTGCCAAAAAAAGCAGGACGTCATCAGCGTATAGGGCAATATTTTCCTGTCTGCCTTTCATCTTGAGTCCTTTAATCAAAGGATTTGCACGAATAAGAACAGCCAGAAGTTCCAAGGCCAAGGCGAACAAACCGGGCGAGAGTGGGCAACCCTGCCTGGTACCGCGCTGCAAGGAGAAATACTGAGAACTCATACCACCCGTCACCACAGAAGCCCTGGGTCTGATATATAAAATATGTATCCAGTTAATAAAGGAAGGGCCAAAACCCCTTAGCACATGCCAAATATAAGGCCACTCGACAGAGTCGAATGCCTTAGAGGCATCTAGAGATGCAATCATGCGAGATCCAGTGATGTCATGAGGGAGCTGCAGGTGCATAAATAACCGTCTAAGATTGTGCGATGTTGATTTTCCCGGTATAAAGCCAGTTTGATCTTCATGTATTATAGTTTCAAGTACCGCATTCAGTCTAGTAGCTAGAATCTTCACCACAATTTTGGCATCTGTAGTTAATAAAGAGATGGGCCTGTAAGAGTCACAGAACTCCGGATCTTTCCCTGGTTTGGACAAGACAATAATTGAAGCATCGTTCATAGACTCTGGAAGGTATCCGTCATCTATAGCAGCATAAAAGGTATTCAGCAAGTGGGGGGCCAAAACGTCCACAAATTCTTATACTATTCTGCAGGAAGACCATTCACACCAGACGCCTTATTCGCCGGCAAACCGCGGATAGCCTCCACCACCTCTCTCAGAAGAATAGGAGTGTCAAGCATTTGTTTATGCTCAAAGGAAAGCTGCGGAAGGCCACACTGGTCAATAAAATAGGAGATCTGAGAGTCAGAGCGGGTCAACTGGGATTCGTAAAGTCGGGAATAGAAGCACCGAAATTGAGAATTAATCATTTGTGGATCAAGAAGAAGTTCCCCCCTGGATCTCGGAGGGAAGAAACCGACGAAGTCCCCCAATTTTGAGAAACAAGATGAGCCATTAATTTGCCTGCCTTATCTCCATTTTCAAATATATTCTGTTTCAGGTAAAAAAACATGGCGGGCACTTAAGTCAGACAGTTTCATGGAATACCTTAAGGAACAGGAAACAAATTTAGTATAAGAAATCGAGTCCTTTTTTTCTACAAATTGTTTTTCGGCCTCAGTGGCCGCCGACTCCAGATCCTCAACCTCCGTAGACCCTAACCTGTTTTTCATAGATATAGGAGAAATCAGGGAGCCCCTTGCAGATGCCTTAGCAGCTTCCCAAACAATGCCTTGGGCGGCAGAGTCAACATTGTTAACAAAATACTCGTTCAGATCTTCCCTGTGTTTGGTCACCAATTGTGAATCATTCAGCCAGACAGGACTAAGCCTCCATACCCCAGACCTAGGTCTCTGGTCCTGTTGTAACAGTAATGAAAGTGGAGAGTGGTCAGAAGTGACCCTTGTCAGAAAACTACACTCCGTAACCAAGTTCAAGACCAATCGGTTAACGAACACATAATCAATTCTAGATAATGTTTTATATGTAGCCGAGTGACATGAGAACTCCCTGGTCTGCGGATGGAGGGTCCTCCATGCATCTATGAATCCTAAATCATCTATGAGACCAACGAAGGTGTCTCTATGCACTTTGGAATCAGCAGCCGTCCCACCCAGTCTATCCAAATCAGAATTAGTAGCAATATTAAAGTCACCCATGCAGAAATATGATGTCGTGGTTTATTGGAAATATACAAGAGTATGTCCCTAAGGGTGAAAGGGTCGAAAGGTGGTGGTATATAAATATTTAGTAAGACAAACAGAGCTCCCTGCAGTTTGCATGTTAGAAAGAGGTAACGTCCCTGGGGGTCCGACTTGAGATCTATAAATTCAAATTACACTAGTTTGGTAATAAGAATAGAAACTCCCCTGGCATATGTGGAATATGTGGCATGATAATGACTTTGTATCCATGGCCTCCGAAGAGATAGAACTCTGCTAGCAGAAAGATGTGTCTCCTGCAACATGACCACTCCTGGGGTCTGTTTCCTGATGTGGTTTAGGACAAGCGAACGTTTCACAGCATCATTCAAACCGCGTACATTCCATGACAGGAATTTACAGTGTATCGCTGTCATTACAGAGATTGTCAGCCACTGCCACACCTATCCGGCTGAGCGCACCGGGGGCGAGTAGCGACCGGCCCAGAAGAGAGAGGAACCCAAGAAACCCAGTCCCTAGCCAAACATCCCACCCTATCTTTATCGCCCCCAACCTGACAGAGATTTCATCCCAAAACCAACCCAAATCCGCGGCCTGGCAGCCAAAACAAAAACACCATCCCCTGCCCTCCCTCCCAACCCGCATAAACCAAAAAACCAGTGGTCAACAGAATACAAACGATCCCATCCACACCACCCGCCCCACACAGCAGCAACATAAAGTAAACAGCAGGTATACCACCACTTCATAGTAGCGGATAAAGGAAAATATATCAAGCACACTACCACAGCCTCCCCTAGGACATAGCATCTCCCGTATAATAAGAAGTCATTCCCTCAACTGTCCCTCAACATTACTCCTATCCATCCTCCCCGGGGCAAATCAGAGGCATCAGCAAACAAGCGGACTCCATCGGCCCCAAGGGCTTAAGTGCCAAAACATGGCAATCAAGCAACTGATCCTTGCCCAAAGCATGCGAGACAAAATCAACTGAATAACAGTATGTTAGAACCCTAGTCCACGGCCCCGGCCGAGACTAAATAAACATGCACTTGGGTAGACAGGCATAAACTATCAGTAACAGTGTCTAGCTTAACAATAGAAGAGATCGCCCTTAGGCTACCAGACCCGTCCCCTGCCCATTCACCCCCTCCCAACACACCTCGGGCAGAACGGAGGCACCCCAGACTAGATAAACAAAGCTTAGCCACGCTGGAGGTTGCATTTGCCAAATCACGGCTATAAGGCATAAAATCACCACCCAAGGTGTGCGAGAGAATATCAAAAAAGCATAATAATCTGGAACAGGGTCTGGAATATCGACAGAACAGGAGGGGGAAGGAAGGGAGAGAGAAAGAAAGAAAAAAAAAATATCCCCCTCCCCCTCTCCCCCCCACATCTATAGGCAGACACAATACTTATGCACATAACAGGCTTTGAGACATTTAAACAGCATTACATCGATACAACAAGTTGACCCCCCCAACCTCTCCACTCCAGTGAAGACTCCAGAGCAGATCAACTCGGGACATGAACTAAGAGTCTCTATGGCATCAAAGTTCAGCATCCACCAGAGGTCAAGGCCATGTCCTCATGTCCCACTAATTTCAACCCCTATCCTGGTAGATCACAAGGGAAGGGGTCAGTCTGAAGAGAGGATGTTTCAGCCATGAGCCACCCGAGGGATCTCATGAAACAGAGAGAATGAAGAAATGAAGACTCAAGAAGTGGAGACTGCAGTAGCGGTGATTCAAGATGATGAAGTGAGAAAAAAAATATTAATGAGCGTCCACCCATTCTCCAGCCTCTGACTCTGATGTAAAGAAGAAGGTATTGCTGTCATGAATAATTCGCAGTCTAACTGGGAACAGCATAGACTAGGAAATATTTTTCTCTCGAAGTTTGCACTTCACCTCCTGAAATCCATGCCTCTGACGTTGGATATCGGCTGAGAAGTCCGGGTAAAAGGAGATACGTTGATTTTCAAAGAGAATTTGATCTTTCATTCTGGCCATGCGGAGTATGGCATCACGATACCTGTAATTCAGGAGTTTAATAATCAGCTGAAGGTGAGGAGATCCAGGAGGTCTGGGGCCCGTTGGTATACAATGTGCCCTTTCAACAGTGAAGGATGACGAGAGACCTTCCGTTCCAACATGTTCCTTTATCCACATCTCCATATATTGCTCAGGCGTATGACCCTCGCAGCCTTCCAGCAGCCCAAGTATACAAATATTACTGCGCCTGGATCTGTTTTCAAGATCATCCACTTTAGATTGCAGGGAGCGCACTTGGTTCTTCAATTCATTCACCGTGGTAACCACGGGGCGAAGTGTGTCCTCCACAGCAGATATTCGTTGTCGAACGTCAGTGATGCTTTCACGCATATTTTGTTGGTCTGCACGTAGAAGATTTATCTCCACCTGGACAGTATCAATCTTGTTGGTCAAAACTGCCTGACAGGTAGCGACTGCAGACATTATTTACGCAAATTGGGATTTCGCATCATCTTCCTCAGAAGCTGAAGACTGGGCCGGCGAAG
Source organism: Rhinophrynus dorsalis (assembly GCA_037306005.1). Classification (NCBI taxonomy): domain Eukaryota; kingdom Metazoa; phylum Chordata; class Amphibia; order Anura; family Rhinophrynidae; genus Rhinophrynus; species Rhinophrynus dorsalis. Next base: position 135,602,269 of record CM074724.1, read on the forward strand.
CAACCACAGAAGGGGCCTCCAACATGGCCGTAACCTCCTCCGCCACCATAGCTCTCCTAACAAATTTACTCAACTTCTTCCTGTATTCCGATGATTTTTTAACCATACTGGGAGTGAAAAGGTAAGTGCAGGCCAGACTAGTAGAATACAAGGTTAGCGCAGGGTGGACAGCAGCCACTGAGGTAGGCAGGTGTGGATAGGACCTCTCAAGATTCAAATAACATGCATATTTCATCTCATACTATTTGATTTGACATTTAATCATACATGGGACAACAGGGGTGACATATAGAGGAAAGAAGACGGACGGGGAAGCCAGCAGCGTAGAATCTGCAGCAGCCAATACTTAATCCGCAGACAGGGGCACTAGCCACAGGTAGGCAATGAAACTGCAGCAGTAGGCTCCTCAACCAAATGAAGTATCTTCAGGTTTGATATGGGGAGTGAAATAATTAAACAGCAGTCAGCAGCAGGACCCCTGAGATTCAATAATACACGGGGCAGCAGGGGAAGACATATATAGGAGAGCAGACAAACGGAGGAATTTGTAGCATATGATGCAAAAGTGTCCAATTGATGAACAAAGTCGAAAAGTATGGGTCATATCCAAATGATGGCACAGCAGTGAGAGGCCCTCCAGCTGACTCTTCAATCATACATGGGGCAGAAAGGGAAACAATTACAGGGAAGTCGACAAACAGGGGATACTACAGTCTAGATCCAGACAGAAGGCGAACTGTGTAAAGTATCTTCAGGTTTGATATGAACACTGAAGTAACCAGGCAGCACTCAGCAGCAGGATTCCTGAGATGCAATAATACACGGGGCAGCAGGGGAGCACACACATAGGAGAGTGGACAGACGGAGGAATTTGTAGCATATGATGCAACAGTGTCCAATAGGTAGGTAAAGTTGAAAAGTATGGTTCACATCCAAATAATGGCACAGCAATGAGAGGCCCTCCAGCTGTCTCTTCAATCATACATGGGGCAGAAGGGGGAACAAGTTCAGGGAAGTCGACAATCAGGGGGTCCTACAGTCCAAACCCAGAGAGAGAGTGAACTGTGCAAGGGAATGAACTCTCCAGAGACACCAGCTTCATAGATGTTGCAGTAAGCAAGCTATTGGCAAGGAAAGGGACACTTGGAATAAAAAAAACAAACGGAGGGTGCACTAATACCGCAATCCAACAGTTTAATCTGCAGTCACAATATATCTTGATTGTAGATAGGCAAATGTAGACTGTAAGTCAGAGCTTCAGTAGCTAAGTATACATGGGGCAGAAGGGGAGGACAAAAAAAGGAAAGGCGATAAACTGGGGAGTCCACCATCCAAGATGTGCAGCTATCTCAAGTGCAGGAGATGACACTAGAACGCTATTGGCAAGGAAAGGGTTACTTTGGAAAAAAATAAAAAACAGGAGGGTGCACTAAAACTCCAGGAAATATGATATGGCTTATCCCTTTCTCACAGGGGCCACAATCAATAACAGAAGCAGGCACTTACTGAGGACAAGCAGTAGAGTAGCATAGGAAGTCACAAACAGCAAAGTCTCCACTGTACCTCTGCTCCATTTTCTCTCTTGCCTCCTCTTTCCTTTCCCTCTGCTGTTCTCTCTCCTTCTCTCTTCCGTCTCCCCTCTCCTCCTCCGTTAAAGAGAGCAATTGTATGCACTCACTGGCACTAGGCAACAGGGCCTCCAGTCTAATCCGCTTCCACTTGGCTCCCCTCTGATAGATACAGCAGCCAGGCCGCCGCTCTCAAACCTCCTCCAGGCGGAAGTGGCACACAAGGCCGCGATCCCAGGCCGAAACCTCCGAGAGCCGCTCCAGTGCACAGTACACAAAATGATGCCTTCGCAGGACAGCCCAGATGCAGGAGAGTCAACAGCAATCGACAAAACAGGTAACAAGCGGCTGTACCAAACGGATGACTACCGATTATAAACATCCACATCGGAGCCTCCACAAAGCATGACCGCTCCGTACGGCTGCCAGGCCACGCCCCCATCACCCAATATATTTAGTTCATTATTCTTTTTTTTTTTATATTTTATTGTATTGTTTTTTATTTATTTTTTCAGCTTGAGGAAGCTGCATTGTGCTCATACAGTAGTTTCTGGGGGGCTCTGGGAGTTGGACACAGTGGGGGACATGGAATGTGAGTAAGACAAAGTGGAATACTTACACTGGGAGTGGGACATCATGGGGGCTTGTGACAATTGCTGCTGTGGCTTGTTGTGGAAAAATCCTGCACCACAACAACAGCATTACTGAACCTTTTGCCACTGGCCATTGTGCCTCACAGTTTATTCTCTTTCTCTCTTTACATACATGGATCTCTGGAACTCTACACACTGTTCATGATGGTGGGATTTAGGCTTTTTATTCTATGGCAGTGGAAAATTCCACCCCATAGAGAAAGATAAGTGAAAACGACAACTTCTCTTGGGAACAGTTTATAGGTTAGAGAGCATGCAGGAAAAAATAGTCATTTATATCAACAGAATATCCAGTGGGAAAAGCAAACTATTGAATTTTTTATGGAATTCCCAGCGAGAAATACGTTTTGAGATTTCTTTAGCAAACACGGGAATAAGAGCTTGTATATTATTGTCAAAACTAATGTAAAAGCCCGTGTGCACGGGCCAAGGTTCGGTTAATGTTAACCCTTTGAGTGCCAGAGGGTTATGCAATGCATTGTTTTGCAAGGTGTTGCGTACCCCTCTGGCACTCAAAGGGTTAAGAAGCTGCTACCTCACTGCTCCACGCGATGCAGTCCTGCGCTTCCTCACTCACGCAATGCAGTCATGCGCAGTAGAGACTGCCCAAATATGGGCAGTCTCTACTGAGTATGACTGCATAGTGACAAACATCCTAGCAAATTATTATATAGGATGTATTTTCTGTGAGAGGCTCCAGTGGATGGGGCTTTGGACAGGGTTGTATAATAACTGGCGCTTCAGTTATGGGTGGAATTAAATACACAAAAAGTATTCTTCCCTAGGGGCAAATGAGACTTAAATCTGGCCCTGTTAACAATTAACCCTTTGGATGTTAGAGAGGTAAACTAATGTGCTGGAGACCGACATAGCACTCCAAGTGTTAAATCAATCAATTTGAAATACCATTTCTAATTACATTTTAAACTTGTACAAGTATAAGTAGAACACCAATATTATTAGCATTCTTTCAGTTACTTAATATACATGTTAACCAGTTAATTAGAAAATTCAAAATCATACATTGGGTTCTGATTAGAATATTTATGGCAGTAAAACCCAACGCTATTGATTCCAATTTACCTAAATTGCTTTGTACTATCTCACCTTTCTCATTTGTCAAGTAAACTTCAATACTTCTATTTAAGGAGCTTTCAGTCACTACCTCAGCTCTTAGTCTCTCAAAAAATCATTAATTCTCTTGGACTGAATTTAAAAAAAAAAGTTGCTTCAGCCATACAAATGCAGAAATGTGTATAGATGAAAAAGGGCATGTCCCCTCTGGCTTTGAGAAATAGTAAACTTATATCACCTTTCCCCGGAGATTAGGGAAATCTCCAGGACATTATAAAGTAATACACTAGAGACTTGTCTAGCATGCAAAGAGAGTAAATAGCTAGTTGAAAATAAGTTGCTGTGGGACACATCCTATATAATAATTTGCTAAAACATGTGTTAAGCCGCATCATGCGCAGTAGACACTGCTGCGCGTGCTGCAGTCATGCGCAGTAGAGACTGCCCAAGCCGCGACTGATACAAAGCTGGACAGTCCTTTGGAGCATCCAGCTCTGTATCAGCCGCTGTGCGGGCAGTCTCCACTGTGCATGACTGCCCCGTGACCGGGTGGTAGTGGCACTGTGGCCCGTGTAACGGGCTCTTCAACTAGTAATTTATATGTGCAGAAGAAAACTACAGGTTATCCTTTTAACATATGTATGATGTGGATAGTAAAAGAGGGTATTCATACAGCACTTGTTTAGAATAAGGTAACACTACTTGGGGATGGAGAAGAGAGGTGATAATGGAAAATCAGGGATAACTCACACATCTCTGACGCCCATTAAAAGAGTATGGCCCAGAAGTGATAACGCCTCACTGTATCACCCATTCACTGGAGGTAAATTAGCGAATAACAACATGTATTTTAGTCTCATACATATTTGTCTGATAAAATACTACTTTTGTAAAAGAAAATAACTATCCTTAAAACGGTGGGTCTTCAAATGTTTGTGTCCTCTCTTTCCTGCTGCATGTCCTCAGAAGAATAGCATGGGTACATTTTCCACCAATGACTCACCACAACACATGCAAAACATGTGAAGAAAAAAGGAGAAACAAAAACAGACCCAGTGCAAAAGCACATCTAAGAGCAATCTTTTTGGATGGATGAGCAATACTTTAAATGGATGAAGGAAAACCCTTTTCGGGTAGGTACTCACTAGACACAGAGGCTACCCCAGCCTCTGAGTATATTCATATTATACAATATAACTTGCTCAGTCTCCCTGGCATCCAATTCTTGGTACCGGGTCTAAGCAGTAATCCAGTAGAAAACTCTTGTGTTTAATCCAAATTTCAAGGTTTTAGTACACTGAGTGTACATATGTGTTAATAAATATTGGGATTCAAAACAAGAGTTTTCTACTGGATTACTGCTTGGACTCAGTACCGAGAGTTGGATGCCAGGGAGACTGAGCAAGTTATATTGTATAATATGAATACACTCAGAGGCTGGGGTAGCCTCTGTGTCTAGTGAGTACCCACCTGAAAAGGGTTTTCCTTCATCCATTTACAGTATTGCTCATCCATCCAAAAAGATTGCTCTTAAATGTTCTTTTGAGCTGGGTCTGTTTTTGTTTCTTTTGCAGTTTCGCAGTTGGATTATTGTGGAGGTCACGAGACTAGGTGACCCTGACTATAGCGGCATTGTGCAGAGAGAAGAGTGAAGAAAACAGGGAGTTCAAATACTGTTGGAGAAAAGAACTAAAAACTACCTCTTGTGGAGGATTGGTGACTTTTAGGATTACTGCTATTACAGCGCTCAAAGAGTGGTGAAGGAGTTTCCTTATTTATAGGGTATCTCCTATTCACCTGTTTCTTTTGTGTTTATTTGAAGAAAAAAGGAGGGTTGTAGAGGACAACGCAAAAAGTTCCCTCTAAGTGTAGTATTATTATGACAAAATGACAGTCAGAAATAGCACATAAAAAATGAGACAGAACAAACAACAATAATTATTGTTGAAAAATGCAAGGTATCGTGGTATCAAGTATATGGAAAAATGAGACATCAAATCAAGAAAAAATGCACAGAAAAAGAAAAAATTCATAGACCAGAGATGATAGTGGTAAAAAAGGGACAATAGTCTCTGGTGCCAGTAATAGAACTATGAAATATGCACTCATGTATAGTGGAGTGACAGAAGTGATGGAATGATGTAATAAGAGAGTATTATATGCACTAAGTCCCAGTTAAGTCATTCTATTATAAAGCAATACACAAATAGTTTAGATGTGTGCTTACTAGAAATCTTTTTGGTATGCCCATCATGCATCTCATACTTCTATTACTGACACCAGGGACTATTGTCCCCTTTTACCTCTATTATTTCCGGACTATGAACGTTTTCTTTTTTGTGCATTTTTTCTTGGATTTGATGTCTCAATTTTGTTTATGTATCTTATGTGAATAGTAGATTGTAAAGAATGTTAAAACATAAGAAACATGAAAACAATGAAGGTCTGTAGAGACCATATCTTAAACACATGTTGAGACCAGAGAATTAACAACATAATTCATGTTGCCAATTTCATCACTTGCCAATAAAATTAATATACTGGTAGTAATGCAAGCTGGTTCCAGTGTTAAAGTGTTAGTAATGTCCAAAAACAAGTTTTTTTTTGCATTTAGAAGAGCTTAAAAAGCTGATCTGAATGCAAAAAAACATCTCTCAAACCACTTTGGTTTAAGAGATACAGGCATTTAAAGTTCGCTGTTTCCTACTGACAGCTGTAAAGCTGTCAGCAGGAGATTCATGTCGGTCGACACGGTGGTGCTTGAGTAGTGCTGAGATCTCCTTACTTACAAGGAATCCCTTCATTGGAATGATCTAAAACGTGTGCCTGGTGTTCAGGCACATGTTTTAGACCATTCCAATGAAGGGATTCCTTGTAAGTAAGGAGATCTCTGCACTTCTCAAGCGCCTCAGGCACACGTTTTAGACCATTCCAATGAAGGGATTCCTTGTAAGTAAGGAGATCTCGGCACTTCTCAAGCGCCTCAGGCACACGTTTTAGACCATTCCAATGAAGGGTTTCCTTGTAAGTAAGGAGATCTCGGCACTTCTCAAGCGCCACCGTGTCGACCAACACGAATCTCCTGCTGACAGCTTTACAGCTGTCAGTAGGAAACAGCGAACTTTAAACGCCCGTATCTCTTAAACCATAGCGGTTTGAGAGATGCGTTTTTTTGCATTTAAATCAGCTTTTTAAGCTCTTCTAAATGCAAAAAAAAACTTTTTTTTAGACATTACTAACACTTTAAGTCTTTGGGCTTGATTCAATAAAGCACACTAAAAATACCAGTAAGGCAAAAACCAATACTGAACATTAGCCATGTCTGTGTAGCACAGCCATGCAATAAGCCATCTATCAGAATGGTCAACTAGCTTAGTCCAGACAAACACAAGTAGCTTTATAACGTGCGTTGTGCCTTTTTTACCTCACAGTGCGTTCATTTCAGTCACTAAACAATGCCAGATACATTAACTACAAAGCAACAAGCTAACGTTCCATGTTATCTAGCGACTCTAAATGTTGTCAATACACATTCAAAATCACAGCCAATCACAACACACTAAAGTAACAAGTACATTCAAATGAATATAAATATACCACAAAATAACTGACACACTACCTGTGTTTGGAATTTGAATTTCTCAGCGCTTCAGCATAGACCCAGGAGAGGAAGATAGACTTAGAAAGAGAGACACAGGAGCATAGAGTGGAAACAAGTAGACTTGGAGTGGGGAGCAGAGAGTATTGCATTTAGATACACATAAAACACTTTGGCACATATTGCATACATCACATACACATATCTTTTGTTTTTGGACACACAGCACAATTTTATTTTTATTTTAAACAGTGTGATTCAGTTATTACAAGGGAGTGCAAGAGAGTGATTGTGACCGAGTGCCTCTGGAAGTGAGTGGGTGTGAGTAGCTGTGTGAGGGAGCTAGAAGAGTGTTAGAAAGATTGCAGGGAGACAAGTGGATGCAGAAGTTAAGAAAGAGAACAGGGGATCCCCTGTAAGGGAAGGAGAGGACAGGGAGAGCAGGTGGGGGGAGGGGTACCCACCAATAATCAGGTACACAGCAGATAGGGATCGGCACTCCAGTAGGACGTGCAGCAGGAACACACACATCCAGGGACAGTGCAGGCAGGGCCTGACCAGCAAACTGCCTCACACAGTTCTGATATATCCCAGACTAGTTTGGAGGAAGACAGATTGCAGGACCTGATGTACTCACACAAGGAGAACATGGCCTTGGTGCAAAGCATTTTAGAAAGGGACCACATCCTGTTCACCACAGTAAAGGCCAGTGGGATTGATGCTTGGAAGAAGCTCATCTGACATCAGGTCTAGAATGCAATGAACACAGTGTCCAGGTGTAAGTGCACTACTGACTCCATAAAGAAGTGCTGGAGAGACTGCAAAAGGAAAGTCAAACACAAAATGGGAGACCTGGCCATGCATGCGAGAGGCACTAGAGGTGATCCCCCTGTGAACATCACCTTAATACCTGGGAGGAGATGCTTTGATGGAACCTGTCGATTGTTGTTCAGGGGCTCCAAGGCAGCTGTCACACAGTAGACAACAGCACCCTCCAGCCACCCAGTAAATCAATATCTCTATAACTGTCTACCACACAAAGTATCTTAACTTGGGAGAGGTTGGGCGAGCAACAAAACGGTGCTTTAAAAATGTTGTTGTGATGCAAACAATGATATCAGAATGCCACCTGCATTAAAATAGCGACATTCTGATATCACAGACATCAGAATATCGTATCCACGCAGGGAGAAGCCTGATAAACAATTATGTACATTTAACCCTTAAGAAGGCACCTCCCTTTTGGTGCATATGCAATCCTTCTACCTCCTTATACTGCATCATGCATGCCTCAATTTCTCACAGCCGCCTATCCTCACTCCAACTTCCTGGTTGGACAACAATACTATCCAGCATATCTATCAACACTACCATAATGCTCTTAGGCTCAGTGTTGATAGATATGCTAGATAATATTGTTGTCCAACCAGGAAGTTAGAGTGAGAATTGGTGGCTGTGTGAAACTGAGGCATGTATGATGCAGTATAAGGAGGCAGAAGGAGTGCATATGCACCAAAAGGGAGGCACTTTGGTAAGGGTTAAATGTACATGACCATGTATCAGGCTGCTCCCTGTGTGGATACGATATTCTGATGCCTGCGATATCAGAATGTTGCTATTGTCATATATGCGGCATTCTGATATTGTTGCTTTGAAAACAACATTTTTAATGCCCCATTGTGTTGCTCGCCCAATAGAGGGTGACATTTTCAAAGTGAACCATGTTCTTCAACAATGTTACACATTTAGCCATGGGGAGGTCAGCACCCTTTGAGTGCTAAAGGGATACACAACACATTGCTCTACAATGCATTTAATTCCATTCTGGCACTCAAAGGGTTAATAAAGGATGAATACTCTACACCAGGGTCATGTTATACAACTCTTCACAGGTCAACCCACACACATGACAGTTCAAGTAAAACAAACTGATTGCATGTCCCCCTTATAGGTCACATGAGCAATAACCCCAGTACTTCATAACACACATTTGCACTGTTTACTAGTGTTGAGCGAGCACCCCGATGCTCGGGTGCTCGGGTGCTCTGACCGAGCACCCCCTGAGGCTCGAGTGCTCGGCCGAGCACCCGAGCCCCATTGACTTCAATGGGGCGACACCAGGCACCCCCTGCTCTGATGAGGGGAGGGTGCCTGGTCAATGCCCCCTTCATCTCCGCTATGCCCCCTTCATCTCCGAATGCCCCCTTCATCTCCGCAATGTCCCCCTTCATCTCCGCTATGCCCGTCTTCCACAATGTCCCCCTTCATCTCCGCTATGCCCCTCTTCCACAATGTGCCCCTTCATCTCCGCTATGCCCCTCTTCCACAATGTCCCCCTTCATCTCCTCTATGGCATAGAGGAGATGAAGGGGGACATTGTGGAAGAGGGGCATAGCGGAGATGAAGGGGCACATTGTGGAAGAGGGGCATAGCGGAGATGAAGGGGGACATTGTGGAAGACGGGCATAGCGGAGATGAAGGGGGACATTGTGGAAGAGGGGCATAGAGTCTTTGCCCCTCTTCCACAATGTCCCCCTTCATCTCCGCAATGCCCCCTTCATCTCCGCAATGCCCCCGTACCTCCAGTCCCTGGTGGTCCAGCGGAGCGTCTTCGGATCTGTGCCTCTTCCGGCACAGATCCCCGCCACCCGAACATGGCGGGCGAGCACATGGCGGTACTCGACGAGTACCGCCATGTGCCGAGCAGAGCGATGCTCGAGCCGATCCGAGCATCGGCCGAGCACGCTCGCTCATCACTACTGTTTACACAACCATGAAATATAAGTGGCAACAATGACAGAACTACACACAGGTAAACCAACTCCACACATTTACGGGGGAACACAGCAGCACAAGCAGCTGGAGGACACATATTTCACCCACCAGGAGAACCAGAACAAACAAACATCCTATATTTGAGGCTGTAACAAACACACAAACTTGAGTTAACTACAGCCAAGCCAGACCATTAGGAAACCACAACACACACGTCTGAACAATCACATGATATATGATCGGAGATAATGGGAATGGTGTACACAATATCACTGTTGCCATAGTTGACTACCCCTGCATTCAAAAAGATGTGTCTTCTGTGTCAAATAATATGTACCCAACATGTACGCGTACCTCCTTGCCATCCCCATTCATTAGGATACATATGATAACCCAAACTCAAACACTGTAAGTTGCTGTCATCAATGGACAGGATCTTGTTAAGCTGTTCAGTCAATGAGTGCCACAACGGTATGCCATGCATTGCAACTCATGGCCAACAATATGGGAAAAATGGCCCCACACCATGACCACAGCCACACAGCTGGATGCAACCTCAACGGGAGACCAGCCTTCAACCAACACCCAGGTGGGAAGGCAACAGATCCCCATGGCCACAATATGACCCATGGCCACTCGATCATCTCAGCCTCATAGGTGAGCCCCAGAGACCTAAACTGCTCACATAATTCACCCACTATCACAGAGTGAACCAGGGGAACAAGGATCAAGGGTCAGTGAGGAGACAATAGATGTGACGAGAGGGCTGAGGATTTCTTTGGGAAGCAATGTGTTTCACACCCCTCTGTTTCACAAAGGTTTAAACATGGTGGTTCCATAGTCCACAAAACAACAATGCTTTGAGTCTCCCACTGCACCTAACTCAAAGAAACCAACACTGTCTGTCTCCTAGGAAAGAAAATGAACAAAGTCAGTGATGAAATGAGCTAGGAGGCACCAATCAACAGGGGTCACTAATGGGAATTGCACAGATCGAGAAATGTTTACTTTTATTTACCATAACTGGCAAGGTTCTTTATAGACCATATGAGAACTTTCTGAAATGAACATACTTTTAACCATTTTTGTTCTATGCTAAATAATACACTCCTCTGAGTTATCAAATGGGGTTAAATGCAAATGGATTAAATGTATTTCTGCTTATAATATAGCTATTAACACTTATTACTGGCAATAAGTGGCAACTTGAGCAGGAAGGCAATATAGACTAAGACAAATAGTGAATGCTCTGAATTATTTCTAGCAGAAATTTTCTATCCTCATTCAAACATTCAATAGTCAGATCTATATTAAAAAAAAACATGATTCGACCCCACCTGTCTTTCAAATTACTGTCCAGTTTCACTCCTCTTTGCATCTAAGATATTGGAACGCCTTTAGTTATCTCGCTTAATCTCTTTTCTGAATTCAAACTCTCTTCTTGACCCTTTACAGTCAGATTTCAATTCCAACTATTCCACTAAGACAACCCTAACAAAAATTACTAATGACTTATACACAGCAAAGGACAAAGGACAATTCAGTATACTAATCCTACATGATCTATCTGTTTCTTTTGACACTGTTGACCATGCAGTCATACTAGACACGCTGCACACCCTTGGCATCTGGAACACACCTCTAGAATGGATTTCCTCATCTCTCTAAATGTACTTTCAGTGTTTCTTTTGCTAACACTTTCTCATCTCCCCACGACCTCTCAGTAGGTGTACCTCAGGGATCAGTCCTGGGACCACTTCTCTTTTCCATCTACATACTTGGTGACTTCATTTCATCTCTTGGATTTAATTACCATCTGTATGCAGATGACACACTAATCTATTTCTCTGTCCCTGACCTCACTCCAGCTGTGCAGTCTCAAGTCACTCAATGTCTCTCAGCCATTTCATCATGGATGGCCCACTCCATCTTAAACTTAATATAGTAAAACCCATCCACCAACCCCCTTCTCCATCACAATAGAAAACTCTGCCATACACTCAGTATGCAAAGCATGCTGTCTTGGGGTCATACTTGATGCTAAATTAACTTTCTCCCCCCATATCCAAGCTGTCACTAGAACATGTTGCTTCTTCCTAAAAAATATTGCCAAAATACATCCTTTCCTCTGCATGTCAACGGCACAAACGATATCTCAGGCACTCATTCTCTCTAGACTTGACTACTGCAACATTCTATTCTTTGGTCTTCCTGCTTCTCATCTCTCTCCACTTCAATCTGTTATAAATTCAGCTGCAAAAATCACCAGATACCTTCACTCTCATCTCTTCCTGAAATCCCTAAATTAGCTACCTATTAAGTATCATATTTCTTACAAAATTCTCCTCCTCTCCTTTAAGTCTCTCTGTTCTTCAGCACCCTCTTACATTTCTGTTCTTATCTCCCTCTACACCCCTTCCCATCCCCTATGGTCTTCTCAAGGGTTCTCCTGTCCATTCCCTACACAACTTGAGCCATCTCTCAGCTACAAGCTTTTTCCCTGGTTGCCCCTCAACTCTAGAATGCCCTCCCTATCACCATTCACCAATCATCCACACTCGTCACTTTCAAGCATCACCTCAAAATCCAACTGCACAGGGAGGCATCTCAATAGCAATATCCTCCTCTTCCACACAGATAGTCACATCAGAATCCTCCTGCACTTCTTTCACCACACCTTGTACCTGACCTTATAATCCTCCTCCTACTGTCTCTTTTTGTCATCATGAATTCCAATTAGATTGTAAGCTCCTTGGGGCAGGGTCCCTTTCCCAGTCTATGATTCCCTTACTGCACTTTCCCCCACAAATAATGAAATGATCACACTTAAGCTTAATGCTCTTAACCCAGTTCTGTATTTTTGTATTTTATTATTTCAACTTCTGTTAAGCGCTGTGTACATGTATGGTGCTATATAAATAAAGATACATACATACATATATATTTCTACTACGCATGTGTTCTAATTACATTATTTCAATAAATGATCTTATTTTTCAAGCTATCTCTAGTTCAAGTAATCATATTTACTAGCTTTAATGAACATTGCTCAGAGACCCTTTTCCCTCCTGGCCAATAGTGAAAATTCATAGGTTAGTTTGAACTGCAGATCTAACAAAAGTTTCTCATATCATCACATGGGAAATATTTTTAAGCTGTTTGTTACTTGGAAACTATCAACCAATTTTTATGAAAGCAAGTTTCACTGCTGTAAGCAAAAGTTATGGGCAAAACAAAAAATGTGATCTAACATAGCATCTTCATTCAAACTGAACTAAAGAAGACCCTTTAAGGCTTCAATAATATTTTTCATATGGTTACTACATGAACTTTGGCCTTTGGGCTACATTTTATTTATTTGTCTCAGCTTTCAGTTCTTTTAACTTGTTGAATCATCCATTCCTTCCTACTTAATTTAAACCTATTAAATATTAGTAGAATAAATCACTGGACACCACTCTCACATTCAACGGGTTAAGTATTCCTGAAATTGTGAAAGTAGATTATCACATTTCAGTCCAAGTTTAAAGTAAGATTCACATAATCCCTTTTATTCCAGAGATGCATCCATACCAAGGAAAGCTATTTAGTATAGACACAGTTAATACTTAGATGTTTTTGCTAAAACATTTGAAATAAATAAAACATGCAGGAGCGACATGCAAGATATGTCTTCAAGAGCTGGTTTCCAAATTAAAAAAAGAAAAAATAGCTCACAACTGCCAATTTAAATTTCATATCCAGGTATTCATTTCACGAGCTGCTATATTTTATTCCTTATTGTATACATTATTTAGATGACCTGTTGAGGTGATACCATATTGCTTTACTGGAATATTATAGCCTAAACTCATAAACGTTACTTACCTAGAGAAAAAGGGAAAATCACTCTGATACATTTTACTAGGAAAAACAGAAAAACACAACTATACACATACACCTAGATGCAAACAATATCATAGGGTTAATAAAACAAAACCACCACATTCCCCTTGATTTACTTCTTTTGTTAACCTCTTGAATGCAAGAAAGGTCTCCAGTGTATTGCATAACAATGAGGGGTTTAATAAGTAAGAATTTTGTGATTTATGTTTTATTTGTCCCCTATGGTGCCTTTGATTTGTTCCAGAATTACTGCAGTTCTTAGTGCATTGGGCTTTTTTCTCTTAACAATTTGTTGAGCAGTATTAGAAAATCCTTGTAACAAATCATAATGTTATACATTTCAGCCCTAATATTGAATGGTTCATGCTTGGATAGTTATTAACCATGCTCCATGGAGTTTGAACAGCACAGTTTCATATTATTAATGCCTGTATTTTGTATGGACAAAATATGGAAAAAAACAGCATCAATTATTCTAGGTATATTTGCACACAGTTTGTTAAGGAACGTGAGAGGTAGGTTGTTCAAAACATATTGGAGAACTAGCCACCCATTGTGTGCATTTAGACAGCCTCAGTTGCTTCCCTCTCTTCATGAAATCCTAAACAGACTGAATGATGTTGAGAACAGGGCTCTGTGGGGGCCATACCATCACTTCCAGGACTCATTGTTCTTCTTTGCCCTGAAGATAGTTCTTAATGACTTTAGCTATATATCTGGGGTCATTGACATGCTGCAGATTAAATTTGGGGCCAATCAGATGCCTCCCTGATGGTATTTCATGATGGATAAGTATCTGCCTGTACTTCTCAGCATTAATTCTGACGAAATTCCCAACTCCATTTAAGAACTGCAGTCCTAAACATACAAGGAACCACCACCATGCTTCACTGTTGCCTGCAGGCAACTCATTCTTTTACCCCTCTCCAGTCCTTCGGCACACAAACTGCCTTCTGTTACAGCCAAATATTCCTGTGTTTTCATGCATAGTTGAGTTGCTTGTCCTTGTTTCCACTTAGGAGAAATGTCTTTTTGGATGCAGATCTTTCACTGAACACTACTTCTAACCAGACTTCTCCAGACTGCAGATGGGTGTACCAGGATCCCACTGTTTTCTGCCAGTTCTGAGCTGATGGCACTGCTGGACATCTTCCAATTGCGAAGAGACGTAAGCATGATGTGTCTTTCATCTGCTACACTAAGTTTCCTTGGCCGACCACTGCATCTACAGTCCTAAACATTGCTCGTTTCTTTGTGCTTTTTCAAAAGAGCTTGGACAGCACATCTGGAAACCCCTGTCTGCCTTGACATTTCTACCTGAAAGAGACCTTGCTGATGCAGTACAACTACCTTGTGTCTTGTTGCTGTGCTCAGTCTTGCCATGTTGTATTACTTTTGATATTAGTCTTCAGCAACCTCACCTTGTTAGTTGAGTTTGGCTATTCCTCACCCAGTTTTATTCCTCCTACACAGCTGTTTCTATTTCAGTTAATGATTGCGCTTCAACCCACATATTAAATTGATGATCATTAGCACCTGTTTGGTACAACTGCTTAATCATACACCTGATTATATGCTTACAAAATCCCTGATTTTGTGCAAGTGTACCTAGAAGAATTGATAATGTTTTGAAGGCAAAGGGGTGGTCACCCCAAATATTAGTTTGATTTAGATTTTTCTTCTGTTAACTCACTATCATTTTTTTAATTGATAAAAATACATTATTAATATGTCTATTTTTGAAAGCATTCTTACTTTACAGCATTTTTTCACAACTGTTTAAGACTTTTGCAGTACTGTATGCCTTTGAGGGGTAAATGAACAACTTTAACAGTGCTGCTACACCATTGTTAACGTCTATTGCCAGTGTTTATACTTATGGGTATGCACTACAATCTGGATGCACAAAGTGAGGTCCTCCAGCTCCTGCATGAATGCAATTCACATCAACCCAGTTAGCCAATAGCTGATAGAGTGATGATAGTTATAATTTGGCAGCAGCTGCAGAGGCTCATGTTGCCCAATCCAGCTCTACAGATTATGATTGTTGTAGAGCATACAGTTGAGAGTATTCTGCAATTTTAGAAATTTAATGCCAGCAAGGGCCACACTGAGAAATGGTATAAATATATCAGGGTGCCCATGCGGCGGCTGCTCGAGCCGGCCGCGTCTGTCTCCTGCAGCTCCAGCCACATTGTCCGCCCCGCGTTGCTTGCCTCTGTTGAGGCTGGATCCCCTTCTGTTCTGGTGGCGCAGCCGCTTGCTGGGTTCTGTTGCAGCGCCGCCTGCCTCTGCTGCTGGTGCTCCAGCGGCAGGTGACATCATTATTGGGTGCACGTCCAAAGGCATGGATATGTACTCCATTTAAAGAGACAGCCACCTGTTGGTTGCTCCTCCTCTTCCTCTCCTTCTACTTCTTAAACTGCTTGGACACAGGGCTCAGTCGCCCTTTTGTTGGTGTCCAGTGCAGTTCTTTGGTTTGGACTCTGTGTATGATCTGGCTTGTCTGACTAACCGACCTGGTGCTGACCTGTGGCTCTGTCTGATTATCCACTCCATGTGTGACCCTTGGCTTTGTTGGACATCCATTCTGGTGCAGACCTGTGGCTCTGGCAGACTACCTGTTCCATGTGTGACTCCTGGTTATGGCTGACTACCCACTCTGTGTGTGACGTCTGGCTTGTCTGAATACTCATTCTGGTTTTGACCTGGGGCTTTGTCCACTGCGTATCCAGCATACCAACGCTTCACTGGATAGCCTATCTGGTGCAAACCTGTCACTGTGGCTGATGACCCACTCTGTGCATGGCCCCTGGCTTGTCTGACCACCCAATCTGGCACTGACATGTGGCTCTATCTAACTACCTTTAGTGTGGCCTTCCGTTCGGTTAGATAACCAATCTGGTGCAGGCTTGTGGCTCTGGCAGACTCTCTCCTGGTGCCTTCCCAGTTACCGGCTCTCCCAGGTGCAGTCCTGGGGTCTTGGTTACCCTCATCTCTGTCTGGCTTCTCCCAGGTGCGGACCTGTGGTATTGCAGACTCTCCTAGTCCCATTGCTGGGATATATTTATCAAGAGAATCACATGGTAGCAGTCTTCTATTCCTGGTGGTTGTCACTTGCCCAGTTGCGAGCTTCTCTTTAGTCTTGTATATTTATATACTGTCTTTGTGATATTTCTGTTTTGTTGCTGCCTTAGTAAAGTTGGTGTTACCTTTAAGTACTCGTCCTGTGATTTCTTGCTGGGACCGTGGCCAAATGCCTTGCTTAGTAGATAGGACCAAACAAATGTGTAGACTAAAGGACCACCCCAAAATGCCCCCTAGACCACTCTTTGGTACAAGCATTGCTAAAAGCATTTTGGTCACATGTACCTTAGCAAATTAACTTTAAGCAGGTATAGGGACAAAATGGAAATTCCACTGTAGAATCAGTATCATACAACAATATGGGCATTTGTGGATATCTCAGGGATTGTTTGTATTTTGTAATATGAACAAGAAAATGATTACAAAATTATTAATATATTTTTTTAAATATATTTTATTATCAAATCACTCCATGCACATCTTAAATACAAAAGAAGAAGGGGAATACATGTAAAATCGTTCAAATACACAAAAGTATGAAAACATTTATAGCGATGAAAAGAACATATGCATAGTAGTAGTAGGGTGTACAGAGTCGACCTGAGGTTTTTTATGTTTATTTCAACCTTCAATAACCCAAACTTCTAAAATCCAACTGAACTTAACTTTTGATATACCCCTCAATCCCAATTCCTCTCTCCTCCGAGCCTGCAGCACCCTCCCCGCCCTCCAGCCAATGATTTCACAGAATCCTTGTACGTACAGGATTCGTACACAGGGTCATGCAACAAGTATACGTTACAACCACCCACACAGCAAACAGGTATGATTTCAGTTAACCATCTCCAATAAGTTGCACGTCATCAGGTGCCAAAGGAGTACCCACCCTAATTGTCCACCAGGTCTGCCACCGTCCCCAGATCTTGTCGAACTTAGTCGGAGTACCCCGGTGCAAGTAAACCAATTTATAATGTGAAATGCACTGTAAGACCAGGTTTATCTACACTCTACAGTTGGGAACTCTGTTTTACATCCAGTTCAAGGCCACCACCTTTCTCACCATCACCAAGAGCTCACTCAATATAGATCTGTCATTTATATCCTCAATCTCATCAGGGAAAACAGACAATAAACAAAGCTTTGGAGTCACAGGAACAGGTCTTTTCAACACCAGGGCCACAATACGCATTATTTATGTCCAAAACCTTCTGACTCCAGGACATTCCCAGATCATATGCAGATATGTACCTTGAACATTATCACATCGAAGACAACAATCAGTGCCAGAGTTTACAAAATTATTAATATTTACTTTGTTATAGAATCAAATGAGTTTTCACAGGGGAGCAATTGTGGACTTTTCAGTTAGTCTGATTTTGTGATGTGGTGTATCAAAAGAAGACATTTGTGAACCACAAGAATCAGTAAAGTAAATACTGAAATACTTGTATTAAATCTTGAGTAGAAGAGATAGCAGTTACCTTTCTGTTTGTTGTGTCCCAAGAAAGATGACTGGCACATTTTACCAAGAGGATTTACAGTAGCAGATATGTTGGGGGAGAAAAAGATCTTGCCATGATACAGAGGTGATAAAGGTGAGATGACTTCTCCAGTGATATCACTTCTCCAATTCCTTTGTTTTTGTTTTTCCTATGAACCAAGATCTCCAAAGTTGGAGATATCTATGTGCATAGGCTCCAGAGAAAAACATATGACCTGGAAAAGTAATATCACTGGAGATGTTATCTCTGCTTTATCACCTCTAAGTTCATAACCCTCTCACAAGACACTTTTGATTTGGATTTCTACTGTGTTTAGTTGGAATTTCCATATCTGCCTGTAGATATAGTGGGGAAAAAGTAATGCTGGTGTTGCTCCACTGACATTAGCCTTCAATGAAAGTAACTGCACTTCACAGTATGCACTACAACATATGATCCATGTAGTTCATGCTAGTGGAAACATTATGCCATAATTAATGGAGAATATTTTTTTTTACCTGAAAATCTCTGTTATAGGGCTTACTTATGAGTAAGATAAGGATACTCTCCCTGCTGGCAGCTGTTTTATTCAAATGTTATAACAAGTGAAACTGGAAATGAGTGACAGCATGATTACTTCCTGAAAGTTCTAACTTATTTATCTGTTTCTATCACATTCTATGAAGTGTAGGTTACTCACCTCTACCATAAAAAGTAACATAATAACTAATTAAAATATGACTTCTAGCGCACTGTTAACTGAACCACAGACTGTGGGGGGAATATAAATTCCCTTTATTATAAAGAGAGAAGTTCAATGCATTGGAAACCTATCTGGCATATAAGAAGTTAGAAGAACCATTTAAATCAATTGTACCTTTAATTTCCTGATTAAGATGCAGTTTGTTTGCTCTAGAATAACACATTTTTTACTTTTTGTAAATTGCTCAAAAGGTATAGAGACACATGTCAAATTCATATGTACGAATGAGAATAATTTGGGGATCACATTCAAATTAAGCAAGGAAATGCAATGTAGAAACCATTAATTTGGTCACATGGAAAGTATATTTTTTGTTTTAAAAAAAGTATATTAAACTGAATTTTTTCTGTCAGCTCACCAGTAGAAAAAACCCCCCAAATAATTTCTTGTAGAAAACTCTAAAATAAAGACAGCAAAGGCATAATAAATGGGATGAAGTGAAATTGCACAAGCAGAATAATAACAAAGCACAAACCGTTCACACTTGAAATCCAACCTTTAGCAGGACTGATATGTGGAATCAATTGCGTTCTCATTGTGAAATGGACCAAACAGGAAGCAAAAAGTAATTCTGTTCTGATGACACTGAGAGCCTTAAAAGCATGATGGAGAAATTCTGGACCAAAAAAATGAACTGCAGAAGCAAAATACAAATTTGCATTGATTTAAATGGGGATTTTAACCCCCTTATATGCAAGAGACATCTCTAATGTATTTCAAAGCAGTGTCCCCATAATCCTGGAAAGGTTTTCTAAAAATCCAATCCCAGTTTGAAGGGTTATTTAACAGCCAATCCCTGTTTTGTGTTTTTTGTCATAGTAGACTTGCAGTGGAGCAGGCAGGGTTGGGGGAGGGTGTTTACATTTTTTTATCAGTTGTTAGTGTGACTGGGGGATTTGGGGCTTTTTTATTTTTTTATTCATTTATTTTTTTAGATTTCTTTAGGCTATTCATGTGGAGAACCACTGTTTTGTTAAAACAGCTGTACATCCGACATCTAATAAATATACGTTTTGTATGCACATATACCATGTGGGGAATTGCTGCGATCTGGTATCGGAGGGGTCAGCTGTTTTTTATGGTGGGAGGTGATGTTGGATCAGATGGGGATTTTTTAATGAACATGATGGTTAACCCTTGGAGCAAGGAGATCCAGTAATGGAAGGTTTAACCTTTGATAGTGAGATGTAGGAAGGGTGTTTGGGCACACGGGGGATAAACAAGGTGACAAGTATGATGATTGCCTGCCAACCCATACTCTGGGACTATGTCCCACAGATATGTGTCACCACTACAAATGTTAGATTGAGGCCCCTGTAAAACATGAATTGCTTTCTGTGATAATGATGATGATGAAATGTGTTCTGAAAAATGTTGATATTGTTCTTGTTGTATAAACCATTTGTTTTCATATTTTTCTAGATAGCAAACTAAGGGTTAATAATAAAATTCACCAGATCAAATATAAGCCCAATGACCTTTTCAGAAGGTCGCTAAAACTGGAAGAGAACATCTGTTATATTCTTATACCCGTGATTGGGATTGTCCCTGAAGTGATAACAGTTCACTTCATTCCATCAACTGGATAACGGTGTCGGGCTATTTATGATGAAGGTATCCCAAGTAGTGTTGAGCGAGCATGCTCGGCCGATGCTCGGATCGGCTCGAGCATCGCTCTGCTCGGCACATGGCGGTACTCGTACGAGTACCGCATGTGCTCGCCCGCCATGTTCGGGTCTCCTCCCCGCACGTTTTGCGGCTGCTGCGCAGCCAATAAACGTGCAGGGAGGCTCTGACATCGGTGTAATGCCAGCAGCCATGTTGGCTGCTGGCATTACACTGATTGGCTGGCCAGAACCCGTGGTCAGGTGCTGTATAGCACCTGACCAGCGAGTTCGGCTCAGTCTGAGCCAGGGAGAGCTGAGGATAGGAAGGGAAAGGCAGTGTAGGGAGGAAAAAAACAAAAATTGTGAAAAAAAAAGAACCAAAAGTCCTTTTTAGGACTACTGTGTGTGGGGGCAGCAGGTTATTTGGTGTGGGGGGAAAAAAACAAAAAAAAAAAAAAAAAAATATATATATTCTGTTTAGTGTGCAAAGTTGCAGATTAGAGCACATTCTGTTTAGTGTGCACAGTTGCAGATTAGAGCACATTCTGTTTAGTGTGCAAAGTTGCAGATTAGAGCACATTCTGTTTAGTGTGCAAAGTTGCAGATTAGA
Organism: Rhinophrynus dorsalis; assembly: GCA_037306005.1. Lineage (NCBI taxonomy): Eukaryota > Metazoa > Chordata > Amphibia > Anura > Rhinophrynidae > Rhinophrynus > Rhinophrynus dorsalis. The sequence goes on from CM074724.1 coordinate 135,623,370, forward strand.
GCACATTCTGTTTAGTGTGCAAAGTTGCAGATTAGAGCACATTCTGTTAAGTCTTCAAACTAAAATATCAAAGTCACGTATTCCATTCAGTGTGCGTCGCCGCAGTTTAGCAGCACATTCTGAGTACTGTGCAGAGTTGCAGAATAGGAAGAAATACTGTTAAGTCTTCAAACTAAAATATCAAAGTCACATATTCCATTCAGTGTGCTTCGCCGCAGTTTAGCAGCACATTCTGTGTACTGTGCAGAGTTGCAGAATAGGAAGAAATACTGTTAAGTCTTCAAACTAAAATATCAAAGTCACATATTCCATTCAGTGTGCTTCGCCGCAGTTTAGCAGCACATTCTGTGTAGTGTGCAGAGTTGCAGAATAGGAAGAAATACTGTTAAGTCTTCAAACTCAAATATCAAAGTCACATATTCCATTCAGTGTGCTTCGCCGCAGTTTAGCAGCACATTCTGTGTACTGTGCAGAGTTGCAGAATAGGAAGAAATACTGTTAAGTCTTCAAACTAAAATATCAAAGTCACATATTCCATTCAGTGTGCTTCGCCGCAGTTTAGCAGCACATTCTGTGTAGTGTGCAGAGTTGCAGAATAGGAAGAAATACTGTTAAGTCTTCAAACTAAAATATCAAAGTCACATATTCCATTCAGTGTGCTTCGCCGCAGTTTAGCAGCACATTCTGTGTACTGTGCAGAGTTGCAGAATAGGAAGAAATACTGTTAAGTCTTCAAACTAAAATATCAAAGTCACATATTCCATTCAGTGTGCTTCGCCGCAGTTTAGCAGCACATTCTGTGTAGTGTGCAGAGTTGCAGAATAGGAAGAAATACTGTTAAGTCTTCAAACTCAAATATCAAAGTCACATATTCCATTCAGTGTGCTTCGCCGCAGTTTAGCAGCACATTCTGTGTACTGTGCAGAGTTGCAGAATAGGAAGAAATACTGTTAAGTCTTCAAACTAAAATATCAAAGTCACATATTCCATTCAGTGTGCTTCAACGCCGTTTAACAGCCTATTCTGTGTACTCTACAGAGTTGCAGAATAGTAAGAAATACTGTTAATTTTTCAAACTCAAATATCAAAGTCACATATTCCATTCAGTGTCTTTCACCGCCGTTTAACAGCCTATTCTGTGTACTCTGTACAGTTGCAGAATAATAAGAAATACTGTTAAGTTTTCAAACTCAAATATTAAAGTCACATATTCCATTCAGTGTGTGTCACCGCAGTTTAGCAGCCTATTCTGTGTACTCTGCACAGTTGCAGAATAGGAAGAAATACTGTTAAGTTTTCAAACTCAAATATTAAAGTCACATATTCCATTCAGTGTGTGTCACCGCAGTTTAGCAGCCTATTCTGTGTACTCTGCACAGTTGCAGAATAGGAAGAAATACTGTTAAGTTTTCAAACTCAAATATTAAAGTCACATTTTCCATTCAGTGTGTATCACCGCCGTTTAGCAGCCTATTCTGTGTACTCTGCACAGTTGCAGAATAGTAAGAAATACTGTTAAGTTTTCAAACTCAAATATTAAAGTCACATATTCCATTCAGTGTGTTTCACCGCCGTTTAGCAGCCTATTCTGTGTACTCTGCAGAGTTGCAGAATAGTAAGAAATAGTGTTAAGTTTTCAAACTCAAATATCAAAGTCACATATTCCATTCAGTGTGTATCACCGCCGTTTAGCAGCCTATTCTGTGTACTCTGCACAGTTGCAGAATAGTAAGAAATACTGTTAAGTTTTCAAACTCAAATATTAAAGTCACATATTCCATTCAGTGTGTTTCACCGCCGTTTAGCAGCCTATTCTGTGTACTCTGCACAGTTGCAGAATAGGAAGAAATACTGTTAAGTTTTCAAACTCAAATATTAAAGTCACATATTCCATTCAGTGTGTGTCACCGCAGTTTAGCAGCCTATTCTGTGTACTCTGCACAGTTGCAGAATAATAAGAAATACTGTTAAGTTTTCAAACTCATATATATTAAAGTCATATATATCGTGTAAGATGAAGAAGGCGGGTAAAAAGGGACGGGGAAGTGGACGTGATCCTGAAAGTTCAGGGCGCGGGTCAGGACGCGGAGAAACTGTGCCTGGTGCCAGAGCACAAGAAAGAAAGACATCCACCATACCTAGCTTCATGTCTGATTTCACAGGGCGTCGCAGGACATCACTCTCGAGGTCCGACCAGTGCGAACAGGTGGTCGGTTGGATGACAGCTGATACTGCTTCCAGTCGGTTAAGCACCACCCTGTCTTCCACCAAGTCCACTCTCAGTAGCCAAGAGTCTGGTCAACATAATCCTCACTCTGATCATCCTTCCTCCCACCATACACGGTCTGGTCAAAGAAGTGATCCCACACTGGGATATAGTGATGAGCTCGTCTCATCACCAATCCTTCATTTGACCCTCTCTCCAAGCACGCTTGCAGAGGAACATGACATCTTGTGCCCTGATTCACAACCTCTAGAGGCTACCCAATCACAAGAAGATGACAGATGTGAACGGCATTTAAGGTCAAAGGAAGTAGTGGATGATGATGATGATGATGAGACACAGTTGCCATTAAATCAACCACTATTTCCTTCTCAAGACCTTGTTGAGGAGAATGTTATACAGTTGTCAATGACCGAGTATGTGGTGGGATCAAGACTTGAGGAGGATGATCAGAGTGAGGAAGTGGAGGAGGACTTGGTGGACGATGAGGTGACTGACCCCACCTGGGAAGGTGTAGAGCCGAGCGATGACAGCAGTCCTGAGGGTGAGCCATCTGCAGCACCGCAACAGGCTGGAAGAGGCAGTGGTGTGGCTACAGAAAGAAGGCGGACCGCACCAAACCGGCCCGCAAATGTTCCACGGAGCACCCCCTTGCGTAAATCTACCTTGCCAAGGGGTAGGTGTTCCGCGGTATGGCGTTTTTTTAAGGAAAGTGCGGACGACAAAAGATTTGTAGTTTGCAACCTGTGCCACACCAGAATGAGCCGAGGCATGAACACTAGAAACCTCACCACCACCAGCATGATCCGACACATGGCATCCAAGCACCGTAGTAAGTGGGAGGAACGCCTGGATCGCCCATCTGTGTCTGCAGGCCACACCACTGCCTCCTCTTCCCCTGTTTTCGGTGCCGGCCAATCGCCTGTCGAAGGCGCAGGCCCGCATACCTCCCGCCCTGCACCTGTACCATCTGAAGCACCATCAGCGACCACATCCACTTCCCTGTCCCAGCACAGCATCCAAATGTCGTTACCCCAGGCATTTGAGCGCAAGAGAAAATACCCAGCCACCCACCCACAGGCCATAGCACTAACCTCACACCTTTCAAAATTACTGGCCATCGAAATGCTGCCATTTAGGCTTGTGGACACTGAGTCCTTCCGCAGCCTGATGGCAGCAGCTGTCCCTCGGTACGCGGTCCCCAGCCGCCACTACTTTTCCCGGTGTGCCATCCCCGCATTACACCACCATGTGTCCCGTAACATCACCCGTGCCCTGACCAACGCAGTTACTGGGAAGGTCCACTTAACGACTGACACATGGACAAGTGCTTGTGGCCAGGGACGCTACATTTCCCTGACGGCACACTGGGTGAATGTCGTGGAGGCTGGGAGCGACTCGGACCCTGGGATGGCACGGGTGCTACCCACGCCGAGGATTGCGGGCCCTACCTCCATCAGGGTTTCCACCAGCACCTACGTTATTGGCTCCTCCTCCTCCGTTTCCACCTCCGAATTCTCTACACACACCGCCACTCCCCCATCAGCCAGTAGCTGGAAGCAGTGTAGCACTGCAGTGGGGAAGCGTCAACAGGCCGTGCTGAAGCTGATCTGCCTTGGGGACAAACAGCACACGGCCTCAGAGCTGTTGCAGGGGATTAGTCACCAGACCGAGCAGTGGCTCTCGCCACTCAACCTGCAAGCAGGCATGGTTGTGTGTGATAATGGGCGTAACTTGGTGGCGGCTTTGGAGCTCGGCAAGCTCACACACGTACCATGCCTAGCGCATGTATTTAATTTAGTGGTGCAGCGATTTCTAAAAACCTACCCCAATGTGCATGATCTCTTGACCAAGGTGCGCCGCGTGTGTGCACATTTCCGTAAGTCATCTACAGCTTCGGCCGGCCTGTTGAAGCTGCAGCAGCGCTTACAATTGCCAGCTCACCGGCTGCTGTGTGACGTGAGCACGCGCTGGAACTCCACCTTCCACATGTTGGCCCGGCTTTGTGAGCAGCAGAGGGCAGTAGTGGAGTACCAGCTGTTACACGGTCGTCGCCTCTCCGTTCAACTTCCTGTAATCAGAAGTGAGGAGTGGGAATGGATGTCAGACCTCTGCGAGGTTTTACGCAATTTTGAGGAATCGACACAGATGGTGAGCGGCGATAACGCTATTATCAGTGTAACCATCCCACTTCTGTGTCTACTGAAACGCTCGCTGCTCACAATTAAAACCGACGCTTTGCATGTGGAAGAGGTGGAAATGGGGGAGGAAGAGCTTACACAAGGTGATAGCCAGAGCACCCTCACTTCGTCTTCTCAGCGACAATTGGAGGAGGCGGAGGAGGAGGAGGAGGAGGAGGAGGAGGAAGACACGGTTGCCTCCGCTACAGAGGGTAGCCATGGAACTTTAGTTCCATCTCTTCAGCGTGGGTGGGCAGAAGAGGAGGAAGAGGATGAGGATATTGAGAGTCAGCCTCCTGGTGAGGACAGCGAAATCTTGACTGTTGGTACTCTGGCACACATGGCTGACTTTATGTTAGGCTGCCTTTCCCGTGACCCACGCGTTGTACGCATTTTAGACAACACGGATTACTGGGTGTTCACCCTTCTGGACCCCCGCTACAAAGAGAATTTCTCATCTCTCATTCCTCCGGTGGAGAGGACAAGCAAAATGGTGCAATACCAGAAGGTTCTTGTTGAAAAATTGCTCCAAAATTTTCCATCTGACAACGCTGGCGGCAGAGTACGTGCTACCTTGGCCAACCGAGAAGGGGAGAAAAGGGGAGCACACAGCAGTTCCGAGAAAGGCAGGGCAACACTCTCCAAGGCGTGGGACACCTTCATGACACCCCGCCAGCACCCTCACCCTGATGCGCAGCCTAGTGTCACAAGGAGGGAAAAGTTTTGGAAGATGGTGAAGGAGTACGTAGCAGACCGTGTCAGCGTCCTCAATGATCCCTCTGTGCCTTACAACTACTGGGTGTCCAAGCTGGACACGTGGTATGAACTGGCACTCTACGCCTTGGAGGTGCTGGCCTGCCCTGCCGCCAGCGTTCTGTCTGAGCGGGTATTTAGTGCTGCTGGTGGCATCATAACAGATAAGCGTATCCGCCTTTCCACCGACAATGCTGATAGGTTGACACTTATAAAAATGAACAAGGCCTGGATTTCCCCTGACTTCTCCACTCCACTGGAGGAAAGCCCCGGGGGAACATAAACTCACTTTATATATGTTATTTACAATGATGGGAATACTCTGTATTCCCATTCACCCCTTCCACCCCAAAAACGGGTATATGGTTGACTCTTAATGTTCTCATCCTCCTCCTCCTCTTCCATATGCCCTGGGATATAATTTTTATATAGGGCCAGCTCACCAGCGTGCCCTGGGATATAATTTTTATATAGGGCCAGCTCACCAGCGGGCCCTGTGATATAATTTTTATATAGGGCCAGCTCACCAGCGGGCCCTGTTTGACAATTTTTATATAGGTCAGCTCACCAGCGGGCCTTCTCATATAATGTTTTATTGGGTCAGCTCTCTAGCGGGCCCTCTCATATAATGTTTTATAGCGTCAGCTCACTAGCGGGCCTTCGCATATAATGTTTAGGATGGTCAGCTCTGCAGCAGACCCTCACCCATAATGTTTTAGATGGTCAGCTCAGCGCACGTTTCCCTCTTAATCATGGCCTCAGTTCTGAAAATCAAGGAAATTTTTGGGAGAATTTGCCTCTGCGCACGTTTCCCTCTTAATCATGGCCTCACTTCAGAAAATCGATGAAATTTTTGGGAGAATTTGCAGATGATATACAAGTAAATATACAGCAAATACTGTTTGGTAACAATTTTTCGCCTAAAGTCGTTTTTATTTTCCTTTTTGTGTGTTTTACGGTCAGTCTGTAAAAATGGCGTACTACGGGCGAAAGATCGTTCCCAGCAGCGATGTTGGAGTCCAAGGTGCATCCAGACATCCTCCCTATGCTGTCCCTGAACCATTTCTGTAGTGTTTCCATCTTTTTCTGCCCTTTTCCTATGGACCAGGCACCCTCCCCTCATCAGAGCAGGGGGTGCCTGGTGTAATGCTCGAGTCCTCCCATTGACTTCAATGGGGCTCGGGTGCTCGGCCGAGCACTCGAGCCTCAGGGGGTGCTCGGTCAGAGCACCCGAACATCCGAGCATTGTGGTGCTCGCTCATCACTAATCCCAAGGATTAAACAAGAGAACCAATCAGGCTGGATATCTTCGCATAAATAGATAAATGACAATAGAAAATAATTTTGAGAACTTTACACTATATTAGGTATTGACACGCTACTTCACAGTAAAGAATTGATAGAAAAAAATTGATCCCGCATATTTGTGCAAAAATATATAAAATTTATTAAAATACAATATACTGTAAGTATAAAAAGTGTCAGCAACAATGAAATAAATGAGTGATCAGCAATTACAATAGATACATAGTAAACCAAACCACAATTATCACCATGAAGATTACCAGCAATGAAAGGGTTAACCGCACATATTTATATTTAGAGGTATTAGATAACAATAATTGCACTCAGCAGTATAGAAATGGTTAATTGATCCTTACAATTAATAAGATACAGTTAGCAGCAGTGTATATGAATACCCCTGCATCAGAAATTGTATAAACTATGGTATATTGTTAGGTAAATTAGCTTTAATTTTAAAGGGATAGTAATACTTCATTTTAACTTTATTTTATTTTGTAGGCATTAAAAAAACATGAAGAATGATATAAGTCTTATCTCTGAAACCTTTATGGTTTATGAGATATTCACAAACAAAGTATCCCCCCCCTGTTCAACCAAATCAGAAGGGAGATGCCCAGGTAGACTGCAGAGAGGGACAATCTTCAATTAAGATAATGGAAAAAGCTGAAAAACTTATCAAGGGGGGAAGGGCTTTCATTGTTTTCATACAAAGAAAATTGTCCCCTTCTGTTATCTGTACTGTCATACAACCAGACTCACATCTGAGAAGAGATTGTTTACACTAGGTAAAAGGGGCGGGGAGGGGAACTTTGCTTGTGAATATCTCATAAACCATAAAGGTTTGAGCGATAAGACTTATATCATTCTTCATGTTTTTTTAATGCCTACAAAATAAAATAAAGTTAAAACTAAGTGTTACTATCCCTTTAAGCTAGGTCTTCTGACAATTCTCCTTGTACCATATATAGAATAATAATGAAATTTAGACACTAACTGGAATAGAATCCCAGATTAAATCACTATAATTTAATTATGTACTGATTTCAATAATTGCATACCTTCTGAATAAAACATATAAATTACAATTAATATAGTCAATCAGAGATTATACCCAGAATATACTTATTTTTAATCCAATAATATACGTCTAGACAGTATGCCAACTTCATGCAACATATATCATAAATATGACTATATCAATATATTGTAAAACCAATAGGCACGTCAAGGGTTAATACACTTATTTAAAATATGATGGCACACCCAGAAGGCTGTTTCTTTTGTCTAGTGAAAGTGAAAACTTCCAATTTACAAAAGTTAGGCCTAGCACATACACAGAGAATTCAAAAGAAACACCACTAATAACAGGCAAATAGCGGTTAAAGGGTTAATAATTGAATTCAAAGAATTCCCTCAATCAAATATTAGCTATTATAATCTTTCCAGCACTACAGAATATTATTCTAGAAATACCCAGAATTATATTAACTAATATATAAACCACGCTATATAACTATATTACACTTATTTGGCAAAATATAACAATTTCCTAATAATGAATAGATAAAGTCTGCTTAATTCCAGAACTTTAGAGCAAATATAGCTTATTATAATTGATCCCAAATGGTTGGCCAGTCCACTTGAGACAATTATAAGACAAATTAACCCTTTGAGTGCCAGAGGGGTACCAAATGCATTGCAACGCAATGCATTCCGTACCCCTCTGGCACTCAAAGGGTTAAGTTTCTTCCAATATAGAAGAGAATATTTTTCTGGACTTTTGACAGAATTTAAATGAAGAAAATATATAGTTACCAATCCAAGTGAGTTTCTTTGTATCTCTCAGTTAGGTACCAGAGCAGGACTTGAATAGCCAAGAATCCGGATGTTATCAGGAATTCAACCAGGGAGCCAAGAGAGAGCAATTACCTTCTCCTTAGCATTTTATTAAGCAAATTTTACTTGGATACTTATATATTATGCTAATAATATAAGAAAAATACAAAACATGAGTAATACCGATATAAATGCTACAGATGGTGCCATTACGCTATATTAGAATTTTACATATGGCATCTGGTCTGGCATTCATCTACACAGGAAGAGATCATAAGGTTATCAGAGACCCCATAAACTTGTCATTTTACTAGTCTTTCCCATAGGGGAGTCTGTCTCTGTTTTAGACTTTCTGTCTCACACAAAGTAGTTTGTAATCCTAACTGACATTCAGTTATTTTTCCCCCTACCTTGAACCAATAGGCAATTGTTTTAACATGAGATCATCTACACACATCTTACAATTTCAGTTAAGTTTGTTTTTAAAATTAACCCTCTACGCTCCACCAGGACAAAGTCTCTGACAACGGCATAGACTTGTTCCCACAAGATGACGTTCTTATTGTTCTTATCAATAGCTGAAACAATATCTTCAGTTAGGAAATATATATACCGAATTGGTTGATGAGTGGAGACATAGTATCTAATATGAACAGTGGCTTGGCCTATTCAAGGATCTCCTTAGTTTTGGCTTGCGATAAAGTGGCATGCCTATCATATGAGACTCCAACTTTGAAGACTGGAGTTGAGAAATATAAAATTTCTTCTTTATGGCGATTTTTGGATTCTTGCTGACAAAATTCCTCTGTGATACAAGTTCTTCTCTTTGATGATGAACCCTGGCATCTCTGACCCAATGGTTCTTGATGACGGTTCTGGAACCACAACTGGCTTTTGCCCGGAACTCCTGTCACAGAAGAAGAATGATCCACATCAAGGCCTTGGTCTGGACCTCCATAGCAAATGGATTTGTCATCTGCCCTCAATCTTTTGAGAACTATTTGGTCTAAAAGAAATTACTGATGAGTGATCTTACATTGAAACAATCTTGCATACCTGCATTACAGTTTCAACCTGTATCCCTGTAACTTTTGCAGTACTAGGATTAATGTTCTTCTATTCCTCACTAGTCTGTTTGTGGCACTCAATAGCCTTAAGGTGAACTAGGAAGACTTAACACTCTTTATATGCTCTTTCTCCTTACACAGAGGAAATATCCTCAGTTTTATGCTAAAAACAAAAACCTTCTCAGGAGGAAAAATAAAATTACTAGTGATGATCGAGCACCCCAATGCTCGGGTGTTCAGGTGCTCTGGCCGAGCACCCCCGGAGGCTCGAGTGCTCGGCCGAGCACCCGAGCCCCATTGAAGTCAATGGGAGGACTCGAGCATTACACCAGGCACCCCCTGCTCTGATGAGGGGAAGGTGCCTGGTCCATAGGAAAAGGGCAGAAAATGATGGAAACACCACAGAAATGGTTCAGGGACAGCATAGGGAGGATGTCTGGATGCATCTTGGACTCCAACGTCGCTGCTGGGAACGATGTTTCGCCCGTAGTATGCCATTTTTACAGACTGACCGTAAAACACACAAAAAGGAAGATTAAAAACGACTTTAGGCGAAAAATTGTTACCAAACAGTATTTGCTGTATATTTACTTGTATATCATCTGCAAATTCTGCAAAAAATTTCATCGATTTTTCGGAACTGGGGCCATGATTAAGAGGGAAACGTGCGCAGCGTAAAGCAGGTGTTCAACTGCGGCTAGGCACAGTGAACGGAATATGTGACGTTTATTTTTTACACTTTGCACACTAAACAGAATGTGCTGCTAATCTGCAACTTTGCACACTAAACAGAATGTGCTGCTTATCTGCGGCTAGGCACAGTGAATGGAATATGTGACTTTTATTTTTTACACTTTGCACACTAAACAGAATGTGCTGCTAATCTGCAACTTTGCACACTAAACAGAATGTGCTGCTTATCTGCGGCTAGGCACAGTGAACGGAATAAGTGACTTTTATTTTTTACACTTTGCACACTAAACAGAATGTGCTGCTAATCTGCAACTTTGCACACTAAAAAGAATGTGCTGCTAATCTGCAACTTTGCACACGAAACAGAATGTGCTGCTAATCTGCAACTTTGCACACTAAAAAGAATGTGCTGCTAATCTGCAACTTTGCACACTAAACAGAATGTGCTGCTAATCTGCGGCTAGGCACAGTGAACGGAATATGTGACGTTTTTTTTTTAAACTCTGCCCCCCAAAACAAAATATAACTGCTGCCCCCACACACAATAGTCCTAAAAAGGACTTTTGGGTCTTTTTGTTGTTGAAACACACTTTTCTTCTCCCTACACTGACTTTCCCTTCCTATCCTCATCTCTCCCTGGCTAAGACTGAGCCGAACTCGCTGGTCAGGTGCTATACAGCACCCGATCACGGGTTCTGGCCAGCCAATCAGTGTAATGCCAGCAGCCAACATGGCTGCTGGCATTACACTGATGTCAGAGCCTCCCCGCACGTTTATTGGCTGCGCTGCAGCCGCGAAATGTGCGGGGAGGAGACCCGAACATGGCGGGCGAGCACATGCGGTACTCGTACGAGTACCGCCATGTGCCGAGCAGAGCGATGCTCGAGCCGAACCGAGCTTCGGCCAAGCATGCTCGCTCATCACTAAAAATTACCATAACATTTTCTGAGAATCATTGAGCAGTAATTAATTTGGTGAAGAGGTGTTAAAGTGTAAGTGGGGAACATACACACAATAGACAGGGAAGAGAGGAAAAAGATATTTCCTAGAAACATAGGAAGAAAGCAGAAACAGACATGACAATGTCAATTGCATAGTGAACAATCAGTTAAATACTTATGTATCCAATGCTTGAATGAAGTTCCTTAGTCTTCTTCAGCTTCTCAGTCTATGACCTGTAACTCCATTAGCAGCCTGTTACTGATGTAACCGTGTTTCAGTTTGATCATCACGAAGCCCTTAACCTGTAAGGGAACAAACAACTCACCACCTGTATTGTCAATTTGCATCAGAAATTGAGAATGATTCTCTGGGTCTGTTGGCTCAGAGGATGATTGTTAGGACATCACCTTCTAGCTTCACATTCTGAATCTATTCTGGTAACACCTTGATGAAAAGTCACCTTTCATATTTTCAGCATTAGCATCATGCATCTGTAAAACAGAGAGGTTAGAGTTCTGGCTATTGACAACATGAATTTCAATAGTATCTCTAGTTTCCTCTACCAAATGGTCATTTCTATGGGGGTGTTGCAATGCCCGCTCATATGTGTTTGGGGTTTTAACCTGTAACCAGATGACATTATTCACACAGTCTATAAAGGGACTTAATCACCGTAGCAGATCAGCACTTATAATTAACCTGTTATAGGGGACATCAACTACTATAACTTTAGGTGTGAATAATTTGTTACCAATCTTAAATTTTAGCCATACGGTTGCCAGTACATTTAAGGTGTTACCTCCAGCGCTTATTAGGGATCCTTCAAATGCTTCCAACACCAGCTTTACTTTAGCACTCTTTATAATTTGATAATAATGGGAGCTAGATAATATCATTGCTTTGGACCCTGTATATAAGAGGGACTTAATATTTATATCATCAAGTCCCTGCATCTATCAAATATTTCCCTTCATATTCAAACATTTCACATAAATAATTACGATGTAAAATCATTTTTGAATCCCACCACTGCCTGCAAGAGTTAACTCCTGAATCTGCACGAGAAGTTTTGCTGACCCTTCGGTCAGGTTGTACAACTGCAGCATCCCCCTTAACCCCTCCTCCTTCTCAAGCTGATCCATGGGGCGACCCCAAAGGCATTTACAGCCTTCTTGATGCTGCCGGCTTTACAGCCGACTGCAGCATCAAGATCAGAATGAATGAATGGACCCGGTCAGTGGGTTCATTCAAGGTAAAGGGAGCGCATCGCTCCCATCATTGAATCAGTCACAGAGGTCAAATCGGGTGACTGATTCAATGATCAGAGCACAGGGCTACTTTCTAACAATGAACCCAGTGACAGGGTTCATTCAATGAATGGAGCGCTTAGATTAGATGTAAAAGCCTGTCACCCGGTTCAGTGTTAGAAAGCAGCCCTGCGCTCTGATCATTGAATCAGTCACCCGGTTTGAACAAGGTGACTGATTCAATGATGGGAACACCACACTCCCTTTACCTTGAATGAACCCACTGACCGTGTCCATTCATTCATTCTGATCTTGATGCTGCAGTCTGCTGTAAAGCCGGCAGCATCAAGAAGGCTATAAATGCCTTTGGGGTCGCCCCATGGATCAGCTATCCTTTTGGATAGCTGATCCATGGTAGGGGGGCTATCAAGAGGGGTCCTGGTGTCCCCCTTTTAATATCAGCATAAAAGTGCATATAAGCTATATATGCTCTTAATGTAATTAACAAACAATTGTCGGCCTCATGTTAGGGGAATGTCATGAGGGGTCGTGATACCCCCCTTGAGGTCTAATGTTCATATAATTAAAGTTTAACATATTTTATAATAAACACATGTTTCAATGAAAAATAAATAGTTACCACACACACACACACACACACACACACACACATATACAGGCAAGGTATGACCATACCTTGCCTATTAACCCTTTGGGTACCAGAGGGGTAGGAAACACATGCTAAGCAATACTTTCCTACTTCTCTGGTCCTCAAGGGTTAAGTGTTGAATAAAAGACAGGTTCGACTACTACATGTCAGTCCCTGAGGTGAATGTTGGATGTAATTAGTATGTTGAATATATGCAATATATGTTGACATACTAAGGGGGGGAATGTCGGGGGGGGGGCATTGTATAGTGCTTGATGTACTAGTTTTGTTTATTTTAACCCTTTGCTGCCACAGAGGTGAGCAATGCACATCACTATGGCATGCAATGCTATCCATGGTGCTGAAAGCCTTCTCTGTGTTCCCCTACTGGCTAGGTAGGGAAGAACAGAGAATGATGTTCAGACTGTCGTAGCTCTCCCTGCTGTTACTCCATAGGAGAGTACAGGGGAGATCCCAGCTATGACAGGGTGGGGATGATGTCAAGTGTGTCAGCAGAGGACCCTAAGTCACACTTGCCATACTACTACTAAGAGGGTCCAGCAGCTTGTTAGCATTAGGACTGAAGTAGTGGTTAATCATCATATTAATAGAGACTGTGAGGAGGAAGACTCAGGTGCTGAAATTGATGTGATTGGTGGGAGTAATAGTAGTAACAGTGATGGTGAAACAGCCGGTGGGACTAGTGTTAGGAGAGTGGTAAGGGAAGCAATTAAGAGCATCCAGACTAATGGTCAAGGAAGACCACACCATTCCACTGACCCTGGGAGTCCCCTTGCCCCACAGCATTGTCCATGTGGAACATAAATCTATCACGGTGCCCGTGATTCCTGCAACATTTTGACATATTTACTTCCTGGTGCCTTTTCATTGGCTGCGCTGTATAACCCCTCCTAGTGACAGCCTTTATATACCTTGGGCTGTAACTTAGGGTTTGCCCTTTCGTGGTGTATCCGTTGCCTATCGCTAGTTCCGTTTACTACTACTTGATACCAATGTATAACCCGGACTGTTTGACTATTCTGCCTGCTTATCGTTCCTGCTCTGTGTATCGACCCAGATTGGCTTACATTCCTGTTCCTGTGTGAACCCAGCCTGGCTGACGTTCCTGCTCCATTTACCGACTTGGCTTGTCTGGTGGACCCGCTCCATGTACCGACCCGACGTGATTGGCGATCCTGTTCCGTGTACCGAATTGGCTTGGCTGACGTTCCTGCTCCGTGTACTGACCTGGCTGGGTTGAAGATCCTGCTCCAGTTCCGTTCCTGCTTGTTAGCCTCTCCACTTACGCTGTTGCTTAAGTCCAGTGGTCTTGCCAGAGCACCGGTTATCCGGTTTAGCATAGTAGTCCAGTTCCCTATACGTTTGCACACTGTGGCCTGTGTGACCCTCCGGTGATTCCGATTAGTACCACGAACGCTTGGTCTGTTTTGTCATTACTGAGGTTGGGTACGTTTGGTCGCCTCAGGTTTCCCCCTCACTACAGACCGGAGCATACCTTAACCCCTTCAGGGGAGGTGCTGGGCCTTTGTGTATAAGTTTGAAGTCTCAGTTGGGTGCATATTTCCTGCTGCATTTAACACTGATTCATGCTGTTTGTAGTCTCCGGTGGGCGTTTCTCTGTAGCAGTCCTCCTTTGTTGCCTTGCCAGACCTGCACTGGCTTAACCCGTTGCATATGTGTCAGTCGCTGTTGTGACTCCCTGTGTAGAGAGTTACATTGGGCCTTCCTACTTGAGGTCAATCCAGTCATTGGCTTAACTTGCTTCTCGTGGTCATACTTACACTGTATCAACTGTGATTTGCCTGAACTGTGTCAGTACTGTAATTCTGTTCTACATACTGGACCCATGTGGGTTAATCATACAACTGTAACCTGTCTTGTGTCAGTTTATCATATTACTGTATGCTGGACCCGTGAGGGTTACTATTATTCATTGTGTGTCAATAAAACTGTGTTTTTACCTAAACCTTCCATTTCTGAATGTACTGAACCATAACAGTACGAAAGGGACATGACCTCAGACGGTACAGGTGACGGTAATGCACAGAGTATCCATTGGAGGATGGATTTACATGAGCAACGTTTGGACCAGTTGGCGTTGGCGGTTCAAACAATTCTTGAGCGCACCGCATACTTGGATAAACCATTACCAGCCCTGGTGGTCCCCCCGTATCGACACCGGGAGCTCAGTCAGTGTTGCTAATTAACTCGAACAGAGGGTTGACTGCTACAGCCCCATTACCTTTAAGGTACGATGGCGAACCCACTTTGTGCAGAGGGTTTATTAATCAGTTAGAAATCTTCCTAGAATTAACCCCTCAAGCCTTTCATAGTGACCAGTAAGGTGGGGTTTATGATTTCTTTACTGACGGGCAGAGCCCTGGCATGGGCAAATCCATTGTGGGAGGCCGCAAAACAATGTACTAGGAACTTCAGTGAGTTCCTAAGGGTGTTTCGTAGTGTATTTGAAGTCCCCGGGAGAGCCACCTCTGCTGCAAAAAAACTTATGGAGATCCAACAAGGGTCTTGTACAGTCGCTGAATATGCCATTGAATTCCATACATTAGCAGCAGAGGTGGCCTGAAATGATGAGGCATTGGTGGCAGCCTCTGCACAGGGACTATGCGATCAAATTAAGGATGAAACAGCAGGCCGAGAACTGCCTACTGATTTTGACATGTTTATTGATTTTTCCATTTTGACTGATTCCTGTATCAGGGAGCGCATGGCGGCTAAGGACCGAAAGCAGAGGGCCAGAGATTTGGGTCTAGCTAGACCGAGCTTCCCACCCATGCCTCCCTCACCTCCCAAGCCTCCTGAACACAATACTGAGATTAGTGAACCTATGCAATTAGGGTTCACTAGACTTTCTAAGGAGGAACAGGCGCATCGCTGTCGACAAGGTCTCTGTATTGTGGCTTAGCTGGTTATTTGCTTCGTTCTTGCCTTACACGGCTGGGAAACTAACGCACCTAGGGTATCTCGGGGGACAGGCCCTAGGTGGCGTTCAGCAGTCCCTAGATCCGACTAGTCAGAAGCCTACTATTCAGGCTGTACTTTCCTGGGGAGAACTCGCAGTGGAGGTTCTGGCGCTAGTTGACTCCGGTGCTGCCGGATACTTTATGGACGAGTCTTTTGCTGCCTCGTACAATATTCCTATGGTGGAGAAAGAACCCCCTTTAACAATTGAGTCCATTGATGGCAGGCCACTGGTACCTGCTCTAATTACAAGGGAATCGATACCACTTTCCTTACGCATTGGGGCACTTAATTCCAAGGAACAACGGTTCCATATTATCTGCTCCCCTCACCATGCCGTGATCCTGGGGTTTCCTTGGTTACATTACACAACCCCAGGTTCAACTGGCAGATGTGTGAGATTACAGCATGGTCCGAATTCTGTGACAAGCATTGCATTTCCCACCCCACTAGGATTATGTGTACCTCCCCCTCTGTGCCAGCTGAATACGGCCAATTCAGCGACGTTTTCAGCAAGGGTGAGGCCAGTGCCTTGCCGCCGCATCAGGTGTGTGACTGTGTTATTAACCTGCCTCCTGATGCGTTCCTCCTCAGGGTCGTGCCTACCCGTTGTCGTGTGAGGAGAATCGGGCCATGGAGGAGTATATTTCGGATGCCCTAGAAAGGGGTATTATCAGGAAGTCTTCCTCACCCGCGGGGGCTGGTTTCTTCTTTGTAAAGAAGAAAAGTGGTGAACTACGACCATGTATAGACTATCGTGGCGTGAACAAACTGATGCCTAAGAACGCTTATCCTATACCACTCATCACCAAGCTATTTGACAGATTGAAGGGCTACTCCATATTTACTAAGCTTGATTTACGGGCTGCCTATAACATGATAAGGATAAGGGCCGGTGATGAGTGGAAAACTGCATTTAATACCAGATCAGGGCATTATGAATATCTGGTAATGCCTTTTGGGCTTTGTAATGCACCTGCAGTGTTTCAAGAATTTATTAATGATATCTTATGTGTCATGCTACAGTCTTGTGTAGTAGTGTATCTTGACGATTTTCTCATTCATTCATCTAGTTTGTCGCAACACATCAAGGATGTGACCGCAGTGCTGCTCAAATTCCGTGAGAATAAACTATTTTGCAAAATCGAGAAATGCGAATTCCACAAACCCATGATGCCATTTCTGGGCTTCATTATTTCTAAGGATGCATAGCGATGGACAAGGATAAGTTGGCAGCAGTCCTACAGTGGCCACGTCCTAAGGGGCTCAAGGCTATCCAACGCTTTCTCAGTTTTTCCAATTATTATAGGAAATTCATTAGGAACTTTTCCACGATTGTAAAACCTCTGTCTGATTTGACGCATAAGGGTGCAGATCCCTCCCAATGGTCTCAGGAAGCTGAACAAGCTTTTGGAACACTGAAATCTAAATTTGTTTCTGCTCCTGTACTGTCCCACCCCAATCCCTCCCTTCCATTCACTCTGGAGGTCGATGCCTCTCAGACCGGGGTAGGGGCAGTATTGTCTCAGCGACTGGATCCTGAGAGTATGTTAAGGCCTTGTGTATTTTTTCTCAAAGAAATTGTCTTATGCTGGACCCGTGAGGGTTACTATTATTCACAGTGTCAATAAAATTGTGTTTTTACCTAAACCTTCTGTTTCTGAGTGTACTGAACCGGAACAAAACCTGAAGAAGGCAGAATTGTCACCACCGCAATAATTATTATAATATATATATATATATATATATATTATAATAATAATAATTCATCTCCACCTGTTCCCTAATGCCTGAAATCATGGGTGTGGGACTATTTTTCTCTTGGGGTAGGCACAGTGCAATCATCACCAATGCCACTGTGCACAATTTGTGACAAGACAATGAGAAGGAGAAAGGATGGAACACACCTTGGCACAACCATCCTGATAACACCATGACAATTATGTTAAACATGTTAAAGCCAAACACCCACCACAGAAATCAAAAACCACTGTTGCTGTACCCCCTGACTCTCCAGAATGGCAACAAGAGGCAGAGATCAAAGAGGAAGAAGAATAGAGAAACCCAGGAAGAGACTGGAAGCTCCATGATGAGTGAAACAACTAGTTCGCCATCACCTTCTTCCTCTAGGGTATCTACATCTTCTGCCAATCCAATTGTTCTTCGTTACCTCCCCTGCCAAATGATAGCCATTCTGTTGATGTTAGGATGTGACAGTTCGTGTCCACCCATTGCACTTTGAGGATATTTAATCCTGCAGAATATGCTAATATGGTGGCAAGGAGGTTTCATCATTATTATTAAACTGTCAGAAAGCTGTCATGTGTCCTTAACGGTGTGTGGACAAGGGGTATAGTGACAGCGGCAGTATTTGGGTTCTGGTGACATGGTGTTTGAATAAAGTTATGCCCCCAGATGTTATTTACCAACCACACTGTGCACATTGCAGTTGCTGATGAAAGGCACAGTTCCTGCTCTCAAGGGAAAAATGTCTATTCTAGTAAAAACACATCCATGATTTTGGAGGAGGGGCAGGTGGAGAAGCATTACTGGTCAACTTCTTCTTTTCTCCACATATACCTAAAGTGGTGGGGTCTAGTTATGATGCTGCTACTGCAACAGGCGCATCACTTGATCCAGTCATGACTAGTGGAACCTTCATCCATCTCCCATGTTACTGCTATTGTTGATCCCATTCCCTTTCAGCTGCCTAATCATCTAATCAAGTACTTGTGGTGATACCTCTCTGTTCAGCAGTATATAGTTAGCTGTTAGTTAGCTGTATTATATTAGCTGATTATATACTGCTGAACAGAGACATATCACCCCAAGTACTTGTTTATTTTAATATGGTGGATGCTTGAACCTGGTGTGCTGAGTACCGGACAAATATGACGATCTCAGACCTATGAGTACATCACCAATTTGAAATCAGCTCTATACTTTGTGGCCAATCAATATCCAGATTTTAAATAGCACCGAATAAAGATTATGCTTTATGAAAGCCACCTTTAATAAAACTGTCAGATACTGTGGGCATTGCACTGAAGGGGCTCTATTTAGCCCAAAACACTAGGGATTATGCTTAATCCAAGGCTTATTTTTTCTTGAATTTACCACACACTATGGGTAAACGCTCTTCCTTTTCAAACCTGCCCAGTACGGGCCTAATCCTCCTGATAGGTCTGAGAAATGGATTTCTGTAAGAGGGTAATCTGTTACCTGTTAAGATGCTCTGAGGTGTGTTATGAGATAATTGTTCTGGGTTGCTACCCTCATCATCACACCTCAGCATGAGGTGTGATTCTTGAAGACCAACAGCCCCTACCTCTCCATGTGAGTGATTGTGATTGCTAAAAGCTATAGCTGGTTGGGCCTGTACTTTCCTATGAGGACTAATGCCCTGTATATGCTCAGAAGGAGGATTGCCAGTTTGATTGCCAGTTTTGCCAGATAGCAAAATAAGGATTTATAATAAAATTCACCAGATCAAATATAAGCCCAATGACATTTTCAGAAACACAAAGATATGGTTCTATAGGTGTTAATAATTAGACTGAAAACCGGTTCATAATGCTATTTTGCGATCAACCTATCTCACCCAATTGGGTCTATGATTGGTACTGTGTAGCCTCTAGAATAGTCTAACTTTACAGCCTAGATGGCTACTATGTAATAGTCTCCACTAGAAAGGCCAGGACTATTGGTGAACTGGAATATATTTATTCTAGAAACTTTACAGGACTTAGACAAGAAAATGTATATTTAACAGACAAAGAATTAAGGCCCAGTTCTCTTAGGATTCTTCAGCTCTGGTTCAGTTGTTTAGTTCATGGAAGTCAGAACAAAGAGACCAACTTGGCTTCCAGCTACTGTAATTATACTACCAAAATTCTTTATCAGAAAGGCATAACCCACCCTTCTCTGATAGGATGAGTTTGCAGATCATTAGAATATGATGTCAGACTAACTTTCTAGACTCTCTGATTGGTCAATCAAAGATAACATTAGTTAAGTTAAAAACTGTAGTAGCAATATTCTTTTGTTTCATGAGGTGGTGCAACAAGATTAAAAACTGCATATATGGTAACACACCAAGTGTATTATATCTAACTAACATGGCTGTGGGTATAGTCAATAAACTGTGGCAAAACTTTCAACTTAATCCCATCCCCAGATTTTCCCATAAGATAAGGGAGCAAGTTCCAGATGGGAATAACTCCTTCCAAAGATAACAAACCATTGATGTCTGAATAAAGAAACAATCCAAACTATCAATCACCATAAAATTCACTTAAAGGGATAGTAGTAGTTTCATAATAAAAGCAGCTCTAATTAATCATCATAGTATTTGGACTTTGGAGAGTGTTATTTCAGTTCTGTCAGAGTTATAGTTCAGGAGTAATTCAATGACAAAGTATCCCCCTCCCACCCCTTTTACTGATGTAACACTGCTCAGCCAGAGCAGAAGGGAGGTGCCCAAGTAGATTGCAGAGAAGGACAATCTTCAATTAACCCTTTGAATGCCAGAGGGATACACAAGACATTGCAAATCAATGCATTGCGTATCCCTCTGGCATTCAAAGGGTTAAGATAAGGGAAAAACCTGAAAAACTTGTCAAGGGGGGCAGGGCTTTCATTATTCTCATAGGAAGAAGATTGTCTTACAACCATATTCCACATCTGAGAAGAGATGGCTTACACTAGGTAAAAGGGGCGGGAGGGGAAACTTTGCTTGTGACTATCTCTCAAACCATAAAGGTTTGGGAGATAAGACTTGTATCGTTCTTCATGTTTTTTTAATGCCTACAAAATAAAATAAAGATAAAACGAACTATTACTATCCCTTTAAATATGTCCACTCCCCAACTCAAACAATGAGCCCATGGTCTCTTTAAACACACACAGGTTTAAGAGAGAATTTCAATAGGCCAAATGTTTTTTTTGCAGATGTGTAAGTGACAATCAGGCTCCCTCCTTTCCAGTTTTCTATTGTGTACTCACTATTGGCCTTATTTTGCCTATACAAACACTCTAGGGTTGAATATGTAGAAAGTGTAAAATGCCACCTTGTAGAGACCTCCATTTTCAGCTGGTGATTGGGCATGTTGTTACACTCTTCAATGGAAAATGATGCATTGCATGCACTGTAGGAAAGGCTAAAATGAGCACCAATTTTGCAGGCAATGTTCAACATCTCTCTGAGGGTTTCAGATTCTGCCAAAAATCTGATCACAACTAACTTGATGACATGGGCAAAGCAGGATACATACACCATATCAGCAATTTTCAAGGCTGCTATTATGTTGGAGCCATTACCCGCTCTAAGTTACTTAATACATTTATGGCTTTGTGGGACTGTCCCTCAAAACACTGAGAGAACAAGGTAGCATGCCAATGGTCTGGGCTATCCTGCTTCTGCCTTTTAATCACAATGCCTGAACCAGAGGCAAGATTACTGGCTGTCAGATGATTCTATAAGCTAGTGTTGCCTACTGGTGGTGGAAGGGAAACCACATGAGCAGTCACAGTCATAAAGTTTGTGCTCTTCCCACATTTGTCCACGTTTCTTTTTTCAAAAGAATAAGCAGCATATCCACTGCCAGCATCTTAGCAACCATCTCTGTAGGATTGTTTTTATGATGTTTCTGAGTCCTAAGTGAGAGTACTGACAGCCCTCAATGAGGGTTGGTAGTATATAGCAGAAGAGCCTTATAACGTAATTGTTTTAACAAAGACTAGAGGAGGTGATGGAGGTGGTGGAGGCAGCATGTGTAGGTAGCCTATGAAGCTTGTCATCTGTTACAGCAAACTCAGAGTCATACTCCCCTGCAGCAGGAGTCATTTGCTATTTCAAATGTACAAACTCTTGGCACACTCTCTGACTAGGGGTGTGGGGGGATGAATGGTTCAATCGTGTTCCCGTGAAAAAAATCTGTGAAAACCACATGGTTATCTACTTTTTCACAGGAAAATCCAATTTAAACAATGCAATTAAAATATTTGCCATTTTTGCCAATTGCCAAAAAATGTTCACTATTTTTTCAATGGCTTCAAATTTTTCACCCCTTTAGTTACATTTTTGTTGCATTTTCGATATACAAATGTGACATTTTCCATGAAGTGAAAACAATAAAAGAAGAGTAGGTTGCTGGAGATATATATTCTAGATCTATATCATCATCATCAACATCTCCCACCTCTTCTTGCCCACTGCTTTTATATTCCTCTAGGTTTTCACAGGTCTCAAACAATATATTTTTACTTTTACTTTCACAATATTCGCTATTACTTTCAGGACAGCAGTATTTGTGCTTGTTTGTCTCACTGCCAGATGCAGCAGTGGGTTGAGCTACTGGACCCTCATCCATTATGCCTTCAACACTAGAATGCTGCTTGTTGTTGTCTTGAGTGTTTTTAGATGGTTTATTAATAGTACTTGTGCTGGTGGTGGTGGTATTTTGGCAAACCACATCTCTTAGTATCATAAGTATCTCCATACTCTAGAATAGGGATGGGTGAAAAGTCAGAGAAATTCCCCGTAGGACTTCTTGTGAAAAACTATTTTGCTCTTTTTTTGTGAAACTTCCCTCCCATAGAAAATACATCACATTTTCTCCTTTTCTTTGCCATTTTTTAGCTTATGTTTTCTATCACTGCAAGATTTCCCATCACAATATTACTTCTTCTGTGGAGAGAAGTGGAGAAATATATAATTGAAAGTAAAAGTTGTGAGTCCTACAGAAACATATGCCTTGAAAACATTGTTAGCAGGCTGAGTGACTTGCCCTTTGCCCACAACACTAACTTCCTGCTTAAGTAACGTTGGCATAACCATCCTTGAAAAAGAATTGTCTTGGAATATTCACGCATGGTGCAACACATGGCATTAGTTCTTTAAAGCCTCTGTTTTAAACAAAAGAAGATGGCAGATGTCAACTGCCAACATTTTGGCAAGTTTACTATTCCATAGGCATACTTTTGCATTATTTTTGTGCAGATTAGTAAGTGAGAGATGGCAGTACATAGTAGAAGAACTATGTAACTTCATTGCAATAATGATATGACTTGTAGAGGTGGCACGGTATGTGTAGGCAGACTGTCACGGTTTTTGATGAACACTCAGACAAGATCAGTAAGGTTAAAATGACTTTATTAGGATAAAGTACATACATGTAGTTAGGTCCTTAGGCCCACACAAACAGAACATAAATATATACAGATAGGTACAGTAATAGCGAGCCAGTATAGGAATATATAATGAAATAGAACAATCACTGGCAACAAGGGTTCTGGCTTGAACCGGAAGGATTGAAGGCAATGCAGTCCAGGAACTGACAACAGGACTTAGGTGACAGGTAGTCCAGGAGTAGATGACTGTCACAAACCCAGATGCCTGGGAGGCACAGAACCCAAGAGGAGCGAGGCAACACTGACCCTGTATCACGGTGCCCGTGATGCTTGTTTTTCCTTTAAGTTAGCAATGGGTGCTTCCCATTTGTTGCCTGTGGTTAGCCCGCCCAGTATTGCCTATATAGACTGGGCTCCTGCACCATTTCACTGCCCTTTCATGGTGTTTCTATGCCAGTGCAACGCCTGTCTGTGGATTCCAGTGTACTTCCTTGGCCTGCCTGACTTCTCTCCTGTTCCTGCACCTGTGTACCGACCCGGATAGCCTGACTACTCTCCTGTACTGTTCCTGTGTACTGTTCCGGCCTGGCTGACGTTCCTGCTCCCGTATCTGACCCGGTTTGGCTGACGTTCCTGCTCTGGTATCCTCACCCGGCCTGACTGACATTCCTGTTCCTGGATCCCGACTTGGCTGTGTTCCACTTTGACTCTGGTCACCTCGGCGACATTCTGACTTCCGGTGCCTTCCTGGTATGGCACCGCTGCCCACAGGCTTGTCTTGCCTCCGTGATTACACTGGTATTCAATAGCTGGTTTGCTCCACTCAGTCACCAGTTGCTAGTGCTGCCTCCATTATAGCACCGGTAGGGCCTTCGTGTTTGTCCAGTACGTGGTACTGGTTTGCTCCACTCTGACCTTCCAGTCGCAAGAGTTGCCTCCGTGATTGCACTGGTATTCTGTAGTTGGTTTGCTCTGATCAGTCACCGGTTGCTAGTGCTGCCTCCATTATAGCACTGGTAGGGCCTTCGTGTATGCCCAGTACGTGGTACTGGTTCACTCTACTCTGTCCTTCCTGTCGCAAGTGTTGCCTCCGTGATTGCGCTGGTATACCGTAGTTGTTTTGCGCCACTCAGACACCGGTTGCTAGTGCTGCCTCCGTTATAGCACCGGTAGGGCCTCCATATTTGTCCAGTACATGGTACTGGTTCGCTCCACTCTGTCCTTCCAGTCGCAAGTGTTGCCTCCATGATTGCGCTGGTATACAGTAATTGGTTTGCTCCACTCTGACACCGGTTGCTAGTGCTGCCTCCATTATAGCACCGGTAGGGCCTCCGTGTTGCTCAGTTTATAGCACTGGTTTGCTCCACTCTGAACCTCCAGTCGCATGTGTTGCCTCTGTGAATGCGCTGGTATACAGTAATTGGTTTGCTCTACTCTGACACCGGTTGCTAGTGTTGCCTCCGTTATAGCACCGGTAGGTCCTCCGCGTTGCTCAGTTTATGGCACTGGTTTGCTCCACTCTGAACCTCCAGTCGCATGTGTTGCCTCCGTGAATGCGCTGGTATACAGTAATTGGTTTGCTCCACTCCATCTAACCTGCTGCTTTGCTACCTCCGTTATAGCACCGGTAGGGCCTTCTCTACACCGTGTCGCACCAGTCATAGGCTTCCTTACCCAGTACTTGGTAAGGCCGGTAGAGCCTCCTCAGTTCCTTGTTGTACCATATTTGGCTGCCTTACCCGATATTTTGGTAAGGCCGGTAGGGCTTCCTCAGTTCCTTGCTGTACCAGTTTAGGTTGCCCTACCCGGTATATTGGTAAGGCCGGTAGAGCCTCCTCAGTCCTATTGCACCATCTTCTAGGATGCCTTACCCGGTATTTTGGTGAGGCCGGTATAGCCTATATATGTATACATTGTATGCTATATTACTTGAACCTGTCATGTGTCTGTAACCTATGTGTGATGTTCAGGACCTGTGAGGGTTCTTTATTATTGTTTTTTCAATAAAGCTGTGTTTTTATTTTAACTCTGTCTCTGTGAGTCAAACAAACCGTGACACCCTGGCACTAGGATCACTGATAGATCGAGGCAACCACTTAGTAGGCAGCACTGACCCTAAGGTTAGGGTCACAGGGAGACCAAGGCAACCGCTTACAGTAGGCAGCACTGACCCTAGGGTTAGGGTCACTGGGAGACCAAGGCAACCTCTTACAGTAGGCAGCACTGACCCTAGGGTTAGGGTCACTGGGAGACCAAGGCAACCACTTATAGTAGGCAGCACTGACCCTAGGACAAGGGTTGCAGGGAGACCAAGGCAACTGCTCAGTAGGCAACCCTAGAATGCTAGGGGTGGATCGTAAAGTATGTATATAGATATATGGAATGCAACCATTGTCCCCTTGCACTGTAAGATGGTATAACGTAACACTGGCTCTTGAGCCCAAGGCTACAGCAGTGAGGAATAAGCACGAACCCTACCTGGAAGATCCAGGCACAAAAAGAGTCAATAGGTAACACTCAGTGAGATACTGAGACTCCCAAAGGGAGTGAGCCCAGTTCTGAAAGGGAGGTGGACACAGTATCACGGTGCCCGTGATTGCTGCAGTTCCTTGTCTGTCACCAGTAGGGGGCTGTCTGCAGATAGCCCTCCTTTCATTGCCTATTTAAACCTGGATTGGGCAACCTTTGGTTGCCCTTTCGTGTTGTTTCTGACCTTCTTGCTATCACTATGCCAGTGATAGCTGGGCCTCTGTTCCAGTGTTCCTGAGTTCCTGATCTCATATGTTCCTGAGTTCCTGATCTCTACTGTTCCAGTGTTTCCTGCATGCTGAAGTACTTCCAGTCCTGGTTCTGGCCTAGTCTCTGGTGTTGCAGTTCCTGCTGAACTTCTTCTCTGCTGTTTCCTGACCTGACTGATCGTTGCTGGTTCCTGTCATCGCATCGCCTGTCTCCTGTATCCTGGCGACCTCCTGCCTGGTCGCTCGGCGACATTGCTCGTTACTCCAGTGTGCGGTCACTGGTTTGCTCCACAGCCTATCGGCTATACAATTCTGTGTTGGTCCCAGCGTGCGGATGTTGGTTTGCTCCAAAGCCTTGCGGCTAGACAAACTCGCTTATTACACCAGTGTGCGGTCACTGGTTTGCTCCAAAGCCTATCGGCTGTACTATCCTGTGTTGGTCCCAGCGTGCGGACGCTGGTTTGCTCCAAAGCCTTGCGGCTATACAAACTCGCTTGGTACACCAGTGTGCAGTCACTGGTTTGCTCCAAAGCCTATCAGCTATACAATTCTGTGTTGGTCCCAGCGTGCGGACGCTGGTTTGCTCCAAAGCCTTGCGGCTATACAGACTCGCTTGTTACACCAGTGTGCGGTCACTGGTTTGCTCCAAAGCCTATCAGCTATACAATTCTGTGTTGGTCCCAGCGTGCGTAC
This sequence comes from Rhinophrynus dorsalis, assembly GCA_037306005.1. Lineage (NCBI taxonomy): Eukaryota > Metazoa > Chordata > Amphibia > Anura > Rhinophrynidae > Rhinophrynus > Rhinophrynus dorsalis. The sequence goes on from CM074724.1 coordinate 135,649,828, forward strand.
GCTGGTTTGCTCCTAAGCCTTATGGCTATACTAACTCGCTTGTTACACCAGTGTGCGGTCACTGGTTTGCTCCTAAGCCTATCGGCTATACAATTCAGTGTTGGTCCCAGCGTGCGGACGCTGGTTTGCTCCAAAGCCTTGCGGCTTTACGATTCCCATGTTAGTCTCAGTGTGTGTACACTGGGTTGCTTACGATCCTGTCAATTTGCCATTACCATCTGACTGCTGCTACTATCTCTGGGCTGCCCTGCCCAGTATTGGTAAGGCCGGTAGAACCTTTTGCCACATTCCATCTGAGGTTGCCTTACCCGGTATTGGCAGGGCCGGTAGAGCCTACATTATGAATCTATTGAGGCTGCCTTGCCCGTTAATTTGGTAAGGCCGGTAGAACCGTTATGCGATTCCATCTGCAGGTTGCCTTACCCAGTATTGGCAAGGCCGGTAGAGCCTAACATTCTATTACTTCAGACTGTCCTGTCCGGTATATTGACAGGACCGGTAGAGTCTGCCTTCTGTCTTGTTATATTCTGAATATATCTGTATGTATGTGATTGCCATCCTACGTTATCAATTTATTATTTCAATAAAATTGATTTTTACCTAAAACTTGTGTCTGAGAGTCATAATAAACCGTGACACACAGAGAGTGATCAGAGTGAAACACTCAGTGCTAGAACACTGTACCGGTACTTCACATGTGCACACCACCGGAGGGGGTTAAGAGAGCAGCTAAAGCTCAAATGCTCAGCCTACGGTTGACAAAATAATAGCGCCACGCGGCGCACACCGACCAGTGTAACGGAAAGGCCTCAGCGGGTATTGCTTGACCAAACAGAGGCAACCAAGCGGTATAGCCAGGCACAGATGGCAACAGTGCGGTAATCAGCCTCACACGGTCAGTAACTGAATGGGTACACAGCCAGGTACGGTCAGCAACATAGCGGGTTCTCAGCCAGATACAGTCAGCAATGGAGCGGGTTCTCAACCAGATACGGTCAGCCACGGAGCGGGTTCTTAGCCAGATACAGTCAGCAACAGAGCAGGTTCTCAGCCAGATACAGTCAGCAACAGAGCGGGTTCTCAGCCAGATGTGGTCAGCAACGGAGCAGCAGCAATACAGGAAACTCAGGAAAGTCATCAGGAAGGCCAGGTCATACATGATCAGCAAAATACACAACAAGAGTCAGGAACTAGTACACCACGAAAGGGAACTATCGTGTAGACATGACAGAGTATATAAAGGCTATCACTGGGCGGCGACAAAGATACCTGGCCAATCAGAACAAGGTAGTGTAATTAGGAAGTCAGAATGTCGCCGTCTGCAGCCAAGAGCATGGGCACCATGATACAGACACTCTGCCCCTTGCCATATCCATAAACAAACTCAGAGTCATACACCTCTGCAGCACCAGCAGAAAATCTTGCATACTCTCTGACACATCAACAGCACTTCTATTATGTACCCAGAGCCTAGGAAACATTTTGAAGTACTTTTGCTGCTGATGCTGCTAGTTGTGACACCTCTGAACTGTTGATGGTTTGTCTACCAGTCAGACCTGTGGTTATGCTTCAGGTGGGAACTCACTAAGTGGGTGCTTAGGTGTGAGTTTGTTTTTCTCCCACTCACATGCTTCTTACACAGATGACAGATAGCAATATGCTTAATTTTTGGATTCTGAGTGAAGTATCTCCATATTGTGGACTTTATAGACTGTGGGGTTTCTGAGGGGCTGCTGCTACTATTGGGCTAGATGTTGATGCGATTTTACTACTACTGGGTGTCAAAGGTACAACAGTTCCATGGGCAGCAGAGGCACACATCATGACTAAGATAATCATGTGACAACAAGCACATAAAACAAAAAATAAAGAGAAAAGCGCCCCATAGTGTAGTATCATCAATATTGCATTAACACTTTAAATAGATAAAATGTTACTCACATTTGGACGTAGTCAGGGAGCTGCTACCAACCACTCTAGACAAACTTGTTCACAGAGAATTTAATTCCTTCTCCATTAGGATGAAACTCGGGTGCTTATTGAACCTGGAGCTCCCTTGGAAAGTGAATTTTATGGCATCTTTGCTTGAACAGGGTCAGACTTTAAATTTTTTTTCTCAAACAGTTTATAGACAGGCACAGTGATCCTTTTCAGTGGTAGAAGATTGAGCCTTTGCCTTTCAGCTAACTTTCTGGCCATGTCGTCATCTCTCTTACTCTCATCTTTATCTATATCTGATGAGGAGGTAGATGCTCAAGGGATATATTCTACATCAGCAATGATCCTCATCATTATCAGTCATTGGGTCATCCTCAGCATGGCCCACCACTTCTTGGTTGCTACTTTTATATTCCTCTAGGCTTTTATAGGTCTCAAGCAATTTCTTTTTACTTTTCCCCTTTGAGGGATTTTCACAATGTTCTCTACTTCAGGACAGGACTTTTGGTGCTTGTTTATCTCACTGTCAGGTGCAGTAGTTGGTTGAGCTGTTACACCTTCTTGCCTTATGCCATCAACACTGGAGCGTGACTCATCACCTTCAGTGCTTTTTTTTTTTAATAAATGTTTTATTAAGAACAGGCAATACATAAGTACATAGTCACAAGGGGTAAAGTACATATCATGTTAGCATGGAATCATATACAAGTTACAACTTACAGAAGCCGGTCTGAAAATGTGGCCCATTTTTTTTTTAACACAGTAACTCAAACCTTCCTAACCCCCCATTTCCCAACAAACCTCCATTCCCCCCCCATACCCCCTCCACCTACCCTCTACCCTCTCTATCCACATCCCAGCCCATGGCAACGTGAGAACCCCCTCCACCCCAGGAGCCAAACTACAGAAGGTGGATTGGAAGGTTTAAAGAAATATAAACCCATAGAAGTATAAAGGGGAAACAGGCCTCAGAGGTTCAGAGCTGTTAATTGTGCATGCATGTGGAATTTTACGGGAGTGCCTCTATGCAGGTACAGACTTCAATAGTGTGGACGGTTGCTATTTAGCAAAGTAAACTTTGCACTGTAGCCAGGGGGTCTCTCTGATATCCATATGAGGGTCACTACCTTCCGTGCCATGACCAGCAACTCCCTGACCAAGGTGATATTATTAGAATGATGCAGTTGGTCTGGTAAAATGAACAATAGGCACATCTTTGGATTAAGAGTCACCCTCCACTGAACTACTTTAGGTATCATGTCTGTCACTTCCTTCCAATAAGACTGGACTGTTGGATGTAGGAAGTTGGCCCCCCTGTCCCGCACCTCCTACAACAGTCACTATCAAGTCTTTCAAATGGTTTATTAATGGCTTATTAATAGTGTTGATGCTGGTAGAACTTTTGGTGGGACTTTGACAAACCACATCTTCCTTTAGAAGAGAGGGCAACCATGGCTGCAGTCAGTTTTTCGACTACCCCTTTACTCTCACGTACATGCACTGATTGTGTCTGATTTCTTGCCTTGGATTTCTACAAAATCCTCTATCTCATCTAGTATCAATCTGCCTCAATCACAGCTCACATCAGGGTCCCTGTCTTTGTCAGCTATCAATTTCTTTCATTATATTTATTTATCCCTATCACTGTCAACAAAAAAACAAGTAAAAAAACCCCACATTCCTTGGTCAACTACTTCTTTCCCCAGAATCCCCTAGGACAGAGATAACAGCCAGATCAGGAAAAAACTTGGATCACTGTTACCTGTGTCTTCCCAGTTAGTCGTACAGAATTTGCTGGTATAACAGCCAGATCAGGAATGTATTTGGATCACATCCGCCTGTGTGTTCCCAGTCAGTCACACAGAATCTGTGGGCATTTGTGTAATTCTCCTTTGCTCCCTTCTCACAACCCAAATGTCCCTGATACAGAGATAACAGCCAGATCAAAAATGAATTTGGATCACAGCTCCCTGTGTCTATTCAGTCACACAACATTTTGGGATAAATCGCCTTCTTCTCACACTCACAGGCTCTCCTAGCACAGAGATATCAGCCAGATCAGGAAGAAACTTGGATCACAGCTGCCTCTGTGTTCCTAGCCAATCACACAGAATTTTGTGGTAATTGGGGTAATTATCCTTTGCTCCGTTCTCACACCCCAGACTCTCCTGAAATAATAGCCAGAATCAGGAAGGAACTTGGATCATAGCTGCCTATGTCTACTTGGTCACACAAAGTGTAGGGTATTGGGTGTAAACCTCCGTTGCTCCCTTCTCATTCTCCCTGATTCCCATAGGACAAGGCTAACAGCCAAATCAGGAAGAAACTTGGCACGTGGATGCCTGTGTCTTCCCAGTCAGTCGCCCTAAATTTTGGGGTATTTTGAGTCAAACTCCTTTCTCCCTTCCTGTCCTCGAGAGTACCCCATTCTCCCTTAATACAGAGAACAAATATTCTGCTTACAAGAGTCCATAAACTAAACTTCAGCTCCACTTTATTAGCCTGTCTTCTCTAGCTCAAGAATGTGCTGCTTTTTCTTCCTCTCACAAACACAGAATGGCATGTCGCAGGAACCTGACACCCTTTTATATCCCTGTGAGAAAAGAAGAGAAACTTGCCATGGGGTGGGGAGAAATTCTGTCTTTCGATTGATTTCAATGCAATGAGCTAGGCAAAAAAACAAAAAACCTGCACTTTTCACTATATATTTTCCACTTGGCAAAAAGTAACATTTTCTCCAGTTTTGTTTTTGAGTCCATCTCTACTCTAGACTATATATATCTAGACTGTATGTTGCAATTGTACTCGGAGTAGGTGTCAGTGGCACTGTACTTCCATCAGCGGTAGAAGTACTCATCATAGTTAGGGTTGTTGCTGTTGATGACCCATGTTGCTGAATAGTCAATAATAATGTATGTGGTTGGGAATGGGTTTGATTTGGAAACAGTAATGCTGATAATGACTGATGAGATGATTATGGATTTGTAGGCACCTTTACCTGTACAGTATAAGACATTACAATTGGCACACACAAAGGAGAGCAGTCCGCAACAGTATCATTAAAAGCCAAATCAATATAGATATAATAATAAACACTTAAATAGTGTGGTACACTCAAGGGTCAAACAATACATAGGACACAAAATCAGCTGTAGGCAGACCAGAGATGGAAATGCCCAACCAACCAAAAAAAGAAACACGCATATAGATGCACTCAAAAAAAGGAAATCATATCATGAAAATAATACACTTTGTTAACTATAAACAAAATACACCATTCTGTGTCACCAAAGTTAAAAAAAATCACAAAAGCGTGAGAGACATTTCCCAATATATGTTATAATAATAATAATAATTTGTGATTTTTATAGCGCTTTTCTCCCTGTGAGACTCAAAGCACTTTACAATTCTATAAACAGACATAAAATGTTAGGGTTCCTTATGGTTAGATGAGGTGACTGAATGCCTGATAAAAGAGATGGGTCTTTAGCTTTTTTTTTAAATGTCTGTAGTGATGGTGCCTCTCTGATTGAGGATGGTAAAGAGTTCCAGAATGTGGGGACAGCATGGTGCCAAAAACAAGGCCAATCAATAGTGAAGAGTATATAGCATTATGGAATTGAAACAATAATTTGAGACATATGTAAGTAAATATATACTATGAATGTGCAAAAACATTATAACAGAAATGTGGTATATATTCATCCATGAATGTCCCAATACATAAAGATCAAAGTGCAACGAGGTGAACAAGAGAAGCTGTCTCTCAGTACTGCCCTACATAAGGATTCTTCATGTTTTAGAACATTCATGGATGAGTATATACCATATTTCTGTTACAGGGTTTTTGCCCTTTCATAGTATATATTTATATCTTTCTCACTTTTTTATATTTTTACAGTCAATTATTTTTTTTTTTGCTCTTGCACTTTATGGAGAGAACTGTGGTATTTTCTGTATGTCCCAGTTTAGCATTTTTGTTAGTAATAGAGGGAACATTTTGTCTTATATTTGTTGCCTTGTATTTCCAAACTCATAGAGCTAAATACTCTTCATTAGTGATTGGTCTTGTTTTTCCTTCTCTGGACCTCCTTCAACTGATTTGTGTCCAGAACACTATTGATAGCTCAAACAGTTTACAAGCAGCAATAGTGTTTCTTCAAAGTTGTGGAAGATTGAGTCTTTCATTTAATTTTATTGCCACATCATTATATGGGAGGGATATATAGGATATATTAGAGATCAAAATCATCATCAATAATTTAGTCATCAGCATTGCCAACCATTTCCTCCCCTATACTTTCATATTCCACTATACTATTTTGAGAACAGGTGTTTTACTTGATACTCTCAAGGTCAGGAACAACAGTTTTTTAACTGCTACTCTTACCTCTTCTATGCAATCAACACTACAGTGTGCCTCTTTGTTGTAATCAGTGTTCTTAAATTGTTTATTACTACTACTGGAAATGGTGGAAATGTTTTTTACAAACTACTTCCTCAAGAGGAGGAGGGACATCATCATTAATTTCACAGACTGCAGCAATCATGTTCCTGTACTACTCCTAATACTTTAACCGTGAGTGCATTCATGATGGCATAATGGAGGAAAGTATAGCTGCTCAACCAACTGCTGCATCTGACACTGAGACAAACAAGCACCAAAACCCCTGTCATCAAAGCAGTAGCAAACTTTGTGAAATTTAAAGTAAAAAGAAATTGGTTGAGATCTCTAAAACTTTGAGGAATATAAAGGTAGTGAGCAAGAGAAAGAAGACGATAGTGATGTTGACCTAGTGATGATGATGATGATTATCTATATCTAGACTATATCCCTCCATCATCCTCCTCTACTTCAGATACAGATGAAGTTGAAAATGAGAGAGATGATGACATGGCCAGAAAATTAGCTGAAATGCAAAGGCTTGATCTTCCACCACTGAAAAGGAACACTGTGCCTGTCTATAAACTGCTTGAGAAAACAACTGGAAAGTCTGACCCTGGACAAGCAAAGATGCCAAAAAAAATCCCCAGTCATCCTGTCATACATCATCAGGAATCCAAACTAAGCCACACACACACACCACTTGTATTGCGTAACCAGCAACTACTCATGTTCTCAACATCTACAACCATAGCTATTATTAATGCCTCTGCAGCTGTTGGAAGTGCAGCACCTATGACACATATTAATAATAGAATTGCAGCAACATCTAGCCCCAGTAGTAGTAGCAGCAGCCCCTCAGAAACCCAGCAGTCCACAAAGTCCACACTATGGAGATTCTTCACTCAGGATCCAAAAACTAAGAATGTTTCTATTTGTTGTCTGTGAGCAGGGGGAAAGCACACGAACGGGGGGAAAGCAGGCTCACACCTAGGCACCTCCTCAAAGAGAACCAACCTGAAGCACAACCAAAGGTCTGACTGGGAGAAACACCATCAACATGTCAGTGGTGCCAGAACTAGCAGCAGCAGAAGCACTCCAAAAAGTTCCCGGGGCTCTGGAGTACATAATAGAAATGCTGTTGATGTGTCAGAGAGTGTGTCAAGACTTTCTGCTCCTGCTACAGATGAGCATGAGACTGAGTTTGTGTTTGGAGATGACAAGAGTCATAGAGTGCCTACACAAACCACCACCACTACCACCTCCACAAGTGATGGCGTTTAAGCTATGAAGTTAAACAGTTCTTTTACTATGTACTGTCATTATCATGGTTCCCGTGATTCTTCTGTCACTCTCTGCTGTGGTGCTCTCTCATTGGCGGAGCTTGATTGGCCCGCCCAGGGTGTCCCTTCATATACCGGGCCTCTGGCACCTGTCACATGCCCTTTCGTGGTGTTCCCGTACCTGTGCATTCGTTTCTGTGTTCCTGCGTTCCTGTGTACCGATTCGGCCCGTCTGACTACTCTTGTTGTTCCTGCTCCGTGATTGACCCGGCTTGGCTGACGTTCCTGCTCCATGATTGACCTGACTTGGCTGACGTTCCTGCTCCGTGATTGCTTGCTGGGTTCCTGTGAGATTCAGATCATTGCCTGGCGACATTCTGAACTGTGCTTGCAGTGTTGTGCAGACTGATCACTTACTTTACACTAGCTGAGCTTGATGCCTCCATTACCGAGCCTTCTCATGAATACTTGCTGAGCTTGTTGCCTCCGTTACCGAGCCTGTCCGTGAACACTTGCTGGGCTTGTTGCTTCGGTTACCGAGCCTGTCCGTAAACACTTGCCGAGCTTGTTACCTCTGATACTGAGCCTGTCATTAACACTTGCTGAGCTTGTTGCCTCCACTACCGAGCCTGTCCGTTAACGCTAGCAGAGCAATCGTGGCCTCCATTTACAGTGCCTCCACCTTACACCATTGCAGTCGTTACACCACGTGGTGCTATTAGGCATTCCGTTAGCTCTTGCAGTGTGTATCTCCGTTTCGGCACCGGAAGAGTGTCTTGGCTCTGGTCTCATTCTGCTCGCAGTGTTGTACCATCATACCGCACCAGTATAGTGCGACTGGCTCAAGTTACATTTGCTTGTGCAGTGTCTCTGACTCCGTTACCGCACCTCAGGGGTGCTATAGGCTCCGGTCCTATTTGCTCTTGCAGTGTCTCTGCTCTGTTACCGCACCTAAGGGGTGCTATTGGCTCTGGTTCCATTTGCTCTTGCAGTGTCACTATCCGTTACCGCACCTGGAGTGCAATTGGCTCTGGCCCCAGTCAGCTCTTGCTATACAGTTGGGCATATTATGGAACTTCTGATCTTGTAGTGATTCAGTTCAGTCACACTGCTAAGCACTTTCTAGCTGCACCACTACCTGGACTGTTTTATATTCACCGGGCGTTGGCTAATCACACCACAACAGAGACTGATTATTTGTATTGGGCATTAACCCTTGTGCCTCTATTGATTCCTTTTGCAAGCTATATTGCTCCTAGCCATATTGGGCCTGTATTACATTCCTTGTACTTGTCTAGATATGTGCTATTACCTATTCTAGCCCAGGGGGGCAGTGTTCCTTGTTTTACCTCAATTTTAACCTCTGGTCTGAGTGTCATAAAAACCGTTACAGTCATCCCACATTACTATATTCTTAGAAGAAGTCAAAACCTGCACAAACATAGTACAAAAGTATCTGATGTCGTGTTACACCCTACTGGAATATCCCAAGCCACAGTTATTTTTCAAGGTTGGTTATGCCAATGTTACTTGAGTAGAAAGTTAGTGTTGTGGGCAAAGAAAAAAAGCACTCAGTCTGCTAAGAAGTCTGCAGGACTCACAACTTTTACTTTCAGCTATTTATTTCTCCCTCTTGCGGAGGGAAATCTTGAAGTCCTAGCAAACATAGGTGGAATATGGCAAAGTTCTGGTAGGAAATTTATTGGCAGTGGTGAAAAGGATAAAATGTTACGCATTTCCTGTGGGTGAAAGAATTTTGAAAAAGAAAAGTGGGAAATATTTTTTCCAAAAAGTAAAGCGGGACATTTCTATGATTTTTCACACATCCCTAGTAGGGTGATTTATTTTAGCATTGATTTGAATGCAACAATCAATGTAGAAAAAAGTGGGAAAATTGTACTTTTCACAAAAAATTCCTGCATAGAAATTCTGGGTGTCATAGGGCTCGATTTAAAGGCAGCCGTTAAACCAGCCGCTAAGTGAAAAAGGCACATCGCTCGCAAATAATACAGGAGTTACGGCAGATTCAATAGCTACTCTACGAGAATAGCTATCGAGCGTAGGCACACAAAAAACACGTAACACAAAAGCCGTTGTCGCTCATGTTAATGCACAACGGGCGGCCAAATCACACGATAACTGAGCTCAAAACAACATCTAACATAACGGCTGCCGTTGTCAAGCAACCATGATTGATGCCAAAACAAATTCAAACACACAGCCAATCACAAAGGCCCAATGTATCAAATAACTTCAAATACACCTATATATACCCAAAAATAACCGGCACACACTGTCTGTTATCGAGTTCTTAAGAGCCAGATATCAGGACCCAGGAGCGGAGGATAGTCATTAGAGAGAGGGAGAGAGGCGCGTTCATTGGGGGTAGAGGAGTTTTTGAGTTTGGAGAGAGGAGAGCATTGCACAGAATACGACAAATAGCACATCTTTGCACATATTACATACACACATACAAACACAAACACATACATATACATAGTCCTTTTATTTTATAACACCTTACACATTTTACTTTTTATTTTGACAGTGTGAATCTGTGAGTGAAAGTGTGTGACAGAGAGTGACTGGATCGAGTGTGTCTGTGAGGGCCTGTGGGAGTGCCCGGGTGTGACTGGGTGAGTGATGGCCAGGAGAGGAGGACAGGAGAGAGGGATGGGGAGAGTAGTGGAGGAGGAGGAAGCTCAGGAGGGCATCCCTCAGCAGAGCAGGGGTGGCAGAGAGAGATCTGCAGGGCGGAGGGGGACCCGGCCCACAAGAGCAGGCACACAAAGAAGAGGGACAGAACCTGCAGTGGGACGAGGGGTAGTTGCTGGGGAGCAACACACACAGTCAGGGTCAGACCAGGCAGGGCACTCCGGCTCAGAATCCTCCCATGCCGGAGCTGACGAGGGCAGGATCAGGGACCCCAAATACACAGACAAGGAGAACACGGCTCTCGTGGAAGCTGTCCTGGAGAGGCAGAGTGTTCTCCACCCAACAGCGAAGGTCCCTGGCCTGTCAGCGAGGAGGAAGGCAGCCTGGAACCAAATATGCAGCCGGGTCAACGCGGTGGCTCCATGCAGGCGGGACGTGGAGTCCATCAAAAAGAGATGGGGCGACTGCCGGAGGGTCGTCAAGAATAAGATGACAGAGCTCGCCAAGCACGCCCGAGGCACTGGAGGTGGACCAGCAGTCCCTATCACCTTCTGCGGCTGGGAGGAGATGGTGCGGCAGACCATGTCCCCGACCCTGATCGAGGGGGTCATTGGAGGAACTGACACTGGGGATGAGAGGAGCCTCCACACTACCGGTAAGTGCAACACTACAGAACAACACACTACAGCAACCAACACCAGCTGCACACACAGTCACACCTCAACACATGTCCATCACTCAGCCATACAACTGCACCAACATAGCACCATGAGGGTTAAAAAAAGGACACAACACCTGGACAAATGACAACGTCCAACTTGGCACAAACCTGTCAAAGTCCTACTTCAACCCTCCTGTCGCTGTGCTCATCACACACAATACACAAACCGTTATGTTCAAAATGTCGTCTGTTAAATATCATCACTCTTCACACACAATGTCACCCATGTCTCCACCCCCACCCTAACCCCTTGAGTGCTAGAGGGATCATCAATGCATCAATCAACAATGCATTGGCAACCCCTCTGGTACTCAAGGGGTTAACCAGACAACAAGTCAATAGGCCAACGATCACATGCTACACAGGGGACATTCACTAAGCGGTGACAAACAGATGGTGGACACAAAGTAACCCTCACACACCCTCACTTCACCAATACCAGTGTTAGTTCATGGAGAATATGCAAAAACAAGAATCAAGTTTATAAGGTCCCATTGTACACACTCCATGGAAAACACTGGCAATGGGGAAAGGAGATCACTGGAGAAGTCACCATCATGTTCACTTCATCAGTTCTACATCACCGCTTACTGAATCACAAAAAGGGGGCATCAGGTCATACATCACAGTGTCACACAGAATAAATGCTTGTAGGTGCAACACACAGGCCGAAAACTATTACACAGAATTCAAGCTGGAAAATGTAGGCATTGGTGTTGTGGCTGCAATCATTTACTCGGACTTGAAATTACATATCCCGTATCTGATTCCCACATGGATCCACAGGGGTGCTGATGCCATGGATGGATGGTACACCAGCCGCTCTTTGCAGGATACACATGGGAAACAAATAGCAAACATCATTGTACCTTGGTCACCAACAGGCCATGACTGATGGATATCTAGGATTGAGTACAGTTGCCTCACACAGAAGGATGGATGGGCTCATACACAGAAAAAAACAGGCCTCAATCAAACATATCCCTCACTACTGGCTGGATTGTTGCCCTTAGGATTCAAATGTTTGTTACTAAATATGTTCCAACACGATGTGAACACAGATCACTTCACTGGGTGTGATTGCCTTACTGGACAGATATGTGCACCCATCACAAATCAACCTACATTGCAAACATCCAAATACACATACATAGTATATCACACTCTATGTAGATGGGATATACGAGGTATGTTCATATCCATCATATCAATACAATGTCTTGTTGGATGGGTGCACATGTATAGCCAGTAAGACAATCACACCTACTGAACTGCTCTCTGGCTTCACATCTTGGAAGGATATTACTCTATCCATATGAAGGGTACATATCCACATACATATATGACCATTTATACTTGTGTGTCACTGTAATGGGATAGCAATGGGTAATGTCATCATGATGTCATATCATTGCCATCGTTAACAAATGTGTCTTGATCTAAGTCCCATCCCTCCAACACTCATGGTTATACAGATATTGTGACAGGTGGAGATATCTATCATGTGATCACACGGAGGCTCTTCAGCAGAGCCAAAGTCGCAACATGTCGAGATAAATACCTCTTTGGAATGGTCCACAGAATGTGCTTGCAAAACATGCACACTCTGTACACCATTCCAATTAAGTATTGTCCTCCAAATGGGGCGATTTGGGCTCTGCTGAAGAGCCCTCGTGTGGACAAATGACTGAAATCTACATCTGGCACATAGAGCAATATCTGAACAACCATGAGGGTAGGAGGGATAGGACTAACAGAGAACAACATCTGTTTTCACAATCTCTAAAATCTGACATCAAGGTGAACTTAACCTTTGCCATCTCTACAAGTTGTGAAGACAAATATATGTTGTCGGATTTCCCCCCTCCCCCGAGTTAAACAATGGTATTCCTACTGCTGAAAGGTGTGTTGATACAAAAGGTATCACAGCTCAGACGTGGATATGTCAGGGGCAATATCCCAGTGGCCTAATATCGTACTGTGGTGCTGTTACTACACAATCATATGGACAGCTCTGGAACAGGGACCAGATATCTACATGGGAGGGTGTTGCAACAGCCCCACTGTACTATTTCGGCCCACTGTGATATTGTACCTCAAAATTAAACCTTCACCCATAATAACTCAAACAACACCTTTCAGCAGTGGGAGTACCCTTGTTTACCCAGGGGGATTAACCCAAACACATATATTTGTCTTCAACACATATCAAAGTATAACTGTCTCCACAAACATATGGCTAAGGTCACTAATCACAACATCTTATTTCTCCACACAGCTCATGGCCCTCAAGCCCAGCGGGAGACAGTGGAGGAGGCTATGTCACCCCCCAGTGAGGAGTACACAGAGGAGGGGACCAGCCGGTGGTCACCTTACCCACCATCACCATCCCCTCCACCACAGGCTGCACCACAACAGGCTGGACCACCACAGGCTGGACCACCACAGGCTGCACCACCACAGGCTGCACCACCACAGGCTGCACCACCACAGGCTGCACCACCACAGGCTGCACCACCCCAGTACAGTGGCTGGATGCCACAGGAGGAGAGGTGGACATATCCATCCACCTCCACCAGCTACTACCCTCCTTCAGCAGCACCACCACCACCAGGGAGGCAATGGCTGCCAGGGACAGTGGCCAACACCCAATATGGGCCATATGCCTCCCAGATCAACCCACCCTCCTGGATGGCTCCACAGCATGCCCCAAGGTATGATCCGAGGTGGGGTCCCACCACCTATCAGTGGCCACGATATGACCCTTGGCCACTGGACTACACACACCTGGGCCTGATTGGTGAGCCCCAGCGCCCCCTACCCAGGGACATATTCACACCTCCAGCAGCACATACATCTTTGGGCAGCTCGGGATCACTTGATGTGGTGGGCATATGCCCATCATCTGCACCAGCCACTCCAACAGCAGCCACAGCACCCTCAGCAGCAGCAGAGGAAACAGCACCTCCAGCAGCAGAGGAAACAGCACCTCCAGCAGCAGAGGAAACAGCACCTCCAGCAGATGAGGAAACAGCACCCTCAGCAGCAGAGGAAGAAACAGCACCCTCAGCAGCAGAGGAAGAAACAGCAGCACCAGGGACACCGGGCACATCCACCTCCAGCACCGCACGCCTCACAGGGATGGAGGCGGAGTGTATGGCCCTTCAGAGGAGACTACTCCGGTCGAGCAGGAGTACTGACAGCAATATCACCAGGAGCAGGAGGCAATCCAGGAGGAACATTGGCCAATTGGAGAGCAGGATCCAAGGTTTGGAGTCGGAGATGTCCAGGGGGAATACACTACTCCAGCAGCTCAGGACTGGTGTGATGGACATGTTAACACAGGTCCTTGTGGAGCTGAGGGAGATAAACCGCAGCGAGAACCTGAGGATGGAGAGGGAGAACTTGCGTTCCACTGAGGGGTCTACTGCAACCACCACCCCCTCTAGTGTTACCCCTGAAGCCACACCTAGGGGGCAGAGGATTACCAGGAGTTCAACAAGGGCATCCACCTCTGGCACCCAGGCTAAGGCCCCCCACCCAAAAAGGAAAAAATGAAAGGCCCAACCTGTCAACTTTCCCCTCAATAAAAAAACCTTTTTTTTGTATTCCTGTCTGATCTGTTGTGTCTTCAGTTATGGATTGGGTGGCAGGGTTGTCTCCAATGCATTGCCATACAATGCAGTGAACACAACCTCTGCCTGGGTGAAATGTTAGTGGGATGCTACAACATGGGTTCACACACACACACCGTTGTACAAATTCAACTTGTAATACATCCCTGGAGCCATATTACACCACTGTGTTATATGGCGGTGTTGTGTGTTGAATTTGAACAACAAAACATACCCCTTAGCACAACAAATTGTACAACACTGAACATTTGTCTACATTATATGTTGTGTTTAACCCTTTGAGTGCCAGAGTGGTAGACAACGCATTGTAAAGAAATGCGTTGGGGACCACTCTTGCACTCAGTGGGTTAATGGGATAACCAGACAAACAGCTCTGTGACTTAGCAGGGACATTATAAGCAGGAAAGATAAATGGGACATGTATCCATGTTGTCTTGGATTCACACACTCATTGTGCAACTGACTTACTGGGTAAGCCAATGTTTGTAACCTAGGATTTCAATGTGTAGCACACACATTGATATCCTGGGCTGAGCATTGGGGTCTCCTGTAAGTTGAGTTGCTGTTTCCCTAAGGGTGTAACAGACTTCACCAGTGATAACACATGTCCACTTAGTCTGGTTGTTCGTTTGCCCATGTACTGAGATATGTCACAGTGGAGCAAAATCTCAGAACATGGATTATACTGAGCAATACAGATACTGTGGACAGGTATTCACTGTGGAAGTATGTCCCCTGTATCACCTCTTCATCACTCCCACAACTCATTGGTGCATCACTGCCACCATCATCTGTTTGCATGGATACATCACAGAGTCCAGTCACTGGCAAACAAGTGGTGGACTCCTGTGATGTGGGTGATGCCTTTCCATGTATGGGGCATACTCTACCCTGGGTGTGGTAACACATTGACATATGTGTTCTCAAATATATCCTCCTACAGACACAGATAGAATGGTGATGGTTCATCTTTATTGTGTCTCAAAGTACATTAGAATGTACATGTGTTTTGTGTGTGTATTGCCTATATGCATTGAACACCTGTATGAGAACACTAAATGTACTTTGAGACTAAATCTTAATACTTCTGTAACACTGCTGCCCTGCTCATGTGTTGTCCATGAGGTTTGACAACTCTGTAGCTGAGCATCCTAACTGTACAGGTTATAACACTCAAGAATTAGTGATTTCTGTGTCTATATGAGAATGTTCCAGTAGAGGTTTGTGTGAACCTCAGGTCAAACTTTGCATCACCAACAACATCACCATAAACAGCAAGGGGTGATCTTCATGAAGGTGTTGTCAAGACATCAATCCAGTCACATGGAAGATCTTCAGTTCAAGGATGGATCATGTTACGGATGCCTGCGGGACAAGAGGACAGGATTTGGAGCAGTAGACCTGAACTGATCATCAAGCAACAACAATTTAGTCTTTTTCATCCCCTCAGTTTTCACAGTTACAGGTGAGTGCACAAACCATTGCTTGACAATGTGTTGTGTACTCATCTGTAACCAATTCTGTGGATAACTAAGGACATGTGCATCAGTCCTAGGGATATGTGCCCCTGACATGTATACACACATTAACAAGTGTTCTGAGAGCTCCATGGAAGTAATGACATTGTGCTGCCACTGTGAAAGTGACAGTGGCAGCCCAATGTCATTTGTGGTGTGGTGTGATTTTGTTTTGTGAACTCACCCACTAGCCATCCCCCTGTAAAGGTTCCATTCTCAAAATCTCTGTGGACTGAGGAGTTTTGTAGAATGTATGCATCATGTGTGCTGCCAGGATATTTTGCACAGACATTCATGATCCTCATGTTGCTGTCACACACCATCTGCACGTTCCTGTTGATGAATATCTGTGCGTCACGTGCTGGGGCCTTAATCCGGACATGGGTGCAATCTATAGCACCCATGACCCTGGGCATGCCTCCCTTTGCGTAAAAGGCCTGCTTGACGTGTATCCAGTCCATGTCGGTGGTGGGAAAATGTATATAGGTACTGGCCTTGCTTTTGAGGGCTGGGAGGACCTGGGCCAGCACTCTGGAGAATGTGGCCTGTGACATGCCAGATGCGTAACCCTCAGTGGACTGGAAGGCCCCGCTTGCCATGAAGTGTATGGCACAGAGTAGTTTCTGCAGGCCAGTTAGGGCATGGTTGTGGATGTAGATGGGATCCACCTGCTCCTTGATGACCTCATACAAGGCAATGATGCTGTCAGGCCTCAACCTGTAGCGATCAATGACCTCGTCATCAGCCATTCCAAAGAGTGTGACCCTTGGGCGGTATACCCTGGGCCTTGGTGGTCGTCTATACATCCTGTGCCCTCCAGGTGGGGATGGACTCCTGTGTGGCTGCTGAGCCAGAGCATCCTCACTTGCAACAGGTGAAGGCTGTTGATGAGGCGTGCTTGGAGTTTGCTGATGTTCCCTAGCTCTCTCCCTTGCACGCCTTCTCCGCAGTCTTCGCAACAATATGTAACCCAACATACTGTTTGCTCTCTCTATCTGTCTCTATCTATCTGTATCTATCTATCTGTCTCTCTCTCTCTCTCTCTGTCTATCTCTCTCTCTCCCTCCCTGAGTGGAAAACAAGCCACAAGTGAGTGTGTTGAGTTGTCCCTTTAAGTACTTGCTAGGGCGTTGTGTAGGTGTGGTGATGAGGTGAGTGCTGACCAATGGTGAGTTGTTTGTGTCCAGGTAAGTGTTAGCAGGTGTGTGTGTGTTATAAGATGTGGTGTATTGTGCTTGTTCTGTGTGTGCCATTTGCGGGCGTGCAGTTGTGGGGTGCAGGTCGCATGTTGATGTTGCCCAGGTGAGCTTGTATTTGCAGGGTCCGCTTTGTGTGATGACCCCCATTGTTCCGTGCCATGTTGTGTTGTTGTTTTTTTGTGTGTCATTGTTCCTGTGGTGTTGGTTGTTGTTGTGTATGTAGTGATTTGTGTTGTGTGTGCATGTTTTTGTGTTGTTTTGGCATTGCACGGGTTAATTTTCCCATTTACATGGTTGTGCGGTAAGCCTTTTGTGTCTTTTCCTCTGTAACGGGTGTTTAGTTTTGGCCGTTAAGTGTCTAACGTGTGTGAAAAGTGGGTCTTAACTTTTAGCCGTTAGGTGTGTCTTTTTTTCAGCCGTTATCAGTACCACAAGCCATTGAATAGCTCTGGGGTATGTTGTTCCATGCGTCTGAATGCACGCAAATGTATCGGCCGTAAAGGATTCTGCAACTGCCGTTAGCTGTTGTTTAGGCGGGTCTTTGAATTGCAACATGACACTTAACGCACCCGTTAGTGATTTTTTTTGCTAACGGCTGCCTTTAAATCTAGCCCATAGTCTGTTATTCACTTTTGTGGATATATACATACGATATTTATGCATATGTGAATTCAATAATTCTTAAGTAGGGTTTATTTTTCTAGGTCATTATTTAATTCTCCATACTCAGGTAAGGAGTAAAGCACACATATGAAAACAGCCCTGTTGGGAAATGTAACACCCTATAGGCTCATATAATATATTGATATTTAAAATTCTTTTTCACCCTATATAGAATGTGGGAGAGGAAAAGGGAGGTTCTTAGATAGGTAACATACAGTAACTACATGGGTAATTTAATCTTCTATGGGGGCTAAAGAATAGATTCTATTCCTCCTCATGCTGGGATGTATGGGTTAATTGGGCCTAACAACCACATAATGTTAGTCTTTCAACATCCTCACTTTGAATTTCAGCGGTCAGGGTATAATTCAGAAATCTCCCCAGATTGGAAGGTCTCTATCTTGAATCTGCATATGGAATATTGTTCCTATTTTTGTATTACTATTAATATTACTTGATTGTATATTATGAATGTTGATGTTGAATAGTTAATGATCATACAGAGGTAGGGTTTGGATTGATTGTCAGATCTAGCCTACATTTCCATTATGCTCAATTAACTGTAAGTGAATGAGGAAGCAAATACTGCATACCTAACCACATTTGACTAAATCAAACTGTATAATAAAACCTCTTAAATCATGATTGTTTCATGAGAAGTCACAGTTTCATATGGAGCACTCATTCCTCTTTGAGTTATTTGTCAGTATAAGTATGTAAAGTGGTTAAAACATAATCATTATTTAAATAATTAAAAATCATTAATTATAGATAAAACATAAAAAACTGCAGTTCTTCACACAGTTATTTTTTGTGCACATACAGATTCTTACTGCTGAGACTTAAGATAGGGTGTCATATTGTGATATTTATGTTATTACACCAACAGTAACACAGAGTAATTTGTTAACTGTATACATATTTATCTATGTTAAGTTAATACTCTAGAGGTTGTATACTATGTGGTCCGAAAACTTTACTTTTACCCATTTTAACCTGTTGCAGTACACAGTCTACTTATTTAAAGGGATAGTAATGTTTCATAATAAAAGCAGCTCTAATTAATCATCATAGTATTTGGACTTTGGAGAGTGTTATTTCAATTCTGTCAGAGTTGTAGTTCAAGAGTAATTCAATGACAAAGTGTCCCCCTCCCGCCCCTTTTACTGATGTAACACTGCTCAGCCAGAGCAGAAGGGAGGTGCCCAGATAGACTGCAGAGAGGGACAATCTTCAATTAAGATAAGGGAAAAACCTGAAAACAACTTTCGCCCATTCCTACCCCATACACAACATCATCCGCATAACATGTGCTCCTTGTCTCACTCCTTTTCCATAAGCAATGCCAGGTATGGATGTAAAACATGGCTCCCAGTACTCAATCCTCAGACACATGCAAAGGAGAATTATAAAGAGGAACATGCCAGAACCCCAAAGTGCCATAGAACTAATGTTTGGGATACTAAAAACCCGGTGTCTGGATCGCTCAAGGGGGCTCTGCAATATGATCCTGCAAAAAACTGTGATATAATCCTGGTATGTGCAATCCTCCATAATATAGGTGTGGAGACAAGTGTAGCCAAGGAGCTGGAGCCCCAAAAGCCCATGCACATCTCTGTTGCCTAGGCACCCGGTGAGTAGACACAGAGAGGGTCAGATACCCAAGTCAGGCTCATCAGGGAGTTCTTCAATTGTGATTATTACACATGAATCAAACACAATGCAGGTTCAACCATGATTAGGCATGGGGAATGTGGTCTAACACACTACCTCAACACATAATATTCTATTTCACTCTACAGGAGGACTGACATCTCCCATTCCGTCATTCATGATGAAATTGCCCCATCGAGGTACCCCATTTGGCCTATGTCCATTTTATTCCAGAGGTTAATTGACAGCAAGCAACAGATATTGATATGAATGTAACCACATCAACCATGGAAACCTTCGAGTGATAGAGGGATATCCATTGCAATGACATGCAAAGCATTGGATACTACCGCATATATGGTGGATATACTGGATATAAGGTGTCATTGTTGGCTACAGCATTGGAGTAACTATATTGGAGTCAGGTTGCAAGGCTCACCATTCTAACCTGTGTGTGTGCTGCACAATGATATTGGTATTTGGCACGTCCACACCCTCTGTTTATGTGGGGTTGGGTCACATACCAGATGATGTATAGCTACAATGCCCCTTCACATATTCATATGGCTGGTTAGTATCCCTTTGTTTGTAAACCCTCTGGGTTCCAGAGGGGTAGACTACCTGTTGTTAAGCAAAGGGTTAATAAGATAATGATGGTTCATCCTTTGCATAACAGAGACCTATGCTGTTTCAACACCTGTCATTCTGTCCCACAGACATCCATGGCATGACCCATTATGGAATAGAGTAATGTCCAAGTGACCCTGGTGAAACTCTGGCTTCACTTCCATGAAGCGCACCTCTTGATCTTCTTCAGAGTTCAAACACTGCTTGAAAAATGTAAGTGCAGGTCAACTTGCCATCTACACTAGGCTGTTTTCATTTTAAACATACCCTTTTGTTGCATTCAAAAGGTATTCAGTTCATATTGCTACAAGACAAACATTTTTATGCTTGAATGTATTGTTCACCATATTAAAGGAGCCCTATCACCCTCAAATATATGCCTGTTGATTCTGATTTTGTATTAGCAATATATTCATATAGCAAAATAGTTTTTAGTTATTGTATCCATTATACCAGGGCATGGGTTGACTTTGACATGTAGAGATGCACAGAATGTTCTTCCTGCATAGTGTAATCAAAAGACCTGACTATTGTCTTCTTTATGCTCCTATCCTGTAGGCAAACAATATTTTTCAGTTATTCATTCTCAGATGTACAAACTCTTATTTCATGAGAAGAAATATTGAGGGTAATGGAAGCAACAAGGACATTAGACTTGTGCGATTCTGTTCGTCCACATTTGGATTTCGGATGGATATGGCTAATTCGGAGCCATTCGGACATGTTGAAAATCTTAGAGCCATTTGTTTTAAGAACCCGAATCTGAAACATTTCTGGGCAGAATTTCTGTACAAGATTCGGATATTCAGATGACAGTCTCCCCGCTTGCACGCTACTTTCCCTCCTTCTCTAGTCCAGTTAGCTTCTTTGTACTTTCTGTCCCTCTCTAGTCCAATTAGGTTGGACTAATGACATCACAGACACCCAGACAGCTCCTGCATTTACTTTTAGTGCGCATTGCGTTGTTGGAGCTTGGAGAGAGAAGAAGCAGATAGAGAGATAGAGAGAGTGACTGTCCAGGTGTTGTGTAGGCAGGCAGATAGGAATAGGCAGGCAGCCAGCATTAGTGCCAGGTATTGCCACTGAAAGGGAGAGTCACCTTTGTTCCTGTGTAAAAGCTGAAAATTCAGCTTAGGAATTTGTTTGAATAATTTGCAGTAACACAATCTCACACTTGTGTAGGGGCTGGGAGGCCTATCAGCTTACTGCCACCGCAAGGGAGACTCATTAGTATTTAAAAATTTCAAAATCCAACTTAGGAGTGTATTTGAATAATTTGCAGAGTGATACCATCTCAGAGCTGTGTAGGGACTGGGGGGCCTGCTATCTAACTGCCACCGCAAGGGAGACTCATCATTGTTTAAAAAATTCAAAATCCAACTTAGGAGTGTATTTCAAAAATTTGGAGAGTGACACAATCTTACAGTTGTGTACGGACTGGGCGGCCTAGCAGCTCACTGCCAGCGCAAGGGGGAATCATCATCATTCCAGTGTTAAATTTTAAAGTTCAGCTTACGAGTGTGTGTGAAAAATTTGTAGAGTGATACAGCCAGTCTGACAGTTGTCGTGTGGCCAGGTTGTAAATTAGTCAAATTATTATAGTACACTACCTACCTACCTGTAATGTATTTGAGTCCTAGTTAACATCCTGGTACCAGCTACAGTGACCAGCAACCACCAACACCACCACAATGATGTTGCATTCAAACAGAGCTAGCAGCAGCAGGTGGGCAAAGAAGAGTACTAGTACTAGTCAGACTGAGCAGCAGAATTCAAAACAAAACAATAAGAAGGGAAATGCAGGTTGTTCTACCTCTACTAATAAGGTAAAGAGGTCCAGCTCCTCCTCTAAGGTCACGAAGCAGCCGTCACCTGTGTCTAGTCAGCTGTTTCATGATGATTCCCCCAGAACCACCTGCATAAAGACTAGTGCCACTGGCAGTTTAGTCACCACCTCCACTACAGCCAGTTGTATAAACCTGGGGACACCTTCGTTGGTAAAAGTTCTGGTTGGACACTGCGGTCAGTATCAACGTGGGATTTTTATAGCGAATGTCCGTGTAAGCAGCCCAAACAGAAATTACTGCAGTATTTGGAACATTTTTCCTGCCACCACTGTCACTGCCACTGAGAGCATATCCACTCCAGGAAATGTTATTGAGGGAGATAGTTTTCCATTTCCCGGTAGTCACCAGGAAGAAGAGGAAACTGAGCGGGTTTCCACAAAATCTGCTGCTGATGATGATGTTTCCTCCTTGCAAAATTTACAAGAGGTAGAAGTATCTGAGGGATCAAACTCTCCTAAGCTTGATTTGTCCCCTGAGCTTGATTTTTCCAGTGACCTTGATTATTCCCCTGAGCTTAATTTTTCATCTGCTTCCCATAGTACTCCTCCTGTTTCTCCAGTTACACTTGTGTCTTCTATTGACAACTCAACATCTGCCTCCCCAGTTCCAGTTGAATCTCCCAGCCAGGAAGTAGCTGCTAGTGTCTCCGCCACCAGAACCACTGTTACTCCACAATCCTCCTCCATTCCCAGTCCCAACATCCCTGCTGCCATCTTTAGGTCTACTGGTATCCCTTTAATTGTACGTAGAAAGAAAAACCAAAGTGAGGTTGTTTCAGCATGTGAAGATGAAGAAAGTGTCACCTCAGTTTCTTCTTCTCCACCACCTTCCAGAGTCATCCGTCGCTCCAAAGCGTGGGACCATTTTGTGGCAGTTGGCGATGGCTGGATAGAAAAATGTAAGTTGTGTGGCAGGGAAGTCAGCCGTGGGCGACTGTTGGGTCATCTGACCACCTCCGGGATGAACCAACACCTGAACAACTACCACAAGTCTGTGCTGATAAGTGCAGAAGGTGGCAGTACTAGTACGGCATATATCAGTATCACGCCCACCACCAGTAGGCAGCAGGAGAAAGGGCAGGGGGATCATGCCACATCTAGTCCCAGTAAGAGCAGCAGACAGTCACAGCCCATCCCAAAAACAATACAGGCCACACTTGAAGATTTTGGTAGGATTCATTCCACCAAAAATCACACGTCAGGCCAGGAAAATCACACGTCTCATTGCACAGCTCATAGCCATTGGGGGTGCTACTTTTAATTTGATGGGCGGGGAACCCATCCATCAACTTATGGAGGCTGTCACACCCCGATATAAAATTCCATCCTGCACCACATTTAGTAGACGTATAGTGCCTTCACTCTACCGGTCATGAGTTGGACTTTTGAAGGACCTCCTAGGAAAGGCTGCTGGCCAGTCAGTGCACTTTACCACTGACTTATGGGTGCTCCGAGTGGCTTCCTATCATTGATGGCACATTGGTGGCAGCCTAATGTGTTGCAAGACACACAGACAGCAACAACAAGTTTGGGTGCAGTAGCCAAACAGGCAGGGCACTGCTCTTTCCTCCTCCATGCTGAGGTAATGGATCAGCAGCACACCTCAGATAACATTTGCAAAGCACTACAGAACATGATGGCGCAGTGGCTAGGGGAGTAGGCAGGCACACGGGACCAAATGGGGTTTGTGGTTACTGATGGTTCAGCTAACCTGATCAAGGCTCTCCGGGATTGCAGATTTGTGGGTGTGTGCTGCTGAGCACATGTCCTGCATCCAGTAGTGAAGGCTGCTCTCGAGGATGGCAGTAACACTGGAAGGTTGCCAGCACTTCTGGGGTCCTGCTGACAAATTTCTGGCCACTTCCACTGGAGCATCAAAGATAGCCAGCACCTCAGGGAGGAACAGGAAAAGGCAGGCATCCCAGAGCACTGCCTAAAACAAGATGTTGGGACCAGGTGGAACTCCACCTTAGATATGCTAGAGCGTATCCTGGAGCAGAAAAAGGCAATTCACGCCATGTCATGTCACCATTTCATTGACACTAACAGAACACTGGGCAGGGCTGACTGGGCCCTGATGGAAAAAGTCATGACAGTCCTTATGCCTTTCTGCTGTTTGACCGAAATTTTGAGCAAAGAGAACTCTAGCCTGGAAGAAGTTATTCCCCTCTTCAGGCACCTCTCCTTAAAACTGAATGATTTCCTTGTCCATAGGGAACACTTGCCTGGTGCTGATGGTAATATACTTCCCAATGTTGCTGCCCTTCTAACGAGGCTGAAGGAGGAACTGACTCGGCGCATGGAAGAGCACATGGACAATTGTCCTGAGTTAATGCTTGCCACCATGTGCGATCCATGAGTCAAAGGCAAGATGGCACTTACTTCCAATTCACTCACTTCCTGGAGCGAACAATTGATAACGAGGGTGTGTGAGAGGCAAAGGAAAAAATGGATGCAGTCACACGAGGTAGGAGAAGATTCCACAGATGAGCTGGAGAAGTGTGGTGGTCTTCCGGGACCTATCAGTAGCAGTGCCAGTAGCATTTCATCTTGTTCCAGTGGAGCAGCTGCTGCTTTTTATGCTGAGGCAATGGACAGATTATGCTTCGGGCAAAACAACAGCTCCCAATCAGTAGAAAAAGTGCTGAGTTTGTGGTTAAGGCTTACCTTGCGGAACCTTCTTTGCCTCCAAGTACAGATCCCTTGACTTTCTGGGATAACAAGAGGACTGTGTGGCCTACTTTGTGCCTGATAGTCAGGAGTTGCTTTCTTGCCCCCCAACCACTGTCCAGAGTAAGCAGGTATTTTCTGTTACTGGAAATATACTTAGCCCCCAGCGCTCTTAATTGGCCCCCCAGCTCATGGAACAAATTATTTTTTTAAAAGTCAGCCTGCCAAAACTGGGTTACCCTGCTCTCAACTTCGATGCAGATTAGAAGAAAAAAGTACCATAGTAACATAATATGCTGAGAGCTCCAGCTTTCCCAGCTTTAGGACAGTGGTTGGTTGGGCAGAGGACACCCTCCTGACTTGGTGGGACTCAGGGGGTAATTTAAAGTCTACATTGTTGTCCCACTATACAGGTTGTTCAGTCTGGCTCTGCGGTATCTATTTACTGGGTCCTGCCTGCTCCAGTGTTCTGCAGTTTTCTGCTGGCTACAATGCCAGTGTTGCTGTCATCCTGAGTCTGCCTCTCACCAGTCATCCTCAATTGCTGCTGTATCCATGTATTTACTGAGTCTTGCCTGCTCCAGTGTTCTGCAGTCCTGGCTACATCTCTAGTGTTGCTGACATCCTGAGTCTGCCTCACACCAGTCATCCTCAGTTGCTGCTGTATCCATGTATTTACTGAGTCCTGCCTGCTCCAGTGTTCTGCGGTTTTCTGCTGGCTACATCTCTAGTGTTGCTGTCATCCTGAGTATGCCTCGCACCAGTCATCCTCAGATGCTGCTGTATCCATGTATTTACTGAGTCCTGCCTGCTCCAGTGTTCTGCGGTTTTCTGCTGGCTACATCTCTAGTGTTGCTGTCATCCTGAGTATGCCTCACACCAGTCATCCTCAGTTGCTGCTGTATCCATGTATTTACTGATTCCTGCCTGCTCCAGAGTTCTGCAGTCCTGGCTGCATCTCCAGTGTTGCTGTCATCCTGAGTCTGCCTCACACCAGTCATCCTCAGTTGCTGTATACATATAATGACTGAGTCCTGCCTGCTCCAGTGTTCTGCAGTTTTCTGCTGGTTACAACTCCAGTGTTGCTGTCATCCTGAGTCTGCCTTGCAACAGTCATCCTCAGTTGCTGTATCCATCTACTGTCTTAGTCCTGCCTGCTCCAGTGTTCTGCAGTTTGCTGTCATCCTCAGTTTTGTAGTCTAACTCTATTCTAAGAAAAGTCATATGTCTATGAGTCCTGCCTGCTCCAGGCTTCCTGTATGATTTTCGTATTGTTATCTGACGGTACCTCTTTTCGGTGAAAATGGGATAAAGTCAAAGACGGTATCGTCCCAACACCGGATCCCAAAGACATTTGTCACTACTAAACTCACACTCTAGCAAACAAGTGGCAGCGTCAGTAAACTCCTGCCTGCTCCAGGCTTCCTCAGTTTTGCAGTCTAACGCTAATCTAAGAAAAGTCATATGTCTATGAGTCCTGCCTGCTCCAGGCTTCCTCTGTTTTGTAGTCTAACTTTAATCTAAGAAAAGTCATATGTTTATGAGCCCTGCCTGCTCCAGGCTTCCTCGGTTTTGTAGTCTAACTCTATTCTAAGAAAAGTCGTATATATTTATCTACTGAGTCCTGCCTGCTCCAGGCTTCCTCAGTTTTGTAGTCTAACTCTAATCTAAGAAAAGTCATATGTCTATGAGTCCTGCCTGCTCCAGGCTTCCTCAGTTTTGTAGTCTAACTTTAATCTAAAAAAAGTTGTATATCTGTGAGTCCTACCTGCTCCAGGCTTCATCAGTTTTGTAGTCTAACTCTAATCTAGGAAAAGTCGTATGTCTTATATCTACTGAGTCCTGCCTGCTCCGGTCATTCTCAATCTTCCTTCTTCCTTCAAATAGCTACATCAATGCTTCATCTACAGTACCATAAGTCTAAAGCTCCACCTTACACTGTTCTACCATCTTCATTTAGACCCTAGAAAAGTTCCACTTATTTTTATTTATCTAATTTTGATTTTATTGTATTTTTAAAAGCATGGTGAATTCGGCCGAATAATTTGGATTCCTTCCGAATTTTGTCTGAATTGAACAGGTCCTGTCCAAATTTCGGATCGATCCACAATCGATCCCACCTTTCCCCTGTATGTGGAGACCAGTATTTCCAGATATAAACTGGTCTCTTCATAGAGGGAAATGCTGGACAGTGGAACATATACTTGTTCCTTACATTACCATTTAAATTCCTGTTCTGATATAAGAACTATTACATTATTGTAGGCCTGCATTATTCCATGGCTATTAGTACATTATCAGAGCCTATTTAAATATTGTTGCATTAACCTCAAATGAGGAGGTGAGTGAGACAGATGTTTCCCAATCAGAGTGTGAACCGAAGCATATGTTAATTTTGGGTGAATATTTGAAAGTAAGAGCATGATTGTATGTTGCCAAATGGGTTGATCATCCCTCTAGCACTCAAGGGCATAGGTGCTGAACTGCCTCTGGATACATGTTTAACATTGTGGGGGAGCTTCACATTACAACGTGATGGCATTGGCAAGCATTGTTTGTGTGTAGTGGGTATCATGAACAACACAGCAATGGAAGGTTAAAGATGGACAGGATTCGCTGTGCTGTACCCTTCCCATTTGTGCTTATATTGTCTAGTATTTTGTCCTTGTTTGAGTCCTCTCAGTGCTGTGTTGGTGCAATTGTGGGAATGAACGCTGGCCATGTGTTCTGGTGTCACTGTGTTGGGCTGTAGGAGGAATGAAGGTTTGTGTGATATGCGGTTATGGAATGATTCACTTACTTGTAGTGTGGAAGGTGCTATCATCACCAGTGTATGATCCTCCAGGGATCCCCTCAACAGCTGTTGATGACAGGTTCTGTCTGAGCAGGGGCTTAAATGTGATGTGGACAGGGAGACCGCCTCCGGTACCTCAAGTGTGCATGGCAACCTCTACCATTTTCTTTTTCACCAGCTTCTTACAGTCACTCCAGAGCTTCTTGATGGAGTACAGGGTTCTCTGGCATGTGGAGACTGCATTCACCCTGTTCAGCACCTGCAGGCAACCTTCTTTCAAGTTCCCATACCAGCGACCCTCTCTCTCGGGAACAAAATGGTCTCCCGCTACAGGATGCTTTGGAAGAGGACCCTATTCTCTTTGTAGGAGTATTTAGGGTCTCAAAGCCTCTCATCATCAGCTCCAGCCTGGGATGTGTCAAAGCTGTGGCTGTCATGGCCTGCCTCTGCTGACCCTGACTTTGTAGGGTGGTCACCAACATCTACCTCTCATCCCACTGTTGAAGCTGTCCCTGTATCACGGTGCCCGTGATCTTTTTGTTTTTTGTTTCTGTCAGTCTAGTCTGTGTCTTGCTCCCATTGGCTACCGTGTGCTAGTCCCACCCAGTATGATCTTTATATACTGGGCTATGGGCACCCCTCCGGTGCCCTTTCGTGGTGTTCCTGTGCCAGTGCTTATTTCTACTCAGTGTTTCCCAGTGTACCGACTTGGCCTGCCTGACTACTCTGCATATTCTACTGCCCCTGTGTACCGACCCGGATTGCCTGACTATTCTTCTGACGTTCCTGCTCCATGATTCGATCAGGCTTGGTTGATGTTCCTGCTCCATGATCTGACCAGGCTTGGCTGATGTTCCTGCTCCGTGATCCGACTCGGCTTGGCTGACATTCCTGCTCCATGATACGACCCGGCTTGGCTGATGTTCCTGCTCTGTGATTCTACCCGGCTTGGTTGGCGTTCCTGTGCGGTGTCGCCTAGGCGACATTCTGACTATCTGGCAATTGGGTTCATTCCTCCTGCAGAGTATCAGCGGCCAGTCTCCGTTACTGCCTCTACTCAGTGCATGTGTCTGCCTCCGTTACTGCTCCGGCAGTTGAGCTACCGGTTGCCTCCGGTTATACTGTTGCAGAGTACAAGTGTTGTCTCTGTTACTGCTACGGCAGTTTAACTTGGGCCTAGCCTCCGTTTCTGCCTCTGCTCAGTGCAAGTGTCTGCCTCCGTTACTGCTCCGGCTGTTGAGCCACCGGTTGCCTCCGGTTATACTGCTGCAGAGTGCAAGTGTTGTCTCAGTTACTGCTACTGCAGTTTACCTTGGGCCTAGTCTCCGTTACTGCCTCTTCTTAGTGCTAGAGTCTGTCTCCGTTACTGCTCCGGCAGGTGAGCCACCGGTTGCCTCCGGTATACTTCAGCAGAGTGCTAGAGTTGTCTCCGTGATTGCTACGGCAATACCTCATGTGTCTTGGTTCCCAGTGTTGCCTAGGAAGTTCACGCTAATTCTGCTTATCTGGTTTTAGTCGTTACTAGTTCTATAGCTGTCTATATACAGAGAGCCCCATCACAGACCTCTCTGCACATGGGACTATTTACACTCTGAAGATCATTAACCCATGCAAGACCTTGCTTCTGGGAATCCACCTTATCTGCCTGACCTGTGTCAGTATAGACTGTTGTGGACTTTATGTTTATGCTGGACCTGTGTATGCATATGTATATATAACCTGTCGTGTGTCTGTACTATTCTGCTGATATACTACAGGACCTGTGAAGGTTATTTTTATTGCTGTGTTTTTCAATAAAATTGTGTTTTATTCTAAACCACTGTGTCTGTGTGTCAAACAAACCGTTACACCCTGGCCTCTGTGTGCCTCTCCTTGGTTGTGTCCCCCTCAGTCCAGCTTTTCTCCCTCTCCCACTCCTTCCTTGAATGGGCGTGCCCTCTTGAGCTTCCTACTCTCCTTCTCCTCTCCCCATCCCTATCTCCTCGCAATCAAGTACCGACTCACACTCAGGGACTCACACAGGCCCTCACAGACACTCTTGATCACACTCACTCTCTGTCACTCTCCTGCACTCACTGAAACACAATGTCAAAAGAAAAAATAAAGTTGTGCAATGTGTTGTATGCATGTATGGCAAATGTGCAAAGGTGTATTATGTGGCACTATAGGTGTACCAACTCTCTTCACTCCAAATCCTCCTAACTGACTCCAATGTCTGCTTCTCTCTCTCTATCTTTATCACTGTCCTCCACTACTGGGTCCTGTGCTCTAGCTCACCAAAACTTGAAACACAGACAAGGTATGTCAGTTATTTTTTTGTATGTAGATGTATTGTGTTGGTGTGTTGTGATTGGCTGTGAGTTTGAAATTGTGTTGACAATGTTGAGCGATGGCACTGTGCACAACTTGTGTCAAGTCAGTGAAAAGGCGAAAGAGGGAACACATGTCAAGGGGTCCCAAGAATAATTCAGGAGTCAGACCAGCATAGTAAAGATGACAATATATATTTATTAAACAGTACAAACAGAATATTACAATAATATGAGTAATCACAAGCAAAGGCACAAGGAACAGTAGAGGTCCCACTAAAGGTCAGCAACTCTATCAGAAAAAGGAGTCTGCCTAAGCGAGGGAACCTCTACCAGAGACCTGCATGCCCCCTGAAGTCTCTGAATCTGGGAAGGTACTCAGGAAGCTCTGCTAGAGTCAATCTGACACATGGCTGCAGTCGGAGTGAAGGGATCTTCCAAAGAACAGAGATAGGAAGAAACACTGACGCACGCCTGCCGTCAGTTCCAAGGAGCATGAAATCAAACATTAGTCTTAACCAGAGCCACAGGTCTGCACCAGATTGGGTGTCTACTATGCACAAGGAGTAGGCAGGAGAATATTCAGACAGAGCCACAGGTCAGCACCATGATGGATGGTCAGACAAGCTGGGTCATAGACAGAGTAGTAGTCAGCAGGTATACACAGAGCCCAAGGAAACCCAACTGTGTAGAACAACAACTCAAGGGCAACTGAGAATTGGCTCAGTTCCTTCTTAAAGCCCAACCCAGGAAGTGGAGGGGAGGGGATACAGCCAAGCAGTACAAAACAGGATACTGCATCATTCTGCCGCTTCTCGCCCCCATAAAGGACGCATCCCGCAGCAATACGTCAAACCAGTGGGCCATTCCTGCATCAACACGAGCGCCAAATCTAGCTGGCAAGAGGACATGGGCGGCAAATGACGCCGCCAGGCGTGCTCAAACCAGGCATAGTCAGCGACAACTGGGAGGAAGCGACCGTGATATATCGACACCTCCTGCGTACTTGTAAGCAGCATCACTAGAACTAGGTAACTGTCACAACACACCTTGGCACAACTGCCATGATAACACACATGAAACACAGACAGCATGACATTTATGTGAAACATATTACAGCCAAACATCCACCAAAGAAATCAAGCCCCGCTGATGCTGTAGCCCCTGACTCTCCCAAAAGGCAACAAGAGGTGAGGTGGAAATCAAAGAGGAGGAAAACTAGAATGTCACGGTATTCAGGCAAAGAAGGACAGACACAATAATAACATTCAACCACCTTTATTTACAATATACAGCAATAATAGTATTAGCCCACACAGAGCTGCAAACTGTGCTGTGCACTGTACTACTGCCAGCTACCAAGACTAGGAAACAGTTTTGAGTGGAACGCCAGTATGAACAGTATAATACGCGTAAGTACCGCTTTGGTCTCGACACCGGAGGCAACAGGGAGCGGCAGCAGGCCAGAGCCACGGAACACGGAGACTACCGTTCAGGCAATCTAAGAGTGCACGGATCAAGTATGCAGCCAGAGCCACAGGTCAGACAAGCTGGGGACTACACTGAGTGAGTAGTAGCCAGAGCCAAAGGTCAGACAAACTGGGAGCTACACGGAGTGAGTATTAGCTAGAGCCAGAGGTCAGACAAACTGGGGACTACATGGAGCGAGTTAGTCAGCCAGAGCCACAGGTCAGAACCGATGTGGGTAGTCAGACAAGCCGGGGTCAACACGGAGTGGATTCTCAGATAAGCACTGGTCATAACGTAGCACAAGAGAACTAGCAGAAACACCACATAAGGGCAATGACTCCTAGGCCCAAGGAGGTTAATAAAGGAGCAGAAGAAGGCAGAACCCAATTAGGCAAAACAGAATAAGCCCATAAACAGGCATCCGTGCCAGTGCCTGTTTCATGATGTCAGCAATGTGGAAGTAACTGTAATCATGCCGGCTGACACACCACAGAGGAAGGAAGCACAGGATCACTAGGGCCTCCTTAGAGAAACCCAGCTAGAGGCTGAAAGCTCAAGGGCGAGCAAAACACCTAGCTCATCATCACCTTCTTCCTCTAGGATGATCCAGCTCATTCATTGTTACCTCCCCCACCAGTTGATAGCAATTCAGTAGATGTGAGAATGTGGCAGTTCGTGTCCACCCATTGCACACTGTGTGGTGCACTGACAGTGTGGTGTAGAACAATTGCAAGCAGGGCATAAAGCAGCATCTGAGAAGCTTCTATCCCACAGAATATGCTAAGCTGGTGGCAGGGAGGGTTCATCATTATTATTAAACTGTCTGCAAGATTTCACATGTCCTTAGCAAGGAGTGGACAAAGGGCATAGTGACAGCAGCAGCAGTACTTGGTTTCTGGTGGGATGATTTCACATTGGGGACCCTAAGAGTCATGGTGTTTGGTTACAATTATTCCAGGTGTTTGATGGGAGTGCAGACGTGCCTGTTGTTCCCAGTCCTTCCGTATTTACCACACACACACATTGCAGTTGTTGTTGAGAGACACAGTTCCTGCTCTCAAGGGAAAAAATTATATTCCAACAACACACCCATGATTTTGGAGGATGGTCAGGAAAAGAAGCATTATTGGCCAACTTCTTCTTTTCCCCACATATGCCTGAAGTGGTGGGGGCTAGTTGTGGTGCTGCTACTGCCTCAGGCACATCATTGGAGCTAGTATTGGCATGATCCACCAGTATCACGGCTATTGTTTATCCCATTTCCTTGGGACTGCATTAATTACACTGCTGCTTAAACAACTCATAACCAGCAGCAAGAACTGCAGTTGCAAATGCTGCAATGACACCAGGGCATTTGCCAATGGCCAGTGGATATTGGCCACCTTAACATGACCTTCTGGTACTAGGGATATTTCTTTTTCTCAGGGCTTGTCCTTTCAAAACAAATCATAGGCTTACAAAAACAAATCATAGGCTTACAAAAACAGTTTATGGGGGCTTGTTTTTAACAAGCCTGAGTCCTACAATTCACTGATTTCTCAGGGCTTATGATGCTATCAAGCCTGAGTGATAAGAATCTTGTCTGATGTGATTTCTCAGGGTTTGTGATTGTAATGTGCCAAAGTCCTTCAAATCAATTTTTCCTCAGGGCTTTGGCCTAACAAGTTTAAGTCCTACAAATAAATGTTTCCTCTTGGCTTGGGACTCTAACACCTAAAGCCTACAAATCATCCTCTACCATGTCAAGTATCAGTCTGCCCCGGTCAGAGTTTACATCAGGCTGTCCCTGTCTCTATCACGTTACATACAATTTTTTTATTTTATTTATTTATTTGTTATTAACTGTCTCCACAATCCCAGTCAGCAAATCTCCCCAAACAAAATTCCTTGTGCAACTGATTATTTCCACAGACTCCACCAACACAGACCCCTTTTATACCATGTTTTATTTTTGAATATTTATTTACTGTCTCCCCAATACCAGTAAACTAACCCCCACCCCCCAAAAAAATCCCCTTTCAACTGAATCTTTTCCCACACTCCACCAACTCCATGTTTCACCCAGCCATTATTCGCCGATTTTGGTTTGAGGCAAAAAATTTTGGCCATCTCTAGTTACTAGATCAAATATATCTGTGCTGTCAATAAAATGTTGCCAGGGCAAAGGAATATCAGCTTGCCATAGTATTCTAACTAACCAAAGTGTTAATCGTGCTAACCAATATACGTTATATACATCAGTGTAGTATCCACTATATAATAAAGATAACATTAATTTATATTCAATGATTTATCTTTCCTTTGACAAAGATATTGTTTAATAATCATATGATGTTTAAAAATACTTGTCTTTTAGACATTGGGGGAGATTCACTAAGGTGAAATAAATAGGTGATAAAGTGGAGATGACTTCTCCAGTGATAAGATGCCTCCAATTTTGAGATCCTAGTGCATAGGCTCCAAAGAATAACATAAAAAATGGTGAAGAGATATCACTGGAGAAGTCGACTCTACTTTATCACCAATTTATCATGCTTTAGTGAATAACCCCCAATATATTAATTCCCTTTGAGTATTTATATATATATTCCATCCTTGGTGGTTAATTTTCTTAAACTTAGCTGTTAGGTTGTCGAGGATTTCAATCTACTCAGTGAGTGGCTGAACGGAGTGTTTAAAAATAGAGCCAAAGTCAGCATCCTTTGTATACATTGTGACTGTGGTCAAGCTATGGTGAAAAGCATGTCAGTTAGCCAAGGATCCAACTATAATGTCGGCATCTTGTTTTATAAGACTAATGATTTTTTAAATTTGTTCCTTTTTATTTTTTATGTGTCTTGGGCTATGTTGGAGATAAAAGGCATTCCTGTAGCAGAATGAAACACCAAACCCAAAATGTGTCATAACTTTTGACTGAACATCATAGTGTTGCATAATGTGTGCACTGGTTTATTCAGCTATTTAGAGTCTTCTGATAGTGTCAGTCATGCTTCTATCCTGATGGTATTTCTCTATTCTGAGCTCTAGCTAGTGAGAATTGGCAATAACAGCATAAGTGTCACAGTGGTTGTTCAAACTGGGAGATTCATCAATACAGTAATTTATGCTCTACCTCCTAGAAAGAAGACATATGTGTATATATATATATATATATATATATATATATATATATATATTTTTTTTTTTTTTTTTTAAATATACTATACGATCTGAGGTATATTTCTTATACTGTTCAGCAGGATCAATACTTGGATCATTTAGAACAGGGTTATCCACGTTCAGTCTTCAAGGGCCAACAACAGGCCAGGATTTAAGGTGAGTTAATCAGTGGCTCATTAATTTTGACTGGATCACTTTTGCTTAATCAGGAAAATCTTTAAATCCTGGCCTATTGGTGGCCCTTGAGGTGGCCCTTGGACAGCCCTAAGTTAGAACACTTTGGCAAGCCAGTAACTCTTTGCCTTGAGAGCATCTTATTCAAAGTACAGACATATTTGACCTAATAACTCTATATATGAGTAATTGATACTCTTTGAGTACCAGCTTAACTTTGGATAGGCTAAAACAATATATATAGCTGATCTTTAATTGTCCACATGACACCACATATATGTTATTTATTAGGGATGGGCAAAAAATTTCACCTCAAACTGAAGTCACACTTGCCATGCACTTGCCTGCTTTCCCCATGCTCATTTGATTTTTGCCCAGACAAGAAATAGCAACATGCTTAGCTTTTGGATCCTGAGCGAAGTATCTTCATACTATAGACTTCATGGACTGAGGGGTTCCTGAAGGACTGCTACTACTACTACTGGGACTAGATGCTGATGCAATTCTACTGCTACTACTACTAGGTGTCAAAGGTGCAGAGGCACTTATCATTGATAAGGCTGTGCATATTAATAACCTTTGTCGCTGTTGTTGTTTTTGCTGATACTTACGCAAAACAAATGTGTGCGGATGAGTGGGACACCGACAGGATAACTGTGTACTTTTTCCCATCTTTGCTTGTCCAGGGTCAGAGTTTCCAATGGTTTTCTCAAACAGTTTATAGACAGACACAGTGCTCCTTTTCAGTAGTGGAAGATTGAGCTTTTGCCTTTCTTCTAACTTTCTGTCCATGTCATCATTTCTCTCACTTTCAACTTCATCTATATATGAAGAAGAGTAGAATACTGGAGGGATATATTCGAGATCTACATCATCATCATCAGCAGCATCAGTCATTGTTAGGTCACCCTCAGCATCACCTGCAGCTTCTTGCCCACTATCCTTATTTTCCTCTAATCTTTTAGAGGTGTCAAACAATTTATATTTACTTTTACATTCACAATTTTCATTTTGAGCACGGGTATTTTGGTGTCTGTTTGTCTCAATATTAGATGTATTATGCCATCATCAACACTAGAATGCGACTCATTGTCATCTTTAATGTTCTTCTTATAGTGGCATTGGCACTGGTGGTGGTGGAACATTTGGTGGGACATCCATAAACTGCACCCTACCCTGAAGGAGAAGGATCATCGTCATTTATTGCATATGCTGCAGCAACCATGGCTGCAGTCAGTTTTTGAACTACCACTTTACTCCCATGTGCCTGCACTACTCTACCTTTCCCCTTCCCCCTGCCACTTGTACTTTTGCTCAACTACTGTGTGTGCTTTTACTCTAAAGTACACAACAAAACTGATGGAGTGTGATGTCTTGCCTTGGCCCTCAAACAATACTGTGTACCGGTGCTAGGAAACTTAATATAGTTAGACCACTGCGTGAATGGAGTGCTAGTCTATCATAAAAATATGAGAATATAATTACAACAGCTTAATAAAATGTCCATTACAAGTCATATGAAGCATGTGGCCAAGCTCCCCAGTACACTCTTGTTGGGTCATATGATGAAGCTGATTCCCCAAATGCCTCAGATCCGAGTGGCGATAATATGTAAAACAAAGAAGAAAGGGAGGGGAAGTGCAAACAAACAGTGCCCTCTGTGTGTAGTAGTAAATGCAATAGTTATCCTCTCTATTTTATCAGAGTCTATCCAAAAAAAAGAGAAACTGATAACTAAAAAACAAAATCAACAGCTTCTTTACCAAGACTTCCCCAGCACAGAGACAATAACAGCAAGATCAGCAAGGAAACTGCTTGGACTGCAGCTGCCTGTGTCTTTCAAATCAAATCAGTCAGACAGAATGTTGGAGTATTTGGGGTCAACATCCTTTGTTCCCTTCTCACATCACCAGAATCAACACAGATAATAACAGCAGATGCCTGCATCTTTCAAATCAAATCAGTCAGACACAATGTTGGGGTATTTGGGGTCAACCTCATTTGGGGTCAACCTCATTCCCCCAGCACAGAGATAATAACAGCCTGATCCAGAAGGAGCTTGGATCACAGCTGTTTGTGTCTTGCCAGTCAGTCAGTCACACTGAATTTTGGGGTATTTGGGGTCAACCTGCTTTCTCCTTTCTTTCCCCCAGAGTGCACCAGACTCTCCTAATACAGAGAACAAATGTCTTACCTAAAAGACTCCCTAAACTAAGCTTCAACTCCATTTAATTTGCCTGTCTTATCTATCTCAAAATGTGTTGTCTCTCTTCATTTCACAAACACAGAATTGCATGCTGTGATAGGACACCCTTCTATATGCCTGCAGGAAAAGAAGAGAAAATGTTCATGTGGTAGGGAAAAATTCAGTCAATGTAATGAGTTAGTCATGTCACTGGTATTCAATTGCCTTACCAACAGAAACAACAACAAATGACTTTTAGCCAAACGGTCATCATGTTCTCAGGAAAATCACACAAATGCACCTGCACTCTCCTTTGGTTTCACAACCTTTAAGATGAATACAAAGAAACAAAACACATATATTCTTTTTTTAAAAACAAAAGACTCTCAAAGATCAAACCAATCTCAATCCTAAAAACAGGATACAGTTCCCTTTCCGTTCTTTCTTTGACTTGAAGCTTCTCTAAACGACCCAGATTCCAGACATGCAGCTTGTAAATTGAGACGTCGGACAGGTTCTCCAAATATATAGATAAAAACAAAAGAAAAAACAGCGCTGTCCACTCTGAGTGTAGTATGTTAAACTTCACAAAAGTCAACCGATATAGGATATAAAACAGCCCCTCTTCAGGGTACTCACATTTTCTAGAGGCCAATCTGCCTCTGGATGTAATCGCCTCGACTGGATCTGACTTCCAGTCACAGTCTCTCTCCTTCGCCTCTCAGCTGTATGCTCTTCTCTCTTCTCCTTGCTTCAAATAAGCACTCTGCCCCTCCCTTGGAAGAGCTATTCCCAGGGCAACTATATAGCCCTTGCACCTATTGTTTATCCAAATATTACAATTGGCAGTGTATAGCCACCTTTAGAAATGGCTAGTTTTACCAAGACAATGGAGGGGGTAGAGGAAGAAAGCACAAAAACAGCTACAAAGGAGCATTGAATATATCAAAAAACATACAAATTTATAAAAAAATTTTTACAGCTGTTTACCGGGTGACACCCTTTCAAATTAAAACAGCATCATATATAACAGTATATAAAATCTCCCTACACGTTTCGTAACGCACAGCTACTTTCTCAAGGGAAAAGAAATTTACAATGTTGCACTTACCAGTCATTTATAGATTCACTCTCTTCTACATCCTATCAAAGGAGAAACCTTACTTCCGGTTTTCCAAACTGGCGCTAAACAACACCACCTTAGCCTACTTCCGACTCTTTCCCTTCCGGATCATATCACCTACCTGCGTTCCACTCCTGGAATGCACATCCCATTTCATCACTTCCAAAATACCGGCTATATCCATCTTCATACAACATACAACATACCATTCTATCCCCGCCTCTACATTCCCAACTTCTCTACATCCTTTCTTCCTCAACTCTATCTATGCCGATTTGTAGTCTGCATTTGTAGTCTCAGTTGGCGTACGTTATTCCTTACGGCACTAAGCACTGGCTCACAATATTTTGCAGTCTCCGGTGGGCATTCACTTTGGCTGCCTTCCTCCTATGTTGCCTTAGCCAGTTCTACTCTGGCTTCACCTGTTTCATATATACCAGTCGCTGTTGTTACTCTCTGCGTAGAGAGCTACCATTGTAACTTGTCCTGTGTCAGTTTACCGTTTATCTGTATGCTAGACCCGCGAGGGTTACTGTTATTCATTGTGTCCAAATAAAACTGTATTTTACCAAAACCTTCCGTTTCTGAGTGTACTGAACCGTAACAGTACGAAAGGGCCATGACTTCAGACGGTACAGGTGACGGTAATGCACAAAGTATCCACTGGAGGATGGATTTACATGAGCAGCGTTTGGACCAGTTGGTGTTGACTGTTCAAACAATTCTTGAGCGCACAGCACACTTGGATAAACCAGTACCAGTCCCGGTGGTCTCCCCCATTTCAACACCGGGTGCTCAGTCCTTGTTGCAAAATAACTCAAACAGTAGGTTGACTGGTACAGCCCCACTACCTCTAAGGTACGATGGCGAACACACTCTGTGCAGAGAGTTCATAAATCAGTTGGAAATCTTCCTAGAATTAACCCCTCAAGCCTTTCCTAGCGACCGCAGTAAGGTGGGCTTCATGATTTCATTGCTGATGGGCAGAGCTCTGGCTTGGACAAATCCATTATGTCATTATGGAACAATGAGGCGCTGGTGGCAGCATTTGCACAAGGACTATGCGAACGCATTAAGGATGAAACGGCAGCCCGAGAACTGCCAACTGATCTTGACAAGTTTATTGATTTCTCGATTTTGATCAATTCCCGTATTAGGGAACGAATGTCAGCTAAGGACCGTAAGCAGAGGGCCAGAGAAATGGGAATAGCAAGACCAAGCTTCCTATCCATGCCTCCCTCACCTCCCAAGCCTCCTGAACATACTGGTGAGAATAGTGAACCTATGCAATTAGGGTTTACTAGATTGTCTAAGGAGGAATGGGTGCATCGCCGTAGACAAGGCCTCTGTTTATATTGTGGCCTAGCTGGTCATTTGCTTCGTTCATGCCCTACATGGCTGGGAAACGAACGCACCTAGGGTACCTTGGCAGACAGGCCCTAGGTGGCGTTCAGCAGTCCCTAGATCCAACTAGTCAGAAGCCTACTATTCAGGCTGTACTTTCCTGGGTAGAACTCACAGTGGAAGTTCTGGCTCTAGTTGATTCCGGTGCTGCCGGATATTTTATGGACTAGCTATTTGCTGCCTCGCACAAAATTCCACTGGTGGAGAAAGAGTCTCCTTTGGCAATAGAGGCCATTGATGGCAGGCCGTTGGTACCTGCCCAAATTACTATGTGTAATGTTTTTTTGACACTCAGACCAGTAGGTAAAATAAAACAACGTTTATTGAATGAAAATAAGTGCAAATAATCACCCTCTACAGGTGACAGCAGCAATTGCAAAGTGAATACACTAGTACACAGAGATTCACTATACTGAATAGAAGGCACACACAAAATGGTACAGATAATAGTGAACTGGTCACTAAAGGGTAAATGAGAACAATCAGTCCGTCTCAGCTGTGGGATTTGGCACGCCCAAATGGTGTAGTGATAAACTGAGAATATGTGCCCAGCACAGAGTTCATGCAATGGAGGAAAGTAGGTGTTCAGTGACCAGCATAAGCTTAGCAGAACAGTGACCCAAACATAGCCCCCGGGGGCGTTCCCAATGAGACAACTGATACTGCAAGTGCGAGAGCATGTAGCCCCCACGGGCATAATCGGAGAATAGCCTGAGATGCAAAGCTTGCGTTTAGCCCCCACGGGCGTATAACTGGAGAACAAAGTGAGCACAACACGAGCCAATAGCCCCCACGGGCGTAGACATTCGGAACCTGCAACAGCTTGGAGCCTAACCTTGCTTTCTCTCAGAACCAATAGCTGCAATGGATACCTCCGGTAATCAACGTAATACCGAGAGCCTAAGGCACCCAACCAGACTGACAAGACTTGACTACTCTGCAGTTGTATATAGGAGTCGCCGTCCACGTTAGCGGCCAACTCAGCAGAAGTAGACCAATAAGGTAAAGGCTCTATGACTGGAATGGAGGTTCGGCAAGAGAGAAGCGGCACTGCAAGGGTTAAAGGGTACGTTTAAATCTCCTAGGCTCGGTATGGTAACTAAGCTCTGCAAGCGTATGGAGGCTTGGTACAAGGAGCACAGCTCTGCAAGTCAGCAAGGAACTCTGCACTGGAGAAGGGTTACACCGGAGTGTAATGGTCACACTGCATCAGCACTCAGCACAGCAGGAGTCAGAATGTTGCGGCGGCGACAACAGGCAAACACAGGTCGCTGGAACAGGCCGTGGTCGATCACAAAGCAGGAAGTCAGCCAAGCCGGGTCGTAGCACGTAGGAGGTTCTCAGACAAGCCGAGTCATAGCACGTAGGAGGTTCTCAGACAAGCCGGGTCAAACACGATCAGGAACAGTGGAGCGTAGTCAGGACAGGCCAAAGTCAGTACACAGGAATCCGGATACAGGAACACAGCAACAGCAAGACTGGCTCAGAAACACCACGAAAGGGCATCTGACAGATGTGATAGTCAGGTATAAAAAGGTCACCAGGGGGCGGGCCAAACCAACTCAGCAAATCAGAGTATGAGAGTGACAGGAAGATCACAGGCACTGTGATACTATGGAAACGATACCATTATCCTTGCGCATTGGGGCACTACATTCTGAGGATGTAACAGTTTTTCAGACACTCAGACAGAGGGTTAGGATAAAATACAATTTTATTAGAGCAAAAAATAATAACAAGCTTGCCCCCTAGAGGCAGTACTGTGAATAGCAGATAATAGGCTACATATGCCTTCAGAAAATCAGGATACAGAACAAGGAATATATATCTTAGTACAGATACAGAGCAGGCAAAACAGCGACTGGAGACAAATGGTTAATTACAAGGGTAATCAGTCTCAAATGTGGTGTTAGACACGCCCTTGGTGAACAAGACTGCAGTAGGTGCTAGATCATACAACACCTTAAGTCCATTAAATGTGTAACGCTGTTGATAAGAGCTGCGACTGAGACTGAAGCTGAAGAGTAGTTGTTTGGTAGCCCCCACAGGCGTATAACAGAGACCAACAGTTTTGGGATCGCTTGGGCCAATAGCCCCCACGGGCGTAACAGAACCAACAGTATTGGAATTGCTTGAGCCAATAGCCCCCACGGGTGTAACAGAGACCAACAGTATCATGATAGCTTGAGTTAATGGCCCCCACGGGCATATACCGGAGACCAGCAGTATCGTGATAGCTTGAGTTAATAGCCCCGACGGGCATATACCGGAGACCAACAGTATTGGAATCGCTTGAGCCAATAGCCCCACGGGCGTAACGGAGACCACCGGTTGCTGCACTGCTTGCGCCAATAGCCCACGGGCGTAATGGAGAACTACTGCTCTGCAGATGACTATGAGCCGCTGACTACCGAGGCCCACAATGCGGCCGGCTCGGCAGAAGCAGAGTATAGGCAAAGGCTTAGCAAGGGTTAAAGTGGCAGCGAGGTAGAAGGAAGCAACACAAGTGATCGGAGGCTCACTAGTAGCGATACGGCACAGCAAGTGTCAATGATACTCAGCTATACTTCACAATACAAGGAGAACGGAAGGCTCAGCTCAGGAGATGCTGCTCAGCAATGGTTAACACAGTAATCTCGAGAGGCTCAGATCCACCCACTGCAGCGATCAGAATGTCGCCGACGAAACAACAGGAGCTGTAGACTGGAGCGGCAGAAATCTGGAACAAGTCTAGGAGCAAGTAGTCGATCAGGCCGGGTCAGGACACGGAGGGGATTCGCAGACAAGCCGGATTAGCAATGAGCAGGAACATCAGCCAGGCTGGGTCAGATCATGGAGCAGATTCGCAGACAAGCCAGATCAGCAACAACCAGGAAGTCAGCCAGGCCGGGTCGGATCACGGAACAGGAACACAGGAGCGTAGTCGGTACAGGCCAAGTCGGTACACAGGAGATCAGGAACTCTGGAACACAGCAACAGCAATACTGGCTCTGAAACACCACGAAAGGGCACCTGACAGGTGCCAATGGCCAGAATAAAAAAGGTCACCAGGGGCGGGACAACACAGCTCAACCAATCAGGGAGCAGCACAAGTGAGAGTGACAGAAAAGATCACGGGCACCGTGATAGAGGAACAACAGTTCCAGATTATCCGTTCCCCTCACCATGCCGTGATCCTGGGGTTTCCTTGGTTACATTTGCACAACCCCAGGTTCAACTGGCAGACTTGCGAAATTACAGCATGGTCTGAATTCTGTGACAAACATTGTATTTCCCACCCCACTAGGATTATGTGTACCTCTCCCTCAGTGCCATCTGAATACTGCCAATTCAGTGACGTTTTCAGTAAGGGAGAGGCCAGTGCACTGCCGCCGCATAGGGCTTGTGACTGTGTTATTGATCTGCCTCCTGGTGCCGTTCCTCCTCGGGGTCGTGCTTACCCGTTGTCTTGCTAGGAGAATCAGGCCATGGAGGAGTACATTTCAGATGCCCTAAAAAGGGGTATTATCAGGAAGTCATCCTCACCCACGGGGGCTGGTTTCTTCTTTGTAAAAAGAAAAGTGGCAAACTACGCCCATGTATTGATTATCGTAGACTGAACAAACTGATGCCTAAAAATGCTTATCCTATACCACTCATTACGGAGCTGTTTGACAGATTGAAGGGCTCCTCCATCTTTACCAAGCTAGATTTGCGGGCTGCCTATAACTTGATAAGAATGAGGGCCGGTGATGAGTGGAAAACAGCGTTCAATACCAGATCAGGGTATTATGAATATCTGGTAATGCATTTTGGGCTATGTAACGCACCCGCAGTATTAAAATAATTTATTAATGATATCCAAGTGACATGCTACAGTCTTGTGTAGTTGTTTATCTTGATGATATTCTCATACATTCGTCCAGTTTGTCGCAACACATCAAGGATATGACCGCAGTGCTGCTCAAACTCCGTGAGAATAAACTCTATTGCAAAATCAAGAAATGCAAATTCCACAGGCCCCTGGTGCCTTTTCTGGGCTTCGTTATTTCTAAGGATGGCATTGCGATGGACAAGGATAAGCTGGCGGCAGTCCTGCAGTGGCCACGTCCTAAGGGGCTCAAGGCTATCCAACGCTTTCTCGGTTTTGCCAACTATTATAGAAAATTCAATAGAAACTTTTCCATGATTGTGAAAACACTGTCCGATTTGACACACAAGGGTGCAGATCCCTCCCAATGGTCTCAGGAAGCTGAACAAGCTTTTGTAACACTAAAATCCACTTTTGCTTCTGCTCCTGAACTGTCCCACCCCAATCCCTCCCTTCCATTCACTTTGGAGGTCGATGCCTCTGAGACCGGGGTAGGGGCAGTATTGTCTCAGCGCCTGGACCCTGAGAGTATGTTAAGGCCTTGTGGATTTTTCTGTAAAAAATTGTCTAGTGCTCAGAGCCACTACAAGATTGGGGACAGAGAGCTTTTGGCAATTATCCTTGCCCTCAAAGAATGGCGACACCTGCTTGAGGGTACCAGAACCCCAGTACTGATCTTGACTGATCATAAAAATTTAATGTACCTTTCTGAGGCAAAAAGAATGCCCTCTCGACATGCTAGATGGGCCTTGTTTATGTCTTGCTTTCATTTTATTGTATCCTATTTGCCTGGTTCCAAGAATGTTAGGGCAGATGCCCTGTCTAGGCAATTCAGCCCTGACACAGAGAGAGATGAGACTCCAGTACCTATTATTCAGCCTGATGGCATTTTAGCTACCTTGCGAACCAGTATTACTTTGCCTCTGGGGGAGGAGATTCTCGCTAACCAAGCTACTGCACCACCTGATACCCCAGTAGGCAAATGTTTCGTAGCCGAACCCTTCCATACCCGTCTAGCTGAAACCTCTCACGCATCTCGTGCTGCTGGGCACGTTGGCAAGAATCAGTTTATCTGGTCTCTCTCACAGTTGTTCTGGTGGCCTTCCTTGCGTGCTGACTGCACCGCATTTACAGTAGCTTGTTCGACGTGTGCCCCTGCCAAATCCCCTAGACACCTCCCGGTGGGCCTGCTCCAACCTATACCCAATGGTGAACGTCCTTGGTCTC
Organism: Rhinophrynus dorsalis; assembly: GCA_037306005.1. Classification (NCBI taxonomy): domain Eukaryota; kingdom Metazoa; phylum Chordata; class Amphibia; order Anura; family Rhinophrynidae; genus Rhinophrynus; species Rhinophrynus dorsalis. The sequence goes on from CM074724.1 coordinate 135,694,314, forward strand.
ATGTCTCGATCGACTTTATGGGGGAATTACCGGTGTCTAGGGGATATTCCTTTATTTTGATGGTAGTCGATAGATCCTCTAAGATGGCACACTTTGTGCCTCTTCCTGGACTTCCCTCTGCCCAGGAGTTGGCGATGGTATTTGCCAGAGAGGTGTTCTGGTTGTATGGCGTACATAAGGTGCTGGTGTCTGACCGTGGGAGACAATTTGTGTCTAGGTTTTGGAGGGCATTGTGTCAGCAGATGGGCATACAGTTATTATTTTCTTCTGCATACCATCCCCAGACCAACAGAGCCGCTACGCTGTTTTGTGTCCGATCATAATGATAATTGGGCCGACCTGTTGCCATGGGTGGAGTTTGCCAGGAATTGTGCGGTTAATTCATCCTCCGGGAGCTCCCCATTTCTCATCAACTACGGGACTCATTTCAGACGCAGCAAATTCCAGCTCTGGATGGAGCAACTCCGTTCCACTTTGGCACAGGTACAGAGGACCATCAGTGCTTTGTTCCAGCGTTATCAGCGTCAAGCTAATCGCAGACGGTTGCCAGCGATCTCCTTCCAGGTTGGGGACAGGGTATGGCTATCCTTAGTCTTAATCTGCAGACTCCATGTAATAAGTTGGCTCCCCAGTTCGTTGGTCCCTTTAAAGTTATTCGCAAAATTAACCCTGTGTCGTATGCTCTGGACCTCCCAGCATCCATGCGGATTAATGTGTTACACGTATACTTGCTGAAGCCTCTGGTATGCAATCGGTACACTACTACTCCTGTGGTTCCTGGTCCTGTTCGGGTGCAAGGTCAGGAAGAGTACAAAGTCCAAAATATTATTGACTCACGTAGATTCAGAGGAAAACTACAATATTTGGTTCTTTGGAAGGGTTATAGTCCTGAGGAGCGTTCCTGGGTTGATATAAAGGACCTTCATGCTCCCAGTTTGCAGTGTAGTTTCCATGTCAAGTATCCTCAAAAGCCTGGCCCCTCTTCTCGGAGAGGGGTCTTTGAGAGGAGGGTACTATCACGGTGCCTGTGATTTGGGCAACATTTTGACATGGTTACTTCCTGATGCCTCTTTATTGGCTACAATGTCTTGCTCCCCCCAGTGACAGCCTTTAAAAACCTTGGGCAGTCACTTATTGTGACGAGAGATAAAGACAGGAATTACATACGTTACATTCGGGTCCAAAGCTGGATTCCCCCTATTACCCTTGGGGTGACTAATACCAAGGGTAATTAAAGTCAGAGATGCTCAACTAGGAACGAACCTGCAATACAAATTTGCAGGCTCTATAGGAATGGTGTCCTACCTAGGATGCAATCTCTTTTAGCCCACTAGTGCCTTTCACAGAGAGGAAATATCCTAAAGCATATCATATTGGTCCTGCCATTACAGCAGTCCAACCACAAAATGCCAGGAAATTCCTCTCTGAATAAGATAAGCAGCCAACCCCAGATGTACATTTTGTCCTTGTTGGGCCTCATCAGTTAGGTGTAGCTGATCTCTCTAAGCGCTGTGAGCAAGGGGTCCATTGCTGGATTCCCAATATTACCATTAATACGGGAGCTTGATACTATGCCTACCGGTAAAACAGCTGATAAGGAAAAAAAAATCACAGAGCGACAAACCCAGCTATTCTATAGCTGGCCCAGTACATGGCTCATCAAGCGTTGGTGCCCAAAACTCATGTAGCGGCCAAATGCTCGTTGTTGATTTTTGTTCCCATAAATTATGCTAAATAATGTGAATTGTGTGACCATCAGAGGAAAAAAGCCAACTCTCTTTGTCTGACACATTGTCAAACAACGTGAGTGAGGTCAAAACAGTCACCCTCCCCCCACCTCCCATACACTAACCCTTCACTATTGATAACATGACACTTAAAAAATACTACCCCTAACACTATCCTATCCTAAACCCAGAACTGTAACACTTACCTGTCATTCACTGTGTGTCTTCTCCACTCTTCTTTCTTCTCTTCTTCTTCTCTTCTTTTTTCATTACATCTTAAAAAAAATCCAATTAGAGTTTGTGTTAAAATAATATCCCCAAGAGATGCCACAGTTAACTTTTTGAGTGCCAGAGGAGTGCCACTCAAAGGGTTAAAATAATTGTGGCATTTTTCTTCAAAGTAATTGTTGTCTTAGCCTTTTTTTGTTAAAAAATGCATTTTTATATCAAAATGATCCAAATTTCTGATAAATGGCCGCTGCCACCACCGCTGACTCCTCTGGCAGTGGAAGGCATGCTTACAGTCACAGACCCCCCATTCAATACATACCAGGCCATTGCCAAAGTCCCACTGAAGAAATTTTGAACAGAGACTGGCTTTTATATGTCATAAAGATTGGCAGCCTCCAATTGGCTGGGATGTGTGCTTACACACCTCCCAGCCAATCTGCTTCTAGTGGGGAATGACAAAACCTGCTAGAAGGTGATTGGTTGGATGTGCATAAGCACACATCCCAGCCAATTGGTGGCCGCCAATAATTTTGAACAGAGACTGGCATATAAAGTCTCTTTTCAAAATTCCCTCAGTGGAACTTGGGCAACAACCCAGTATGTAATGAATGGGTGGTCTGTGACTGTAAGAATGCCTTCACCGCCAGCAGAGCCATCGGTGGCGACAGTGGCCATTGATCAGCAATTTGGATACGTTTTTTACAGGCAATATAAGAATTTTTTTTTTTTTTTTTTTTTAAAGGCTTAGGCAACCTAGTACTTTGAAGAGAGATGCCACACTTCTTTTAACCCTTTGAGTGCAGGAGAGGTACTTCACTGGTTAACGATAGCATCTCTTCGGGTCATAAGCTGATTTTAACATGAACTCTGGATTTTTTTTAAAGATTTTAGTGAAGAACGAAGACAGAATAGAGAATATTAAAGAAGAAGATGGACAGTAGCTGTCCAAGGTTCTGAGGACCCGACTGGACATCAGGATTAAAAGTCAGTTTTTATTTTTATCTTGGAAAATTAACCCTATGAGTGCCAGTGGGGTATGCAATGCTGTACAATGCGTTGCATACCCCGTGGAACTTATACGGTTAATCTTCTTTTTGTTTTTAAGCACCAGTGTGTGTTAGAAACCAGTTTGCTAACACACACCGGTGGTTTTCAAAACACATTAGGGACTCTGAACCTCCTTTTCATGGCTCAGTTTTTGCGGCATAAAAAGTGCAGTTCTTAATGTGAGATGTGGTGTCCAAAAGGCTGCATACCCCACTGGCACTCATAGGGTTAACTCGACTAAGTTAAAAAAAATTCCCTGACATCACCTTAGATATCACCCTAGATCGTCCTTGGACACTTTCTCTGGTAAATCGCCCTTCTGACTAGCCCACCTGAAATGCCTCCACTTTAAATTATCAGAACTCACTCTTGTGGATACCTGGAGATTGACCAACCCAAAGAGAAGGATTTTACTTTCTTCTCTCCCCCACAAAACTCCTACAGCTGAATTTGTTAATCTGTTAATTGTAACGGAAGCTGAGAAGGGACCGCGTCGACTTCTGCTGTCGTTCCCGGGTCTCTCCTTCTCGACTCCGAACTGGCGACGTCGGATGCACCGGTCGAGGTATGGACGGTCACTGGAAACAGTCGCAGGATTGCTGGAAACAGGGAAGCATGGAAGAGTCCACGTCGCCGCCTGACAGTCCATGAAGTTAGGTCGCAGGAAACTGTCAGCAGGCGGTCGATGATTCAGGATACTTGGCGCAGATGGGTATCAGAGTGGACACTTTAGACCATAAGCAATACAAGACTCCAGGACTCCTTGTTCACTCCAAACATAACTCACTTTATTGACACAAACCACAGATATTTATACACTGATGGCTGAAACCAGATACAAAAGGGCATGATCCAATCATAATACATCAGACAAAGGCCAACAAAAGATGGTCTTAACAGATACAATGACTCAGACATGATTACATTTCAGATACAAAAGGGTTTGATTGAACAAAGACTTGAGGGCTTGAACTAATTACCACATGGCAGGGGGTCTGACTGCAGTTCACAAAGGCTTAATTAACACACAGCAGGGGGTCTAGCTACAGTACACATAGTCAAATGGCTGGAGTGGCTGCAATACACATTTTAGGCTATGTAAGATATTTGCATGCCTATTGCAGGGTTTTGAGTGACCCAGCTTTGACCTCTTGCCCCCGCCGCTGAACGTTTGATCCGGTGGCGCTGATCGCACACCGTGCTGGTCCCCGCCAACTGGTAATCGGTGAGTGCGTAAACCCTCAAACATACTACATACAATAACTAAAACGTTCGCCATACATTAAACATAGTATGTGATCCAAAGTCTATGAATTTAAGTCTTTCTCTTAGGGAACAGCTGTACAGTTTGTATGCCAAGGTACAGCACATAGTCCAAATGGTAATAAATGTCCATCGTCTTTGGATAAATAGTTTGAGGTCCAGACAAGGCTCAAGTAACGGATAAGATCCGTTACATTCATCTCCCAATTCCTTATTCAAAACCTGGTGGCCTCTAAAATCGAGACATGGTCTGACCACTTGCCGGTGTCTATCAGCCTGAACATCTCTGAAATGGCTTCTCAATAAATCCCTTCTACAGGATGCAAAACTATCCTCCTCCAATTCTGCCCAGTTGGAGAACTATTTCCTCCACAATACCTCCCCAGAGACATCAGATCCCATTATATGGGAGGCCAACAAATGTGTCATACGAGGACACTTTATCAAGGCGAGTGCGATTAAATAACAAGAATGCTTACAAAACATGCACTCTATTTTGAATGAGATCCAGCTCATTGATTCGAGACACAAAACAACATTGTCGCAAGAGGATCTTTCTACCCTGACCTGACTAGGAGATTATTTAAATAATTTTTTTGAAATTCCAAATAGCTACAGGCTATGTTTGAAACAAATTTAGACAAACATAGGTGGTAACAAGTGTGATAAAACTCTAGCTAGACTTGTCAAAGTCTGCAGACAGGCCTTATTTGTCCCATAAATTCACAGATCACCCACCACATTAACTAAGTCCTATCCTGATATCTCTAATGACTTGTGGATTTCTATTAGTGTTGAGCGAGCACCCCGATGCTCGGGTGCTCGGGTGCTCTGACCGAGCACCCCCTGAGGCTCGAGTGCTCGGCCGAGCACCCGAGCCCCATTGAAATGAATGGGGCGACACGAGCATTACACCATGCACCCCCTGCTCTGATGAGGGGAGGGTGCCTGGTCAATGCCCCCCTTCATCTCCGCTATGCCCTCTTCATCTCCGAATGCCCCCTTCATCTCCGCAATGTCCCCCTTCATCTCCGCTATGCCCCTCTTCCACAATGTCCCCCTTCATCTCCGCTATGCCCCTCTTCCACAATGTCCCCCTTCATCTCTGCTATGCCCCTCTTCCACAATGTCCCCCTTCATCTCCTCTATGCCATAGAGGAGATGAAGGGGGACATTGTGGAAGAGGGGCATAGCGGAGATGAAGGGGGACATTGTGGAAGAGGGGCATAGAGAAGATGAAGGGGGACATTGTGGAAGAGGGGCATAGCGGAGATGAAGGGGGACATTGTGGAAGAGGGGCATAGAGTCTATGCCCCTCTTCCACAATGTCCCCCTTCATCTCCGCTATGCCCCTCTTCCACAATGTCCCCCTTCATCTCCGCAATGCCCCCTTCATCTCCGCAATGCCCCCGTACCTCCAGTCCCTGGTGGTCCAGCGGAGCGTCTTCAGATCTGTGCCTCTTCCGGCACAGATCCCCGCCACCCGAACATGGCGGGCGAGCACATGGCGGTACTCGACGAGTACCGCCATGTGCCGAGCAGAGCGATGCTCGAGCCGATCCGAGCATCGGCCGAGCACGCTCGCTCAACACTAATTTCTATATGTCTGTGTACACTATTGAATAGGGAATGGACATCCCCTCTGACACTTACAAGGACACCCTTCATAGATTCCTGGAGAAGGCAAATGTTCACCCCCCCTCCATACCAGTGCAGAACTTGATTCCCTGATCATGTCAACAGAAATTCAGACTATTATTAAGTCCTTGGCTTCGAGGAAGAGCCTGATGGTTTCCTGAGTGCTTTATTACAGACATTTTCAGTCCTCCTTAAACTCCACATATGCTTTGGTGTATTAAATCTATCATGGCTAGTGTCCCATTCCCTCCCCAAGCTTTAGAGGCTCATGTTGTGGTCATCTCCAAACCAGGCAAAGATCCTATTGTGTTTGGCAGTTTCCAGCTAATCTCATTGATTAACGTGGATGTTAAGATCCTCTCCAAAATATGAGTTGCTTGTCTAACCCCTCACGTGCCGTATTTGATTCACCCAGATCAGAGCGGTTTTGTGCTGGGCAAGCAGGCTTGTCATAACACTGCTTTAGCATTCTCAATGATTAATCTGACTAATAAATTAATTCCCTTACCATCCTAATATCCACCAATGCTGAGAAATCCCAGGGTCCTCTGGGCTTACATAAAGCAATTATTCCAGAACGCTAGTATGGACCCTTCTCTAGTGTGAGGAGTTATGGGTTTATATTCTCATCCCTTTGTGAGAATTCAGGTGAACGGTACCCTTTCTGATGCATTCCACATAACCAACGAGACACATTAAGGACGTCCTCTATCCCCACTCTTGTTTAACCTCACCCTAAAGCCTCTACTCAACACTGTCTGAGTGAACCCATTGATCCAGGATATCTTGATAGCGTATTCAACCTTCAAGGTTGTGACATATGCGGACAATGTTCCTTTCTTCATCACAAAGCCAGAAACCTCACTTCCTCCACTTTTGGAGAACCTAGATAAATATTTGAAAATATGTCTGGGGAAAATAAACTATATTAAATCTGAGATCCTAGCCATTAATTTTACTCCAAAGTGCACCAAGAGATTAAGGGATAAATATGAATTACACTGGTGCCTAAGTACATTGGTTCCTGGCATTTTGCTATCATCAGCCTCTTCCTCCCTTCTCATATTGAATCTGACCCTGCTTCTTGACTTTCTTGCTATGAATCTCTCAGGCGGGACATCCCCTACATCTCCTGGCATGGAAGGATACAGCTAGTTAAAATTATGATACTGCCTAGGCTCCTTTATGTTCTCAGTGCCCTTCCTATCTCTGTCCCCTGGCAATTTCCTGACTCGCTTCCATCTAAGATCACTTAATTTATATGGGCCCACAAGTGCCAAAGAATTGGGTTCCACATCCTCACATGCCCTAGAGATAGAGGGGGCCTTGTTCTCTGAGACTACTACTACTACATAGCGACTACACTGAAATGCTCTTTGACTTTTCCCACACTTCAAGGAGGAAATGGACCGATACCCTGTTTGATGAGCTAGGACCTCTTGACCCTCTCCAACTGCTTTGGTGTTCCCTTAAAATATCCCACCTGCGTGTAAGTCCCATATTACATTTGGTCATATCTCAAATGTATGGTCTAAAGTCAACACAGAATTTTATATCCCCCCTCCATCCCTCTCCCCTGAAGTCTCTAATTGTCAAGCCTGACTTTCTGTAGGTTTAGGTAGGACATATTACTCCTCATGGAAACAAAAGGCAATAGATACCCTCTCCTTTCTGGCATCTTGCCTACCAATCTCCATCGCATTCTCGAATCAGACTCTACCGTTTGGTGTTCTCTCCCTGAAGTCCAGGGTTGGACTAAATCACTCTTGTAAACTGCAATTAGAGAACTAATGAAAAATCCCTCACCTCCCCCCCCAAACAAGTTCACCCACTCTCTACTTATTACTACTTGTTAATACAAGCAACCTCCAAGTCCAAACCCTACTTTTTTACCCTCTTGGAGAAGGATTTATCACTTCCTTTGACAGTTGACCAATGGTTTCTGATATGTCGCCTCAACTATAAGTTTACTAGGGATTCATCCAGTAGTGAATGAAACTACAAGCTAATCTCTAGATGGTAATACACTCCCACTCGATTAGCGCTTATGTCAACAATGATTTCTACATTGTGTTGGAGATGTAACCTTGACGACAGATCTCTAATCCACATTTGTTAGGAATGTCCCATCATTGTCCAATATTAGAGAGCGTCCTAAGCACGAGCTCCAAAGTTCTGAAATTGCCCATCCCTAGAGACTCCTTATTGTGTCTCTTCATTTATAGACATCATTTGACTTGTAACATAAGCCCTCAGTTATGGTCTTACCTCTTTTACTCAACGCTGCCCTAATAGCAAGGTGTGATATTCCATCTATCCCCCAATGGCTCTCCATTTTAGATAACGTGTTGAACATGGAGAGAATGTATGCTTTCACCACTGGATCTTTACATCTCTTTACTGACACTTGAGCTGATTAGCTACTACCTCACTCTTGCATATGAAGTCAGCCTTTATAATGAAGGCCTGCACACCTTTGTCAATCATTCACTGAGATCCCTAGGCACTCACTGGACATGGTTACTGTACTTACTAATGTTCACTGATAGTTCCTGTTTTACTTCATATGTATAGATCCTTTGTTTGCAGGCAGTGCTTACCCCCACCCTTTTTTTTCCTTTCTTTCTTTTCCCTCTTTTACCTTCCCCGCTATTCCCTCCCTTCAGTTTCCCTTCCCACTCTCTACCTCTAATCTTCCCGTTAAACATGTTGGACGCTCATTAGCTTCAGATCCCCACCTTACAGCTGGTACCCCAATTTCTAGCCATATTCCTGACATGAAACAAACTGATTAACCCAATTGTTGATTTGTACATATATGCTTCTTTTCTCCGTTACTGTTGCCTTACAACACTAAGTGACCCCAGATGTTTGTATGTCCTCGTCCTTCCTGGCTTGTATATTCCCCTTATAGATTTCAATAAACTTTTATTGTAAAAAAAAAAAAAAATCCCTGAAAACAAACAATTATTACCTGTAATCCTGATGTCCAGCAGGGTTTTCATCACCCTCACTACTGTCCATCTTCTTCTTCAGTCTTCTATCTTCCTTTTTCTTCTGTCTACTTTTCTTCTGACTTATGATCTTCTTCTGTTCTAAAAGATATGCCTGTAAAAAGAGAGGCAGTCCACATTAAAATTATTTACTACAACAAGTTCAAGTATTGTATTTGTAAACTCTTTGAGTACTGGAGGGGTATACAACACATTGCTGAGAAATGCGTTGCTTATCTCTCCCGTACTCAAAGGGTTAAACTGTGCTGGCATTCTTTATTTTCACAGGTTAGCACATTAGAACATCAGAAGAGAAGAAGACAGAACATGAAAAGGAAGAAAAAATAGAAGATGCCAGAAGAAGATTGACAGTGGATGACAGGTAACTGTTACACAGATCTGGATGTTAGACTAGAGTTAGTGCTAGAACTGTTGCACTGTACTGTTAAGGGTAGTGTAGGGTTAATGTTTGGGAGGTTGACTGTGTGTCAGTGTCAGACACCAAACATTAGCAGTTTACCTTTGATGTTCCCATCAATCACACTATTTAGTGTGCGTTTTGGGAACCAAAAACACATGATGGATGTTTGGCCACAAGTTCCAATGTTCATTGTGGATTTAGTTGATAGGGAAATTGAATGGCTTCATTAACACATTTTTTTAATTGGTCATTAGCCATTTTTGCCCTACTGGCTGTTTTACCATACTTTTTGAATCGAGGCCTAGTTGTGTCTAAATAATCTGTTTGGTACATTGTTAAGAAGCAAGAACAAACAGGCGAGCTCAGCAACAACAAATGAGCTGGTAGACCACCGAAGACTACTGTAGTGAATGACTGAAAAATGTTTGCAATTATGAAGCAAAACTCCTTTCCATGTGTCAAACAGATCAAAAACACTCCCCAGGATGTAGAGTAGAAATGTCAAAGAGTACAATAAAAAGAAGACTATACCAAGGGGAAAGGAACCTGGGGGTGCTGGAGGAACTGGAGTGGTCCAAGCTAAGAGGGTTGACGTGCCGGATTGGTGATCCCCTTGGGAGGAGATTGACCTTTTCCCCATTTTTTTCTCTCTGTTGGGGATAAGTTTGCATTATATAGAAAATGTTCATGGACGCTTTGGGATGCTTGAGGTTGCAGCTGTTATGCATGCCTGGAATGGTTCTGCTTTACTCTGTTTGTCTTGCTTTGTATGTATGTATGTATGTATGTATGTATATCTTTATTTATATGGCGCCAGACAGTGTATGCAGCACCTTACAATAGACATATGTTACAATAAATAAGAGGGGATAAAATAGGTGTCGCATTCATTGAAACAATAGGAGAGGGGTCCCTGCTCCAAGGAGCTTACAGTCTAAATGGGTAAAAGGAGACAGACAACAGGGTAAGAGGGTGTCAAGTGCTGAGATTACAAGTGCTGAGTTTGGCCAAAGGTAGTCCATAGTCCTAGTGCTCCAGAAGATAGGATTTCAAGGTAGACAGAGGGGGATTTTCAAGACGTAGGGAGAGGAGTATGGAGTTCCATAGGTATGGAGCAGAAAGAGAGAAAGGTTTGAGATGGGAGAGGGCAGAGGGTGTGGATGGTGCTTTGTGCTGTATCTTGAAGATGTCCTTAATAAAAAATATATATATAAAAAATAGAAGACTATACCAGTATAACCACGGATAGTTTACTACAAGATGCAAACCAATGATAAGCCTCAAGAACAGAAAAGCTAAAAACTACATACAAACCTCCAGAGGTCTGGAACAAAATATTTTGGATGAAGCAAAGATTAACTTGTACCACAGTGATGTAAATTGAAATGTATGTAGAAAGAAAGAAAGGAACTGCATGTGATCTAATGAATACCACTTTATCTATGAAACATGGTGGAGGTAGTGTTAAGGCTTGGGCATGTATAGCTGCCATTGGAACTGTATCACTTGTTTTTATTGATTATGTGACTGCTGATGGCAACAGCAGAATGAATTCTGAATTGTACAGAAGCATCTTATCTGCTCAGATCCAACCAAATTCCTCAAAACTCATTGTAAGACACTTCTTCTTATAGTAGGACAATGACCCAAAAATAAATCTAAAGTAACCAATGAGCTTTTCAGGGCCAAAAGGGGATTTTTTTCAAATTCAATGTGCTGAAGTACAGAGCCAAAATAACAAAACTACACACACACACACACACACACACGCACACACACACACACACACATATATATATATATATATATATATATATATATATATATATATAGTCAGAGGGTCTGTTCTTTGCTGGAAGGAAATGGTTTAAGAGAGTGTTCAGTAACCATTTTGTCTGTGTATATATGAGGCTTGTCTCTTTAAGCAGCATTAGTTTTGTTTTGTAGAAAGGGATTTTTTCAGGCTTTCATATTAGTAAATATCCTTGAAACCCAGTCTACCTCGCCTTGATGGAGGCCTCTCTTTCTTCATGGTATAGGAATGTTATCTAACTGCACCTGTGTTTTTGCATGGGGAGGTTAGTTTCACATTTTTGAGAGAAGCCACTCATCTAATTAGTTTTTCCTCATTAGTGTGATTGGCCGTTAGGATCTTTCCTGACTTTTCCTGGTAGTAGACTGCCAACTAGTGACATGGTAGATTTATTTATTCAAGTTGTATGTATATGAAAACTTGATGAAAATTGTTATATGACCTAATATGTTAATTATCTAAGGAGTGACCTATGAGAGAAGAATAGGCATACCTTTCTGTTAAGGGGGGGGGGGTTAGGTAATATAAGCAATATACTGGAGAAATAGGGGCTTTTTTGCCAAATTTCCTAGTTCCTGAAGTGAGCAGACCCTTGCTGTGCCAAAGACCACACCCTGTTATAGGACTGGAAATGTGTAAGTTAATTTTATTTACATAACACTGTATACACTTCCAAAATGATTATAATGCCCAACACATATACAAGTACAGTTCGCATCTAGTAGCTCAATATCTTCAGACTACCCCACTCATATGAATGAAATCTCAAAAGAACTCACCGCACTTATAGCCACTTTGCTGGTCCGGTGCTACCCCCAACAGTCTCAGACACAGAATTCGACATACTTGACGACACAGGTAAGGAGTGCATCACGGACCAGCAGGAATTAAGCATTAACCCATTAAGCATTAAGCACATGTTTGAATACATTTTTGTATTAAATAAAGTACTTTTTTTGGAAGTAAAATGCTGATGCTGGCTGTTTGGATTCCTGCTGGTCCGTGATGCACTCCTTACCTGTGTCGTCAAAATTATTATAACCCAGTATATTCTGGGGTAAGTTTATTCTAATATTTCCTAGCAGAACTGGACAACCTACTGAGAACTATTACACAGTAGCCATTTGTCTGTAAAGTTAGAATAATATTTGGAGGTTATACAGTTCTATCACAGTAGTAATAGGGGGAGATCAGATTGATAGCTATTTTAGATCGTTGAGAATCACAGTTAGCTAGCACTGCTGACACCTGCAGAACCAATTGTTTATTGTGTGTGGAAGTCTGCACATGAATGCTGTGGAATGCATTCATGTCCACTGCAGATATGTAGATAAAATTCACAATAATGTTCTGAGATTGTCATTGTGCTCCATTGATCTGGTGTTCTAAATTAACACTTGCATTGCTGTCTTGGAAGTTTTCCTTCTGTTTCTCTTGTCTGTGGTTCTGGTACTTTATAACTGGTTCTGTTTAAAATTGCATTGTTTGCATGGTGGTCTCAAGGTGTGGTTTTGATCTGTTGGAATAGTCACACTATTGAAAATCCTGACAGAACAAAACAGTGTATGCTACTTTGGATTGAGTAGTTGGCTGGTCCTTACTGTCCATGGTTCTATTAACCCCCGCTGCTGAGTTGTGTGCAGACATGATTTTGTCATTACAATCTGTATGGTATAAATAACACTGATATATTTACATGTTATACTTGGGTTTCTATAGCCAAATTTTATTTTAATTGCTTAAGATCATAATGTGGTAATGCAAATTTTACTGGGAAATTTATTTCATTATTCTGTGCTACATCCAGAGGTATGCATATTGAAAACAGCAGATAAACATTTAAATTCTATATTTAGCAGATTTGGGGACCTTATGTCTTTCAGATATAGTGTGCATTGTGGGTAGAAAAGAGTTGTTACGTAACCTGTGGCCCTATTGAGTACAACTCATGTGACAAGTTTCATGCCACTTAATTGCTTTTGGTATATACAAGGTTGGTAGGTGTTGTTACACTGCCACCTACTGTATTGTCTATAATTGGAAGGAAAAATTAACCCTTGTTATGCTGTTGTCTTCAAATCTTGCTAGCTTATACTGCTGGATACCTATATATAAGGTTTAACCCTATATGTGCTTGTATGTTTTCTGTGTAGTTACCTGATATATTTTATTGTATTATAATTTCTTTATGCCATATATATATCTTAGTCTAGGACTTGGTTGCATTAAGATATATTACTGAGTTAATTTTGTATACCCTTATATCCCAATTTACAGATTATTATTGTATTTTATATATCACATTTTATTTATCCTTAAATAAAATTACCTATATTGTTTCACGAATATGAGTAATTGATTCTTTTTAACCACTTAACGACCCTTGACTGTCTTGGCACGTCATGGGTAGATTTGCGTTAAGGACCCATGATGTGGCAGGACCATCATGGAATTCAGGGATTCCAGTGTGACTGCATGCTGTCTGGGGAGCCCTGAACCAGATGCAGAAAAAAAATGGTCTGTGGTCCTTAAGTGATGGACGCATGCGCGATTGGCCATCCTTAAGGGGTTAATCAATTCTGCTCACTGTGAAAAATTGTGTACAAGATTTCAGATTATTTATTTATATTATTTATTTATTTTATGCAAGATATACAGTGCTTGGTCTTCTGTTTGTTTGTTTTTTTTATATCCTTGAAAATATATATGTGTGTGTTTGTCATTTTTCAAAAAACAGTCTACTGCTCCTTTAAGTAGGAAAATATAGCAGCATGTCTTCCAAGACATTTTTCAAGTTTGAAAGACTTCAGGTTCTAAAGTACATACATATATATGATTATAATGTCTTATTTACAGGAAGTTTTAACTCATTGGACACTACAGGCATCTCCAACTCACTGCTAAGCCACACATCAAAGAAATTTCTAGTATTCATAGGGTTCAGGCAAATAAGAAATATGAATGTTTGGATATGGATTTAACTTTAGGATAAGAGACTCTTAATTTTTTTAACAAAAGGACTGAAAGCAGTCAGGCATATCTATATATATAATGTTTTAGCTGATTTTGATCTTTCTTGTAGTCCAATGCAAACAGCTTGATTAATTGGTACTAACATTTGTTCATCCCGTTTGATCCATTCAGGTCTATGGCAGCCCATTGATTCATGTTGTTTGTTTAATAGAGGCAGTTGTGAAAATAGTTCACTGTATATAGAAAATGGCAGATATAATGCAAAGTATAAATATTTAGATACACATTACTGCTGTATGAAAGGCACCTACCTAGGAATATTAATTTGTTAATCAAATAAAGAGCAGCCACTTATTCTTAGGGTGCAGTTTTCCTTTAAATGAGGAAAAAATACTGTTACAAGATCTGTGACCTAAGGTTCTGTAACTTGTCCCTTATTGTCTCATCTTGTGCTTGGAAATAAAAGTAATAAAAAATATCTCTGGATAAAATATTTAGAGAGGCTGGGATTCCACACAAAACTCACTCAGCAAAAGAACACTTTAATGAATTGTATGGCTGTAAATCTGCCTCTCTTCTGAAGAGATTTCCATTACTGCTCACATTAATAACAAAAAGGAAGGAAGAGACAGGGACATTTTTTAAATGGTTTTAGTGCTGTGGTTTTAATATATGCAGCTATTGAGCTGGTCATGAAGGCTAGGAGGGAGACATGGTAAAAGGTTACTTCCTCAGCTTCTTTTTTAAGGTGAAGAGAGTAATTTTGTTCCTGTAAAATGGGTAGATGCCTTACAGAGCAGGCTTTCTGCAGTCAGGCCTGGTTCTTGATACACAGGATATGTATTTTATGTAGCTGCAAGATGGATAGAGGAATGAATTGACTAAGAGTGTATACATGGATGGATATATGAATGGATTTACACAAGGACAGATTGGCGGATGCGTTTTTGGATGGATATGTGGATGCATGGATGTATGGAAGATTTTCCATCTTTAACTGTACAGCTAAATATTCACTGCCGTTAACCACACATATATATATATAAATTAGTGGAAAATGTGCTTCACACTCTCACATTGGGACATTTCTGCCCTAAAGAGCTTACAGTCTAGGAAAAGGCTGCATTATTTTGCTACAAATCAGTAATTCACGTAATATGTTTACAGCTGACTTTCCCTTGTAAGCTAATATAAATTGATTCAAAATCTCCCTAAGGGCTGGATTCTATTACATGTAAACAAATTATCATTGAATTTTATCTAAAAAAATCCTATTATAGTATATGGGAACATTTGAAGATAAAGGTAATGATGCTCTTAGCCTAAGCAATAGAATAGAATAAGAATCTACGAAGGAGTAAGGTTTCTGCCCACATAGAGATATAGAGATAGAAATGTGTTTTTGTTTATATGCTGGGTCATTCTCATCAATATCTTTTTAATGCTCAGCAAACTGGACAATGTCATTTTATTATGTATGAACATCCATAAACATCTGCACAATCATTCAGATGCTGCAGCGTAATTAAACGGTTTATTCTTCACTCATTATTTATCTCTAGGAAGTCGGTCTCTCTGAGGTTTTGTTAAGTGAGATATTTTTATTAATAATAAGTAGGGATGGGCAAAACTTGTTGCCTCAAAAGCAAAATAGGCAGAAAACAGCATCTCCCATTGAGCGTTAAAGGGATAGTAATACTTTGTTTTAACTTTATTTTATTTTATAGGCATTAAAAAAACATGAAGAACGATATAAGCCTTATCTCTCAAACCTTTATGGTTTAAGAGATATTCACAAGCAAAGTTTCCCCCTCCCCGCCCCTTTTACCTAGTGTAAGCCATCTCTTCTCAGATGGGGAATCTGGTTGTGAGACCAGACAGATACATCAGGGGACAATCTTCTTACAATGAAAACAATGAAATCCCTGCCCCCCTTGACAAGCTTTTCAGGTTTTTCCCTTATCTTAATTGAAGATTGTCCCTTTGTGCAATCTACCTGGGCACCTCCCTTCTGCTTTGGCTGAACAGTGTTACATCAGTAAAAGGGGCGGGAGGGGGACACTTTGACATTGAATTACTCCTGAACTACAACTCTGACAGAACTGAAATAACACTCTCCAAAGTCCAAATACTATGATGATTAATTAGAGCTGTTTTTATTATGAAACATTACTATCCCTTTAAATTGTTCGAGAAACAGTACAGATTTTCTGATTTTTTTATGCTTATCTCATTGCATTAAAAACAATGGTAAATCTGAGTTTCCCCCAGAAAGTGGCAAGTTTCCCTTCTTTTCCCACAGGCATAGTATAAAATGGGTGGCAGGTTCCAGCAGCATGACATTCTGGAGTGTAGTTTTGGGAGTCTTGTATGCAGGACATTTGTTCTCTGTGTTTGGGGAGTCTGGGGGAACTCTGGAGGAGAGGAAGGGTGAAAGGAGATTTATCCCAAATAATCCCAAATTTTGGTTGACTGAGATAGGGGTGGGCTAAAGGTCCCATCATATTCACAGGAAAAAATACGAGAAAACCACATGGTTGCCTGCTTTTATCTTGGGAAAGTCACCTTAATGTGTTTTTCTCCTTTTTGCTATTAAAAAGTGTCATTTTCCATGAAGTGAAACACAATAAAAGCCGCTACAGAGCAAGAAAGAGAGAGGTGCTAGTTAGGCTGTTGTGCTGTGAAATTAATAGCAAGATTGAGGTAGGAGAGGCTCATAGTGACTGCTATCACTATGAGCAGGTTTAATAACAATAAAAGGAGCACCTGGAAGGACCGTTATGCGTCCAGTGAGTATGAGGAGGAGAAAATTACCACTACCACCAACATGAAAGGGTCTGGATGCTGTGGTTCCCCAGGCCCAATGTTGGCCAGTCCCCCTGTATCACCACTAGGGATCCTGGGGAAATTTATCTTATGGGGGGGAAGAAGAGGGTAGTAGTGTGAGCAGTACAAGTCATCTGCCTGTGCCTGCTGCCAGTGCTGCGCATGCTGCCAGTGTGTCATATAATTCTCAGGAGGGAGGGGAGGAGGAGATGATGCCACGTATGACAGAAGTGGACCCTAACTCACATTTTCCACCCGCTGAGCAGTCCAGCCTCTAGTACTATTAATATGGTGCAGCAGCTTGTACAAAATGTTAAGAGTGAAGGAGGGGTTGATTATCATATTACTAGTGACTGTGTAGAGGAAGACTCAGGGGCTGAAATTGAAATGAATGTGGTTGCTTTTAGTAGTAGTAGTAACAGTGATGGATAAGCAGCTGGTGGGACTAGCATTAGGGGAGTGGTAGAGAAAGTAATGCAGAGCATCCAGACTAGCAGTCAAGGGAGACCACACCATTCCAATGACCCTGAGAGTCCCCTTTCCCCCATGGCATTGTCCAGGTGGAACGTGATCCTGAACTAGGCAGAATTGTTACCTAACAGCAATAATACCACCACCACCACCACCAGGAGCACAGATCAGCTACCTGTGACTGCTGCTAGTACTGACAGTCTGCCTTCTTCAGATCAACAAGAAATGGCAAGTGTGACATTAGGGGACCCTCTGTCACATTTCTTGTCGCCTCCTCCAACCGGCAGTGAGATGTCTGTAATAGAGCAGCAGCAGCACGGAGGGACTGGTGGCTGTGGTGATGATGATAGTGGATAAGCTGGGGTGGAAGAGATATTGATGGCTTTTTTAGCCCAAACTGAGAAGGAATGGGAACAAGAGATGGGGAAGGGCATCACCACCACCACTATCAGTCAGCTTTTAGAATTTGCGGAGCTTGCTACTTCTCCAATACCAGCTGTTGCTGAGTTGCAAAGGCAGGAGGATGCTGAGGAGCTGGCTAGTGTGCCATAGACCACCGTGGACACAGTGGGAATAGGGTCAAGTAATGCAGGACTAGGACAGATTCCACTTGCCAGCAGAATACCCCTGGTCCTAGTGGCAAGGCTGATTCTGTCCCAGCCAGTGAAGGAGAATGTGGAGGAGAAGAAGAAATAGGCCATTCTTCTCCACCTTTCCACTCCCTATTGAAGCCATGGGTCTGGGACTATTTTTCTCTCGGGCCAGGCATAGTGCAGTTATCACTGTGCACATTCTGTGACAAGCCACTGAAAAGATGATGATGGCACCTTGGCACTATCTCCCTGATCACACACATGAAACACAGACACCATGACATTTATGTCAAACATGTTAAAGCCAAAACACCCACCACAGAAATCGAGCACCACTGTTGCTGTACCTGTAACGGTTTTCAGAACACTTAGAGGCAGGCAGTTTGGTAAAACACAGTTTTATTGAAACCAGACAGAATAAAGTAACCCTCACGGGTCCAGCAATAGTTAACACTTAATACTGACACAGGACAGGTTACAAAATAACTAACCCACACGGATCCAGTACATACATCAGAGAAGAAATGTATATACTGACACAGGTCAGGTTACAGTTTGTGTGAATCAGTGAGGTAACAATGTGAAGGTGCTATTAGGGTGGGAGGCTGGTAGGCCCTAATAGTGAGGCTCAAGAAGCACTTTCTACTGGAGAGTGACACAATAGCAACTAAGCCCTCAAAGGGTGAGCGAGGCCCTGAATGAATCACGGACTACCGGACAGTACTGTAACTGGAGGAACAATGGAACGTCCAATGGAATCAGCATGAACTGCGACCCAAGGATAACGGCACCAGACAACAAGGGTAACAGACGCTTTGGCTCGATGGCAACTGCCAGGTGGTAGAGACGACTGAGGCGCCCAGGAGACCAACCTCAGTAGGGGATCAGTAACAAGCCAAGCGTATGGTGTGCAAATGAGAATAGCTTCTACCCGGGTGAGCACCGGACAGCAAGTGTAATAGACGCTTGATGGCGACTTGATGGCGACTTCTAGGTGGTGGAAACTAACTGAGGCGCCCAGGAGACCAACCTCAGTGGTAGTACAGTAACAAGCCAAGAGTATAGTGAGCAAACGAGATCAGCTTCATCCCTGGGGTATGGAGAGATGAGGCACAGGAGAGTAAATGGGTCACAGTAGCTGAACGGTAAAGCAGTACTCGAGGCAACCAACTGGGTCAGCACACTCTAGACAGAGCACCGGAAAGTACTCTCTATCGGAATACCGGGCATGGTAGTGAACTGGGCCAGAGACACACAGAGAAGGAACGGAAGCCAATCCGGGTTGATGCACAGAACAGGAACGTCAGCCAGGCCGGATCGGTACACGGAGCAGGAACGTCAGCCAATCCAAGTCTGTACACGGAGCAGGAATGTCAGCCAGGCCATGTCAGTACACGGAGCAGGAACGTCAGCCAGTCCAAGTCGGTTCACGGAGTAGGAACGTCAGCCAGGCCGGGTCGGTACACGGAGCAGGAACAGAATCAGAGAGAGTAGTCAGGCGGTCCGGGTTATACACAGGATTCACACGATAATGACAGCAAGCACTAAGTAACGGGAACACCATGAAAGGGCCCTGTAGAAGTGACAGGGCTCAGTACTTAAAGGCTACCACTGGGTGGAGCAATATCACACTAGCCAATAAGAAGGCATCAGGAACAATGCTGTCAAAGTGTCGCCAGCAATACACGGGCACCGTGATAGTACCCCCTGACGCTCCAGACAGGCAATAAGAGGTGAGGCTGAGATCAAAGAGGAGGAAGAATAGAGAAAACCAGGAGAGGCTGAAAGTTCAATAACGAGCAAAACAACTAGCTCACCATCACCTTCTTCCTCTAGGGTAACTACATCCTCTGCCAATCTGCCACATTCATCATTACCTCCACCGCCAAATGATAGTCACACTGTAGATGTTAGGATGTGGCAGTTTGTGTCCACCCATTGCACACTGTGTGGTGCACTGACCACACATGGCAGTGTAGTGGAGGAGAATAGCAAGTAGGGAATCAAGCCGCATCTGAGGAGATACCATACAACAGAATATGCTAAGCTGGTGAAAGGGAGGGTTCATTATTATTATTAAACTGTGAGCAAGTTGTCATGTGTCCTTAGCGGGGTGTGGAAAAAGGGGTATAGTGACAGCATTAGTACTTAGTTTCTGGTGTCATGGTGTTTGGATACAGTTGTGCTAGGTGTTATTTACCACATACACTCTGCACAATGCAGTTGCTGATGAGATGCACAGTTCCTGCTCTCAAGGGAAAAATGTCTATTCTAATAACAACACACCCATGATTTTGGAGTAGGGGCATGTGGAGAAGAATTATTGGCCAACTTCTTCTTTTTACCACACATTGGGGCTACTGCCTCAGGCTCATCACTGGAGCTAGTTGTGGCAAGTGGAACCTTTATCATCTATCACCCATGTTACTGCTGTTGTTGATCCCATTCCCTTTGAGCTGCCTAATCATCCTGCTGCTTAAACAACTCAGTAGCAGCAGCAAGAACGGCAGTCACAATTTCCGCATCTACATCAGGGCATTTGACAATGGCCACTGGCCACTGGCGAACATGACATGGCCTGCTGGCACTAGGCCAGTAGGGCTTTTTTTCCCTCAGGGCTTGTGCTTTAAAAAAAATAATAATAAAAAACCCCCATAGTCCTACAAAAAAATAAGCAATTTTTGGGGGTTTGTTTCTAACAAACCTAAGTCCTAACAACAAATCTTACAAATCATCCTCTAGAAAATGTCATGTCAAGTATCAGTGTACCCCAGTAGCAACTTACGTCAGGGGATCCTGACGGGAGGCACTTAAACCCAATAGTAATTACTTCCTCTGTGTCAAACCTACCTTCCTCTAGACTGCAAGCTCTCACAAGCAGGGCCCTCTGATGCTTATGTTCGCCACATCTGATTGTACTATTTAATACCTCTGTATGTTTATTCCCAGTTGTGCAGTGCTGTGGAATTAGTTGGCACTATATAAATAAAGAATAATAATAATAATGCTGCCAGTGCTAAACCTGCTGCCACTGCACTGTGCCTGTTGTCAGACGTGTTGCCCCTGTTGCCTCCAATACTGTACCTGCTGTCAGACGTGTTGCCTTCTGCCACTAGTGCTGTGCATGCTGCCAGTGCTGAACCTGCTGCTAGTAACCTGCTGTCTTGTAATAATCAGGAGGGCTGGGAGGAAGGAGAATATAATGCCCAGAGTGACAGCAAGAGACCCTAAGTTATATTTGAGACAGATCACATTACATACAAATTTCTTATTTTATTATTTTTTTTTTTGTTATTAACTGTCCCCCCAATAACATTCAAGAAATCCCCCCAAAACAAATTCCCTGTTCAACTTTCCATTCTCCAGTGTCCAATAGGGGTGGTGAAAGTTGTCGCTGTATTCCTGCTAGAAATCCCACAAAAACCACGTTATTGTCTGCTTTTTAGTGGGAAAATCCGCTTTTAAAACAGCAATTAAAATCTTTGCGGTTTTCACCTATTGACCAAAGTTCTCCTCCAATTTTAAAATGGCTAGAAAGTTTCCGCCCTTTGATTTAAGTGTTTTTTGCCTATTCTCTATAAAAACATGACATATTTCCAGAATTGAGACACAAGGTAGACTTGCTGTGCTCTTCTGCTGTTATTTGTTTTGAAAATCGAGGCAGAAGATTCTCATAGTAACTGCTTTCACTAAGAGCAGGTTTAAAAATAGTAAAAGGAGGAACTGGAAGGACCCTTATATGTCCACTGAGTCTGAGGAGGAGGAGGAAGTGAGCACTACTTAACCAAATCTGTCCAGTCCCCAATATTACCCCAAGGGATCTTGGGGAAATTAATGGCAAGGGAGGAAGAGAAGGGTGGTACTAGTGAGAGCAGGACAGGTCAGCTGCCTGTGCTTCTGTAAGACTTGCTGCCCCTGCTACCACCATTGCTGTGCCTGCTGTCAGATGTGCTGTCAGTGCTGCCACCAGTGCTGTGCCTCCTGCCAGCACTGTCCATGCTGTCACTAGTGCTGTGCCTGCTGCCAGTGCTGAACCTGCTGCCACCAGTACTGTGCCTGCTGTCAGACGTACTGCCCCTTTTGCCAACAATGCTGTGCCCACTGCCAGTCCTGAACCTGCTGCCACCAGTGCTGTGCCTGTTGTTAGATGTGCTGCCCCTATTGCCACCAGTGCTCTGCATCCTCTCACCCGACTAACAGCACTACAGTCCATAATGAACTCTGCTACAAGGCTAATCTACCTGACTCATTGCTTCTCTGACACCAAACCCCTCTGTCAATCCCTATACTGGCTCCCAATCCCTATACTGGCTCCCATTAGCATACAGAATTAAATTCAAAATACTGGTGCTGACTTATAGAGCCCTCACTAACACCGCACCCCCCCTATATTTCATCTCTCATTTCCAAATACACTCCCACCCGCCACCTTCGCTCTGCACACGACCTTCTGCTCTACACAGCTCTTATCACATCCTCCCACTCCCCCCCTACAGGACTTCTCCCGTGCTGCACCCGACCTCTGGAATTCCCTTCCCCACCCCATCAGACTCTCCCCCAGCCTTCAAATCTTCAGACGCTCCCTGAAGACTCACCTCTTCAGGGAAGCCTATCAACTGCCTCCATAAACATTATCACCAAGATTCACCCCTTGCCCGGATCACTGCACTCAACAGCACTTCTCACTCCCACCCACTTACTGGCAGTTCATGTGGCAGGAGGAACTTAAACCCAATAGTACTTACTCCCTCTGTGTCAAACCTACCTTCCTCTAGACTGTAAGCTCTCACAAGCAGGGCCCTCTGATGCTTCTGTTCTCCACATCTGATTGTACTATTTAATACCTCTATATCTCTATGCCCAATTGTACAACGCTCTAGAATTAGCTGGCGCTATATAAATAAAGAATAATAATAATAATAATAATAATGCTGCCAGTGCTGAACCTGCTGCCACAGTACTGTGCCTGTTGTCAGACGTGCTGCCCCTGTTGCCTCCAATACTGTGTCTGCTGTCAGACGTGCTGCCCCTGGTGCCACTAGTGCTGTGCATGCTGCCAGCGCTGAACCTGCAGCCACCAGTGCTGAACCTGCTGCTAGTAACCTGCTGTCTTGTAATAATCAGGAGGGCTGGGGGGAAGGAGAAGATAATGCCCAGTGTGACAGCAAGGGATCCTGAGTCACATTTGCCATCCCCAAGCAGTCCCACTAGTGCTAGTACTACTACTACTAACTACTACTAAGGTCCAGCAGCTTGTTAGAGTTAGGAGTGAAAGAAGGGGTAATCAATATCCTCATATTACTAGTGACTATAAGGAAGAAGACTCTGTGGTTGAACTTGATATGGCTTGTGTTAGTAGTAGTAGCAGTATTGGTGAAGCAGCCAGTGGGACTAGTGTTAGATGAGTGGTAGGGGAAGCATTTGAGTGCGTCCAGACTAGAAGTCAAGGACGCCCACACCATTCCACTGGCTCAGGGAGTCCTCTGCTTTTCTTCACTAAAGTGTCGAAGTGGAACATGTTCTTGAAGACTAAGAGGCCAGAACTGGTGTTGGAGGAGAGCAGGAGCAGAATTAATACCACTGCCTCCAACAGCAGGAGCACAGATCAGCTGCTTGTACCTGCTGCTACTGGTGCCACATTTTGGAATTTGAGTTATTTGCAACTGCTCTAATTCCTGCTGCTGCTGAGATGCAAGAACAGCAGAATGCTGAGGAACAAGCTAATATACCACAGACCACCATGGACACAGTGGGAATGGGGTCAACAAGTGATTTAACAGCCCCAGTATTCCTGGTGGTACGAGTACTGGGAGACAACGCAAACCTTCTCCCTGGCTGTACCCTGTTCAGAGAAAAGCAAAACTAAAGCATCAGAAACAGGAGGGAACAGACACTACCATCAGAAATCATGGGCTGATATGGGGGCAGCGAGAAACATGTATGGATCTTCAGTGACCTGATTTGACCTGCACAACTGAACTGTCCAACTGCATCATCGCTTTCCTCAGTGTATCGAGATAACCAGATTCAATAAGCTCTGATATCTCTGATACAACAAGAAGACACGTAAGGAGCCGTGGGCATCTAACTCTGTTTAAGACCCTGAGTGATATACACCAGAATGGCTCAGATAGATCTGTATAAATAGACGTCTCGTGATACCATTTGTTTGGGGCAAGAAACCCTCTGGTGAGTGCACTTGGTGTATGCGGAGAAACCTATTATATACTAACACCTAATATATATACTTATACAGTCTACTCTTAGAGTTTGTGCTTTGTCTTCTCTTCTTTCACAAAGCCAAACACCCACAAAAGAAATCAAGCACCACTGTTGCTGTACCCCCTGACTCTCCAGAAAGCAACAAAAGGTGAGGCAAGGATCAAAGAGTAGGAAGTGTAGATAAACCCAGGCAAAGACTGAAAGTTCCATTATGAGTGAAACAACTATCTCATCATCACCATCACCTTCTAGGGTAACTTCATCTTCTGCCAATCCACCTCATTCATCGTTACCTCTCCCGCCAAATGATAGCCACTCTGTTTTAGGTTGTGTCATTTTGTGTCCTCCCATTGCTGTCACGGTTTATTATGACTCTCAGACACAAGTTTTAGGTAAAAATCAATTTTATTGAAATAATAAATTGATAACGTAGGATGGCAATCACATACATACAGATATATTCAGAATATAACAAGACAGAAGGCAGACTGTACCGGTCCTGTCAATATACCGGACAGGACAGTCTGAAGTAATAGAATGTTAGGCTCTACCGGCCTTGCCAATACCGGGTAAGGCAACCTGCAGATGGAATCGCATAACGGTTCTACCGGCCTTACCGAATTACCGGGCAAGGCAGCCTCAATAGATTATAATGTAGGCTCTACCGGCCCTGCCAATACCGGGTAAGGCAACCTCAGATGGAATGTGGCAAAAGGTTCTACCGGCCTTACCAATACCGGGCAGGGCAGCCCAGAGATAGTAGCAGCAGTCAGATGGTAATGGCAAATTGACAGGATCGTAAGCAACCCAGTGTACACACACTGAGACTAACAGGGGAATCGTAAAGCTGCAAGGCTTTGGAGCAAACCAGCGTCCGCACGCTGGGACCAACACTGAATTGTATAGCCGATAGGCTTAGGAGCAAACCAGTGACCGCACACTGGTGTAACAAGCGAGTTAGTATAGCCGTAAGGCTTAGGAGCAAACCAGTGTCCGCACGCTGGGACCAATACAGAATTGTATAGCTGATAGGCTTTGGAGCAAACCAGTGACCGCACACTGGTGTAACAAGCGAGTTTGTATAGCCGCAAGGCTTTGGAGCAAACCAGCGTCCGCACGCTGGGATCAACACAGGATAGTACAGCCGATAGGCTTTGGAGCAAACCAGTGAATGCACACTGGTGTAATAAGCGAGTTTGTCTAGCCGCAAGGCTTTGGCGCAAACCAACGTCCGCACGCTGGGACTAACACAGGATTGTATAGCCGACAGGCTTTGGAGCAAACCAGTGACCGCACACTGGTGTAACAGGCGAGTTTGTCTAGCCGCAAGGCTTTGGAGCAAACCAGCGTCCGCACGTTGGGACCAACACAGGATTGTATAGCAAATAGGCTTTGGAGCAAACTAGTGACCGCACACTGGTGTAACAAGCAAGTTTGTATAGCCGCAAGGCTTAGGAGCAAATCAGCGTCCGCACGCTGGGACCAACACAAAATTGTATAGCCGATAGGCTGTGGAGCAAACCAGTGACCGCACACTGGAGTAACAAGCAATGTCGCCGATGCAACCAGGCAGGAGGTCGCCAGGATACAGGAGACAGGCGATGCGATGACAGGAACCAGCAACGATCAGTCAGGTCAGGAAACAGCAGAGAAGAAGTTCAGCAGGAACTGCAACACCAGAGACTAGGCCGGAACCAGGACTGGAAGTACTTCAGCATGCAGGAAACACTGGAACAGTAGAGATCAGGAACTCAGGAACACATGAGATCAGGAACTCAGGAACACTGGAACAGAGGCCCAGCTATCACTGGCATAGTGATAGCAAGAAGGTCAGAAACAACACGAAAGGGCAACCAAAGGGTGCCCAATCCAGGTTTAAATAGGCAATGAAAGGCGGGCTATCTGCAGACAGCCAATAGCAGCCCCCTACTGGAGACAGACAAGGAACTGCAGTAATCACGGGCACCGTGATAGTACCCCCCCTTCAAAGACCCCCTCTCCTAGAATAGGGTCTAGGTTTCTGTGGGTAATTGGCATGAAAGGCCCTAGTTAGCCTAGGTGCATGAAGGTCCGTACTATCCACCCATGATCAATCCTCAGGACCATACCCTTTCCAATGTACCAGGTACTGTACCCTTCCTCTAAGCCTACGGGAATCAATAATGATCTGAACCTCGTACTCCTCCTGGCCCTCGACTTCAACAGGTCCTGGCACCACAGGTGTGGTAGTATAGCGATTGCAAACCAGAGGCTTAAGAAGGGACACATGAAACACATTATGGATACGCATGGATGCAGGTAGGTCTAGTGCATAGGAGACAGGGTTAATTTTGCGAATAACTCTGTATGGACCAATAAACCGGGGAGCCAACTTATTAGACGGAACCTGCAGCTTGAGATTTCTGGAGGAAAGCCATACTCTATCCCCAACCTGAAAGGAAACCGCTGGAAGCCTTCTGCGATTAGCATGGCGCTGATGACGCTGAAATGACTGACCAAGTGCCCTCTGAACTAGTGCCCATGTGGAACGGAGTTGCTCGATATGCTCATCCAGAGCTGGAATCTGTTGCGTCTGAAATGAGTCTGGAAGCAAACAGGGCTGGAACCCATAATTAATCAGAAATGGAGAGCTCCCAGATGAAGAATTGACCGCACAGTTCCTGGCGAACTCTGCCCAAGGCAACAAGTCGGACCAATTATCATGATGGTCAGTAACGAAACAACGGAGAAATTGTTCCAAGCCCTGATTAGCTCGTTCAGCGGCTCCATTGGTCTGGGGGTGGTAGGCAGAGGAGAAGGACAGCTGTATGCCCATCTGTTGGCAAAATGCCCTCCAAAATCTAGACACAAACTGGCTCCCCCTGTCAGACACCAGTACCCTAGGCACTCCATGCAACCGGAATACTTCTCTGGCGAACATCACTGCCAATTCCTTCGCTGAAGGAAGACCACGGAGGGGCACAAAATGAGCCATTTTAGAAAACCTGTCCACCACCATGAATATAAAGGAGTACCCCTTGGACATAGGCAACTCTCCCATAAAATCAATGGAAACATGAGACCAGGGGCGTTCGCCATTAGGCACCGGTTGAAGCAAGCCCACAGGGAGATATCTCGGGGTCTTAGCGCAGGCACAGGTGGCACAGGCATTCGTAAATTCGGCACAATCGTTTCTCATGGAGGGCCACCAAAATAACTGAGAAAGGGACCATAACAATTGGTCTCTACCAATATGTCCCGCAGCCTTAGAGGAATGGTAGGTTTTAAGCAGCCTAGTACGAAATGGTTCATCGACAAAACATTTACCCACTGGAGTTTCATGGGGAGCGGACCCCTGAGAGGCCAGGATCTCCTCCCCTAAAGGAAAAGTGATACTCGTGCGTATAGTAGCCAGTATTCTATCAGGTTGGATGATGGGTGCTGGTGCTTCCACTCTGTCACTGTCGGCCTCAAATTGTCTTGACAGTGCATCCGCCCTGATATTCTTTGACCCCGGTAAGTATGATACAATGAAATTAAATCGAGACAGGAACAGTGCCCACCTGGCCTGACGGGAGGACAATCTCTTGGCCTCCGAGAGATAAGTCAGATTTTTATGATCTGTTAGGATTAATACGGGAGTCTTGGTACCTTCAAGCAAATGACGCCACTCCTTAAGAGCGAGGATAATGGCCAATAATTCTTTGTCACCTATCTCATAGTGGCCTTGAGTGACAGTCAACTTCTTAGAGAAAAACCCACAAGGTCTGAGAGTACCACCTTTCTCGTGTCGTTGCGAAAGTACTGCCCCAACCCCAATATCTGAGGCATCCACCTCTAACGTAAATGGAAGTAGAGGATTGGGGTGAGATAACACAGGAGCCGTAGCAAATGCCAGCTTCAAATTCTCAAAGGCATTCTCAGCAGATACCGGCCAACAAGAAGGATTAGCGCCCTTGTGCGTAAGATCGGACAAAGGTTTAACAATGGAAGAAAAGTTCTTAATAAACCGCCTATAATAATTAGCAAAACCCAGGAAACGCTGTATGGCTTTAAGCCCCTTGGGTTTTGGCCATTGTAAGACAGCTGACAACTTATCCTTGTCCATGGCAATGCCATCATTGCCAATTATGAACCCCAAGAATGGCACACTGGTTCTATGAAAGTCACATTTTTCCAGTTTACAAAATAATTTGTTCTCACGGAGTCGTAGCAATACTGCGGATACATCTTTGATGTGCTGTGCCATGTCTTGAGAGTAAATCAATATATCGTCCAGATAAACCACAACACATGTCTGTAACATATCTCTCAGAACATCGTTTATCAGTTCCTGGAAAACTGTGGGGGCATTACATAGCCCAAATGGCATTACAAGATACTCGTAGTGCCCAGCTCGAGTATTAAAGGCAGTTTTCCACTCATCACCTGCTCGAATGCGCACCAGATTGTAAGCGGCCCGTAGGTCCAATTTGGTAAAAATCGAAGCGCCCTTAAGCCTGTCAAAAAGCTCGGTGATGAGTGGTATTGGGTATGCGTTTTTTGCCATTAGTTTATTCAAGCCACAGTAGTCAATGCATGGTCTTAATTCGCCATTTTTCTTTTTTACAAAAAAGAACCCAGCCCCAGCTGGAGAGGAAGATTTTCGTATGATCCCTCTAGCAAGGGCATCAGAAATGTAATCCTCCATAGCCTTATTTTCCTCACAAGATAATGGATAAGTGCGTCCTTTCGGAGGTACTGCCCCAGGCTGCAATTCGATGCAACAATCATAAGGTCTATGCTGAGGTAGCTAACTGGCCTCTCCTTTGCTAAAAACATCGCCAAACTGTTGGTACACATCCGGTATAGCCGAGGAGGTGCACAGGACCTTAACAGGCTGGATGACGCACTTGTCCATACAAAACTGGGACCAAGCAGCAATTTCACACTTTTTCCAATCAAATTGTGGGTTATGTAACTGTAACCACGGAAAGCCCAATATTACCGCATGGTGCGGAGAATTAATCAGTTGAAACTGCTGCTCTTCTCTGTGAAGTGCCCCAATAGTCATAGACAGTGGCATAGTTTCAAACATAACCTGAGGCGGTTCTAAGGGTCTGCCATCAATCGCTTCAATAGCCAAGGGGTTTTCTCTTTCAATGCGTGGAACTCCGTGCAATTCAGCAAAGGTATTATCCATAAAATACCCTGCTGCACCAGAGTCAACCAAGGCCAAAACCTCCACAGAGCGTTGTGCCCAAGATAATACCACCTGTATGGTGGGTTTCATTGTGCCCGACACTGGGGACGATTGTACACCACCTAGGGCCTGTCCCCCAAGGTACCCTAGGTGTGTGCGTTTCCCGGACGTACCGGACAGGAATTTAGCAAATGCCCTTTTTTACCGCAGTATAAACACAACCCTTGTCTTCTGCGATAAAGTCTCTCAGCCTTGGTTAGTCTAGTGAAGCCTATTTGCATAGGTTCACTTGTCTCCCGTACAGGTTCACTAGACTTCAATGCCAGGGGAGGGATGGGTGGGCAAAACATGCCACTAGGCTCATTATTCTTTGACCGTAACTTACGATCTCTGGCAATTGATCTCTCACGTATTCTGGAGTCAATTATCATAACATATTCAATGTAGTCATCTAGATAAATAGGTAGATCTTTAGCAGCGATTTCGTCCTTAATGTGGTCATTCAGGCCTTGAGAAAAAGCTGCCAATAATGCCTCGTTATTCCAACCTACCTCTGCTGCCAATGTGCGGAATTCGATGGCGTAGTCGCCTACTGTACGCCTGCCCTGATGTATCTCCATAAGGCGTTTGGCAGCAGAGGTGGTTCTACCAGGAGGCTCAAACACTGTTCGAAAGGATTGCACAAATTCTCTAAAGTTTTTAGTACAAGGTTTAGCATTCTCCCACAAGGGGTTAGCCCAAGCCAAAGCTCTGCCAGTGAGCAAAGATATTGTAAACCCCACCTTACTACGATCATTGGGAAATGAGTGTGCCGTCAATTCCATAAAAATCTCGAGTTGGTTGATGAACCCTCTGCAGAGACTAGGGTCACCATCGTATCTTAGCGGCAAGGGTGCAGAAGCCGTTAACCCTTTAACAGTGCCCCCTAGGGGTCTGGTATCACTGTCCGGTGTCTGACTTGGCGAGACCACCGGGCTAGAGCTAGATTTGTCAGCAAGTACCGTGCATTCAAGGATCGTTTGAATTGCAACTGCCAACTGATCCAAACGTTGCTCGTGCACATCCATCCTCCAATGGATATTCTGTGCATTACCTTCACCTTTGCTGTCTGAGGTCATGGCCCTTTCATACTGTCACGGTTTATTATGACTCTCAGACACAAGTTTTAGGTAAAAATCAATTTTATTGAAATAATAAATTGATAACGTAGGATGGCAATCAAATACATACAGATATATTCAGAATATAACAAGACAGAAGGCAGACTGTACCGGTCCTGTCAATATACCGGACAGGACAGTCTGAAGTAATAGAATGTTAGGCTCTACCGGCCTTGCCAATACCGGGTAAGGCAACCTGCAGATGGAATCGCATAACGGTTCTACCGGCCTTACCGAATTACCGGGCAAGGCAGCCTCAATAGATTATAATGTAGGCTCTACCGGCCCTGCCAATACCGGGTAAGGCAACCTCAGATGGAATGTGGCAAAAGGTTCTACCGGCCTTACCAATACCGGGCAGGGCAGCCCAGAGATAGTAGCAGCAGTCAGATGGTAATGGCAAATTGACAGGATCGTAAGCAACCCAGTGTACACACACTGAGACTAACAGGGGAATCGTAAAGCCACAAGGCTTTGGGGCAAACCAGCGTCCGCACGCTGGGACCAACACAGAATTGTATAGCCGATAGGCTTTGGAGCAAACCAGTGACCGCACACTGGTGTAACAAGCGAGTTTGTATAGCCGCAAGGCTTTGGAGCAAACCAGCGTCCGCACGCTGGGACCAACACAGAATTGTATAGCTGATAGGCTTTGGAGCAAACCAGTGACCGCACACTGGTGTAACAAGCGAGTTTGTATAGCCGCAAGACTTTGGAGCAAACCAGCGTCCGCACGCTGGGACCAACACAGAATTGTATAGCTGATAGGCTTTGGAGCAAACCAGTGACCGCACACTGGTGTAACAAGCGAGTTGTATAGCCGCAAGGCTTTGGAGCAAACCAGCGTCCGCACGCTGGGACCAACACAGGATAGTACAGCCGATAGGCTTTGGAGCAAACCAGTGACCGCACACTGGTGTAATAAGCGAGTTTGTCTAGCCGCAAGGCTTTGGCGCAAACCAACGTCCGCACGCTGGGACTAACACAGGATTGTATAGCCGATAGGGTTTGGAGCAAACCAGTGACCGCACACTGGTGTAACAAGCGAGTTGTATAGCCGCAAGGCTTTGGAGCAAACCAGCGTCCGCACGCTGGGACCAACACAGGATAGTACAGCCGATAGGCTTTGGAGCAAACCAGTGACTGCACACTGGTGTAATAAGCGAGTTTGTCTAGCCGCAAGGCTTTGGAGCAAACCAACGTCCGTACGCTGGGACTAACACAGGATTGTATAGCCGATAGGCTTTGGAGCAATCCAGTGACCGCACACTGGTGTAACAGGTGAGTTTGTCTAGCCGCAAGGCTTTGGAGCAAACCAGCGTCCGCACGCTGGGACCAACACAGGATTGTATAGCCGATAGGCTTTGGAGCAAACCAGTGACCGCACACTGGTGTAACAAGCGAGTTTGCCTAGCCGCAAGGCTTAGGAGCAAACCAGCGTCCGCACGCTGGGACCAACACAGAATTGTATAGCCGATAGGCTGTGGAGCAAACCAGTGACCGCACACTGGAGTAACAAGCAATGTCACCGACGCAACCAGGCAGGAGGTCGCCAGGATACAGGAGACAGGCGATGCGATGACAGGAACCAGCAACGATCAGTCAGGTCAGGAAACAGCAGAGAAGAAGTTCAGCAGGAACTGCAACACCAGAGACTAGGCCGGAACCAGGACTGGAAGTACTTCAGCATGCAGGAAACACTGGAACAGTAGAGATCAGGAACTCAGGAACACATGAGATCAGGAACTCAGGAACACTGGAACAGAGGCCCAGCTATCACTGGCATAGTGATAGCAAGAAGGTCAGAAACAACACGAAAGGGCAACCAAAGGGTGCCCAATCCAGGTTTAAATAGGCAATGAAAGGCAGCTATCTGCAGACATCCAATAGCAGCCCCCTACTGGTGACAGACGAGGAACTGCAGGAATCACGGGCACCATGATAATTGCACACTGTGTGGTGCACTGACCACACATGGCAGTGTGGTGGCGGAGAATTGCAACCAGGGCATCAAGTGGCATCTGAGGAGATTCCATCCCACAGAGTATGCTAGGATGGTGACAGGGAGGGTTCATCATTACTATTCAACTGTCAGCAAGTTGTCATGTGTCCTTAGCGGGTTCTGGACAAGGGGTATAGTGACAACGACAGTACTTGGCTTCTGGTGTCATGGTGATTGGATACATTTGTGCCCCCAAATGTTATTTACTACACTCACTGTGCACATTGCAGTTGCTGATGAAAGCCACAGTTCCTGCTCTCAAGGGAAAAAAAATCTATTCTAATAACAACACACCCATGATTTTAGTGGATGGGCAGGTGGAGAAGAATTATTGGCTAACTTATTTTCTCCACAGAGACTGGGGGGCCACTTATTGTGCTGCTACTGCCTCAGGTGCATCAATGGAACTAGTCGTGGCAAGTGGAACCTTCACCATCCATCACCTATGTTACGGCTATTGTTGATTCCATTTTCTTTCAGTTGCCTAATCATCATGTTGCTTAAACAAGCAGCAGCAGCAAGAACAGCAGTTGCAAATTCTGCAATTATGGACTCAGAAGGACATTTGACAATAGTCAGTGGTCACTGGCCAAGATGACCTGGTGGCACTAGACCAGTAGGGCATTTTTTTTCTCAGGGCTTTTATTAAAAAAAATAAAAAAAAAAACAGTCCTACAAAGAAATAAACAAATTTGGTGGTCCAACAAATCAATGTTTCCTTAGGGCTCATGTCAAACAAATCAATGTTTCTTCGTTGCTTGGGCCTAGATTAATAAGTCCTACAAATCAATGTTTCCTCAGGGCTTGGACCACTAACAACAAATCTAACAAATCATCCTCTACAAAAAAGAAAGGAAGAAGATAGGTATTGGTGCAAAATTAGGCTGAAGGAGGCCAAATGCATTATTAGATGTGCCAAAGCACACACAGAGGAAAAATAATTGCCGAGTGAATAAAAAAGGGGAAAAAACATTTTTTAGATATATAATTGAAAGGAGGAAAATGAAACAAGGAATAGTTAGACATTTGATACAAAAATTGTAAACTACATAGATGAGAATAAAGGGCTAGCTGACTCAATGAATATTTTTGTTCAGTTTTTACAGAGGAAGATGAAGGGAAGGGACTTCTGTTATAAAAAAGAAATGGCAAGACATGGGAAACATGCATGTTTACAGAGGAAGAAGTTAAAAACAGATAAATCAATGGGACCAGATGGGATACAGCCAAAGTTGTTAAAAGAAAACCTTTAACAGAATTATTCAATCAGTTGCTATCGACAGGAGTAGTTCCAGAAGATTGGAAGATAACAAATGTAGCACCGCTTCACAAAAAAGGTAGCAGGGAAGAGTCTGGTAACTACAGACCAGTAAGTCTTACATCAGTAGTGGGAAAATTAATGGAGACTATGCTAAAGGAAAGAATTGTTGAATATCTGAATTTGAATGGCTTGCAAGATGCCAAACAGCATGGGTTTACAGCAGGGAGATCTTGCCAAACTAACCTCATAGATTTTTTTGACTGGGTACCTAAAATAATAGACCAAGGGAGAGAAGTAGATATAGCTTATCTAGATTTCAGTAAAACATTTGACTCTGCCCTTCATAGAAGACTCATTAATAAATTGCAGTGTTTGGGTCTGAATGCAAAAATAGTGAAATGGATAAGATAATGGCTGAGTGACAGGAGACAGAGGGTGGTAGTCAATGGAGAATATTCGGACAAAAGGAGTGTTACTAGTGGAGTACGTCAGAGATCTGTACCGGGGCCCATTCTTTTTAATATTTTTATTAGTGATATTGCAAAAGGTCTTCAAGGTAAGGTATGCCTTTTTGCAGATGATACAAACAACTGCAATAGGGTAGACATTCTAAGGGGAATAAGCCAAATGACAAATGATTTAGGTAAATTAAAAGAATGGACAAGAGTGTGGCAGCTGCAGTTTAATGTTGATAAATGTAAAATAATGCACTCGGGACATAAAAATCCAAAGGAAAAATACACTGTTAAGGGTACTGTGCTGTCAGAGACAACAGAGGAAAGGGATGTAGGAGTAATTATTTCTAATGACTTAAAGGTAGACAGGCAATGTAATAAAGCAGTGGGGAATGCAAGCAGGGTGCTGGGTTGTATAGCTAGGGGCATTAGTATCAGAAAAAGGGAAGTGGTCATGACACTCTACAGATCTCTAGTTAGACGTCACCTAGAGTATTGTGTACAGTACTGGAGACCCCATCTCCAGAAGGATATAGATACTCTAGAGAAAATTCAGAGAAGGGCTACTAAAATGGTCACTGGTTTACAGGAAAAGACATATCAGGATAGACTAAAGGATCTGAACATGTATAGCTTGGGGGAGAGAAGAGAGAGAGGGGATATGATAGAAACATTCAAATACATTAAGGTAGGCTATTCAACAAAATGTAGGGTGGAAGTACATTTCAAAGGAGTGAAAATGTTAGAACAAGAGGCCATAGTCTAAAACTAGAGGGACACAGGTTTAGACGTAATGTAAGAAAGTTTTACTTCACTGAGAGGGTAGTAGATAAGTGTAACAGCTTACCAGCAGAAGTGGTAGAAGTTAATACAGTGACAAAATTTAAGCATGCATGGGACAGGCATAAGGTTGTTCTAAACATAAGTACATCTGCACTCACATCAAACTCACCTCAGCTCCTCCACCATCACCATAATCACCACCAACAGTCCCTCTGTGCTACTGCTGATCTCTTACAGTCATCTCACCGGTTGGAGGAGGTGATGAGAAATGTGACAGAGGGTCCGCTACTGTCACACTTGCCATCCCTTGTTGAATTGAAGAAGACATAGTGTCAGCAATAGCAACAGGCACAGGCAGCCAATCTATGCTCAATGTGATGGTGGTAGTATTGCTACTAGGAAATAATTCTGCCTTCTTCAGAACCATGATTCATTTGGAAAATGCTGTGGGGGTATGGGGATTCCCAGGATCAGGGAATGTTCTGGACTCCCTTGAACGATAGTCTTGATGCTATGCATTACTTTCCCTACCTCCTCGGCATCAGTAGGAGGATCTACTGTGGTAACGCTTATCCCACCAACTGCTTCACCGTCGATGCAACTACTACTAACACCAACCACATCAATTTCAGTCCCTGATACTTCCTTCTCACTAGTATGATCAACCCCTCTCTCACTCCTAACACTCTTAGTCTGTAGCTTCTGGATATTCTTAGTACTAGTAGCAGTAGTGCGACTGCTTGGGGATTGCAGGTGTGACTTAGGTTCCCCTGCTGTCACACTTAGCATCATATCCTCCTCCCCCCTACTGAGAGTCAGAAAACGCCTTGTCAGACACAGCACTGGCAGCAGGCACAGGTAGCTGACCTGTCCTGCTCACACTACTACCCTCTTCATCCTCTGCCAGTGACAGAAATTTCCCTAATTTACTCCTTAGGGGTGATGTAGGGGGACTGGCCATAACTGGGTTTGGGGAATCAGGGCATCCAGACCTTTTAATGTTGGTAGTGGTCACTTCCTCCTCCTCACACTCAATGGATGCATCACAGTCCTTCCAGCTCTTGTTTTTATTAATATTCTAGTTTCTAAAAGTGACATCAGTCACTTTGAGCCTCTTCTGCCTCAATTTTGCTGTAGAATTCACAGCACAACAGCCTAGCACCCTCTCTCTCTGTAGACACTTGCATTGCTTTTCACTTCCTGGAAAAGTCACATTTTTATAGCGAAAAGGTGAAAAACATGTAATTAAAGTGGTGAAAAGTTTTGTAGCAATTGAAAAAATTAGAGAAAATGTTTTGGCATTAGGCAAAAACATTGATTTTCCCTCTAAAAAGCAGATAACCATGTGGTTTTAACAGATTTTTTTGCAGGAACATGACAGGACTTTTCGCCTAGCCCTAGTCACAAGTAGGGATGGGTGGACATTTTCACCTCAAACCCAAATCAGCAAATAATGTCAGCTTGAGGAATAATTTCCCTCAAAGAGTGCAGTGTTTCTGCTTTTTTCACCTAGCTAATTGCATTGAAATCAGTGGAAACATTGAATTCACATACAATGCATAGCAAATGCTATTTTATTTCCCAAAGTCAGAGTTTAAAAGGGATATGAGAGTGCCTGTGTTGGTGGAGTCTGGGGGAAGAATCAGTTGAACAGGTATTTTTGTTTGGGGGGGATTTGTTGAATGGGATTGGGGGTCTGGGGGACAGTTAATAAAAAATAAATAAAATAAAAAGTAACATATGGTATAAAAGGATTCTTAGGTGTGTGTCTGTGTTGGTGGGTGGAGTCTGGGAAAGAATCAGTTAAAGGGATTTTTTTAGGGGGGACAGTTAATAAAAAAATAAATACAATTTAAAATAAAATAAACTGATGTTAGAGAACCAAGTCCAGAGGAAACATTAACTTGTAGGACTTATACTTATTAGAGGCACAAGCCCTGAGGAAACATTGATTTGTTATTGGACTTAGAATTGTGTTAGGCACAAGCCCTGAGGAAAAATTGATTTGTAGGACTTAGACTTCTTTGGCACAAGCCCTAAGGAAACATTGCTTTGTAGGATTTAGACTTGTGTTAGACCCAAGCCCTGAGCAAACATTGATTTGTAGGGCTTAGATTTGTTTGGCACAAGTCCTAAAGAAACATTGATTTGTAGGACTTAGCTTTGGTTGGCAAAAACTCTGAGGAAAAACTGATATTTAGGATTTAGGCTTGTGAGAAACAAGCCCCCAAAAATTATTGTTTTTTTTTTTAAGACCTCTGTATTTTTTATGAATGCCTTACAGGCCTATTATCAGCAGGTCATATTGTGGCGGCCAGTGGCCATTGTCAAATGCCTCGGTGTCATTGCGATGTTTGTGACTACTATTCATTCTGCTGCTGCTGAGTTGTTTAGGCAGCAGAATGATTAGGCAACCCCAAGGGAATGAAATCAACAACATCAGTGGTGTGGGTGATGATGATCAAGGTTCCACTTGCCTTGCCACTACTAGCTCCAGTAATTTGACAAAGGCAGTAGCAGCACCACAACTAACCCCCATCACTTCAGGTATAAGTGGAGGAAAGAAGTTGACTAAAAATGCTTCTCCACCTGCCCCATCCTCCAAAATCATGAGTGTGTTATTGGATTAGAAATGTTTCACTTGAGAGCAGGAAGGAACCGTGCCTCTCATCAGCAACTTCAAATGCACAGTGTTTGTGGTAAATAAGGGAAGGACTGGGAACAATGGACACATCTGCACTCACATCAAACAAATGGCACAACTCTAACCAAACACCATGACGCTTAGGGTACCCAATGTGTAATAATCCCACCAGAAACAAAGTACTGCTGCTGTCACTATGGCCCGTGTCAACTCCTTGCTAAGGACTCGTGACAACTTGAAGACAGTTTAATAATAATTATGAACCCTCCCGGCCATCAGCTTAGTACATTTTCGAGGATGAAATCTCCTCAGATGGCGCTTGATGCCCCAGTGGCAATTATTCTCCACCACACTGGCATGTGTGGACAGCATACCACACAGTGTGCAATGGGTGAACAGGAACTGTCACATTCTGACAACTACTGAATGTCTATCAGCTGGTGGGGGTGGTAAAGATAAATGAGGTGGATTGCCAGAAGATGTAGTTACGTGATCTTTGCATAGCCAGACCCTAGAGCAAGAAAGTTATGGGGAGCCAAGTGTTCCTCTTGCCATCAAACTTTCAGGCTTTGGCTGGGTTTCTTTATTCTTCCTCCTCTTTGTTTTACGTCAACACAATTCCTGCCTACAAGAACCCCTAAACTACACTTCAGGTTTACTTTATTTCCCTATTCTAGCTGCAAAATGATGCTGCTTTCTCTCTCACAAACACAAAATGGCATGCCGCAGGAACTTGACATCCCTTTTATACCATTCCTGCATGAAAAGAAGGAGAACTTGCTATATGGGGGAAATTCAGTCTTACCATTGATTTCGTTTCAATATAAAATGTAAAATAGTGGAAAATTGGCACTTTTAGTGAAAAATGTCCTTCTCTGTGGGATGTGACATTGTTCTCCTGTTTTTCTTTTTAGGTGAAAATCTCCCCATTCCGCAATAGTCTGTACTCCAACTATTTGTCCACATATATTTTTGTCTGATAAATTTTCTTTCCATATGAGGTTTCCAACCCTTCTCCCACCACACTAACCACCTGTTTGTATAATTCTGGCTCAGCTGTCCTTGAAAAATAATTGCAGCTAGGGATTTATCAGTGGTGTGCAACACATTACATGAGTTCTAAACCTCTGCTTTTTACAAAACAATAAGGTATCATGTCAACTGGCAACATCTTGGCAACTTTACTGTTCCACAGGGATGCTTTGGGATTATTTTTGTGACTTTTTGACTCCTTCCCAAAAACTCAGTAATTGTGGGTTAACAGTAAATGGCAGAAGATGTTGTAACTTTTTTGCTTTAACAACGTGACATGTGGAAGTGGTGGGAGTTTTGGTGGTGGCATGTGTGGGCATCTTCTACAACACACTCAGAGACATAATCCTCTACAGCAGGAGCCATCTGTTATTCCAAATGCTACACTCTCTGACACATCAACATTACAACTAATATGCCCCCAAAAGACCTGGGAACTTTTAGGGGGTATGTGCACTGATGTTAGTCACAGAACATCTGACTTTTTGAGGATATGTCTCCTAAATAGACCTGTG
Source organism: Rhinophrynus dorsalis (assembly GCA_037306005.1). Classification (NCBI taxonomy): domain Eukaryota; kingdom Metazoa; phylum Chordata; class Amphibia; order Anura; family Rhinophrynidae; genus Rhinophrynus; species Rhinophrynus dorsalis. The sequence goes on from CM074724.1 coordinate 135,733,545, forward strand.
GTTTTGCTTCAGGTGGGATCTAAATTAGCAGGTGCCTCATTGTGAGCCTGCTGTCTCCCTGCTCACATGCTTCTTACATAGATAACAGGTAGCAAAACATTCAGCTTTTAGATCATGGATGAAGTAACTCCACACTGTGGACTTCATAGGCTGAGCTTTTCAGGTGAGGCTACTACTCCAACTAGGGCTAGATGTTGCTGCAATTGCACTGCTAGGTGTCAAAGTTACTGCTCTTCCAACAGCAGCAGAGGCACTCATCTTAACTAGGGTTATATATAGATTATATATTTTTTTATCCTGAGAGGTGTATATCCAGAGCAGACGGATTTGTATTTCCCTGCTTGCTATATCAGCTGTTAGTCAGTTCAACCGGTGTCTGCATTGACTGAGTATTACTTTCTTTATTGTGTATTGGGTTACACTATAAGAGTGGTATTGCGCCCCTTCTGGTTCTTTTTTTGCTTTTATAACTATGATTATGGCTGTTGATAACCTATGCTGGTGCTGCTAGTTACTCAACACTAGTAGTATGTGTGGCTGAGTGGGACTTGGACTTGCAAGAGCAGGTGATGATGCTGATGATGACTGACAGTACACTTGTTGGATATTATTATGTGTGTGTGTGTGTGTATTTTAACAGTGAAGAACACAACAGAACTGATTGCATATGATGTCTTGCCCTTTATAAAATACTCTATCCCTTCTAGTATTTGTCTGCCTCAGTCATAGCTTAGATCAGGGTTCCCATCTCTGTCACCTATCAGTGAAATTGTTTTTAGGGTTTTTTTTGTTTTGTTTTTATTAACTGTCCTTATAACCGTCACCAAAAGCAAAAAAAAAATGTCAAAAGGATTTCAGATGCTAAAATATCTCTCTTCCAATATCACTGATGTCTTTATTTTTTTCACAGTACAGACCTTACAAATTATGGTGGCTCCTCTTCTTCTGGCTGTTGAAAGAGTCAATGTCAGTTGAACTTGTCTGCCTATTAAATGTTAGTCTGCTAAATATTCTGTCAGTCAGTCAACCAGTTATTGAAAGAGACTCAGCCAGCTCAGAAAGGAAAATGGATCACAGCTGCATGTGTCTTCTCAGTCACACAACATTTTGGGTTATTTGGGATAAATCTCCTTTTTTCCCTTCACATATCCCAGACTCCTCTAACACAGAGAACAGCCATCAGAAATGAACTTGGATCACAATCACAGATGGTCTACATTTTATTTAAGGGACAGTAATACTTGTTAATTCCACCACTTTATAAATCCATACAAAGGCATCATTTATATGATGTTTGGGGAATCAGTCATTTAAAAATAGTCAGTACTGATATGGAAAATGTTCAGAGACAAACAATAGAGAGAATGACTGATATTAGTTATAAAGAGAGATTAGCCAGACAAATATATTCAAGAACAATACAAATACCTCTATGGGGAACTATTTACAGTGATGAGAAAATGTTTGCGAACACAAATGATAATTAAGGGAAGTCCATAATTTTTCTGTGATAGCCTTCTTGAATCAAAACCAGTCCTTTCTAAATATCCAGTAAGGTATATATTAACCAAGTCCATGTCCTTTATAAAACGTGCTATATAAATTAGGAGACAAGGAGTACTTATGCAAACATAAGTGAACCCCTTGTTCCATCACCCCAGTTATATTCAATAACTAAAATCAGGTGGATATGTAATTGTATACATCTCATGGGGTGAATTTGGGAGTCTGCATCCTTATAAAATAATAAAAACAAGTTGAAGCTAGGGTATCACCATTTGGTTGTATTGAAGCATGTCATGTCATGCTCCTGATCAAAAGAAATCTCAGAAAGGCAATTATTGCTGTTTATTGGTCTAAAAAGGGCTAACAAAATTGCTAAATACTTGGGACTCCACCCACCCACTCTCAGACAGTCACTCTACCCAGGAGCAGTCATGCAAAAAAATCTCTTTAAGAACAACTGGACATCTATAAAGTCATAAAGAACTCCAGGATAACATCTACAGGTCACTTTTGCATTGGATAATGTGTATACTCATTACTCAGTGACTCTAAAGACAAAAATGGAGTTCATGGGAGAATAGCTAGGGGAAATACACTGTCCATCAAATTCAATAAAGATCACATAGTTGATGTACTGGTTTTCTGAGACAATGTTCTATGGACAAATGGCTTCAATGAGAAAGAATATGTTTGGTGGAAAAGAAATATTGAGTTCCAACAGAAGAATCTCATCTCAACCATTAATCATGGTGGTGGGAATATAATGGTTTGGGTCTGCTTTGCTACCACAGGACCTGGACAGTTTGTCTTCATTGACTGCAATCCTGCTACCTCTGTAAAAGAGCTAACCCCGTGGGAACTGCTAAAAATAGGACAACAATGCAAACATCTACCACAATATTGTAGTGCTGGATAACAAATGGAAGCAGTTCAAGCAGAAAAGCTAGAAACAAGTTGCTATGGGTAATCTTCCCTATCAATGGTGAAAAATTAAAAATGCTGAATGCAAAAATGCACAAACAGCACAGGAACCACTATAAGCAGCACTGGAAAGGCAAGGAACATTAAGATGAACTCAGTACCTATTCAATAAGGATCCCCAATAGAACCCGCAAGTTGGGGCAGTCAGTACAGGTTCACAAATGGGAAACCAAGCAGTCGGTTGAAGCAGCAATAGGCAGAATTGTCAAAGGGAAGTTGGGTCAGAAACGAAGACACACAAGAACAACAGGTAAGTATTAGTGTTGAGCGAGCATGCTCGGCCGATGCTCGGATCGGCTCGAGCATCGCTCTGCTCGGCACATGGCGGTACTCGTACGAGTACCGCCATGTGCTCGCCCGCCATGTTCGGGTGGCAGGGATCTGTGCCGAAGGAGGCACAGATCTTACAGACGCTCCGCTGGACCACCAGGGACTGGAGGTAGGGGACATGTGGAGATGGAAGGGGGCATTGCGGAGATGAAGGGGGTATTGCGGAGATGAAGGGGGACATTGTGGAAGGGGGACATTGTGGAAGGGGGGCATTGCGGAGATGAAGGGGGCATTGCGGAGATGAAGGGGGACATTGTGGAAGGGGGACATTGTGGAAGGGGGGCATTGCGGAGATGAAGGGGGCATTGCGGAGATGAAGGGGGACATTGTGGAAGGGGGACATTGTGGAAGGGGGGCATTGCGGAGATGAAGGGGGCATTGCGGAGATGAAGGGGGACATTGTGGAAGGGGGACATTGTGGAAGGGGGACATTGTGGAAGAGGGGCATTGTGGAGATGAAGGGGGGCATTGACCAGGCACCCTCCCCTCATCAGAGCAGGGGGTGCCTGGTGTAATGCTCGAGTCCTCCCATTCAATTCAATGGGGCTCGGGTGCTCGGCCGATCACTCGAGCCTCCGGGGGTGCTCGGTCAGAGCACCCGAACCCCCGAGCATCGGGGTGCTCGCTCAACACTAGTAAGTATATCTAAGAACTGGATGCGTAATGAATGTTCATAGAAGTGCATACAGAGGAAGGTTATAAAGAAGACATTGTGGGATGGCTAGGAGAAAAAGCTAGAAAGACAGAAAAATCCTAAGTGGACCTGGAGGAGAGGGTCCTGATAGTCACACAACCATGAAATATGCAGCGTATCAGAAGAGTCTAGACGAGAATGACAGGTCATTCATCCATGAGCTGAAGCTGCACTGAAAGTGGGTTATTCAACAAGGCAATGATCCTAATCATATATACAGGTCTATAAAAGAATAGTTGCAAAAGAAGAAATTCTGGGGGTTTTTTTTGGAATGGCCAAGTGAAAGTCCAGACCTAAAACCCTTGCTTCCATGTGCCTAAAGTGAAAAAGCTTTGCCCCACTTAGGAGGCCCACATACTCTGAAAGGTACAACTGGCATTGTGCTGTTTCTCTTGTGCAGAAAGGATTTGCCTGACATTTTAGAGATGGACTGTCTGAGAGCAGGATAAGTCTGATAGGAAGATGGAGATTTCCTCTCTGCAATGGCATATGGGGCTGAAAATGTGATTTGAGCATCACCTTAGAGGCTACTATGCTTTGAACAGAGCACTTCATTTTGTTCTTTCTTAGTGTGTGTTCATCACACTTTTTGTTTTTCTGTAGTTTCCCTAAGTGGAAAGGTATCCCAGGCATGGGCCCTTGTTTCCATGTGCATAGATGGAAGGAGCTGCATCCCAATGACAAGGCCAACATAGGCAAAATTGTACATCTGGGGTTCAGCTGGTTCTCTTGTGCAGTGAGGATTTGCCTGACAGTGGGGAAGGCAGGATCAGACTGACACGTTCAAGTAAAAAAATGTCAGTTGAGTAGCACCTGAGAGGCTACTATTCCTTGAACAAAATACTTTGTTTTCTTGCTTCTCAATGTACGTTCATTACACTTTTTGATTTTGTAGTCCTCCTAAATGGAAGGGTATCCCAGGCAGGGGCCCTTGCTTTCATGTGCCCTTTCATAGGGGCAATCAGCTGCACACTGCTGACTAGGTTCACATAGACTGAAACGTATGTCTGGGTTTGTGCTATTTCTGACATGCAGAGAGGATTTGCCTGATATTCCGGAGCTGGACTGTATGAGGGCAGGACCAATTTGATATGAATATGGAAATGTCCCCTCTGCAATGGTACATGGTCGTGAAAACATGACTTTAGCACCACCTGAGAGGTAGAATTGAACAAAACACTTAATTTTGTTCTTTCTCTGTGTGCTTTTGTCGCATTTGTTTTTGTAGTCAGACCTAAAACCCATCAAAATGTTGTACTAGGACCTGAATCAAGCTGTCCGTGCAGGTAAGACCTCAAATGTCCTCAAGTTTAAGAAGTTTATGTAAGGAGGAATGGACCAAAATTCCTCATAAAAACGGATCTGGTCATTAAGGTACAAAATAGACTGTCCTTAAAGGGCTAGACAAGTATTCAATCAAGTTGTTGCATACATGGAAATATTGTAATCAATGTTTATAAGATATATTGATCCTTTCAACCCTTTATCTCCTAATTTTTTTCTTTTGCAGCTTGCCTAGTTGGTCTCTTAGCTGCGTGAGGAAGGCACATACTGTACTGCAAGTGGTTATAAAAACGTCTCTGTTTATGTGCTGCATTCATTTTACTGCTTGAAATCTTGTCTCGAAATTCATTATTAAAATAAGTAAAAAGGTATGACTACTTAATTATTGTTTTTTTTTTGTTTTTTTGTTTGTTTGTTTTTTGTTCTGCAGCTGCATTGTGTGTATATATAGCTCTAACTTTGTATTGTATATGGATGAAATAAATTAACAATTCTTATGTAATTACCTCTCTGGGCCTTTTTTTTACCAGGGGTTACCAATAAATCAACTTTCAGGTCTAAAGCTGCTTAGATTTCCACGATAGGGAATTTTAAAGATTACTGTTTTATCCTTTGTAGATGATTTATGGCACTTTGACAGTCTTTTTATTAGGTGTTTTGGAGTTGTCTGTAACTAATAGTTGCAATATTTCAAAATGCATTATAGGAAGATTTACTCCTCAAAACAGCAGGTCCAATATGTGCTGCTAGCTGCAAGTGCCCAATAGAAATAAGTTCTGATAGTATGGCTCTAGCCTGTATGCCTAAGCCGCATGGAGCCTTGTGTGTGCAACAAGGAAATACATAAGTAGGCCAAGCTTAATGTTTCATTTTAAACTGAGCAGATATTGTATTTTTTTAACATTTCTTTATTAAAATTTCAACAAATGAAAGAATATACAACAGAAAAAGTATAAAAATCTGGTAGACAAAATTGGCAGTCGTCAATGAGAAACAGCATTAACAAAGATATGCGTATGAGAGAAGTAAACGATAGCATGACATAAAATATTACCGTAACTAACAGTCAGAGTTATGTATCATTATCAGGTGAATTGTACAGTAAAATAAAAGCAAAGTCTAAGAATCAACTGTATCTACCAAATCCAAAAGAACCATAGAGGTGTGGAAAAAGATAATAACAAAAGAGAGAGAACAAGTTGAAACGGTAGAAGGGGGGAGAGAATAGGTAGAACCAGGGATATGGGGAGGTCGTACATAAAGAGGGGGGAGAAGGTCCACTTTTGTTTCACAAAGAAATGTCCAGCTCTAGACTGTTGAATATAAGAACAGCATATTTATGGGGGCAAAGAGATATGTACAGAGTTTGAGTTAAGGAGAGTCTCCCAAGTCATGTTCTCAAAAGCTTTTTTATATTGCATAACCTGTGTGGGAAAGAAGGATTAAATGTATCCCAAACAGTCCAGAAGGCTAAGCCCCTGGATTCCAAATTTTGTAATGCATGCAACTATTCCGCTCTGCCCATAGTGAGTGTCGAAGAGTAGGGGCCGAGGCCCCCACCCAATTCACCAAAATGGTTTTCAGGGAGGCAATGATCCGGACATTGTAGAGGCATATTTGAGCTCTAGTAAGAGAGCATGTCTGTGGGGTACACCCAGGAGAGTTTCCTGGGGAATACCCTCCAAGTGTGTGTATAATATGTTTAAAAGTACCCCCGTCCAGAACCTCTCTATAACTCTATATCACCATATGCAGTGAAGCAGGTCTGCCGCCTGTGATGAACACTTAAGACAACAGTCACTTTGCCTTCATATAATATACCCTCTTAGGGTCTATATATGCAGATGTTGAGCATCGGACAAGAAAGGATGAGGCAACATATTTGACAAAGGATATGTCAAAGAATTTCTCAGTAGAATGTCTCAGGGTTGTATGGAGATAATGTCTCACTTGTAAGTATATAAAATGTGGCAATTTGGAATACCATATTGATCTTTCAGGGATTGAAAGTCTTAAATTCCTGTCATAGAGTGCTCTATAAGATCTCGTAGCATTTCAAAACCCTTATAGTGCTGCTGTATGAAATAGCCATGAGCATCTCCTTGTTGGAAGTACAGGTTGCCTAGAAAGGGTAGATAATTGGATAGAAACTTTGTCTTACAAAATAGATGATGTATGTGCTGCCAACCTTACAGACATCTCAGATTAAAATATTATTCTGCACAACAGGCAGCAGTATGGCTGCAAGGGCATGTAAGACATATCTCAGATGTAAGGGGGAAATTAGGCCTCCATACATGTGTACACTTCACAGTCCTGAATCCAGTCAATTGCCACCTGGAACCAACTAGAGACATCATAGAGTCTGAGATCAGGCAAATTAATGTCTGTTCGAGTTGAGGGACCCAGGATAGTTTTCTTAGTCTGATCCTAGACTTCCACCCCTTCCATAAAAGTTTTGGAAAGCTCTATTCAAGATGGTAGTGTCAGATTTGGTGAGGAGCAAAAGGAGGATTTGGAATTTGTACAAAAGACCAGGGAAACTAATCATCTTGATAACAGTGCATCTTCCAATGAAAGACAAGGGCAGGGGTTCCAAACCTCCATCTCACCAATTATCTGAGCTGTCATAGGTCTATAGTTGATGTCATAGAGGTATTTTAAAGAACAATACAAGAGAATACCTAAACATGTGTGGCAAGGCCTGAGAAAGGTTATGAATAAACAGTAGAAGGTCAAAAGCCAAAACCTTAAGCTCCGTGTCTCCTGTTTCAATACCCCAAAATTCTGCAAGTGACTGAATCTCTGGAGCAATGTTTAACAGCAGGGGCAAGAGACGGCAACCCTGTCTCATCCCCTTTTGCTGAGTAAAGAGTGAGGAGTATCAGGTCTTTTGTCATGATAACAGCTTTTGGAGTGAAGTAGTCCGTGTTACCTAAATGGGAGTACCTAGTACAAAAGCCTTTATGTAGCAATAGATGATACAGATGAGGCCATGTTACGCTATCAAAAGCTTTATCAGCATACAAGTTTAGAAGGATACTGTGTGTGGGGGGTCTTTGGGGGCCGATAGATTGTGTGAAGTGTCGGGCCTGTACAAAACCCAGTCTGTTCCACTGAGAACAAATGGGGAATGATAATCTGTTGGCCTTGGCTTTTGTGAGTATATTAAAATTCATATTCAGTAGAAAGATAGGGTGGTATGAACTAACCAGACAAGGGTCCTTTCCAGCTTTGGGCAAGACTATAATTCTGGCTTGGATGAATAAGGGTGGAGTTTGATGAGTTTCTAAGATAGTAAAGTGAAACATTGTCAGGGCAACTTGTTCAGTGTGGATCTTGTAGAATTCACCTGGAAGGCCATCAGGGCCCGGTGGTTTTGCATTGGGAACGGTCTTAATGACAGATCAGATTTCCTCCAAAGTAATTGGAGCATCTAGTGAATCCCTCTTTGCAGAGTCTAATGTTGGGAGGAGTGCCTGTCTAATAAAATCCCATCCTCTACAGGGTTCACATGGGGATGTCATATAGAGAGAGTGATAATAGTCATAAAAAACTTTGTTTCTATCTTCAGGGGTAGTGAGATGCTGCCTGTGGAGTGATGTATGCTAGTAATGTTCACTTTTCCCTTGTGCTGTTTCAATAAGAAAGACAGGAGTCATCCTGATTTCTTAGCCTCCATAAAGAATCGGGTATATGAGAAGTGGAAAAAAAGCTCTGCTGTATATGGTTTTTTTAAAAAAAATATTGTGACAAGCACCCATCAAGAACAAATAAGATAAAGCATCTTATCCTTATGCATAGTGGCCCCTCAGTGGTGCTACAAGTCATATTTTCCCACTCATGTGCCATTGCAGAGAGAAAAATTCCATATTCACATCAAACTGGTCGCATCCTTATGGAGAGCAAGGACCCATGCCAGGGATCCCCTTCCACTTAGGGAGACTAAGAAACAAATATTGTGATGCTCATCTATTAAGAACGAACAAGATAAAGTGTCGTGTCCTTATGCATAGTGGCTCCTCAGCGTTGCTACAAGTCACATTTTTTACTCCATGTGTCATGGCCGAGAAAAAAATTTCCATATTCACATCAGACTAGCCCCTCCCTCATACAGTCCAGCTCCAAAATGTCAAGCAAATCCTCTCTGCATAAGAGAATCAGCAAAACCACAGACATACATTTCAGCTTATGTGGGCATCATCAGTATGGTGCAGGTGACTCCCTCAAAGCACATGGAGAGCAAGGGCCCATGCCTCAGATTCTCTTCTACTTAGGGAGACTATGAAAAAAAATATTGTGATGAGCACCCATAGAGAACAAACAAGATAAAGTGTCTTGTCTTTAGGTATAGTCATCCCTCTATGGTATTACAATTCACATTTTTCACTCCCATGTGCCATTGCAAGGAGGAAATTTCCATATACACATCAGACAGGTCCACTCTCAGACAGTCAAGTTCTAAAAGGTCAAGCAAATCCTCTGGGCACAAGAGAATCAGCAAAACCACAGACATTCATTTCAACCTATGTGGGTTTTGTCAGTGTTGTGCAGCAGATTCCCTCTAGGAACATGGAGAGCAAGGGCCCATGCCTCGGATCCCCTTCTACTTAGGGAGACTAAGAAACAAATATTGTGATGAACACCCATAGAGAACAAACAAGTTAAAGTGTCTTGTCCTTAGGCAGAGTGGCCCCTATATGATGTTACAATTCACATTTTTTACTCCCATGTGCCACTGCAAAGAGAAAATGCCCATATTCATATCAGACTGGTCCACTCTCAGACTGTACAGCTGCAAAATGTCAGGCAAATCCTCTCTACACAAGAGAATCAGCAAAACCACAGACATAGATTTTGGCCTATGTGGGCTTTATCGTTGTGGTGCAGCTGATTCTCTCTAAGCACATGGAGAGCAAGGGCCCATGCCTGGGATCCCCTTCCACTTAGGGAGACTTAGAAACAAATATTGTGAAGTGCACCAATCAAGAACAAACAAGATAAAATGTCTTGTCCTTAGGTACAGTAGCCCTTCAATGGTGTTACAAGTCATGTTTTTCACTCCCATTTGCCATTGCAGAGCCAAATTTCCATATTCAAATCAAACTGGTCCTGCCCACAGACAGTCCAGCAAATCCACAGACATACGATTCAACCTATGTGGGCCTCATCGGTGTGGTGCAGCTGATTCCCTCTAGGCACATGGAAAGCAAGGGACAAACACTGAGACCCTTTTCCACTTAGGGAGACTAAGAAAAAAAAAAAAAAAATACAAGCACCCATCAAGAACAAACAAGAGAAAGTGTCTTTTCCTTAGGCATAGTGTCCCCTCTAGTGTGCTACAAGTCACATTTTTTACTTACATGTGCTATTGAAAAGAGCAAATTTCCATATACACATCAGACTTGATCCACCCCTACACAATCAAGTTCTGAAAAAATCCTCACTGCAAAAGAGAATCAGCAAAACCACAGACATACATTTCAGCCTTCATGGGCCTCATAGGTGTGGTGTGGTTGATTCTCTCTAGGCACATGGAGAGCAAGGGCCCATGCCTCAGATCCCATTACACTTAGGGAGACTAAGAAACAAAAATTGTGATGAACACCCATCAAGAACAAATAAGATAAAGTGTCTTGTCCTTTGGTATGGTGGCCCCCCTAGGGTGTTACAATTCACATTTTTCTCTCCCATGTGCCACTGCAAAGAAAAAATTTCAATATTCTCATCAGACTGATCTGCCCTCAGACAGTCCAGCTCTGAAATAACAGGCAAATTCTCTCTGCACATGAGAATCAGCAAAACCACAGATGTAAGTTTCGGCCTATGTGGGGCTTGTAGGTATGGTGCAGATACTTCCCCCTAGGCATATGGAGAGCAAGGGCCCATGCCTGAAATTCTCTTCCACTTAGGGAGACTAAGAAACAAAAATTGTGATCAAGAACAAATAAGATAAAGTGTCTTGTCCTTACGCATAGTGGTGCTACAAGTCACATTTTTCAAACTCACGTTCCAATGCAGAGAAGAAATTACCATATTCATATCTGACTGATCCTGTTCTCAGACAGTGCAACTCCAAAATGTCAGGCAAATGCACTCCACACAAAAGAATCAGCAAAACCACATACATACATACATACATACATACATACATACATACATACATACATACATACATTTCACTCTATGTGGACCTTGTCAGTGTGGTGTAGCTAATTCTGCTAGGCACATTAAGAGCAAGGGCCCATGCCTGGGATCACCTTCCACTTAGGGAGACTAAGAAACAATTATTGTGACAAGCACCCATTTAGAACAAACAAGATAAAATGTCTTGTTCTTAGGTACAGTAGCCCTTCAATTCTGCTAAAAGTCACATGTTTCACTCCCATGTGCCATTGCAGAGAGGAAATTTTCAATATTCAAATCAGACTGGTTCTGCCCACAGACAGTCCAGCAAAACCACAGCCATATGTTTCAGCCTATGTGGGCCTCATAGGTGATTTCAAAATGAAATGAGATTGTGTGATTAGTAAAAGTAGCTATGATAGGATGAAAGTGATATCAATACTTAAAATTTGAAAAAAAAAAATATATATATTGTAGGGTTTATCCCCCTGAGTAAAACAAGGGTACTCCCACTGCTGAAGGGTGCTTCATTCAAAAGCATACCACTGCTTTAAGTTGATTTCCATTGGTTCAATATCCCAGTGGCCTGATATTGTACAGTGGTGCTGTTGATACATCATTCTATGGAGATTCATGGTCCTGGGACCAGATCTGTCCATAGGATGGTGTAGCAACAGCGCCACTGTACAATTTCAGGCCGCTGGGATATTGCCTCTGAAATATTCAAGTTTGAGCTGTGAGACTTTTTGAATACAATAGCTTTCAGCAGTGGGGATAACGTTGTTTTACTTGGGGGAGAAACCTTAAAACATATAACCTCACATTTTGAGTATTACTATCCCTTTAATGGGATGGCAATGGTTAATTTCACCTTGATGTAATATTGTAGCCATTGTAAAAAATGTGGATCGATATTAGTCCTATCCCTCCCACCCTCATGGTTAGACAGATATTGCTGTATGTGACAGATGGAGATATCAGTCATTTGACCACACGGAGGCTCTTCAGCAGAGCCAAAATTGCCCCATTTGGAGATTAATACGTCTTTGGAATGGTCTACAATGTGTGCCTGGTTTGCAAGCACACTCTGTGGACCATTCTAATGAAGTATTCATTTCCAAATAGGGCAATGGCCTGTTGTTGACCAAACTACAATGGTTCATATTTGGTTCACATATGTATCATACTGATACTGGCTGGTGTACCATCCATCCATGGCATCAGCACTCCTGAGGATCCATGTGGGAATCAAAAGGGATATATGTCATTTCAAATTAGAGTAAATGATTGCATACACAACACCAAGGCCTACTTTTTCACCTTTAATTCCGTGGCATAGTTTCAGGCCTGTGTGTTGCACATACAACCAGTTATTCTCAGTGACAATGTGATGTGTGACCTGATCCATCCTTTTTTTGTGATTCAGTAAGCGGTGAAGTAGACTTGATGAACTGAACATGATGACTTCTCCAGTGATCTCATTTCCCCTTTTGCAATATTTTCTATGGAGACTATACAATGTGACCTTAGCAGCTTGATTCATTTTATTGAATATTCGCCATAGACTAACATTGGGACTGGTGAAGTGAGGGTATGTAAGTGTTAATTTCTCTCCATCATCTCTTCTTCACCGCTTAGTGAATGTCCCCTGTGTAGCATGCAATAATCAGCCTATCAATGTGTGTTTTTTTTTCTGGTTAACCCTTTGAGTACCGGAGGGGTTGCCAATTCATTGTTGAGTGATTCATTGTTAATCCATCTAGCACTCAAGGGGTTATGTTCTGGTTTCCCTGTGGGTACATGAGTGACGTGTTGGAGCAGTTCTGATGTTGAACATACAACACTTTTATGAGCATGGTATGTGTGTATTGTGTGTGATCAGCACAGCAACATGAGGGTTAACCAGGGAGTTGGACAGGTTTGGGCCTTATTGAACTTTGACATTTGTCCTTGTCTTGCATCCTGTTTTAACCTTAAGGGTGCTGTGTTGGTGCAATTGTGGGGAGGAATGATGGGCATATGTAGGGATGTGACTGTGTTTGTGTGTAATGCTTGTGTGGTTTGATGTTATGTGTGGTATTGTGATGCTGCACTTACCGGCAGTGTGGAGGCTCCTCTCTTCCCCAGTGTCCGATCCGCCAGGTGCTCCCTCAATGAGCGTGGCAGACATGTTCTGCCACACAATCTCCTCCCATCTGTAGAAGATTGGGACAGGTGGGCTATCTCCAGTACCTAGGGCGTGCTTGGAGATTTCGGCCAACTTATTCTTGACCACCCTCTTGCAGTCACCCCATCTTTTCTTTATAGAGTCCACGTCCCTTCTGCATGTGGCCACAGCATTCACCCGCCTGCATATCTGGTTCCATGCCTCCTTCCTCCTCGCAGACAGGCCAGGGACCTTCTCTCTCGGGAAGAGGATGGTCTCCCTCTTCAGCACAGCCTCCACGAGGGCCCTATTCTCCTCCTCAGTATAACAGGGATCCCTGATCCTCTCCTCTACTCCGGCATGTGAGGAGTCGGAACCAGACTGCCCTGTTTGCGCTGCCCCTGCCTGTGTATGGTGGTCCCTACCATGTACCCCTCATCCCACTGCAGGTTCTTTCCCTGTCCTCCGTGTGCCTGCTCTTCTGGGCCTGGTCCCCCTCTGCCCTGCGGATCTCCCTCTCCCACCCCTTCTCTGCTCAGGGATGCCCTCCTGACCTTCCATCTCCTCTTCCACTACTCTCCCCATCCCTCTCTCCTGTCCTCCTTTCCTGGCCATCATTCACCCACTCACACCCAGGCACTCCCACAGGCCCTCACAGACACACTCGATTCCACTCACTCTCTGTCACACTCTTACACTCACAGATTCACACTGAGAAAATAAACTTTAAAAATGTGTAAGGTGTTATATAAAAAAAAGACTATGTGTATGTATGTGTATGTGTTTGTGTTTGTATGGGGGTATGTAATATGTGCAAGAGCATGATATGTGTTTATTTACATAGTAACATAGTAAATTAGGTTGAATAAAGACACAAGTCCATCAAGTTCAACCTTCTCCTCATACCCCACTAACTGCGAATTTTATAGCTTTCCTGTTATCAATTAAATTAGTCTTTATTAGACCTTCCTGATCAGCCTACTGATAAACAGTATAACTCTGTATGTTCCATTTTGAAAGAAATGTATCTAATCTTCTCTTAAATGTATCCATTGTATCTGCCATAACCACCTCCCTGGGCAATGAATTCCACAATTTAACAGACCTAACAGTAAAAAAACCCTTCCTCTGCTGAAGTTTAAACCTCCTTTCCTGTAATCTGAAGGGGTGTCCCCTGGTTATCTGATTAGTAGTGTTGAGCGAGCATGCTCGGCCGAAGCTCGGTTCGGCTCGAGCATCGCTCTGCTCGGCACATGGCGGTACTCGTACGAGTACCGCATGTGCTCGCCCGCCATGTTCGGGTCTCCTCCCCGCACGTTTTGCGGCTGCTGCGCAGCCAATAAACGTGCAGGGAGGCTCTGACATCAGTGTAATGCCAGCAGCCATGTTGGCTGCTGGCATTACATTGATTGGCTGGCCAGAACCCGTGATCGGGTGCTGTATATCACCTGACCAGCGAGTTCGGTTCAGTCTTAGCCAGGGAGAGATGAGGATAGGAAGGGAAAGTCAGTGTAGGGAGAAGAAAAGCTATTAAAAAAAAAAAAAAGACCCAAAAGTCCTTTTTAGGACTGCTGTGTGTGGGGGCAGCAGTTTATTTTGTGTGGGGGGGCAGAGAAAAAAAAAAAAAAATCTTCATATATTCTGTTCACTGTGCCTAGCCGCAGATTAGAGCACATTCTGTTTAGTGTGCAAAGTTGCAGATTAGCAGCACATTCTGTTTACTGTGCAAAGTTTCAGAATAGGAGAACATTCTGTTAAGTGTTCAAACTGTAAAATATCAAAGTCACATATTCCATTCACTGTGCATAGCCGCAGTTAAGAAGCAAATTCTGTTTACTGTGCAAAGTTTCAGAATAGGAAAACATTCTGTTAAGTGTTCAAACTGTAAAATATCAAAGTCACATATTCCATTCACTGTGCGTAGCCGCAGTTAAGAAGCAAATTCTGTTTACTGTGCAAAGTTTCAGAATAGGAAAACATTCTGTTAAGTGTTCAAACTGTAAAATATCAAAGTCACATATTCCATTCACTGTGCGTAGCCGCAGTTAAGAAGCAAATTCTGTTTACTGTGCAAAGTGTCAGAATAGGAGAACATTCTGTTAAGTGTTCAAACTGTAAAATATCAAAGTCACATATTCCATTCACTGTGCGTAGCCGCAGTTAAGAAGCAAATTCTGTTTACTGTGCAAAGTTGCAGATTTGCAGCACATATTCCGTGTAATATGAAGAAGGCGGGTAAAAAGGGACGGGGAAGTGGACGTGATCCTGATAGTTCAGGGCGCGGGTCAGGACGCGTAGAAACTGCGCCTGGTGCCAGAGCACAAGACAGAAAGACATCCACCATACCTAGCTTCATGTCTCAGTTTACAGGGCGTCGCAGGACATCACTCTCGAGGTCCGACCACTGCGAACAGGTGGTCGGTTGGATGTCAGCTGATACTGCTTCCAGCCGGTTAAGCACCACCCTGTCTTCCACCAAGTCCACTCTCAGTAGCCAAGAGTCTGGTCAACATAATCCTCACTCTGATCATCCTTCCTCCCACCATAGAGGATCTGGTCAAAGAAGTGATCCCACACTGGGATATAGTGAGGAGCTCGTCTCATCACCAATCCTTAATTTGAACCTCTCTCCAAGCATGCTTGCAGAGGAACATGACATCTTGTGCCCTGATTCACAACCTCTAGAGGGTACCCAATCACAAGAAGATGACAGAGGTGAACGGCATTTAAGGTCAAAGGAAGTGGATGATGATGATGATGAGACACAGTTGCCATTAAATCAACCACTATTACTGTCTCAAGACCTTGATGAGGAGGATGATATACAGTTGTCAATGACTGAGTATGTGGTGGGATCAAGACATGAGGAGGATGATCAGAGTGAGGAAGTGGAGGAGGACTTGGTGAACGATGAGGTGACTGACCCCACCTGGGAAGGTGTAGAGCCGAGCGATGACAGCAGTCCTGAGGGTGAGCCATCTGCAGCACCGCAACAGGCTGGAAGAGGCAGTGGTGTGGCTACAGAAAGAAGGCGGACCGCACCAAACCGGCCCGCAAATGTTCCACGGAGCACCCCCTTGTGTAAATCTCCCTTGCCAAGGGGTAGGTGTTCCGCGGTATGGCGTTTTTTTAAGGAAAGTGCGGACGACAAAAGAATTGTAGTTTGCAACCTGTGCAACACCAGAATGAGCCGAGGCATGAACACTAGAAACCTCACCACCACCAGCATGATCCGACACATGGCATCCAAGCACCGTAATAAGTGGGAGGAACGCCCGGATCGCCAATCTGTGTCTGCAGGCCACACCACTGCCTCCTCTTCCCCTGTTTTCGGTGCCGGCCAATCGCCTGTCGAAGGCGCAGGCCCGCATACCTCCCGCCCTGCACCTGTACCATCTGAAGCACCATCAGCGACCACATCCACTTCCCTGTCCCAGCACAGCGTCCAAATGTCGTTACCCCAGGCATTTGAGCGCAAGCGAAAATACCCAGCCACCCACCCACAGGCCATAGCACTAACCTCACACCTTTCCAAATTACTCGCCATCGAAATGCTGCCATTTAGGCTTGTGGAGACTGAGTCCTTCCGCAGCCTGATGGCAGCAGCTGTCCCTCGGTACGCAGTCCCCAGCCGCCACTACTTTTCCCGGTGTGCCGTCCCCGCCTTACACCACCATGTGTCCCGTAACATCACCCGTGCCCTGACCAACGCAGTTACTGGGAAGGTCCACTTAACGACTGACACATGGACAAGTGCTTGTGGCCAGGGACGCTACATTTCCCTGACGGCACACTGGGTGAATGTCGTGGAGGCTGGGAGCGACTCGGACCCTGGGATGGCACAGGTTCTACCCACGCCGAGGATTGCGGGCCCTACCTCCATCAGGGTTTCCGCCAGCACCTACGTTATTGGCTCCTCCTTCTCCGTTTCCACCTCCGAATTCTCTGCGCGCAGCGCCACTCGCCCTTCAGCCGGTAGCTGGAAGCAGTGTAGCACTGCAGTGGGGAAGCGTCAACAGGCCGTGCTGAAGCTGATCTGCCTTGGGGACAAACAGCACACGGCCTCAGAGCTGTTGCAGGGGATTAGTCACCAGACCGAGCAGTGGCTCTCGCCACTCAACCTGCAACCAGGCATGGTTGTGTGTGATAATGGGCGTAACTTGGTGGCGGCTTTGGAGCTCGGCAAGCTCACACACGTACCATGCCTAGCGCATGTATTTAATTTAGTGGTTCATCGATTTCTAAAAACCTACCCCAATGTGCATGATCTCTTGACCAAGGTGCGCCGCGTGTGTGCACATTTCCGTAAGTCATCTACAGCTTCAGCCGGCCTGTTGAAGCTGCAGCAGCGCTTACAATTGCCAGCTCACCGGCTGCTGTGTGACGTGAGCACGTGCTGGAACTCCACCTTCCACATGTTGGCCCGGCTTTGTGAGCAGCAGAGGGCAGTAGTGGAGTACCAGCTGTTACACGGTCGTCGCCTCTCCGTTCAACTTCCTGTAATCAGAAGTGAGGAGTGGGAATGGATGTCAGACCTCTGTGAGGTTTTACGCAATTTTGAGGAATCGACACAGATGGTGAGCGGCGATAACGCTATTATCAGTGTAACCATCCCACTTCTGTGTCTACTGAAACGCTCGCTGCTCACAATTAAAACTGACGCTTTGCATGTGGAAGAGGTGGAAATGCGGGAGGAAGAGCTTACACAAGGTGATAGCCAGAGCACCCTCACTTCGTCTTCTCAGCGACAATTGGAGGAGGCGGAGGAGGAGGAGGAGGAGGAGGAAGACACGGTTGCCTCCGCTACAGAGGGTAGCCATGGAACTTTAGTTCCATCTCTTCAGCGTGGGTGGGCAGAAGAGGAGGAAGAGGATGAGGAGATTGAGAGTCATCCTCCTGGTGAGGACAGCGAAATCTTGCCTGTTGGTACTCTGGCACACATGGCTGACTTTATGTTAGGCTGCCTTTCCCGTGACCCACGCGTTATACGCATTTTAGACAACACGGATTACTGGGTGTTCACCCTTCTGGACCCCCGCTACAAAGAGAATTTCTCATCTCTCATTCCTCCGGTGGAGAGGACAAGCAAAATGGTGCAATACCAGAAGGTTCTTGTTGAAAAATTGCTCCAAAATTTTCCATCTGACAACGCTGGCGGCAGAGTACGTGCTACCTTGGCCAACAGAGAAGGGGAGAAAAGGGGAGCACACAGCAGTTCCGACAAAGGCAGGGCAACACTCTCCAAGGCGTGGGACACCTTCATGACACCCCGCCAGCACCCTCACCCTGATGCGCAGCCTAGTGTCACAAGGAGGGAAAAGTTTTGGAAGATGGTGAAGGAGTACGTAGCAGACCGTGTCAGCGTCCTCAATGATCCCTCTGTGCCTTACAACTACTGGGTGTCCAAGCTGGACACGTGGTATGAACTGGCACTCTACGCCTTGGAGGTGCTGGCCTGCCCTGCCGCCAGCGTTCTGTCTGAGCGGGTATTTAGTGCTGCTGGTGGCATCATAACAGATAAGCGTATCCGCCTTTCCACCGAAAATGCTGATAGGTTGACACTTATAAAAATGAACAAGGCCTGGATTTCCCCTGACTTCTCCACTCCACTGGAGGAAAGCCCCGGGGGAACATAAACTCACTTTATATATGTTATTTACAATGATGGGAATACTCTGTATTCCCATTCACCCCTTCCACCCAAAAAACGGGTATATGGTTGACTCTCTTCCATATGCCCAGTGATATAATTTTTATTTAGGGCCAGCTCACCAGCGGGCCCAGTGATATAATTTTTATATAGGGCCAGCTCACCAGCGGGCGCAGTTTGACAATTTTTGTATAGGTCAGCTCACCAGCGGGCCTTCTCATATAATGTTTTATTGGGTCAGCTCTCTAGCGGGCCCTCTCATATAATGTTTTATAGCGTCAGCTCACTAGCGGGCCTTCGCATATAATGTTTAGGATGGTCAGCTCCGCAGCAGACCCTCACCCATAATGTTTTAGATGGTCGGCTCAGCGCACGTTTCCCTCTTAATCATGGCCCCAGTTCAGAAAAATCGAGGAAATTTTTGGGAGAATTTGCCTTTGCGCACGTTTCCCTCTTAATCATGGCCTCAGTTCAGAAAAATCAAGGAAATTTTTGGGAGAATTTGCCTCTGCGCACGTTTCCCTCTTAATCATGGCCTCAGTTCATAAAAATCAAGGAAATTTTTGGTAGAATTTGCCTCTGCGCACGTTTCCCTCTTAATCATGGCCTCAGTTCAGAAAAATCAAGGAAATTTTTGGGAGAATTTGCCTCTGCGCACGTTTCCCTCTTAATCATGGCCTCAGTTCCGAAAAATCGATGACATTTTTTGCAGAATTTGCAGATGATATACAAGTAAATATACAGCAAATACTGTTTGGTAACAATTTTTCGCCTAAAGTCGTTTTTATCTTCCTTTTTGTGTGTTTTACGGTCAGTCTGTAAAAATGGCGTACTACGGGCGAAAGATCGTTCCCAGCAGCGATGTTGGAGTCCAGACATCCTCCCTATGCTGTCCCTGAACCATTTCTGTGGTGTTTCCATCATTTTCTGCCCTTTTCCTATGGACCAGGCACCCTCCCCTCATCAGAGCAGGGGGTGCCTGTTGTAGTGCTCGAGTCCTCCCATTGACTTCAATGGGGCTCGGGTGCTCGGCCGAGCACTCGAGCCTCCGGGGGCGCTCGGTCAGAGCACCCGAACACCCGAGCATTGGGGTGCTCGCTCATCACTACTGATTAGGCCTTGGAATAAATATCTCACCGCAGAGATCCTTGTATTGACCTTTCATATACTTGTACAATGTGATAAGGTCTCCTCTTAGTCGTCTTTAAATGTAAATCTCTCCTCTCCAAAATCCTTCTACCTTACTCCTCTGTATGCTTCTCTCCCTCTCTCCCGCTCTCTAAACACTATCCTCCGCTCCTGGGTCCTGTGATCTAGCTCATCAAAACTGGAAACACAGGCAATTTGTGACCGTTATTTTTGGGTATATATATATATAGGTGTATTTGAACATTTTTGCTACTTTGGGGCCTTGGGATTGGCTGTAGGTTTGAATTTTGTTTGTGCATCTCTCAGGGTTGCTAGACAATGCCAGCCGTAATGTTACATTTTGACTTAAGTTGTGTTTTAATGGGTGCTTGGGACACACGGTGACGCGAAAAAAGGTGCAATGCAGGTTTTTGTGTTACGTGTTTTTGTTGTGTCTATGCTCGTTAGTTATTCTAGTACACTTACTTTTAAATCCGCCAGAAATCATGTGTTATTTGCGGCCTATGTGCCTTTTTCACTTAACGGCTGGTTTAACGCAAACCTTTAAATCTAACCCTTAGAGTATGAGTGGCACAAAGTGTTCAAGTCATGCTTGGAATGGGAGGGAGAATCCCTCCAATACCTTTCAAATCTATACTATAAAGGAGAATGTGGTCACGTGACCAAAAATTGTCCAGAGGTGCCACACACAACCCGGGGTGGGCTGCAGGAATATGCATATTTCCTCCATTCACCCTTAGCACAACTTACAGCAGGGTGTGTCAAAATCTATGCAAGAAGTCACACCTCCTTTGAAATTCCACACCTCCTTACAAATCAGTAATCCATTTCCCCATCTCCCTCATGTTACACAGCAGGCAGCATTTTCACACCAGCAGAATCTTACCTCAATACAAAATAAACAGCAATTCCATTCTCACACCTCCCACATGTTACACAGCATGTGTCATTTTTGTCTATGTCGCAAAATGTGCAGGCAGACCCACAACCAGCGCACAGCAGATGACCAAGCAGCCCAACATAAAAAAGACTGCCACAAGAAGGTCTTGACACTTACCTAAACCACAACCTACATATTTTATATCTAACACTGCATTCCAGAGACAATGTTGCCAGAAAACAAAAAGGAGAGATCATCATGGTGTATTACATTAAAAAACAGTGAAATATTGAGGAAAGAGAAATGCTACCCACATTTCCTTAATGCTACTATCTAAGCAGTATTCCCCTGTGGAGGATATTTTGACTACCTCCACGCAGACAGTGAGATTCCCAAGCTGCTCGATGGCTCCATAGAGTTCATCCACCGAGGCGGCTGGAGAAAGACACGAAAAGAATATACACACAGGAGGAGAGCCCAAGAAGGTAGACTATATTATTCACTTGACTTCCCACCAGCCAGTGTAACAAGGAAACTGTGTGATTGCCAGTGGGGGAAATGTTGCCAGTCCTCCCTGCAATTGGACAACAGATGGAATGGCACTTTAACCTCTGGAGTGCCATTCCATCTGTTGTCCAATTGCAGGGAGGACTGGCAACATTCCCCCACTAGCTGTCACACTGGTTCCTTGTTACAAGGGCCGGTGGGAAGTTGCAATGTGAGTAAAATCTTATACTTACCCTTCAAGTGAATATTATATTGTACCTTCTTGGGCTCTTCTCCTGTGTGTATATTATTTCAGAGATAATGTTGCATATTAATACTGTAATTAACCCTTTGAGTGGCACAGGGGTACGTAATGCATTGCCAAGCAATCCGTCATGTAGCAATCTGGAACTCAAAGGGTTAACCCCCCATCAGCAGCTCCAAAATCTCACCACACAGAGATGCTGCACAGCTGACTAGAGGCAGCCCTACTAGCACCCTAAAACATGGCCGATGCAGTCACCAATTCATCATGCACCACCAAAAGCCTGTCCTGAACCCTACATCCCACACAAGCCCCACCTCACAGCCTTCCTAAAGAACTCTCTCTCCTACGCACCAGTAGCCAGCCCCGGAGGGTTAATTCTGTGGACATTGCTCAGCCACCCTTGGAATCGCCACATATCCCAGGATACTTTGATCCCATGAAATATACATTCTGCCAAACTGTATGTAACAACATGGTGCTACACGGGTAGCAGCCAAACACACCACTTCACACTCTGACCAGGCCTTTTTGAAAACACAATGTCCCACAGCTGTTAACCCTTTCACTGCCACAGGTCTGTGCAATGCATTGCAAAGCAATGCCTTGCGTACCCCTCTGCCACTTGGAGGGTCAACAGTTGTGGGACTTTGCATTTTCAAACAAACCTCCACTTGCTCGCCCACCATTGGAATCTGCACACATCTTTGCCTCAGGTTACCCACTGGGTTTCATAATAAAAAATAAAACTTGAATATAGGGGTTTGTGAATACACAGGGGTGTTACATGTATTTACTAAAAGTCCATTTCCCCTGTACGCATTGATATTTAGCCTTAACATAAGGGGTCACAAAGTAAAGTTCTGCTGTTATTAACCCACCATCCTTGCCAGGGCCTGCACCACCTATAGGTGAGGAAGGCGCCGGCCTAGGGTATACATCTACAGAGGGCGTAGAGCAGGGCCGCACACACCTCTGCAGCTGATGCATTACAGTCAAAGGCTTAGCAGAGAGCTGACCTCAGGGGCCCCCTGGCACACCCATAAAGTTTTGACTCGTGCTGGAGGCCCCTGTCAGACAGGACTGAAGACCGGGGTGATGTGATGGTGAGCAGCCGCATGTGCTGCATCACCACCAGGCCCGGATTTGTCATAAGGCAGAGTAGGCATCTGCCTACAGGTGCACCCCACAGAGGGGTGCCTGTCATTGGAATCAATTTTTTTATTTATTTTTATATATTTTTTTTTTAAGTGGCGAAACCTGCCACCCACATGGTAAGGTCTGTGCTGAGAGACCTGTAGCTGCTGAGCTCCTCTGACTCTTAAGTAATGCAGAGCGCTGGGAGATGACATCATCATGACATCATCTCCCAGCGCTCTGATTACTAAAGAGAAGACAGCATGGGAGCTCCAGCAGCTACAGGTCTGCGCAGAAACACAGATCTCTCCTGCCGCTGGACCACCAGGGAGGTAGGAAATGGGTACGGGGGCAAAGTGGGGGCAATGTGGAGCTGATGGAGGCAATGTGAGGGCAAGCTGGAGCTGATGGGGGCAAGTTGGAGATGATGATGCAATGTGAGGGGAAGTTGGAGCTGATGGGGGCAAGTTGGAGCTGATGGGGCAATGTGAGGGCAATTTGGAGCTGATGGGGGCAATGTTGATACAATGGGGGCAAGTTGGAGCTGATGGGGCAAGTTGGAGATTATAGGGGCAATGTGAGGGCAAGTTGGAGCTGATGGGGCAATATGGAGCTGATGGGGGCAGTGTGAGGGCAATATGAAGATGGGGGGTAATGTGGAGGTTAGGAGTATTGTGGAGGTGTCCAGTGGAGATAGCCAATGGGGAAGGGGGGCTTCAGATTTCTGTGCCTACAGGCTCCTGAGATGTAAATCCGGCCCTGATCACCACGTAGCTAGTGTGGGCTGCTTTTAAATCTTCAGACATCAGCTATACACTTACATTTACAGTGCATAGCTGGTGTGTGTGTGTGTTACTCCCCAGAGGCTGCATTTATGTGCCATTGTCGTATTCCTCTCTACTGTTGCTGCCAATCTCAGGGACAGAAAAGAAAGGAAAAGGTAACTATTACCATTATATCAGAAATCCCAAAGATAAGGAAGATAAAAACAACACACACACACACACACACACACACACAAAACTTACAAGGGAAACTACTAACAAAGAGAAACTAAAGGAGATATATACATGCATACAATACGTTGTATAGATACACATATAATGTGCATCATTTTCACCTGGTGCACCTTAATACTAGGTACTCCCTGTGCAGGTCTATATCCTAAAAGGCAAAGGGCCAAATGTACAGAATGTATAATGAGATATTAATTTACTAGAAATATGGAACAAACTCAATGCATGCTAAAAAAAATGTGAAATATAAAACCTACAATACAGAAGCTGTATGCTGCATATGGAAGTTGGCTGTAATGTGGAATAAGGCTGTAGGGAAGAAAAGGTCTTAAAAGTTACTTGTGAAACAAATGTAAAATCACACAAACTCCCTCAGGTACAAATGACAGAGGTTTGTTTCACATGGAACTTTGAAGACCTTTTCCTCCCTACAGCCTTATTCCACATTACAGCCAACTTCCATATGCAGCATACAGCTTTTATATTTATTTCTTATTGTTTTTACCATGTTCTTGAGTTTATTCATTATATGTTGTCATATTACTAGTAAATTAATATATCATTATACATATGGTCCTTTGCTTCATTGCCTTTTAGGATATAGCTATACAGAAGTACACAGGGAGTACCTAGTATTACGTTGCTCGTGCTGCACGCGCGCACACACACAGAACAAAGGGAGGTTGCCAGCCCACTATGCCTAATCTGAAAATTAACCCATTGAATGCTAGCAGCCAAAGAGAGGTACAAAACGCATTGTTTTACATTGCATTGCAAAGCAATGAGCTGTGTATGTTTCTCTGGCATTCATAGGGTTAATTTTCAGTTTAGGCTCAATTAGTTATTTAGTTAATTTGCGACAAAAAACATTTGTTAATTAATGCATAAAAAGCGATATGGTAACAATCATTAAAAGAGATGGGGTGTAAGTGGACGGGGCATAAAGGGATGGGACACAAGGGGCGGAGCCAATAGGGAGGCAAAATGAGGTTTTGCCTAGGGTGGCAAAAATCCTTGCACCAGCCCTGATCCTTGCTTTACTGACTCAAACTGCAACCCATAAACAACTGCAAGACATAGAAGTACCTGGTCCAAAACTTGGTCAAGTGTGAGCATACACATACAGTTTTATTGGGGTGAAACAGGATGCAGCTGCAACAGACATTACATATAATTACACTATCATTCCGTAACCCTTTGAGTGCCATGGGGGTAAACAATGCAATGCTTTGCAATGTGTTGCGTACCTCTATGACACTCAAAGGGTTAACCTTTGAGTATCGGAATGGTGAAATTCCTTATGTCCGTGCACCTAATCTTCGACCAGCTCATCCTCCCTCTGAACACACTAAATCAATGCCATGCTGGGAGAAGGAGTCCCCGTGCCCTCCTCCACACCCATCTAAACCCCAGCTGCAACCGTGATGCCCATGGATTCCCTGCCTACTCTGCAACATGAGGTCACACAGGAAGAAAAGGTTAGGCCTGGAGATGAGGTGATCGAACACTTGGAGGAGACTGAAAGGAGGAAGCTGCCGCCCAACAGCCACTATCCCAGACATTTGCTGCCCCGAATAAGAGGCCACAGTGTCATGCGGATATTGAGCAGCTTGCGCTGATTGTAAATAACAACAAAGTGCCCCTACAACCCAGCTCTAACCAGGTAGCACAAATTTTGGGGTGGCAAGGTGACTGTCGACTGTCCATGCATGTGAAGCGAGGCTTTGGG
Organism: Rhinophrynus dorsalis; assembly: GCA_037306005.1. Taxonomy (NCBI): domain Eukaryota; kingdom Metazoa; phylum Chordata; class Amphibia; order Anura; family Rhinophrynidae; genus Rhinophrynus; species Rhinophrynus dorsalis. Next base: position 135,758,924 of record CM074724.1, read on the forward strand.
ATAAAATCTAACCCTTTCAATGTCACAGGGGTACACAACACATTGCAAAGCAATGCATTGTGCATCTCTCTGTCACTCAAAGGGCCATGTTCAAAGAAGTAGTGAAATAGCTTTTGTCGTTTGTAACGACTTTTCAAAGTACAGAGTCGTTGGGATCATTAATATTTTCAGAGAGTGTCAGTTGTGATTGGAAATATGTTGTTTGTCCTGACTAAAATTGTCTTATGGAACAAAAATGTCTTAAAAAATGTCTTAACTAAAGATAAAAATTCTCACATTCAGAACACATTCCCTCTACTTTTTTCATAACGTACAAATTTTATCTTTTGTTAGACATTTTTTTGTCGTTAGTTACAACAAATTTTCTTTTCCCCTATACTTCACTGGATAATAGTTTAGCCACGCCCTTTTCCCGCCCCTTTGCCCGTCAATTCTGGAGTCGTACACAATGGACATTACTAGTTTTTTTTCATATATTCTATAGAAAATATGTTGTTCATGCATTCAATGACTTATTTTTGTCTTTCATACAACATTTTTTGTCGTTATCCCTTTGAACATACGGCACAAAGTGTTAATAAAGTGCTCAGTAAGAATCTCCCTTGTGGCTGTCATGTGCCCATAGTACTGCTTAAATATTACTGTTGGGGTATGCAATTATGGCTATCCGTTGAGGCACAGTGCTGGACAACTATTTCAGCTTGGATATCACTACAAAGACAACACCATATATGTGTCCAACTGTGTATGTATGCATGTGTGTATGTGTGAATGTCTGACACTTTGTATATGGAAAAGTCTGAATATATCACAATGTCTAGGTGTCTGCATTTCTTGCCTTATATGACTGTAATTTTCAAATTTAAACTACCAAAACCTATAATAGCGCAGTGTTAGTGCTGCCATAGTTCTATTACATGGCAATTTTTAAGTACATATATAAATTGTAAATGTGGTATTCCTTTTTAATATGCATTTCAAAAATGTTTGTCCAACATGTATTTTAAAATGTACGTCTCTAAATGACTGGAGACATTGTTTCTCTATGGCTACATGTTATCACATTGTGAGTATAAACTCATGTAACAACCAAACATTTCTTTCGATACCCCTGATGAAGTGGAGTTGCATCTCCACGATACGCGTTGGGTACTGTTAGCACTCGGAAGGACTCGGGTCCTGCCCACGCCCCCTGTGAGAACCCGCCTCCCGCTCCCGGTTCCCGGTTCCATCATCCAGCCGACAGCGTCGGCCCGCACACGTGCACCTCGGTGCTCTACTTTGTTCATTTGTTGCCTATGAACCTGGAGAACTTCCAACAAGGCATTATTCTGCATCTATACTTTTCCAACACGCAGTAAGGATACCTTGAAAAAAGGGGACATACACCATCGGGATACCGGTGGTAGCGGGAGAACACACGGACACAGCACGCTGGCTATAGGGGCAAGGGCCCTGACACGCATCAAGCCCAAGATGGGCATCATGTGAGTGCATTTTATTACTGCTTTTATTACCTCTTTTAATAAATTTACTACGCTTAGATTTTACTGCACCCTGTTTTCTCTTTTGTGTTTCTGCTCTCAGATTTGGGGAGAATGTATATATATTACATGGAATAACAGCTTTGGTTTTAATATTGTAGTCCACTTTGCATTGCAAGACATGCCATACTTAATTTAATATACATGTAAAGGTTTGGCATCACACACTGCTTTTGTGCTTCTCTCACAACCATTCACAGTGCAACATCTCTTCCTTTACTCTGCCTCTTCTTGTACTGCCATCACTGTACACACTCACACACACGCACATGCACATATTTACATATACATCCATACACACCATGAACACAGGGATATTGCATCGTGCAACTTCAGGCATTTTTATACTACTTTAAAATTACACTTTACATTACTAAATACAAGGATGAAAAAAAAGAGACGGGCAATGCCGTCCCATACTGCTCGTTCAATATTTTTCAGTGGTGACAGTACTGCACAAAGTTATCCCTTTAATGTACTACAATCATGGATTCCCCTAGCATTTCTCACACTTCCATCAGTCTTAGAAATATGCTCATTAAAATCATTAGAAAAGGTCCAAGGGGAGAGATGCACTAAACTGTGATGAAGCAGTGATAAAGTGGAGATAACTTCTACAGAGATATCACTTCACCAAGTCCTAAGATATTCTATGGTGCCAATGCATTAAGATTTCTCCACCTATGAAGTTAGTGCATAGGCTAAATATAATAACAGGAAGTGATGTCACTGAAGAAGTCATCTTCATTGTATCACCTCTTCATCACGCCTCACTGCATAATCCCCAAGAGTTTTTAAGAATAATTGCATGTGCGCAGTTTTATAAGCAATGGATGAAATATGTAGCTACGCCAATTCTATGACAAATGACGCCCTGTATGTTCAGTACTTTATGGCATGGACTGAGCAGGTTGTGGTCATTAAAAAACATAAGAAACTCTTTTTTTTCAGTGCTACTATCAATATATAAGCTGCTTTAACTCCTGGAGTAACAGAGGGTGGGAAATGCAATGTTATGTATACCATTATGGTTCTCAGGGGGGTTAATGCATCAATTATGGTACTATTGTATCTCCAGTAAAGACACTAAACAAAAGGAGTCAAATAAACAACTGATATGATTTATAGTACAGCAATAAGTCATTCATTTAGCTTAACCCTTTGAGTGCCAGAGGGGTACGGAATTCATTGCTTTGCAATGAATTCCGTACCCCTCTGGCACTCAAAGGGTTAAAGTATTGACTAAATAATATTGGTGGATAATGTTTTAACCCTATAAGTGCCAGAGAGTTACCCAATGCATCGTACTGAGTTACAATGAATTGGAATGGACACCTATTTGTCACTGAAATTAATAAATGTCCATCTTCACTTTCTTACTTAACCCTTTCACTGCCATTGCATTGGACTGATAAGGTTAAGCTAATAATATAATATTGACATGTATTGTTATCTTATGGTACCTATTCCTTCTGTTATTATGTTTAAGCAAAAATAAATTAATTAACCATTTATTAGTTTTATATGAGAAATTAACCCTTTCAGTGCCAGAGGGGTACACAACGCATTTGCAATGCGTTGCGTACCCTCTGGCACTGAAAAGGTTAAAAAACCTACTTTATTCTTATACAGTATACTAATTTTAAAGCCCGTGTACATGGGCCAACACTGGCGGCGCTGCAGTCATGTGCAGTACAGACTGCCCGCGCCGTGGCTGATACGAAGCCGGGCACTCTGAATCAAGACTGCAGACCACAGACTGCGGTCTGAATTTGGAGCTCCCCACTCCGTATCAGCCACCTCGTGAGCAGTCTGTACTGAGCATGACTGCAGGGCACGCAGCCACCTCTACTGCGCATGATGGCTTCTGACAAACATCCTTAGCGAATTATAATATTGGATTATATACTCAAACTGTTAATGTTACCTAACATTTGATTTCATCACTGCCTTCTCATTGTAACTTCATTTTTTTTACATCAGATTGATCCTTTGAAAGGGTGTTTACATCTCATTTTACCAAGCTCTTAACAGCTCAGAGATTCATTAGAGCACAGCACTTGAATTATAGTTAGCTAAAAAAAAAAAAAAAAAAAAAAAGCAAACATCTCAGCATAATTTGGGGAATCAATTTAACAATAGATAGAAAAACCATATATTGTATGTCTGTTCTTACAAAGGGAACACTGCAGGAGGTCCCAAAGAGATTCTTTGTTTTTTTTTCTAAGGATCAAAGAAGGACCTTGACCCCTTATTAGCACAAATAGAATGGATTCAGAATCTGTTAAAAAAAAAAAAAAGAAAAGAAAAAAAAAACAGTTTGCCAGACAATTCCTGGGGGACTGTCCTGGATCATTTATTTATCTCGTACGCATTAAGAAACTACCATTAGGCATTAGGGGGAGGTGCTTGTTTGCTTTCTGAAAGCCACACTGCCTTTTGCTTTGCTAGAGGCATATTCTATTGATACTGCACAGATTGGCATTGGCAACAGCTTAATCACAATCCACTGAAATTTCTGTTTTTTTATATAGAGTAAATATATTTGTATGTATACATAAATACATACATACATCAGTGCATGTGTTAAACACTGTTATTTTGTTCCCTGTGGCTGATTTTGTGCTATGTTAAATGCTTATGCTAGTGTCTATACTGCTGCTGCTGCTATTGCTGCCTTACACAGCTCAGACTCTCCTTAGCTCTAGCTTCGGATTGGTCTCTCTCTTAAAGTGCTGGCCAAGGGTTGGTTGCAGGGACTGCTGAATAACAGGTGCATTTTGCTGCTCCGTCGCCTTTCAAAGAAGCAGCCGAGGAATGCTGGTGCATCTGTTCTGTGATAGAGAGAAGAAAAGGAGAGAGAAGCTCCTGTGTGCAGGAATGTTGCTAATCAAATAGACAAGGAGGGACATACATGGATGCTTGGGAAAAAAAAGAGAAAAAAAGAAACCTGGTTTATGTGATTTCTATGGAAAGCCAGAGGGATAGACAAGGAAAGTGAAAAGATGCAAGGATTAATATAACATCAAAGCCTGGATGGATATAATGTTTTAGCTGATTCAGCAGCTGCTTCTGGCATTTCAATGGAGGAATGTATGTTGTTAATTATTTGACACTGAATGCTGATTTATTTTTTTTCTTGTTGAAGGGAGTCAAGTTCAGTGCTGATGTTCCAGCTTCTAAACACTGATGCATTTTGGGGGGTGAAAGGAATGTAGGATGAGTGAAGTGGCTTCATCCACATCACCACCTGTACGTCCGGCAGCTGCTGAAGAGGCGGCAGGTGGAAACACCACGGAAGAAGAGGATGGGGCAGCTAATCCTCGGGAGGTGAGGTGTAGTGACTGCATTGTCTGGAACAGGCAGCAAACATGGCTATGTGTAGTGCCTCTGTTAATTGGATTCATTGGCTTGGGTCTGAGTCTTATGCTTCTTAAGTGGATCGTAGTGGGATCTGTAAAGGATTATGTCCCAACTGATTTAATAGATTCCAAGGGAATTGGACAGGACCCTATTTTCCTTTCAAAACCAAGCTCTTTTCCAAAAAATATGGAAACTACAACTACAACAACTACAACAAGGACCCCTAATCAAATTAGCACTCGTTTGACTACAACAACTCGGGCACCAACTCGTATCCCAGGAACCAGAATACCTATTCGGACAAGCACTAGAACCACAACCGTGCACCATACAGTTGCCCCTCCTACAATAATTTCCACCACTGTCCCCTTTAGCACGACCACTTTTGTTTCACGCCCACTTCCAGGGACCCCAACTACCCAGCCAATGCCCATCTGGCCCACTGCGGAATATTCTACCTCTTCCTATAAAATTTATCTCCATGATTCTACCCAGTCCTGGACACAATCTCGTTTCCAGGAGTTTACCACCACTCCAGAAACTACCACTCTTCCCAAATACCGTAAGTAGCATATAGCATAAAATGTCATGGGCTACTTACTCTTATTAATTTGGGTGTGGATGGGTTGAGGATGAGGAATGTGTAGTGCAGGCAGTGCAATACATGTATTCCTTTGGATAAAATGCAACACCTTAACATATTCAGTGCTGGTGAGCATCTGCAACATACACTTTGGCAGCATGTTGCAAACTCCCTCAGCAATTAATGGGTTAGCTGTCTTTTTTCATGCTACAGTAAAATGACTGCACTGTCACTGCAGATATGCTTAGTGCTTCAGGTTAACTTTAAGTTTCTGATCATCCAGAGACCAAACATGAAAAATACTAATATTTTTTCTTTGCCAATGATATATGTTTGTTCCTGCAGCAGGAATACAAAACAGACTGCTGTCCAGGGAGGTTTAAAATCTTTGCAATGAGAAAAAATAGCACCACTGAAATGGTATTGATGTGCAAATTATCCTGCTATGTATGCACAAAGCTGTTTTTCTCCTTGATTTAAAAGATAAGTTTGCCTGATTAATTATTGCTTACTGATTTTGATTATCTAGCTGTTTCAGAGCTTTAGAAAATATTTGATCAGGATGTACATTATGGAACAAGAACCCATCTGAAATGATGGTAGTAAAATATATATTTCTTAATGTGTCTCACATCAGAACATGATTAATTATTTATCACGACATGTATTATTGCTTAGCAGAAAAAAATGTGAATAGTAGTGTAGTAGAAAATGGCTTAGTATTTACAGCTACATACTCATTTAAATTGTATGCATACATAAACAATACCTACCCAAATACATACTGTAAAACATTCATTGATTCATTGTATTTACTAGATATAGCCAAATAGTGATTATGTTTCTGTAATTGTATTTGTGGCTATATGTAGAAATATTCCTAACCTTATGCTCAGAACCCTGCAACCTATGAAGGTTATTTAGGACAAGGACATACAAGGAAGTTCTTGAAATATATATAGCTACTAGATATGGAAGCAAACAGCAATATTTATTACATGAAAAATTGGCATTCATAATATGTCTTCTTGTGACTGAAAGCTATTGAGCATCATTATAGGAGAGGGTAATCCTGTCTATTTCTTGGATGATAATCAGTTAATTTATACTTAGGATGTTCAGAAATAATGTTTATTTGTTGATTAAACATGCTTTTCTTAATCCCCAGGGCACATACACCCATTTTTGGAGAATATAATGCAGAATTGATAAAAAGGGGAATCTGCAAAATCTGTACTATATCAGTATAGCAAACAAGATAAAGCAACATCACCATAAGCAGGAAAACATTATATGCAGTGCAGTAAGGAAAACAAATTACTATGTTTCATCTCTATAATAGAAAACTTAATTAAGGATAATCAGTATTTTTATAGTAGGTGTAACATTTGGTCAGATATTTTCTACAATATTTGTTGGATTATCTGCCATTAAGTTAATTCCCTGCCCAAGGGGCTTACAATATATCACATATATTACAGGCCCTAGCACCTGTAAAGAAGTTAATTAGTTAAATGGTTGCTAAGGAATTCTTTTCAAAAACTACAATCTTCTAATACAAAAATCTTTTCAATAAAATAATTTTATTTAACCCTTTGAGTGCAACAGAGATATCCAACACATTGAACTGCAGTGAGTTGTATACCTCTCTGGCACTCAAAGGGTTAACATATTCTACCAGTTCAGATGTATACTACATGGAATTATGACTTGCTTTTCATGTTTTTATGATTTAATTTTATGGGTATCATTTGAAATGTGAAATATATATGCATTTTAATACAATGAGCAATTTCCTAGTTGATGTAAACCTTTCATAAGTCTGATTTTAAATTTTCTGTCATTTCCAAGTTTCTTTATTCATCTTGTAACACAGAAATACAGAAAAAAATAAATATTCAAGTCCCACTTTAAGATTTACCATTGTGAAGACTAGACAGAAGACTGATTAATAAATAATTATATGCTGGCAACACCTTCTTTCTTGAGAAAATAAAATGCAAATTGTAGCATTCATGCACATGAAACAACATGGCTATACTCCTTGCAGATTTCTGATCTCCTTTTAGCTAATGTGAGGTTTGAAGATACAACGTAGAGGTATCACAGGGTGGTCTTGAAGAATTACCATTTGGACAGAAACTGGAACTGTACAGAGACTGTTAACCAATCAATGGCTTAAATGGGTTACATTATAATTAAGACACCTTTACTTTTTAATTTAGGATGTGTTTTACCACAAATTAGCTCATCTGATTAAGCTATGCTTTTTAATCAGCTACATGACAACACTAGGATACTAGATATGCAGCTAAAATTGTCAATTTTTAGCATGCAGAATTGTTGTTCTTCTGGAGAAATATCTGCATCTATCTCTTGCTCTAATGTTGGAAGATTTTAGGGAAGCTTCTGTATTTCACTGGGTTTCATGCCTCTCGTGGTCATTGTTTCATCCACTGTTAAAATGATAGGCATCATGGATCCTGCTGTATCGTGTGACTAGAGATAAATTTGACCACTCTAGTGCCCTTCACTTCAAGATAGCATAGACCTTGGGGGATAGTGTCATGTATTAAATTGACATGTTTTACTTAGCATATTGTGTCTTAGGCACATTTTGAATATGTGTTTTCCATAACTGTACATTTTGGTAATGCAAATGATCTAATTTGCCAGGCTGAAGCATCATTTATCTGTTTCAAGCATTCAGGACACAGTCACAAAGGGTGTTGATATTAATCAAATGGTGTTGATCAAAATATATTTTTACTGATTGAAGAGAAGTAGTCTTTACACCATATTTTCAACAATTTATAAAATGCTTACTTTAGTAACCAAAATATGCAGATTATCTAATGCAGCAGGGCCTTTTTATATTTATTGATTTACACACACATATATATACCCTCTCTTTATCTCATTCTCTCTCTCTCTCTCTCTCTCTCTCTCTCTCTCTATATACATATATATATATATATATATATATATATATAAAATGCACTTGTCAAATGTAGAAGTGGCAACTAATAAATAAAATAGAGGTATGTGTTCTTAGAGGGAACAGTGGGAAAAACAGAATAGAGATATGTGATGGTGCAGTATCCAGTAGTATGCAAAATGGAGTTAATGTATGTGCTTTTAATATAATTAATATACTTGAAGTGATGTTTAATATTTACTAGTACCATCACCGAATACATGAAAAAAAGCCCATATATAAACACTGTAATAGTATAGATATCATTATTATTCTAAGGAGTCTATGCACTAAGATTTCTCAAGTGTAAGAGACCTTAGTGCATGAGCTCCACAAAATATCATAGAAATTGGAGAAATTATATAATTGGAGAAATCATCCCTACTATGTCACCTCTTTGTCACTCTTTACTGCATAAACCCCCTGGGGTCAGTCTGTGGCAAACTAACTGCATCACGGGAGACAAATAAAAATGTACCAAATTTCAATTCATTGTAATGTGACTTTTAACCTGTTGATTCCTAGAGGAGACTCCAACATATTATCAAGGATTTAAAATCCCAATTTAAATCAATCGGAATATTTTATATGTGCCCATGGTACAATTGACTTGCCCCACTACTCCAATTTTTTCTTGAAACATCAACCTTCTTATTTCTGTGTGAAACATGCTTTAAAGGGATAGTAATGTTTCATAATAAAAGCAGCTCTAATTAATCATCATAGTATTTGGACTTTGGATAGTGTTATATCAATACTGTCAGTCTTGTAGTTCAAGAGTAATTCAATGACAAAGTATCCCCCTCCCGCCCCTTTTACTGATGTAACACTGTTCAGCCATATCAGAAGGGAGGTGCCCTGGTAGATTGCAGAGAGGGACAATCTTCAATTAAGATAAGGGAAAAACCTGAAAAACTTGTCAAGTGGGTCAGGGCTTTCATTGTTCCCATAGGAAGAAGATTGTCCCCTGCTGTTATCTGTCTGGTCTATGGAGTACATTCCACATCTGAGAAGAGATTGCTTACACTAGGTAAAATGGGTGGGAGGGGGAAACTTTGCTTGTGAATATCTCTCAAACCATAAAGGTTTGAGAGATAAGACTTATATCATTCTTCATGTTTTTTTAAAATGCCTGAAAAATAAAATAAAGTATTACTATCCCTTTAAGTTCTTTAAAGTATGATCCACTGCCAGATCTTCTTGAAGTATTTTCCATGGATCCAGCACAATCTTCTCATCACTGATATACAGTAGGTACCAAATATTTTAAAATACAAGAAAGCACATTTTATGACTTATAGAGTGACTAGAACATACCTTTTATTACACAGCATGACATGACAGAATAACAACATTTCACTTCCTTATTTTATATGACTAAAAAGTTAATAGGGCTATTTTGTCCATTTAGGCCAATAAGAGGCAAGGGAATAAACAAAAGGAAACAGCATTTTATATATAAATAGCTGTTGTTGCATGGCATGTAGTATGCACTATACTTGATGCATTGTGCAGGAACCATAATGTATATATTTTTGCAGTGACATACAGTGCTTTGTTTCCTGATTATCTAAACATAATCAATGAAATAACATACAATAAATATCCATATAATAGCACACCTAGATACAGCTATTTTGTTCTATAATTTTAGACCTTCAAATGGCACTCATCATGTTCTTTCTGGCTAAGAGAGTCAGTGATGGATTGATGAGCATTTTTTCACCCTTCAGTCGTAGTTGATGTTAATCTGCTAAGGTTTGCACCCTTGTGTGTCATAAATTTCAAAGTATGTATACTCTTAAAGGCATCATGTTTCTTACAAGCAAGAAGCTAAACCAAAATTGAAGCTATTTTAAATCCTGCAATGCATAGTGAACCTTTCTAGAACCTAAGCGATTATTTCCAGTGTAATGAAAGCACATGTATTATGTATGTATTTTTTAATGTTCACCCACTAGACAGACCTGACTAGCATTCTAATGCAAGAGCCATATACATTGGCTGAACCACTAGGGGTAGTCATCTCTCTTTCCATTTGTCTAGATGTCAAACTAGATGACTGTCATTTGGAATTGAACTTTGGATTCAAAATAAGTTAAAATGTGAAATTCTTGAGCTGTAAGCTTTAATAGACAAGGTAAATGAACAACATTTCAATTACTTTGTGAATATAATTACAGTGAGATTTATGCACTTCAGAGAACTGGAGCAATTCTGGAGCAAACTAATTGCATCTAGGGGACAAATAACAATTCTCCAAATTTACTTTGATTCTAATGGGGCTTTTAACAGCTTGCATGTTAAACAGGTTTCCAATTCATTGCTTCTTAATATAGTGGAGGAATCTCTAGCATTCTAGAAGTTAAAAGAACAATTTAAATCAATGCAAATTTTAATTTTCCCCTTATGTGCAGTTGGCCTGCTTCAGAATTGCTGCAACTGTTCTCAGTATGTCTCTCAGTGTCTATCTAACTTGTTAATTATATCTTCATTTCCATACACTTGATGTTGAGGTGCTGCACAAGAGTATATAACGTAAAACCTACTGGATCAATATTTTCCTTTCCTGCATAGAACTTGAGATGCCTTGTGTTACAGAACTTTTGGGCAGTTTGCAATATTGGATCAACTGAAATCAATTGGAATAGTGAAACATGACCAATTCACCACATCATACTAAACTATATAAATTTGTGCACTATAGAAACCACAAATCAGTGTGCTCCACTACAAACCATGAATTGGTTTATCTGTTATAGGAACCATTAGATTACATTTTTTTCTGGAAAATTACAAGCACAAATGCACACCAAAGGATTATTAAAAAGAACATTTTAAAAAGCCAATTAATTTGATCTATCACAGCAATTCCTTTCCAGTTGTGGTATTAATTCTACATTATCGTTGCTGAAACTAATACCAGTAAAATGTTGTAACTCCTGATACAAGCTAGCATAAAAAGTGTACCTGCCATATTTGTCAAAGATAGAGAGGTTGATGACAAAGCCTAAGGGAAGACAGAAGATATCATATATAAAAAGGCCTTAAGGGGCAAGTTGATTCAAGAACCTTTTGAAACTGAATCATATTCTCAGGTGCAACTAACAGATGTTTTACAAAACTGATAAAGTGACAACTATGTTTGTTCAGGATCTGTAGTAGTTGCTGAGATATTATGTCCATGAGACTAATAATACAGTATTTGCCAATGATATCTGGGGTACTTTGAAACTGTGGAGTTGTTTTAGATCTTAAAATGTGTGGCTTAATTAGTTTAGGCATCAAACAACTATGCATAATATGTTTAGTTTTAAAAAGCTAATGTAGTTTAAACCATCAAATACATCATATGAAATATAATTTTATTACTGCAGAATAATCTTAGCATTCCATTCTTGTAATGTTCTGTGATATTATTTTTTTAATAAAAATAAAACTAATAGTAATAGATGGGCAGAGCTTTTACTCTGTAACATTATGAATGATTGTTATGAATCCAACTGGGCATTTTAGCGTTGTTATGTAGAATGTCGGATTGGCCTTCTGAGATAACAGGGGATATCCCAGTGGGCCTAGAGAATGAATGGGCTCCACATTCTGTTTAGCTAACGTTAGGTAGCTACTGACATGCCTATCAGATCATTGTCTGTGGCCCAGGGCCCACCATGGATAGCATTTTGTTAACTTGTCTTTACAGATAACTGGAATGACAGCACCAGATCTGTCTTTTATTATTAGTGCTCCTTCATCACCCATTTTAGATTGTGCAGATGCTCTGTGATGTTGTCATCATAACTTGTCTGCAATTCAGTGCAAAGACAACAGAGAAGCACTAACAGGAAAAGACAGATTAGGTGTTGCAGTCACCACCTCCAAGAAGGACAAGGTAAGAGTATCTGTAATCATTTGAGTGCCATACTGGCATTAATGAGTTATGGCCATCTCCTCTCTCACTCTTTCCAGTTCCTCTCTCTAGTTTCTCTCTATATTTTTATTTCAATTCCTACCTCAATCTTCTTCTTCCCCCCTTCTTTCCAGCATCTTCCTCCCACTTTTATCTTAAACATCATCCTTCCTCCCTCTTTTTAGCATTTTCTTCCATTCTTCCAGATTATCCTTCCACATTTTCTTTTATCCCATCCCTTCCTTTCTATTACCCTCTTACCAACTCCTCCGTTGCTTTATCCTTTCCATCTTGTTCCAACTTCTTCACCCTTCCCTACCTCTTTCCAGCTTCTCTATCAATCCCTTCTTCAGCTTCTTCATCCATACCTTCTTCTTTACAGTTACTCCCTCCATCAATCCCTTCCACTTTACAACAACTTCCTCCCTACATCCTTCCATTTTCTAGCGTGTTCCCCCTTCATCCCTCTCCCCCTTCCTCTATTTCTTTATCACTCTCTCGCTACTTTATCCCTCCATCTTTTCAGCTACTGCCTTCCTCCATTCCTCTTTCCAGATTTTTCCTACATCCCTCTTTCCTTTCCTCTTTACCAGCTTTTCTCTTCCTCTTTCCAGCTTCTCTCTATAGCCTTGCCTCTTTCCATTTTCTATTCTCCTCTTTCTAGCTTCTCCAGATTCTCTCTCCTTCCATACCTTCCTCCCTCTTTTCAGTTACTTCTTCCCTATTTCCAGCTACTCTCCTTGCTTTCTCTCAGTTATATTCTCAATCCCTCTGTTACGCCTTTCTCTCTTCCTCTTCTCCTTCCCTCTCCATCCTCTATCTGTTTTTCCATTTTCTTCCCTGCCTCTCCCTCCACCCCCCCCCATATATAATATTCATTGATTGATTTATATTGTTCATACTACTGAATTTGCTTTTCTGACACAGGTGATGTATAGCTATGTGTTCATTTGTTATGCACTGGCATTTTATTATATGAACAGTCAAAACAGTCCTTATGGCTGTACACTGGTGGGATAATAATTACTGGTATGGTCACAGTTAATTGCACACCTGTATGACTAGTTATGACAAGTTACTAAAATATATATGTATATGTGTTTTAACTGTCATAGTCTATTATCATATTATTTTTTCAGTAGCATGAATTTCAAAAGTTGATACCCTGCCCTAGTTCATGTAGTCCTGGTAAAACACTGTATTCCAACAGATTTCTAGAAGGCTTGAAAAAAATTGTTGATAATACTTAATTTTCTTTATCTGCTATTTGTTTTTGATTTCATATTAATTGAAAATTCACAAAGTAAACATAATGGCAGGCCTTCAATGAAACCTTCAAAACAAACAAAAAAACATGGTTTACAACATGTGTAAAAAATTCTATACAGCTCTTTTTAGGGTACAAGTGAAGAAAATATTTTGATTTCTGGTTATTATATGAGATGAGCAAATCATTTTAAGCTCATGTGGAGACTGCAGCTTTTTCCTTCCTGAAATTATGATTGCATATGAATATTTTTCATGTTCATCATTTTCATTTCTTTTGATTACAGAAAAAATAGTCACATGAGTGACAGAAGCAATTGTAGACCCTTGTAACAGTGCTTGTTCAGAACTTGGTTGTTGGGTATGGACATTAGGCTAACTGTATAACTAAATACTGTAAAAAGTTCTCTATCAAACCAGCATTCATCCAGCACTTTTTAACTTTTCCTTATTTATGTTTAGATTTGTTGGGTTGGAATTTGCAAGCAAGACTTTATCTCTAGTCTTGTATGACAAACTTAATGCATACTGGAGCATACACTTCATCATCATTAACCCTTTGACTGCCAGAGGGGTACGCAACACATTGCAGAGCAATGTTTCATACCTTTCTGACAGTCAAAGGGTTAAGAGTTTAATGTGGACAACCTCTTAATTCTACCCCAAGATTATGTACAGGAAAACTGACACATTTCACAAGCTTGTTAGTAAACAGTGGCAAATATTGCACAGAGGAATGGAATGCCACAAAACATCCATAAACTCCTACAATGCTCTCCCTTTGGTGAAAATATCATAAAATGGAAAATGTTTAGCATAACAATCTTAGGAGTTAGTCATGCTCCACGCACAGAAATTGTTACAGTCCCTACTTTAGCACAGTTCAAACCCCTTTCTTTTCCTGGTGCTCAGTTCTCTTTTCCTCCCTACCCACATGTACTCTGTCAAGCTCTCTCCTCTTGTTTGCCATAAAATTAAGTATGCAATACATTTTAGGTATAGTATAGTCCCATTACAGTTGTATTCATAACAATCTGAGAATTAAGCACAATGAAAAAGCATGCTTTCATCCCTGATTATAGTTTCTATATTTAACTAAAATATTGAAACATTATTTTTTTCTTCTGCTTCAATAAAATCCTTGAGTGCCCTGTTTGATAAGGCCTATGGACTGAATTGTTTGGATGTAATTTTCTTATGGTAACACCCTCCCACAGGTACTACATTCTTTTTTTTTTAAAACATTACTAAAACCCACCTGTTCCTGTTCCAAAAGACTACTAAGACTCTTGTGCTTGCTCTCATTCTGTCCCACGTAGACTATTGCAATGTCCTACTAACTGGTCTCCTGGCTTCCTATCTTTCCTCTATGCAATCTGTCTAAAACTTAGCTGCACAAATCCCCACACTCTCCCCAAAAACTGAACCTGCTCACATCATCTTAGACATCTGACATGATCCTTCTTCACTTACAAAGTCCTTCTTATCCCCCCATTTGTATTGATTGACTATCTGATCAAGACAGGTAATCAATATAGGAGACAGAAGGAATGCAATAACTGCCTTCTTCCTGTTCTACTTAACCCAGAGCTGCTTTAACTTCTGGGCTGAGTGGGAGGAGCAAGTTATCCCTATAATGTCATTGTTGATATCAGCTATGACAGAGTGGTATGCTGCTCCTCTCAGTGAAGCCATGACTTTGGGTGTCCAAATTTTAGTAAGGGAGAGGGCAGGAAGGCCTCTAATGATTGCTTACATGAAAGTGTAATAGATAAGTACTAATGACTGCATAATATAACAACAAAAAATAACCCAATGTGAGCTAAACAATGCTCAATATATTGTTTTGCAATACATTGGACACCCTTATAGCTTTCACACTGCCTGCTTTCCCAGACTAGCTCCATTTCACCATGGAAAGATCACCCCATACAGTGACCTCTAAGCCTGGTTTCATTGGGCACTGATAACCAAAGTCAGTGTAACCTCCAGCCTGGTGCCACTAACCACTGGTAGTCAGATTCCACATATGATGTCTGGCCCACCAGCCTGGATCTGCTGTCCACTGGTGGTCTGCTTCCCACTGGTGGTTTATTCAATTGATGCTTCTGTAGTTAAAAGTTGTATTAAGGGACTCTGCACCCATAAAACCTGGTACAGATTTTCCCACATTAAAGTGGGGCTCTTAGAGCATCTTACTGCCTAACGCAGTCTATTGAATTGAAAATTACACAGTTTCTAGTATCTTTCTATGAGCTCAAATGACCACTGTCTTTAGCAGCCAAGGTGCTTATATTATTTCTTCTTAGCACAGGAATTTGCATTGCTTACCTTACTTGAAAAACTGCCAGCGTGTTTTTTTTTTGCCTAATGGGGACATTTAAATCTAGGCCCAATTCATGTACATGATATCTAGAAAACACTATAGTCAAGATGCATCAAATTTATAATTCCAGCATTATAAAATAGTCCCTTTGATCACTTGCAAATTGGGGCTTTTACATAATCATAATCAACGTTACCTAATGTAACTTTCAAGGCTTAGTCAAAGGAAATTATAGCAATGCTTTTATTTTATTACTGGATGCCATTGATATAAACTTTCCTATGCTAGTGCATGTAAAATGCATGACGCAAAGTAACAAAGTTATGCAAGTAAGGTTGTTATTTTACTAGGAAAAAAATCTAATATAGTTTTATCCAATGTAACTCTATCATAAAGAGAAACTGTGGTATACTACACACTCAACCTATTTATTAATTGTTCATACAGATCTTCACACTCCCTCATCAAATTACTTTATGTATCATGTCTCACTTCTATCCTCAAGTCCACAGCATATTTGCAAATAAATGTACAACTTACACTATCCTATACCTCCTTTTCCCACTAGCACATTCACTACTCAACACTGTGGTTGAGCCATCTTGATTTAAATCATACTAGCTCCTTATTTACATTGAGATCTACTCTCGGCTCTTTTGTGCCTGTCTCTGCCTGTCCACTTGACTCTTTTCTCTTAAAAGTTGTTTTCCTTCAGTTTTCAAACTTGTCCCAAATCCTAAGTCTTCTGTGTTACCTGTTATCTGTCTACTAGAATATCCCCAGTAGTTTCAAATAAAAATAATTCATCCTATGCTGAATTATAGGAAATAGTGCATAAAGCATCAATGTAAGGTACTTAAAGGGATAGTAATGTTTCATAATAAAAGCAGCTACAAAATAAAATAAAGATAAAATGAAGTATTACTATTCCTTTAACAAAAGTTGATGATGAAAAGTCACTACATATTGTACTCAAATTTACTTTAATATAAAATGAATACATTAACTTATAGGGAAATCATCTATAGCCATATTCAAAGTTTTGGCTAATGAATAGTTACAACCAGAAATAATATCTTGAAAGCTAAACCATCATCTGGGCATTTCTACTTTACTAGCTACTTGAAAAGGTTATTCACAACCCTTTGACTCAGTTTTACACCTCTAAATTTCTACATCAGTGCTGTCCAAGTTCAGTCCTCAAGGGCCACCAACAGTCCAGTATTTAAGGATTTCTCTGATTAAGCACAGGTGAGTCCATCAAAATGAATGGGCCCTTGATTAACTCACCTGTACTTATTAAGGGAAATCCTAACATTCTGTCCAGTTGGTGGCCCTTGAGGACTGAACGTGGACATCCTTACTCTACATGATGATTTGCAATTTTGCCTGCACATTCAACATCCCACTGGGATTGCACTTACAAAAGTAGTCAAAGATTTTCAACCAAAGGGCTACTTCTGCTTACTAATCCTCACAGACCTTGATCTGATTTCAGTATTGGACCACAGGCACTCAAATCTATTCTTTGAGACTCCAAAACTGCAGGTATTCAAGACCTCTTCACATGAACACAGTTGGATCTATAAGTACCTCAGTCATTCTGAATGATGTGCCTGTGATAGTGATATTAATCTGAGTCCAGTTGATGATACAGTAAGGATAGCACAGTGTACTAGATTAATTGGACAAATATTTTTTATTGCAGTCAACATTTTGGTGTGTATCCTAAAGAAGAAATATATTTTTTACTTCAAAGCACTGGCTGTACAATAAAAATACATTTTCCAAGGAATGTGGTATGTATTGAGATCCTTCTTGCATTGTATCTGATGACTTACAGGTAGCTGTAATAGATCCTTATATAGATCCTTCAGAATTGATATAGACATAACATTGTTTTTTGAAATATCTGTTCAACTGATCCACTAAACAAAGTGTAGATGCTTCTTTCATAGTCACCCTTATGGCATCTGTGAACCAGCTTTCCCTGGTATTATCTTGCTATTCTAACCTTTCCTTCCATGTTACAACTAATGTTCCTTTTCACTATTTCCTTTGGCTGGTATATCACAACGTTCAATCCTAAATGCTCTGCTATTTTCTATCTATAAATTATCAATTAAAATACTAGTATGGGATTCAGTATTATCTGTATGTTGACAACACTCAAATACACTATATCCCTCTTCACCTAACTTCTATGTATTTTCTACTACCGGCTAAAACTAATCATATCCATATCAGAGATCATAGTAAACTGCCTCCCTTATAACTGTACCCATAACTCAAATATGTCATGAAATCAGTGATTCTACTATCAACAAAACCCTCTCAAGCTTGTTCCTTGTGAATTATAACTTTTTTGTTTAACTGGAGAGTACTAACATTTTTAGTCATTCTGTAATCATATTTCATCTTGACTACCGCATCTTGTCATAATAACAAGAATTCTGCCTTCCCCACTGAAGTCCATCCTGAATGCTGATGGCAGTATAATTTACCTTAGTTGAAGCTGTTCTTTTGACACACTCCTCCAGGCTCTGATTACACCATGATCCCATTTTAGACCTTGAATGGCCTACAGAGTCCTCCTCAATTTTCTCCCTTCATGTGTCTGCACTAATCTTAAAAAAAAATCTAACTGGCCTTTATTCTCTAACCATGATTAACTTATTTGTGTTTCTCTTATAACTTTCACTCACTATTGACTTCAATCAGTTCTTTTGTAAAGCTGCACAATGTTTTTAATCATTTTGAGGGATCAGCAAAATTATTCTGTAAGTTCAGAATTACTGTAAAACATGCTGTTTTTGAAGGCAAGAAACACATTGTATGAAACAGGCATTTCAATTATTGTCTCGTTTGCTGTTTTAACCAAGTAGATTGCAGGAAAATCAATGACATAATGTCAGAAAAATGTCAAGCAAACAGGATACTTTCTATTCACTCATCTGAACAAGGTAGCATAACCTATTCAGTGTGTTAATAGTACAGGAATGAGAAATCTGTGTTGACTCAGATGAATGAAAGGAGGTGTAGTGATCTTTTAGATTTTTCAGGGTCAACTAAATAAGATTGTATAGTATAGGTACAGTTGTAAGCAAATGTTTGGGCACCCCTGGCCAAATTACATTTTTGTTGATTTTCTAGGAGAAAAGAGGTTACCAGTACCACATTCTCTGCTTGTGAACAAACTTATACTTCATATATTTCTGAAATTGTAATGTACAATTATTATTTATTTACAGAAATTAACTGATTAAATAAAAATAAAACAGAATGTGGCATGTGCAAAAGTTTAGGCACCTTATGAGTCAGCACTTAGTAACACCCATTTGGCAGAAATCACAATACTAAAAAATTTTGTTGTAGGCGGCTAACAGTCCTGCTATTAGTCATTTTTTCCCATTCTTTCTTGAAGAAAACTTATAGTCCAGAAATATTTTTAGGTTGTCTTGAATTCACAGCATTGTTGCAATATACTTACAGATTTTCAATATCATTATTGTCTGGGAAATCTGAAGACAATTCAAAAGCCTTAAGCTTTCATTTCTTTAAGTAGTTCATGGTTAATTTTGAGGTATGATTTGGATCATTGTCTTGTAATGTCCAGCCTCTGTTCAGACACAGTTTCTTCGCTGACTGTATGACAATAGCTTTCAGGATTTATTGATACTTACAAGAATTCATCCTTCTCTCTTCCTGCTCACAACTTCCTGTGCCACTGGTTGCCACACAACCTAAATAGATCTGCCCCAATGCTTAACAGTTGGAAAGGCTTTCTTTTTTCTATTATTTTTCCTTTCTCGAAATGAACCTCTGGTGATTGTAGCCAAAGAGTTTAATCAGCCCACAGTATTGGTTCCAAAATGTCTATATATGTTGTGTTGCATACTTCAACTGTTGGCTATAATGAGATTACAGTTGAAGACTTTTCCATGCAGAGTCCATTTTTACAAGCAGTCCTACACAGTAGACTGGCGTACCACTACTCCCATGTCAGTTAAACTTTCCTGCAGGTCCTTTGCAGTGATATGGGGATTTTGCTTTGCAGTCCTGGACTGTCTATGAGCACATCTCTTGGAAATATTTCTTGGTCTACCAGATAATGTCTTGACTTTGAAAAGGTCCCCTTAACTTCCATTTCTTAATGACATTATTGTGGAAGGTTGATGTTACAAGTAAAAAGCATTTAGATATCTTTTTATAGCTTTCCCCTGTTTTGTAAGAGTCAGTTATCCTTATTTTCAGATCTTCAGTCAACTGCTTAGAGGAGTCCATGGTTGTTGAGTGTAAGCACAACATCCTGAGTGGTTTGAAGAGTAAGAGGATGTATTAAACTTTGGAATTGTCACTACCTAACTTAGACTAAGGCCTAAAGAGGTAATTAAGTTTGGAGACATTACAAAAAGTAACACCAGTGGATCAACTGGAAGGCTGCATGCCACATTTTTCTGTTTTTTTTTTTTTTTCAGTCTGTTAAATTCAGCAAATAGTAACTGTCCATTACAATAAAATACAAATGTAAATATATAGATGAATGTCTAGATAGCAGTTCTGCTAGATGACTGGTAGTAAAGGTAGCTATCAATAATCGATTGCATGGATGTGATGCTGGCCCTCCCCATTAAAAGCACAAACTCATGGACATATAAAGGAGTATATTTCCACGCAGAGCAACAGCTGAGTTATGCCAGTATCAAAAACTCCAAATAGTTAATGGAATGAATAAAATAGTATAAAAACAATGTAAAACAAGAAATCCACTATTAGAAAAAAAGATAAAAAGCACTGATACAAAGTAACATGATCTACCCTTTTATTGGCTTACTAGCCATTTCTTCAGGAGAGAAATGTTATGTCAACAGTGTATCAAATGAATTGATACACTGTTGATGTAACATTTTGCTCCTGAGAAATGGCTAAGTCAAGAAACACATGAAACATGTTACTGTGTGTCAGTATTTTGTACGTTTTCTCCTAATATTGGATCCTATTTTACATTATTTTATGCTGTTTTAGTCACTCCATTAAATATTTGGAGTTTAAGATAGTGGTATACCTGTTGCTCTATATGGAAAGATATTCCCTCCTATTCCCAAGTTTGAGTGGGAAGGACCAGCATCTTTGCCAACAATTACTTGTTACTACCATTAATACTGGGTAATCTAGCAGAAGTACTATTCCTGTCTTTTCATCTATATATGTCTATTTGTATTCACTTGCATTCTATTTGGATATTGGCCAGCACCCTTTTTTGTGGTTTTCCATAAATTACAAGTGTCTAGGATGCATGAAGAGCAGCAATGGCATCTGATTTGCTCTGGCTTCATGGACAAGATGTGATTTAAAGTGAGACTTGAAGATCATCAGAGAAGTGCACTCACACAGGCTGAGAAGTAAAGCAGATAAGGAGTCTAAGAGTCGAGCAGTCCAGGTGTGGAAAGATTCTAGTTGTTAGGAGGTGGTGGACAAACTGTAGACCTCCAGCTTTTCTGGACTGCAATTCCAGCAACTTAATGACCTCCAGCTGTTGTGGAGTACAAATCTCATCATCCCAAGGCCCAAAACAGCTAATTCAGTATTTTACAGGTAGGGTGATATAAATCAGTAAGCAGTGTCCTAAAAAGAATTATTATTGAGATATCTTTTAGGTACCCACCATTTTTGAGTGCCGCAGACATTTTAGTAGTTTGAATAAGTTACATTATAGGATGCAGTTTACACTCATAAAGGAACATAGATTTTGATGGCAGAAAAGAACTATCTTGAACCATAGGGTCGGCCCATTTCTCTATCTAAAAATACATATCTTACATTGTATTCAGAATAAACATGTCTATTACAGTCATTTTTGAATTTCCTAATAGTATTTGTTCCTACTACCTCTGGATGGAGACTGCTCCATGAGACTGTCACCCTTTCTGTAAAGTACTTACACAAATTACTTCTGAATGTTTCATCCTTTAACTTTAGGTCATGCCTACTTGATCTTGTCCTTAACTTTTTAGTTGAAAAATGCCTCTTGACCATATTAATGTAATAAAAGATTTCTATCATATCACACTTCTCCTTTCTTTCTTCTGTGCTCTATATATTAGGTTCTTTGAGTCTATTCTGGTACCCTGGTATAGAGCTCTAGATGTTCAAAACTGAACCAAGCTTCATTTTTTGGCAAATGAACAAAGACAGGGACTTGGGAGTACCATTACCTAAGTGAGCAGTGCTCTTCTTTTTCAGTCTGTAGATCTCCACTGCTTAGAATCTCTCCACCATATGACATGCTATTGCTCAGAAGCTGAGATTCACATCCTTTGACCTTTTTCTCATATTCCCCCCAATCATACATTCTGCTACCATCTTAATGCCTCCTTTCACTCTCTCTCTGGCCATCATGCATATTTGTACAGAAACAGACAGCATTTGCCTAGCAGACAGTGTTACTGTGAAACTGAAACAGGGCCTGTCAGTTGTAATCAGTCACCCAGAGGGTCAGACTACAGACCGCCTCTCTGCAATGTGGCTGGACCCTTTGAGTTGGCACAGGCCACAGTCTAGGTCACCAGTGTTTATCAGGATCTGCAGACTGTTAAAATTGAGAGCATGGTTCCCTTCACCATTCTGTATATATGTTTGTTTTTGTTGCGTTTGAAATCAATTGGTATCATGGAATATAATGATATTCAAGTAAGTTTTAATATCTCTGTACTGTATAGTGAGAGAAGAATGCAGTTTATCAACTATTCATTTTAGGAAGTTTACAGATTTTTGAGTAATATTTGCTCATTATACAATAAAAACATGAGGCCTGGTGTAGAAAATAAAATATGATCATTTGTTATGCAAGCCAAATTGTACTGCATTTGGAAAATAAAAATGCTTGCAATTTAGGTGCCTTTTAAACCAATATTGTGGACAACTCTAGCATTCATGGGGGTTAAAATCCCCACTTAAATCAATGGGAATTTGAGGAAATGTATCTAAAATTCCAAATGATACAGCTGTTTGTTCGTTATTGCTTTCTCATAAGGCCCTTATAGCCAAAACACTTGCATACATCCATGCATGCATACGTCATATTTTCGCACTTGTGAATTACAGCTCAAAAATACATGTCACCTAAGGAAAATAATGTATTATACTGTCTACATATTTTATCCATGGTACATATTCTATTTTTATACAGCTACTTTATTCACAAATACTATATAATAATTCACTAAAACATGTGTAACGCCGTGTCATGTGCAGTAGACACTGCTGTGCGTGCTGCAGTCATGCGCAGTAGAGACTGCCTGTGCCGCAGCTGATACACATACCTGGGAACTCTCCGGATTTGCCCTGGAGACTCCGGTTCTGACAGAGCTTTACCGGGTCTCCGGGGCAGAGGCAGATTCCTCCGGATGTGGAGAGTTTCTATTGAAACTCTGCCACATCTGCTTTTTCTCCCGTTGTGCCTCCGTCCCCAGCCTTCTGTGTGACACATTTAACCCTCTGAGTACCAGAGTGGTACGGAATGCATTGCTTTGCAATGCATTCCGTACCACTCTGGCACTCAAAGGGTTAAATCCCCCTCAACACTCGAGTTAAGCCCCGTCCCTTTTTGACGTGATTAGCGTCATTTTTGTTACTCCCTGCTGAACAGAGGACTACCCTCCGGGTAGCCCTCAACTGAAAGTTCCCAGGTATGCTGATACAGAGCTGGACGCTCCTTCGGAGCGTCCAGCTCTGTATCAGCTGCGGCGCGGGCAGTGTCTACTACGCATGACTGCCCCGCGACCGGGTGGCAGTGGCACTGTGGCCAGTGTAACAGGCTCTTCAACTAGTTGTTTATATTTCATGAGCATTGGCAAAACATGTGTGCCAGAGAATGACAATGCTTATAGAAGAAATCTGGCATTGTATTGCTGGGAAGATTTGATCTAAAGACGACTGTAAAGAATTAAGAGTGATATTGTAGTGGGAGAGATTATTTTTGTTCTGCTACGCAGAATAGATAATACAGTGGACAGATAGTCTTTAGATTGTAACAGCTACAAATTTATTTTTTTCAGTACTGAGAAAAATATGTTATATTTAATGTTTGCTGCTACCATAAATTGTGCAGAAGAAAGGAAGCATTATTCTAAAAGTTGTGTTACTGTAAATCTTTGTCTCTTGCTTTTGAAAAGAAAAAGCATAAATAAATATCAAGTTGATGGGCAGATGGACTTTACACTCTTATGAACTGTGTGTTATTTTATCAGTCAGACAACTGCAGTGCACTTTTGATAACCAGTAACTGCTACAAGTCCATTGTTTTGAATAACGTGGTTATTGATCTCTGTGAACAAATTATGAAAATCCATTTGGACTGGCAAAGCCTAAAATATTTTGGGTCTGATCAGGGGACATGCACTGTTGTTATCTTTGACAAGCTTTCACTCTCACTTTGTAATAAACGAGATAAGTATCACTACTTTGTTTTGTTTAGCACATATTTTATAGCAGTATAGACTATTTACTTTTTATGATTTGTATCCCGCCTGCATTTTGTTCACTGTTTTGCATTTTACTGTTGTATCTATTGCTATGCTGTCCAATAGTTGGGGCATGGACTTATATTGTATAACCTACAGTGATTTTCTGGCATAAATAACTTGGGTATTATTATTTTAATTGTATCATCCTGTCTCCCTGTATGGTTTTAATTGTTTTTACCATCTTGGCTGCTTTGTATTGTCTGCTGCTTACATATAGTATGTATATTTGCTAATAAAATTATATTTTTTTCATATTTTTTGTGTTTTTTTTTTTTTTTATTTTGGTGTATGTTGAGACCACTCAACCCTCTGTTTTGGTTTGCGTAAGCCCTATATTATGTTAACAAACAAATAGCAACTTCCAGGCTCGTGGAGTCAAAACATTTTCCAACAAATTATGATGAAACACATGAAGGTGATATAAAATTACTAGCATTTATTGAGAACATGGGATAAAATCAAGAACAAAAGGACATACATACAAATCACCACACGAGTCCACTCCTCACATGTATCCGAGGTGTACGAGTCTCGTTTATCAGAGTATAGGACCATCCATGAAAACCATCTTTATGGATACCAATAAAAAAAGCCCAAAACAGAAGCACTCTCTTTGAACGATATAAATGACCAGAGTGCTCATAAAAAAATGTAATGCTACATACAGTACTTATGTGGAAAGACGGCACTCACAGGATCCTTTGCAAATGAAGCAAACACTGTTTATTGTATATATATATCTGTGTGTGTGTGTATGTACACACACACACATGCATATCAAAAACGTGCCAGTAATATGGGTAATTTCTTCCGAAACACAACCATCACACACACACAGACACACACTGACATTGAAAAAAATATGTGTCTGCTCCCAAAGGGGGAATCCAAAGAAGGAGAATAACAGTAAAAACAAGGATCAAGCAACATAAAACTAAGGTCCCACTCAATATTTTAACCTTTAAGAACCAACTAGAAAATCAAAAATCTTCCCTCCTATTAAGTGCCCCAAATGTATCTCCTCCCCTCACAGAACAACAATGCCTTGAAAGGTAAATAATGAAGTGTATGAATTGTGCTTTTCAATAATATGTACTGCTACTTTTGATCTATCATCCGTATTAATAATGAAATTAAGGTACTCTCATATCCTGTCTTTAAGAGGAGGTTTTGTACATATGACGTATTTAACGCCACAATTGCATGTAACAAGCTAAACAACATTTCTCAAGTTACAATTAATAACACTTTTTATTGGAGACACCTGATCTGTTACAGTAGATTTAAAGTTGTTGGATACCAAAACATGCCTGCAACAAACACTTTGTGTGCATCTAAACATACCTACGGTAGACAACAAATTAGTTGACTGGAGTGCAGTCATTGGTATTGGAGGCTAACAGCAGTAGAGCTGTGTATTTCTACGGGGATGTCCATTTATTTGATCCTTGGTTGAGCACAGGTGTCTGTCTCAGACACAGGCATTTTGATTATCTGACCTGTGCTCCATAATCAAAATAATTCTACTTTCTGAAGCAAATGAGTATATATTATAGAACTTTCAAAATCTATGAAAGATAACTCTGAGGTTTTGAAAGCTGTGCACTTTATGAAGAACTATTTGAACCTGTCACCAAAAGACAAGTTTAGTTTGTTTTATACAGAGATTTAAAATATGCATATATGGTGCACTAGCCATACTTTTCGAAATAAATCATTTTTGAGAAATGACCCTTTATTTTTGGCTGCTTAAGGTAACATTTTATGTTAATTTCTTGTACATTATTCTAATTGTTTATGTTGCAGGCTAAATCTACCTCTTCTTTTGCTAGATATGCCTCCAGTTTGAAACCTCTACTTAGATTAATTCATAACACAGTATCCTCCATTCAATTATGCACAATAAAACAGCTGATAGGGTTAAATTGTCTACAGATCAACAGAAAAAATGTCTAATTCGGTATTCAATTGTCCTATCAGTTGAAAGCACAATGGACATTAGGCCACAGAAATGGAATTGTGGCCAAACGTCCCTTTTGGGCATTAAGTTTCCAAAACTCATGCTAAGTAGCATGAATAATAGGAATATCAAAGGAAAAAAGCTAACAATTAGTGCTTGAGATACTTTCAAGCAACGATCATTAGCTCAAATACAGGCACACTCCCAAATATTAACCCTACATTATCCCTATCCCTAACAGTAGAGTGCCTCAATACTACCCCAAACACCCAGATCTGTGATACACTTACCTGTCATCCACTGTCTGTCTTCTTCTATCTTCCTTCTTCTTTTTTCCTCTAATCTTCATTTTCTATCTTCTCTCTTTCCTCTTCTTTCTTCTTTCTCTCAGCTTCTGTTCTTTACATCATTCCTGTGAACTAAAGAAAAGATACATATTAAATAATGTGCCCCAAACATAACTCTGACATCTGTGCATAGTTTAACTCCTTGAGTACCAGTGGGGTATGCAACACATTTCAGAGCAATGTGTTGCATACCTCTCTGGCACTCAAAGGGTTAAGCATTGCACAAATGTCAGAGTTAGAAATATAGACAATGGCAAAAGAATAAAATTATTGCCCAAGAAATCCGATGAGAAGTAAAATATTTGTTCCAAAACAAAAGTGAACTGTAGTGGTCAAAGATTAGGGAAATCAACATGTCCCTTTTGTCTTCTATGCCACTGTTTGTGGCTAAGAAATGAAAAGTAATCAGACCCCTCCCCTTATTACCTGATGGGCCAATGCCTGTTCCAGTGTGAGGGAATTCTGAACAGAGTCTGCCTTTTTATATGGGAAGTCTCTGTTCAAAATGCCTCATAGCTATTTCTCAGCCAATCTGCTTCTAGCAAGTTCTGTCAATTTCCCGCTCTAAGCTGATTGGCTGGGAGGTGCATAAGCATACATCCCAGCCAATAGCGGTGAGTCATTTCTCCACCACCGCTGCAGACAGAGGTGGAGAAGACAAAGGGGGCATGTTGATTTGGTTAATTTTTGGGCACTAAGGTTCACTTTTGTGTTGGAGCAAATCTTTTACTTCTCATTAGATTTATGGGTCAATTATTTTATTATTTTGCCATTTTCTATATTTCTGATATCTGTGCAATGTTTAACCCTTTAAGTGCCAGCGAGGTACACAAACATTCATATGCAAAGCTTTGCATACCCCACTGGAACTCAAGGGGTTAAGCTATGCACAGATGTCAGAGTTATGTTTAGGGCACATCATTTAATATGTATTTTTTCTTTATTTCACACGAATGATGGAACAAACAGAAGAAGATGGAGAGAAACAAATGGAAAGAGAGAAAATAGAAGAAGAAGATGGACAGTAACTGACCAGGGTGCTGAAGACCCCACTGGACATCAGGATTACTGGTAAGTGTTTCTTTTCAGGGGCTATTGCTTTCTACCTTGGTTAGATTAATCATGTGAGTACCTGTGGTGTACGGTTATTATACCCCACTGGCACTAATAGGGTTAATTCTAACACTGGACACATTCTTTCAGTGCTTTGGATATAATAATATGGGGCTTAGGGCCCCATATCAACACATCCACTGGGGAATTAGTTTTTTTTTTTTTTACTTTCAATTGATGTGTAGGCTGTTTTGAGATCCGTTAATGGCCTATGCACCAAAAAAACTGGGTGCAGGTTTTCCCACAATAAAGTTGGTCCCTTAACAGATATCAGGGCTAACATATTTAATTGAATTGCATCTTGTGGTGTTTTTTTTTCAGTGGACAAAAATACTGCTACATTTATTGACCGACATGTTTTTTGAACGTTTTTTTCATAGCACAGGTAATTAGCTTACCACGCTTGAAAAAATGCCATTGCCTGTTTTTTTTGGTGTTGAACCCAATTGAATCGAGGCCTGTGTGTTATAATATTGTCACACCGCAGAAAATAATTAGTATAAAGTGCCTCACACAACCACCTACAAATAAAGGTTCATTTCTTAAAAACAATTTATATTACAAATAAATTACTAGCAAAACGCAACAGTTTTTAATTATCTTTACTAAACTTATTTTAAGTTTACAGGTCCACTTTGTTTGCACAATAAAAATGATACAAATTTACAACAAACCTGCTTAAATATAAATGTATGAATTAAAATCAATGTGCATCAAAATAACTCAGATACAATTAATCCTTTTGGGATGCCATGTCTATTATGTAGTAATATACTGGGACCCCTCTAGCAAATTAAAAATTTCAAGTGGAAATAACAGAGATAAACTGACTGTGAGGATCAATAGGATTCTCTGGGCAAAGTTCTCACATAAAGCAATAACCAGACTTCTATTTTTAATCAGAAGAGAAGCAAAGTTCCCACAATTACTTGCAATAAGTCCCTCAAGCAGTCAGAAAGGAAAGTAACTTTAAAACAGGAAAATAAAAACATGTATTTCAATATTATACTACTTTTCACAGTGTTATAAAATGTATACAATTACATGATACTGTCCCATTAATAGCTATCAAAGATTAAAGCAGTGATTTATTTCCAGTCCTTGGGGTACACCATCAGGAAGCTGATGAAAACCAAAAAACAAACTATAGGACTGTCCTGATTTCTGTACATCTTTGCAGAATTACATTTTCATGAATGTTCTGAGTTAAAGGGGAAGTCTGGTCACCTCATTATAGACTGCTTTATTTACTGACTCAAATGTTTTTCATGATTCATTTTTTATTAAAATGCAGATTTAAAGGTGATCGACATATGTTTAATAACATTTTTATTTAGGTAAATGTCCTTCACAACGCAGTCAAGTATATCTATAGAGTTTATTTTTGGGCACTTGATTAATATTGTTGTGCATTGCTAGTTGCGTCTGTCTACAGAAGACTTACCACAGTTTGACCAAGAAAACAAGAATTATATAAGCCTTCCCGACTCCTAAATGGTTATTACTCTTTCTACCAGAATTTCCTGTTTTACTCATTAACACACAGCATAGCCCTATATGTTCCCTTCTGCTAGAAAGGGATCTAAATTCTTCTAGAATGCATCCATTTTATCCATTCAGGTGTGTTGAATCCCTTTGTTTACTGTTTGGAGGAGTGACCTTGAGGCAGGCTGCTTGATTGCAGAAGCAAGATACTGCATTTATAATTCAAACAAACACATAGATAGATATATCTCACTTCTACGTATATGAAGGACTAGATATTTACTGAACAGTACAGATCAGTGTCTAAGGAGACACTTCTCAGAATGAAGGAAGATGTGGCAGGTTCTTGTAGAAACAATCCTCTATGTACAAGCGCTATTTACCACAGACAATACAAGTATGTAATAATACTTCCCATCCAAACTAGGACAGACAAAAACTTGCCTCTTAAAGCTGTATTGTTGCCAGTTCTTCTCAGCGGTGCTACCTCCCAACATTAGTCACTGCCAATCGACTTCCAATACATGTAGAGACAAAAACAAAAAGAAGAGTGGCACACACTCTCTAAATGCAGATTGTTTGAACCAAATGTAGACCACCACCGTATAATCACCTTTCCATGTGCTGAATTGTCTACTCACATGTAACAGAGGCAAAAAACTTAGAACATCCACTGTATTAACACCAGTGCAGGTATCTGTGTTTCTCCCTCCTTCCTCTGTCAGTCGTTCCCCAGGCTAGACTCTGGCATATCACCTCACCCAGAGAACTCCTATTGATAGCCAACCACTGGTTCTTCAGCTGCAGTGGAATCTACTTTAAGGTTCTATATCTAGTGGGTGAACTACCTCCAGTATATAGCCTCAGTTCATACAGAACTCAATACGGGACATAGAGAGTCATACACACCAATACCTAACAATAGGATTGAACCATACACTGGAACTTGTAGTTCAATCTTAAAAAAAAATGTGTATTTATTATTGCATATACATAAAATATATATCAGCAGCGAATCCAACAAAAATAAAATGGATATACTAGGAATGCCAATATACAATCAAAATTTGCTGCAGTAATAAGTAAAATAAAAACGCTACCCTAGTCCCTTTGCCCTGCACGTTGCGTGATTAACAACCACTTCCTCAGTAGTAATCAAGAATCCATGTGCCTCAGTGGCTGTACAGAGGCAAGGAGATTCCATATTTAATTTGTTGGGTCAGTGATAATGCCGAAACATTAGACTATCTGCAAGGGAGTACTGGTCCTCAAAAAATTCAAGCTGATTTGCAATCAGATGAGAGATCAAATACAGACGGATGTGACCATAGAGTGTGAGCAGTAGTTTTGAGGGGAAATTAACTGTTTATATACGTTTACATATTTGGAGTCAATCCCTGTGGTTATACAGTCCTATCAATGCTCATCTATGCTACAGCTGCTTGTACATTTCTAATCACTTTGTGACTTATCTCGGTTTTCACATACATCATTCAACACTGCTGCTAATAATTCTATCATCTTGGCAACAATTTCAACTCTAAACTGCTATTGAATTGCTTCATTTAATTGGACAGTTCTATGGATAACAACCATTAATTCATATTTCAAGAACTTCTGGGTACTTTTGTCTGATGGATATGTATTACATTTATTACATTTCAGGCTCAAATATTTTCAACAATGGCCAGTAGTTTTAATTAGGCTACAATGTTTTTATATGCTCTGTGTTCAAGTTTTTTTTGTTGCTATGTCTTTCTTGGTGGGGAAAACATTTTCCAATTTTTTCATTCTTTAATGGTCTGAGTGCTGTGTATGACCATAATTTTTTTCTCCTTTGTGTAACTATCATGGTGGTTTACATGAAGGGAAAGGACAATATCTGGGCTGACAGTCTGAGATGCCGATCCTCCAATATTAATGTTAGTTGCATCATGAAATATTTTTTTCACTCACAAAGAAATGAGGCATGCATCAAATGAACGAAAATTCAACTGTTCTTGATTTATCCTGTAGCAGTGGGGACTCTGAATCAGACATTAAAATATCAATTGTTATATTTTTTCCTCCTCTGATATTGATTCTAATGGCATTGAAGAAAATGTTGCATTGTTTTACTAAGCTAGGAGAACTTGGTTGGTAATCCTGAAGTCTTTATCAGTTGAAGATCCTACCCTGCTGACAGTGCAAGGAATAATCTGTTACACCAAGGTCCAGTACCAACATTCAGCCTCAAAGTGGAAGAATGGTTCCTAAAACCAAACTGTAGAGATATCAAAATCCTTCCTCCATCATAAACAATGTCCTGCTGTGGCCCCAGAAGAAATGTACCTCCTTTGCTTATAAACAAACTTGCAAGAGATATTTGATATTTTTTCTCCTTCAGGCTTCAAGTGAAGATACCTTTGATCAGAAAGATTCGGAAGTTTTATGATTTCCTCTCTTTCTGGTTAGCTTTCTTAACGCTCACTTTGTGTGCTACCAAGCAGACCCTAAAAGAAACTTGTCTTGATTGCCAAATAATTTCCCTTCAGGTCTCTGTAGGGAGCAGATACTTCATAGCCATTATGGTATTTTATTAGTAAAGCATATTTCTGTATAACAGTTTTTTTGTCTAGTTCTTGTTTGTTAGTCCCTGGGAAATGGCTGGGGTGGAAGGTCCTTTTATATGTTGTTTTCTTTTATCTATCCTACCTAAGTGTGCTAACTATGGAGAGTGAAGGAAAATAATTGACAGGTTTTTACTTCGCAATTCATATGGCGGGGAAGTCGGGCTAGACTTAAGCTAACTACACTCATGAGACCAAAACGGGAGGGGGGAATTGCCTTGCCCGATTTTAAAAAATTTTTTGTCTTCTGGGGTATAGTTTATGTACCCCAGATGTCATCCATTTCTTCTTTGTACATCAGCCCCTGTGTCTTTATTCTTATATTTTTAAACAAATGCTGAGAAAAATCACACCTGAAAATTATCTTTTGGTTAGCTTTTCACTCTTACATTATATTCCCAGCCCTTTAAGAATCTTATGTAGCTGACTAAAATTATTATAAATCTCTTAAAGGGATAGTAATATATAATTTGAACAAATATTCATCTTGTAGGGATTAAAAAAATAAATGAAATTCCCCCAGTCCCATCTTTCAGACCTTTATGGTTTGAGAGATAATCGTACTTATCTAGCTGACTGCAGGGGGAATCCGGTCCCTGGACAAGCAGAGGCACTGTTAAAATTATGTATTACTATCCATTTAACCATAAGTTGAATAAGAGTTATGAATAATGAACATAATGTTCAGTTAAAGAATCAGATAACTGGTTTGGGATATACAAAATGAAATATGACTACATATGCTGTCATTAATAGATATAGTCAACCACTGAAAATATTCTATTAGTAGTACCCAAGCTTTACTAAAGGTGCTTTAAAGTAGTATTCAGTGAAATTCTGTGAAATTGCTTTTACCACAGTTGGTTTACCATGGAAATTGGTCTTTAGATCAAGCTGACTTCCTCCTATTTTGATGCAGAAGAAAAATAAATTAACTGCACCATGAAGCATATAATATTCATTTTTGTATTTATTTAGAAATAATACATGAAAATATTGAAGAACAGGTTGGTAAACACAGAGAACTGATGAATCAGTTATAACCTGCTAGTCTTAACAATTAGTAACACAATTTACATTTTTATATGGCTATCAGTTCAAATGTATATATCCTAGATTGACTGTTAAAATGGTAAACACAAACAAACATGCATACTGATCTGTAACAATGTTTTACTGTATTTTCCCTTTAAGACATTGCTGTTATTCATGCTTAGAATTATTTGTTCATTAGAATATCATCATCTACTTTGGATAGCCAATAGCATTTATTTATGCCTTAAATGGTCTATGTTGTTTTGTTTAGATACACTAAACATTCTATTATTTTTGTGGGACTGATTTTGTCTTATTCATCAAGTACTGTATATTTGGTCTAGTTTTTTCACATGTTTTGTAGAAGGGATGTTTAAATAAATAGTTAATAATAGAAGATAATATACATATTATGGAATTTTAGAGAAAAGGACAGTTTTCCAATTTTTCCCCACTGCGACCACCAGCCTTGTCCTACTGTATTAGAAGCACACAACCTCCTCCCGAGCCTTGAATCAAGATAGCAATAGAATCACACACACACTGATCACCAAGCCTTGTCCCGCTGTCTTGTAGCCAGGGCAGGCAGCCCTCCATCTGCTGCCAGACTATAACTACCATTGTTTGGAATGAAGGGAGATGTAGCCTGGCAGCAGCTGGAAGGCTTCACAGTGCCAACCACTGCTGTGACCAGTAGCAATGTCCCACTCCCACAGTACCTATAGAAACACACATACTAACCACCAGCCTCGACCCATGCTAGTCAATATAGAATCACACATACTGGCCTCCCAGCCTTGTCCCACTGAACTGGTAGTCACAGAACTACACATCTAGATCTCCAGCCTGGTCCCTTTTTACTGGTATAGCCAAAATAAAACATAGAGAGCCTAACTCCACCAGGAAAAGGTAAAGCTCCCTATGTAAGTTTCTTGGGGCTAGCAAAAAGGATGAATTTTTAAGATTTTCTAGGTGGGTGAACTTTTGCAGAAAAAGCAGAAATTGATAGATTTTCACAAAATTATTGAAGGAAAAAAAATTACTTTTAACCCATCTCTACTAATGATACAATGTGGAATTGGCAACTGCAGCAGATGATTTATTTGTGCTTCGTTTAATAGTTAGAAAGGTTTTCAATGTTTTTTCTTGTTAAGTGTTAATGTAAAGAATGGATATACAGTGCAGTCCATCCTTATTAGACAGTGATACATGTTTTGTTGTTTTGGCCCTAGCGCAATGGATTTGAAATTAAACAATGATAAAAAAGGATACAGTTCAGACTGTCATGAAATGTGTTGGAATAACAATACTTTTTAAACATAGTCCCTCTGTTTTAGGGAACCAAAAGTAATATGATAAATAACATAATCTTAAATCATATTTGGTACTTTGTTGCTTATCCTTTGTATTTTATGACTGTGAGAGGTTCCCAAAGACATCTCCATATTTTGGGCATTGTCCTTGTGATACTCTGCCAAGCCTGTACTTTAGCCATCTTCAGTTCTTGTTTATTTTTGGGCATTTTCCCTTCATTCTAGACTTCAGCAAATTAACCTAATGCTCAGTTGGATTCAGGTTGGGTGAATGACTTGACCAGTCAAAAGCATTGTACTATTTGGCCCTTAAAAACTCCTTGGTTGGTTTAGCAGTATATTAAGGGTCATTGTCCTGCTGCAAGTTGACATGCCTTTCAATGAGTTCTGATGCATTTAGTTGGATATGAGCTGTTTGATATTGCTGAGCTCACCTGTGTGTTGATTTTGACACATCTAATGCTTTGGCTTTGCCTCATATCAATTTATTTAGATTCATGATGGCCAGCTTTACTGGCATAGATATTTCTTTGCTCCTCATGTTGAAAGACATCAACAACAGACTGCACATAAAATGCCACACCTAGAATCGCATATAGACATTTGTTAGCTCCCTTGTGCATCAACTAACCATGCCTTGACACACACCTGACCAAAAAACAGCTGAGCAGCCAATTGTTCAATTATTTTTGGTTACCTAAAATGGTGGGACTATGTATAAAAAGGACTGTAATTCCTACATAGGTCACAATTTATGGAAGTTAATAAGCTTACATTAGAGATGACAGTCTCCACTTTATCCTGTTAGTCATTGTTAAATTTCAAATGTGTGTGTGGGACTGCAGAGCCAAAACAACAAACCATGTCATTATGGACAGCAATGTATGTGCCATTCATAGCTTGTGTAGACTGAAATTATATAGTTACATGTCATTCCTTCAAACTAATATCCAAAAGCATTTATGCCAAATTGTTAAAAAAATGAAAGCTCCACATGTGATAGGTTAAAAATAGTTTGACTAATTAATCAAAAGGAGGGTCTGTTCATCAAATCCTGACTTTTGCAAATAAGTAACCTATAGCTTTCTATACATAAAACATAGTAACATAGTAAATTAGGTTGAAAAAAGACACAAGTCCATCAAGTTCAACCTTCACCTCATACCTCAGTAACTGAGAATGTTATAGCTTTCCTGCTACCAATTAAGTTAGTCTTTATCAGACCTTCCTGATCAGCCTACCAATAAACAGTATAACTCTGGTGTTCCCTTTTGAAAGAAATGTATCTAATCTTCTCTTAAATGTATCCATTGTATCTGCCATAACTACCTCCCTGGGCAATGAATTTCACAATTTGACAGACCTTACCGTAAAAAAACCCTTCCTCTGCTGAAGTTTAAATCTCCATTCCTCTAATCTCAAGGGGTGTCCCCTTGTCACCTGATCAGTAAGGTTTTAGTTGCATGTTTTTGACTAAAGTCATGGGAAGCCCACCTGCCCCAGTCAAGGCACCCAGATTCAGGCAAGTCCCATCTGCCTACAGTCTGTGCACATGTATTTAGTATAATGTAATTAAAAAGCAACTTTACCTCTACTGTGAACAAAACCCTTGTGAGGGCAATGGGGGAAGTATTTATACCTTCCCTAATCAACTATACCCTGCTGTGGAGCTACCAACCATGAGAGGAGGAGCCAAAAACCTTCCAATATACATATTACATATTAAAAGTATAAAACATACAGATTCCTGGCTAGCTCAAAATAACCTTTATTAGTAGAGTTCAAATAATTACACATGTGTATGGTCAGAGAGCAGTAAGGACTACATTAAATAGCATTGAGCTTCTATCTAACATCTGCCTTTCACATCTCCCTGTGTTAACAAAAAGAATAATAAATTCAATAAGATAACTAACCTGTCATTACTTTCCATATTTTTTGTAATAGGACAGACACAGCTGTTGCAAATAAATCTTGTC
The DNA here is from genome assembly GCA_037306005.1 of Rhinophrynus dorsalis. Classification (NCBI taxonomy): domain Eukaryota; kingdom Metazoa; phylum Chordata; class Amphibia; order Anura; family Rhinophrynidae; genus Rhinophrynus; species Rhinophrynus dorsalis. Next base: position 135,795,256 of record CM074724.1, read on the forward strand.
AATGTATAAAGAAACAATTTAAAACATAATTTATACCTCAGAAAGGAGAGGAGAGGGAGTTTTAAGCTTCAAATTGTAGGAAAGGAGATTGGTAAAATACACACAGGGGGTTTTAGGCCTTGCATAAAGTAATTAAAAATATATAAACTCAGAGTAACCTTACTTACTTTAAGGGCCTTTATTTGCATAGAGGCACGCCTGATAAATTTTCTTTGATATGGGGCCCTTGGTTACTACAAGACTAGTATCTGTACTTATAAGCATTAGCTGACTTATCCTTTATTTTCACTTGGTTCCTGGTCTATCTCTAGTCTCACTAATCTGTCCTGATATCTTTGCTCCTTTTTGCTCCTTTTCACTGCTATCTCATAGTCATGACTGGGGGCGGGGGTGGCACTGACTTTGTGTGACTGGGCTGTCTTTCTTCCAGTTCCTCTGTTTCTTTGCTCTGTTCTCTGTTTCTGTTTTGTTTTTGTTTTTTGTTCTTTTTTTCTTTTCTATCCCCTTATGTCTAGTGATGATCGAGCACCCCAATGCTCGGGTGTTCGGGTGCTCTGACCGAGCGCCCCCGGAGGCTCGAGTGCTCGGCCGAGCACCCGAGCCCCATTGAAGTCAATGGGAGGACTCGAGCATTACACCAGGCACCCCCTGCTCTGATGAGGGGAGGGTGCCTGGTCCATAGGAAAAGGGCAGAAAATGATGGAAACACCACAGAAATGGTTCAGGGACAGCATAGGGAGGATGTCTGGATGCATCTTGGACTCCAACATCGCTGCTGGGAACGATGTTTCGCCCGTAGTACGCCATTTTTACAGACTGACCGTAAAACACACAAAAAGGAAGATAAAAACGACTTTAGGCGAAAAATTGTTACCAAACAGTATTTGCTGTATATTTACTTGTATATCATCTGCAAATTCTGCAAAAAATTTCCTCGATTTTTCTGAACTGGGGCCATGATTAAGAGGGAAACGTGCGCAGAGGCAAATTCTGCAAAAAATTTCCTAGATTTTTCTAAACTGGGGCCATGATTAAGAGGGAAACGTGCGCAGAAGCAAATTCTCCCAAAAATTTCCTCAATTTTTCTGAACTGGGGCCATGATTAAGAGGGAAACGTGCGCTGAGCCGACCATCTAAAACATTATGGGTGAGGGTCTGCTGCGGAGCTGACCATCCTAAACATTATATGCGAAGGCCCGCTAGTGAGCTGACGCTATAAAACATTATATGAGAAGGCCCGCTGGTGAGCTGACCTATACAAAAATTGTCAAACAGCGCCCGCTGGTGAGCTGGCCCTATATAAAAATTATATCACAGGGCCCGCTGGTGAGCTGGCCCTATATAAAAATTATATCCCAGGGTATATGGAAGAGAGTCAACCATATACCCATTTTTTGGGTGGAAGGGGTGAATGGGAATACAGAGTATTCCCATCATTGTAAATAACATATCTAAAGTGACTTTATGTTCCCCCGGGGCTTTCCTCCAGTGGAGTGGAGAAGTCAGGGGAAATCCAGGCCTTGTTCATTTTTATAAGTGTCAACCTATCAGCATTTTCGGTGGAAAGGCGGATACGCTTATCTGTTATGATGCCACCAGCAGCACTAAATACCCGCTTAGACAGAACGCTGGCGGCAGGGCAGGCCAGCAACGCCAAGTCGTAGAGTGCCAGTTCATACCACGTGTCCAGCTTGGACACCCAGTAGTTGTAAGGCACAGAGGGATCATTGAGGACGCTGACACGGTCTGCTACGTACTCCTTCACCATCTTTCAAAACTTTTCCCTCCTTGTGACACTAGGCTGCGCATCAGGGTGAGGGTGCTGGCGGGGTGTCATGAAGGTGTCCCACGCCTTGGAGAGTGTTGCCCTGCCTTTGTCGGAACTGCTGTGTGCTCCCCTTTTCTCCCCTTCTCGGTTGGCCAAGGTAGCACGTACTCTGCCGCCAGCGTTGTCAGATGGAAAATTTTGGAGCAATTTTTCAACAAGAACCTTCTGGTATTGCACCATTTTGCTTGTCCTCTCCACCGGAGGAATGAGAGATGAGAAATTCTCTTTGTAGCGGGGGTCCAGAAGGGTGAACACCCAGTAATCCGTGTTGTCTAAAATGCGTATAACGCGTGGGTCACGGGAAAGGCAGCCTAACATAAAGTCAGCCATGTGTGCCAGAGTACCAACAGGCAAGATTTCGCTGTCCTCACCAGGAGGATGACTCTCAATCTCCTCATCCTCTTCCTCCTCTTCTGCCCACCCACGCTGAAGAGATGGAACTAAAGTTCCATGGCTACCCTCTGTAGCGGAGGCAACCGTGTCTTCCTCCTCCTCCTCCTCCTCCTCCGCCTCCTCCAATTGTCGCTGAGAAGACGAAGTGAGGGTGCTCTGGCTATCACCTTGTGTAAGCTCTTCCTCCCCCATTTCCACCTCTTCCACATGCAAAGCGTCGGTTTTAATTGTGAGCAGCGAGCGTTTCAGTAGACACAGAAGTGGGATGGTTACACTGATAATAGCGTTATCGCCGCTCACCATCTGTGTCGATTCCTCAAAATTGCGTAAAACCTCGCAGAGGTCTGACATCCATTCCCACTCCTCACTTCTGATTACAGGAAGTTGAACGGAGAGGCGACGACCGTGTAACAGCTGGTACTCCACTACTGCCCTCTGCTGCTCACAAAGCCGGGCCAACATGTGGAAGGTGGAGTTCCAGCGCGTGCTCACGTCACACAGCAGCCGGTGAGCTGGCAATTGTAAGCGCTGCTGCAGCTTCAACAGGCCGGCTGAAGCTGTTGATGACTTACGGAAATGTGCACACACGCGGTGCACCTTGGTCAAGAGATCATGCAAATTGGGGTAGGTTTTTAGAAATCGCTGAACCACTAAATTAAATACATGCGCTAGGCATGGTACGTGTGTGAGCTTGCCGAGCTCCAAAGCCGCCACCAAGTTACGCCCATTATCACACACAACCATGCCTGGTTGCAGGTTGAGTGGCGAGAGCCACTGCTCGGTCTGGTGACTAATCCCCTGCAACAGCTCTGAGGTCGTGTGCTGTTTGTCCCCAAGGCAGATCAGCTTCAGCACGGCCTGTTGACGCTTCCCCACTGCAGTGCTACACTGCTTCCAGCTACCGGCTGATGGGTGAGTGGCGCTGCGCGCAGAGAATTCGGAGGTGGAAACGGAGGAGGAGGAGCCAATAACGTAGGTGCTGGCGGAAACCCTGATGGAGGTAGGGCCCGCAATCCTCGGCGTGGGTAGCACCTGTGCCATCCCAGGGTCCGAGTCGCTCCCAGCCTCCACGACATTCACCCAGTGTGCCGTCAGGGAAATGTAGCGTCCCTGGCCACAAGCACTTGTCCATGTGTCAGTCGTTAAGTGGACCTTCCCAGTAACTGCGTTGGTCAGGGCACGGGTGATGTTACGGGACACATGGTGGTGTAAGGCAGGGACGGCACACCGGGAAAAGTAGTGGCTGCTGGGGACTGCGTACCGAGGGACAGCTGCTGCCATCAGGCTGCGGAAGGACTCAGTCTCCACAAGCCTAAATGGCAGCATTTCGATGGCCAGTAATTTGGAAAGGTGTGAGGTTAGTGCTATGGCCTGTGGGTGGGTGGCTGGGTATTTTCGCTTGATCTCAAATGCCTGGGGTAACGACATTTGGACGCTGCGCTGGGACAGGGAAGTGGATGTGGTCGCTGATGGTGCTTCAGATGGTACAGGTGCAGGGCGGGAGGTATGCGGGCCTGCGCCTTCGACAGGCGATTGGCCGGCACCGAAAACAGGGGAAGAGGAGGCAGTGGTGTGGCCTGCAGACACAGATTGGCGATCCGGGCGTTCCTCCCACTTATTACGGTGCTTGGATGCCATGTGTCGGATCATGCTGGTGGTGGTGAGGTTTCTAGTGTTCATGCCTCGGCTCATTCTGGTGTGGCACAGGTTGCAAACTCAAATTTTTTTGTCGTCCGCACTTTCCTTAAAAAAACGCCATACCGCGGAACACCTAGCCCTTGGCAAGGGAGATTTACGCAAGGGGGTGCTCCGTGGAACATTTGCGGGCCGGTTTGGTGCGGTCCGCCTTCTTTCTGTAGCCACACCACTGCCTCTTCCAGACTGTTGCGGTGCTGCAGATGGCTCACCCTCAGGACTGCTGTCATCGCTCGGCTCTCCACCTTCCCAGGTGGGGTCAGTCACCTCATCGTCCACCAAGTCCTCCTCCACTTCCTCACTCTGATCATCCTCCTCATTTCTTGATCCCACCACATACTCAGTCATTGACAACTGTATATCATCCTCCTCATCAAGGTCTTGAGACAGTAATAGTGGTTGATTTGATGGCAACTGTGTCTCATCATCATCATCCACTTCCTTTGACCTTAAATGCCGTTCACCTCTGTCATCTTCTTGTGATTGGGTACCCTCTAGAGGTTGTGAATCAGGGCACAAGATTTCATGTTCCTCTGCAAGCGTGCTTGGAGAGAGGTTCAAATTAAGGATTGGTGATGAGACGAGCTCCTCACTATATCCCAGTGTGGGATCACTTCTTTGACCAGACCCTCTATGGTGGGAGGAAGGATGATCAGGGTGAGGATTATGTTGACCAGACTCTTGGCTACTGAGAGTGGACTTGGTGGAAGACAGGGTGGTGCTTAACCGACTGGAAGCAGTATCAGCTGAAATCCAACCGACCACCTGTTCGCAGTGGTCTGACCTCGAGAGTGATGTCCTGCGACGCCCTGTAAACTGAGACATGAAGCTAGGTATGGTGGATGTCTTTCTTTCTTGTGCTCTGGCACCAGGCACAGTTTCTACGCGTCCTGACCCGCGCCCTGAACTATCAGGATCACGTCCACTTCCCCGTCCCTTTTTACCCGCCTTCTTCATATTACACGGAATACGTGCTGCAAATCTGCAACTTTGCACACTAAACAGAATGTGCTGCTTATCTGTGGCTAGGCACAGTGAACAGAATATGTGACTTTTATTTTTAACACTTTGCACACTAAACAGAATGTGCTGCAAATCTGCAACTTTGCACACTAAACAGAATGTGCTGCTTATCTGCGGCTAGGCACAGTGAACGGAATAAGTGACTTTTATTTTTTACACTTTGCACACTAAACAGAATGTGCTGATAATCTGCAACTTTGCACACTAAACAGAATGTGCTGCTTATCTGCGGCTAGGCACAGTGAATGGAATATGTGACTTTTATTTTTTACACTTTGCACACTAAACAGAATGTTCTGCTAATCTGCAACTTTGCACACTAAACAGAATGTGCTGCTTATCTGCAGCTAGGCACAGTGAATGGAATATGTGACTTTTATTTTTTACACTTTGCACACTAAACAGAATGTTCTGCTAATCTGCAACTTTGCACACTAAACAGAATGTGCTGCTTATCTGCGGCTAGGCACAGTGAATGGAATATGTGACTTTTATTTTTTACACTTTGCACACTAAACAGAATGTTCTGCTAATCTGCAACTTTGCACACTAAACAGAATGTGCTGCTTATCTGCGGCTAGGCACAGTGAGCAGAATATGTGACTTTTATTTTTAACACTTTGCACACTAAACAGAATGTGCTGCAAATCTGCAACTTTGCACACTAAACAGAATGTGCTGCTTATCTGCGGCTAGGCACAGTGAACGGAATAAGTGACTTTTATTTTTTACACTGTGCACACTAAACAGAATGTGCTGATAATCTGCAACTTTGCACACTAAACAGAATGTGCTGCTTATCTGCGGCTAGGCACAGTGAATGGAATATGTGACTTTTATTTTTTACACTTTGCACACTAAACAGAATGTTCTGCTAATCTGCAACTTAGCACACTAAACAGAATATGCTGCTTATCTGCGGCTAGGCACAGTGAATGGAATATGTGACTTTTATTTTTTACACTTTGCACACTAAACAGAATGTTCTGCTAATCTGCAACTTTGCACACTAAACAGAATGTGCTGCTTATCTGCGGCTAGGCACAGTGAATGGAATATGTGACTTTTATTTTTTACACTTTGCACACTAAACAGAATGTTCTGCTAATCTGCAACTTTGCACACTAAACAGAATGTGCTGCTTATCTGCGGCTAGGCACAGTGAATGGAATATGTGACTTTTATTTTTTACACTTTGCACACTAAACAGAATGTTCTGCTAATCTGCAACTTTCCACACTAAACAGAATGTGCTGCTTATCTGCGGCTAGGCACAGTGAACGGAATAAGTGACTTTTATTTTTTACACTTTGCACACTAAACAGAATGTGCTGCTAATCTGCAACTTTGCACACTAAAAAGAATGTGCTGCTAATCTGCAACTTTGCACACTGAACAGAATGTGCTGCTAATCTGCAACTTTGCACACTAAAAAGAATGTGCTGCTAATCTGCAACTTTGCACACTGAACAGAATGTGCTGCTAATCTGCAACTTTGCACACTAAACAGAATGTGCTGCTAATCTGCAACTTTGCACACTAAAAAGAATGTGCTGCTAATCTGCAACTTTGCACACTAAACAGAATGTGCTGCTAATCTGCAACTTTGCACACTAAAAAGAATGTGCTGCTAATCTCCAACTTTGCACACTAAACAGAATGTGCTGCTAATCTGAACCTTTGCACACTAAACAGAATGTGCTGCTAATCTGCAGCTAGGCACAGTGAACGGAATATGTGACGTTTTTTTTTTAAACTCTGCCCCCCAAAACAAAATATATCTGCTGCCCCCACACACAATAGTCCTAAAAAGGACTTTTGGGTCTTTTTTTGTTCAAACGCACTTTTTTTCTGCCTACACTGACTTTCCCTTCCTATCCTCATCTCTCCCTGGCTAAGACTGAGCCGAACTCGCTGGTCAGGTGCTATACAGCACCCGATCACGGGTTCTGGCCAGCCAATCAGTGTAATGCCAGCAGCCAACATGGCTGCTGGCATTACACTGATGTCAGAGCCTCCCCGCACGTTTATTGGCTGCGCAGCAGCAGCGAAACGTGCGGGGAGGAGACCCGAACATGGCGGGCGAGCACATGCGGTACTCGTACGAGTACCGCCATGTGCCGAGCAGAGCGATGCTCGAGCCGAACCGAGCTTCGGCCGAGCATGCTCGCTCATCACTACTTATGTCTCTATTACTTATGTCTGTTCTCTTTTGCTCTCTACTACTATCTTTTGTTTCTGCCTTTCTTGGCCTTGGATTAATTACTGATTGATCATCTCGGAGGATCTGGCCCTGGGGATGTGGGGGGGGTCTCATCTAGCTGCACAAGGGAATTGGGGGCATTTGGGAAGTTTAAGATCGATGGGAGTACGGGCTGGTTGGGGGGAGGAATTGGTTGGGGGTTGAGTATTGCTGGGGAGTAAGTTCTGTTTTGTATTTAAAGCAAAAAATCTTGCAATTCAGGTCACTTTACATCTTAACCAATGTCTCTTTTGCCTTTCTGTATTATTTGTTTGCTCAGCTGTAACTGATTTACCAGTTTGTCTCTGTAATGCCACCTGATTGCAATAAAAAGACATTTAAAAAAAAATATATATATAAACTAAAATATGCCCAGACAACATATCCTATAACTAGAGCAATTACAGTCTCCTTCAGCTTATATCTTGATATAATCTCTTAAATGCCTGAACACCAGTGCATCCATTTAAGCATTGTTTTGCATAGAAAAGACAAAGGGTCATGTCATTTCAAGAGGTAAATACAAAATGCTTAATTATATTGGCCCAGATTTGAGTGCTCTTTCTTGGGCTGATTACTAAATAGTTATTGGAAATAATGTTGACAGCCTAGTCAGTAAGTGGAGGTTTTCTATTTTCTATAATTCTATCTCTGCTGTTTGTTGACAGAATATTTTCTGGCCTCTCATATAACAGCCTTGGCTGATGTCCAAGAATAAAAGAGGAAATTAAAGGGTGAGTCTATTTGGTAGGGAAAGTTGGCAATGGTTTAAAACCCAAATTATTTAAAATAATAGGTACAGAAAATTTTGTACAGTAAATAATAATTTGTCAAAATGTAAGTATGTTATACAAACCGCCTGTGCCAGTTTTAAATACACTGATCTGATAATACTAATTATTGCTATGAATAATATTAAAAGGAAGAATATAAAAATGCATAGTATTAATTAGTGAGTGATATACAAATATATGTTATAGAAATGCATATTTAAATGAGTACTTTACATCTATCTATCTATCTATCTATCTATCTATCTATCTATCTATCTATCTAAATATATACAGCTATATATCCTATGAGTAGGATTGCACAAGAAATCACTAAATTGGGGCTACAACAGCTATTATCAGTCTGGTTATTATGAGTAGGCATGGGCAAAAATGCTCACCTCAAAAGAGAAACAGGAGAAAAATGGCACTTCATGCCTATATGCAAATTTCCTGGAAAAAGTGCTGTGTTTCCACTTTTTTTGGCTAACTCATTGTATTGATATCAAATGAGAACACTGAATTTCTCTCCACCATGTAGCAAGTTTCCCTTATTTTCCCACAGGCATAGTAAAAGGGGTGTCAGGTTCCCACAGTGTGCTATTCTGTGTTTGTGAAAGGAAAAGAGAGATGAACATTTTTCAGCTATTGAAGATAGTCTAATAAAAAGGAACTGAAGCTCAGTTTAGGGAGTCTTGTAGGAAGGACATTTGGTCTCTGCATTAGGGAAGTCTGGGAGCACTCTGAAGGATAGAAAGGGAGAAAGGAGGTTGACCTCAAATACCCCATTTTTTAAATTTGTTTATTGTTGAAAGTGATAGGGATGGGGGGGAGGGCAAAGAGTTAAAAACAATTGATAGGGAACCTGAAGTGAGCTGTTTGACAGAGACGGACTGATACTAGATTGAGTATTCTGGGCCATAGCATGACTTCACTCTCCATCAGTTCCATTGTGTATTTTACAGTAAACACACACATAGACAAACACTAGTTGAGTAATGTTCAGCAAATGCACAAGTGGGAGGGGGAAAGGAGTAGGAGCATTGCAGGGATGTATGAGTAAAGTGGTAGTCCAGAAACTGATTGCAATGATGGTTCCTGCACTATGTGAAATAAATGATGATGATCCTTCTCCTCTAGAGGAAGCTGTTTGTTAAAGTTCCCCCAGAGACAGTACTGTTAAAAAATTATGTAAGAACACTGAAGACTACAATGAGTCACATTCTATTGTTGGGATAATGGAAGAAGGTATAGCAGCTCAACCAACTGCTGCATCCGACAGCACAGTAAGTGCTGCACCTTTGAAACCCAGTAGTAGTACAATTGCAGTGACATCTAGCCCCAGTAGTAGTAGTGGCCCCTCAGGAACCTCATTGTATGTGCAGTCCATATTATTTAGATACTTCACTCACTATCCAAAAGCTAAGCATTTGCTATCTGTTGTCTGTGCAAAAAGCATGTGAGCAGGCTCACACCTAGGCACTGCCTCAATGGAATCCCACCTGAAGCACAACCACAGTTCTGACTGTGAAAAACACCATCAAGAGGTCAGCAGTGTCACAGCTAGCTGTATAAGAAGTACTCCTAAACATTCCCAGGGCTCTGGGGTACACAATAGAAGTGCTGTTGATGTGTCAGAGAGTGTGACAATATTTTCTGCTCCTGCTGCAGAGGAGTATGATTCTGTGCTTGTTTTTGGAGATGACAAGAGTCATAGAGTGCACACATATATTGCCACCACCCCCACCACCTCCACAAGGGATGGCGTTTAAGTAATAATCTTACATAGTTCTTCTACTGTGTACTGCCATCCCATACTTACTAAAAGAAGTCAAAACCTGCACAAAAATAATGCAAAAGTAGGCCTCTATAATAGTAAACTAGCCAAAATATTGGAGACTGATGACATTTGACCTTTTGTTTTGTTAAAAACTGGAACATCCCAAAGAGGGAAATTGTTTTTTAATGAAAATTCCTGCCGAAAATGTATTTGACTTTTCATACATCCCTACTGTTAAACACAAGTCAAACTAATTTGTAGGACTTAGACCTGTTAAGCATAAGCCTTAAGAAAAATATTGATTGTAAGACTTAGGCTTGTTGATCACAAGCCATGAGAGAAAATTGGTTTGTAGGCCTAGTAACAGCAGGTCATTATATAGTGGCCACTGGTGACTTTATGGAGATTGCTACTGTTGTAATGGCTGCTGCGCTTAGTTGTCTAAGCACTATGATGATTAGACAGCTCCAAGGGACTTGGATCTACAGCAGTGATATGAGACAGGGAGTGATGGTTCCACTTGCCACTAGCTCCAGTGATGTGTTAGAGTCAGTGGCAGCACCACAGCTAGCCCCCACCACTTCAGGTATATCTAGATTAAAGAAGTTTGCCTATTTTTCTTCTCCTTTCACATCCTCCTCAAAATTATATGTTTATTGGAACACTACTTTTTCTATTGAGGGCAGGAATATGCTGTGCCTTTCATCAGAAACTGTAACGTACATAGTGTGCATGAAATTAGGAAGCATAGTGAAATAGGGGAAGGACTGGGAACAATGGATACATCTGCTCTCATATCAATCAACTGTCACAACTGCAACCAAAATCCTTGATGCTTAGGGCCACAAATGTAAATGCAAATGCAAATGCAAAGTACTGCTTTCACTATGGCCCTTTTCCACTCTTCTAAGGACATATGACAACAAGAAGACTTAGTAATAATGATGAATCTTCCCTGCCCCCAGCTTTGCATATTCTCTTAGATTGAATATCTACAAATGCTCCTTTATTCCCTGCTTCCAATTACTCTCCACCACATTGCCATATTTCCAGATTATATTTTTATTGAAAGTTGTATGGTACTATAGCAGAACTCCTCTTCTGTGTTTGCAATCTGGTACTGGAATCCCTAACCAAGGTTATCTGTCCTGATCATAACAGGGATGGATAAAAAGTAATTTTTTTTCCTGTACAATTTCTTGATTTCCCCATGAAAATTCCTGAACCCATTGTGCCTTTTTAGTAACCCCAAGAATTGTCCTGCAGGAAAGTTGCAAGTTCCTGTGTGTGCGTGGATGGAGTGTGTGTGTGGAGGGGTTAGAATCAATACGTGTGGCTCTGGATTTTCCAGTTCAGAAGGACAGTGCTGGGACATTTAAGTCAGTACGATGTGTGGTTCTTTGGCTTCCAGTGCAATTGAACAAAGGTGTGGGACCTTGGTTGGACAGTATGTATAGTTTAATGGTTACCATTTGAGAAGGCTGGAGGGACTAGTATTCAATTTCTGTGGCTACCAGTGCTTTAGGACAAGTTGAGGGGTCAGTATGTGCGGTTCTTTGACTACTTTGAGACAAGCTTAGTGGTCATTTAGCAGTGGCTGGTAATATACGGCCCTACAGCCACTGTCTTTGCCTGGTGAAAAATTATGGAAGTTGTAGTCTAGCAGCAGCTGGAGGGCATCACATTGCCCATCCAGTTATCAGGCAGCAGAACAAGGCTAGCTGGTAGTATATATAGTTTCATGACTGCCATGGGAAAAGGCTGAGAGGATGGTATGTGTGGTTTTGTTGCCACAATGAGACAAGACTAACTGGGTTAGAATGGGTGGTTCTATGTCTACCAGTTTAATGGGACACAGCTGTGGTCAGTATATGTGGTTCTATGGCTACTGTGGGACAAGGCTAGGGGTGAGTATGTGTTTCTGTGTGTACCATTGCAGTGGGACAAGGCTGCGGGTCACTTTAGAAAAAAATGGAAAGTTGCATTTTTTACACTTACTTATTTTGGGGGAACGATTGGCAGATAGATAGATAGATAGATAGATAGATAGATAGATAGATAGATAAATAGATAGATAGAGAGATAAATAGATAGATTATAAACAAGAAAGTGGTATCCACACATGTTTCCTTAATAAGCTATTTTTAGAGCTTGTTTATTAGAAGCATAGTGTAGGCACACGCAGTTTCAGAGAGACAATGTTTAATTAGTACCTAAGCAATTGGCATTCCTATTCCCAACTTTCAGAGATGTATATAACAGTCTAAATATAACTGAGATCAGAGCCAAGGCATATATACCATAACCAGGCACACTGATGCACTGTTATGTTTCCAAGTCAGAGTCTGCAATAGCAGATAATTAAGAATGACACATCACTTCTCTTAAATGGCAGTGAGAATCACTAAATGCTCGCTAAGTGTCTGTAATTATACCATATTTAAAAGTTATTCATGTTTACATACAAAATTACATTATACAGATACCCAATTTGACATAATTGTATGGATTTAATGTATAAATGCATTTCTGCTGCTTATACCATGGTAAGAGACCTGAAAAACAGTAATTATAAAATATAATTCTCATTTTCCTTTCAGAGACAATAGGGAATTTAGTAATAATACTTGCATTCAGTCTCAGTTATCTGAACTAAAACCAACTTGTCTATTGCAAATTGACCGTTTTTTTTACCGTATACTACTATAGTCAATTACTATTTATATATAAATAATATACCCCTAAAACATTTTTATGCAACCACATCAATCAAAAGAGTTACCGGGCAAAAAACAAATTAATTTGAATTCTTTTGATTAATATTATTTTTAATTATCTTGATAAAAAAAATCAAAACTTTAGATTTCAGTTTTTAGCATTTACATTTCTAAAACATTGAATATCAATCTACATTCTAATGTCATTCATGTTCTTTTTATTACTTAAAGATTGTTATTCGTCAACACACCACAAAAAGTAGTACAATACAGTATGATATGCAAGCATACATAATTTGACAGGAGATTTGCATTATAAAGAAGGTTACATATTATAAACAAGGAACAAATTGAAAAAAGCACAAATACAAGGTTTTAAGTCTCAACATGGTATGTAGCAACTTGTAATAGAGAAATCCTAAACAGAATGATAAAATTGTAACTTGCATTTGTTGCAGAAGTATGCAACCTTTTTCCAATCTAGAAGGAGGGGAGAAGAAAAAGAGGGAGGAGTAAAAAAGTAAAGAGAATTATAGTTCGGGTAGGAGATTATACAGAAAAGGATAGGGGAAATAGAGAGAGGGGAGGGGAATAAGGTACAGAGTGTAAGAAGGGACAGAGTGAGAGTGTGGCGGAGATACAAATTTGGGAGGGGAGAGGGAGGAATAAAGGACTAGCATTGAGTTGGAATCGAGGGGCCTGAGACCGAGGGGCCTGCTGGGGTTATCACTACCACTGCTTTGAAGCCCAAAGTTAAAGGCACAAGCTCAACCTTTGGCTATATGTTTTTGAGTGCAAACCATTTTGAAATCAAATTGTTCAAAGTTTTAGGGTGCTGGTTTCTGTGTGTCCATATTAGTCTAGTAAAAAGAATTTGATCATTGACTTTAGATAACCAATCTACAAACGTGGGAGGCAAGGACGATTTCTATCTGAGTGGTATTAATGCTTTAGCAGCATTTAGCATAGTTAAAAGGAATATCCTCTTGGGGTCAGTGCTAGGAGGTAAGCCTCAGAACAAATGTATCAGCCAAGGGGCCCTATCTATGGTGATATTCAAAACTAGTTCTCTATGGGATAAACAATCTGACCAAAATTGAGTAAGAAGAGGTCAGTTCCACCATATGTGGAGGAATGTACCTCTAGCATCATTATATCTCCAGCACATGGAGGACAAGGATAGAGCAATAGCATGAATCTTTACATGTGTATAGTAGCATTGTGTTAGGAGCTTAATATTAATTTCAATCATTGCAGTGGAAATGGAGGAGTGTGTGGTAGAGTATATAGAGGTCTATTCCTCATCTGTCAAAGTCAAATTTAACTCCTTCTCCCAAGCACAAGCATAGGATGGTTTTTCAGTGTCGGAAGCAGTTGAGAGAATGTCATATAGCCTACTTATGAATTTGCCTTTAGAGTGATTTGGGGTAAAGAAGTATGTTTCAAATTTAGACAAGGGATGATGGAAACAGGTGGCAATATCTGGATGAGTGAGAAAATGTTTAAGTCTGAGGTAGTTCCAAATTTCTTTGGGTGGGAGCAGAGGGATTGTAAGTCAGCGAAGGGGTAATAGTTGGAGTATCTCTAAAATGCCTTAATTGGTGATCCGATTTACATGTCCCATTTGGGAATTGTGGGACAGGCAAGGAGAATGTAGTTTGGTGGGGAGAAAATATTCTCCTAAAGGGTGAAGGAAGTGGAATTAGAGTCCCTGTACGATTAAGTCAATTCCATACAGAAAGGACTTTGCTAAGGATAGGGTGGGTTAAGTTGGAGATATGTCGATCAGACGGAGGTAGTAAGGCTTCAGTCAGTGGATCACACGAAGGATCTTTCCAATCTAACCCATAATTTGTGAGAACTGCTGTTATGCCAATCCGATATTGACGCCAAGATTACTGCTTGATAATACAGACGTAGATCAGGAACTCCAAGTCCACCTCTTGGCCATGCATGTTTTATCTGGTTTTGTTTACCTTATTTTTGTGTGTGGTGTTGCCCTTGTATAAGCATAAATGATACAGAGTATACCAAAAATGCTCTGTAGAACAGGTTTGTTTAAGCCCAACCCTCAGTTTCAAGTTTATTTATTTCAAGCATCAGAGCTTCAGAAACAGATTACAATTATATGTTTTAGGTTATACCAGAACAAATAGAATCCTGATAATGAATCGTTCTGTTTTAGAAGACACATTATCATTGTACATTTACTATTAATATACATTTAATAATTATGTAAGTTATTTATTTTAATGAATACTATATGTATTGTAATATATGCCTCTTAATACATTAAAAATGACCTAGGTAGGAGTGTCATTCATACATACATACATAAATACAACAGTATGTTGTTTTTTTTTTTTTTTTTTAATTGTGCTCTGTTTGCAGTTGCTTATATTTACTGATCTCCATTAAAGTCTATCATTAGTTCATACCCTTCAAAACAATCTTGAATGAGTAAGAGAAGAATTATCAATGATTGTGAAGATCCTATTGTATTATTAGATGGTTAGCTGAAACCTACAAAGAAAAGAGTCCCAAAATCTCACCAGTGAATAAAAGACACATACGTAGGTTTGGCTTCCTGCTAACCAAATCAACAACCACATATTCTTTGAGGCAAATCTCCCCTATAAATAAGATGTTTTGAGATTACTGTTACTGGAATTTGTTGCTTTGCCTTTGCAGTAGATGCAAAGCATCTACAAATCAACAAAATGTGTTCAGTTCCTACCAAAATGGCTAAATTCAGACAAATATAAATCTTTAACAACAGATCTGCTCATCTCTCATTAGTAGTTCTGTTTCTTATCAAGTGTGCATGGATTTTCTTGGAAAAGAAAAACCTCACTATTACAGTTTTTTCTTTTTTTTTAACATTCTCTGAAGCTGTATCTTTGTTTACAGCATAAAGATATTGTGAACATAAGGCATAAAGTCAGTCCAGGAGGCCAGTTCAATTATCATAAAACTGTATAACAGAAAAACGTTTTTGGGGATATTACAGTAGAGAAAGCTTGATGGCGTTTATGGAAAGTGGAGAATTTAATACCACAGTTCACAGACCAGAAGATATTATGGTGCCTTTCAAAGGAGCTGGCAAGCAAAACTGAAACACACATTACATGGCACAAAATATTTGCTGCTTTAAAACTATATAAAGCAGTCGGCTTATATACATAAACTAGTGTAAAAGCCCGTGTACACGGGTCAAGGTCCAGGTGATGTTAACCCTTTGAGTGCTTTGCAATACATTGCATACCCCTCTGGCTCTCAAAGGGTTAAGAGGCCGGTCCTGCTCTACGTCCTACGTCCTGCCGCCGATGCAGTCATGCACTGTAGAGACTGCCCGAAAGCACAGAATGCTCCCAGCCTAGAACTCTCAGCATTCTGTGTGTTCGGGCAGTCTCTACTGCACATGACGGCTTCTGACAAACATCCTAGCAAATTATTATATAGGATAAATGCTTATCAATTATTTCATTATATCCCAGAGATGTTTGACATATTAAGCAACAAGCATAAAGCATGCTACATCTAGCTTAGTATAATGGAAAAACAAATGACTGGTATCACTAGAGGAGAATGCAGTAAGCGAATTTTGGAGCAGACATTTCCTTATTCTTGCCTAATACTGTGAAAAATTTTAATAAGTAGGTAAGAAGTGGGTGTAGTGAACAATTACAGTACTGCTCCAATAAATACAGTTTTTTAAAATTCAGTTACCAACCCACATATATTCTTTTTATTATTCTTTCATTCCTGGCAAACAGTTTTAATTTCTTTCATATCTCATATTCTAGGCAGTGTGCTTTCCTCATATATTCCTCTCTGCTTGTCAAGATAAATACAGGGTCATTTGTCAAGGTAAAGGTAGCAGTGCAAACTAAATTTCTGCCATTCTGATAGCAGAGCATATTTATGTCTAGCTATATATCTAATCTATCAATCTCTCTATGTAGATAGATAGATAGATAGATAGATAGATAGATAGATAGATAGATAGATAAAATGCAATATGTTGTACCTTTCTGCAAAATGTATTAAGAAATTAGTGGAGAAATTGTAATGAAGAATGTGAGATGAGGAATCCCTACCACTTTGCTATACAGTCATCAAAGGGGATGAACAGCAATGCAAAAGGGAAAGAAAAGAACAACAGAAAAAACAAAACAAAAGAAAGCTAAGAATGAATCGGAGGAACCTTATAACAATGCACTTTATGATGAAGAGATACAGCAATTCCAGGGAAATTTCCCACTTTTAGATATATAAGATACTGATCTGGGCAGTACCAGCAGCATATAAAACAAGATTCAGGATCCTGGGGTTTGTATTTTTTTTTGCATTGCTGTCTAGTTACCTAGTTTAGTAATCAACCACCACCAGCATGAATCTCTTTCTACTGCTTGAAGGAGGCTTTCAGGAACCAACCACTTTGTAACGTAACACCCTCTACATGCTCATTGCCAAGGATTCAGTGATGAAGTATATCCCTGACTGTGATCACTCTTAACCTGCAGAGGAGAGTCCATTTTCCACTGGCCCTCTGAATGTCACCATATATACTTCTTAATGGGGATTTTATTGCTTCCCTCATGTCCCTGCAAGAGATCACACCCCTTTTATATGACAGGAGGTCCCACCTTTTCTTGGAATAGGAACAAGGATCACTGGGGATTATAAATACACCTTCTGTTGTTGACTGTACTACGGTGATTCTTAGTTTGGTTGTCTGCAGGAATGAGGAGATACTGAGTTACTGAACATTATACATCCACTCATTCAGATTTTTTAATGACCCAGATTTTATACTTTGCCTGTGATATCCCTGAGCATGAGCTTAAATGGCAGTATTTTTGCTGTAGAAAAGCATCTACTTGCTTAAATAGATTTGTCCCCAGATACTTTATTGGTCTGAGGGATGCTCAGGGAATGAGGGATGCCCAGATGGGGCCAATAGCCCCATCTCCTGCACAATCATGAACCTTTCTTGTACCAGCCTTCACTTTTGCTGCTATAGTCTGAGCATCTTCTGTCATTCCAGCTTTTTGCTCTCCAAGGTCAACTGGATATCCAGGCAAATGCCTGCACCACAGAGGTTGCCTGTGGGCTTCTGCTAAATCCTAGATTGGTGTACCTGGCTCCAGTAAGTCAGGACCCCCTTCGTTGGACTTTTTTTGTTGCTTGGAAGCCACAGGTGGCGGAGGTTGTGTAGAATTAGCAATAAGACATGGATTGTTGGAGAATCTGTAGCCCAAGCTCCAGGGTCATTTCTGATCCAAGGGTTCCAAAAAGTGTGAAAGGTGACCCTCTGGCTACAGGCCTCCTTAGAATGTCATAGTAATAACTTAATCACTTACTAATCTGATAAGGGTATGCAAAATGAAAGGGAGCCTAACTTGAGGAATTGGTTGACGTATAAGAAGGTAATATGGATGGGAGGATGATGAATATAAAAAAGCTGAGAACGTTTTATGAAGACAGTGGATCTTATGCATAAAAGGAAAGAAGAGCAATTATAGAGCAAACCAACAACACTATAAATAAAACATCCCATTGACTAAAAACCTTTTTAATAATAGTGAGGTCTTCACAGAACACTTGCTCACAAAGATTTGGCTTTATCGCTAGCATTCAAGACATTAAAATCCCCATTTAAATCTATGTCACATTGGAATTTTTTTATTTTCGCTAAATTGCAGTTGGTTTGCTGAAGAATTTATCCTTTTTAACTTTTTGTGCATATGGCTTAGTGATTGAGCTAAGGACAGTGAAAGTTTATGTGAGAATGAGATAGATGATAATGCTGAAGGGCAGAACTTATTTCTTTCATAACAGTTTAAATATTTATTTGTATTGGCCTAAGATTATTTATCACATGCTAAGAATTGTGATAAAGCTTATTGCTATTTTTATAACTTGGGTGAGATATTGCAGTTGGTCATCATGACACCAACTGTAGTGTCTGTTTAAACATCAGAGTCAGCTAGCAGGGCTGATTCATCCTTTCATCCTGAGCTTGATAAAATGAGTACCATTGAATAGGGTATTAATATCAATTAGTTATTGCCTGCCAACAGTTGAATAATTCCAGGATTGTGCTTTAAGTCCCCATGGTGACAAAAGTGATATATAGAATAGGTTAATATTATTTTTTTCCACTGTGAAATGACCTTTGAATTGTAATGAGATCAAGCCTTCAAGATTAGTTTTTCCTTCAGGATGGTTTATGATGGTGTGTTTTATGCAAATGCAAATTCCCACAGAACAAAAAAAAAAACAAAAAACAAAATAGCAATAAATAAAAAACATCTTGCATTTACAGCATGTCAGTTACTACCAGTGGTCACTTCTTCTTTACCTGTCTTCCACAATATCTTTCAAAAATACCTTTTCTTCATGATACAACAAGCATAATCACATGTAGCATTTATATTATAGCACCTTCATTATATAGGTAATATAAACTATCCTAATGTATACAATTAATTTCAAAATGAATTAATCTTTTGCATAGAATTTCATTATAAAACAATTGCATTTGATGTTGATAGTCCAAAGGCAAGTTTCAGAATTAGAATCCTGTATTATAATTCGCTAAGAAGGTTTGTCAGAAGCCATCATGTGCAGCAGAGATGGATGAGCATGCTGCAGTCATGCGCGGTACAGACTGCCCACGCCGCAACTGATACGGACTGGGTAGCTCTGAATTCAGACCGGAGTCTTCACTGCGCACCTTCCTGGGACCGCTTGGTCCCAGGAAGGTGCTCAGAGAGGACTACAGTCTGAATTTGGAACACCCCACTCTGTGCATGACTGCAGTGCCACCAGTGTTGGCCCGTTGCTGCAAATCCATATTTGTATGAATGTATGTATGAATAATCTTATTTATGCGGTTCCATGGGGTGTGACAAAATGGAGTAAAGTATATAAAATGTATGTCCAGGACATACTTGAAAACGAGAGAAATCTCAATGTATTCTTCCTGGTAAAACATTTTCTAAATAAATAAATAAATGTTACAATAAATGCAATAATCAGATTTGTGTCACAGTAAAAGAAACATTAGGAAAAATGTTCGTACCCAAGTCTGCTTGGGTGTTTAAGGACCCATTTGTAAATAAATATGGGTCTTTATTTTGCTTGTTTGGGGGATAAGAAATTAATATGGGGTATATGGATCCCATGGTAATTAATTTGATTTTGAATATAATATTTGAATATAATAATAATAGGTCAATGACCCCTATTTTTTTTTCCTTTAATTTGTTCAGTGAGGGAAAGAATATTCCCTCCTTATGACGCAATCTCAATACTAATGTTATATCCTCACAGTTTATTTAAGGCCTCTTCGGTCTTAAATTAAAAATGTGTTTCTTTAATGACTCACCCCTCTATTGCCAGTGCAGCTGGCAGTCCTGGGATACATTGACTGAAATGTGTTCCAAGCCAATTCAACAATGGAGAGGTTAATCATTGGTCATTTTATGACTGTGGAGACTAAAGGCATATTTTATCAGTTATATTAGTGTCAGCTAGCCCATACATTGCCAGTAATTTGGAATTCTTATGGCAACTGATGCATATGTTGGGCATGTATGTTTGTGAGAAAGAAGTTTAGGGCTACTTTGGGACATATGGTGGCAATCTGGGACTTGGGCTTTTGCTCACCATTGGGAATTTTTTTATGCTTTTACAGCATTCAGTGTCTCTGGAATTATTTAAAATTAAATAATTTGAATGGCTATTTCCTGCTGTGGCTGTTTTGACTGGCTTTGCATTCCAAATTAACCTCTTCAAGATCAATAACTTACTTTTTGTGACAGATTAACTTAAAAATAGCTTCCGTATAGCTAATTTTCCTGTTAATGTGGCTCCTGATGAGCTTTTTGTCTAGAATGGAATGTATGGAAATACTTGGCCACATCTTCAAATTTGGAACAAGTTTATCAAAAGACTATTGACTTTTTACAAATAAAAACATATTATGTGCACGTTAATGCTAGAGAGGTCTTTGATATAAGTTCACACCATAGGGGCAAAGACAAATTCACTAAAGGGTGGTTTTAAATGTTGGGGAACAATTGCTTTTCATGTGTATGGCATGGATTAAGCAAGGAAACGATCCAGGTGATCTGTCGACTCTGACAAATACTTGGACTTATATGCGTCACATTATTAAAGCCTCTACTTAAAGACATCCGACATTCGTTGGCTATAGTTAGACTGACATTCACGTGAACCCTCCTCTTCTTTCTCTTTTTTCCTTCCCTATCTTTTCCTTCTTTTCCTTCCTAGCTTACTTTTCCATTTCTTCTTTACCTCTATCCATCATTTCTTTTTCATCTTCTCTCTCTTCTCCTCCTCTTTTCCTTTTTACTTCTACTTCCCCACTTTCCTTTCATCATCTCCCCCTTTCCTCTCTTTTCCTCTCCCTCCTTTCCTTTTACTTTACCAGCTAATTCAACCTGTTTTTATCTTTCTGTCCTTCTTCAGTTTCCTTCTTTTAGTGATATATATTAATAAAACAGATTGGATATTTCCTCTTCTGAAAGCTAAAACTGGCACTTTTATAATGAAGCCATTTTTGTTGGTGGAATGTCATTCGAATTATAGTATACTAGTGTAAAAACCCGTGTACACAGGCCAAGGTCTGGGCGATGCTAACCCTTTGAGTGTCAGAGGGGTACGCGATGCATTGATTTGCAATGCATTGCGCACCCCTCTGACACTCAAAGGGTTAAGAGGCAGGTCCTGCTCTGCGTATTGCCTCCACCCCACTGGAGGAACACGTGATGCAGTCATGCGCTGCAGAGACTGCCTGAATGCACAGAATGCTCCCAGCACAGAACTCCCAGCATTCTGTGCATTTGTGCAGTCTCTACTGTGCATGACTACATTGGACAAACATTCTAGCTTTTTATTATATATAGGATACTGTAACCTTGCATACTTATCTAACTGATGTAATATCTTGTTAAAACCTATTCCTGTTTGTGCTATTTTTATTTTTTTTTATCCAATCTATCAAAAAAAATGTATTAATAAAAGTTTGGGGAAGATTCACTAAGCGATGGTGATAAAGTGGAGATGACTTCTCCAGTTTATCACTTCACCAATGCCTATGCATTAAGATTTCTTTACCTTTGGATATCTTAGTGAATAGGCTTTACAGAATAACATAGGAACTGGAGAAGTGATACAATGGAGAAGTCATCTCCACTTTGCAACCTCTTTATCACTGCTTAGTGAATCTTCCCCCTTGAATGAAAGCACAATGGTCCACAATGAATTGCATTGCAATGTGTTGTGGATCTTTCTCACATCTAAGGGGTTAACAGACCAGTTCAAACCCATAGACATTTCTATTTGTCCTTTATGGTGAAGTTGAGTTAATCCACAATTGTTCTAGCTCTTCCTTCTTTATATGGCACTAAGTGGGCTACAAGTAAATGCATAGTCTTCAGATGTGTCATTACTAAAGAGGATCAGATAACATTTGTTAATTTTAAATAGAATGAACAACTGTATATATGTTGTATTAGCCATTTGTTTATATATATATGGTGTGGCTTTTTCTGCTAAAAACTTTTTTGTGCAGGGCCTATATTACCACACAAGGTGGCTCAAACACACCTAATTCGCATACTATAAAATGCGTTAGGACTACACTACCAAAATATAGTGGTTTCATTTTAAAACCCTATTTATTTTACCTAAAATGGCTAGCATAATATACAATATAAGCAGATATTAATTATTTGTTAAACAAGCTCAGCTTTTTTAAGGTGACATGTCTACTTTAAATAAAACATAACTGAAAAGATTAGAATGCTTAGTTCTTTCCCAAATTGGCTTAAGGGCTATAGATGCCAGGGGATACTAATTAGGTTTACCTGAACAGCCATATAATTTTGCTTTATGCAGTGCCTCTGAAAATGATTTGTAGGGGGAACTTATGCTTTAACAGTAGTAACATTTTTTCCTGATTTCTGTGTATATAGAAAAAGTAATTACTGGTTAGTTAAGAAGTCAGATAAGTGCAATTCATCCCTACCTCACCATGCAAAAGTAATTACCTTCTTAGATACAATCAGCACTGAAAGTAGTGAAGTGCAAAATAATTGCAGCCACAATAAAGTTAGTGATTCACTTCAACCAGGTTCAAGAGCAGGAACTCAATTATTGGCTAGTGTTGGTATTTATTAGAAATCTCCACACATCTGTAGTAAATACAGAGCTTGAGGAGCATTTTATTTTGCATTAACAGATGATTTGCAGACACTGACAAAAACTAAGTACTGCTGAATGGATTTTTAGGAACAGTAAATTTGAATAAAACTGATTGTGAGGCCACTAATGGATTACAGGTTATGAAATTCACACATGTTAAAGTGAATTTGCATTTTACAGTCTGCTACAACGTTGTAAATGAATTAGGATCTGTAGAAAAGAGTTGTTTGAAATGTAAAATTTATCCACACATTTAGTGAAGTAAATTACTTTACTATTTAACAAAATGTTTCTTTAGTTGCTAAATACTTTTCATTTACTTTTATTCATTAAAATTAACAGCAAATATGATTTTAAACTATCTGTGTTTTAGTACATCTCTTTTCTGGAATGGTATAGAATTATATGATTGGCAGTGGCTTAAAGGGATAGTAATGTTTCATAATAAAAGCCACTCTAATTAATCATCATAGTATTTGGACTTTGCAGAGTGTTATTTCAATTCTGTCAGAGTTGTAGTTCAAGAGTAATTCAGTGACAAAGTATCCCCCTCCCTCCCCTTTTACTGATGTAACACTGTTCAGCCAGATCAGAACGGAGATGCCCAAGTAGACTGCAGAGAGGGACAGTCTTCAATTAAGATAAGGGAAAAACCTGAAAAACTTGTCAAGGGGGCAGGGCTTTCATTGTTCTCACAGGAAGAAGATTGTCCCCTTCTGTTATCTGTCTGGTCTTACAACCAGATTCCACATCTGAGAAGAGATTGCTTACACTAGGTAAAAGGGGCAGGAGGGGAAACTTTGCTTGTGAAAATCTCTCAAACCATAAAGGTTTGAGAGATAAGACATATCGTTCTTCATGTTTTTTTATTGCCTACAAAATAAAGATAAAATGAAGTAGTACTATACTTTTAACTAAATGGTTAACAGTGGGTTCAAATGTGATAGGTTTGAAGCCCCCTGCTCACGCTAGTATTGAAGAACTGTGGCTGTTTTAAGGTATCATGCAAACACTGTGAAATATATAGATCCCTCATAAGTGTATTTTTTTTTTATTTTTGTCCAATTTAACCACATGGGTGCCAGAGGGGAGAGCAGTTGACATGGTGCTCTGTATAATTATAGTGAGCTATAGATTGTAAGCATTGTTATTCAGGATATATCCATCAAGATAAGATGGAGTAATTCTGGAGTAAAACAACTGCACCAAAGTAAGGATTTTATAATACAAATTATTTAACCCGTTTAGTGTCAGAGGGATACGGATCGCATTGATTCGCAGTGCGTTCCATAACTCTCTGGCACTCTAAGGGTTAAATTTTTTTTATTTTTTTTTCTTATTCCTTGAATGGAAGAGAGAGGCTTCCAATTAATTGCGTCACAAATGGAAACCTCTCTAGGGCTAGATTCAAATGCAGGAGATAAATGTTAACTCCTGTTTTATAATAAAAAAAATCCTATTGAAGTCTATGGGGATACCTGGAGATAAAATCAGAGATAAAATTAGCACCTGCATTTGAATCCAGCCCTAGGAGTTAAAATTACAATTTAAATCAATAGGAATTTACAGAAAATCAATTTCAACCTTATGTTGCAGTTGATTTGCTCCAGAATTGCACTTATTGAGCTTGATGAATGAGACCATGAATTTCCACAATATGGGTTTCAGTTCCCCTAACTGAGTTCTATAGTTCAGTCTTCATGGTTTACAAACATTGTCTAAGCTGTCATATTGAATAACAGAGGAGGCCCAGTCTAAAGTTTTATCCTGGGGCCCACCCCTGCCAATTACAGAGTTTTCTTATCAATTAACCCCTTGTATGCTAGAGATGTCTACAACACTTTGCAAAACAATCCATTGATAACATTTCTAGAATCCCAGCCACATAAAGGGGTTAACAAAAGTGGAGCAAACATAGACCATAAATGCAAATTACTATTAAATTAAAATTGCATTTTACCCTCTTGAATTTTGGATATATTTCCAATGCTTTCTATAAAGTCTAAAGTAAATGTATACTACATAGAATTAGAAATAGTCTAAAGTGGATATTATGTGTAACAGGGGTCAAGGTATGGGGTCAAAGAGCTGCAGAGATCAGTGTTTAGCCAGCTCATTGACAGAATGGCTAGCATTTGTAGCTACTTAGCAGAGAAGCTCTGGTGAATAGCCAGTCATATGCTTGCTGTTCGCTATGCATTAAGCAAGCAAACCTAGGAAGTCTTTGTTAGGATTAAATATATTTATGTTTTTTTCTTCTTGTTTTGGAGTGCAATGAATGTTTTATTCTGGGCTTCTATAGAACTCTTTTGTTATACAGATACCTATAACTATCACCAAATCTAAACATTACCATTACAGTAGCTCTATTTCTATCCAAAGCCCTAAATATTAAAGCAGTGGTCCCCAATGTCTTTTAAATGGCAATATGTCCTTTTTCAATATCTGACACAGGTAGATGAACAATTATATTTTCTATGGCATATTTATGCATCAAAAACTGTGATCCATTGAGCTTCATGTTATGGCAAATAATTGTGATATCCTATATAATAATTCGCTAAGTATGTGTTTGTCAGAAGCCATCATGCACAGTAGAGACGGCTGCTCGCGCTGCAGTCATGCACAGTATAGACTGCCCGCACTGCAGCTGATAACGGAGTGGGGTTCCGAATTCAGACCATAGTCATAGAGAGGACTAAGGTCTGAATTCGGAGCACCTGCTCCGTATCAGCCGCGGCGCGGGTAGTCTATACTGTGCATGACCGCACCGTGGCCATTGCTGGGTAGCACTGTGGCCCGTGTACATGGGCTCTTCAACTATTTTAATATAATATGGCAATGTCACATATGTGCACATATAGTGAAGGACCAACTATAAACCATACAGAGGTGCCATATATTAATTTCTATGGCTCATAGAAAGTATACATTTTTGACCATTCCTGAATTAATGTATGTGCAGTAAAGCAGAAGGCCTATAAATTTACACAGAGCACAGTTATATGCTAACAGCTTGTTTTATAGGAATTCCCAAAGGAATTTTCAACAGGCCAAAATAAAAGCTGTGGTTTTGTGGTCCCCTCAGGGCGAGGAGCCATATGTTAAGAAAATCAATATGTAATTGGCCTTATGCACAAAAGAAAACTGGAGTAATTCTTGGGAAATTCAGCTTCACTAAAGATAACAAATTGAAATTCCAAAAATTATTTAAGTGTGACATTTAACCCCTTTAGTGCTATAGAGATCTCCAACATTTTTAAATGGTATATAGCTTGTGTGGGTGAACTAAATCAATTAGCAGAAAAATATGGTTTAACTAAGGAATACAAAACAGGCCAAAATTGCTCTGGTCCTCAAGTGTAAAAAAGGTCTACTCCTTATCCTAAAAAATGTCTCCAGTATATTGTAAACACATGCTTTGGAGACCTTTCTAATATTCAGGAGTTATCCCAGAGGGGTGAGCCACACATTGCTTCACAATTATCTTCTTTTTTTATTTTTATTTTTTTACCTGTGGTGCAATTAATTTGTTCTAGAATTTCCTATCTTTAATTTATTGAATATGACCCTAAAAGCTTTCTGCAAATAGATGTGCTCACTTCATTACACATTCTCTTCCTTTGTATTTCTAAGTATCACATGACACGGTGGTTTTATTACAGGACAGAATATGCATTTATTAACCAGAAGAGGAAACCAGTAAAGGCTGGAATGCAAAATGTTTTTCACAAAGATAATTGATTTAATGCAATGCCGAGATTATCTAGTTTCACACAGACACTTTTGCTTCATACTGCCAAAACTCAGATTTCAGTTTCTTAATTTCAGCTCCAGACTCCGTTATCTTGACTGCTTGCCTGCAATTCTCATATTCTCTTTTCCAAGTGGGGAATTGATAGTGGATTTAATGAATTGATTGTTTGTTGCATTAGGGAAAAGTACAGCTTATTGCCAGTTCAGATACATTGTATCATTCAAATGTAATGCCAATTTTGAGGTAAGATAAGGCTTATATAATTAATTAATGCATGTATTTATAATTTGAGCTTCTCAATGTTTATTACAAGTATGCAGTAACCACTCACTCTCTCGCTTTCTCTGCACTGATTATATAGTTGCACAATAAAGTCACTAAATTATGATTTGATAAAATCTACTTCAGAAGCAACATGTTTATAACAAAGAAGACAAAAATATGAGTATTTGCCTGATCATGTAAGACCCACAGGAATAAATAAATAAAAATATGTTATTTGCAATGTCCTAGTCACACTCTTAGTTGGTCACAGACCTACATATGTGTAAGTGTGACAGAACTTGCATGTGAGGGAATATAAAATCCTCTACCTAGATACACATTGGCCTCAGTTGGGGCTCCACTGTGAATCTCTCAGAGATCACCAATACAACTTAGAATAAAAAGGGGGTGCACAGAGTCCTTTGCAATATGCACTCTCAAAGACAGCAAACATGCTAAATAAGCAATAACTGTTAGGTACAACCTGTAAAGAGCCTGAGAAATAGATTAACCTGCTTGAACTCAGGTATTATGTTCAAATAGGATTCACTCTGTTCACTACACCAAATTCTGTTAAAGATTTATTGCATCAACAAATACCATATACATAGTATAGTAACATAGTAATTTAGGTTGAAAAAAGACTTGCGTCCGTCTAGTTCAACCCTTTTCCTATTCCTGTTCACCATCGTTGATCCAAAAGAAGGCAAAAACCCCCCCCTCAATATAGCAATTTCAAATTCTGCCTTGAATGGGGGGGGGGGTTCCTTCTTGATTCCAAATGGCAATCAGATTTCTCCTTGGATTAACAAGCCCTAACTAAATATTAATCCCAATACTAATGCACATAGCCCTATATGTTATGCTCTTTTAAATAAGTATCCAGGCCCTTTTTAAAGGCATCTAAGGTATTCAATAGCACCACCTCCTCAGGTAGTGAATTCCATACCCTTATTGTCCTTACTGTAAAGAAACCCTTCCGCTGTTGTAGACTAAATCTCCTTTCCTCAAGTCTAAGCAGGTGACCCCTTGTCCTATGTACTGTTCTGTTAATGAACAAGTCTTT
Organism: Rhinophrynus dorsalis; assembly: GCA_037306005.1. NCBI lineage: Eukaryota > Metazoa > Chordata > Amphibia > Anura > Rhinophrynidae > Rhinophrynus > Rhinophrynus dorsalis. The sequence goes on from CM074724.1 coordinate 135,823,030, forward strand.
GGAGAGCCCTTTGTATAGTGTTATCATGTTAACCTACACACCTTTTATGGCCCACCAAGATAATTTCATTATTTTGCTTGTGATAAAATGGCATTGGAGGGCCAAAAATAAGCAGAGCTTGGCATTTATATTACTTTAGTGCTGAAATAAATGTTTAAAAAATATATATTCTGTTAATAAAGTGGATCCTGTATTAGAGTAATACCTGAGAGGGAGCAAATTAATATATTTTCAGGCTATTCCCCAGTGTTACTTAACTGTGAGAAATATTGCTTATTATATTTTTACTACAGGATTTGTATATTGCATAACACTCTGAGTATCCCCTTTTTCTGTTTATATCTAGTACAAGCTATTGTAACATCTGACATACAGGAAAGACTGTTTGACCATCTTCCACCACGTAAATGAAAAATAAAATGTATAGATATCAATGATTAGTGCAGCTTGTGAAGCTCTGCACAAAGCTTGGTATTTCTGTCTTCAACAAAAATGATTTATAATACAGAAGCAAATTAGTATTTGGTTGACTGGGCCAAACAGCCCCAGCCCATCTATTATTTAACAGCTTCAAGCAGCAATGGGCATCCTGCACTTCCCAAGCTGTGAATTTAATACAAAACCCATAATCCTCACTCTGCAGTTGGCCAGCTGAGGATGGTGGGGTACTCCAACAACAGCTGGAGACAGCAGATTGAACATCCCTGGATTATTGAAAATATTGAGGCTTATGTGATAATAAGACATTGAACAATTGTACCATGGGGAGCCAAGAAAAAAAAACACCAAATATCCATTGATTTAAATGGGGATTGTAATCTGTTACCCATTAAATACTAGAGAGGTCACCAGCTAAATCAATGCTTTAGCAACCTAGCTATCATTCAATCCATTAAAATCCCCATTTAAAAGAAACAGATTGTATTTGTCTTCTGTGGTAGCTCCAGAATTGCTCCAGTTCTCCTTAGGATATTAGACTCCTTGGCACTGAGATGTCATAAAAATAGTGGGTCCACAGGCCACCCAGGTGTCATATTCCTTTTCAGCTTTCACTTCCTGCTACTGTCAACAAAACAAAAATACAAGTACAATAAACTGATTTTCAGCAAAACAGCTTTACTGGTGCTTGACACAGGCTTAGGTCTTGATGGAATATTTTCTTCAAGACCAAAGCCAGTGTCAAGCACCAGTAATGCTGTTTTGCTGAAAATCAGTTTAACATTTTGTTCTATTTGTATTTTTCTTCTTCATGACAGTAGCAGAAGATGAAAGTTGAAAGGGAATATGACACTGGGGTGGCCTGTGGACCACTATTGCTATGACATATCAGAGTCAAGGAGTCTGACATACTAAGGAGAACTTGAGCAACTGCCAGGTTTTCTTTTACAAACATGTTTTCTTTTCTTCCTACTGAAATGTTTTAATTCAATGTATTTCTATTTGGAATCTAGGGTACAATGCACAAACGTGGGCCAGTAGCTGTTTTTGAATGCCATAAATGTATGTGCTATTTGGTACTGCTCACTTTTTGATGCATGAAATAAATGAACTCATTGATGCTGAAGAGCACATGTTCCTAAATGAAAAGAAAAGTTAGACAGACATAAGAAAATGTGTGTTAACTCCTCTGCTGAATTAGGTGCAACCATTAATCCTCTGAAAAAAAGCAGACATTTGAGCCATGCCTACTTTTTGAAAAGCATTCTCTGAAAAAAAGGGAATATGTTCACAAATTTATAAAAATGCTCAATTCAGAAACATTTTTTTCTTTAAAAATGCATTCTAAATAGTGATTGTACTTGAAAGTGTACAATAGAGAATTTCTGGAGCAAACCAGCTTCTACAAAAAAAAGATATTTAAATAGGGCCTTTAACCTCTTGACTAAGATGTCCAGTGCATTACTTCCCATCAGGTGGAGTCCAATCAATAGGTCCATCAATTTAGAGTTAAAAGGGTCTGGAACTGAGAGCTACAAAGTTTTAAAGGGATACTAATGTTTCATAATAAAATCAGCTCTAATTAATCATCATAGTATTTGGACCTTGGAGAGTGTTATTTCAATTCTGTCAGAGTTGTAGTTCAAGAGTAATTCAATGACAAAGTATCCCCCTCCCTCCTCTTTTACTGATGTAACACTGCTCAGCCAGATCAGACGGGAGGAGCCCAAGTAAATTGCAGAGAGGGACAATCTTCAATTAAGATAAGGGAAAAACCTGAAAAACTTGTCAAGGGGGGCAGGACCTTCATTGTTCTCATAGGAAGAAGATTGTCCCCTTCTGTTATCTGTCTGGTCTTACAACCAGATTCCACATCTGAGAAGAGATGGCTTACACTAGGTAAAAGGGGCGGGAGAAGGAACTTTGCTTGTGAATATCTCTCAAACCATAAAAAGGTTTGAGATATAAGACTTATATTGTTCTTAATGTTTTTTTAATGCCTACAAAATAAAATAAAGATAAAACGAAACATTACTATCCCTTTAAACATTGATCAGCTATTTTAAACATGGATCAATAAGTGTATTCGACAGTGCCATGCAAAAAAAAAATGCCACTGATGAGTTTCCAAAAGGCCTAGGGGCTTTAAAATGCAAACCTTAATTTGAGTCAGCAAATCTCTGTGCTTTCTTGTGAACCATTTTTATTGGATAGCTATAAAAAGACAGACAGAGATTCAGAGCTTCAGTTTCTTTTTGACTTAATTTATTTTCTTGTACCTTTGTGCTTCAACTCTCATAAAACTTCCAAAATGATCTTTAGGAAATGAACTTCTTTTCTTCACAAACTGTATTGTGTACGCATACATTTAAGATAAGAACTATATTTTATATTAGATAAATATCAAACATTGATTTTCATTAGTATTTACATTTTTTAGTTTATTATTGTTACATTTGTTAGACTGAATTCTTAAGTAATTATAAACCAAAGATATAGTTTACTCAATCTCAGCAGTACTTTTCCATAATTCAGAGGTGAGAAACCTGTGGCTCTTCTATTGTTTATTATGCTACATCTTGAGTCTGCCACAGGAGCTGATGTCCGACAACCGATAACTTAGATGCAAGTATGCTATGAATAATAATGTTTGAAGAACTGGTTAGTTTATCCTTTGTTGCAACCAGACAACAATCTTATCAGAGGAGATGACTTTCCATTGTATCTAAGTTCTGTCATTAAGGGCAGAAAACCTACCAGGAATTAAAACAAAAATATCACTGTAAACTATAAATAATGCTAGTCCACAGCACAAGTAACTGCTGACAAGCTGCACATGCAGTCTTAAAAAAAAGAAAATATAGATTGGGGGCATAGAAACTGCATCAGATTTTAAAGCCTCACCAAGGCTAAAATACAACAGCAACAACCAATAAATCATTGCATGTTCTATATATCCAATGTCAAGTATTCTAAAATGGGCAATACAAAATATATATGCTGCTAGACTGGCATGGTGTTTGGTATGTTTAGTCTGTCAATGGGATATCGCCAAATTCTCAGAATGTAATGGACTAATAAATCAAGGAAGTAGAATGAGTCTCTATGAAATAGTTATTGTCCACATTCTGATTTATTTTCAAAACCTCTATCAAACCTTGTCCATTTCATCATAACATATTTTCTCTTAAATGATCTAATATACAGTGTGTAGTACAGTTGTTCTGGTTTTACTTGCCAATGCCCCATCACATAGATGATAGAGATATTCCAGGTGTCTGACACTGTATATATATATATATATATATATATATATATATATATATATATATCCACACACTATCTGTGATCACGGCGCCCTGTATTCACAGCGGTCAGCTATTAAACAGATACTAATTAAAGCTACAATGTATTGCTTCAATCCGCAGCCCCGTCAGTGATTGGAGGCTTAGATAAGATAGAAGAATATTCTCAAGTAGTATTAATATAGATATTTCAATCTAATAAACGCTAATACTTTAGAAGAAATATATCCATTAAAAATAAAAGAATATATAAAGTAATATAGAAGATATAAAACCTCCAGAGCTTAAAAAATATGTGTGCACTTAATTGCAAAATCTTCTTAAAAATCAAAATGTCAGTAATTAAAGTTATTGATGATCTTCCAAACATACAATAGATCTTATAATGGTAGCAATTTGTATATGACACAGGAATACCAATTTTATAGGTGTTGCGATATGAAAGTTTATTTGATGTAATTTTAACCTTTTCGTTGCCTTGATGTTATTATGTCGCGGGCAGGTCTGTATCGTATCCTTAATATGGACAGCATTATAGTATACAGTCACTGTGATTAGGTATTGTATTGTATATTTTTATTTATATAGCGCCAATCGGTGTACTTGGCACTTTACAGATTACATTTAGTACAGCAGGGGTACAATAAGTGCGGTGATTAAGTGCTTATATAGGAATATAAGGGGAACCACAGGTGAGTATACATTACGATAAGAGGTCCCTGCCCCGTAGAGCTTACAATCTAAGTGGTGCACTTTATAGGTCCTTCTATTGTCAAATTTATATTATGCAAGTACCGCTCAATATAATGTGTAAACCTCTGGCACTTTTTTCTCTCTCCTCCGTTGCCGTTCCTTATAAATAGAGGTCTTATCTCACAATAGTTATAATAGCTTTTCCACACACTTATATGTTAAATAAAGTAGTACTTGCACTTTTTTTAATGTTCTCTCTTCCCAAGACAATCAGACCGCATCCTTCGGAGTGCACTTTGATGGTGATATATCAGACCTCCCGTCCGTAGACAGATCCTCACAATTTACTACTGCTGATGTTTGTGTCACGTCTTGCTGTCTTCAAACAGATCTTCTTTATATAAAACTGCTACACACAGAGTTCGTATGTTGATATAAAACTGGCACCTTCATAAAAATTAGTATAGTGCAATCTGATAAACTGTATCCTTCAACGCGTTTTGTCCCACTGAATGGCACTGAATATGTTAAGTATAGCAGTTATGCTGGACCAAATTAACAAGAATGGAAGTACTGATACGCAGGGGATGGAGATAGCAGCTGAAATATGGAGATCATACATCAAGTCAAACAAGCTGTTTAAAACACAGCATACTGTAGTTATCCACCTTTATGTGCAACCCTGTAAAATGTATATATAGTACCCTGTTGGTGTTTATCCCCTCTCCTTTCCCATTACAATCATCATTAGGAAAGATCAATCTCACAGAGGACTGAATATACACCCAGGCACAGGAGTTTATTCAAAATGTCTACTATGGATATTTGTATCTTTTTCTTTGACCCACATGGTCCGCTTTCACAGTACTGCAGTGACTGGTGGTGGGAAGAAATGGATACATGGTGTGTGATTTAAGGACTTTTATTTGATTCCATAGATGTATAAATAGGACCACACTAGTATAGGGAACACTAATACTGTATTTTGTGTATTTAGATTGCACTGTGTGTTTTATTTTGTATTTTTTCCCCACATGTAAAACACAGAGTGAAGTATGAAGGAACAAGACATATTTGTAGAAGGCTTGGTGTACAAAGATTTTTGTGTAAATATCAGTCAACTAGCAGTGAAGCCTTCTCTAATTTGCAAATCTTGTTATTGTTCTACCTCTTTTGTTTTTATATATGACTGAGAACACATGCCCTAAAGGAGACTGTTGGTTGAGAGACTGTGAGATAAGAGGCAGAGGAGATTTGGATTGTAGAGCACTAGTACAACTGAAACAACAGTACCACGCACTCTTGATTTGATGTTTTAAGAGAAAAATACCTAGGATGAATTGGACTTAAGGTTTAGTTCTTTGAAAAAAATCATTGACTTTGATAGAGGTTTTGAAAATAAACCATAGGGTGGACAATATATATTCCATACAGATTTATTTGGCTCCCTAATCTATTAGTACATTACATATTGAGTATATGGGGATAACACAAAAACCATGCTGGTTTAACTGCATATGTATTTTGTATTGCATACTCATTTTCATATGACAGTGGGAGCTTCCATCTTGAAAGGATTTACATGATTTTTCTACCTTATTTATTCCATCCCCTTGGTGGAGAGTGTTGATTTTCTGGACATGTGAGTAATCAATTATGCAGACTTCATCAGACCAAGATAGAGAACAGGGCTCTGTTGGATTAGATCCTCCAGCTATTACAACACAAATTCTAAAAATGATTAGCATGTTTGGAAAACAGAAAGTAGAAGTTATAAGGAGTTTACATCGAATGAGACTAAAAACTGTAGAGATAACAGATCCAATTTAGGAATTTCCCTGCTTGAGCATAGATGGTCCACTCTAAATGCATGAGTCAATGGTTAACACGCCCATGCTTAATCAGGGATATTTTTAAAATTCAAGCCTGTTTGCAGCCCCTGAGGGTTGAACTTTAACATTTGATCATATATTATGAGCAGCCTGTCAGCCATCTTACAATATTACCTTTTATAAATACATTTAAGATACATTTTGGCCAGTAACAGAACATGCATTTACATATATCTTTGCATATTAGTATCATTAACTCTTTAACCCCTTAACGACCGGGTAATCTGGACGCGGATGCGACTGAACGACCACGGAGCAATTTTTTTATTGCTCCGTTGTGTTCCGGACTCCCTGAATGGCGTGCAGAGGCAGGGGGAGCCCGGAACTCGATGACGGTCATAGTACGTCATCGGTCGTTAAGTCAAATCGACCCTTGACGTACTATGACCGTCAAGGGTCGTTAAGGGGTTAAGGCCCAAGTGAGCGTGCCTCTCATTTGTTTACAATCTGTTGCATACCACATTGGTCCTTAAACCCTTAAGGACCAGGGGTATTTTTACATTTCTGCTATCTACTTGTGTAACTAGGTTTCACCTTTTCATAAAGTTGTGTATCCATGTAAACTATCTATTGTTTTTTTCTGGATTGCATAAGATTTTATTTGGTTCAATTCATAAATATATATCCCATTATTTTGCTAAACACCAAAGATATAAAAAAAAGTAAAATGTATTATGATTCTTTCAATTATTGTTTTCACACAACAAATGCAGTTACAGAAAACTATCTTAAAATGCTTTCATCTACTTCTTCCATTATTGGAAATGTTTGGAATACAGGGCCCTATTTACAAGGTGTATTTCTAAACTGGAGATATTCAGATATTGATGTGCTGGGCTTTAAACTGAAATCACAATTAAAAAACACAAAATTTAAAATACTATTTTTGAATAGTATGCACAATGCCATGTACAGAAAAGTACCATTTAAGATTTTGTCCAAGATTAAATTGCTTTGATTCTACCACAAGATGATGGTGTAGAAAAAAAAATGTTTTCAAAGTAGTTAAAAAATATATATACTGAAATATATGAAAACTATGAAATGTTATGTCTGCTTAGATAACTAGATGCCTTCAAGTATAATGGCACCCCATTTGATGAGCTCAATGTAAGGAGTGCTGGGAGCACTAACATAATCTGTTGGTGTTCGTATATTTTGTCAGATATGACATGCTTTCACTCCAGTGGTTGCAACAACTACTGAAGAAAAGGTAAACATGGTATACCATTTTGGAGAGGAGAAAACTGGCCACATGGAACAATAGAATTCCCTTCTATACTAGTAAGAACTTACTGCCAGCCTGAGAAAAACAGTAACATATATATTCTATTTGAATCCCAGCCCCACTACTCCTACCACCCAGTGACAAAACTAGTCATTGGAGTACCACAGTGCAAAATATTTTTGTGCCCTAATGCAAAAATATTTTCAGAGGCATAACTAGAATTTGTTCGACCCTAAGGTAGATGAGGTCCCTTGGATGCTTAGCCAGTCACAACTGCACCCTCTGACCTTTGCAATGATGTTCCTCTCCCCAGCAGAAAGATGAAGGAGAGGTCAAGGGTACATATGGATCAGGGTATACGTTACATACCCCAATTTTACTGTGATTTGCTAACCACAATAATTTAGATGGATATAGTTTTTACATGCCCCTAGAGACTGGCCATTTAAATGCTCCACCCATTTTCCTATCTCCCACCAGCTGAAATGTACTCAAGTATTCCCTTAAATACCAAAAAATGTGAAAACCTCTATCATCTGAGAGGATAAAATGGATTACAAGTAAAGTTTGTTTCCTTTATGTTTCTGTAGTTTAGTGTGCTGAAGTATCCATCAAGTATTACTAGGTTCTAAAATGATATGGGGCAAGAACCCATTGCAAAATTCAACAGCATGCCTGCTGCTCATGGTAGTGGTGATATCCAAATGTGCACACATATACACTTACATTAATGTAGCATGTATATCTCCATACATTATAAACATGTTTAACTGAGGCCTTTTTGACAACCACAATACATTAATATTGTGATAGACAAACAATGAGGAACTACAACCACTGAAATGTATGATACATTTTAAAGAATCAGGTATTGTGCAGCACACATGACTAATGAGACTTAGTCACATATGATCTCAGGCTTTTGATTAACTTTTCCATTTTGTCTTGTTAAGTTGAAATAATGTTCCCACCTGGTATTTAAGAATTAGATCCCTCTTCACACACTGACTAATATTTAACAGCATACACTTATGCCATGAATTAACAAGTCTATTTATTTAGCTTAAAAAGGACATAAATGAGGTAAGTAAATTTCTTCATTCAAACTGCTCCTTTAATATGGCTCTCTCTCTGGACAGACTTCATCAAACAAACTGGCAACAATCCCTGTAGGTCATGTTCCTTGGGTTTGAATTGCTAGCCATATAACCACACATACTGACCCTCATCCTTGTCCCACTGTACTGGTAGCCACAAATCCATGAGTACTGACCCCCCGTCTAGTATTGGTAGCAATTGCAAGGAGTGGCTAGGGGTTCATCCACAAGACTGCTCCCCCTTCCTCAGTTTATTTAACCAATGAGGTTACACACAATAAGATGAATGAACACGTACATATCAGTGGGGTTTATTTTGGCTACCCCAGACCTAGTTATGCTTTCAATTAGTCAGCTAGGTTTGTGTCTGTATTCAGCCAGCATAGCCATCACTCATATGTATCTGCACATTCATCTTATAATGTGTAACCTAATTGGATAAGCAAACTCAAGAAAGAAAATAAATCTTACAGATGAGCTTCAGTAGGTCACTTAAAAGTAGCTGATTCAATAACCCTTTCATGACCAGGTATAAAATGCATACCAGCTCTAAATTAGGGGATCCATTCCCCACATTTATAATTTTATGCAAGATTTGTGAAATCCTATTGATAGTACACAATAGATGTCACAGGGCAGGCATTTCAACTGATCATAAGCAGTATTAACCCCTTAAGATCCTTAGGGGAGTGCAAAATGGCATTTTGCTTTTCAATGCGTTGCACCCAGTCTCAAAGGGTTAAAGGATTAATAATGTATATGTTCAGATGAAACCACCTCAGAACCAAATCTGTTGTATACAATATACCTATTCAGGGCTCAAAATTTCCACTCACCACTAACCAATGGCGAGTGAAAATTCAGCCCTGGTGAGTAGAAATTCAGCCCTGGTGGGTATGTTATGTTATGCAGTGGCGAGTAACTTTTCAGATGTGGCTAGTAGCAATGGACTTCACCGCTGCCAGGTTTCCTCACATAGTGCCAGGTCTCAACTCCGTCCCCCCATGATAAATAAAGGGCCCAGGACACACAGTCTTATAGGGTTAGTAATACTTAAAATGTAAAAAAAATGTTGTAGGGTTTATCCCCCTGAGTAAAACAAGAGTACTCCCACTGCTGTAAGGTGTTTCATTCAAAAGTTATTAATTTTCAAAGTTGATTTTTTTAGGTGCAATATCACAGTGGCCTGAAATTGTACAGGGGCGCTGTTGCTACATCCTATGGAGATTTATGGTCCCGGGACCAGAGCTGTCCATAGAATCGTGTAGCAACAGCGCCACTGTACAATTTCAGGCCACTGTGATATTGCACCTAAAAAATTCAACTTTGAAAATTAATAACTTTTGAATGAAACTCCTTTCAGCAGTGGGAGTACTCTTGTTTTACTCAAGGGTATAAACCCTACAACATATTTATTTTTACATTTTAAGTATTACTGTCCCTTTAAGTCAGTCCTGCCATAGTAAGAGTCCGAAGTTTCCATTTGGCCCACTGAAACGCTCAGGGCTTTAACCTCACCAGTGATACCCCTAATAACCATTCACCTCTCCAGTAACATGCACACTAACTTTGATTAGCACCTTCTGTGTCATCCCCAGGAAGTGCTAAGTCAGTGACTGGTGATCAATACAAGCACTGAGGATAGCAGGCATTGGTGACTTCCCTTTAACACACTATACTACTGAAACATAAAGAGAGCAGTAATTGTATTTAATTTCCTACTCCACTGAATTGCAAGCAGAACTACATCACATTTCAGTTATTGGTCTCCAGGAACAGCTCAAAATCATTCTCTGAGGTAAGCTGGAACTCTTGGCTGACATTGTGGCCAATTTTCTTATCTCATATAAACATGCGATAAGGATCATTAAGGTCCACTTCCTTAACTCGAGTGTGTAAGAGATAAGGGTCATTAAGCAAGGATGAATTAGATTTTATTTTTTGTTTTTGTCCTTTATACCCTTATTGGAAATTTGCATACGTTATGCTATTTTATTCTTCATAATATAAGAAAAGTGTAACCAAACAACTAAAATTGCATTTTAAATACAATTATTGAGGAATAAAAAATGAATTGGTTAAACTATAAATGTTTCAGCTATCCTAAAGTTAAGTGAGATTTGTTTGTCTTAGCCCTATAGGCTTTAAATGACACTCAATACTCCAAGAGGATGAACAAGGGAATGTAACTTGGCAAATGCTATAGTCTCCAGTACAAATAATTGATGCATTCATGCAACTGCAGTATAATAATATCACCTACAAGCACTTTTCCTTTTTGCTGAACCAAAAGATCTTAGTGTCAAGCACACTATTCAATTGCAAACTTCATCAATGCTAAAGAAGGTAAAATAAATGATTATGCTTTTATTAATGAAGGCCGCAGTTATGTCTAAGAATGGAAAAATCAGTCATATGAATTAATCTGATTTATCATCATGTAAAAATATGCACAATAAGCTGATACAATACAACAGGATTTGGAGAGTTTTTCTCAAATGTAATAAACTGATGCCTAGCAATGGATTCCTGATTACTTAGGGCCGTATGTTCAAAGGGATAATGACAAAAAAATTGTAATATGAAAGACAAAAATAAGTCATTGAATGCATGAACAACATATTTTCTATAGAGTATACAACAAAAAACTAGTAATGTCCGTTGTGTACGACACAGCTTCAGAACTGACGGGCAAAGGGGCGTGGCTAGGGTGTGGCTAAACTATTCTCCAGTGTTGTATAGAGGAAAAGAAAATTTGTCGTAACTAACAACAAAAAATGTCTTTCAAAAGACAAAATTTGTACGTTAAGAAAAAAGTGGAGGGAATGTGTTCTGAATGTGAGAATTTTTGTCTTTAGTTAAGACATTTTTGTCATAAGTTAAGACATTTTTGTCGTTAGTTACGACATTTTTAAAGACATTTTTGTCTTTAGTTAAGACATTTTTAAAGACATTTTTGTCATTAGTTAAGACATTTTTTTGTTGTTACATATGACAGTTTCAGTCAGGACAAACGACATATTTCCAAACACAACCAACACTCTCTGAAAATATTAATGATCCCAAATACACTGTACTTTGAAAAGTCGTTACAAACAACAAAAGCTAATTCGCTACTTCTTTGAACATATGACCCTTAGTCCCTTATTGTGGGCAAAAATGTACAAGAGGGTAAAATTAACAGTCTCATTGATTTAAATAGAGATTAACCTCATAAATGCTAGAAAGGTGTCCAATGTATTGTTTAGCTATGTGTTCTAGCATTCAAGGAGTTAATTTTACCATTTAAATAGATGATCATTTTAAAAATATGTGTTTGCCCCTCCCCCCCAGTGTCCCATTTATTTTGCCTCAGAATACTTTTTGTTTAAACATAAGGTCCTTAGGTCCATATGTATAAAAGCTGTAAAAAACTAGATTTATTCTGGAGAAAACCAACTGCATCACATGGGGACAACTAAGAATTCCTGTTATATAAAACTGGACTTTTAACCCTTTGAATGCGACAGAGGTCTCCAATGCATTGCTTCACAATGCATTGCAGACCGCACTATCATTAAAGGGGTTAAAAAGCCATATGCAAATACATGGGAATTTAAAGGGACAGTAGTGTCCAATAAAAATATTTTTTTATTTTGTAGATTAAAGAAAAATTAGTTATGTGCAGCAAATATTATCTCTCAAACCTTTACAATTTGAAAGATATTGGTTGCTAAACTTGTCTCTCTCCTGATGTCAGATGTAAAGCTGGCAGCAAGAGATCCGTGTTGGCCGACACAAGGATGCTCTTCAGCAGAGCTGTGTGATTTTAAAAAGAGATACTTCTTTGGAACCGTCTAATAAGTGTGCTTGCAAACCAAGCACACTTTGTAGACTGTTCCAGTGAAGTATTTCTTTTAAAATTATGTTATTGTGGCTCTGCTGAAGAGCCGCCTGTCGGTCCCCAGACCAGAAACTCCTGCTGTCAGCTGGGAGGGACGGGGGAACTTTAGGACTGAATATCTCTCAAACCATAAAGGTTTGAGATATGGGATTTGCAGCACAGATTTTTTTTTTAATGTACAAAACAAATAAAACATTTTTATAAACATTAGTGTCCCTTTAAGAATTTGTATTTGCCCCCTATGGTGCAGGTGGTTTACTCCATATTAATTCCAGTTTGCCTTTATAAATATGGGCCTTAAAGCCTTATGCGTCAAGCTACAGTTCTGGAACAAACAAATGGCACTGTAGGTTTGAAATGAAAATCCAACAAATTCACAGTGATTTAAAGGGGACTTTTAACACCTTGAATGATAAAGAGGTGTCCAAAACATTGCTTTGAAATTTGTTGTAGACATCTCTAACACTCAAGTGGTTAGATCAGATTTAAATTAATGTTAATTTTCCTTTCTCCCTGTGGTGCTCTTTGTTACTCCATAAATGTACCACTTTAGCTTACTGAATACAGTCCTTAGGGTTCATTCTCATACCTTCCTCCCTGTGAGCCCCTGTAGAAGAGTCACATGTTGCCTCCCAGCAGTGTAAATTATGCAATTCACTGCATAAAGGGGCGGGGTTTCATTGGCTAGGTGGGACTTACTGTCCATCTGTCCATCCGTGGGTGGGAAGTGGGCAGAATAGGGTGGGAAGGAGAAGAAATGGGAAGGAAGGAGGAGAAGTGGGCAGAGTTTCAGAAGAAACTTACCACCACCGGAGAATCTTCCTCAATCACCAGAGACCTAGTAATTAATTTTAAAAAAGGATTCTCTGGGCAGATCCAGAGAGTCCACAGGTATGACAATTGTGGAGCAATCCAGCTGCACTGTAGGGCTGAAATGAAAATTCTGCAAAGCCCTATTGATATAATGGGGCTTTTAACACTGAATATTACAAAGGTTTTGTAAGAATCAAAAGGATTAAACACCCATTTCTGAATGTGAGACTTTTCATTTACCCCTAATGGTACAGTTTGCTTGCTCCAGAATTGCACCTCTTTAGGCTGATGAATAAAGAGCTTAGGCCCATATTTATGAAAGCAAACTGGTTATTCTGAAAGTAATGTTTCAAAATAAAAGCAGCTCCAGTTAATCTTCATAGTATCTGGGCCATGGAAAGTCTTATTTCAAAGCTGTCAGAGTTGTAGTTCAAGAATAATTGTATCAAGTATAAAGTATCCCCCTCCCTCCCCTTTAACCTAGTGTAAGCCACCTCCCCTCATATGTGGAATATGGTTGCTTGAGTGGACAATTTTCTTACTGTGAGAACAATGAAAACCCTGCCCCCCTTGGGCAAGTTTTTCAGGTTTTTCCCTTATGTTAGCTGAAGATTGTCCCTCTCTGCAATCCACTTGGACACCACCCTGCTGCTCTGAAGTGAGCAGTGGTACATCAATAAAAGGGGCGGGAGGGGGGTACTTTATCATTAAATTACACTTGAACTACAACTCTGACAGTATTGAAATAACACTCTCCATGGCTCAAATACTATGAAGATTAATTGGAGCTGCTTTTATTTTGAAGTATTACTATCCCTTGAAGTAAACCAACTGCACCATAGGGGACAAATAAAATTCCTATTAAACTAAATTGGGCTTTTAACCCCTTGAATGCTAGAGGGATCTCCAACGTATTGCAAAACAATGCATTGAATACCTCGCTAACCTTTAAGTGCTTAAAAAGCTCTATTCAAGTCCATGGAATTTAGAAATGTTTATGTCCCCTGTGGTGCAGTTGGTTCACTCTAGATTATCTTCAGTTTGCTTTCATAAATATGAGCCTGCTGATGTTAAACTCTCTATTAACCCTTTGAGTGCCAGAGAGGTACACAATGCAACGTTGTGTACCCCTGTGGCTCTCAAATGGTTAACCCATTTAAAAAAAGGAATAACATGTCACAGCCAGAGGAACGCATTAACAAGACTGTATATGTCTCTCAAAAAAGCATTTGTCACAAAACATCTGTCATATTCAATTGCTGTCAACTTGTGAGTTACAGCTTACTAAAAACATATTTTTCAGATGGATACACTCTTTTAGATTTCAACAGTCATATTTTAAGATGCTGGATAAAATATTTTTTGCTTTCTAACTTCCTGATCACTTGTTATATGATAATTACACATAGAATATTATTTAGTTATCCATATCAAGTTATTTGGCGGCATAAAGTGATGGAGCAGCACGTATTATATCACTTATTATGGACCTTATTCAAAAAAGAATTCAGGAGCAATTCTAGAGCAAACCATCTGCCTCATGTGGCAAAATAACCATTTCCAAAACTCAAGTTGATTTAAATGGCGGTTTTAATCTTTTGAATGCTAGAGAGGTCTCCAACACATTGCAACTCTGTAATATCTGTTTTGTAAGTGTTAGGTGTTACTACCCCTTTAAAGGGATAGTATTACTTCAAAATTACTATCCCTCATATTGTAGCCCTTAATAAACTGAGTTAAATGATACCAGCGGCATCTCTCAAACCTTTATGGTTTAAGAGATAGCCGCTTTCAAAGTTTCCTCTCCCCTGCTGTCAGCGTTCTGCTGCCAGCAGGGGAATCCGGTCCCGGGACAGGCGGAGACTCTTAAACAGAGCCGATATCTCATTATGGAAGAAAAAATTATTCACTGAAACCAGGGCCGGCCCTTACATGGGTCCCGGTGGGGCAACAGACCCAGGCGGCACTTTGTCAGGGGCGGCAATTTGCTGCCCCAAGGCATGTTTAATTCGTGCGCCGCCGCCAGGTCTGTCAGCTTTTCAATGTGTCCCGGCCATCAGTGTCACTGTCAGCGGCCGGGAGGCCCTATGATCGCTCAGTGTTGATGCCTGGTGCTGGCTGCTTCACAGACACCAGGCTTGGCTCCGGATTGTGCTGCGCCTCACAGCCAACCCACACGCACGGAACTAAAGAGAGATAAACTGGGAGAGAGAGGAGCCGAGACAGAGATATACAGATACGTGAACTTTAACCCTCCAGGGATCAACTGTTATTTTAAAGATCCAGTGGTGTGTTTGACAAATGTGTTCCTTTGTTACATTTTTAAGTGGTGGAGATATACATTATACTATTTAGTAGTGTTGGTAAACTGTCAGTGATCAGTGAAAAAGGATCAAAGGATATAACAATTTAATTGTTTGAATGCTAGAGATGTTTCCAGTGCATTGTGAAACAATACACTGTAGGTGGCTCTAGCATCCAAAACGTTAATAAGAGAGTATATAGTGCTAAGATAAGAAGCAGGCATATGGAGTTATTGCAGATAGAGACAGATAGATAGATAGAAGGATGGAGGGACGGATGGACTGACAGAAACATAGAGCTGGTAGATATTTAGTAAATATGGTGGTTACACAGGGATGGGCAGATAGTTGTTTTGTAACGTAAGCTGTTTATGAACACAAGACCCCAACATCATATTTACTGGCTGAAATATAGCCCCATTGACTTAATCTCTGTCTATGGACACAAGACCCCAACATCATCTTTACTGGCTGAAATAATTTCAGCCAGTAAATATGATATTGGGGTCTTGTGTGTCTATAGACAGCTTAAGTCACCAGGGGCTGTTAATATGCACTGTGATTTACAATATGTCTGTAGACACCAACCAAGTGTAAGATCATAACCGATATTTAGACTAAATATGGATGTGGGCGTGTTTTGGTGGGTGTGGTTTGGGGGGCAGCATTTCATCCTTGGACCCAGGCAGCACAATCTCTTGGGCCGGCACTGACTGAAACAGACTTCTACGTGTTCTTGGTTACCAAGCAGAAGTAGGAGACTGTTTCAATTAATCATTTTTCCTTCCATAACGAGATATCGGCTCTGCTGAAGAGCCTCCCCTTGATTCAGAGACCGGATTCTCCTGCTGGCAGCAGAACGCTGACAGCAGGGGAGAGGAAACTTTGAAAGCGGCAATCTCTTAAACCATAAAGGTTTGAGAGATGCCGCTGGTGTCATTTAACCCAGTTTATTAAGGGCTACAATATGAGGGATAGTAATTTTGAAGTAATACTATGCCTTTAAGAAGCACTTTGATATTGGCATTTTGCCTATTTGAATTTTTTTTTTTAAAAACTATCCGTGTTCATATAAATATAAGATTTTAATTCTTGAGTGCTAGATATACTGTCAGAAAATAGAGGTGTGATGTGTTGGAGCTGTCTTTCACATTCAAGGAATTTCAATGGATATTAATGTTTCAAAATAAAAGCAGCTCCAATTAATATTTATAGTATTTGGGCCATGGTGAGTGTTATTTCAATACTGTTGTAGTTGTAGTTCAAGAGTAATTGAATGATAAAGTTTCCCCCTCCTGCCCCTTTTACCTAGTGTAAGACAACTCCCCTCAGATGTGGAATCTGGTCACTTGACCGGACAGCTCAAAGCAAGGGACAATCTTCTTACTGTGCGCATAAGGAGAACTCTGCCCCTCTTGACAAGTTTTTCAGGCGTTTCCTTATTCTCAGTGAAGATTGTCCCTCTCTGCGATCCATCCGGACAGTCTTGCTGCTCTGAGGTGAGCAGTGTTACATCAGTAAAAGGGGCAGGAGGAGGATACTTTATCATTCAATTACTCTTGAATTACATCTCTGACATTTTTGAAATAACACTCCCCATGGCCCAAATACTATGAAGATTAATTGGAGCTGCTTTTATTTTGAAACATTACTCTCCCTTTAAGGAAAAAGTTATTATTTATTAATTGTGTGTTGGACAAAGTTAACTTCATGCATGCTAATGACACCTCTACAGCATCAGACCCCAAGGGGTGACATACAATGTTATTTCACCATTGCTGAAAATATAAATGGTTCAATCCTTCATAAAAGTAAAAGTAAACCATTTTAGGGATTATTAGTGAAAACAAAACTAAAATGATTTCCATTTGTAGAAACACAGATGCTAATGTATAATGATTAAAGTGGAGCAATACTAGTGGACATAGTGGACAAAAAATATTTCCATTGAGAGGACTTCAGTACAATGGGGTTCAAATGGAATATAGGATCATTTTATTTATCCTCAAAATGCAGTTGGCTTGCCGTAGAATTGCTCCATTTTGACTTGATACACAAGGCTGATTGTGAATACATATGGACATTTCAGCGCTTTCCAAGATGCATTCTGTGGGCCTGATATACTTGTGGTCTCCCAGAAAAGATAATATATATTTTAATAGCAACATGCTTTTAAACTATTTAACCCATTAAGAACTAAGTGTCCCGGGAATTTAGGGACCGCTTTGATCTATACCAACATGCCATCACACATGACCTGTAACATGTACCGGTGATTTGAACAGGGGTCTGAGAGAGACCACTGATAAGCACAGGACATTGCTTTTTACAGTGTATTCATTGCCTGTCTTGCTCCTTCATGTCAGTGCTGCCTGCAGGCAGCTAATTAGACAAACTACTGGAGGAAAGGGGGAAGGCAAATGATAGAGAGAGTGATCCACATCATCTTAGATGGAGGAAAGATGGCTGCTCTCTTCCTAATATCTCTACAACATTTGGCTTCCAATTTCACCTACAGTGAAATAGCATAATAGTTGAAACTGGCCTCTTTAATTTATTTAATGTCTAATCAATTGATTCAGTGGGGGAGAAGTTGTATATGGTGACAGATCTGCTTTAGGGGGAAAAAACGATGATAGTCCTGGCACATCACAGGGTCTTTAAGAGGTTAAGAATAAGAGGGTTATGCAACATATTTCTTTGCTTATGAATTACACACCCCTCTGGCCTTAAAGGGTTAAACTGCCTGCCCTTGAGCATGCAGTTATGACATTTGCGTGTCTTCATTTTTGTAATCAACAGGTGTTGTTGTTGTTTCAATGTCCATCCTACCATTTATTCTGGAATAAACCAACTGCACCATAGGGGACAAATACAATTCTTTATTTCCCCATGCACTTTAATAGAGCTTTTCAACCTCTTGAATGCTAGAAAGGTGTCCAATGTATTGCATCACAATGCATTGGAGACCTCTTTAGCATTAAAGGGTTTAAAAGCCCAATTTAACCCCTTAACGACCCTTGATGGTCATAGTACGTCATGGGTTGATCTGAGTTAACGACCCATGACATACTATGACCGTCATGGAATTCTGGGCTACCCCCACGGCTGCACGCTGTTCGGGGAGTCTGGAATCGAAAAAAAACAAAAAAAATGCCCCGTGGTCCTGTAGTGACTGCCGCGTGCCTGCGCGGCTGGTTGTTAAGGGGTTAATGTAACTATTTTTATTAGTCCCTTTTGGTGCTGTTGGTTTACTGTAGAATAACTCCAGTTTGCTTTTACAAATATGTGCCTACATTATTTTCATAGAGAAAAATGGTTTATTTACTAAAAAGCCAATTTTAGAGTTCTTTTACCTTCTATTCAAAACACTAGCATTCATATACAGTCACCAAATATTAACAACAAAGAGCATTTCAAATTAAGTGAAAATATTAAATGTGCAAAATAAAGAATTAAATACAAAAACACAAATGGGGTGATGTACTAAGGTCAATATGTTCAAAGTAATAATGACAAAAATGTCAACTACTGGACATAAATAAGTAATTGTATTCATGAACAATATATTTTCTATAGATTATATGACAAAAAATTAGTAATGTCCATTGTGTACAGCACAACTTCAGAATTGCCATGCAAAGTGGTGGGGCAAGGGTGTGGCTATCCTAATCACCAGTGTCATAAAGTATATTTGCTATATACAACAGCAAAAATATGTTGTGCAAAATACATCAATTGTATGTTAAAAAAAATAGCGCAAATGTGAAATTCTGAATGTGAGAGACTTATAATAACTGAAGGAAATGCTAAAATTCTTTATTGCTATCACCAACACAAACACAATTACCATACATATATTTTTGACACTTCTCTGAAACAGTACACTAGAGCAGTCCCTTCACAGTTTTGTCGTTACATAAGACAAATTCAGTCAGGAATCCTACAAAACAACATATTTCTGATCACATTCGACACTATCTGAAAATATTACTGAGTCCAACAACACCGTACTTTGAAATGCCGTTACAAACGACAAAAGCTATTTTGCTACTTCTTTGAACATACAGCCCTAAGTAGAACGGGAGAAATGAACTGCACCATAGAAGACTAGATGGGGATTTTAATTCCTTTAATGATAGGCAGGGGCGTCGCTAGGGGGGGCTAAGGGGGCTGAAGCCCTGAATGTTTCAGCAGCAGCCCCGAATCTGCTGCCTCTGCCCGTTTATGACTTCAAGGGCTGTAATTCCCTGTACTTACGGGTTGCACTAAGTCAATGTCAGTGCAACCTGGAACTACCACTGGGGGCAGTGTGGTGCCTGTGAGTCACCTCCAAGCTGCATCCTACTACGCAGGGGACAGAACAGAGTATGGAGCAGAGACTTTCCTACCATTTATAGAAATGCATAATTAAAAAGGTAAAGAGAACAGAAGGGCAGTGGAATAAGTATAAGGGGCAGAAAGTGCAGCTTTGAGTGCTCAGAGAAGAGTGCAAGGCATTTGGTCTACAAAGCCTTGCATACCACTTTGGCACTCAGAGTGTTAACATACTGTGGCCTTGGCAGATTAAGTGCATAACAGTCAAAAACATTTCTGTCAGAAAGCAAAACTAATATTGTGCTGCTGTGAGTGAACTTCTCAGTCTCTGGAACTCTTGATAAGATCATCTGCAGGACCATAGTCAGTTGCATCCTTTCAGTGCCAGAGAGTTAGTGTGTCTGTGTGTTAATTTTAGAGTATAAATTCATATGTGTAAGAAGGAGTATGAGTGGATGTGCTAGAGTCTTGTATATTTAAAAGTGTATGATGAGTGTATGAGATAAAACAGTTCTACATTTGGTGCCTTGGCAATGTATATATAAACCCCACAGGGGCATAAGAATATATTAAACTCGAGGTCTGAGTCTTCTTTATGTTTTTTTTTAAACACATTACTCTGTATTTGAATGCTTATAATTTTGTAGTTCAAGAGCTATTCAATTCAAAAGGATCTCCCTTCCGCCCCTTTCCCTGCATCACTCTACCTCTCTGTCTGGTCGGGATGAAGAGAAGTGAGGAACAATCTTCAGTAAGCAAAAGGAAAATCCTGCCTTCCTTCCTCAAGGGTTCAGGGTTATCCTTATACTTACTGAGTGAAGATTGTCCCTCGCTGCATCCGTCCGGTCCCACGACTGGATTACAGATCTTATGGAAGGTGGACAGAAGGGGAGGGAGGGGGATCTTTTCTGATTGAATAGAGCTTGAACTACAAAACTGTAAGTATTCAAATATAGCGCTTTGTGTTAAAAAAACATAAAAAAAACTCGGACCTCATGTTTAATACAAGTATTACTAACCCTTTAAGTACAGACTGCAGTACAAATCAAAATGTGTGCCCTCCTTTCCTACCTTTCTCACCCATGTGGCCCTAGTACAGTGTGATACATTGTGCCACAGCCCTTTTTTCTGTGCTGTGTATTCACTAACAGCATTCCCTACTGCTACAATCCAGCTCCCCTTTTCCCTCAACCCCCCCCTGCACAACTTACTGTACCAACATATTTTCTGCTCTTTCCTCTCTCCCTCTTTTTCACTCATCAGTCCATCTCCATGTCTCCCTTTTTCATCTCTACATCTTCTTCCCTCCTTTTCTCCCTTCAGCTTTTTCTACTCACCATCTCCAGCTTCTTCCACCCTTCATTATTGTTATTATAAATTATTTATAATAAACCAACAGATTCCATAACAACTCTTTATCCTCCACTCATCCATCTTCTTAATTCCTCCCTCCTTCAATCATTCCTTCCCTCCACCTTTTTCTTTTCTTTGTTTACTTCGCTCCATCTAGGTAGGTTCCCTCTATACATATATTCCTACCTAGGTTAGTCCTTCTGTTGAACAAAGTAATTATACAGATACACCTGACTTCTGTATGATGGACCACTACCTAGGTACGTACTTCTGTTACACACAGTAATTATATAGATACACCAGACTGTTGTATAATGGACTCCTACCTAGGTAAGTACTTCTGTTACACACAGTAATTATATAGATACACATGACTGCTGTATGATGGACTCCTATCTAGGTAAGTATTTCTGTTACAAACAGTAATTACATAGATACACCTGAATGCATATGATAGACTCCTACCTAGGTAAGTGCTTCTGTAGCACAGAGAAATTATATAAATACACCTGACTGTTGTATCATGGACTTCTACCTAGGTAAGTCCTTCTGTTACACACAGTAATTATACAGATATACCTGACTGCTGTATGATGGACTCCTACCTAGGTAAGTCCTTTGGTAACACACAACAATTATATAGATACACCTGACTGCTGTATGATGGACTCCTACCTAGGTAAGTGATTCTGTCACACAGTAATTATACAGATACACCTGACTTCTGAATGATGGACTCCTACTTACATAACTCCTTCTGTAACACACAGTAATTATATAGATACACCTGACTGCTGTATGACGGACTATATTTGTAAGTCCTTCTGTTACATACACCAGTTATACAGATATATAGATTCATACATACCTAGAAAAGTAATTTTGTTACACACAATAGTTATATAGATACACCTGCCTTCTGTGTGGTGGACTCCTACCTGGATAAGTCCTTCTGACACACACAATAATTATACAGATATACCTGACTGCTGTATGGTGGACTCCTACCTAGATAAGTACTATTGTTACACAAAGTAATTATATAGATATACCCGACTGCTGCATGAAGGACTTATATCTAGATAAGTCCTTCTGTTACACCCAACAATTACATAGATATTCCTGACTGCTGTATGATGAACTGCTACCTAGGTAAGTGCTTCTGTCACATACAGTAATTAAATAGATACACCTGACTGCTGTATGAAGGACTCCAACCTACAAAAGTCCCCCTGTTACATTTAGTAATTACATTGATAAACCTGACTGATGCATGATGGGCTCCTACCTAGATAAGTCCTGTTAAACACAGTAATTATATTTACCTGACTGCTGTATGACACAAAAGCTTTCTAAAATTCAATAAACACCAGAATTATCTAGGGTCCCTATGCTCCAGACTAGAAGTGGACTAAGACTGGGTATACTACTGGAACTTCCATTGAACAGTGGAAAAGTCTAGGGTGCCAGATAGTGTATGTGTGATTCTCTACCTGCAAGGAACAGTAGAACAAGTCTGAGGTGTCAGACAGAGTATGTGTACTTATGTACCTACCAGTGGATGGGAAACAAGACTTGGGTGTCAGACAGTGTATGTATAGTTCTGTAAATAGCAGTGGACAGGTCAACAAGGGTGGGGTGTCAGACAGTGTATGTGTGGGTTTTGTAACTACTAGTAGAACAAGGCTGGAGTGGCAGACTGTGTGTGTGTGCAGTACTGCAACTACTAGTGGGCCCTTTATGTTCCAGTGGCATGGGGTCCTCTCAGAGTGTGCAGGGGGGCCTCAGCAATGTGTTATGCCACTACCACCTCACGTAGTGTTGCAACTTTCTGCACTGTGCGAAGAAGATGGCACTGTGCCAGATGTGACCTCATATTCTCAGTTAGAAAAAAATACATATATATATATATATATATATATATATATATATATATATATATATATATATATTATGTATGTACATATACGTATAGTATAAATGTATGTATGTATGCTCATGTGGTTGTCATCAGTGATGTGGCCGGTGGGCGCGCTGATGAATTTTGCCATGGGCTCTAGCCCCAGATCTTTTTGGAACCTAGGAATGCCCCTGGGGAAGTGGCATAACTACTGGGGGCAGAAGCTGCAGCTTTGACAGCTCAGAGTAGAGTGCAACACATTGCTCTACAATGCCTTGCATACACTTTGGCACTCAAAGTGTTAACTGTGATCCTAGGCAGATTAACTGCATATCAGGGTTCCAGCGAAAGTTCCCTCCACTGTAGCCCATATATCGAGGGCATGTCTTGCTTTCAGATAGAAGAGTGTATAAATGTAGAACTGCTAACTGCCCCTTACTAAGGAAACAGAGGAGAGAAACATTTACATTTTTCTTTCAGAATGTAAAAAGTAATAAATATTGTGCTCCTGCTCTGAAGGGTGAATTTCTCAGTGTCTAGAACTGTAAGTTCATCTTCCAAGACTATAGTCAGTGCACCCTTTCAGTGCCAGATCAGAGAGAGTAAGTGTGTGTGTGTGTGTTAGCGTTAGAGTTTAAATTAATTTGTATAAGAGGAAGTATGCGTGACTTTGTGGGAGTATTGTATATATAAACGTGTATTATGAGGGATTTTTTGTATAAGATGACCAGTTTTACATGTGGTGCCCTCGCGATGTATCTATAAACCCGGAAGGGCATAAGAATACATGCACTTTAAGTACAGAGTGCAGCAGGAATCATATGTGCCCTCCTCTCCTACCATCTGATCCAGGTGGCCCTGCAGCATGATACTAGGGGTGCACCGAAATAAAAATTCTGAACCGAAAATGAAACTTTAGGATGCACTTGGCCAAAAACTGAAACCGAAAATTACTTTTTTTTTTCAAAGGTTTTATTAAGTATTCAGCAAATACAGTAAGTGAATTATGAAAGCAGTATGGAATCTTACAGAGATATTACATTGTAAAAACATAGGTAAATGAGCAAGTACAAAGTACAGTAGATATTAACTGGTCGAGCATTCTAAATGCAGGGAATTATAACACAGTAATTCCTTTGACTTATGCAGTGATAAGTAAATTGTAAATGATATATATTTATGAAACAAAGGAGAGCACAGACATGTGAGTACACCACAAGAGAATTACTTTTTTTAATTTATAGGGCGATGGATAACAAAAGAAACAAAAAATATAGTAGAGCAAGTGCACATGGCACATTCAAAGTGAAAGTTCAATGAGCTGAAGGTTACCAACTTGCCTGGAAAAAAAAATGACCTTTCCATTGTGGTTACATTATCCGCAAGTCCCATTTTTACTGATGTGCCAAACATATTGTTCATGACAAAGAAAAGGTTTACCTAAATTCCAAGACACCAGAAAGAGCAAGTTCAGGATACAAAAGTAAACATTCACATAACTTGTAATTAGGGAGAAAATGACAACTACTTAATCATACAATGCAGACCTCTCTCAGATTTCTTTTCATAGTTATTTATGTTTCTTTTAATCCAAGAGTTTTCAGTTATTGTTTCTTATGCTTCTCATATCGACTAATTATGTTACCATTATAATAAGAAAGCAGATCACCATGATGAATATGCCAGTCTCCTGAAGAAGTTGTGGCTCTCCAGCTGTTGAACTACATCTTCACAAGGCCAATGACTGACTGAGATTTTCAGGAATTGTAGTACAACAGAAGCTGGAAAGCCACATGTTTCACACACCTGTACCTGCAAAGCTTTCCCCACCTCGCTTGGCCTTCAATGTCCCCTAGAGAAGATAGGTAAGTATCCAGCTAGTGTCAGTGCCCATGCCTTGCCCCATTTTACCCCTCAACCCCCGCATCGCACTCACTCGCTCCCCTGCGCTTGCTCAGCAGGTAGAGCAGGATGAGCTCCGCCCCAGCTGCTGTTGATTTGCAGGCAGTCAGGTACTTGCTGTACACCAGCGCCATGGTCACTATCAAAAGAAGGGGAGGAGGAGAGGCAAGGGGAAGCCAGTCAAGGACCAGCAGCATGCTGGGAATTGCTGCTATTTCTGCCCCATCACCTCCCATCCTCCTGGCACCATAACAACGATCTCTAAGTTATGCAGATTTTTTTGGACTGCTCTTCCCACAGTCCTCAGCTGTGTTTTAATCAGCTGGATATGATGGGAGTTTTATTCCAACAACCACTGAAGGGCTTATGATTGTACATAAACTGTTTTTTTGTAGTGCGAGCGCATGCATATGTCTGAATGTGGGATTTTCGGCCATTTTTTTTATTTCGGCTTTTTGCCGAAAATGCCATTTTCGGCCGAAACATTTCGGCTGCCGAAATTTTGGTGCACCCCTACATGATACTGTACAATGTGCCCTTTTTCCTGCACCTCGTATTCACTAACATCATGCCCTACTGCTGCAGTCCAGCTCTCCTTTCCTCTAAACCCTCCCCTGCACAGCATACTGTTCCCACAGATTTCTCTGCTTGTTTCCCTTTCCTCCCTCCCTCTTCTTCACTCATTCATCCATCTCCAAGCCTCTCTTTTTTCATCTCAACGGCTTTCTACCCTCTCCCTTCAGCTTTTTCTTCTTCCAATCTCCAGCTTCTTCCTCCACTCTATTATCGTTATTATTAATTATTTATAATAAACCAACAGATTCCCCAGCAACTCGTTATCCTCCACTCATCCATCTTCTTCATGCCTCCCTCCTTCCATCATTTCTTCCTTCTACTTTCCTTTGCTTACCTCTACCTGGGTAGATTCCATCCAGCCATAGATTCCTACCTAGAAAAGAAATTCTCTTGAACAAAGTATATATATATATATATATATATATATATATATATATATATATATCGGACTTGTGTATGATGGGCTCCTAACTAGGTAAGTCCTTCTGTTACACACAGTAATTAAATATACCTGACTGCTATATGATGGACTCCTACCTAGGTAAGTCCTTCTATTACACAAAGTAATTATATAGATATACCTGACTGCTGTATGACAGACTCCTACCTAGGTACGTCCTTCTGTTACACACAGCAATTATATAGATATGCCTGACGGCTGTATGACGGACCCCTATCTAGGTAAGTCTTTCTGTATGTAAGTATGGATGTAAGTATGTGTGTGTATATATTTATTTATGTGGCGCCACATAGTGTCCGCAGCGCCTTACAATAGACGTAAATAAGAGGGGCTAAAATAAGTGCCACATTCATAGAAACATTAGGAGGGAGGTCCCTGCCACAAGGAGCTTACAGTTTAAATGGGTAATAGGAGACAGATAACAGGTTATGAGGGTATTAAGTGCTGAGGTTACAAGTGCTAAGTTTGGCCAAAGGTAGTGCATGGTCCTAGTGCTCCAAAATATAAGATTTCAGGGTAGACTTAAAGAGAGAGGGGGATTGTTTGAGAATTAGGGAGACGGATATGGAGTTCCATAGGTAGGGAGCAGAAAGTGAGTAAGGTTTGAGAAGGGAGAGGGCAGAGGGTGTGCATGGTGTAACAAGAAGGGCGTTGTGTGCTGAGAGAAGGAGGGGGATGGGAGCATAAGAGGAGATGAGGTGAGAGATGTAAGGAGGGGTAGCAGGGTGGAGAGCATTAAAGGTGAGAAGAAGGACTTTGTAACCGATGCTTTGCTGAATAGGGAGCCATGATAGATGCCTAAGAATTATGCGAGCAGGTTCAGTTTTTTGGGGAGAGTGTGGTGATTCGTGCAGCCGAGTTTAAAACAGATTGCAAAGGTGAAAGATGAGTAGCAGGGAGGCCAGTTAGTAGAATATTGTAATAGTTTAAGTGGGATAGAATAAGGGCATGTACAAGAGTTTTAGTAGTATGTTGGGAGAGGAATGGGCAGATTTTAGCAATTTTGCGGAGAAAGAAGCGAGATTTTCTAGCAACAGAGTTAATGTGAGGGGAGAAGGAAAGAGAGGAATCAAATATGGCCCCAAGGCAGTGTGCTGAGCTGACCGGATCAATGTCAATTTCATCAACTGTAATGGTGAAGCAAGGTGCTGGGCAAGGTTATGGAGGGAAAATGAGCAGTTCAGTTTTGGACATGTTTATCTTCAGCTGACTGTGTGCTATCCAGGAGGAAATGGCCAAGAGGCAGTCTGAAATTTGTAGCTGGATTTGAGGTGAAAGATCAGGAGTGGAGATATAAATTTGGGTATCATCAGCATATAGATGGTACTTTAAGCCAAATTAATTAATAAGTTCACCCAATAAAAGGGTGTACAGTGAAAAAATCAGCAGACTCAGAACAGAGCCTTGAGGTACCCCCACAGACAGAGGGACTGTGGAGAGGTGTTATTGCCAGAGGACAGAATAAATGAACGTGAGATAGGAGGAAAGAAAGCCATGAAGCAGCTTGATTTCAGAAACCACAATTGTGGAGAATTAGAGCATTAAGAGAATGGTTAACTGTGTCAAAGGCAGATACCTTTTAAAGGGATAGTAATACTTAAAATGTAAAAAAAAATATGTTGTAGGGTTTATCCCTCTGAGTAAACCAAGGGTACTCCCACTGCTGAAAGGTGTTTCATTCAAAAGTTATTAATTTTCAAAGTTGAAATTTTTAGGTGCAATATCACAGTGGCCTGAAATTGTACAGTGGCGCTGTTGCTACACGATCCTATGGACAGCTCTGGTCAGTTGACCATAAATCTCCATAGGATGGTGTAGCAACAGCGCCACTGCACAATTTCAGGCCACTGTGATATTGCACCTAAAAAATTCAACTTTGAAAATTAATAACTTTTGAATGAAACACCTTTCAGCAGTGGGAGTACTCTTGTTTTACTCAGGGGGATAAACTCTACAACATATTTTTTTTTACATTTTAAGTATTACTATCCCTTTAACCTTGTTGGGCCTCACCACTGAGTTGTAGCTGATCTCTCTAAGCACTGTGAGCAAGGGGTCCAATGCTGGATTCCCCCTATTACCCTTGGGGTGACTAATCCCACAGGTAATTTGCATATGTATATTAAAACTCAGAGATGATCAACTAGGAACAAACCTATTTTGTACATGTTATTGTGTTGAAAGGTAGCTGAAAAGTGTCTTCCTTTGACACTGAGGTATCAATACTGGTGCCTTAACCTTTTGAGTGCCAGAGGGGTAAATAATGCAATGCTTTGCAAACCCACTGGAAATCAAAAGGTTAAGCCTCATTCTGCAATAATATGAAAGTATAGTAGTCTGCAAAATGCAGTGCAGTGTGGGATATGTCAACTATAATTTGAAAGTTATAAAAGTGTTTGTCCTTGACTTTGGGATAACAGTAGTTGTACCTTAACCCTCATTCTGCAAGAGTAGTACTGAGAGGAGTACTATCCAAACTAAACAGGAAAACTTTGTCTGCCTGAAAGCCTGGACCATGCTTTGCCTATGGCAAGGATTCTAAACCAAGGTGGTGTGACACTTTGGTGTGCCATGGACACACAAACACTTAGGGTGCCTTTTGTTTTTTATAATGACTTGTACAAAAATGTGAATACTGAGCTTCAAATGTATGTTTATGGAATTTGTTATGCACAATATGTTTGTTTTTCTTATTCTGATTGTAAGCCTTGAAAACAACTATAGATTTCTGAATTTGTACCTTTTATTACATGATTAACAAAAGACCTCAAAGTCCCAGACAGAGTGTTAGGAGTACCCTACCTAGGTAAGTGCTCCTATTACACACAGTAATTATATAGATACACCTGACTGCTGTATGATGGACTCCTACCTTGGTAAGTACTTCTGTTACACAAGTAGGGTTGCCACCTTTTCTTCAAAAAATTACTGGTCATGGCATTCCCTCCATAGACTTATCATTGGACAGAAGCCAATTTTTTACCGCCTGCCCGTAAAATACTGGCTGGGTGGTAACTCTATACACAAGGTCATTATATAGATACTAGTGTAAAAGCCAGTGAGGTAACAGCAGTATGCAGAGCAGGATTGGCCTCTTAACTCTTTGAGTACAAGAGGGGTATGCAACACATTGCAAAGCAATGTGTTGCGTATCCCTCTGGCACTCAAAGTGTTAACATTACCCGGACCTGCTCTGTGTACTGCCATTACCTCACTGCTCCACGAGATTGCGGTGCAATCATGCACGGTACAGACTGGCCGAACGTAGACAGTCTCTACTGCGCATGACTGCATCGTGACAAACTTTCTGGCCTTTTATTATATAGGATACCTGACTGCAATACAATGGACCCCTACCTAGGTAAGTCCTTTTGATACACACAATAATTATATTGATAGATCTGACTGCTGTATGATGGACTCCTACCTAGATAAATCCTTCGGTTGAACACAGTAAATAAATAATTAAATATATATATATACTAGTTGAACAGCCCGTTACACGGGCCACAGTGCCACTGCCACCCGGTCGCGGGGCAGTCACACGGAGCGCCCAGCTCTGTATCAGCCGCGGCACGAGCAGTCTCTACTGCGCATGACTGCAGCACGCGTAGCAGTGTGTACTGCACATGTCACGTCGTTACACACGATTTAGCAAATTATTATATAGGATATACACATACACACACATACCTAACTGCTGTATAACACAAAAATGTTCTGAAATTAAATATACACCAGAATGTTTAGGGCCCCTATTCTCCTGACTAAAAGTGGCATAAGACTGGGTTTAGTTCTGTAACTACCAGTGAACAGTGGAAAAGGTGGTGTCAGACAGTGTATTTGTGCTTCTGTAACTACTAGAGGACAGCAGAACAAAACTTAGGTGTCAGACAAAGAAGGTTTACTTATGAAACTACTAGTGTATGGTGATCAAGACCGGGGTGTCAGTCAGTGTATGTGTAATTCTGCAAAACACTGGGCTGGGTTGTCAGACAGTGTATGTGTGTCTCTGTGACTACTAGTAGAACAAGACTGAGATGGAACTACCAGTGGGCCCTATATGTTCCTCAAAGTTTGCAGGACAGAGCCCCAGCATTTTGTGTTATGCCAATGCCTCCTCAATTAGTCTTGTAGTTTGCTGCACTGTATTAAAAAGATGGTGTCAGATGTGACTTCACATCCAGTGCAGCCCAGTCTTCTACTCTACAGCAAAGGAAGGTCATGACAATACATCACAGGTCAGTTCCACTTCCACTTGCATGGAGTGCCATGTCTTGCTTCATAAAACAGAAATATGATTGAATTTGAAAACTCTACTTCATAAGATGACATGCAGCAGTTGCAGGAGTTCCCATGCAGGCCTCTGTCATTGTTATATGACTGTTCAGGGTCGCCCTAAGAAATGAACACTACATCACTCCAATGAGCAATTTTCAGTGGGTCAGCCAGCCTATGAGAAACCTTTTGAATAAACTGTTGCTAACAGTTTAGTATAAACAAATACAAGTTTAAGCTGTAAAAACTTTAGAACAGAGCTTTTCCCAGTAGTGGCAGAACCCTTATTTTACACAAAAATGTCCCACAATAGCTGTCTAGTCAAATATTTCATATTGCAGAAAAAAAGAGAGAAAAACCCAATTCTGATCTCTTTTTGCACCTCCCAACTAATTAATGGAAATCAAAGTGTAAAAACTGTAACCACTTGAGTGCCAGAGGGGTTTGAAGCAATGCATTGCATACCTCTCTGGCACTCAAAGTGTTAAATACAATGTCTGCTATCTTTTGGAAGAGTTAATTATGAATGGACATTTTATGACTAGGTCCCATGAGCCATGTATGCTGCAGAGTACCTGACTCTTTACGACTGAACATAAATCTCAGTGGTTGTAGTTCTCCAACTGCTTGAGTGGCAGTCTTTGGTTATCCCAATATTAAAGTATTGTGATTGTCAAAGGGGCCTCAGGTAAACACATTTATAATGTATGTACATATTTGTACTACATAAATTTAAGTTTGTATGTGTGTTCATGTGGTTATCATCATTGCCGTGGAAGGCGGGTGCACTGTTGAATTTTACCATGGACTCTAGCCCCAGATCTTTTTGGAACCTAGCAACACCCCTGATGATAGGGTCACTAGCAGAAACATTGTTTTTGGGACCTCTTGTGAATTAAATGGTTAAAAGGTCCACTGAAACCTGTGAGTACCAGGCGGAGACCCAATGCTTGGCAAAAAAATGTGTTGGATACCCTCTCACACTCAAATGATTAAATCAGTGGGCATAGGGATTCATTGTATGCTTCTCTAGTACTCAAGGGGTTAAGAAATAAACAGATTAAAACATCTGGTGACTGGAACACTCATATGTAACAACAGAAGTCACAGCTTGCCTCCATGATCGCTTATATATGTTGAAATAATTTCTTATTCTATAATGCATAACATTGTCTACTCTAAGTTGCACTTAGGGACAGATCTCACAAGCCCATAGGCAAGGCATCCTGGGCTCTCTTAACCCCACCCATGGTCTTAAAAAAATAGTGTATGTCTTCTTTAACATATTAGTATAATGGCTTTTGTCTTTCTTTATAGTGTGTCAGCGAGACTGCTTTTTCTGCAGCAACTTCTGTCCTTTATAATAGTATATTATTATTTTTATTTATTTATATATATTTTTTATTTATACTTATATCATAATTTAATTTTGGGACCAGCTGTTTAACTTAATTTAAACTCATGAAAGCACATGCGCACTTTTGCATCACCTGAGTCCAAATAATGAGCAACTTAATGTAATGAGCAAACTCCCACTGGGCCATATGCACAAATAAGTGAATCAGTTTCTGGCCAAACCAAAACCATAGGGAATAAATACAAATTTCCACTGACTTCAGTTTGACTTTTTTTTCCCCCGTTGAATTAATTGGGAAACAGTGCATTTCAGACCACACTAGAATTCAAGGTGTTAAAGGTTAAATTTAAATTGGTGGAAATGTTTAGCTGCTCCCTATGGTATAAATGGGTTGTCCCAAAAAGTTGCTCAGTCTTTGTGCATATGGACTTAAGGTGACAATCATTGCTAGGTTTACACGCCAAGATTTCTTCTCAGTAATACTATTCAAAATGTTGATATTTTATAAATACTTAAAGGGACAGTAAGGTTTCACAATCACAGCAGCTTCAATTAATATTCATAGTATTTGGGCCATGGAGAGTGTTATTTCAATACTGTCAGAGTTGTAGTTCAAAAGTAATTGAATGATAAAGTATCCCCCTCCCTCGCAGAGAGGGACAATCTTCAGTTAGCATAAGGGAAAAACCTGAAAAACATGTCAAGGGAGCAGGGCTTTCTTTGTTCTCACAGTAAGAAGATTGTCCCTTGTGATCTGTCTGGTCCCAAGACCAGATTCCACAACTGAGGGGAGGTGGCTTACACTAGGTAAAAGGGGCCGGAGGTGGATACTTTATCATTCAATTACTCCTGAACTACATCTTGACAGTATTGAAATAACACTCTCTATGGCTCAAATACTATGAAGATTAATTGGAGCTTCTGTTTTTGTGAAACATTACTATCCCTTTAATGTAATAATAATAATAATAATTCTTAATCTAATAATTTCACTAACATTTAATATATACATTATTAATGCTGAGGCTGGTGTCCTAAAGTGCTGGTGGGAAGGGTTATGTATTAAAATGTGATAAAAAGGTGATAAAGAGGAGATCATTTCTACAATGTCATATGCTCTACAGTTTCTATGATATTTTATTCAGCCTATTCATCTTTCCAGCTTGAGAGATCTAAGTGCTTTGGCTCCATAGAATAACATAAGAATTGGAGAGTTTTCTTCTTTTTTTATAACAATAGCAGATCTCCATCCTGGAGTAATTCAAACTAACTGCACCATAGAGGACAAAATATCCTACTGTCCTGGGGCTCGATTCTATTACCAGCGCTAAAAATAAAACAGGTGTTGTTTTTTTTTAAGTCAGTTTTTGCTACCCTATTACCCGACTTGTGAAAACAAAACCAGCGGTAATTATACTTACCACCAGTCTAAAAACAATGTGGGAAACAACTAAAAACAATGTGCAATTAGTATCCTATTACTCACGTTCAGTATTACCCCCTGTTTTGTGGTTACATTTAAGTTGGAAATTCTGCATCTCAGAGGTTAAGGCATAGAAACCATAACGACAGTTTCAAAACCATCGTCGTTCAAACAAAAGCAGTGTATAATACAGTATACAGCATAGAAATCCGACATAAAGTGCCCCCCTTCGACATATTAACCCCCCCTTTTAAAAGTTGACTACAGTGCTTTCTTTCACCACTTTAATACGACTAACATTGTTCACATTCAACATCTTAACCCTTCCCCTTCCAAATTTGACTTATAGTGCTCCCATGACTTTCTTTCACCATTTATATACAACATGTTTCTTTTCCTATTATAATTCTACATGCCCTCATATTTTGTGTTGCAAGATTAACCCTATGAGTACCAGAGAGGTATTGTAATGTGTTTGCTACCCCTCTGGTACTCATAGGGTTAATAGGCAACCTGTATATGTATAAAAAAAGGTGTTTGTTTTTATTATATATGTAATTTGTGTGAAAATTTAATTAAATATTTAAATTATCTGTAACAGTGATTTTCTTTTTTTAAATTATATATGTAATTTGTATTAAAAAAGTACTTCAGACCTCAAGAGGGGTATCATGACCTCTCATGAAACCCCCCTAACATGGTGGCGACAATTGCCCCCTTTATTAATTAAAGAGCATATAACCTATGTTCCACATAGGTTATATGCACTTTTTATAATTAATTAAAACGTTCGGACCTCCAGGGGGGGCACCAGGATCCCTCCTCCCTATCATGGACCATCTATCCAACAGGATAGATGATCCAATGGGTGACCCCCAAAGGCATTTTCTGCCTTATTGATGTTGCCGGTGGCTGTATAAGCCACTGCAGCATCAAGCACTTCTGTAGAATGACAGAACCCGGTCACCGGGTTCATTCTTAGAATGCGCAGCGCTGCGGTCCCATCACTATTGTTTAACTTCTTAACGCATAAAAAGGATTGAGGTTCATTTCTAGGGCAAAGCAAAGATCATAGGGAAGAAACAAAATTGTTCAAATAGCCATTATCTACATCACATTGCATAGCAACAGAGTTGAGACCCCAGTATCGCTTAATGTGCAAAATAACCCATTTAAATATATTGTAATTGTATTTCTCCCCTATGAAACAGTTGTATTATTCCAGTACTTCGTGAATCAGCCTCAATTATGTTTTGCATGCTTTCAGAATAATGACAAGATTCACATTATCATTATGCAGTTTGGTAGATCTGCAATAGTGAAATCTCTAGATTGAGCTTTTCTGCATAATGCGGCAGTCTGTTTTATCTACATGTGATGGTGAGGATTTGGTGCAGAAATTAATTTGATAAAAAAGTGAACTGGATCTCCAAGTTTTTTTGGTCTCAATGAGCCATGCTGAATTTGTGATTTTCACAGGTACTGTAGTATACACTTAATATAGTACAGCCACTAGACAGGTTATACAGAGGTAAGCCCACACAGGTCCAGTATAAGTAAATAGTCCATAGAACATTATACTGACACAGGTCAGGCAGATCTTGAGTGAGTCCCAGTATATCGGTACTGCATGGGTTAATAGCAGACAGAGAATGTTGACAGGCCCATGTGTGGTAAGGCCTTTTAAGAATCTCAAATATGGGTGAGAGCTTTAGTACGAGTAATGCCCAAGAATATGTATACCAGACAATTGTGGACTGCCTTAGCAGTAACGGAGGCTAAGCAACTTGAGCACTGCCGTAGCAGTAACGGAGACTAGGCAACGTGAACACTGCCGTAGCAGTAACGGAGACTGAATGACTTAGCCACTGCCATAGCAGTAACGGAGACCAGGCAACTTGAGCACTGCCGTAGCAGTAACGGAGACTGAGTCACATGACGGCTGCTGTAGCAGTAGTGGAGATTAGGCACCTGGATACTTCTGTAGCATTAACAGAGACTAGGCAACTGGATACTGCCGTAGCATTAACAGAGATACAGCAACTGAGGAGCTGCCATGGCAGTAACGGAGACTGAGCAATAGGGGCACTGCCATAGCAGTAGCGGAGACTGAGCCACTTGAGCACTGCCATAGTAGTAATGGAGACTAGGCAACTGG
Organism: Rhinophrynus dorsalis; assembly: GCA_037306005.1. Classification (NCBI taxonomy): domain Eukaryota; kingdom Metazoa; phylum Chordata; class Amphibia; order Anura; family Rhinophrynidae; genus Rhinophrynus; species Rhinophrynus dorsalis. The sequence goes on from CM074724.1 coordinate 135,858,406, forward strand.
ATACTGCCGTAGCATTAACAGATATATGAGCAGCCTGAGCACTGCTGTAGCAGTAACAGAATCTGAGCAACTCGCCCTGAGAGGCACCTAACCTGGAACGGTTCATAAGGCATGCCAATAGGAATGCGCCAGGGCAACACGGAGGCAACCGAGACCAACTGCACAGCTGTCCACAGACAGCGAGAGTGAAGCACTACCCTTAACCGGAGACTGGTCAGGGCGTGCAGAGGAGGCAGCAGCCCAACCGGGCGGAATCACACAGAACAGGAACGTAGAACAATCCAAGTAGGTACATGGAGCAGGAACCTCAGCCAATCCAAGTCGGTACACGGAGCAGGAACGTCAGCCAAGCCGGGTCGGTACACAGAGCAGGAACCTCAGCCAAGCCGGGTCGGTACACAGGAGATGAGAAGCAGAATGGTCAGGCAGTCCGGGTCGGTGCACAGGCAGGAAACGAGATGCAGAGTAGTCAGGCAGGCCGGGTCAATACACGGAGAGCACACAATAATCAGGAACAAACGCTGGTACTGGAACACCACGAAAGGGCACCGGAGATGTGCCAGAACCCAGTATTCAAGGACAATGCTGGGCGGGACAATCACAGTTCAGCCAATAGGTGTTAAGCAGGAGTGTAGACTGACAGAATGTCGCCGAATAGCACGGGCACTGTGACACTGATCTTCCATTGGAGATATCTCCAACAACCAAGGGGTTAAAGCTTTTTTTGTTCTTGCTTGATTTAGGCCAAGGTTATGTTCTGTGCCAGGAAACAGTAAATGGGACTGGGGGAAGGGTCATGTGAGGAGTGGTGGTGTGGCCATTGGCGGAGTTAGGGGAGCCTAGAATGCCTTGCCTAGGGACACCTGGCATGTAAATCAGACCTTGTCCAAGCCAATGACACCTCCTTATAATACTAAACAGCATCTTACCATAATTTGGAAAGAAAGTCCTAAGGCCACTAAGTCCTAAGGATCAATTCTTTATGGTTTGGTTTCTAAGAATTACATGGCAAAAGCATCTAACTCCACATGCTCATTTCAGCTATATTGAACCTCATTTCAGAGATACAACTCTTCTTACCAGGCCCAGAGAGCAAGGTATCATTGTCTGTGCTCCCTCTTGCTCATCCACTTATGCACTTTAAGATTTGCTAATGCTCATAATGCTCAGGCTTACTAATGTTCACTTTACTCTCAGAGTTGCTCATGTTCCCCCCTTCTCAGATTCAACTATGCTTACTAATGTACAGATTTAATCATGCTCAGTCTCAAACTCAATCATGCTCACTCACTCTCATTCTTGCTTGTGCTTACTCCCACTCATACTTGCTTATGCTAAATCTTGCTAGGACCACTACTTGCACTCATGCTTATGCTTGCTTGCAATCATTCACTCTCAAACCTACTAGTGCTTCTGTTTACATACACTCAGACTCATATCCAGACTCACTAGAGCTCACTCACTCTCAGATTTGTGTGTGTTTATCATGGTTGTATCAGAAGGGTCCTTATGCTAACCCAAACAAGGACTGAATTAAAAATGAGCAAACAAAAAACATTTTGGGGAGTGCCAGCCCTCTATCTGATACATGTGTTTCTGTGCAGGTACAAATGGACAAGCATTTATCATATGCAGGCTTGGCAATTAAAGTTTTAAATATGAAGAGTGATCACCTTTCTCTGTACAGTGGACGGAATATATATATCAAGCACTGCAAATTTGTGTGTGAGTGTGTGCGTGGGCTTAGATGTGTGTGTATCTGCAAGTGTGTGTGTATCTGTGAGGGAAGGTGTAGCTATGTGGCTATGTCTCATAGAATGTACTTGAGGTTGTATGTAAGGATACCATTATTTTTATATTTTGTCTAGAAGCTTTTTACAAAACAGTGGAGTACTGTGTTATCATATTAAAGGACAGATAAAAAGCAGTAAGTCTGCTGATGTGCACAGTATGCCATTACACACTACTGTGCATGGAGTACAGAGGAATGGGGAAATTTGGACTTCATGTGTATGGGAATTGCTGAAAAAAAAATGAGAGCTGACATTGAAAAAAGAGAAGAGCACATGTCACTGCTGATGTACATATTCCCATGCATCCCAAAACTGAACCTAATATCTACCGAAGGTGTATTAAGATGACAAAATCCTTAAATTTACATGAGCACCATCTAAGAATATTTTTTTTAAATTCACAAAATAGCATTTTTTTAAATAACATAGAGGTTTATCAAAGTAATAAAAACCCTCACAATAAGCACAAATTAAACATAATAAAAAGTCATTAAACTAGGTAATTACGTCAGTTATATATATTTATTTATTAATTAAGGGGATCTAATTTTAATGTGACAGATTCTATTTGTGTGCTGTGTTCGACTGATATCTTGATGAAACACATGAGACCCTTTATCCATCTGTCAAACACAGGAGACCCTTGCTCTTATATACATTTTTCCATTCTGCTGTGTTTGATCATTAAAAGAACTCCATTTACCTTGTTAAACAAATCCCTTTATCAAGTAAAGTAGTGCTCTAATATACATGCTCAGGATGAAGGAACTTTTCTATGTATAATTAACTATACCAGCACAGAACTATAAGTTTATCCTTACATGACTCTGGAACAGGGGCACAATATTTATCTTCCAAGCAGAAGCTACTAGTACCCTATAAGCTCTATGTAAATGCTAGGGTTGATCCATTTTCATACAATTGGCTGCAACACTTAAATGGTAAAATATTGGGAAAAATGCATTGTTTACACAGCTTCACATAGAGTATTACATCTTATAGGAATCCAGAGAGCAAGACTGGATAGTCAAGGATCCCAGCTGAAATATTATAAAAGGGCATTTTCACATACAAGGAAAATTCTAAGCTAAACATTTTGTAATTTTGATCATTTTTGCGGCTCCACTTTCCCAAACAATTGCATAGAGAGATCTTATTTTCTAAGAAATAAATAAATATTTATCTGAGTGAATCATCATATAAAACTGTACAATTCAATACCTTTTTATGCAAGCGATTGCCTGACTATATTTTCAAACTGTCAAAATTGTTGTGATTCCAAATATTTTTATTTATTTATTGCTGCACTTATGCTTAAAAACTGGGTATACAAAATAAAGAATTCTTTGCCAGGCAGAATTACTATGGCCTATTTAGAATGAAGTTATCATTAAGTAGAGCTAGGTAAAAGTGGATCTGATGTGTATTGGTATCATTCCTAACTGTGCCCTACATATACGTTTGTGTGTCACTCATAGCAGAGTATATATATATATATGACAATCAACATAAATAACACCCAACCAGATGAATGCTTTCTTACAGTGTTGCAAACTATACAAGTGAAATTGATATATAACTTCAGCCGCAGCCAGATCTCAGAAATATATTGCAAGATATGTGTACTTTTTATACAAGAAACAATTTTATCATTGATCCCAACCTTTGTCTAGAAAAGACACTATTAAATAAATAATAATAAACATGATTTTGTGCAACGTGGGAGTAATGTGAAAAACCTAAAACAGCAAATGAATATGCTAGTCCCAATTTAGGGATTGCCCTCATATGTCAAAGTGGATACATACCAAAATGTGAGGAGCTCTGAGGATAAAGAAATTCCTAATGGCTTTTTCTATGGCCAGACACCTCTCAGAAACATCACATTTTAATTTTCTTTTGCTATTACAGAATATACATTTTCATGTACATGTTAGACTAATCCTGCTCAAAAGGGCAGTCCAGTTCAAAATTGACAGGCATTGGGCAAGTCCTCTAATCATGGGAACACCAGATAAATGTAGACATATGTTTTGGCCTTTTTGGGCCTCATCAGTGAGGTCCAGCAGGTTTCCCTTGGCATTGAGAACAATAGAAAAAATATATAATATATGCACCACCAATTTATAAAATGTAAGAAAAACCAGACTTATCTCAAAAATATATTCTCCTTTCAAGGACCTTAAAAAAGGAGATAGAGAAATATAGTGAAGTACATTATACTTTACAGATGCAGAATGGTTTGTATCCGCTGACAAATGGCCATGCAAACCATAAGTATTAGTTTGCTAAGAGCTCATTTAGGACAATGCAATGTTCACAAAGGGTCAAATAGACAGGGCAGTTCTTTCCATCAGATGTTACAGATAGTACCCTTCCATTAATTTTGATTTCTGTGGATGATCAGTTATATATCATATATCCTAAATGGATATTGGATAGGCTGACCATACGTACCATTTTAAAAGGGACAGTACCGTTTTTTTTTTTTCATATTTCTAGACCGTCCCGTCTTTTTAATAAAAATGTCAATTTTGTCCCGTTTTTTAATATAACATATATAGTTTTTAATTTTTTTTGTAAAAAACTGAATGCTGCTTATTTATTTCTCATAAGAAAAAGTAAATCGGAACTTCCTTTCATCACAGTAGTGGTTTTACTGTACACACTGATTACCATACAGTCTTATGACTCGAGTGACTCACAACTGTCTAAGACTCTCAAGTCTATGGTAAAAAACCATAGAGTCTCTTAGACAGTGATATGACGACAAGTCATAAGACTCTATGGTAATCAATGTGTACAGTAAACGCAGTAAAACCACTAGTGTGAGTGACGAAGAGAGAAGTTATGATTTACTTCAGGGGCAGGCTTTTTGGCCAGAGAGAGAGAACACTGCTAGTAAGAGATGGGGCAAACACATTCTAGCTGCTTGCGGCTTACTACGATCGGAATCAGAATGACTGAGTCCCACTGTCCATCTGTCCCACACCCCATCCCATTTTTGTCTCAAGGAAATATGGTCAGCCTAATTTTGGATAATCCTTGTTTCCCTGGACGGATTACAAAGACTGTATAAAAATTACTTTGGATCTTCCTCCTATAGTATGACAGAATGGAAAAGTAAATATAAAACACTCTCAGATGTGTTTCATCGTAAGACTTAGTCATAGAGAACAATAGGTCAGCATCTGGATTATCTTTCACTGTTTGGGAAAACCTCTAAGAATATTCAAAATACATACCAAAATCTGAGAGGCACTCAGGATGAACAAAAGCACAATGACCTTTTCTGTGGTTAGGCACTGCTCAGACGTATCACATTTTAGCTCTCTTGTGCTATTACAAAAGATACATGTTCATGTAAATATTAGACTAAACCTTCCCCAGAGGGTAGTCCAGCTCCAAAATGACGGGAAAATCCCCTTAGTAAGGGAACACCAATTAAACCGAGAAGACTGTTTTGGCCTTGTTGAGCCTCATCAGTGAGGTGCAGCTGGTTTCCCTAGGTACTCACAGCAAAGGCTCCACATCTGGATTTCCTTTAACTCTTAAGGGGACCCCCTAAGAGCAGTAAAAATGCATGTCAAAATGTGAGAGGTTCTAAGACAAGCAAATGCACAATGGCTTCTTCTATGGCTAATCACAGCTCAGAAGCATCATATTTTAGCTCTCTCTAGTAACATTACACTAATCCTACCCAAAAGGGGCAGCACTATTCTAAAATGATGGGCAAGTCTTCATTGCATAGAAACACCAACTAACCCAAGACATATGTTTCAACCTCGTTTGGCCTTGTCAGTGAGATGCAGCTGTTTTGCCTAGGCACTGAGAGCATGGAGTCCATGTCTGGATTACCCTATACTCTAAGGGAGACACCCTAAGAGTATTCAGAAACACATACCAAAATATGAGCAACTCTGAGGACAAACCAAAGCACAATGGCTTGTTCTATGGCTAGTCACTGCTCAGAAGCATTATGCTTTTCACTCTCTAGTGCCATTACATAAGACAAAATTGCCACATACATATTGCCACAAAACGGCAGTACGGTTCCAAAATGCAAGGTCCTGCTACATGAGTACACCTGTTAAGCCCATACATAGTTTCAGCCTTGATGGGACTCTTCATTAAGGTGCATCTGGTTTCCCTAGGCATTAAGAGGAATGGTTCCATGTCTACAATATCCTGCACTTTTAGGGAGATGTGATGCTTCTGACTGCGGTAACTAGCCATAGAACAAGCCATTCGTGCTTTTGTTTGCCTCTCTCATTTTGGTCTGTATTTTGAATACAAATAAGAGATCTCCCTCAGAGTGAAGGGGAATCTAGATTTGGAGTTCTTGTTTTCAGTGCCTAGAGAACCCAGTTGCATCTCACTGATAAGGCTCAACATGGCAGCAATGTATATCTGGGATTAGCTGGTGTACCTGTGAATAGAGGACTTGCCTGTCATTTTGGGCAGGATTAGTATAATATTTGCATGCAAATGTATCCATTGTAATGGCACTGGAGAGCTAAAATGTGATGATTATGACCAGTGCTACTTACGCTTTTGTTCATCTTCTTACATTTTGGTATGTAATATGTAGTGGAGCAAGAGCAACCACATCTTAAGCCATTAACATAGTAACATAGTAAATTAGGTTGAAAAAAGACACAAGTCCATCAAGTTCAACCTTCGCTTCATACCTTATAACTGAGAATTTTATAGCTTTCCTGCTACCAATTAAATTAGTCTTTATCAGACCTTAAGATACATCATGCTGTGTATGCTATAGTTGTATTCTCAGCCTGTGCTGAATAGTGTGGGATAACTGTCATTTCGCATACTCAGCTCTCAATGGTAAACAGTCCTTGATGCCAATCAGATCAATTGGTTAAACAGATGCAAACATAAAATAAAAGTAATATTAATTGTGAAGGATACAAAAATACATTCCTTCACTGAACTAAATGCTGAGTCCCTGGGCTGATCCAACACACAAACACATAATCAAAGAAAAAAAATCAGCATGCAGGAGATTTCCATGGCATTCAGGAGAACCCGAGACCAGTGACTAACACTACAATCAGTTGAAAAATAATGTACACACATGCTTAAAGTACTGACATGGACACAGATGCCTCAAAAATAATGAAAATAATGAAGATAAAAACCTGGAAATAAAATATTTCACACATTACTTATATTTTCTAGTTAACAGTGTAACACCTTTTTACAGCATAATAATTATAATGCAATAATAGATCATGTTTCTGTTGTTTAATAGGAAAAACAGACAGTTGAGAGATGGGAAGGTGAGGAATGATAGAGGCCATATTTCCCCTGCTGTCGAATTATCAAGAACTTATTTTGTACAAGTGGTCTCTATCTGTAGAGCAAGTGTATGCTTGATTCCTCCTGTCCTCTGATGCAATGTGAACAGGAGCCAAGGCCAACCCTTATGAGATGAACCTTTCATGGATCATCAAGAAAGGTCATGTAGACTGATATCAGTACGGATTTGTGAACTGGCAGCTATATAAGCAATATAATAGAAACAAATCAGACAGTCTGCATCTATGGGAGACTATTCATATATTTTTTGTGCATATTGAAGTTGAGTCAGTATTCCCTTTGATTAGCATATTATTTTGCACAGTGTCTGAGAAGTGAATAGATGTACATGTCAGCATTTAACCCTTTGAGTCCCAAAGGTCCCAAAAAGGTGACTATGATGAATATTCTTATTAGAATGTTTTGATCCTATCTCACAGGAAATACATCTTTGTTACAGCAATGAGATCAAATATAGTGGAAAGTCCTGCCTAAAGGACTGCTCCACCTCTGCTATCTGAACTGATGCCTACTGTTTTCAGAGTGTAGCCTATTTGATTATAATTTTGTACCTTGAAGGTCATAGGAATAGTTATATACATATGAAATCTGAAAAATGTAGCCTGTTGATGTGCACAAATTATTGCATACAACTGAGCTTAATTTACTTATGCATACCGGTTCCCTATAGTTGAAGTAAGGGTACCATGCTATGTTGTAAACATCTGTCTGACTGACACAATAACAATATCTAAATCAGTTACAGCACGACATTAATCCCCTCTGCAGTATATAACATTATCTGTTACCATAGAAATGTTTCTAATCAAACACAGCAAAACACAAATGATAGGAAGAATGGTCATAATGCAGCCAAGCTTTATTTACCATTCTGTCACTTATTTCATGTGAAAAACAGTTACAAATATTTCACTGTTGATTTCTTCTAGTTCCTGGCTTAAGTTCTATTATTACAATAATTGGTGTTACTGAACTCTAACCCCAGATTTTACATTTTGCAGTTTTTTGGCATTAACGTTTTGAGGTATACTTTGGAATCAGCCCTATTAGATTTAAGGCCCTGATATTTTAGTAAGAGACTACAAATATAAGAATAGCTACTTTACACTGTGTAAGTATCACCCATATATATATATTAATCTTTATCATTTATAGGGGTCAGATAGCATTTGTACTCTGTTCTTAGACAGAAACTGGTTAACTGCACAGAGGAATGTCAGGCAGAGAAATGCTCCACACTCCAATACTGCCCAGTTCCCAGTGCAAACATTGAGAAATTACCATTTATATGTGTAAACAACTTTGCACATATATGTGCAATGACCTGATTTCTTCCAAGAAATTGATCTTTGCTAAAAAAGAAAAAAAAAAATCACTATATGGCTCATTTATACATCCCCCTCCCCTACTTCAATTTCTATAGTCATCCGCATCACAAAGAGGCTTAAAGCACTAGCTAGAAACTTGTGGACAGGCAGAGACATAGCCAAAGGCAAAGAGACAGCAGATACTTAGCAGAGGTTTTGAGACAATAAATGAGCTGTAACCATAGCAGCAGCTAAAATTGACAAAAGCAATGTATCAAAGTACCCCTAGTGGTTATGAATGTTATTTTAAAATTGTAAATTGACTGTGAATAGTGACTATCAGGTCGTTAATTATTTATTTACAAACCAGCCTATCACCTTTTAACTCACAGTGTTTGTTATAAAAACTGTACTGAAAATTGCTCCTTCATTTTCTCATAAAATTCTGCTCTTAAAAAAATTAAGTATGCATTTTGCTCACAAAGAATCAAATGTGATATTGTTTTCTATAGTAGATGTTTAAATGCTGTAGATACTGCATATTGTCTGCAAATTGGAAATGTAACTTCGGTCATGGCTGATTTATAAATTGGGAATGGAGCCCTGAATTCCCACAGCATCTGATTCTGCCCTTGGAACATTAAATGGTAACTTTCAGTGGGTTTGTTATTTCAGACCTTCTGTTTCAATGTGAAAACCACTGGTGGGTGAAGCTGTCCTTGTGTTCTGTTGCATAGATCACTAAACATTTCCAGGTTTGTATATCCTTGAAGGAGTTTCCAACTCAAATACTGCTTAATGTGCTATGAATTAGATTATGTTGATCTATTAAGATTAAGATAAAAACCTGGGCTTAGCTCCAGTGGTAGAAGGATGCAGCTAAACATGTGTAGATATAACATATTTACTCAAGAAGTATTAAATCTTTGCTTTAGTAACCAAAAATGCATGTTTAATAAGATTAAATCATTGTAGTTTTCTTATGGGAATGTTTAAATAATTATGATGGAAACATGTCTTGAACAGTTGTTGTTATATTTGTTATATAATAATAACTAGTATTTATATAGCGCCTTTCTCCCAGTGGGACTCAAAGCTCTTTTTATCTCACACTCTCGGAATTAACCAAATTGGCAGCTGAAATAATAGGTGTTATTATTACCCAATCAATGGTACGCATTTATCGAGCTTGGAAGGATAAAGGGCAGAGTTGACCCTGCCAGGATTCAAACCTGCATCCTTGCGGTTTAAACAGGCTCTATAGTCAGGGAAGGTACCACTGAGCTACCTCACCAGCCTGACTGAGCTATCTCACTGGTTAGGAGACTGGTTATTCATATTTCTCTCATATGTCTCATATGCAATATTCATTTCATTCTTTTAAATATAGAATCCTAACTAAAGTATGATGTATAAAAATCAGCTATTAGATTTGGTACTGTGTTACCTCATAGGTCTCTTCCTCAGGCATGTTATACAGATAAATATGAAAACATCTCTCTTATATACAAACTAGTATGAAATCCCCTATGCACGGGCTAAAGTGCCACCCTGCGGCCTCAGCTGCTGCCCCGGAGCCGGGAGCACAGACAGGCTGTGAGCAGTCTGGAGCTCACCACTCCGGATCAGCGCGTTCGGCCAGTCTCTACTGCGCATGACTTCATCTTTCCTACAGTCTCTACTGCGCATGTGTGGTTACGCTCACAGGGAGCTTAGCAGGCGAGTGCTTTATATATAGATACACTCTGAAAAAATGGAACAATTATGGGGCAAGCCAATTGCACCACAGGGAAAAAATAAAAATTTCCATTGTTTAATTGGGCGTTTTAATCCTTTGAATGCAAGAGACATCTTCAATGCGATACAAAGTTAAAAGGGATAGTAATACTTAAAAAAATACATATTGTACTGTTTATGCCCCTGAGTAAAACAAGGGTACTCTCACTGCTGAAAGGTGTTTTATTCAAAACTATTAAAGCACAAAAGTGTATTTTTAAGTGCAGTATCACAGGGGCCTGAAATTGTATAGTGGTGCTGTTGCTACCCCATCCTATGGACGTTTATGGTCAACTAACCAGAGCTGTCCATAGGATGGGGTAGCAACAGCACCACTGTACAATTTCAGGCCACTGTGATACTGCACCTAAATAATACAAATTTGAGATGCAATAACTTTTGAGTAAAACACCTTTCAGCAATGGGAGTTCCCTTGTTTTACTCATGGGGATAAACCCTACAATATATATTTTTTAAATTTTAAGTATTACTGTCTCTTTAAGAATGAATGCTTTTTTATTGTTTCAGTTTTAACTTATATTACACTGTTGACTTGACGTTTGCCTTAAAATTAACTGGGCTGTTGGCTTACTTAGAGAGAAAATAAGTGTGGACTCTGTTTACCTCGAGTGCTACAGAGATTATATTTTATCTGGTCTTTAAATGTGAGGAAGGAGCAAATAAATATATAAATATAATGAAGCAAAGTAAATCTTGAGCAACTCTTCAAATTGTTTCTTATACCTTAATCAATCATTTAAGACCGCAACTAGTTTGTTAGTTGTAGAGAAAGGAAATTATTTTCATGCCATGACATTCTAATTATTTGTGTGCAAATAGCTCATAGCAAAAAAAAAATATTGTGGTAGGGAAAAAAAAGAATATATACTAGAGCTGATGTAGTAAGAAAATGGTGCAATTCTGTCGGAAACCAACTGCACTATAAGGAAACAAATAAGTATTTTCATTAATTAAAATGGAGCTTTTAAACTCTTGAATGCTAGCAAGATCACCAGTGCTTTGCAAAGCATTATGTTTCTTATCCCACCTCCAAAACACAGTCTGTGCAGCATTCACATTACCCTTGGAGTCTTAAAATGCGGTTATCTTATCTTTAATCTCAAATTATACTCCACCACTAATTTCCAGCATTCTGCTGAATCTTAAAACATAACTAGAACCAAAAACACCATATCAATTACTTTCCAAGAAAGAATGAAGAACGCACAGAGAAGATAGAGAATAACACAGATCTAAGTATGATGTTTATTCAATTTAAACAAAGAAAACATATACTTCACAAATGCTCATTACACTTCCCATTCTTGTATATATTCTACATCAATGTCACTGTCCACTGAATAGTCTGAAGCTGTGTCTTCCCAGACCCTAGTACCTCTAACAGAGCATAAGCAATTCTCCACTCCAAACTTGGATAAGGTCCAGTTCACTCCTGCAGTGATGGATATTATGATTCGGGTAGCGCCTGTCCAATTGTTTACTAAAAGGCTGACCTGGCTTCAATAACAGGCAAGAAGCCGGGAAAGCAATATAAGGAATGAGTATCTAATGGAACACTAGAAAGGAGGAGACCCTCAGGGGGTGTGAGGTGGAACTTAGACAGTAGAATGAGATGTAACCTGATATATATTTGTGAGTGTACTGCCCACTTCCTCAGGGTTTTTTTTATTTTTTATTTTACCCCTGAGAAAGTGAACAAGAAGCTCATGATGAATAGGCTTTACGTTACATCTCACCCTACTGTATAGGTCCAACCTCACACTCCCTGTGGCTTTCCTCCTTCCTAGACTGTTGACTCATGTCTTTGGGCTTCATGCTTGTTAGAGATGATAGGTCTACTATTTTGCAAACAGCTGGACAGATGCCGGAGTGGATTGGATGTTGTCCAAGTCCAGATTGGATAATTGCCCTGCACTGAGGTACTGGAGACTGGGAGGACACAGCTTAGTGGCTATTAAAGGGCTGGAACCCTGATGTGCAATATACCCAATAATAGGGAATGTAATTGAGCATTTGTGAAAATCTCCTTTCTTTTGATTTAATAAATCCTATGCTTAGATCCATATTATCCTCTTTCTTCTCTCTGTACTCTATTTTTACTTAGAGAGACTTCTACTAGTGGTAAGCAGGGCCATATCTGGAGAAGCAGCAGTTTTGACAGTTTGAAAGTTGTGTTGATCATATTTAACTACTAATTGCCATGCATCAACCCCTCCACTAAACTCTCATATGTTTCATCTCATATGTTTTCTTTAGCCATCCCTGAGAGAATGAACCAACAGACTGGTCTTTCAAGATTTTAGACATAAGGTTTGACCATACTACATAGTTTCTTGGTTCTTATACTTTATATTATATTTGTTCTTTGCATTTAGATATATATTTTATTTCTCATTAATTATCTTGCACACTGTTGATGAAGTGGTGTTTTGAGCATTTCCTCGGCTCCTTACTCCATTTTTGTTGAATTTAATATTAATATATCCTCTTGATCATTTTAAAGCACATTTGTACTTTTGTACTTTGTTATTTTTAGATTAAGATGATTAATTGCACACTCTTATAATTATTATTGTTTGTTCCCATATTTCCTTGCCTGTATCCAGTCATTCCCCAGAGCTTTTAGTGCTACCAAAATCACTCTCTTTATATTAGTCACTTTGTTCGTAGATCACAGACACAGGTTTCATAGAGAAAATAGAGGTCACAGCTTTATTTGTATTAACTTATTATATCTAATTTATCTACTTAGATTATAGAGCACTCTCTCCTAATGCAGCACCTCTGGTCAACTAGGTCATGTGAGTGTTCAAGTTTATGTATACTGAGGAGATTATCTCTGGAACAGGCCTTGAAGCATTTGTTTTAGGAAATGTGATAGAGAAACTATGCCCCAGCAGGTAATGCTAACATAACTGCACAAAGCAGTGCTTGTCCTGATGCTGCTTGTCTCAATTCCTGTTATGTCCAAAAGGCTATGCCCCACTTGATGTTGTCCAGGTTGGCCACATGTGAAAGGTCTACTGGTGGCCCCATCAGGCTTTATAGATCTGCCCTTCTGAGTTTTTACTGTCTTCTTGCATGTAAAGCTGTTTGGTGGTCTTTGGTATGTTCATAGGGTGCAAAGGTTGCCTGTGTGAAAGGCACCATAGTCCATCAGCTTACCATTCATGCAGGGCAACATAACAAAAAAGAATTACTGCTTTGGTGTTCCCCACATAAAAAGGAAATATATATTATCACTATCAGTAGTTGTAGTAGTGGTGGTATTACCATCATATTCTGTGGCATTGCAATGTTGGCAGGAATAATCATGCTGAATTCTGAAAGCTAGAGTCACAATTTTGGAACAAGCCAACTGTAGCATATGGGATACTTATAATTTTCATAATAACTCCTTAATTTCTAGAATGGTGTTCATTTTATTGCCCTCTAGCATTCATGGGGTTAAATGCCCCATTTCTAGCAATATGATGATGATGATGTTGGTCGGTTCCTGAATTGTTTCAGCTTAGCTTTTTGCATATGGCAGGTTGAATGTTATTTAAAAAGAGAATGTATTTATATTTTTATGATCTGACATAGATAATAATAATATATATAATTATATATATATAATATAATTAGCAATGTTTTAATCTATAAACTCTGTGAAGCATACACAAAGCAGGGCTCAAAATTTCCACTCACCACTAGCCAACGGCGAGTGAAAATTTAGTCCTGGCGAGTAGAAATTCAGTCCTGGTGGATATGTTATGGCTTGCAGTGGCGAGTAACTTTTCAGGTCTGGCTAATAGCAAAGGACTTCAAATTTTAAGCCCTGAACAAAGCATTTATATATTCTCTTATATAACAAGAAAAATGAGGGGTATTTACTAGCATTAGCTATAAAATAATTAATGTGCATAAAAATGAAATATAAAATAGGTAATGTGCATATATTCCTTTTTTTAAGTGTTTTCATTAACAGTTGCATTATTTAAACACTAATATGAAACACTGAGAAAATCCAACTACTTCCACGATAAGGAAGTTTCACTCTTTTCCTCTTTAACTTTGTTCTTTCTATAGTTTACATAACTTTAAACTTAAGGGAAATGATCATATATTTAATATTGCTTGGTTTTATTATATGTAAAATGTTGTTTAATATAGCTTTAGGTAAACCAAAACTATAATTCTGTTCTGAAATCCACTTTAGTTAATGATCCATTGCTGCCAGCCCCAGGAAGAACTGTGAAAAAGTGTTGTCTCTTTGATCATGTCATATTGTAACCATAAGATGGGTTTTTACTTTAGTAGTGAAATAAAAAAAAAATGTACTAGAGCAAAAAGCTTGTCTACCTCATGGTTATAATATGATGTACCAATAAAACAGTACTTTTCACAGTTTGTTGAAAAACACAAGGCTTTGATTATGTTGATTATTTTTTAAAGACTGTGCTGATGTACTGGACATTAAATTAATTACTTTTCACCTTTTCCTCATAAAGCATCATAAACAAGCAGAACTGGAGAAACTAAAATATGCTATGACCAGATTTAATTGAAAACAGATGTTATTTCTTCTGATAGATTCCTTGTTAAGCACCCTGTCACTGACATTGCTAACTTAAGGACTTTTATATCGTGAAGATTCCCCTTGAATCTTCAAGACTTTTATATCTTGAAGATCCTTTCATATGAATTGCATTTAAATGAAGGCATGTATTCCATTACAGTTGACAATTATATTGCTGTTTTTACAAATTTACAATACAATAATAATAATAATAATCTATGAGATAACAATTACCACCTGCAGTGGTATCCAACCAAGTAAGTTAACAAACTGCATTTACATTGGGAGGAGAGAGATCATCATCATTTATGGCACACACTGCAGCAACCATTGCTGCAGTTAGTTTTTGTACTACCATTTTACTCCCATGACCCTGCACTGCTCCACCTTTCCCCCTCCCCCTGCCCCTTGTTCATTTGCTGGACACTAATCAACTCCTGTGTGTGCTTTTACTCTCTACAGTACACAACTGATGGAATGTGATGTCTTGCCTTAGCTCTCAACAAAAGTCTCAGTGTCGCATTCTGTCTATCAAGTCTGACTCAGTCACAGAGCTCACATCAGACTCCCACTCAACTGTCTGTCACCTAATATATGTGTTTAACTATATGTATTCATTTTTTACATTTTTTAATTGTTATTTTATTTATTTATTTTAAGTTGTCTACCCTCTCTTATCATAGTCCGCACACACAAAAAATGTTAAATAAAAAACAAAATCAATAACTTCTTTCCCCAGATTTCTCCAGCACAGAGACAATAAAAGCAAAATCAGCAAACAATTTTGACCCCAGCTGCCTGTGCCTTGTCAGTCACTCACACCAAATGTTGGAGTATTTGGGGTGAACCTCCTTCCTCACTTCTTCTCCCCCAGAGTGCCCCCAGACTCCCTTAATAGAGAGAACAAATGTCCTATTTAAAAGACTCCCTAAACTAAGCTTCAATTCCCCTTTATTTGCCTATCTTCTCTATGTGATGCTTTCTCCTCTCACAAACACAGAATGGCATGCTGTGAGAGCCTGACACCATTTTATATGAATGTAGAAAAGTAGAGAAAACTGTTATGAGGTGAGGAAATTTTTTTTTAACCATTGATTTCAATGCAATGAGCTAGGCAAAAAAGTAGAAAAATTGCGCTCTTTGCAGGAAATTATTTGCCAAGCTGAAAGTGCCATTTTCACCGATTTTGGTTTAAGATCCCTATTTGCCTTGAAGGTTTGGAAAATGTTATATATATATATATATATATATATATATATATATATATATATGCAAGGGGTGCTGGAATAGGATAGACGTTTGATAATGATGCAATAGAATTCAAATTATTAATAAAAGCCTAGTAATCTTCATAAAAATGAACGCAGTAAAAATGTTTACTAATATGAAAAAAAGCTAGCTATAAACCAAAATAACAATCAAACTCAGTGGTCTTCTCAAAATGGCCATAATGTCCCTTTTGTTAAAAAAGGAACAGTTCTTATTGTTATAAAAATGTCACCTTATAATTCTTACAATGCAAGTGTTAGTAGATGGAATGATGAGGAATAGAACTACTGAAGGAGACTGACAATACAAATGGGGGAAAGGATGGAAGTAGGTAATAATATAATTTATCCTAATTCAGTATCAATTCTAGAAGAAAAAGTAAAAAATGCACAGACACAAGGAGGAGAGAGAATGAGTTTCTAAGTGTAGCAATTTTATTAACAAAATATTTAGCTGTTATATATTTATATAACAAATGTATTCCATAGAAAGTAAATACAATACACTCCTTTTGGGCTTTATGTACCTCAAAGGTCTTTGCCTTCTTGTACCACATTGTTGTGACCATCTCTGTCAGATCCAGAGATGGCCAAAGTACTTAATATTGGTCATTGGATCACTGCTGCTGATGGAAATAACCCACCTTTTTCAGTGTCCTCAGCTCACTATAATTGCACCACCATGTGGGAACCTGAGTCACTTTAAGGTTACGGGGAAAGGATTCCCACAGGGATTATGAGCTAGGACCTGCACTGCTTAGTGTAATATTTTCTCTAATAACTGTAATAATCTAATAATCATTCTTGTCTGCTCCCTACTGTAAGATAAAATCATTTGATTGCCAGATTGAAACACATTCCCACACAATACATAATTACTAAGCTGAAAACTGGAGGAGTTTGAATAATCTTCTGTGACTATAAAGAACATAGGTAACAGGCATTCGGTAATATACTAAGTAGGGATGTGTGAAAATTTTCAAACTGAAATCGGCAAAAAATGGCTCTTTCCGCTTGGCAAAAAACTTCCTGCAAAAAGTGACGTTTTTCCTGCTTTTTCCCGCTTTATTTCGCCTAGCTCATTGCATTGAAATCAATGTGTAGAAAAAATTTTCTCCACCCCACAAAAGTTTTCTGTAGTAGGGGAGTCTGGGGGCACAATGGGGAGGAAGGAGGTTGACACAAAGTAATCCAAAATGCTGTGTGACTGACTGGCAAGACACAGGCAGCTGGGGTCCTAATTGTTTTCTGATTTTACTTTCATTGTCTCTGTGATGGGGAAGTCTGGGGAAAGAAGTTTTTGATTTTGTTTTTTAGTTATATATATATCTTTTGTGGGACTAACTGTGATAAGATGTGGTGGACAACTTAAAAAAATTAAATAAATTAGAATAAAAACATAAATAAATAAACAAATAAATATATTAGACAGCTGACTAGGAGCTCCATGACTGAGGCAGGCTTGGTAGACAGCAGACAACATTGAGAATTTTGTTGAGGGCCAAGGCAAGACATCACACTCCATCAGTTGAGCAATGTAGAGAGTAAAAACACACACAGTAGTTGAGTAATGTGTGGAGGATGTGCTGGGGCGTGGGAGTAAATTGTTAGTGCAAAAACTGACTGCAGCAATTGTTGCTGCAGTGTGTGCAATAAATGATGATGATCCCACTACTCCCAGGGTGGATGCAGTTTATCAAGGACCCACCAATCACCCCATGCCAGTCCCCTATCACCATTACCATACACATATGCAACACTGTAGGCTGTACTTCATGTTTTTTATCACTTGACATGATCATGAATATGTGCCAGTGTCACTTGAGAAGGAAGTAAGAATTGTAGACAAAGGACAAAGGCACTCTGCATGCTAACACATTTTTCAAGGCATATGTTGCTGTAGGACTCACAACTTTGACTTCCAACTACTTATTTCTCCACTACATACCTCAGAAGAAGTAATATTGTACTGGGAAATGTTGCACCATATTAAACATAGAAAAAAAATGTGTTGGAATAGAAAAAAATGTGTTGGAAAAGGAGAAAAATGTGTTAGAATAGGTGAAAATGTGTTGGAACAGGCGAAAAGTTTGCTGGAATAGGAGAAAAGGAGGAACATTTTGCACTGGAGAAAAAGAGAAAACTTTTGTGAAAAAAGTAAAAAATCAACGTTTTTCACAAAAAGTCATGTAGTAAATTTTTCTCCAATCCCTAATACTTAGCCTCTGAGGAAGCTGCGGCCAAACACGTAGTGCATTTCAGTTGATAGGCCACTCATAGCAATTCACACAACACCATACTATACTTATAAAGTATAGATATTAAAATATAGAGTATTTGTCTGCTGCGCCAACAGTTTTTCTTCCAGAATCTAACTGTATCTATACACTTTCTTTTTCTGATGTGATTCAGAGAAGGTGTACCTGGCAGGGAAACCTGACAGAGGAGGCAATGTTAGTGCCTGACTCGTACAACAGCCACTAGGGACCTTTATCTATCTATCTATCTATCTATCTATCTATCTATCTATCTATCTATCTATCTATCTGTCTATCTATCTATCTATCTGTCTATCTATCTCTGAGCTGTTACAAATAATTAAATTAAATCACTTCACAAATATAAATGATTGAAATATTTATGGGAAATTGGTAGAGGTAAGAGGTGCAAGAATGAGGTGATTACTACTATTTCCCTCACCAAATATGAAATACTTTATATTTCACTAAGTGGCTAAATGATCTGTTATATTGTGGTTCTAAAACAACTGCTATAATATAAGTGAGAAGGCATTTTCCCTCCAGGATACAGTATTTGCATTTTAACTTACAGAGAGTGAGGGGCAATTCTCTCTGTTAAAAATATTTTAAAATGACTATTAGATGGTTTTTGCCTTTTTAATTGTAAATAATAAAAGTTAAGTTTTAACTGACAGCTGAACTCAATACTGATTCATCCGTTTTGGAACTGCTGAACAGATTCCTGCTGTGATATCTAGGGTTTTGTGTATACTTACAAAGAGCCATGGAAGAATATCACAGTTATTCTCTTTTTTTTGTTTGTTTGTTTCCTGCATGAGAGTGTAGTTGTAGTAAGCTAACATCTCCAAATGTAGTGGGCTATTTGTATCCATGTCAGCGATCAAAGGATAAGTATTAAGAATTTTGACACAGATACTTTAAGGTCTGGATAAGACAAGTTACAGGAAGGCAAGGACCTCTGAGGTGCATAAAGCCCAAGAGGAGAGTCATGTGAGTGTAAAGTTTTCACTTTCTGTTGATTTATAATGCTAATGCTAGGCAGCAATTGAGTTCAAGGCTCTGAGCTAGCCAGATAAAAGCAAAAAACCTGCACTTTTGTGAAAAATTTCCCACTCTGTGTGAAGTACCACTGTTTACCATTTCCTCTTTTGAGGTAGAATATTCCAATATCCCAAATATAATATTCAGCATGCTTTAAGACCTTTTTAAGATATCATTCTACCATACCAAGCTAAAAAAATGAACCACACATAAAATTTTAATTAAAGTGGCGTATCACAACAAAGAAGCATTTGCTCTAAGTGCCTTTAAGTTAAAGAAAACTCAGCAGTAGCTATATTATTCTATGAAAGCTGCACTGAAGTGCCTCATACATTTTCAAATAAAAAATAGATTTGAAAGAATAATATATTAAGTGGGAAGTGTTCTCCTACTGGAAAAACATTCCATTGCTTAAAGGAGAAGTAGCATCTCCTAATAATAACAAACCACACTGTACTTACATTGGCCAAAAAATCCTACTGTCTCTAATGAATTTTGCCCTTGTTCCTTTGTTCAAGAGATGAAGGGCTAAAGTCTATTGCAGGTGCTAATTTTATCGCTGCTTTAATCCCCAGTTTTCCCCATATACTTCAATTGGAAAATATTTGATAAAATGGGTGGTCATATTTAGCACCTACAATAGAATCTAGGCCAATATATTTTATTAGTCCTAGATGAAGGTAGCTATAACAGCAGCAAGAAGTAACACAGGACAAAACTCCACCCACTGCACTTGATAAGCTTAATGCAGCACATTGTTTATTGCTAGGAGATAGATAGATAGATAGATAGATAGATAAGATAGATAGATAGATAGATAGATAGATAGATAGATAGATAGATAGATAGATAGGTTAGCCATGTTAGTCCCGTGGTGTAAAGGCCAAATGAATGAGTCTCACAGTATATAAATATACCTTTTTTACTGGACTAACATTCAATTATGTAGACAAGCTTTCAGGAGTGATGCTCCCTTTTTCAAGGCATGCTTTTGACTTGAAAAATGTGGCGGTGGCCACCAAAACTTTGACTTAATACTTCAGGAAGAAATGAAGATGATGCTCAGTGTTTACTGTAATAAACACAGGTGTCTTTGCATAAGTCCATTGAGTGCTGTTTGTTCAGTTCTTGGATATTATTTTACTGGCACCCTGGCAGAACTTCTTCATATCAAGAGTATCTCCATCCTGTACATCCCATAAATAAATAGATAGATAGATAGATAGATAGATAGATAGATAGATAGATATGGTGGATTGGAAGCACAACGCTTAAAATGGATATTTGTATGGGTGCTGATGAAGGTGCAAATAATATACTTGTCTAGACACATAAGCACACACAGGATTAGACAAGAAATTGCTAAATTTATGTATTTATC
The DNA here is from genome assembly GCA_037306005.1 of Rhinophrynus dorsalis. Classification (NCBI taxonomy): domain Eukaryota; kingdom Metazoa; phylum Chordata; class Amphibia; order Anura; family Rhinophrynidae; genus Rhinophrynus; species Rhinophrynus dorsalis. The sequence goes on from CM074724.1 coordinate 135,879,155, forward strand.
AGCGTTTCGGGTGCACATAGGCAGCTTTCCCCAGCATATAGAGACAATTAAAAACATACCCTTTTAAATCCCCACCATAGTGTGGGAGTCAAATTCAGCTTCCCTAATTAAGAGTGACATTATGATTAAAGTCAAATAGAACAAGAATGCCAATAATAAAGTGAAAATTAAAATGAATCAAAATTATGACACGTATCACAAGTCTAACTGGACTGAACACTATCAGGAATAGATGGTTCAAAATATATGACAACCTTTAGGATATCTATCTGTAAGACAGTATAGACATTATACTGATGATGTTCTGAGAGTGGGAGCATGCAGCTTGCCTGCTACGTGATTTGATGGAGTCATGCCGTATGTTCAGATTATAGCAGACTTGGGTAGATAGTATGAAGCATGCTAAGACTCCAAAAAAAATCCCAAGAGACTGAGCTATTTACTGGAGAGAGACAAAATATAGACCACAAAGGAATACTTAGTATATATAAGGTTTGATTTTGACCTGCCTTTTCCTGAGTCCGTTTAGACTTGTGCTAAGTGTCATATTTTTGACAATTTTGATTCATTTTAATTTTCACTTTATTATTGGTTTACTTGTGAAATTACAATGTATTTACCTGTACTAATTGACATGAATCCTAATGTTATTCACAATTAGTGAAGATGAATTTGGCACCCACACTATGGTAGGGGTTTAATAGGGTCTGTTTTCACTTTCACTGTATCCTGAGGAAGGCTGCCTGTGTGCAGCTGAAACTTTGAGGAGTACATTTTGATTTATCAAATCCCCGTCTAAGTCCTGTGTGTGTTTGTGTATCTAGACAGGTACATCTATCTATCTATCTATCTATCTATCTATCTATCTAGTCCAGGTTTTGGTAAGCACGCCCAAAGGAAAAAAAAAACACATTTAAAATTGCTGGAGTGCAACCAATTAAAATGATTTGTCTTATGAGCTGAATCTCTCCTACTTTAGGCAATTACTAACCTTCATTTACTTTATCCTGAGAGCTGAGTCTTTGTCTGCTTTACTCATTAATGGAGAGAGACTCTCTGACAGGCATTATATGGTGTCATAGAGACAATGAGCATTGCACCTGGGGGTGGGAGGGGTGCTTAAACCAACAGAAGCTGGTCAAAACTTCCAAAAGTACAATTCCAGTCCAGGTTTTGGTAAGCACACCCAAAGGAAAAAAAACACATTTAAAATTGCTGGAGTGCAACCAATTTTGACCAAAATAGCTAAACGCAAATATACAAAGTATTGGTGCACATCCACATTTTCATCATCATTAACCCTTTACTCTGCGGCATTATGCCTGCATATCACTACTATATTAAAGATGAGGATTTAGTTACATTATATGGCCATAGAATGCTAAGCTTGCCACCAACGCCAAGGTACCTCATTTTGGCAAGTACCTAACCTTAAAACTTTGAGGAGTACATTTTGATGTATCATATCCCCGTCTAAGTCCTGTGTGTGCTTGTGTATCTAGACAGGTACATCTATCTATCTATCTATCTATCTATCTATCTATCTATCTATCTATCTATCTCTATCTATCTATCTATCTATCTATCTATCTATCTATCTATCTATCTATCTAACCCAATATAATCTATACAATAAAGCACAACCTAATACTCAAAATATTGTTCCTAAACTATTTCAATCATGAAAGCCTTCTTTAATTGCCAAGAGGGATACCCATAACACCACATTATTCTCATGTGAGAAGACTATCTGTTCAGTGGTTTTAGAAATGCAGAGAATTCTTCTCCATAACTGAAAGGGTTACAAATATACTTTGATATTTATAAAGAATAGTGCATTTTTGGTCAGACCATGTTGGCTTGGGAAAAGTATTTCTTCAAACATTAGAAAGATCTCAAGGGGATGCATAACAAGAAAAGGGTTTTAATGTAGCTAGCGTTGAAAGCAGGATTTTGAGTATAGATGTTCTTTTTAAAGGGTCATGGAAAGATCACATAAAAATCACAAGAGATGGAAGCAATGAAGAATATGTATTAAAACAGATTTCAAAATCCCTGTGTAGAACCTTATAAACTCCGTAAAGACTGAAATGGAGATAAAACAAAATTTAACCCAGAATAACTACTCTGCTGTAAGGAACAAATAATAGAAAACATATTTAAGGATAACAACAGGCAATTAAAGAGAAGAGAATAACATAAAAGGGGTATTGGAGCTTTTAACCCTTTGTGTACCAGGTGTGACCACAAGTTGCAAGGCAATGCACTGGGCACGCCTCTGTCATTAGAAGAGTTAAAAAGCAAATATAGGCATTTAAATTAGGAAAGGAGAAATAAACAAGAATACATAAACATGCAGCTTGACATAGCCACTGCAGGTGCCACTTATGGTAAATGCCTGTTTCTGCTGCCAAGCTGTTTTTTGGTTACACTTCAGTGGATTTTTCATGTGGTCATCTGGTGTTCCTGTTTCTATATTATGGAAGCATACACACAAACACTTTATCTCATAGTCAGACAATCCCAAAGCACGTTTTAATTTGGCAATTCTCCTATTCTCTGGTCATCTCCAGCACAAAACTCACATTTGTTTCCGTAATATAACTCTCATCAAGCCTCGGCTCCTATTGCTAACATCAGTCAAGGAAAATCTCTGCTTATTTTATTAGAACAGTTCAGAATGTGTTTTGGCTCAGTACAAGTGAGGAATTTAACCCCTTAAATATTAGAGAGTGCTACAACAACTACAACAACTACAACACATTTCAAAGCAAAGCACTGGAGACCTTTCTAGCATTCAAGGAGTTTAAAACCCCAATTAAAACAATGTTTTTTTTTGTAATATTATAATGCAGATGGTTTGCTGTAGAGTTGCTTCACAAAAGGATGCATCATGTGTCTTCAGGATACAGACACACCCAGGGGCAGCGGTAAGGAGGAGTTATGCAAAACGCCTCTATACTGCCTGTCCCACTGGTATAGAGTGGGGTGGGATTTTCACAGGAGTGGGCAGGGGGAGCTACGCATCCTTCCTACTCCTTTGAAAATTTCTACAAGGATGTTACCCTGCAACACAGTACACACCTCTTCCCTCTACACCCTCCCTCCCATTCATCATGTACACAACTTCACTATACAACACAACACACACCTCCACTCTCCTCCTTTGACCCATTGTCTCATATTCAACTCTTTACCTCATACTCCCATTCGACTCATTTCTTCATGCTCCTTTTTTGACCCATTAACTCACACTCCCCTTTGATGCAATGCCTCACACTCTCCTTCACTTCCAGTGATTGTCTCACACTCCCCTTCACCTTTGTCCACCCCCAACTTCAGACAAATATGTAAATTGGAGATGGTGGTACCTTTCTTGCAGCCTCAATGATCACTTTTAACCCTTTGAGTGCCAGACAGCAATGCGTTGCCTATCTCTCTTTGGCACTCAAAGGTTAAAAGTGAGCATTGATTGCAGCTGCAAGAAAAGTACCGCCATCTCTAGTTTACCTGCTTGTTTGAAGTTGAGGATGGACAATGGTGAAGGGGAGTGTGCAGCAATCAGTGGAAGAGAAGGGGAGTGTCAGGCCATAATTCAAAGAGGAGTGCGAGCGAGTTGATTGGAAATGCGAGGCAATGAGTCAAATGGAGGTATGAGGCAATGAGTTGAAGGTTAGGGAGGAAGTATTTATTGTGTTTGATAGTGTAGTCATGTAGGTGGGAATGGGAAGGAGAGTGTAAAGGGAGGAGGTGTGTACCATGGTGGAGTTTGGAGCCCTTGAAGATTTTCACATGAGTGTGGGGGCTGCACTCCATGCGGTATCAGTGGGACAGGCAGTATTGAGGAGTTTTGCATAATTCCTCCTTACTGCCACCCCTGGGTGTGTTTGTCCCCTGAGTCACCTAATGCTTCCTCTTATATATATTATATTTAGTGCTTACTCTTCCAAATGTACCGCACCTTGAAGAGCAACACACCATCTCCATCTATAATTTCAGGATTTTAAGGACATCAGGGGTATTAAACATAATGACCACTTCCTGACTAAGCATCATCTTGGTTTCTTCCTCAGGTAGCAGCATTAACTGTTTCACAGCTGACTAATATATTAGTCATTAGTAGTTAGTCATCTTTTCTAAGTGTATGTCTTCATGGTGACCCTAATGGGAAAGCTGCATACATATCATACACAGGAAGTGATGGAGGGATACAGTCAGGATATAGTGAGGGAAGATGTGGAGAGTGAAAGGGTGATATAAAGAAAGAGTGGGAGGAAGACAGGCATGTAGAGAAGGAAGAAGGCAAAGCAGACTATAAGATAGTTTAAGGAATATCAGGGCAATGTGTGGAGGGAATTTATATTTAGCTAGCTGTTCAGTAGGTTTCCTACATGTGTACTGGAGAATCTGAGCCAAAACAGTTAACTTGCCTGCTAGCAAGTACTGGAAGTTAGCTTTAGCAGGATGCTAGAGGAAATATTGCTTTTAAAATGTAGTAAAAGAAAATACTGCATTCAGAAAACTAAAGAGAAGCAACTGAGGTGCAAGCCATAAGCACAGTAGGGACAAATGAAAATTCCCAATGATTAAATGGGGAATTTGCCAGAAGGTGCCCATATGCATTGCTCTACAATGTGTTGGAGATACATCTACTATTAAAAGTTTAAAAAGCCCCAGTTAAAGTGTTGGGGATTTTCATTTGTTCCCTATGGTTTAACCAGTACAAAATAAACACATAAGCACAGAACAACAACCTGGGTCTGGAATTAGGTGATCTTATCTGAGTTCTGTTCTAAACAATGCAATGTGTACTTGTATTTAAGAGATAAGTTTTTCATATTTATCTGTATAACATGCCTGAGGAAGAGACCTAAGTGGTCCTAAATCTGCTTAGTTAGCCAATAAAGGTATCAGCTTGATTATAATTGCCTCCTACAGATCATCCAGGCATACTAATTATTTACTGAACCCCTGGGATGGTTAAGTGAACCCATCCTCACTGTTTTAGTCAATTATAGTTAACATGGAGGACAAAAAAGACATAAAAAGATGTGTTTTGCATCTAATTACCTCCCAAACATGCCCACTTATTCCCCTATTGTCCATCCCCCGTCTCCCAAGAGATAGTGAAGTGCAAAAAGAGCATTGTTCAAAGCAGAGAGATCTACCTGATGCCTAAAAATGGAAAAAATAGGTGTTATGCCCATCTTGTACTTGTGAATCATTGTATATTGTAAACACCACACAAGAAATTTGATTGAAAATTATTACACAATTTCACCACTGCATCCTATCATTTTAGGCTAGGCTGGAAATGCACCATGTTACTTTATTATATTCAAGGAGGGGTCCCAAGGCTTGCACCTACAGAGTGTGTTGCACTGTATAGAGCTATGAAACCTCAAGGGTTAATGCAATCAGAAGCCTATACGTGCCCCTATATATTGTGGTGACGTGAAAGAAGATAGGGGTTGTTGTGCTGGAATCTTCAATAGGTAGAGTAGGCAAATACCTAGGGTGTCACACTTTGAGGGTTTCCACAGTCAAGCTGATCAAGCTCACCATGAAGAGCTTTGAGTGCAGCCTTTACAATTAAATCTACTGGTATATGGAAGACAGTTTATATATTGCTGTAATTCAGTTCAATTCATACTAATGGTCAGCGTTTTAATACTTAAAGGACCAAAGGGGTGTGCAACTCATTGCAAAGCATGCCTTTCTGGTCCTTAAGGGGTTAAACAGTTTAACACCCTTGCACTGTCCAATTTTGGGCTTTATCTTTTCGTCTATATGTAATAGGATAAGAGTAGTTTATCTGCCATGGAAATGGGGTGAAGTAATGTAATTAGTGATTTTGCCTGAGTGGTTCTTTTATTGGGATAGGGATAAGGGGTTATTTGAGTGGTAAGTACTTGAGTCACTGGAAGGGTTAGGAAACATTATAATGTAAAAATAGAACTATATTATGCAACACAGTGGGGTGTCCAAAGGCATTGGGACAGTGATTATAATGTTTTACAAAAGTTATCTATGAATCAAATTTTCTCCTCTCATTCATTTTTTTTCAATAAGTCCAATTTTCCTCCTCCTTTGCTCTCACTGTGGGGCATTTTGAAAAGGGGAAAGAACAATGTTTTGTGGAAAATTACAGTTTCAGTTGATTTCAATAAGGCAAAAAACATATGTATTAAACCTTTGGTTGAACCTTTTTAACACTCCCAATTAATTTCAGTGGGTTGAAATCTTGAGGCTTACTCTCCTTTTTGTGTGTGTAGCAGGACTTTTGACCCATCCCTAATCACAGCTGAATCAAACAACAGGCATATGTATTGAAAACCCAGGCATAGCCCAAGTAAATAAACCCCACTGTGACTCTTATGGAGGGGTGGTGTAGCATTAGAGGAGCCTGTGGCAGGGCTGATATTTGTGGCAGGGCTCACTGAAGGGGGATAAAGTTAATCTCCTTGAACTCTAACCAAGATCTGTCCCCAAGTGCACTTTCACATTTAAAATAAGCTCCACTGACAGTATTTTACTTGTCTAGAAGAACTCCATGTAGTCTCTGTTAACCCTGTTACAATCCTTGCCCCCCCCCCAGCTGCCTGACTTCCTGATTTCTGCTTTCTCACTTAATGAAATAGCATAGCTGGGGAGTAACTACATGGGATGCAAATGGTACAGCTGTCCCAGTTCCCAGCATCCAAGGGTCCCTTTCTATCCCAAGGTCCAATAGGTTCCTGTTTTGCATATGTGAAAATATGTTTGTGTTACGGCCCATCCAATTACTAGTTATAGCACTGTATGATAGTATGGTGCAGAAGACAGGAAGGTGAGGGTGGGAAATGAATTGTAATAGGTATACTTCACAAGGTTCTACCACACAAGTAAAATCCAGCTGGGAAAGCTCATCTCAGGCAGTAAAATTCAACCAGCTCGGCTTGAGGGTCAGGTAATAGGCACAGAAGTGGGGAGAGAGAGAAATAATTTTAAGCACTTAATGAGAACTAAACCCTGCTTTCTGCTATGGATGTATTGTAAATCTAAAGCAAGCTCATTAATGATCATTGTAACAAAATCTCAATTGTAATTATATGTAAATTAATTGACTTCTACATCTTTCTGTACATACATGGAATGATATACTTGGGTCTTGGTGGTAATGTTCTTGTACCGCCAGTCCAGCTTTACTTGTTGGTGGTAATGTTCTTGTACCCCCATTACAGCTTCACTTATTGCCACATCAGTCAATGGTCAAGTTTCATTCAAGTGTATAAATCTTTGTGGGAATAAGAAGTTTTGCAGCTACAGTAGAGCTGGTGTGGGAAGCCAAAGCACTCTAGTCCATCAGATCACAGAATAAATTAGCATCAAGTTAAGGGCATGGTAACACCTTTTGCTGATGGAGAGGTCAACAAAAAAAATTACAGTTCATCTGAGCTGGTGTGGGAAGCCAAAGCACTCTAGTCCATCAGATCACAGAATAAATTAGTATCAAGTTAAGGGCATGGTAATACATTTTGCTGCTGGAGAGGTCAACAAAAAAAATTACAGTTCATCTGGTAACCTTATTACACATCTGTGAACCAAGCTATCCCCTGGTAGCCCTACCACACATCTACTACTAGCCTAACTTTCATTTGATAACCTGTCTTACTTCTAGTGGCTTGCTGTTAATCAGGCATTTCAGTGTAGTATGTTTCTATTCAAATTAGTTCTGATGCAGATATTAGAGCTGAAAGTATGTCAGGTGCTTCTATCAAGGGGGGAATGTTATGGTATCTGTCAATAGGAAGTCTGGGGAAACATCAGGGCCATCAAATCTACTTTTGCAATTTTATTTTTCAAATGGAGTTAAAATATGATTAAGTAAAACTTTGTAATTATTTGCAACATGATTTAGCTTGTTTATAAAATACTGTATATGAGAAGGAGGAATAAAGATATCTAATTATTATTTATTTCAATAGTTGGAGCCAAGGCTCAGCATTTATTTTCTGTTTCCTGTGTTAAATGTGCTAATGTTTCTGCTGCAAAGCTGATAAGTATATTAATAATTCACAAAGGTTCTTTCCTAGTGCAGCACCTCACATGATCAGAGAGTTATAAAATGGGAAAACATTAACATTCACATTCTCAGAACAGACTCTGAGGTAAACATGAAACCAAAATGGCTACTTGTTTCAAATACTTATTCATTTTTAAACACTACTTATTCCCCTGCAGTTTTATGATACTGACAAATATTAACTGTTTATGGGTTAGAGGGTTGCAATCACATAGCAAGCAATGATTCCCATGCCCCTCTGGACATTAAATGGTCATGATTACCAAATATTAACTTGGCTATCTTTATGGAACATTATTTAATTTTTTTGTATTTAAAGAATAGATGGCTCCATTGTTATATGTATAACTAAAGACTAGTGATCCAGTCAATGTATGGATCTCCAAACCATTAATTTGCTGTTTTTATTATTATTATTAGTAGTAGCAGTAGTAATAGTAATAGTTGCATACCTCCCAACATTTCAAATTGCCAAAGAGGGACACTTATGTTTTAAGGGGTGTTTCTGAGGGAGTGGCTGGTAGGCGGGGCATTACCAAGAATTTTTAAGCTAATCATGACCTGTTGACACCTCCTTGTATAACCAAATAAATGGTTTAGAACAAGGCCAAAGTATTTTATTTACACAGACTAATTTATAAACACATGTACTGAAGTTTAAACACACAATAATGTGAGTTGTATTGAGGTAGAGCAATATGATACACTTACATACATACAACACAGTCTGATCTACTAAAAAGAGGGGCATCGGGTGGGAAATAGGTACAGAGGGATTTAGGTATAAAAGAGGGACTGTCCCTCCTAAAGAGGGACACTTGGGAGGTATGTAGTTGTTGTAGTATTGCCAATCATTTGTTTACCAGCAGCATATTCCACTGAGCTTTATAATGGGGTAACAAACAAAAAAGACAGTAACACTAATAACATTTATTTCAGCAGGCACAAAACTAGAGATAGTGAGGTCCCTGGCCAGAAACCCTTACATATTATATACATGATAGGGTAGATATGAATATGAGAGGAATACTAATGGAACTGGAAATAAAAATGACAATGAGTTTTGGGGGGCCCAGTAGCATGTCTTCTGAAAATCTGGTGGGAATAGCAGGAGAGTTGCCTCAAGGAGAATAATTCATGTTTAAGCATATGAGACCCTGAATAGATGAGTTTCAAGTACTGAAGAGTTGAACACAGTCTAATGAAGAATGGTAGTGAGTGAGTTTTACAGATAAGGAGCAGTAGGAACATAGTAATTAAGGCTAGTGTGAAAGGAGGTTACAAGATGATAGTTGAGTTTTAGATCAGTGGTGGAAGATAAGTACAATGTGGCAGCATCATTCAGTGATTTATAGGTGAGGACAAGAAGCATGAACATGATTCTAGTTGGCTTAGCTACTCTGTATTTGTCAAACTCAGTAATTGCAAGAAAATTTTAAATGAAAAATAAATTACAATATGCAAAAATTACCTTCCATTTAACTTCAACTATTATCAAACTACAGTTTATAAGTTTCAGCCACTTTCTGTGCTAAAAAAAGCCAATTTACCATATTTAAATGAGTCCCATACCTTGGAAAACTAATGTTCCTTTCTGTGTTTAAATTGGTCCACTTTCATTCTGGGGTAGGTTGTTGACTGAAAAATTGTTGGTTTAGGTATGTAGATGTAACTCATTTGAATATAGGGCCTGAGATTGCTAATGACAAGAACTGGGTTTTCCGTATCCATTTGTATCAAAATAGATTATTACATTGTTTTCTTTCTGTGATAAGTGCCATATCATAAAACAAGATGGCTTATTTAATAGTCATTTGACATATTTATCATCATAAATATAAGTTTGATGCATAGAACCTTTGAAAATAGTATTTTGCCTTAGAAATATTTATCAAATCAGCTATAAATGCTTAAAAATACTGACAACTCCAAGGAGACTTTAAGTATAAATGATACATTTATCTAAGTAAGAACAGTGTAGAGTCTCCAGTCGCATCAAAGGTCAGAATCTTCCCTTGCAATGTCAGCAATTGTCTGATAAATATGCACATTATGTATGTAAGTTGAAAGGAATAGTTCCTTAATGCTTAGACTGCTTAAAGGGATAGTAATGTCAATATTAAAGTGCACTTCCGAGTCTTCTATATGTTTTTTTTTAAACACTTAGCAATATGTTTAATTACTTACTTTTCTGTAGTTTAAAAGATATACAAACTGAAAAAAGCCCCCTCTCACCTCTTTGGCTGTGTCATGCTTCTTCTAACTGTGGTCCAGATGGAGAGTGGTGAGGGACAATCTTCAATAAGCAAAAGGAGAATACTGCCCTCCTTGGTCAAGGGGTGCAGGGTTTTCCTTATTACTGACTGAAGATTGTCCCTCGCTGCATCTGTACGGTCCAGGACCAGATCACAGATTCAGTTGGAGGCAGCCAGAAGGGGTGGGAGGGGGATTAATTCAGCTTGAATATCTTTTGAACTACAGAACTGTAAGTTATTAAACAAAGTGCTGTGTGTTTTAAAAAACCTATAGAAGACTCAGAGATGCACTTTAATATATACATTACTATCACTTTAACAAGGCAAAAACATGCTTTGTATAAGAGGTATTTCAGTTATTGTTTGCTGTTTAAACCAATCAGGACACGGGAAAAGTGATTTAGTGGTTTAACAATAGGGGTCGCAGGGGTCGCACCTGCGACCGGGCCCATCACTCCAGGGGCCCGGCCGCCCCCTGCGAACCCATCGCCACTTGCCCGCAGCCCGCACCTGCAGCAGCTCAGCTGATCTCCCAGCGCTCTAGTAATGCAGAGCATTGGGAGATGACATCATGGGGCAATGTGAAGACGGGGGGGGGGGCGCCGGGCCCATGGCAATTTCTGCACCAGGGCCCAGTGGCTTCTAGTTATGCTACTGAAGTGATTATATGATGTATATAACAGAGCATAACCTGCTCATAATTCAAACAGGTGCTTTTGCAGGTTGCTAATTGTCTTTACAAGAAGAACTGCTGGAGAGTAGATTACTGGTTTTTACAAGGCAGGATTACTGGAAGATGTTGCTTTCTCTCTCTCTCTCTCTCTCTCTCTCTCTCTCTCTCTCTCTCCCTTGTGCTCTCATTCTCTCTGTCTCCCTCATCCCCCTCTCCCATTCTCCCTTCCTCTCTCTCTCTTAACATGTCCCTCTCTCTCCAGCTTGCCCTCTTTTCCTCTTCCTCTCTCCTCCTTGATTCATTCTAACTTGATTTGTATAGAACCAAAATTATTCACGCTCCACAGAACTGATTTATGAAATCAATCACAGATGTTTCAGTCATCTGTAGTCACCTTGGAAGCTTTTTTAATTCTTTGTCTATGATATATCTTTGTCCAAATATAGCTTTTCATTTGCAATATATAGGAGTTATATTTAAACTTAGTATTATGTCATACAAATTATGCCTTCATTTTTCATTTACAATTTCAGCTCCAGGAATGCATCACTATTTTATTTATGTGTTGTTTCCTACTGCATACTCACTTTATAATTGCAGTATTTTGGGGGTTATGTTATCCTAGTACATGTGTATATCACAAGAATATGTGTCACAGCCAGGCAGATATACTTTTAACCAGTAAGTAATTAACCAAATAGTGTTAAACATGATGACAAGGTTAAATTGAAGAAAGTCAAAGATAAACCAATACTTTCAAAAGATCAATATTTATCAAAAATAGTTATAGATCTTTTATGATTTCTTGTTACAAAAAAAAGCATATATAAAGAGAATCTGAGGTGTTCTCCTCCATTTAATAAATGAAGGTAGCAAGAGGTGCAATGCATGAGCCAAAAACTTGCATTGCAAATAATATATCATCCTAAAGGCTAAGTCTCAAATGAAGATAGCAACAATTCTGTTTTATCAGTCTTCGTCACAATGTGCTTTGATGCACCCCTTCAAGGACACTGGGTCACTTTATTTTATTTTCTCATCTCTGGAAAACAGAAGACTTAGCATTCAGTCTGTGTGGAAAATTGCTTGTAGCAGGACTTATTCATTTTAAAAATGCCTCAAGGTCACGGGTTTTCCACTGACCTTCTCCATGAGATGAATATGTGAGCACTGCCACCAATGGGTAATAACAGAAAGAAGCAATTTCCAAGCAAAATGGTATATGGGAGGTTTATAATAAAAAACTGTATTGCAGTTTGGAAATATGTGTATTGACCAATTATTAAAACTGAGTATTATGTTCATTGGTAAAAACCAAAAGGCCACTTGTGATGCATGTATTATCATTCAAGCATTTTTACTGTGACCTTTGTTTTGAGTCCAGGACATATATTTACTTTTTTGTATTATATTAGTAGTTGTTTCTATTTATTGATCTCAATTAAATTTAGATTTATTTCATGTCACCTAAAAATAGACAATGGGCGTCAACACTGTGCAGTAAAAGCCTAATCAAAAGTTACCAAAATCCAAATTAATTTAATGCAACATTTTTCACCAATAAATGCAATTGCATGTAATTTGCATATATTCATCAAATAAATATGATCCAGAAAAATTACCAGCTCAATGATCAGGGACAATTTCTCCAATCAACATGGAAAATCACAAAATATTGTATATAGCATTTGCATAGTCATCATTCAGTGGTAAAAACACAGACTAGAAAATGCAGCGTAAGAACACAAAAAAATATATGCCAGGAAAATGTTGGCAGATCTGCATTTCAGGGCTGTGTTTAACCATAATTTTAGCTAGTACCAGTGAGTGTAATTGTTGTACCTGGATGCTGTATGGAACATGTTGTAATAATTATTTACCACAATTCTTTTCATAATGCATCATATTTATCACAATAAAGAGGATTCTTTTGTGTACAGTAGTTTATTATGATCTGTCTACACCAGTGATTCTCAACCAGGGTGCTGTAGCACTTTGGTGTGCCATGGACATCAACTTAGGGTGCCCCATGCTTTCTATGAAGACTAACAAAAATGGATTTTTAAATAAAGATTTATAGAAATTGTTATGCACAATATGTTTAGTTTTGTTATTCTGATTAAAAGACTTAATAATAACAGCATATTTATGTATTGTACCCCTGTTATGCCCTTGATAAAGTACATTAAGTATGTCAGGGGTGCCCCAAATCTTCTAGATTATTTGTTAGGGGTGCCCCAAACAAAAAAAGATTGAGAACCACTGATCTACACAGTGCACACTCAAAATACATATTATGGTGAATATGCACAGCAATATACTTATTTTTATTGAATCATGCTTCTGAACATAGGCATATGTGGATGCAGTGCCATTTAATTACATTTTTCAAGAGAGAAAATCATGGTTCTTTAGAAATATGTAGCAGGATGAAATTCTGAAATGAATTCACCAGGTAAATGCTGCAACACAGTTCCAATATATTTAAAGGAGCAGTAAACTTTTTTTATGAAAAATATACATTGTAGGGATTTTCCTACTGAGTAAAATAAGGGTACTCCTACTGTCAAGAGATTTATATTTCCAGACTTATTACAGTTTAAACCCGTGATTTTTTTACATAAGCAGTGCCCTCTGGTGGTCAAATTCTAATTAGTTTTTCTGTTAGATTCTAATGGAGAGGAAAGTCAGAGAAGTCAGAGACAAACAGTTCTCCATAGAATGTTATACAAACTACCTGTCACTTCCTGTCAGTTAGAACTATCAGGAAGTAAACACAGTAAATTCACTTCCTGATTATTTGGACTGCTATAAATGTTGAATAAAACATCTGACAGCAGTGGGAGTGACCTTGTTTTATTCAGCAGGAAATGCTCTGTAAAATATGTGTTTTCATTAAAAAAAGGTTACTGCTCCTTTAACCAAATCATTTTTTAGCCATGTCTGTAAAAATATTAATTCTTCATCAATATCTAAAATCTGAATTCCTAGTATTATGTTGACTCACATGTTAATAATGTATAGTAAACTGCAAAATTACAAAACATACATTTGGAGATAATTTTTAAGACCATATACTACAAACTGATATAAAATCAAAGCATTACATTTTATCCCTTAGGTCATCATAAAACATTTACATATTTGGAAGTGTCAAAATATTGCTTGGCTAAACACTAACAGCACATGGCAATTTATATCGTATTCTCAGCAGGCAAGTACTTGAAATTAAACTGAAGATGAAGTCTTTAGGAAAGGTATAGTACATTTAGAGAAGACTGTCACATTGATTTCCTGGCTTTTAAGTCCTCGTGTCTATCATTCCTATTTCTTACTGTAGTCTTATTTGATGTTATTTGCTGTGCAGTCAAATTGTTGAAACTACACATGACTTCTAGTGCCTAATTGATTCTTTTTACCTTTTACACTCTTTAAATGTCAACAGATTTTATCCCTGAATTCACTTAAAAAGACTCATTGTAAAGATCCAAGTGGGAATACAATAACTCAGTTTATGTTAAAAATCTGCAAAGATCACCTTGGCCTTTTTTCTATTTGGAACAGAGCATTTACACATTTATATTTTGAATTTCTATAATTTAAAACAACAGTCTACTTTAACTTTCTTTTCTAGCAGTTTACCACTGTGTTTGGCAGCATGCATTTGTCATTTAAAACTGCTGTTGTTTGTCTTTTTTATTTTCTCAAAATATTTTATTGGTAAATAGAAAATGCCAAGGTAAGCATTATCAAAAGTTGACAAACAAAGCTCCAAGGAGCCGATGTAGTAAACAACAGTAAGATAGGGAGACACAGCATCCTTGAGAGAAATCAAAACAGAGTGAGTACCACAAAGGAATTCCTTATAGTTATCTGTAAGGCAAACAAAGTGCAGTAACAAAAAAATCGAGTCAAGAGAGCGGTAGGATATCATGTCCATCATTCAAAATAACAATAGATAAAGACAAGAGTTAAAGCGATAATAATGTTTCACAAAAACAACAGCCCCAATTAATCTTCATAGTATTTGAGCCATGGAGAGAGTTATTTCAATACTGTGAGCGTTGTAGTTCAAGAGTAATTGAGTGATAAAAGTCCCCCTCCCGCCCCTTTTACCTAGCGTAAGCCCCCTCTCCTTAGATGTGGAATCCAGTCCATAGACCAGACAGCTCACATCAAGGGTCAATATTCTACTGTGAGAACAATGAAAACCCTGCCCCCTTTGACAGGTTTTTCAGCTTTTTCCCTTATCTTAATTGAAGATTGTCCCTCTCTGCAGTCTACCTGGGCACCTCCCTTCTAATCTGGCTGAACAGTGTTACATCAGTAAAAGGGGCGGGAGGGGGATACTATGTCAATTATTACTCTTGAACTACAACTCTGACAGAATTGAAATAACACTCTCCAAAGTCCAAATACTATGATGATTAATTAGAGCTGCTTTTATTATAAAACATTACTATCCCTTTAAGGTTAATAACAGATTCCTGTAGTTCTAATTTCATGTGATAATTAGAACAGAGCAGTGATGCTTTCACATTCCAGTGGCCCTGCACTGCACCACTTTCAACCTGTAATCTGTTTATGTAGGGTGGGAGGTTGACTGATAGCTGGCCCACATCATTGTCAGTCATGCATAACTGGCTGAGTAACATGCGGTTATGCCATTAATAGTTTGTGATGGTTCCATAGGCTTTCATGAAGATCATTCCCTCTGCAACGTGCCTGCTTTCTGCTTTGAATGCAATTAAAGCATTCTGCATTGAGCTGCTAATACAAGGTGATCCTAGCCAAACCAGTTGTGTTTTAGTCTGTATGAGCTATAGAAGGCTGAAGTAGTATTAGATTTTCTTTATCAATTTTGAAGTGAAATGTGGTAAACCAGTGAAGCTTTTTGTCTCTCTGCTTTAAATGTGAAGAGAGGTTCTACAGGTGTCCATTTTTTTACCTTTCAACGATACAAAAATCTTTCATTTTGCCTATAGTTAATCTGTGGATGCCACTGGTCTATGCAGTGTTTTAGCACTATCAAAAGTAGATAGTGAATAGGTTTTATATGTCAGCAAATCCTGTGTCTATTAGGCATGCAGGAAGACGTATGGAAAGATCAATTGCACTGTGGGTAATTACAGAAAACCTATGTGATTCAGGTTTCCTTAAGCAGAAAGTAACACAGTGGTATGCTTTTTATCCTCACAAACAGTAAATATATTGTAGCCAACATCTGCAATTGTCCTTTCAGTCCTGATACACAGTCTATGGAAAGGAAACTGAACCACAAGACTTCACAGAGAGGGACAATCTTCAATTAAGATAAGGGAAAAACCTGAAAAACTTGTCAAGGGGGGCAGGGCTTTCATTGTTCTCATAGGAAGAAGATTGTCCCCTTCTGTTATCTGTCTGGTCTATGGACTGGATTCCACATCTGAGAAGAGATGTCTTACACTAGCTAAAAGGGGCGGGAGGGGAAACTTTGCTTGTGAATATCTCTCAAACCATAAAGTTTTGAGAGAGAAGACTTATATCGTTCGTCATGTTTTTTTTTATGCCTACAAAATAAAATAAAGATAAAACAAAGTATTATTATCCCTTTAAAGAGTTTGGAGACAGTTTATTGTGGTACTAATATATATAATCTTTTTTAGATTAAATACATCATGTACACATACTTGTTATCTATTCTGTTTATGGATAACAATGTCACACTGTCCTACATCACCTACACTATTTCAGTTAGTTGAAGTCAGGGTATAGAGAAAGTAGAAACAAAATGAGAAAAAACAATAAATCAAAGTGAAAACAGTAAATCAAAGTGAATGAAACAATGTATATAATATAACTTTATTGACAAACACAGTATATCATATGAGGTGAATAACTGAAATAAAATACACCATAAAAAAGCTTATAAAAATCAATAACAATAAATGTATTGTCAGTGTTAACTGAAATCATCTTGGAGAAATATATCACCAGGACAGACAGTCACAAATTTTGAGCCTTTCAAGCTTCTTCATAAGGCAGTGGTTCTCAATCTTTTTATTACCAGGGCACCTCTAACACGTAATCTAGAACATTCGGGGCAAGCCTAGTATATTTAATGTACTTTATCAAGGGCATAAGAAGGGTACAATACATAAATATACAGTTATTATTAGGTCTTATAATCATTATAACAAATATAACATATAACATATTGTGCTTAACAACTTCAATAAATCTTTATTTAAAAGTCCATTTTTATTAGTCTTCATAGAAAACATGGGGCACCATAAGCTGATGGCCACGGCACCCTGGCTGAGAATCACTGTCATAAGGATTAAAATATATATGGCAAAATCATGGCCAAGAGATGTCCAAATATGGCAGGTTTTCATTTTAAAGCTTCATTAGCCAATTATTTAGCATTATTCTGAATTTTATATAAAAGACACATATACAAAAGTAGAATCAAAGCAAAATGTAGCTGTAGATGTAAAGGGATAAGTGAGTAAAAAGAGTAATGTAAATCTGCCCAAATGTAAGTCCTTTCACCCACAGATTTAACCTTTTGAGTGTCAGAAGGGTACTCGAAGCAATGTGTTGCATACCACTCTAGCACTCAAAGGGTTAAAAAATCCAGACTATTGTCCAGACAAATGGAAAAAAATTGATATTAAATATCTCTAATGCATAAACTACAAATCGAATCCGGTATTTAGCTTTTATGTTCTTGTTTGTAGTTAGATAGATAGATAGATAGATAGATAGATAGATAGATAGATAGATGTTTTGTGGTATATATACCTATTGAATAACATATGATTATACATGTTTTCATGTACTTTTGTTATATTATAGTGTGGTTCAGTATTTTATGAGACAGACTCAGACACATTCAAGTATACTTTCTTAGACAGTGTATATATATATATATATATATATATATATATATATATATATATATCCTATATAATAATTTGCTAAAACGTGTATAATGACGCAGTCATGCGCAGTAGAGACTGCCCGTGCTGCGGCTGATACAGAGCTGGACTCTAAAGAAATTTGCTTTAGTATGAGTCACATACTGTCACAATAGATAGACAGCAGCAGGGGATTCATTTTCTCAGTCCTTCTCTCTTTCTCTTCTTAGGTGACTTTTACTGGCAGCCTGATTCAGATCCCCTGTCTATCACCCACTGTATACATACCAAACAGACACTGCCTCCCCCTAGTCCTTCTGAGTGTCTCTCTCTTATTCATTTCTCTCTTTCCTCAGTTTTTATCTCTGGATGTCCCTCAGCCATTCTCGGTTTCTTTTTCTCTCTCTTTCTCTTCCCCAGCTCCTTTTCTGTCTAACTATTTTAGACCCCCCTCTTTAACACTTCCCCATTACACCCTGTCTCAGTTCTAAGCCTTTTCTCTCTTTCTACATCTCTCATCCCCTTTTTCTAGCCCAGCACCCACATGCCTCTTTTCCAAGCCCCTTCTTGGATTGATTCTTGGCTTAGTATGATGAATGGGATTAGAGACCAGGAATGAAGAAGTTGTGAGTGTTTTCTGAAGCATGTTATAAAAGCATGGTTGAAAACTGAGGTCAGGTGTCTCAGGTGAATTGAGTGTATGAGTGCAAATTTGAGGCAGGGGAGGTCCCAAAATGATACCCTGCTTAGGGACCTATAGAGTCATAATCCAGCTCTGTCCATCAGTGGCCAGAGATCCAGTTTAAAGGGATAGTAATACTTCATTTTATCTTTATTTTATTTTGTAGGCATTAAAAAAACATGAAGAATGATATAAGTCTTATCTCTCAAACCTTTATGGTTTAAGAGATATTCACAAGCAAAGTTTCCCCCTCCCGCCCCTTCTTCCTAGTGTAAGACATCTCTTCTCAGATGTGAATCTGGTTGTAAGACCAGACAGATAACAGCAGGGGACAATCTTCTTTGTATGAAAACAATGAAAGCCCTTCCCCCTTGACAGGTTTTTCAGCTTTTTCCCTTATCTTAATTGAAGATTGTCCCTCTCTGCAGTCTACCTGGGCACCTCCCTTCTGATCTGGCTGAACGGGGGGGGGATTCTTTGCTTGTGAATATCTCTTAAACCATAAAGGTTTGAGAGATAAGACTTACATCGTTCTTCATGTTTTTTTAATGCCTACAAAATAAAATAAAGATAAAATTAAGTATTACTATCCCTTTAAGTTGAAATATATTTAGCTATAAATTCACATGGCTGTACTTTATAGGTATGGTTCTGCTATCCACTTTAGTTCAAAGGGATAACTTAACAGCTTCCATTAATGCCATTATAGAGAGCAGCATGCATCATTATTGCTGTTGATTTATAGGACTACATCTCATTAAATAGTACAACAGAATAACAGGTGAAATTATTGTCAAACACACCCACATATAATTGCTTGGTTCAGCAGTATACACTGGCCCAGAGCAGCTTAACACTCATGAGCAGTGATTGTATGATTTTGTTTATGCTTTTTATGCATTCAGAGTCTCATATTAGATACATTGCACATACTATATTCATGTACTTTTCATTTTCCTTTCCATTCTGTATCCAATTTAGTGATTTAATGTATGACAACATGAAGATACATGTCGCTATCACATATATAAATGTACATCAAATATATGTGGTAGATCTCTTTTAAACAGCAGTATGCCAGTAAGCACAAATGTGTTGGATAGTACACAACTGCTTTCTTAGAGATTAGAAAGAAAAGCCAACACAATTTGCATAAGACACAGATTAATTAATGGAAAAGGGCTGCCTATGTGCTCATGTCCTAAAGGATTGGAGAATTTGGATGCCACTCTGATCCTGCTTAGTCAGTGGCAAAGCAAGTCAGACAATGCTAAATTAATTGGTTTTATCCAGTGCTGCATATTGAGGAATGCTCCAAAATGATTTATTCTTGGTGTCAGTTGCGTTTTTTTATACAATCTTTCTATATAGCATGGATTATTGTATTCTAAAAATTGGATTTACATCTTAATATCTTGGACAAATATTTTCAAATAAGCAAGTGAAGTAAAGGAAATATAGATATATTATTTTTATTACAATTTTCCTGTCAAACTGTAGCCTCTTCTGCTTTTACATATTATGGTTATTTATTTTCTCAATTTGTATGATAAGCCAATCGTCATTTAAATGGTTTGTGGCTCTCATATTATAGAGCTCAAAACATTAAAATAGGCAATGTGAGCAATATGACATTGAGCTTGTAAGTTCAACAAATGTTGTTTTTAAAGGGATAGTAATGGTTCATAATAAAAGCACCTCCAATTAATCTTAATAGTATTTGGACTTTGGAGAGTGTTATTTCAAAACTGTCAGAGTTGTAGTTCAAGAGTAATTGAATGATAAAGTATCCCCTTCCCACCCCTTTTACTGAAGTAACACTGCTCACTTCAGAGCAGCAAGATGGTGCCCAGATGGCTTGCAGAGAGGGACAATCTTCAATTAGCATAAGGGAAAAACGTGAAATACCTGTCAAGGGGGGCAGGGTATTCCTTATACTCACAGTAAGAAGATTGTCCCTTGCTGTGATCTGTCTGGTCCAGGGACCAGATTCCACATCTGAGGGGAGGTGGCTTACTCTAGTTAAAAGGGGTGGGAGGGGAAGAGCTGCCTGTAACGAGTTGCAGTATTTGGAGAGTATTAATTTCGTTTTTCACTTTATTTGCCCACATATTTACTGTGAAATCACTCGCTTACTATACATTATTTACAGTGCAAATAATAAAGTGGGTATATAAATCTGTTAGTGCAGTCCATTTGCTGTATTACTCCCAAGCTTGAAAACCCTGCACCTATGCTTATGTATAAATGCTTTAATGCACAACAGGGGAACAACTTAGGCAAAACAAGCGTCAAATGTTTGCAAGCCTGAATGCCAGCTCTATGGCATGCACAAGAACATGGAAAAGTTTAGCTCTGATTTCTCTGGACCTTGTTAGCATGTGGTGTAAAACAGGGGAACAGAATACCCTTATTTTAGTATGGATTTGCTTTAATGCATTCCCAATTATTTTTCTATCTTCAAAGGTTATGTTTTATTCTAATAATTTTACAGCATAGAGCTTAGATTTAAATTCACTTCTAAATGCAATTGAAACTGCATTCAATCTAAACACCTTCACATTAACGCTGAGTAAAGCTAAGTAGAGTTAGAGTAATTTTAGAGCAAACCATCTACACCACAGTGACTCAAAATGTCATTGATACATACGTAGCCATACTTGTTATCCATGACTTCCCTTTCTTGTATCTTACTATATTAAAGGGATAGTAATGTTTCATAATAAAAGTGTCTCTAATTAAACATCATAGTATTTTGACTTTGGAAAGTATTATATCAATACTGTCAGACTTGTATTTCAAGAGTAATTCAATGACAAAGTATACCCCTCCCACCCCTTTTACTGATGTAACACTGCTCAGCCAGATCAGAAGGGAGGTGCCCAGGTAGACTGCAGAGAGGGACAATCTTCAATTAAGATAAGGGGAAAAACCTGAAAAACTTGTCAAGGGGGGCAGGGCTTTCATTATTCTCATAGGAAGAAGACTGTCCCCTGCTGTTATCTGTCTGGTCTATGGACTGGATTCCACATCTGAGAAGAGATGTTTTACACTAGGTAAAAGGGACGGGTGGGAAAAATTTGCTTGTAAATATCTCTCAAACCATACAAGATTTGAGAGATAAGACTTATATCGTTCTTCATGTTTTTTTATAATGCCTACAAAATAAAATAAAGATAAAAGGAAGTATTACTATTAAGAAAAAAAATAGAAAGACAGTGGAAATTGCTTATCAGATTAAGATGTCAACTCAGTCAGACTGCAGTTAAAGATGGCTATATCTATAAATGGGACTTTAGCCCTTTGAATGCTAAAGTGATCTCAAACACATTGTCAAGCAACACTTTGGATACCTTTCTAACTTCCTAGCAGTTAAAAGGCCAATTTAAATCAACAGGCATTTGGGAAATTTGTTTTTGTCCCCTGTACTGAAAAGTACATCAGCAGCATTGTTTCCATATAATGAATTCACCACTATAACTGCATTCAATGAAAAAAGGAAAGCAGAATTTATTTTTGAATGTGTATAATTTAAAAGGATATAAAGAGGGCAATTATAATCAAAATACAACTTGATAATGTTGCTGCTACAGCCAGCTCTAATAGCTCTTAAACAATATGTGTGCAATAGCATAGCAATAGAGATATAATACATTTATCTTTGTTTATACAACAAAAATCATCCAGATGAATTGAAGGAGATATTTAATGGTAATGCAGAGATGAATGAGGACCCATGAGTAAGACCTTGCCTGATAAAATCACCTGTGCTGGTGATCCTATAGTGACCCTATACTTCATTGTAAAAGAAGTCTGGTTATCTCAAAGTAAGTAAAAAATTATTTGAGTTAAAAGTTTATTAAACAGTCTTCCCACATTTTTGTTAGTTTGTATGTGTGTACAGTGTTATACTATTATTATTATTATTAATCTTTATTTATATAGCGCCAACAAATTCCGCAGTGCTTTACAGTAGGGAATAGACATACAGAGGTATTAAATAGTACAATCAAATGTAGAGAACAGAAAGATCAGAGGGTCCTGCTCGTGAGAGCTTACAGTCTAGAGGAAGGTAGGTTTGACACAGAAGGAGTAAGTGCTATTGGGTGTACGTGCCTCCTTCCACATGAACTGCCAGTCAGTGGGTGGGAGTGAGAAGTGCAGGATGAATGCAGTGGTCCAGGCAAGGGGTGATTCTTAGTGATATTGTTTATGGAGGCAGTTGATAGGCTTCCCTGAAGAGGTGAGTTTTCAGGGAGCGTCTGAAGGTCTGAAGGCTGGAGGAGAGTCTGATTGGGCGGGGTAGGGAGTTCCAGAGTTAAGGTGCAGAACGGGAAAAGTCTTGTAGGCAGAGTGGGAGGATGTGATAAGAGCTGTGATAAGAGCTGTGGAGAGCAGAAGGTTGTGTGCAGAGAGAAGATGGCTAGAGGGAGTGTATTTGGAAATGAGAGATAAAATACAGGGGGTTGTGTTAGCGAGGGCTCTATAAGTACCAGAATTTTGAATTTAATTATGTATGCTAATGGGAGCCAGTGTACAGATTGACAGAGGTGTTTGGTGTCAGAGAAGCGATGAGTGAGGTAGATTAGTCTTGCAGCAGAGTTCATTATGGACTGTAGTGAGGTTAGTCGGGTGAGAAGAAGGCCAATTAGAAACTGTTTTACTTAAAGGGGAACAATTAGTTGTATAGTTCCCTTAGTGTTTCCAAGACAGCTAAACCTGCATTGCAAGCCTGCTTTATCAATAAGATAGACCAGGCTTAGGTTCTGAAAAGGGAACCTTGGTGCTGTCCTTGTTCTGACATTTCATGTCACATGGGGCAGTGACCACAACACCCATAAATTGTTAGTGATGGACACCTTTAGGATACAATTCAATCAATGAAAATAACTTCCTTTTAATTCACACTCACAGCATTAAATGAAGAAGGCATGTGAATAAGAAATGGGATAGGTATTTATGACAGATCTTACAACTGGCTTCCAAGCAAGTACTATACAACAATTGCTATTCAGTTGGCCACTGAGCTCATTTCAACAGTGCTGCAGTATTATAATAATTGTATCCTGTTTTTAAAATGCCATGCTTTGATTGGATACTTTTTAAATGAAATGAAGAGTGGAATCATAACCACTCAATAATGGCACATCATTATCATACTATTTAAAAAAATCCAGCTCAAGAACAGCTAATTCGTCAGTGGAAATAGTAAATATGCAAAGGCAAAGCAGTAGACCATTCCCGCTTGCATTAAAAATAATGTGACATTTTTTGGCTGATTTATTTTTTTAATTAAAACACCAGAAGTCTGAGTAATAATAAACCTATTAGCCATGAGATATTATTCAGTTATCATGGACTGCTCTGTTATCTGGCATGAACCAGCATGCATATATCACAAAATACAACACTGTTTTTACTCTGATGACTGTGGCATTAACTAATTTTTTGTTGTTACAGAAATATTGGAACTGTTACATAAGTAAGTAAAAATAATTAAAGTGTAGAGGCTTAACACATTCATGAAAGGTGTTTCCTTTTTTTATTTTGTGTAGCACTGAATAAACTAGCAGCCTTATTTTTTTACTTATTGATCTGTTTTTCTATTCATCTTTTTTGAGTAAAACAGGTCATACTCAATAAACTAAAAAAGATTCAATTCTGGGGAACCAGCTGCACCACAAAGACACTTGAAACTTTCCACAATACGAATTGTTTTAAGTAGGGCTTTTAACTCCTTGAATGCTAGTGATATCAATATTGAATTGTTCCCCCTGCCTGAGTTGCTCTGCTCCAAGATTGAAACTCTTTAGTTTGATGAATATGTCTCCATGTGACTTGTCTCTGCTTCCTTAAAGGGATAGTAATGTTTAAAAAAAAAGCAGCTCTGATTAATCTTTGCAGTATTTGAGCAGTGGAGAGTATTATTTCAATACTGTCAGAGTTGTAGTTCAAGAGTAATTGAATGATAAAGTATCCCCCTCCAGACCATTTTACTGATGTAACACTGCTCACATCAGAGCAGAAAGGGACAATCTTCAGTGAGCATAAGGGAAAACCTGAAAAACCTGTCATGGAGGCAAGGTTTTCCTTATGCTCACAGTAATAAGATTGTCCCTTGCTGTGATCTATCCTGTCAAGAGACCAGATTCCACATCTGAGGGGAGGTGGCTTACACCAGGTAAAAGGGACAGGAGGAGGATACTTTATCATTCAATTACTCTTGAACTACAACTCTGACAGTATTGAAATAACACCCTCCAAGGCCCAAATACTAAGAAGATTAATTGGAGCTGCTTTTTTAGTGAAACATTGCTATTACTTGAAAATTCAAATCTTGCTGACTCTGATGTACTAAGATTAAGATTAGCATTTCTGAGTGAAACCATCTATGCATCAAGAAACAATCACAGATATCAAAATTTTCCATGATTTTAGTGATGCTTAATGAAATTTAAGTTTTTGTGAGGTGCTGGGAAAAAACTGAATTAGTTCTGAAATAATCAATATATAGTTTTCCATATTTAACTACAAAGTTACCTATGGGAATCATACCTAAACAGATGGATAGCTAAAATGCTGAAAATATGTCTGGTCAGCAGGGTATGCAAATTCCCCAAGCCTCTGGCATTGAAAGGGTTTTGTTTTTGGTAAATTAAGTAATGATGACCATCCCACATTAAATCTATCAGAAACTGCAATTTGTAACAGTTATTATACTGCAGCTTACTGTTCTTTATACACATTTATAAATGTATAACTCAGGATGACTTAAACAGATTATGTAGCTTTAGATCAGGAGGTTGTTACATGATCCCATCTGGCATCTGTCATTGTAACAATCAGAAATAAAAACTGTTTTCTAGTTGTTTTCATAAATTACAAATACATCATGCACAATATGCCTTAATATTGCAAAATAGATACACAGAATGTGCTTAGCGTAATGCCCAAACTATGGCTAAAACATGCTTTGTGGAACATTTTGGACATAGTTATTCAATCATTTTAAATAGCTCTGCATACTTGTTCTTTACTACTGATTGGTAATATTCAACAATTTCTATTAGGGATGAGTAACACATAGTAAACAGGATATTTCATAAGACTTCAACCATGTCTTCAGAAAAGGTGTATTGTTTTTACATGCCATTTATTGTTCTAACTAATCAAAAAGCCGGAAACTTGGTAATGTGATTATCATTAACAGTATAGTAGATTTTCTTTTTTATCATATAGTATATGATTTTATGGAGTCACTGATAGCAATTACTCATTATAAAACACTTTAATTCAGAAGAAAACTTTATTTCAAAATCCTCCCTCACAACCCCTCCAGTGATGTTAGTTCCTTCATTCAAAAGTAGCTGTTTCTGGTTTAATAACCAGATATTGCCCACAAAAGTTAGTGTTCAAGTTTTTAGGAAAAATGCTCAGGTGAAGAAAACGTCTGAAAGTTGAGTAGTCTTGTCATGGCTACCCCAGCTAGGTGTAAGCTGATATTACTGAGAGTGCCAAAAGAGTGAAATGAAAATACAATTTTATCATGAATGGAAATTCTTTCATTTACTCTCTAAAATCAGTTATCAGATTCACTTACCTTCAAATGTCAATCAAGACATGTTCCAGTCTAGGGCACTGTTCTGAACAAGATAGGAAAACGTATTTGGCAGGTCTGCTGAATTCCTCTCCTCACCTTTATCCCTCCCATTTCCTCTTCTCTTTCTCCAGCCTTCCCCTTCATTCATTTCACTCATGCTCTATCACTTCTCACTTTATTTAGCCTAAGCCCACCACTCTCCTTATTGCTCTCTATCACCCTCTAGTACTTCCTCTCACTGTTTTGGGTGGGTGCCCTCCCCAGACACCTCTCCTCACAGACTCCATCCTCTCTCCTTCAGCCACTTGGCCTCCTCTTCTCCTCCCCCTCTCTTCTCTGCACTTCAATTCCAGTACATCTTTTTCCCTCTATCCCTCCATAATTAATTCTAGATTGATTCATATAGACCCAGAATTTTCTCCAGGTCCTCTGAACTGATCCATGAAGTAGATCACGGACATTCCACTCATTTTTAACTCCTGTTCTCCTTGGTGAACCTGCTACTAAGAAAAAGAGGAATGGGTTGTATATTTCCCTTCAGCCTTTCTACAGCTGAAACATTATCACTTTTTGCTAGGTGGGACAATCAAAAGAGTATAAAAGTCAGAACCCTTTCCTTCTTTAGACACATATCCACTGTAATGCAGGTATCTAACAGTGGATCCTCTCTTGTTAATATTTGTCACTTATCTTTCTCCATCACTGACAGCCAGTAAGCAATCTTTCTTTTAGTAGACTCCTTCTGTTAACAACTGATTAGTGTTGATTCTATATGTACAGTTTATCACACATATTGTAGTGATATAATGTGCCAGAGAGAATAACAATGATTCAACTGCCATTCAATTGACAATGAGTTGGAGACATTTATAGCATCCATCACTTAAATATATTTACATATACACTAACTGAATATGTGGACCAAAACAGATAAAAATTGTCAAGTGTAGGTGAATTCTAGAACACAGTACTTTTCTGCAAAACACACATGAACAGTATACTATCAGATTTCCATCAATGTAATAGACTATAAATCATACTGCATCCTGGTAGTGATTTTGTTCATCTTTGTGTAAGGTTAATAGGGTCTGAACAGATTCAGATTACTCAAAAGGTAGCACAGACATGGGCTTTGTCACGGGGGGATGGTCAGGAAGAGGTTCTGACCATAGTAAACAGCATAAATAAAGTGGAACCCAGTAAGCAAGAAAACCAGTACACACACAATCAAAGGAGAAACCAATATATATATATATATATATATATATATATATATATATATATATATATGGAAAATAAAATAATAATGCACAACAGGTCACTCAATGAAAGAGAAAATAACAGGGCCTCTGGGCATGGGGAACAGGGCCTCTGGGCATGGGGAACAGCTAGCACAGGAACACAGGAGGGAGGCACAGGAATGCAGCCAGCTCAGGAACACAGGAAAACAGTCAGCTCAAGGAACACAGGGGTGCAGCTGGCTCAAGGAACTCAGGGGTGCAGCCGGCTCAAGGAACTCAGGGTGTATCTAGCTCAAGGAACTCAGGGTCCAGCTAGCTCAAGGAAATCAGGGGTGCAGCTAGCTCAAAGAACACAGGGTGCAGCTAGCCCAAGGAACACAGGGTGCAGCTGGTTTAAGGAACTCAGGGTGCAGTTAGCTCAAGGAACTCAGGATGCAGGCACAAAAGAAAAGAAACTGAGCTGAAACTGATCAGTATAATCTGGCCCAGAAGAAGGGGAGAGACTGAACTAAATAGGGAGGAGGTGATTGCAAGGTAGGACCAGCTGGGAACAGAATCAAATCTCTTTAGTCTGAGTGTAGCAACCTACAGCAGCACCACAGAAAGATAGTGGCATTGTGAGGTACTCCACAAGGCTAAGGAGAGGACCGAATTGTGACAGTCTTAGGTGAATGTAGAGCAAAAGGGGCTCCTCTGTTGACCATAGCTAACATTTATCACATCACTCTCGTTGCATAATATTCTAAGAGCAATAAATTCATGTAAAGGAGTGTTGCTTTGTAAATCATATCTAGACGAATTTTACGCTATTTACAATTTGTGCTTGGAAACATATTTATTATCAATCTCCACTACAGATTTGGCTAAATTTTGCAAAACACTTCTGTCTCAGTTTAAATTATGAATACATAATAGTTTTAATATTGAAAATGAGACCTAACCTAAGTATATGTGGTTCTTAATTTGTTTAACAGAATCACATACCCAGGTAGATGTCCTTCAAAATGCACTCAGTTACAGTATATCGCTACATTTTTTTTTGCATTTCAGTTCTATTGTTGTCAATTGGTATTTAGAATCAATTTATTACCTATAAAGACAATTGACAAATATTGTTGAAGTCATTTTTTTGTGAAGTGGAATGAGTTAAAAGCAGACTTCAAAAAAAGAGATCATTATGTACAGACAACTTCAGAGGTAATTCAAACAATATATGAATAGCTATAACTTCTTCTAACTTCTGTAAGAAGGACGCCTACCTAAGTCATTATATTACGAACCACTTACTCTGTATATCTCCTGTTTATATCTGTGTATACATCACAGTGTTAAATTAATAACATCTCTAGAATACACTAATTTAAAATTATTTTATATTAACTGAAATATGTTCTTGAAGTATGCTGCAGTGCTTTTTTCACTCTCTTTATGAGCATCAGTGCTGTCTAGAGGTAATTCAATTAGTGACCTCTCTTTTGAGATTCCCACCTAAAGTGTAAAATGTCAACTAAGTAGTTTCAAAGTTGTTTTGTTGACAAATGCCTAGTGGGAGCTAGATAGAGGACTCAAGTGTCACAGTATGTTTCCATTAGTTATACTGCTCCTTTGCTGTGATATACTGAATTTTGTACAATAAATTTTGAGTGTGTGCCAAGAGAACAACAAAAACTTCTTGATAGCAATATTAATTTATCAAATCTAACAATACTACTGGCTAATCTGATTCTATAATAAACATCACCCAAACAGTGGATAAATGAATTGTGCGCCTATTAAAGTTTGGTGCTTCATGTACTTCATATACTTCCTTGTCCCAGAGATGGCAAACAGTGTCAGTTGGAAAAATGAGGACAAAACACAGTAGGGGGAACAAATACAGGTGGGGAAGGAAGTGATGTGAAAACAGAAAATTGGGTGTAAAAGGTATAAGGAAGCAACAGTTATAATGTGGCAGAGACAAAATTAAAAGTGTAGAAAAACACAGCCTAACAGACACAATAAGAGAGGAGACAAACAGGAAGTAAGTAAAACACAGGTAAGTGGTGGGGGAAATAAAATGAGAGAATGCCAGGTACATATCTATATCTTTATCTATCTATCTATCTATCTATCTATCTATCTATCTATCTATCTATCTAGCTAGCTAGCTAGCTAGCTAGCTAGCTATCTGTAGAGAGAAAGAAAGAGGGAAGAAAGTGGGAGGCTGAGAGTAAGTTGTCATAAATGTGTGTCTCTTTGCTGCAAACCTCTGGAGTGCAGGCATAATCCACATAGAACCACTGTATCAGACTTATAAACCCTATACAACAGGTCTAAGGGAAATAGATACAATAGCAGAGCATCTAGGGATCTATCTTTATACTCCCATTCTACTCCCCGGTTTGTGCAACATTACTCAAAATGCAGCCCTGGCTTAATCACAAGGTCTGCTCCCTGGAGAGCAGGTTGTTAGAGTACCTTGCGGCGGCTGCTCGAGCTGACCACGGCTTCCTTCAGCGGCTCCAGCCGCAGTTTTATCCGGCGGCTCCAGCAGCAGTTTGACCCGGCGACTCCAGCCTCATGAAAATGGCGGCTTGCTCTGGAGCTGGTTTCTGGTGAGGGTCTGTATGGGCGCACGTCCAAAGGCATGGATGCACGCTCCATTTAAAGGTACAGCACAAATATTTTAACTCCTCCTCTTCCTGGCTCCTAACCTTAAATACTGACTGGACACTATGCTCAGTCTCCCTTTCGTGGTGTCCAGTGCAGTTGGCTTGTATTTTGTGCTTTACCTGGTTCATCTGACTACCCGTTCTGGTGCCAACCTTTGTTTTTTTCTGACTACCCGCTCTGTGTATGACCCCGGCTTGGCTGACATTCCTTCTGGTGTGGACCTGCAGCTCTGGTAGACTAACTCCTCCATGCATGACCCATGGCCTGGCTGACTATCCGTCCTGGTGCTGACCTATGGCTCTGCCCGACTACCCACTCTGTGTATGACCCTGGCTAGTTCTATAACCAATCTGGTGCAGACCTGCGGCTCTGGTTTACGTTTTGCTCCATGTATATTCCGGCTTGTCTGACTACACACTTTGGTGTTACCTGGGGTTGTCCACTGTGCACCCAGCATACCAACTCTCCAGTGGATAACCTTTTGGGTGCCCTTGGTGGCTCAGGCAGACTTCCCCTTGCTTCTGTTCCTATATTGCAGTATTCAGGTGCGGACCTGTAGTGCAGTTAGCCTTCTCAGGAACATTGTCTATACAGGTGCAGACCTGTAGTGCAGTAACCTTACTCAGGAACATTGTCTATACAGGTGCAGACTAGTAGCGCAGTAACCTTACTCATGAACTTTGTCTGTACAGGTGCGGACCTGTAGTGGATCCTCAGGTGAGGACCTGAGGCGGTTTCTCTCCAGCTTGCCTTCTGGGGCTCAGTTCAGTACCACTACAGCAGCAGTATCCTTCCTGAAGGCATCTATATTGTATGGTGTTCTTGCTGTTACCGTTTGTTCTGTACGTTGTGTATCTTAATAAAGATTGTGTTATGTACAGTACTAGTCCAGTTCTCGTTCTTGAGTCCGTGACACAGTTCTAAAAATAGGGCCAATATCTGAAGATATTTGCCTGTTAAACAACAGCCCCAAACCAGCAACATTTTATTCTCTTAATAGAGCACTAGACTACACCTATTGTACAACAGTTGTTTTCTTCTTCTTCTTTATTTTAATAAGAAAAACCTGCAATAAAAAATTTGTTACAACTAGGGGCATGAAGATGAGGCATAAAAGGCATTTCAGTAAGTAGACAACCAGTTTTAGATGGGTTACATGACTTCCTCTTTCTATGCTAGTACAACAACACGAGGAAGAATATCTCTCAACAATGTGGAAGCGAAGTTAAAGAGTCAGTTACAGGTTATACTAGTTGCTATTCCTGAAGAGTAAAGGTGCTGATTGCAAGGCTAGATGTCCAGGATGAGAACACCAGTATACCGCAAGGCAGTAGCCTTCTTAGTGAGAGTCAATATACTGGATCTGGTGTGCAAGTAAGGATAGCTACTGTAGGTAACCTTCTCCAATAGAGAGTGAAGGGTTGACAATAATCTGGCAGAACTCTGTAACAAACACTCACCACCAGAGGGCTCAGGATTGGCAGTGCAATCACAGATTGGAAGACAGTGACCCACACTTGCCATCGGAGTACTCAGGATAGGTGGTATAGACAGAATTAATTACAGGAATTGAAGACAGAGCTGAAGCTGAGCTGGTGCCAGTCAGAAGTGGAAAGCATTTGCAAGACTTGGGCACGGAGGAGGTGGTGGGAGAGAAGGATGAATTGCCAAACGCCAGGAAGTAGAGCTGAATTGACCATATCGATCAAGAGGAAGTTTCATAATTTTTTTTTTATATTTCTGCTTCTTCAGAGACTCTGGTACATTTGAAGTCATTGAACTATATTCAGTAACTAATACTGTCCTTTAGAGAAAAATGGTACCTCATTGATATGAAATGACGTACCATTAATGTTGCTATTAGCACAAAACTACACCATACATATGAATTTAAGCAGAATGTGTTTGTATTTTTTCAATGTAGTCCCATTATGGCAGGGGGAACAAGAATATGGCAATTTTGGGGCCTTTGATACTCTGCAATAAATATGCTATCAGTACAAGCCAGGGGATCGTGTGATCCCCAGTATCACTGTGCTCGGTAGTATCTTTATTTGAAAGAAGGGGCTTCCCATTTTCAAAGAAGGGTGAATCTCTTTATAAGTTGTGGCAGGATATCAATACTATCTTTATCGCCTTTCTTACTGCCATTCCCTTTAAATATGTCTTAAATCTAATGGTGAAAGATCAGTTTTCAGTTCAGGATTAGGGATGGGCAAAAATTTCCTCCTCAAACTGAAATCGGTGAAAAATGGCACTTTCCGCTTGGTGAAAATTTCCTGCAAAAAGTGCTGTTTTTCTGCTTTTTTCGCCTAGCTCATTCCATTGAAATCAATGGGAACATAGAAGTTATACACAACGCATAGCAAATATTATTTCCCAAAGGCATAGTGTAAAGGGGGCATGAGGATACCTGTGTTGGTGGGATGTGGGGAAACAATCAATCAGTTGAACAGGAGATGATTTTGGGGGGGTTGTTTACTGGGATTGGGGGCAGTTAATAAAAAATAAATCCTAAATAAAATAAAATAAAATAGAAACCATAAGACATAGTATAAAGGGGTCTGAGGAGGGTGGCTGTTGTTGGTGAATGAATGAATCATTTGAACAGGGAATTTGTTTTGGGGGGTTTCTTGACTGCTATTGGGGGGACAGTTTATATAAAAAAAGAAATTTGTATTTAAAGTGATAGAGACAGGAACCCCCTGACATAAGCTGCCACTGGGGTGGACTGATACTTGACTTGGTATTTTGTAGAGGATGATTTGTTGTTAGAGGCCTTTGTAGGACTTAGACTTATTAGAGGCCCAAGCCCTGAAACATTGATTTGTAGGTCTTAAGCTTCTTTGGCACAAGCCCTAAGGAAACATTGATTTGTAGGACTTAGGCATCTTAGAAACAACCCCCCAAAAATTGTTTATTTTTTTGTAGGACTAGTTTTTTTTATTATTATTATTTATTTATTTTTATGTTTTTCAAAACACAAGCCCTGAGAAAAGATTAAAAATGTCCTACTAGCCTAATGCCAGCAGGTCATGTTGGACAGGGGCCACTGTCAAATGTCCTCCTGAGTTGCAACTGCTGTTCGTACTGCTGCTGCTGAGTTGTTTAAGCAGCAGGATGATTAGGCAGCTGAAAGGGAATGGGATCAACGATAGCAGTAACATGGAAGATGGATGATGAAGGTTCCACTTGCCACGACTATCTATAGTGAAGGAGGGAAGAAAGAGAACTTTGGCAAGTGACTATAAACTGCAGGGAATAATGAACATTGTGAAGAGGCAGTCAGGATTCTGAATCAGCAGGAGAACAGTCAAGTCCAGATCTGGGAAGAATTGAAACAAATGGCAGCAAGCTAGGACAAACACAGGAAGCATTGTGTTTTCTCCAGTTGTTAACAAACCAATAAATGTGAGAAGCTCTGGGCAAGAACATGAGGTCCAAACAAGGGCTATGGGATTAGCTGGCATTTACCATGCAGAGGGTACTTGCCCATTATTTTGGAACTGGACTGCCCTCTTGTGTGGGATTAGTCTAATATGTATGTGGGAATTTTTCCTCTGTAATGGTGCTAGAGAGCTAAAATGTGAAGCTCTTGAGTGGTGACTACCGTAGAACAGACAATATTGCTTTTGTTCTTGCTCAGAGCTTCTCACATCTGTTGTCTTGTAGTGATGAGCGAGCACCCCAATGCTCGGATGTTCGGGTGCTCTGACCGAGCACCCCCTGAGGCTCGAGTGCTCGGCCGAACACCCGAGCCCCATTGAAGTCAATGGGAGGACTCGAGCATTACACCAGGCACCCCCTGCTCTGATGAGGGGAGGGTGCCTGGTCCATAGGAAAAGGGCAGAAAAAGATGGAAACACTACAGAAATGGTTCAGGGACAGCATAGGGAGGATGTCTGGATGCACCTTGGACTCCAACATCGCTGCTGGGAACGATCTTTCGCCCGTAGTACGCCATTTTTACAGACTGACCGTAAAACACACAAAAAGGAAAATAAAAACGACTTTAGGCGAAAAATTGTTACCAAACAGTATTTGCTGTATATTTACTTGTATATCATCTGCAAATTCTCCCAAAAATTTCATCGATTTTCTGAAGTGAGGCCATGATTAAGAGGGAAACGTGCGCAGAGGCAAATTATCCCAAAAATTTCCTTGATTTTCAGAACTGAGGCCATGATTAAGAGGGAAACGTGCGCAGAGGCAAATTCTCCCAAAAATTTCCTTGATTTTCAGAACTGAGGCCATGATTAAGAGGGAAACGTGCGCTGAGCTGACCATCTAAAACATTATGGGTGAGGGTCTGCTGCAGAGCTGACCATCCTAAACATTATATGCGAAGGCCCGCTAGTGAGCTGACGCTATAAAACATTATATGAGAGGGCCCGCTAGAGAGCTGACCCAATAAAACATTATATGAGAAGGCCCGCTGGTGAGCTGACCTATATAAAAATTGGCAAACAGGGCCCGCTGGTGAGCTGGCCCTATATAAAAATTATATCACAGGGCCCGCTGGTGAGCTGGCCCTATATAAAAATTATATCCCAGGGCACGCTGGTGAGCTGGCCCTATATAAAAATTATATCCCAGGGCATATGGAAGAGGAGGAGGAGGATGAGAACATTAAGAGTCAACCATATACCCGTTTTTGGGGTGGAAGGGGTGAATGGGAATACAGAGTATTCACATCATTGTAAATAACATATATAAAGTGAGTTTATGTTCCCCCGGGGCTTTCCTCCAGTGGAGTGGAGAAGTCAGGGGAAATCCAGGCCTTGTTCATTTTTATAAGTGTCAACCTATCAGCATTGTCGGTGGAAAGGCGGATACGCTTATCTGTTATGATGCCACCAGCAGCACTAAATACCCGCTCAGACAGAACGCTGGCGGCAGGGCAGGCCAGCACCTCCAAGGCGTAGAGTGCCAGTTCATACCACGTGTCCAGCTTGGACACCCAGTAGTTGTAAGGCACAGAGGGATCATTGAGGACGCTGACACGGTCTGCTACGTACTCCTTCACCATCTTCCAAAACTTTTCCCTCCTTGTGACACTAGGCTGCGCATCAGGGTGAGGGTGCTGGCGGGGTGTCATGAAGGTGTCCCACGCCTTGGAGAGTGTTGCCCTGCCTTTCTCGGAACTGCTGTGTGCTCCCCTTTTCTCCCCTTCTCGGTTGGCCAAGGTAGCACGTACTCTGCCGCCAGCGTTGTCAGATGGAAAATTTTGGAGCAATTTTTCAACAAGAACCTTCTGGTATTGCACCATTTTGCTTGTCCTCTCCACCGGAGGAATGAGAGATGAGAAATTCTCTTTGTAGCGGGGGTCCAGAAGGGTGAACACCCAGTAATCCGTGTTGTCTAAAATGCGTACAACGCGTGGGTCACGGGAAAGGCAGCCTAACATAAAGTCAGCCATGTGTGCCAGAGTACCAACAGTCAAGATTTCGCTGTCCTCACCAGGAGGCTGACTCTCAATATCCTCATCCTCTTCCTCCTCTTCTGCCCACCCACGCTGAAGAGATGGAACTAAAGTTCCATGGCTACCCTCTGTAGCGGAGGCAACCGTGTCTTCCTCCTCCTCCTCCTCCTCCTCCTCCTCCGCCTCCTCCAATTGTCGCTGAGAAGACGAAGTGAGGGTGCTCTGGCTATCACCTTGTGTAAGCTCTTCCTCCCCCATTTCCACCTCTTCCACATGCAAAGCGTCGGTTTTAATTGTGAGCAGCGAGCGTTTCAGTAGACACAGAAGTGGGATGGTTACACTGATAATAGCGTTATCGCCGCTCACCATCTGTGTCGATTCCTCAAAATTGCGTAAAACCTCGCAGAGGTCTGACATCCATTCCCACTCCTCACTTCTGATTACAGGAAGTTGAACGGAGAGGCGACGACCGTGTAACAGCTGGTACTCCACTACTGCCCTCTGCTGCTCACAAAGCCGGGCCAACATGTGGAAGGTGGAGTTCCAGCGCGTGCTCACGTCACACAGCAGCCGGTGAGCTGGCAATTGTAAGCGCTGCTGCAGCTTCAACAGGCCGGCCGAAGCTGTAGATGACTTACGGAAATGTGCACACACGCGGCGCACCTTGGTCAAGAGATCATGCACATTGGGGTAGGTTTTTAGAAATCGCTGCACCACTAAATTAAATACATGCGCTAGGCATGGTACGTGTGTGAGCTTGCCGAGCTCCAAAGCCGCCACCAAGTTACGCCCATTATCACACACAACCATGCCTGCTTGCAGGTTGAGTGGCGAGAGCCACTGCTCGGTCTGGTGACTAATCCCCTGCAACAGCTCTGAGGCCGTGTGCTGTTTGTCCCCAAGGCAGATCAGCTTCAGCACGGCCTGTTGACGCTTCCCCACTGCAGTGCTACACTGCTTCCAGCTACTGGCTGATGGGGGAGTGGCGGTGTGTGTAGAGAATTCGGAGGTGGAAACGGAGGAGGAGGAGCCAATAACGTAGGTGCTGGTGGAAACCCTGATGGAGGTAGGGCCCGCAATCCTCGGCGTGGGTAGCACCCGTGCCATCCCAGGGTCCGAGTCGCTCCCAGCCTCCACGACATTCACCCAGTGTGCCGTCAGGGAAATGTAGCGTCCCTGGCCACAAGCACTTGTCCATGTGTCAGTCGTTAAGTGGACCTTCCCAGTAACTGCGTTGGTCAGGGCACGGGTGATGTTACGGGACACATGGTGGTGTAATGCGGGGATGGCACACCGGGAAAAGTAGTGGCGGCTGGGGACCGCGTACCGAGGGACAGCTGCTGCCATCAGGCTGCGGAAGGACTCAGTGTCCACAAGCCTAAATGGCAGCATTTCGATGGCCAGTAATTTTGAAAGGTGTGAGGTTAGTGCTATGGCCTGTGGGTGGGTGGCTGGGTATTTTCTCTTGCGCTCAAATGCCTGGGGTAACGACATTTGGACGCTGTGCTGGGACAGGGAAGTGGATGTGGTCGCTGATGGTGCTTCAGATGCTACAGGTGCAGGGCGGGAGGTATGCGGGCCTGCGCCTTCGACAGGCGATTGGCCGGCACCGAAAACAGGGGAAGAGGAGGCAGTGGTGTGGCCTGCAGACACAGATGGGCGATCCAGGCGTTCCTCCCACTTACTACGGTGCTTGGATGCCATGTGTCGGATCATGCTGGTGGTGGTGAGGTTTCTAGTGTTCATGCCTCGGCTCATTCTGGTGTGGCACAGGTTGCAAACTACAAATCTTTTGTCGTCCGCACTTTCCTTAAAAAAACGCCATACCGCGGAACACCTACCCCTTGGCAAGGTAGATTTACGCAAGGGGGTGCTCCGTGGAACATTTGCGGGCCGGTTTGGTGCGGTCCGCCTTCTTTCTGTAGCCACACCACTGCCTCTTCCAGCCTGTTGCGGTGCTGCAGATGGCTCACCCTCAGGACTGCTGTCATCGCTCGGCTCTACACCTTCCCAGGTGGGGTCAGTCACCTCATCGTCCACCAAGTCCTCCTCCACTTCCTCACTCTGATCATCCTCCTCAAGTCTTGATCCCACCACATACTCGGTCATTGACAACTGTATAACATTCTCCTCAACAAGGTCTTGAGAAGGAAATAGTGGTTGATTTAATGGCAACTGTGTCTCATCATCATCATCATCATCCACTACTTCCTTTGACCTTAAATGCCGTTCACATCTGTCATCTTCTTGTGATTGGGTAGCCTCTAGAGGTTGTGAATCAGGGCACAAGATGTCATGTTCCTCTGCAAGCGTGCTTGGAGAGAGGGTCAAATGAAGGATTGGTGATGAGACGAGCTCATCACTATATCCCAGTGTGGGATCACTTCTTTGACCAGACCGTGTATGGTGGGAGGAAGGATGATCAGAGTGAGGATTATGTTGACCAGACTCTTGGCTACTGAGAGTGGACTTGGTGGAAGACAGGGTGGTGCTTAACCGACTGGAAGCAGTATCAGCTGTCATCCAACCGACCACCTGTTCGCACTGGTCGGACCTCGAGAGTGATGTCCTGCGACGCCCTGTGAAATCAGACATGAAGCTAGGTATGGTGGATGTCTTTCTTTCTTGTGCTCTGGCACCAGGCACAGTTTCTCCGCGTCCTGACCCGCGCCCTGAACTTTCAGGATCACGTCCACTTCCCCGTCCCTTTTTACCCGCCTTCTTCATCTTACACGATATATATGACTTTAATATATATGAGTTTGAAAACTTAACAGTATTTCTTACTATTCTGCAACTCTGCAGAGTACACAGAATAGGCTGCTAAACGGCGGTGAAACACACTGAATGGAATATGTGACTTTAATATTTGAGTTTGAAAACTTAACAGTATTTCTTACTATTCTGCAACTGTTCAGAGTACACAGAATAGGCTGCTAAACGGCGGTGATACACACTGAATGGAATATGTGACTTTAATATTTGAGTTTGAAAAATTAACAGTATTTCTTACTATTCTGCAACTCTGCAGAGTACACAGAATAGGCTGTTAAACGGCGGTGAAAGACACTGAATGGAATATGTGACTTTAATATTTGAGTTTGAAAACTTAACAGTATTTCTTATAATTCTGGAACTGTACAGAGTACACAGAATAGGCTGTTAAACGGCGGTGAAAGACACTGAATGGAATATGTGACTTTAATATTTGAGTTTGAAAACTTAACAGTATTTCTTATAATTCTGGAACTGTACAGAGTACACAGAATAGGCTGTTAAACGGCGGTGAAAGACACTGAATGGAATATGTGACTTTAATATTTGAGTTTGAAAAATTAACAGTATTTCTTACTATTCTGCAACTCTGCAGAGTACACAGAATAGGCTGTTAAACGGCGGTGAAAGACACTGAATGGAATATGTGACTTTAATATTTGAGTTTGAAAACTTAACAGTATTTCTTATAATTCTGGAACTGTACAGAGTACACAGAATAGGCTGTTAAACGGCGGTGAAAGACACTGAATGGAATATGTGACTTTAATATTTGAGTTTGAAAAATTAACAGTATTTCTTATAATTCTGGAACTGTACAGAGTACACAGAATAGGCTGTTAAACGGCGGTGAAAGACACTGAATGGAATATGTGACTTTAATATTTGAGTTTGAAAAATTAACAGTATTTCTTACTATTCTGCAACTCTGCAGAGTACACAGAATAGGCTGTTAAACGGCGTTGAAACACACTGAATGGAATATGTGACTTTAATATTTGAGTTTGAAAACTTAACAGTATTTCTTATAATTCTGGAACTGTACAGAGTACACAGAATAGGCTGTTAAACGGCGGTGAAAGACACTGAATGGAATATGTGACTTTAATATTTGAGTTTGAAAAATTAACAGTATTTCTTACTATTCTGCAACTCTGCAGAGTACACAGAATAGGCTGTTAAACGGCGTTGAAACACACTGAATGGAATATGTGACTTTAATATTTGAGTTTGAAAACTTAACAGTATTTCTTCCTATTCTGCAACTCTGCACAGTACACAGAATGTGCTGCTAAACTGCGGCGAAGCACACTGAATGGAATATGTGACTTTGATATTTGAGTTTGAAGACTTAACAGTATTTCTTCCTATTCTGCAACTCTGCACAGTACACAGAATGTGCTGCTACACTGCGGCGAAGCACACTGAATGGAATATGTGACTTTGATATTTGAGTTTGAAGACTTAACAGTATTTCTTCCTATTCTGCAACTCTGCACAGTACACAGAATGTGCTGCTACACTGCGGCGAAGCACACTGAATGGAATATGTGACTTTGATATTTTAGTTTGAAGACTTAACAGTATTTCTTCCTATTCTGCAACTCTGCACAGTACACAGAATGTGCTGCTAAACTGCGGCGAAGCACACTGAATGGAATATGTGACTTTGATATTTTAGTTTGAAGACTTAACAGTATTTCTTCCTATTCTGCAACTCTGCACAGTACTCAGAATGTGCTGCTAAACTGCGGCGACGCACACTGAATGGAATACGTGACTTTGATATTTTAGTTTGAAGACTTAACAGAATGTGCTCTAATCTGCAACTTTGCACACTAAACAGAATGTGCTCTAATCTGCAACTTTGCACACTAAACAGAATGTGCTCTAATCTGCAACTTTGCACACTAAACAGAATGTGCTCTAATCTGCAACTGTGCACACTAAACAGAATGTGCTCTAATCTGCAACTTTGCACACTAAACAGAATATATATATTTTTTTTTTTTTTTTTTTGTTTTTTTCCCCCCACACCAAATAACCTGCTGCCCCCACACACAGTAGTCCTAAAAAGGACTTTTGGTTCTTTTTTTTTCACAATTTTTGTTTTTTTCCTCCCTACACTGCCTTTCCCTTCCTATCCTCAGCTCTCCCTGGCTCAGACTGAGCCGAACTCGCTGGTCAGGTGCTATACAGCACCTGACCACGGGTTCTGGCCAGCCAATCAGTGTAATGCCAGCAGCCAACATGGCTGCTGGCATTACACCGATGTCAGAGCCTCCCTGCACGTTTATTGGCTGCGCAGCAGCCGCAAAACGTGCGGGGAGGAGACCCGAACATGGCGGGCGAGCACATGCGGTACTCGTACGAGTACCGCCATGTGCCGAGCAGAGCGATGCTCGAGCCGATCCGAGCATCGGCCGAGCATGCTCGCTCAACACTATTGTCTTGTTAACAACTGGAGAAAACACAATACTTCCTGTGTTTGACCTGGCTTGCTGCCATTTGTTCCAATTTCTTCTTCCCAGATCTGGACTTCACTGTTCTCCTGCCTGTTGATTCAGAATCCTGACTGCCTCTTCACAATATTCATTATTCCCTGCAGTTTATAGTCACTTGCCAAAGTTCTCTTTCTTCCCTCCTTCCTGTGTGGATCACCTCTTCATCCTATCACCCTCTAAATCCTGAGGCTGTCCACTGTTAGCATCATTGCTTCCAGGACTTGCAGTTCGCTGCTCCACTCTTTTACCCCCTGTCTTCTGCAGCTTATCACCACTCGTGTCTCTGCTGGTCAGTCTTCTGTTACTGCAAACCCTTCTCTTCTATCTCCCTCTTCACCCTCTGATGTTCAGTATCTTGTTACTGCAGTCCTGCTTCTTTCTTTCCTTCTTCACCCTCTGGTAGTTAGTATCTTAATTGCACGCCTCACACCACCCCTTCAGTTTCTAGGTTCACTTGGCTCTCCAGTGCTAGCCATCCAGTTCAGGCTCTGACTCAGCTGGGGTGTGGTATTCATCCTTTCAGCTTACATATTTAAGTACAGTTTTAGCTGAAGTGTGATTGATTTCCCAGTGGCTCCACTGCCCAGCATATTAAGAAACAACATACTAAATATAATTTATAGCATAGCAGTAACGAAAGATGAGGTCTGTACTCTTTGAATCTGAATGTCAAATGAGTGTGACTGATCCAACTTGAAAAACACTGTCCTCAGATCTAGTGCACCAAAATGCTTACCCTTAATCTTGACCAAACGTTAAGTTAGTATTGTGAGCCCTAACAAAATAATTTGCAAGTCTCCCTGTTATAAGCTTATAGAATTGGATTGTGGCTCTACAACAGTTTCTTCACACAATTGCCTTTATTTCATGTACTGGCTTTTTTATCCAATGTATTAAGTTGCAGGGCTTTAAACCACCAGCTTATAAATAATTACCAATCTGTCAGATCATGTTCAAATAATCCTTCACGAGAGTTCAAGGTCATTGAGTAGTCAGCTTCATTTTCTAACAAATTATATTGGTGTCACTTTGTAACCCCAATTTATCAGCTATATAAGGGGTCATTGAAACTAGGCCATGTAAAGAACAGATAATAGAGGAATCACATTTTAAGCACTTTATGTACATATTAGAACCTAGAATTTGAGGGCAGATAAGAACCATTTGTCCTCTCCAATCTGCCCAATTCTCAATCTATTAAAACAATTTAGACTTATTTAATCCCCAGAATAACCTTACCTGTCGCAAGAATACTTAGATTCCTTTACAGTTTTTGGCTTTACTGATTATGCTCGGGCTATACTATGCATCTATCACCTTTTCTGTAGAGTACTTTGTCTTGTGTTTTCTCTTACTTTTCCATCCTCCAGTTTTTAGCCAATTTTAGGTTCTCCCAAAAACTTGATAATATCTGTTAATTTAGAGCAATCATCATATAACAACTTTGGAGATTATTAAAGCCACTGTTTATTAACAAAATACACACACCTTCCACCCATGTTTTTTTTTTTTGTAAATTGTTTTTATTGGAGGTACATGAGCACATGTATAGTACAATAATAACAAGTAAAGTACAAGGTAATATGCATTACAACAAATAAATAAACGTGTTACAATATTGGCACAGTGTATGAGCACAGTACAGAATCCAGAGTAACACAATATTACAATACATGTGCAAGCCCACCCCCCTCCACCTACTTTTTCCATT
The DNA here is from genome assembly GCA_037306005.1 of Rhinophrynus dorsalis. Lineage (NCBI taxonomy): Eukaryota > Metazoa > Chordata > Amphibia > Anura > Rhinophrynidae > Rhinophrynus > Rhinophrynus dorsalis. Next base: position 135,921,637 of record CM074724.1, read on the forward strand.
TTCAGAACAAAAATTCCTGTAGAACCCCCAATCCCCAACCCCATAGCCATGCGGACAAGCAGACCCCCCCTCCCCCGGCCAGGAACCAACCCCCCATAAAGATGCTGCTGGTATATGTCTATTTGTGGATAAATACAAGAAGACCATTCACTACAAATGAAATAGACCCAAAGGGTATAATCATCAGTCACTTCTATATCTATTGTAAAGTAATGGCTACGCCCGTACAGCATGGATCTACTTTAGTGCCTCAAATGTAAGATACGTTCAATAGAAGAACTCCAACAACCCCTATCATGATCTATTATACTCATCCCAGGAGAAACCTGGTCGCTCAGCGTCCCCATATCAATCTGAATTTATTCTGGTTACCCCTGTGCAAATATACACCCTGATAATGTTGAAGATTGGAATTAACCAAGTTAATCCAATGTAACTTGGTGGGTGGGCCCATAGCCATCCACTCCAATGCCAACACCTTTCACGCCAAGACCAACAGTTCCCTTAGATGTGCATGTTCACCAGCTACATGTAGTTGATCAGGTAAGACAGAGAGCAAATATGTCTTAGGTAACCTTCCACCCATGTTTAGTAATTGGAGATATACAAACATACACACAAACACATAAACAAACATATCTCCCTCTTACATTATCAATGCTGAGTAAATGGAGGGGGGGATTCTTTCTCTGGGACGTTATATTAGTAAAACACAAACAGACACACACACACACACACACACATAAACACATTCTTGCTGTGCTCATTTTTGGTACAGTATTATACTATTAAAATTCACATACTGACATATACACAAACACACAAACTGATAGACACATACTCACATACAGATACATTCATACTGACATGCACGCACACAGTATAAAACATATCCCTGTTTTATTTATTAACAGACTTGCAAATATATAACAATGTGCACATTGTTTTCCCTTTTCTATGATTTATAAGAAATAGGACATACTGTATGAACTTTAAACTGTGAACCACTTTTGTTTTTCCTCTATATATTTGTTTTATGAGTCATGAAATGATTCCATGTGGCCCTGAATAGTTTTATGTTCTATCCTTTTTATTAGTCTAACATATTCTGTATGTTCTTCACTACTGCAGAATGCATAAATATTGTAATGTGTGGCAGATTCTTAATAATTATTTAGATGCATGAGGCTGAGACTTTGATGTTTTTGATCTCTGTGTTGCCAAAATGATAATAATATCCTGTGTGCTTAATTTCTAATGTTAAGTTAGGAAATTATCTGCAATGCAGTAGAACTGGATAACTAAGATGTGTAGTGCATTTGAGCTTCAAAAGCAGTTTGATGAATCTTTCTCTGTAGTTCACACCAGAAAACTTTTCTTATGGGAACAGTTATGCTGTTATGTAGTTCCAAGTCTTTTCACATTTAAAGACAGCTTGTGGTCAGCAGTATATCCTTATAGAGCAGTGATTCTCAACTCCTGTCCTCAGGATTTGATGATTTCCTTTTTAGAGCACATGTGATTTAATCAATGTGAATGAGCCTCTGATCACCACACCTGTGCTCTAGCAGAGAAATCCCTAAGTCCTGGCCTGTTAGTGGGTCCTGAGGACAGGAGTTGAGAACTGCTGTTATAGAGGTAGTGGCAAATAGAAAGTAGGGGAGAAAAGAAAATAACAAAAGAGAAAAAAATTGCAACATTGACCAGGTTGTGTGACAAACCTCTTATGAAACCAGAGTCTCATAATTGCAGTTATAGGTGTAACATATAATATCATAAATGGACCTCACAATAGCAAACCTCTGTTATTAGTATGAACTTAACACTAAGGGTATAATATATAAGGATGAAGAGGCCAAATTATATAACAAACTGTGCCATAGGACTGAAATGAAAATTCAACATATTTCTATTGTGAAGCAATACATTGCAGACCTCTCTAGCATTCAAGGGGTTAACCCACTTTAAAGGGTTAATTGAGTTTATTTGCTCCACCATGCATCTGTGATAGTCTCTGGGTCTTATTCAGAAAGCACAGAGGTATAGTCCTGGGTGAAGCCAATTGCACTTCAGAGAACTAGAAAAAAAAATACCATTTTATTTTTTTTTTTAGTTGAATAGGGATTTTAACCTCTTGAATGATAGAGAGTTCTTAAATTAATTGATTCGCAAAGCAATGGGGCTTAAAAACCCCATTTAAATTAGTGGAGATTTTTATTGTTTCCCTATGGTGCTCTTGATTTGCTATATAATTGTGTCTCTTTAGGTATCAGACTTGTACATTAAAGGGATAGTAATGTTTTACAAAAACAGCAGCTCCATTTAATCATTATAGTATTTGAACCATAGTGAGTGTAAGGTGACCACATATCCCTTTAAATCAGGGACACTTATAAAATACACACAATGCAGGACAGCACAGGAATCAAAGCAACCCTGCAATGTGTGTATTTTATAAGTGTCCTTGATTTAAAGGGATATGTGGTCACCTTAAATGAGTGTTATTACAATACTGCCAGAGTTGTAGTTCAAATGATAAAGTGTCCACCTCCTGCCCCTTTTACCTAGTGTAAGCCACCTCCCCTCAGATGTGGAATCTGGTCTTGAGACCAGACAGCTCACAGCAAGGAACAATCTTCTTACTGTGAGCATAAGGAAAACCCTGCCCCCCTTGACAGGTTTTTCAGATTTTTCCCTTATGCTAATTGAAGATTATCCCTCTCTGCGATCCACCTGGACACCACCCTCCTGCTCTGAGGTGAGACGTGTTACATCAGTAAAAGGGGTGGGAGAGGGATACGTTATCATTCAATTACTGTTGAACTACAACTCTGACAGTATTGAAATAACACTGTGAAACATTACTATCCCTTTAAGGACCTTATTCATCAAGCTAAAGAGGTGCAATTATGGAGCAAACCAACCACACATTAGGGCTAAGATGAGCAGTTCACAAATTTCAATTATTTTAAGTAGGATTTTAACCCCTTAATCTCCAGTGTATTGTGAAGCAAAGTTGTGGAAACCTCTTTAGCATTCATGGGAATACAAATCCCAATTTAAATCAATTGGAATCAACATTTAGCCACAGTAATAGTAACAGCCCCTCAGGAACCCCTCAGTCCATGAAGTTGACATTATAGAGATATTTCACTCACGATCCTTTCCCCTAAGGTGAAGTTTCCTTTGCTCTAGAATTGTAACTTTTGAGGATGTAGTGCAACACAGCAGACAAATATTGAGCAGGACAACAGAACACAATCAAATAGGAGAACTTAGCAGAACTTGATAAGGTGACAAAGAGAAGAGGTAATTCAATTCCCTCTAAATGCACAATTATTCTTTGGACCATAGCATGCTCTAAAATAAAATGTTTTTTTATGTCACAGAAAGCATAAGCTAGACATCAAAAATTAATTTTGAATTCTGTAATCCAAAGAATAAAAGTAAAGTCTTATTATAAGTTCTTGAAAATTGCTAATTGTGAAAATATGAAAAATGCTGCTAATAATTTTGAGAACACTATAAATTCAGATTCTCATCGAAAGTAATAACAATAGCAGCTAAGATAATGCTATTTTCATTATTCAGAATTATAAAATTAAAGTTTGATATCTAATAAAATAGCTGCAAGGATACAGTATATCACACATAATTCTATTTTGTAAAAATCCCTAATGCCCAGTTGTTATATTCCATTGGATTTGACTGAAATATTTGCCAGGTGTACACCTGCATTGTAATGATTAATCTCCATTGCAAAATATATCTGGTTACACATATACAAAGCTGCACCGATTCAGTGAACTCTTATAGGACAAGTGATACCTCTTATAGGACGAGTGATACCTCCTAATAATACCCCTATGGCCAGAAAATTATAATGGCCCTGTGAAATGTGCCATGGTGCCTTTGTTCAAAAGATATTATCTTCAATCATTCCTTAATGCCATGACCATGGAGGCAGACATGACAGTTGTTATCAGGACTACAGGACACAAACTCCATCCTTAAAGGAGCAATGTAGTGTGCAATGCTATATTTCACATTCATTGTGTTATGCTGGATGCGCAGTGGACAGAGCTCCAGGTCAACACCAGAGTGGGTAGTCAGACAAGCCAGGTCATATTTGGAGCGGGTAGTCAGCCAGAGCCACAGGTTTGCACCAGAAAGGATGTCTAAGCCAAATCGGAATGGAAGGAGAATGGTCAGACAGAGCCACAGGTCAACATCAGAATGGATGGACAGACAAGATGGGTCATACACATCAAGGATACCAAATATTGAAATGGTTATTTTTCATTGCATTGTATTACTCTGCATTTTTTTTTCCTTTTCTATAATGTTTATTTTTTATGTGCCTTCTGTATTTTACTATATCTTACAATAAAGCTTTTTTGAAAATCAAAAAAAACAAAAAAAGAATACCAAATAAATGAACTGCTCAGAACAACAACATAAGGGTAACTGAGTTAGGACTCAGTCTGCTCTTTAAATCCCTCCTCAGGAAGTAAGTAGGAGGAGCAGCTCAGTGGAAGGAAGTAGGTAGGAGGAAACTACAGACCTCAAACACATAAAACAGAGGCCTGCAGCATGCTGAAGCCTCGCACCTGCAGATGACACATCTAGCATTGATGCATCCAATCGTTTGTTGAAATAACGCCAGGGTGTCATTGTGAGCATTGCCAGAAACAGCGGTGCTACAAGGTACTGTGACAACTCATCTGTTATAATTTGCAGGTAACAATAAAAAAGACTGTGGTATTTTTAAGCGGAATATGCATAAATGCATTATGATGTAACAAAAAGAATACAAAATAAAATAGAAAAACTGTAGTTGCTGTATATGAATCTTACAATATATAGCAGCAAAAGCTATGAAAATAATGAATTTTAAGCAAATATATTGTCTTTGCATTTTATACATGCATTTTATACATAATTGTTACTCTCCACCCCCCTCCACAAAAAAGGGTAAAATATTAGCAACAAGCAGCAGACTGGTTTTGTTTGACCAGACTGCAGCTATGTGTTTATTAGATTCTTTAAGCATAATAATTGTAGCAGTGTTATTATGTGTGATTTTAAATAAAACAATGTGGGATGGGATATAATGACATTTTTAAAATAATTATTTTTTTAAACAATTACTCACTTTGAGACTCTTGCAATGCATCACTTTATTCAATTTAATTAATTAAAAGAAATGCATGTAGTGTGAGGTTTAATGAATACGCTCATTAAGTTTATAGAAAAGCTCATTTGCAATTTAGCAGAGAACACATGGGCACTCTGTGAAGTAGAGTACAAATGAGTGCATACAATTAATATGTCTACAAAAACAATTGCTTGAAATTGCAATGAGTGCAGACATTCCATATCCATTGTTGCATGCATATATCTATAAATCCCCTGCCAGTGCCTAACATAGCCTGATGAATATTTAAAAATAATAGTAAGGTCCTGGGTGTAAAAAAATGAATGTTTCTCGCAAGATGCAGCTTACTGTTTCAAAGCAACTCTTATTAGCATTCTGTTTTTGCTTGGTTTTCACAAAATTATTCCCTGCCATAGGATTTTTTTGTAAATCCACTGGTGAGCCTTGTCTCCTAGGAACAATTAATTTATATTCTGGATTTCTATGACCAGCAAAACAGAGCCTTTTCCTAATAGTAAAGTTACAGTTACAGTGGGTATGAGATACTAGTGAATACCAAACAATAGGCTTTCTACAATCCCAGTTCATTTTAATCAGCTATACTGTATGTGACAATAATACTGAATAAAATAATAGCTTAATGTATATTTACCAATGTAATGGAAATAGTATTTAATAATTTGTTGCATAGAGACTTTCAACTGATGTTTTCCATTTTGCCATGTATGTATGTGTGAAAGTTAGAAGGTTTTCAAAGCTTCACATGTCAGTCTGATATTTATTTTAATGCTATTGAATACATTAGACGCCTTTAAAAAGGGCCTGGATACTTATTTAAAAGAACATAACATAGAGGGCTATGTACGTTAGTATTAGGATTAATATTTTACTTAGGGCTTGTTGATCCAGGGAGAAATCTGATTGCCATTTGGAATCAGGAGGGAATTCTCTCCCCCCCCCCCATTCAGGGCAGAATTTGAAATTGCTGTATTGTGTTTTTTTGCCTTCTTTTGGATCAACGATGGTAAACAGGAATAGGAAAAGGGTTGAACTAGATGGACGCAAGTCTTTTTTCAACCTAAATTACTATGATTCAAATGACAAAATGTCATGTAGCTTAACTTTTGCCATAGCTCAAGGAATGAGAGTGTGATTAAACATACTCTATCATATAGCCATGCAACTTTATACAAGTGTAAAATGCAACTTCATGATAACTTGAAATCCTCAAGTAGAACATGAATAGGTAATGAAATCTCAAAAATGATGTGGTATCCTATAAAAATACACTAGCTTTGATATTATACAGATATAAATGTATAAGTTGCTGTTATTGGTAAGATAATATTTGTTCTAAGCTTAAAGGAGAAGGAATCAACACGTGTCAAGTGCTTTCAAAAGACTGTCTAAAACTAATAACTGAAGGATTTCTGAAGCAGAGCAGTTCGCCATACATAACGAATAAACATTCTACAAAGTTCTATTGTTTTAAATGGGGCTTTTAACAAACTGAATGCAATAGAAGCCATACAAGAAGCTAAAAGCCCCATTTAAATACATGGCTTTTTTAATTCCCAATAGTACAGTTGGTTGACCTCAGGGTTTCTTTTGTTCATTAGTATATCATTCTCAGTATGCCCCGAAGTAATTCTGAAACATGTCACAGTAAATACATCACCCATATAGCTAGAGTGTTATCTGGGCATGTGCGGAGAAAGCTACATGCACGATCCATATAATACTCCCGCCACATCCTCATCACCTTCAAGGCTCTCCATCACTTGTCCCCGCTTTATATCTCATCTTTGATATCCCGCCATATTCCTGCACGTTCACTACGCAGCACACATGCTAGACGACTCACTGCCCCTTTAACCACTATCACTGTTTCACGATTGAAAGCTTTCACACTTGCTGCCCCCTACCTCTGGAACTCCCTACCACCCAGCATTCGCCAAGCCTCATCCCTAAGCAATTTTAAATCCAAACTAAAAGATCACCTATTATCTCTAGCAATAGCATAATATGGAAAAATTATCATTATTATCATAAGCCAAACACTGCACTTTCTCCTCTACCAGCTTGTATCTGTATGTCACTCTATACTTAGATTGTAAGCTCTACGGGGCAGGGACCTCTTATCCTAATGTATACTCACCTGTCGTTCCCCTTATGACTGCCTATATAAGCACTTAATCACCGCACTTATTGTACCCCTGCTGTATTAAATGTAATCTGTAAAGTGCCAAGTACACCGGTTGGTGCTATTTAAATAAAAATATACAATACAATATACAATACCACACACACACATCATTGGTGCAGTCTGGCTTGTACAGTTCTGTCAAACCTTTCTTTACTTCCTTGTTTGTCTTGTAATTTAATTGCCATTACTGCCCTGGTAACCAAGTAGGGATGGGTTTGCCGTTAGGCAGAGTAGGTAACCACTTACGGTGCCATATTTGAGAGGTGCCTCTTCCATGCTGACCACACCCACTATGCTGGGTATCAGGAGTGGCTAACACATTTCCATTTTAAGCTGTCTCTTTAATAACATGTATATTACTGTAATGGCTGGTTTATATACTAACTTGGTCTGTTTATTTTCCCCTGGACTACCCAATGAATTTAAGAGTTTTATTTTTTTTCCTTTGTATATTATTGGTAGTATACGTTTTGTGTCAAACAGTGAGTTGGGCTAGTTGCAGGGTCATAAGACAAGTAAGGGTGAGAGCAGAGAAGATGTAAGGCTGAGGCAGGGGTGGAGGTAGCTGTGCCAATAGTTTTTTCCTAGGTATGCCTGAGATGTAAACCAATCCCTGTAGCTAAAAGATAAGCAAAATCAGGAAATAGTGAGCAAATACCAACAATTAACAAATATGTATATATATATATATATATATATATATATATATATATATACACATAATACATTTAACAATAGATGTATTACCACCTGTATGCTTCCCCCCCCTACTTCCAAGTATTTATAAATAACCACATGCAGAGAGTGCTGAAAAATAGCATATTGCATAGGTTACTCTAAAAGGTAAATCTTATAAAATCTCGGATGGGGTTAAAACAAAAGATAGCTGGTGGATGTAGAAATATAACCAATTTTCTGCAAAACAATTTAGTTACTTAATTGCTAAGAAAGTATCCACCTTACTGCAAGGCAACAAGTTGGAAACCTTTCTAGCATTCAAGTAGTTAAGTGTTGTATATTTGTGATTTGCACAACACTATGACACCAGAAACATGCTGGTAATAAGGGATTTATAAATACATTCACATTAGTTGGCTTACAACTTTATAGCATGGGGGGGCACAGCAATAATTTCAAAGCAGGAGAACCAAGCAGCCTAAAAATATTGCACTAGGCAGGGGCGTAACTAGAAGCCACCGGGCCCTGGTGCAGAAATTGCTGCTGCCCCCCCCCATCTTCACTTTGCCCCATGTACATTTCCTACCTCCATCTCCCGTGCGGTTCTCAGTTATGCAGAGCGCTGGGAGGTGATGTCATCTCCCAGCGCTCTGCATTTAGAGCTCCGGGAGATCAGCTGAGCTGCTGCGGGCTGTGGGCGAGTGGCGATGGGTTCGCAGGAGGTGGCCGGGCCCCAAGGGGCCCAGTCGTAGGTGCGACCCCTGCGACCCCTATTGTTACGCCACTGGCACTAGGAACCCTGATGTAAACAACTTACTAGAATTTCAGGGTAACATGAGTATTAGATTATGTACATGATTTGGCATATATGTGAACATAGTCTTTCAAATGTAGATTATCACAAAATATCTCTGATTTTTCTCTGCATGAAATAAAACTCAGTAGCAGAACAAATATGTTTACATTTCATATTCTTTCAACACTGCCTCTACATGACATACCTATAAACCATCACAGGAGTGTACAACACATTGCAGTGCAATGAGATGCACATCTCCATGGCACTCAAAGGGTTAATAATATGATATACAAAAAAAAAAAAAAAAAATCAGGTATTGCTGGCTATGCCTAATAAGTGTGGTAGAACAGATATACAGTACACTTTGGCACACAAGCAGTGTAACAATTCTAGAGCAAACCAGCTGCACTATAGTTGACACCTAAAAATCTCTGCTTGTTTAAATGGTACTTTTTCAATCCTAAATAAAAATTCCTCAAATTTCCATTGATTTAGATTCACCTTTTAACTTATTGAATGCTGGAGAAGTCTCCATTATGATGCAATCATCTGTTGGCCTCTCAAGGGATTCAAACCTAAAATTAAATCAATGAGAATTTGGGGAATTTGGATTTGTCCCCTGTGTGACAGGTGGTGGTATGCTTCCTAGTTGATACATTTTTCTATTTTGCACATGTCCCTTTATGTTCTCGGAAAATACCAAATAAAATATATAGAGAGATGTAAGAGTGTATATGGTACACTACTGTATGCATTGACTTACATTCATGTTCCCAGATTAAATACAATGTATTTCATTATAATAAGGCATGAAGGATTACTGGACATGTTTATGTGTGTTATTGGAGACTTGAATGAAATGAACTGTTTTGACCATGGTACTTGACTTTATTTAGTCAGATATAAAACTGTTTTAACAGAAGAAACTTAATGTTCCTAAAAGATAACACCAACCATCACTATCTGATATACTTTACCTTAAACTTCCCATGGACATTTTTGTGTGTGCAATAATTGCACTGCAAAATGTTACTGGCAGGGTTTAGCCATAGTTTTTATCCTGTGAAACTGACACCATCTGGTTTTATTTTGCAAAATGAAAGGTGTAAGGGTGGATGTGGGAATCAGTAGTGTTGAGCGAGCATGCTCGGCCGATGCTCGGATCGGCTCGTGCATCGCTCTGCTCGGCACATGGCGGTACTCGTACGAGTACCGCATGTGCTCGCCCGCCATGTTCGGGTCTCCTCCCCGCACGTTTTGCGGCTGCTGCGCAGCCAATAAACGTGCAGGGAGGCTCTGACATCGGTGTAATGCCAGCAGCCATGTTGGCTGCTGGCATTACACTGATTGGCTGGCCAGAACCCGTGGTCGGGTGCTGTATAGCACCTGACCAGCGAGTTCGGCTCAGTCTTAGCCAGGGAGAGATGAGGATAGGAAGGGAAAGTCAGTGTAGGGAGAAAAAAGCAAAATTGTGAAAAAAAAAAGAACCAAAAGTCCTTTTTAGGACTACTGTGTGTGGGGGCAGCAGGTTATTTTGTGTGGGGGGAAAAAAACAAAAAAAAAATTTTTTCATATATTCTGTTTAGTGTGCAAAGTTGCAGATTAGAGCACATTCTGTTTAGTGTGCAAAGTTGCAGATTAGAGCACATTCTGTTTAGTGTGCAAAGTTGCAGATTAGAGCACATTCTGTTTAGTGTGCAAAGTTGCAGATTAGAGCACATTCTGTTTAGTGTGCAAAGTTGCAGATTAGAGCAAATTCTGTTAAGTCTTCAAACTAAAATATCAAAGTCACATATTCCATTCAGTGTGCGTCGCCGAAGTTTAGCAGCACATTCTGTGTACTGTGCAGAGTTGCAGAATAGGAAGAAATACTGTTAAGTCTTCAAACTAAAATATCAAAGTCACATATTCCATTCAGTGTGCTTCGCCGCAGTTTAGCAGCACATTCTGTGTACTCTGCACAGTTGCAGAATAGGAAGAAATACTGTTAAGTCTTCAAACTAAAATTTCAAAGTCACATATTCCATTCAGTGTGCTTCGCCGCAGTTTAGCAGCACATTCTGTGTACTCTGCACAGTTGCAGAATAGGAAGAAATACTGTTAAGTCTTCAAACTAAAATTTCAAAGTCACATATTCCATTCAGTGTGCGTCGCCGCAGTTTAGCAGCACATTCTGTGTATTGTGCAGAGTTGCAGAATAGGAAGAAATACTGTTAAGTCTTCAAACTAAAATATCAAAGTCACATATTCCATTCAGTGTGCTTCGCCGCAGTTTAGCAGCACATTCTGTGTACTGTGCAGAGTTGCAGAATAGGAAGAAATACTGTTAAGTCTTCAAACTAAAATATCAAAGTCACATATTCCATTCAGTGTGCTTCGCCGCAGTTTAGCAGCACATTGTGTACTGTGCAGAGTTGCAGAATAGGAAGAAATACTGTTAAGTCTTCAAACTAAAATATCAAAGTCACATATTCCATTCAGTGTGCTTCGCCGCAGTTTAGCAGCACATTCTGTGTACTCTGCACAGTTGCAGAATAGGAAGAAATACTGTTAAGTCTTCAAACTAAAATTTCAAAGTCACATATTCCATTCAGTGTGCGTCGCCGCAGTTTAGCAGCACATTCTGTGTACTGTGCAGAGTTGCAGAATAGGAAGAAATACTGTTAAGTTTTCAAACTCAAATATTAAAGTCACATATTCCATTCAGTGTGCTTCGCCGCAGTTTAGCAGCCTATTCTGTGTACTCTGCACAGTTGCAGAATAGGAAGAAATACTGTTAAGTCTTCAAACTCAAATATTAAAGTCACATATTCCATTCAGTGTGCGTCACCGCAGATTAGCAGCCTATTCTGTGTACTCTGCACAGTTGCAGAATAGGAAGAAATACTGTTAAGTTTTCAAACTCAAATATTAAAGTCACATATTCCATTCAGTGTGCGTCACCGCAGTTTAGCAGCCTATTCTGTGTACTCTGCACAGTTGCAGAATAGGAAGAAATACTGTTAAGTTTTCAAACTCAAATATTAAAGTCACATATTCCATTCAGTGTGCGTCACCGCAGTTTAGCAGCCTATTCTGTGTACTCTGCACAGTTGCAGAATAGGAAGAAATACTGTTAAGTTTTCAAACTCAAATATTAAAGTCACATATTCCATTCAGTGTGCGTCACCGCAGTTTAGCAGCCTATTCTGTGTACTCTGCACAGTTGCAGAATAGGAAGAAATACTGTTAAGTTTTCAAACTCAAATATTAAAGTCACATATTCCATTCAGTGTGCGTCACCGCAGTTTAGCAGCCTATTCTGTGTACTCTGCACAGTTGCAGAATAGGAAGAAATACTGTTAAGTTTTCAAACTCAAATATTAAAGTCACATATTCCATTCAGTGTGCGTCACCGCAGTTTAGCAGCCTATTCTGTGTACTCTGCACAGTTGCAGAATAGGAAGAAATACTGTTAAGTTTTCAAACTAAAATATCAAAGTCACATATTCCATTCAGTGTGCGTCACCGCAGTTTAGCAGCCTATTCTGTGTACTGTGCACAGTTGCAGAATAGGAAGAAATACTGTTAAGTCTTCAAACTCAAATATTAAAGTCACATATTCCATTCAGTGTGCGTCACCGCAGTTTAGCAGCCTATTCTGTGTACTCTGCACAGTTGCAGAATAGGAAGAAATACTGTTAAGTCTTCAAACTCAAATATTAAAGTCACATATTCCATTCAGTGTGCGTCACCGCAGTTTAGCAGCCTATTCTGTGTACTGTGCACAGTTGCAGAATAGGAAGAAATACTGTTAAGTTTTCAAACTCAAATATCAAAGTCACATATTCCGTGTAAGATGAAGAAGGCGGGTAAAAAGGGACGGGGAAGTGGACGTGATCCTGATAGTTCAGGGCGCGGGTCAGGACGCGGAGAAACTGTGCCTGGTGCCAGAGCACAAGAAAGAAAGACATCCACCATACCTAGCTTCATGTCTAATTTTACAGGGCGTCGCAGGACATCACTCTCGAGGTCCGACCACTGCGAACAGGTGGTCGGTTGGATGTCAGCTGATACTGCTTCCAGTCGGTTAAGCACCACCCTGTCTTCCACCAAGTCCACTCTCAGTAGCCAAGAGTCTGGTCAACATAATCCTCACTCTGATCATCCTTCCTCCCACCACAGACGGTCTGGTCAAAGAAGTGATCCCACACTGGGATATAGTGATGAGCTCGTCTCATCACCAATCCTTCATTTGACCCTCTCTCCAAGCACGCTTGCAGAGGAACATGACATCTTGTGCCCTGATTCACAACCTCTAGAGGGTACCCAATCACAAGAAGATGACAGATGTGAACGGCATTTAAGGTCAAAGGAAGTAGTGGATGATGATGATGATGATGAGACACAGTTGCCATTAAATCAACCACTATTACTGTCTCAAGACCTTGTTGAGGAGAATGTTATACAGTTGTCAATGACTGAGTATGTGGTGGGATCAAGACATGAGGAGGATGATCAGAGTGAGGAAGTGGAGGAGGACTTGGTGGACGATGAGGTGACTGACCCCACCTGGGAAGGTGTAGAGCTGAGCGATGACAGCAGTCCTGAGGGTGAGCCATCTGCAGCACCGCAACAGGCTGGAAGAGGCAGTGGTGTGGCTACAGAAAGAAGGCGGCCCGCACCAAACCGGCCCGCAAATGTTCCACGGAGCACCCCCTTGCATAAATCTCCCTTGCCAAAGGGTAGGTGTTCCGCGGTATGGCGTTTTTTTAAGGAAAGTGCGGACGACAAAAGAATTGTAGTTTGCAACCTGTGCCACACCAGAATGAGCCGAGGCATGAACACTAGAAACCTCACCACCACCAGCATGATCCGACACATGGCATCCAAGCACCGTAGTAAGTGGGAGGAACGCCTGGATCGCCCATCTGTGTCTGCAGGCCACACCACTGCCTCCTCTTCCCCTGTTTTCGGTGCCGGCCAATCGCCTGTCGAAGGCGCAGGCCCGCATACCTCCCGCCCTGCACCTGTACCATCTGAAGCACCATCAGCGACCACATCCACTTCCCTGTCCCAGCACAGCGTCCAAATGTCGTTACCCCAGGCATTTGAGCGCAAGCGAAAATACCCAGCCACCCACCCACAGGCCATAGCACTAACCTCACACCTTTCCAAATTACTGGCCATCGAAATGCTGCCATTTAGGCTTGTGGACACTGAGTCCTTCCGCAGCCTGATGGCAGCAACTGTCCCTCGGTACGCGGTCCCCAGCCGCCACTACTTTTCCCGGTGTGCCATCCCCGCATTACACCACCATGTGTCCCGTAACATCACCCGTGCCCTGACCAACGCAGTTACTGGGAAGGTCCACTTAACGACTGACACATGGACAAGTGCTTGTGGCCAGGGACGCTACATTTCCCTGACGGCACACTGGGTGAATGTCGTGGAGGCTGGGAGCGACTCGGACCCTGGGATGGCACGGGTGCTACCCACGCCGAGGATTGCGGGCCCTACCTCCATCAGGGTTTCCGCCAGCACCTACGTTATTGGCTCCTCCTCCTCCGTTTCCACCTCCGAATTCTCTACACGCAGCGCCACTCCCCCATCAGCCAGTAGCTGGAAGCAGTGTAGCACTGCAGTGGGGAAGCGTCAACAGGCCGTGCTGAAGCTGATCTGCCTTGGGGACAAACAGCACACGGCCTCAGAGCTGTTGCAGGGGATTAGTCACCAGACCGAGCAGTGGCTCTCGCCACTCAACCTGCAACCAGGCATGGTTGTGTGTGATAATGGGCGTAACTTGGTGGCGGCATTGGAGCTCGGCAAGCTCACACACGTACCATGCCTAGCGCATGTATTTAATTTAGTGGTTCAGCGATTTCTAAAAACCTACCCCAATGTGCATGATCTCTTGACCAAGGTGCGCCGCGTGTGTGCACATTTCCGTAAGTCATCTACAGCTTCGGCCGGCCTGTTGAAGCTGCAGCAGCGCTTACAATTGCCAGCTCACCGGCTGCTGTGTGACGTGAGCACGCGCTGGAACTCCACCTTCCACATGTTGGCCCGGCTTTGTGAGCAGCAGAGGGCAGTAGTGGAGTACCAGCTGTTACACGGTCGTCGCCTCTCCGTTCAACTTCCTCTAATCAGAAGTGAGTAGTGGGAATGGATGTCAGACCTCTGTGAGGTTTTACGCAATTTTGAGGAATCGACACAGATGGTGAGCGGCGATAACGCTATTATCAGTGTAACCATCCCACTTCTGTGTCTACTGAAACGCTCGCTGCTCACAATTAAAACCGACGCTTTGCATGTGGAAGAGGTGGAAATGCGGGAGGAAGAGCTTACACAAGGTGATAGCCAGAGCACCCTCACTTCGTCTTCTCAGCGACAATTGGAGGAGGCGGAGGAGGAGGAAGACACGGTTGCCTCCGCTACAGAGGGTAGCCATGGAACTTTAGTTCCATCTCTTCAGCGTGGGTGGGCAGAAGAGGAGGAAGAGGATGAGGAGATTGAGAGTCATCCTCCTGGTGAGGACAGCGAAATCTTTACTTTTGGTACTCTGGCACACATGGCTGACTTTATGTTAGGCTGCCTTTCCCGTGACCCACTCGTTATACGCATTTTAAACAACACGGATTACTGGGTGTTCACCCTTCTGGACCCCCGCTACAAAGAGAATTTCTCATCTCTCATTCCTCCGGTGGAGAGGACAAGCAAAATTGTGCAATACCAGAAGGTTCTTGTTGAAAAATTGCTCCAAAATTTTCCATCTGACAACGCTGGCGGCAGAGTACGTGCTACCTTGGCCAACCGAGAAGGGGAGAAAAGGGGAGCACACAGCAGTTCCGACAAAGGCAGGGCAACACTCTCCAAGGCGTGGGACACCTTCATGACACCCCGCCAGCACCCTCACCCTGATGCGCAGCCTAGTGTCACAAGGAGGGAAAAGTTTTGGAAGATGGTGAAGGAGTACATAGCAGACCGTGTCAGCGTCCTCAATGATCCCTCTGTGCCTTACAACTACTGGGTGTCCAAGCTGGACACGTGGTATGAACTGGCACTCTACGCCTTGGAGGTGCTGGCCTGCCCTGCCGCCAGCGTTCTGTCTGAGCGGGTATTTAGTGCTGCTGGTGGCATCATAACAGATAAGCATATCCGCCTTTCCACCGAAAATGCTGATAGGTTGACACTTATAAAAATGAACAAGGCCTGGATTTACCCTGACTTCTCCACTCCACTGGAGGAAAGCCCCGGGGGAACATAAAGTCACTTTAGATATGTTATTTACAATGATGGGAATACTCTGTAATCCCATTCACCCCTTCCACCCAAAAAACGGGTATATGGTTGACTCTTAATCTTCTCATCCTCCTCCTCCTCTTCCATATGCCCTGTGATATAATTTTTATATAGGGCCAGCTCACCAGCGGGCCCTGTTTGACAATTTTTATATAGGTCAGCTCACCAGCGGGCCTTCTCATATAATGTTTTATTGGGTCAGCTCTCTAGCGGGCCCTCTCATATAATGTTTTATAGCGTCAGCTCACTAGCGGGCCTTCGCATATAATGTTTAGTATGGTCAGCTCCGCAGCAGACCCTCACCCATAATGTTTTAGATGGTCGGCTCAGCGCACGTTTCCCTCTTAATCATGGCCCCAGTTCAGAAAAATCGAGGAAATTTTTGGGAGAATTTGCCTTTGCGCACGTTTCCCTCTTAATCATGGCCCCAGTTCAGAAAAATCGAGGAAATTTTTGGGAGAATTTGCCTTTGCGCACGTTTCCCTCTTAATCATGGCCTCAGTTCAATAAAATCAAGGAAATTTTTGGGAGAATTTGCCTCTGCGCACGTTTCCCTCTTAATCATGGCCTCACTTCAGAAAATCGAGGAAATTTTTGGGAGAATTTGCAGATGATATACAAGTAAATATACAGCAAATACTGTTTGGTAACAATTTTTCGCCTAAAGTCGTTTTTATCTGCCTTTTTGTGTGTTTTACGGTCAGTCTGTAAAAATGGCGTACTACGGGCGAAAAATCGTTCCCAGCAGCGATGTTGGAGTCCAAGATGCATCCAGACATCCTCCCTATGCTGTCCCTGAACCATTTCTGTGGTGTTTCCATCCTTTTCTGCCCTTTTCCTATGGACCAGGCACCCTCCCCTCATCAGAGCAGGGGGTGCCTGGTGTAATGCTCGAGTCCTCCCATTGACTTCAATGGGGCTCGGGTGCTCGGCCGAGCACTCGAGCCTCCGGGGGCGCTCGGTCAGAGCACCCGAACACCCGAGCATTGGGGTGCTCGCTCATCACTAGGAATCAGATCATGTGGCTATTGAAAAACCCTGTGGATTCAGTTATGATTGGTTGAACTCAGGATTGTTAGAGACACAAGCCCTGAGGAATCAGTGATGATTTTTTTTTATTCATGATTGTTAGAGGCACAAACAGGTCTAAGCCCTACAAATCAATGTTTCCTCAGGGTTTGGGCCTCTAACAACAAGTCTAAGTTCTACAAATCATCCTCTACAAAATAATCTAACCCGTCAAGTATCAGTTTGCCCCAGTAACAGCTTACATCAGGGGGATCACTGTCTCTGTCAAGTTACTTACCAATTTTTTATTTTACTTTTTTATTATTATGTTTTTATAAAAAACCCTCTTATACTATGCCTGCTGGGAAATAAAAGAAAATTTGCTATATGTTGTGTGTATATTCAGTCTACCAGTTGATTTCAATGCAGTGAGCTAGGTGAAAAAAGCAGAAAAACTGTACTTGTCAAGGGAAATGTTCTACAAGGCAGGAAGTGCCATTTTTCATCTATGTTGGTTTGAGGCATCCCTAGGTGTGATCCACAAAATGACCCTATAAAATAACAGCAGCATTTATCTATTGGGTATATTCCCATATAGTTCATATATGTTATTCTTAGAAAGATATGGATGAACAAATGAGCACTTATCTGAAGCAGTTCCCTTCCTCCCCCCACACTGCAAAACCTGCCTGACTGCTATGAAGCAATATATAACTGATAGAAACAAGATGGTCCACACACTGTGCCATTGGCCTATGTTACTATAATTGCATAGGCCATGAGCATGTGGGGAATATTATTGCCCTTACTCTGTACTCCTCTCTGCTGTATCAGCATTGGCAATAAAATCAGAGCCAATGTGTGTAAATGTTAAACAACAAACATAAAAATCAAATATATACACTTTCAACTCTAGAATTCTCTATCAATAAGAGTTATGGGATACATAATTATTATTCTATGTTCCATGTGTGGTGTCCCTGGAGAATCTGGCTACTTACTTACTTACCTATCTATATGTTTTTCTGCTAATCGATGCCTACACTGTTATTTGCTACAATTAATAATGATTAATGAAAGAGGGGCTGTGCTCATCTCCCGGGGAGGCAAGGAGGGTGGGAGGGATTAGTCCTGTTAGAGGTATGGAGATGGGGAGGGGAGTTTTGGTTTTGGTTTAGTTTAGTTTTTTCGAATATAAAAATGAAAATGGGACAGCTGTATATTCATGTTATGATACAATGCAGACAGTTAAGTAGGTATCTCTTTTTTGATTACTATGTGTACTATCTATGAATTTGTACTGTATTATTACAGTCCTCTCAATAAAAATGTGTTTTTTTTTTTTTTTTTAAATATATATACACTTTCCCTACTTCTAACCTACAGTGGTCTCCATTACAAAGCAATGAGTTGGAGACCACTTTAGAATTCAAGGAGTGAAAAGCCTAATTTAATTAAATGGAAACTTGTATTTGTCCCCTCTGGATCAATTATTGGTTTTTCCAGTATTAATCCAGCACTTCTTAGAACACAAGCTTATTTTTTCTAAATAAATGCTAGTGAACAAACACAAAATATAGTGCACTTTTGATTACACAATCTTTTGTGTCTTATTTTATTTATTAAACTTAGAGAACTCAGCTTCACGTATCAAAATAGCAGTGAATAAAGAGGTTGCATATTACTTTCCCTTTAAAAAAAAGAGACATTAGCATTGAATTATTTTGCTGGGCTAAAGCAGGGGGTGGCAAAGAAATGAAGACAACATCATAAGCAGGTAATTTACAACACAGTTGCAAAGTTTTCAAGTGATTTCAAGACAATAGTATGTAGCAAATTGCAGGATCCTCATTGTGCTAATAATTTACAGATAAACTGCCCCTGCCAGCTCTCAATTTTACAGTGGCTTTGACTGTGACAATGTTTTTCAGATCCTGTTTATTTTAATTAATCTGGTTTACTGAATTAGGTTGAATTTTTGTATATAAGATATTTAAACAGGTATCAAAATAAAAGGAAGGAGGTCAAATGGTATTTTGTAAATTTAACCTACATGCCTCAAATCTTTACATTTTAATTGTATTTTTAAAGTTTTTCTCTTATTTTTCTGTATGCAGAAATATTCATTGTTATAGGCTGCTAATAATTTTCTTAAAAATTGAAATATTTAAGTGAAATGTGGTGGATATTTAACTTCCAGAAACATTAATACAATAAATCTTGCTAAAGGCCTTTAACATATTGTATATAATTTGATATTTTGTGGGGATCCATGATCAAATGTTCAGCTAACGAATTAGCCTATACTGTGCACACTGCAGATATGTTATCAAATTGAATTTTGCCCTACAAGTTCAAGATATATATTTTTAGATTGTAAGCCTTTGGGCAGGGACCTCACACTCAGCATTTCACGCTACAAAGTACTTGTAACCCTGTATTCTCTAAAGCCTTAAAGGGATAGTAATGTTTCTTAGTAAAAGCAGCTCTAATTAATCATCATTGTATCTGGACTTTGGAGAGTGTTATTTCAATTCTGTCAGAGTTGAAATTGAATTTTGCCCTACAAGTTCAAGATATATATTTTTAGATTGTAAGCCTTTAGGCAGGGACCTCACACTCAGCATTTCACGCTACAAAGTACTTGTAACCCTGTATTGTCTAAAGCCTTAAAGGGATAGTAATGTTTCTTAGTAAAAGCAGCTCTAATTAATCATCATTGTATCTGGACTTTGGAGAGTGTTATTTCAATTCTGTCAGAGTTGTAGTTCAAGAGTAATTCAATGACAAATTATCCCCCTCCTGCCCCTATTACTGATATAACACTGCTCAGACAGATCAGAAGGGAGGTGCCCAGGGAGATTGCAGAGAGGGACAATCTTCAGTTAAGATAAGGGAAAAACCTGAAAAACTTGTCAAGGGGGGCAGGGCTTTCATTGTTCTCATAGGAAGAAGATTATCCCCTGCTGTTATCTGTGTGGTGTATGGACTGCATTCCACATCTGAGAAGAGATAGCTTACACTAGGTAAAAGGGACAGTAGAGGAAACTTTGTTTGTGAATATCTCTCAAGCTATAAAGGTTTGAGAGATAAGACATATTGTTTTTCTTATTTTTTTAATGCCTACAAAATAAAATAAAGATAAAACAAAGTATTGCTATGCCTTTAAGTGCTGCGTACACTTGTGGCACTATATAAATAAACATATTCAATCATTCTATGCAAAATTCGTAAAGGATGCACTTTTTATCTATGTAAATGAAATAATTTATAATAAGCCATTTTATATCAGATGAATATTGTTATCTTCTTTAAATCACTTGGAGCTTTTTGAATTGTAAGAATGGGTAAATTTTAATGAATGTAGAATATAATCTATTCCAGTTAGAATGGGTAAAGTATCAACTCAAAATGACTGGTTGACAAAATGACCAATGATGTGGATTTAACAAAAAATGAACTACTAACCACTCTCCACAATTTGAGATTTTTAAAATGCAAAATCAAATGTGCCTGCTTAAATGGAAAAAATCATGAAATGTCATATTATGTGTGTCCTCTTTAATTAGATAACTCAACTGGTATACATGCAAATAAATCTTAAATACATGGCCTATCTGGGGTCCCTAAGTATAGAGTTGGGAATGACTGTTCTACACTAAAGCTTTGCAACTGCATTTCTCTATAATGCCAGTATAATATCAAAATATCTCCTCCCGAGCACAGGAGAACTCATCTAAATGACCATTATGACCATTCAATCATCTAATGAGCCATTAATCAATACACCATTGTTCAGGCAAGGAAATATGTTTTAATACTGTAATTGAGGACTGGAGTTGATCAAAAACTGTCCTAGACAGTTATACATTACTTGTTTATGGATATCCCAACCTCAACAGAGAGACACCACTTAAAAACCGAGGTTGCTGATTTGCCTTTCTGTGCTCATGCATTTTTCCTACTAGGAAAAAATACCTGAGGATCTGTGATGAATCATCTACATTGTGCACTATTTATGGCCTGTTATATAATGATGTCCAGTTCAATCTAATTTCATTTGGGGGTATCATAACCTAAAAAAAAGAAAATTGCCACATTCTATTCCAAGAATAATTTGATATAAATTCAGTCCTTCCCTAAATAACACTTTTCCGCACAAATCATATTCCTCAGCAACTGAATCCTAAGCTGCAGAGACAAGTTGTTGATATATTTTTCTAAAAGATAGAGGTCAAGGATATACAAGCAGACTGAAGAATTTTCTTTTTTTTTAACCTGATGTATTGCACTGCTCTTGAGTTTAGCATAACATTTTTTTTTATCTTTACATTGGCACATTGAAACTAGAGGAAACTCACAATAGTTACATCATGATCATACCTGGGAACTCTCCGGATTTGCCCCGGAGACTCCGGTTCTGACAGAATTTTACCGGGTCTCCGGGGCAGAGGCTGATTCCTCCGGATGTGGAGAGTTTCTATTGAAACTCTGCCACATCCGCTTTTTCTCCAGCTGATCCTCAGTCCCCAGCCTTCTGTTTTACACCTTTAACCCTCTGAGTGCCAGAGTGGTAAGGAATGCATTGCTTTGCAATGCATTCCGTACCACTCTGGCACTCAAAGGGTTAAGCCCCCCCTCACTCGCGGCAAGCCCCGCCCCTTTTTGACGCGATTAGCGTCATTTTTGTCACCCCCCTGGTGAACAGAGGACTACCCTCCGGGTAGCCCTTAACTGAAAGTTCCCAGGTATGATCATGATACTGCTATCATTCAGGAGGAACAAGGGAAACTATGCATCACAAGGTAAGACAAAAAGCAAATGACATATGGCCCTAGACTACAGACTCTTCTTAAAGGGATAGTAATGTTTCATAATAAAAGCAGCTCTAATTAATCTTCATAGTTTTTGGGCCATGGAGAGTGTTATTTCAATTCTGTCAGAGTTATAGTTCAGGAGTAATTGAATGATATAGTATTCCCCTCCCCTTCTACTGATGTAACACTGCTCACCTCAGAGTAGCAGGGAGTGTCCAGGTAGATTGCAGAGAGGGACAATATTCCATTAAGACAAGGGAAAAAGCTGAAAAACCTCTCAAGGGGGGCAGGGTTTTCATTGTTCTCACAGTAGAATATTGACCCTTGATGTGAGCTGTCTGGTCTATGGAATGGATTCCACATCTGAGGTGAGTAGTGTTTCACTAGGTAAAATGGGCGGGAGGGGCAACTTTAACATTCAATTACTCTTGAACTACAGCTCTCACAGTATTGAAATAATACTCTCTATGGCTCAAATACTATGAAGATTATTTGGAGCTGCTGATTTTGTGAAACATTACTATCACTTTAAGCTAAATACTTAGACAGAACAGCCAATGTGCTACACTTAGCCTTTCTGGATCAGCTATCACAATAATTATTTGTGTGGGTTTCCCCTTCTTATTGTATTTTAGCTCTCATACTCAAAGCTTTAGCCTCACATGCTGGAGTCCAAATGTGTTCTTATGGGCTGTGCAAAGGTAAGAATTTCAAGATATTACTGATGAATTTGAAGATATCACTGATATCACAGATGAGTTATTTTGTGGATCATTTATTTTGACTGATCCGTTAGTGCTTAAGATGGATATCATTAAATTTTGACATGTATACACCCCTGGTGTAAGAAGAAATCTGAGTATTTAAAATATTCCTATAATTATCTTTTTAAAAACAAGACAATTGTTGGAAATTTTTCTATAAACAATTACATTTTTCTGTAAGCAATCCAAATAGTTTTTGTAAGCAGTGACATTGTTTTGGTTAAAAATTAAAGTTCTATCATTATTAAACACAAGATAATCTTTACTTTATGCTGTGTGAAGCAAAGTTTTGTCAAATTCACTCTTAAAGATTTTGTCTTGCTATGATATTATATAAGATATTGCTAAAAATCTTAAACATATTCACTACCACAATAAAATATCTGCTATCAACATTATTTGTAAAAAAAGCCTAAACATAGAAAAATGCTTATATAGCCATTTATTGTCATGAACTAATTTCCATAAAATGTATTAATTCAGTGGCGCACATGCAAAAAATTAAAACAATTACTTTTCTAAGCTCAGACAGTTTCTCCATTAAGCTCTCAAAATACAGAGACATCTCTAGATTCCAGATCTTTGCTTCTCAATGCTTTGTTGATGTTTCTGGAGGGATATTTTTTTCCTGTGAAAACTCCCACTTATATAAACCCCATAAAATGTCCATTTTTTGCTAACTCCAAAAAATTTCCAGAGAGAACTGTGCTATTTTACACAAGAAATCCTGACACGAAAATACTAAGTACAAAGTGCCTCAAACCAGGCTCACTTTGCAGATCGTTCTCAAGAACATTCTCTTTGTATGCAGTGTTGTTTCAGCTCCGCATACAAGCTGTCCGGTTTCGGTACCAGAATACAAGTTTGTCAGCTAGATGGCTCACGTGGATAAAAGGGGTGGGAGGGGGTAACTTTACAATGCTAGTATACTACAACTATACAAGTTATGAAAAAGAGACTTAGATAATTTGATTTTTTTTAAGAACTATATTAAAGCATGTCTAAAGTATTACTATCCCTTTAAAAGTGTGTCAATCTTTCAGTTTATTCATTTTCACGTATCTGCATAAGACTTTTACTTCATATAATTCTGCATAGACAATTAGGAATCTACGTTTGTGGCTGGTTCTGTGATATTTCAAAACTTATTATGCTGCAATTAAAACATCATTTTAACAGCTGGCACCCAACATTAGCAAATGCTTTGCAAAGAAGAAAAACACGACACATCTTTAATTTAGGGGAAACAAACACAGGAATCTGTGCCCCAGATGGCTTTTTTGGTGAGAACTGTTGACAAGATGTATCTGCAGTAGAGTATAATATACAAACTTGACACATTGTGATGTCCATATATTTTACTCCTACTTTCTTTTATTCTCTTCTCAGATAAAAACTGTAATTGGAGTCCTATTTTCAAAGTTATAGCTAGACATGCTAGCAAGTAAACATACAATGAGACATATTTATCAAGAGAAACGTGGAAAAACTACGGTATCATATTTATGAAAGAAAATACATATGGAAATAAATTGTAGTTTAATTGCTTTGATAAATATACTGCAGTTGTTTTTCACCAGAATTGCTCCACCTCTGCTTTGTAAGAATGACCCTACACACAGTGAGAATGATGTACTAAGAAACTGGAGCAATTCTGGTGTTTAAGCCCCTTGAATGCTAGGGATGATAAATGCTCCATAAACTGTTAGTATGACCATCCTAGCAGTATTGTGGCATCTGTGATGTGTATACCTGAACATCTATCCTTGACTATACCCTCACTAAAACTACATGCAGACCAATTGCATGCTTTAGGTAGCCCAGAACATTGCAATCTGCCTGACTTTCAGTGTATGCTATATTGTTTAATGCATACCTTTAGCAGCATACAGTACCTATAGCCCAATGTTACAGAGTTAAACTGAACTCTGTACTTTTCTGGCTCCAAAATGGTAAAACTTTTCTGTCATGATATTGTGTAATTTTGTTTCCATGGAGCTTATACAAATGTGTACAAGCATAAACTATGCTCTTCTAAATGGAATTCAGAGCTGCATTGCGTAAAAAAGCCTAAAATGTATGATTACATGATTTTCCACTGTTCGGATTTCCTGTAATAGTAAACAAAAAAGTGATAGGAAAATTAAAAGAATACAAAAAAAGAAAGAAAGGAAAAACACAGAATAGATATATCAAAAGCTCAGGAAACCATGTTCTGAATCTCTGCTAAGGGAACATTGATCAGCTTCACCTTTATTTGCTATTTAAAGAGATTTGAGAAAGTGGGAAATCTGCAGTGGCCTAACTGGAAAATCTGGAATCCTCACGGTGCAGTCATGATCAGACTGACACCATGTACTTAGCATTAGTGAAAAAATAGCTATTTTCAGTCCTGTGGTTAGAAAGCCAGGAATATCTCATTAAATGTGTGAAAGTACTGAAATGATTTGTTTTTGTTCTGTCTTTTTTTTTCTTTTTTAGGTAAGAACATCTTGCTAAATCTTAGACCTTTACATTCAAACTTGATACTTTCTCTAGAAGCAGTAGTGTATCATGTGACTCATGCAGCACACATTTTACTTAACAAGAATAAAATTATACCATTTGAATCAAGTATGTAACCATTTCATGAGATAAGATAAAATGTTTCAAACATAACTACTGTTATCAGAGTAGCAACATCATCCATGTTAATTGTCAAGCAAGAGATGAATTACAAGACAAGCATTTTTTGTGAAAAATGTTCTTCTGAGTCTCATATTTTTGCAGAAATCTAGTGCTTATTTGATGGTAGTGCATATATTTAACACAAGCTCAAAGTTAAAATCCACTACACCACTGCAGTGTACTTATCTACTATATCCCTACACTGTAGTGTATTAAAGAGAAGTCCATTGAGCAAAAACCAGTCATGACATGCTTGTTTCCTTCAAAGGAAGGGCATTACACCATTCCACAATGGAATAGCACAGTCTCAATATTTTGCCTAAGCATGAAACCCTCTGGACATGTCCTACCATTTCCTCACAGGGTTTCAGGATGCTAATCTATTTAATTCTCAGAACAATAACAATCACTAAATATCTATGATATAAAATTCTGCAAATTTTCATCCAGGTCATGTCAGGTAATTTAAGATGCACCTTTTGTCTGTGAACCGGTACCTTTTATCAATGACTCTGTACAGTTTTGGCACTTTGACCACCAAGCACAAGGTGATCTGGGGGGAGATTATAAAACTGGAGTTACAAAGAAAGTGTCTGTAAAAGTGTCTCAAAGCAACACAAGTACATGTATAAACATCTAACGTCATTTTAAGTGATAACTCCAGATAGTTGAGTTTTTTGAAAAGTGGAGTAGAAATGGCCTTGGCCAAATAAGAATAGTGTCCCAGTGTATTTATAAAGAAATTTGCTAATTGCGCCAAAAATAATGTCTGTTTTAGGGATTATATTATGATGCCAGGTATAACCTGTTCATATTGGAAGTATATAATACCGCTATGTGTGCGAATATATATTCGCAGGTGCGAATATTCTGAGAATATTCTCAGATAGACATATTTATAAACGTGACTTTATTTCTTTATAAATATGGCCAGGCGTTGTGGATTTTAGCAACAATTCTTAAGAATACACTAAGAAGGCTTTTTTATACATCAAATAAGAAACAAAACATCACCCATTTTCATTCCAGCAAGCTGATCAGCCCTCCCAAATGCAGATCTAGAAGTGTGTGTGTGTAACGTTGTTCAGTTTAGATTAGAGAAAGCAGTCAGAAGCCAGGAGACCAGTGTTGATAGATATTTCAACTGTGTTTGCAAATTAAGTGCAAACTTGCATAAGAGTATCATATCCAGATACCCTAAGTGCAAAGCTATACACTCCAAATCTTGTGAAACTTCCAGAGAGATTCTATGTGTGCATATGTCAGTTTATAATGAGGGATATTGTAATTAACAAAACTAACTCAATTATTATGTACAGCTGCCCTGTTGGACATCCAAGCCATGGCCACCACCTTCTATACCATCTCCAAGAGTTCCCTGATTAGAATTTTTTCAGCGACAAGACAAAGATCATCAGTGAGGATGCAAACCTTGAATGAAAGAGGCACTTATTTACTTAAAACAAAGGTGATAGTTTTAATAACTTGTTTTCAAAATGCAAGGATCCCTGAGAAGTCTCATCTGAGGTGCCAGAATGATCCCTCAACATCTCCACATGTAGTTTCATCTATCACTATCTAGCTTTCCCTTTTATGCAACCTCTCTTGTGTGTAGTAAGTTCTATGCAAAATCATAAATTTAATTAATTGATGTTGAGTTGTTATCAAGACTGCCCTAGGAATTTCCCTAGCTAATGCCCATTCCCAGTCTTCTAATGTGCTCAAATCACTCTTCCATCAATTCCATAGCAGTGTGTATGCACAACGAGTTTCATTCTCCAACCATTTATAAATTAATGAAATTAGTTTTGAAGGTTTTTCTCAAGGAAAGAAATGTTGGGTGACTAGTGACCCCAATTTGCTGGCAGTGCTTGGTGGAGTCACAGGTAAAGTAAACAAGTGTGTTGGGGATGTTATATTCAACATTTAGTTGTTCAAAATGTTTTAATGTGTTATTGTGCTATATGTGCTCAGTAGGGATGGATGAAAATTTTTGCCTCAAATCAAAATCTGTGAAAAATGGCACTTCCCGTTTGGCGAAGAATTTCCAGTGAAAAGTGCTGTTTTTCAGCATTTTTCACCTAGCTCATTGTATTGAAATCAGTGGGAATCAGTGGGTATTTGAATTTAAATACAACACATAGCAAATGCTATTTTATCTCCTGCACATGTAGTATGAAAGAGGTACGAAGGTGCATGTGTTGGTGGAGTATGGGGAAACAATCAGTTGAGCAAGGAATTTTTTTGGGGGGTTTAACTGGGATTGGAGGGGACAGTTAATAAAAAATACAATTAAAAAAACATAAAACATGTTATAAAAGGGGTCTGAGGAGGGTGCCTGTTTTGGTGGGTGGAGTCTGGGGAAAGAATCAGATGAACATATATTTTTTTTGGGGGGTTGTTGACTGGTATGTTAATAAAAAATCAAAAATCAAAACTGAAAATAAAATAAGAAATTGGTACGTATTATGACAGAGACAGTGATCCCCTGACATAAGCTACAAATGAGGCAGACTGATACTTGAAGGATAGAGTACTTTATAGAGAAATGATTTATAGGTCTTGTTGTTTGAGGCTTATGCCCAGAGGAAACATTGCTGTGTAGGACTTACACTTATTAGAGGCATAAGCCCTGAGGAAACATTGATTAGTTGTAGGAAAGTAGACTTGTGTTTGGCCCAAGCCCTGAGAAAACATTGATTTGTCGGGCTTAGACTTATTAGAGGCACAAGCCCTAAGGAAACAGTGATTAGGTGTAGGAAATTAGACTTGTATTTGTCCCAAGCCATGATGAAACATTGATTTGTAGGACTTAGACTTGTCTGGCAGAAGCTATAAGGAAACATTTCTTTGTAGGACTAGAAACACGCTCCCCAAAATGCTTTTTTTGTAGGCCTCTGGTTTTTATTTTTTTTAAAGAACAAGCCTTGAGAAAAAAAGCCCTGCTTGCCTAGTGCCAGAAAGTCATGTTGTGTTGGCCACTGGCCATGGTCAAATTCCCAGGTGGAATTTGCAGATTACTACTGCTGTTATTGCTGCTTCTGAATTGTTTAAACAGCAGGATGAATAGGCAGCTCAAAGGGAATGGGATCAACAACAGCAGTAACATGGATGATGAAGGTTCCACTTGCCACTTGCTCCAGTGATGCATCTGAGGCAGTAGCAGCACCATAACTAGCCACCACCTCTTCTGGTTTATATTTGGAGAAAATAAGAGGTTGTCCAATAATGCTTCTCCACCTGCCCCTCCTCCAAAATCATGGGTGTGTTAGAATATACATTTTTCCCTTGAGAAAATAAATTGTGCCTCTTATCAGCAACTGCTATGTGCACTGTGTGTGTTATAAATAAGGGAAGGACTGGGAACATTGGGCACATCTGGGCTCACATCAAACATCTGGCATAACTGTAACCAAACACTATGATGCTTAGGGTCCCCAATATGGAATAATCACACCAGAAGTACTGCTGCTTTCACTATGCCCTTTAACCACTCCCTGACAACTTGCAGACAGTTTAATAATGGTGATGATCTCTCAATGCCACACAGCTTAGCAGATTGTGTTGTATGGAATCTCCTCAAATGCCGCTTGATGTCCTGGTTACGATTATCCCCCTCACACTGCCATGTGTGGCCAGCGCACCATACATTGTGCAATGAGTAGATACAAAATGCCACATCTTGACTTGGCTCCACCATCAACCTCATCATCATCACCACCACCACCAGTCCCTCCTTGCTGCTGCTGCTGATCTATTAAAGTCTCACTGGTTGGAGGTGATGACAAAAGTGACAGAGGGTACCCTACTAACACACTTGCCATCTCTTGAGGTGGAGAAGGAAGACTGACAGCACTAGCAGCAGGCACAGGCAGCTGATCTGTGCTCATGGTGATATTACTGCTGCTAGCTGCCAGTTTTTCCTGCTCAGTATCATGTCCCAGAGGGACAATACTGGGGGGAAGAGGAATCAAGGGTTAAGGCGGATGTTGTGGGCTCCCTTGACTACTAGTCTGGCTGCTCGTTTTCACTTCCCGTTCCACTTCAGCAGGAGGATCAACAATAGTCAAACTAATCCCACTAGTTGCTAACAACAACAACGTCCAACTCCCTCACTCCCAACACTCTGAGTATCTAGCTGCTGCATCATAGTAGTTGTGGTAACTGCTTGGGGATGGAAAAGGTAGCTGAACTGTAGTGCTTACATTGCTATCTAGTTATTCATATGCCTTTGCTGGTTTGCTAATAAAATATACCAGATACCTAGAGAAGTTGTAGAGGGACTAGGCATCATTGGGTCTGGAGAATCAGGGCTTCCAGAACCTTTAGCAGTGATGGTGGTCACTTTCTCCTCCTCAGACTCACTGGACACATCACAGCCCTTCCAACTCCTCCTTTTGTTTGTTCTCCAGGTGCTCATAATTTGAACCTCTGCTGACTTAATTTTTCAAACTGCAAAATGTACCATTGTGTTTAACTTTCTGGAAATTTCATGTTTTTGGTGCGAAAACACAAAGTACATGTATGTAAAGGGGTGAAGAGTTTGTAGCCATTGAAAAAAATAGCAACATTTTTTGACAATAGGTAAAAACTGCAAGGATTTTAAGGGCTTTGTTTAAGGTGGATTTTCCCGTAAATGCAAAAACCATGTAGTTTTTGCAGATTTTTTTTCACAGGACCTTTCGCCCACCCTTACGTAGTGGATGTTTACCTGAGTTGTTGCTTAGACAATAATATTGAGAATGATGGCATGGCAGAAAAGTTGTATCAAGATGATTTGTTGGACATAATGATTGCATTGCTTACTCTAAAGTGCACAACATGGCTATTAGCATGTGGATAAATGTTTTGTCTAAAAATAATATATGATGCATCTTGCTGTCACAATTAGTCTCTGCTCAGATGAAGGAATATGACCTTCTGCCTGAATATGTCACTTAGACAAAACTATTGTTTTCTTAACTTTATTAGTATCAGTGTCACTGTATAAAAATTACACCCATACTCCCTGCAACCAACCAGAGAACTGGCTAGCACCAATGCTCCTTAAATCAAACAACTCCTATTGGCTGTCTGCATCGATACACTAGTAGTTTGAGTCAACATTTCATCAGCTTTGACTTTCTCTCCCATGGGCTGCAGTGTAATGTTTTACAGTACAGTATAGGATAAACATTTTGGCTTCTGAATCAACAATTTGCTATAAAATATAAAGCCCAAAGCAGCTGTTGAAGTTACACCACACCTCTTGTTCCTGTGGATGTAGGAGTGAATGTGTGCAAATAACACATTATATTAAGTTTTACCTGTCTTCAACGTGTGACATATTTATTTCTGTCTGCATAGTATCTGCCACTATCTTTCTTTTACAACACTCTTTTCTCCCATCATGTCCACACCTAGAGAACAAGTGGTAGTGGCTCCTAACAAGCACCTTAATTTCCCCTCTCATTGCCTGTTTGCCTACAATGGCTAGCATCTCTCTATCTCTCTCAACCTCTCTCTCCTAAGAACAAACTGACAACATGCAATAAACTGGCATCCCCTTTCACACTTTACACAGCAGAAATACATGGGGGAAACTCTCCATGTGAGGGGAAATACATTATTATCTCTGATTATCATTAATCCCAGAAAAATTGTCGTTTTCATGAGATGTGATCTTTTTTGCTTGTTTCACTTTTGAGGTGAAAATATTTGCCCATCCCTAGTCCACAGACACAGTTGCACCCTGCAGAGATTCTTCACCAGTGATGAGGAATGATGACTCCAGTCCAGAACAATGTCCACAATATAGTTACTTTTGCTGCTTTTTGATGACAGGGGCTGAGACTACCTCAGAGGTAGGAGACGTCTGGGATTTCTATAAGCATAAAGCTTCCATTTTTTCTCCTCTGGTTGGGCATATGCAGAGAAGTGTGTCATCCCCACCAGTTGGATCTTCACAAACCCAGGACCTCTTTGTTAAATAAGTGTCAGAGGCATTGACAATCTCTGATAAAAACTGTAACTCCATGTCAGATTCTTGAACTATGGAAAACTATGTCTCCTGTAAGTACTGAAATGGCTCTAAAGATTGCACAGCCTCTATCTATTGATTGCACAGGATACTCTTATTGCATAAGCTCTGGCTCTGGGGTCCAGTCCAATCATAATATCTCTGGCATGCCTGATGCTACTGCCATCACAGAACTGTAGCTGGTGTACGGTAGCATCAACCAGCCTGATCCTCTTAGGACCACAGGCCTCTTGCCTTGGCACTTCTTCTGCGCTCTTCAAATGTCCACTTTCGTCTCACAAACCCACTGGTTGTCTGTTTCTCTGGCATCAAAATCATACTTATCACACTGCTGTAAATCCAGGTAGCTCTATTCCAGGTCCAGTCTCCACCAGCACACTATCAGATATATGCATGATGTGACAAATTGAAATAAATTAGTAATTAAAAAGAGAAAAATATAAAATACAGTTCATTGCCTAGCACAATGAGATGAATGATTGATAAACTGATGAATTATTATGAATTTATATGGAACACTGACCTCAATGTCTTCCCAACTGCATTTAATGTCCATAGAACTTAATGAATAGCATGTTAGTCAAACAGATACAATGAACTATTGTAATAAAAATGTATAGATCCACTAAATGGAAACATATATCACATAAAGTGTCACGGTGAGTCTTAGTCACTCTGCTGGAGGTATTTTGCAAGCGCTATTACGAGAGTAGTTCTAAGATATGTATGACACAGACTGAATGTGAGACCCGAAAAAACAATAGCACTTTAATATAGAAACAGACAAAAATAGTCCAGCGCTGGAAAAAGATGTGTTTTAGAGCAGCAACACGTGATGGCCAATCTTAAACAAAAAGATTTTTTTATTTAATAAAATATTACCATTACACATATAGTCTTCCATATAGATCTAAAACCATAAATGTATGCCGGACTATTTTTGTCTGTTTCTGTAAAGTTTTGTGGATCTATTGGCAGTGATCTTGTCCTTGGTGGCAGGTAGTGGATGTGGAGCAGAACTAGTCCATTATATGAATATATGAATGCTAAAACGGTATCATGCACTTTGTGAAGTCAGTAGTTTAGATGTATTTAGAAGCCAAAGGTTTAAATAAACTATAACGTCTACTCTCAAAGCAAAAAAAAAATAAATCATATAATCTGCTGATTATGGTTAATAATGGTTATACTCGGAATCATGTTGATGGGAGTAACCCTTTAAAGGCCAGTGGGGTTCCAATTAATTGATGTAAAATGTGGTGCAGGCCTCTTTACCATCAAACGCGTTATTGATAAATAGAATCTTGCAGTTAAAGGGATAGTAATACTTCGTTTTAACTTTATTTTATTTTGTAGGCATTAAAAAACATGAAGAATGATATAAGTCTTATCTCTCAAACCTTTATGGTTTATGAGATATTCACAAGCAAAGTGTCCCCCTCCCGCCCCTTTTACTGATGTAACCCTTTTCAGCCAAGGCAAAAGGGAGGTGCCCAGGTAGACTGCAGAGAGGGACAATCTTCAATTAAGATAAGGGAAAAACCTGAAAAACTTGTCAAGGGGGGAAGGGCTTTCATTGTTTTCATAGGAACAAGAGTGTCCCCTTCTGTTATCTGTCTGGTCTATGGACTGCATTCCACATCTGAGAAAAGATTGTTTACAGTAGGTAAAAGGGGCAGGAGGGGGAAACTTTGCTTGTGAATATCTCATAAACCATAAAGGTTTGAGAGATAAGACTTATATCATTCTTCATGTTTTTTTTAATACCTACAAAATAAAATAAAGTTAAAATGAAGTATTACTATCCCTTTAAGACTGCAATAGAGCATTTGCTTCACAGACTTAGCAGCTATACAGTGAGAACATGGTGGTGGATATTATTGAAGCAGAAGAAAAGTAAGCAACCAATATTAGATTAATACATTTGTTCTCCAGTTTGAGGCTAATCTTAAACCTCTGTTTAGAAACAGTACAAAACAAGGGAACAATAAATTAATGTGTTCTAAAAAAAATACAAACAAGGAGCACTACTGCATAATTTCATGTCTTGTAGTCTTTAGCAATGTATGACAATTAGCGACACTGCGATAATTAAGAAAAAGTACCAACAGTCTGAATGCAGTAAAAATGCCAAGCAAATACAAGAGGGGGTGTAATAACACAAAATAGGCACTGGCATTCATTTTGTATATGTTGTTCCTACCTATTGCCTATGTACCAGTCTTGCTATACCCACATTTTTTCATGTGCCAGTCTTAGGGTAGTGTGGGAGCATTTAAAAATTATTAGTAGTTTGTTTGGGACTCTTCAGAACTCTCTTTTGTAAGTCAACTTTACCTGTACTATACCCCCATCTCAGTCCTTTTTTCTGTTATCTACTTTTGATTTAAATAGGTCCTTTTTCAGCCTAAACGTTGCTGATTATCCGAGCTACTTATCTCACTATTCCTGCAGTTCTACCTTGTTTCTCTGTTTAATTCTGTTTAATATCCTGGTTTGTTTAGACCCTATTCTGTTATACAAGTATAATGACCTTGTTTCCTGACTACTCTTGTGGGTTTTACTAGTATATGTTGTGTTTGCTGCTTGCGGCTTATGCCACTTCCATCTCCTGGTGGCATCTT
Source organism: Rhinophrynus dorsalis (assembly GCA_037306005.1). NCBI lineage: Eukaryota > Metazoa > Chordata > Amphibia > Anura > Rhinophrynidae > Rhinophrynus > Rhinophrynus dorsalis. The sequence goes on from CM074724.1 coordinate 135,955,658, forward strand.
ATTGGCTACTCGCCTGTTATTCCCTGCTTGCCACTGTGTCATCTCATCCATTCAATGACATCTACCACCATGTTCTTACATCAAGATTGGCAGAGTGTATATTTCATCTGATAACAACATCCAGTGATGTATGCTGATTCCAAGGATGGCAAAGCAAGTATGCAATCCATCAGATCAAAGCATCTAGTACAAAGTGCCAATTCCAAGGCTGGAAGAGAAAGTGTATTAATCCATCTGATCAACAGCTTCTAGCACATTTGTGTTCTATTACCAGGGCCTAGATGCACTAAATGATGATGTGGTATCGGTATGATATTGACGATGTGTTCAAATCAGTCCGACAATAGCTTAGCATGTGTTTCCTAACCCTCTGGTACCCAAAGGGTTAATAGGCAAGGTATGGACTGCATACCTTGCCTGTAAATGAGTGTGTGTGTGTGTGTGTGTGTGTGTGTTAGACATATAATTTTTATTAAAACGTGTTCAATAAAGAATGTGTTTTACTGATATTATGTGTACATTAGACCTCAAGGGGGGTCTCATGACCCTTCATGACACCCCCCTAAAATGAGGCCAGCAAATGCCCCTTAATAACATTAAGCGCATATATGCTATGCTTCATATAGCTTATATGCGCTTTTATGCTGATATGAAGTGATCAGACCTCAAAGGGGGCACCAGGACCCCTCCTGATAGCCCCCTACCATGGATCAGCTATCCAAAAGGATAGCTGATCCATGGGGCGACCCCAAAGGAATTTACGGCCTTCTTGATTCTGCGGGCTTTACATCCGCCTCTACCACCAAGAAATTAATGAATGAATGAAAGTAAAGGGAGTGCTGTGGTCACATCATAAAATCAGTCACCGGCATCAAACCGGGTGACTGATTAAGTGACCAGAGAGCAGGGCTGCTTCCTAAATTGAATCTTTTGTTAGATCTTAATCATTTCTAATTGCCTACCTCCTTTGTCCCGTTGAGATTACTACTTTTGCTCCACTCTCAGCTTCGCTATACCAGTGAAGCTGAACATTTTTGGGCCCAAATGTCCAAATTCTGCCTGTCGACTAGGCTGGATATATCAAAATACCATTGCAGAAAATGTACCATGGAGACACAATATCATTGTGTAAAAACATATGTGAAAAAGACAATGATATGTAATTGAGTGTTCCTTATGATATGAAACAGATCTAAACTGTTTTTTGCAATGGATAAAAAACGCATGAAACCAACTTTCAGTGCTGTTTAACTTTTACTGAGACTGAAGCACAGTCATTGTATCAGCATCATTTAACTCAACTAAATGAATAGAAAAACTTGAATGTATTTCTGCAATGCCACCAAGTTTGAAATTGAACATATATGTTTTTTAATCATCCACTTTACACTATTTCAAAGTAACAACATAACATAGCTTTCAGCAAAATATACTTAGCCTTAACAGAACCTTACAAGTAACGGTTGAACTTTAATACTTAAAATTTAAGCTACATTTTTGAAGGGAAAATGGAGCAATGTACACAAATTGTGAGAAACCTGAAACAATCCATTGCTATGGTGATTGCTTTTAATGTTGATAACAGATGAGAGTTGGTAATGTGTTAGCTGTAGAAATACAGGAGGCAAATATAGTTGTTGATACCTTTATTGGCTTGCATTTTAAATCTGCTTAGTTAGCCAATAAAGGTATCAACAACTATATTTGCCTCCTGCTTTTAATGTTGCACTGTTCCCCAATAATAGTTCTTGTTTCGCCTTGATAAATACAGGAATGTAAATATGAGAAAAACACAATTTTGGACAAAGGAGGCTTTCAGGTCCAAAATCCTTTCCAGCAACACCCCCAACTTCTCTGCTTTACTGGGCAAAGTGATTGGTGCACAAGCCAAGGATTGTTTCTCTGGCCCCTCCAACAATTTTGAGCAACATCTGAGTGTGGAAAACAATGGATTGTAGGATGGTTGTGTTGGGAACACAGCAGTAAATACAGAGAAGTTCTCCCACCTCATTTAGCAGTAATGTTGAGGTTTAACATTTGAATATATAAGCTTCAAGGTGAAATTTAGACATTTGAGTTTTAGGTTTAGAAGTTGGAAAGGCAAAATGTTTCCTGGCTGTTTATGTCAATTGGCTCTTTCATCAATTCTGGCAAACATTTGAGTGTGGAAAACATGGGATTATAGGACTGTGGTGTTGGAAACAGAGCAGTGAAAACAGAGACGCTGTCTACCTCATTTAGCAGTAATGATGAACTTTTAATGTTTGGCTTTACTTTTGCTTCAAAGTGAAATTTAGACATTTGAATTTTAACCAAGAGGTGCTTGGCTGTTTGCACCAATTGACTCTTGCACCAGTTCTGACCAACATTTGAGTGTGGAAAACATGACACTATAGGGCTGTGGTACAATGAAAGGGAAACAGCACTGCTTTAAATGCTGAGTTTAACAATGGCCCTTTGAAGCCAGAGCTTAATAGAGGACAAAGACCATATCCATTGTTGAAAAAATAGGCTTTTAACCCACTGAATGCTGAATCGAGCTCCATTGCAACTTTTGCCACTTTGTTTTTACACTCAAGCTATGTATGAGAGAAGATTAACTAACAATGAGTATCCTGCTAAAAACAGGTTGTCTCCCTGTCTAGCTCCAACTTGCTCAATTATCTCAGGGGTGTTAATATAATGATAATGATAATTATTATTATTATTACAACACCCCTGAGATAATTGAGTAAGTTGGAGCTAGAGAGGAGGACAACCTGTTTTTAGCAGGATACTCACTGGTAATTAATGTTCCCTCATACATAGCTTGAATGTAAAAGCAAATTGAAAAAAGTTGCACTGGGGCTCTCCTCAGCATTCAAGGGATTAAAAGCCTATTAAATGATTATACTTGCTGTGGAGCAATATAATACACTCCCACACAGTTTGGTTTCCTAAAAAGAGGAACACCAGGGTGTAAAAAAGAGGGATTTGAGTGTCAACGAGAGACTCCCCCCCCTCAAAGGAGGGATAACTGGGAAGTTTGTGGGTAATTATTAATTATACTAGTGTAAAAGCCTGTGTACAAGGGCCAAGGTCCGGGTGATGTTAACCCTTTGAGTGCCAGAGGGGTATGCAACGCATTGCAAAGCAATGCGCTGTGTACCCCTCTGGCACTCAAAGGGATAAGAGGCTGGTCCTGCTCTGCGTCCTGCCACCAATGCAGTCATGCACTGTAGAGACTGCCCGAAACCACAGAATGCTCCTAGCACAGAACTCCCAGCATTCTGTGCTCCCAGCATTCCAGGCTCCCAACTTTCTGTGCATTGGGGCAGTCTCTACTGTGCATGACGGCTTCTGACAAACATCCTAGAGAATTATTATATAGGATTCTTTAGGATAGGCATCAGGTGGACCAGCTTATAAAATAATCTATATATTGTGGAAGGTTTGATTGTGGACAGTATTTGAACCATTTCATGTACAATTTCATACCGATTACATTTGACATATTGTAGAGACCACTTTTTATTGTTGAGGGGATAGACTCATTTGTCACTGTGGACACACAGGCTCTTAAACACTGCGAATGTTTGTCAGATTTCATTAATTTCCTTTTTTTTGTATTGGGGTACATATCTTGTGCTGGTGTTACCCCCATGTAGTCCTCACTGCCATATCAGCACCGGAGCGGCATTTTTCTACCCCTTTCATGTTGATTGGCTCCTGACACAATATGGATTTTTTCTATTTCCAGTATTAGATTAAACCTTTAGATATTTTTTCCATTTATACATATGTATTTTGTGTATACTTCTACTCAATAGTTAGAGAAGTGTGTAGTAGTGGATATTTCCCCCTAATCTAACACTGGCTGGAAGTGCACACTGCAACCCTCTCTGCCCACTTCTCCTTTCTCCTTGTGGTATGAAACAGAGCTACGTAGCTATGTGAAATCTCAGTCATACCATGACTGTCCAATCAGATGGGTCACCTCACACTTTTACGTCCATCTGCTCAGAGCAATTGTGCCCCCGAGCCAATCCCTCCACCCGAGCCTGGCAGGTCTACCTGCAGTGAAGAACATTTTTCCATATATGCAGACTAGTATGTTTCTGGTTAATCCCATCAATATGCAGGATACCTAGAATCGAAAGAGGCGAAGCGGGGAGGCTATAATTTGGCAAGGAGATTAATCCAGTTACACCATATCTTATCAAATTTTTAAGACCGCCTCTGTGTATGTAAATTAATTAGTAATGTGGCAAATTTTGCTTAATGAGGTTTATCCAGTGGGAGTGCTAGGGGCACAGGGGAGACATCCATGCCAATGCTACAATTTTGCAAGCAGTGACCAATGATTCATGTAATTGTCTTATGTATGTTGAATTCAGGTAATAAGGAATAATTGAAAGGATACCCAGAAAGGATACCCACTTTTGGGCCCTGATCTGACATTTTGGTCTTCTGGAGCTGAAGGCTTATGAATATGAATTATATTCTGAATTGGGAAATAAAGCTCTTTTCTATTTGCCCCAATATGCATCCAAGCAGGTTTCCAAATGCACACTAGTCCACATTAATTTCTAAGTTGCCACAGAAGTTTGCAAAGCATTGTTATAAAATGTGTTGCCAATTCACTGGAAATTCACCTGCACTATTAAATTATCCCACCACCCTATGCTAACCTAGCATATGTATATATATATATGTGTATATATATATATATATATATATATATATATATATTGGTGAAAGAAGATTCCCTACTCCAAATACTACCCATAGAGTAACTATAGTAACAAAAGTAACAACCCCCACCATATTCTCACCTTCCCCAAATAGATGAAGATTTAATTCCCTAAGTAAGGAAGGAGAAGATATCTCAAACTCAAGACTGGCCCTGGAGAAACAATGTTTTTGCTCATTTTTACCCTTTTGAGTGCCAGAGGTTTAGGCTAATGCCATGATTTGGATACCAATCTGGCACTCACAGAGTTAAGAATGGCAGAGTGTGTGTGCCCATATGCACTAAAGTGATTACACTCTGACAGATTCATATATTGTCTCCTGAAGTCTATATTTAAATTTACAATACGCTCCAAGAATGGATTAAAGGAGGAGAACAATGTTTTAACAGACAAAAGTACCTTAAGGTCAAAGAAGATTTATACAAAATCGCCTGAGGTTATACTGTAAGCAGAAAATTTATGTCTGAGTTCTCAACCAAAATAGGTATGAATTCTGATAAAAGCATGGGAAATATACAAAGACACTCTAGGGACCAAATATAACATTTCTTGTAAGCAAAATAATCCTGCAAATGTAACTCTTTCAACAAGTTCAGCTATGAAATTATTTTCTACAAAACAAATTGTTATTTCAATAAAAGAGGTGAGATTGCACAAGACCAAAAAGCAGCGCATTCAAAATCTAGCTATTCCATATTGTATGAGCAACTCAATTCATGTTACTGAAAGGCGAAACTGTTAAAAGCTTGTAATTCAGTGACTAACTATATTGTTTATTAACTTGCTTCACTTTATATAAAATACAGGCCCCATCCAGCGAACTGCATGGTTACCTAGTTTAAAAGAAAGCCAAGTGTTTTTTTTTGTGACTAAAGTAATTACATTTAGTTTGCCATGTATCCAAAAGAGGTTACTTCAGGATACATAGCAAATCAGTTAAACACCCTTGGAAACAGACATTCTAGAGATTACAATTCCAAAATACTTTTGGGTCCTGATCTAACATTTTGAGCTTCTGCAGCTGAAGGCTTATGAATATGAAATATATTCTGAATTTGGAACTAACACTCTTTTCTATGTGCCCTGATATGCCTCCAAGCAGCTTTCCAAAATACACACTAGTCCACATAAATTTCTACGTTGCCACATAAGTTTACAATGCATTGTTATGAAATGTGTTGCCAATTCACTGGCAATTCACCTGCACTATTAAATTATCCCACCACCCTATACTATCCTAATATGACTTTCAATTATCCTGTCCATTGCTGGAATGCTTAGAATGCATTGCAGGACAACCCATGAGTTACAACAAAACCACACTCATAGGGCCATATGTTCAAAGAAGTAGCAAAATGGCTTTTGTCGTTTGTAACGACTTTTCAAAATATACTGTCGTTGGGATCATTAATATTTTCAGAGTGTGTTGGTTGTGATTGGAAATATGTTGTTTGTCCTGACTGAAATTGTCATATGTAACGACAAAAGAAAGTCTTAACTAATGACAAAAATGTCTTAAAAATTGTCTTAACTGAAGACAAAAATGTCTTTAAAAACGTCTTTACTAACGACAAAAATGTCTTAACTAAAGACAAAAATTCTCATTCTCTCCACTTTTTTCTTAATGGACAAATTTTGTCTTTTGTAGGACTTTTTTTGTCATTAGTTACGACAAATTTTCTTTTCCTCTATACGACACTGGAGAATAATTTAGCCACGCCCTTGCCACGCCCCTTTGCACATCAGTTCTGAAGTTGTGTCGTACACAACGGACATTGCTAGTTTTTTTGTTGTATACTCTATAGAAAATATGCCGTTCATGCACACAATTACTTATTTTTGTCTTTCATACAACATTTTTTTGTCGTTATCCCTTTAAACATACGGCCCATAGTCTATATTATTTACCACCACACACCTGCAGGAACAAAACATGATTTTCTGATTTTACCTCAGGAATTTCTATAGTAAAACCCATAGATTTTCTGTAGACAGCATAGATTTTCCCATGAGAACAGTTTCATTCTGCCTATGTTTTCAATTATGTCCAACCTGCCCTCCCCAATACTATAAGAACCCAGAACGTTCTGTTATGTAGCCTCTTGTACAATAGCAGATAATGTGCATTGAAGCAGGCAGTGAGAGAGAAAGAGAGAGAGAGAGAATTTAAAAAAAAAAAGCTTTCAGTGCTGGCTAACACAATGAGAAGCAGGAGCAGTTGATGTAGCACTACTGATGCACATGGCTCAGATGTGGAGGAATACAGCATTACCAGAAATAAAGAGAACCCCCTTCTCTCTGCCCACATGATCCACAGTTCCCCAACCATTTACCTAGGGATCTGGGGAAGTGTAATAAAGAAGAGGACACTGGACAGCAATATGAGAAGGACATCAAGGGACCCTCTGTCACATTTATCATCTCTAACCAGTACCATACAGCAGCAAGAGAATAATGGTGGTGGTGGTGATGAGGGTGGTGGAGCAATTGGTGTGGAAGAGGGCATGAAGCTGTTTTTGGCAGAAAGAGATAAAAAATGTGAGAAAGACATGCATTTGGGAGTAGTATCACCCCCACCAGTGACATTCTGGCCTTTGCTGCTGCTACTGTCATTCTTGCTTCTGATTCTTCAGAGACAGACATTCTGGGGCTGATGGGTGTTAGGAATCAGTCTGCATGAACCAGATGTCTGGCTGCTCCCAGACAGATGCTGGATGCCAGGATGTTGGTCCCTGCCTGCTTGCTCCCAACCAGTCACCATAGCTTGTATGAGGCCAGTGCCCAGCTTCTCTGAGAGTGGAGCCGGGTCTCAAGTCATTGTAACCTGCCTGTGTACAAATAATCCAAGACGCATGTTGCCACATAGAGACATAAGAAAAGGGCACTATAGTGTTTACTGCCTTTTGCAACAAGGGAGGTCTTTTTCTGGCCTTGGCAGATCTAAGCTGCTAAAGGTCTTTCTGCCAGAAAGGGATTGTAGAATGGCCATTTGCAAATGCTTTTTTTTTTCGTTTTAACCGAATTATCTTTGTATACTGAATTGCCAAATTCGAATATATATAATGGAAAAGTCTAAAAACAGATTGGAGTGGAACCTTGTCTGAAAAAAAGAAAGAAGATTCCTAAAATTTAGATTTTATCCTTATTTCATGTGAAAAATATGGTAAATGTGTGACAAAAGACACAAATGTATTATTGCACATCGCACTATTTCTTTATTATCAGATCTACAGAATGCAAACACATAAATAAAATATACTGAGTCATGAATGTCTTTATTTACTATTATTACTGCATAACTGGATGTACCTAGGCATCTTTTGGTCAGAGTGGCCCAGACCCCTTACTTACATACATATATATAAAAGAGTATATATGCTAAAAGTGGCATGTTTACTAAATACTAACTTTTAACATACACTTCCTAGCATATTATGAGTGACAATATTTTATTTTTAAAACAAAACAAATCATGTCAAGTTCGTAAACATTTTGTTTAGCTATTTTAAAGGGATAGTAATACTTCATATATTTAAACTTTAATATTGAAGGTATTAAATAAATATACTAAAGCATCTATGTCTTTTTTCTATAACTTATATAGTTTAAGAGTAATTGCTATGTAAAGTGTACTCCTCCCGCCCCTTTACGCTATATCAGCGCTCTAGCTGGCAGACTTGTATTCTGGTCTGCAGACTGGATGGCTTGTCTGCAGTGCCGAACTAGCAGTGCATACAAAGAAAATATTCATGGCAACGGTCTGCTGCCTCAAACCAGGCACACTTTGTAGACCATTTTCATGAATATTTTCTTTGTATGCAATGCTATTTTGGCCCTCCAGATGAGCCCCCTGGTCTGCGGACCAGAATCCAAGTTGTCAGCTAGAGGGATAATGTAGCTTAAAGGGGAGGGTGGGGTAAACTTTACATAGTGATTACTCTTAAACTATATGTTATATAAAAAAGACATGGATGCTTTATTTATTTAATACCTTCAATATTAAATCTTAAATATATGAAATATTACTATCCCTTTAAGCAACTAAGTGAGCAAAATATAAGCTTGACAAGCATCACTTGATCAATAGATTGAGCAGTGATTCTCAGCTCCAGTCTTCATGAAACAACAACAGGTAATATTTTCAAGGTTTCTCTATTTAGGTACATGTGGATTAATCACAATGACTGAGCATAGTGTTATGTACCTGTAATTAAGAAGGTGAAAACACTGAGATAGATAGCCAGACAGAGATAGATAGATAGATAGATAGATAGATAGATAGATAGATAGATAGATAGATAGATAGATAGGCCTGTGATATATTGTTTCAGTACCTCAGTGATTTCAGCTACTACTGAACTCATCTATATTATAGAATCAAAGAAAAGACAATAGTAATTGCCTGCATTCAGTATATACACATTTGGATATGTGCCCACAATATTTAAAAAGTTATTTTGTATTTTTATACTTTCTTAAAACAGAAATGTACCCATCCTATATTATAATTTGCTATTATGTTTGTCAGAAGCCATCATGCGCAGTAGAGACAGCTGCACGCGCTACAGTCATGCATAGTACAGACTGCTCACGCCACGGCTGATTCGGAGCAGGGCACTCTGAATTCAAACCAGAGTCCTTTCTATACACCTTCAGTTGCACAGAGAGGAATCTGGTCTGAATTCGGAGTGCCCCGCTCTGTATCAGTCGCGGCGCGGGCGATCAATACTGTGCATGACTGCAGCACCGCCAGTGTTGGCCTGTGTACATAGTATATCATAAAATGTTACTTTCCTGCCAATATTATGGAGCCTCTATAAATATATACTTGATTTCTCAATTGAGTGTTTTTTAAGTATATCTTAATCAAGTTGCGGAAGTTGCAGTTCTAGAAGCATACGTTTTGTCCTTGTAAGGTTTCTCTATCCTTAACATTTTGTTGTAGCTACCACATATTAAGTAATTCTATAGTGTCTCCTCATTATGTCTACATTGCCTTGAGGAATCCAGAAATGATATCATTGCTTGCTGTAAATTTTGGTCCACAATATTCAACATAAACCTGACTTACTTTTGAAGTAACAAAAAATGCAATAGATAACCTTTCCTGTTTTTATGGTATGATTTATAATTCATTATCTTTTGTTCATTATTAATAGCTTTTCCACCCCTTCTTTCATAAATTATTTAAATTAATAACCTACAGATTTCGACTTATTTTATTTACACATTGCCTGTTTTCTCTCATATTTCTTCACTTTATGAAGTACCATATATCTCAGTGTAAGGGGTGAGGGGTGAGGGAAGATTAGATATTGGACTAACATCTCTGTCAAACAAAAATAGATACCACAACACATTTCTGATATTTAAGCTAAAATAGTGACATGAACTGTAGCAGGGCACTGCAATGTAAATAGACTAGTGAGACTGCAGCATATTAATCAATTGGGAATAAATGTCCAATGTGCTATGTAATGGGATAGCACTTTGCTTTAATGCACTGAGAGCATGAGAAGGTGTGTTATTGATCACCACTGTCAGTGTGAAAAATGTTCAGTTGTGCTGAAATGAGTTTACAAACTGACAGATAACTGAAAGGACAGTGCTTTTTTTCCATCTTTCAAGCCCTAAGTTTTTACAGTCCTTTAACCCCTTAGTGACGGCCGCGTGCAGACGTGGCCGTCACTTAACGCCCGTCTAACATTTTTTTTTTTCTTTCAGAAGAATCCGGAGTCCCCAAACGGCGTGCAGCCGCGCGGGGATCCGGATTTCCTGGACGTACATGTACGTCCTCTGTCACTAAGTGACAGCCACAGAGGACGTACATGTACGTCCATTGTCGCTAAGGGGTTAATGTATTATTTAAGGCAGAGTACACTAAGATAAAGAATGTGTAATGAGTATGTGCACTCATGAGCAGGGATGGGTGAAATTTTTCACCTCAAGAGAGAAACGCTACCTGCCGAGCATGACATTTTGCACAAATTTTAGAAATTTTTCACTCTTTTCCATCTAGCTGATTGCACTGAAATCAATGGTAAGACTGCATTTCCACATCAAGTGCAGGGATAGTTTAAAAGGAGTGTAAGGTTCCCGCAGCATATCATTTTGTATTTGTGAGCGATAAAGAAAGCAGCACAACTTTGAGCCAGTTAGGATGGGCAAATAAAGCAAAACTGGAATGGTGGAGTCTTGTGAGCAGACATTTTGTTCTCTGTGTTTGGGAAGTCTAAGGGCACTCTGGGCAGGTAGAGTGTGAAATTATTCAACATATGCAAAAACAGGGCTAGCTTTACAGCCCAGGCTCACCTAGTCTAAGCACTCTAGGTACCCTTAGCTCCACCTATTGCCACAACTCCATTCCTCATATGACCCTGCCCCCTATCCCATCCTGCTTGCTGCTTTTCCATACTGGTTCTCTAAAATATAGAATTATCTTCAATATCAATTCTATGTCACAATTATTCTATTATCCTTTATTTAAATGTGGACAACCTGTGGCACGCAAGCTGTTGTTGGACTACACCACCCACAGTAAATTTTTGGCTGGATGAGGATGATGATATATGCCCTCTCCTGCCTTATTTTGTCTGTACCTTGTATGTAAAACTCTAGGGCATCTAATTAATAAAACATCACTATGAACGAGTAGTGCAAAACATGTAACATAGTAATTTAGTTTATCTGAAAAAATACATCCATCCATGTCTAGAATACTTGGCATCACTCTTATTGATCCAGAGGAAGGCAAAAAACAAAACAAAACATTGAAGCCATTTCCAATTAAATCCCAAGTGGGTAAAAAAATCCTTCTTGTCTCTAAATGGCAGTCAGATATGTCCCTGGATCAACAACCTGCTTTGAAGCCAACTGTCATAATGTTCTATATTGTTCTGGGCTAGATAGGTATCCATTATTTATTTGAAGACAGTTATAGTATCTGCGGAGTATCCTGGGAAGAGCCAAATGATCAGCTCTCCTGCCCTCCAGGAGAACTGGTTGGCTTAAATTGCTGTATTGAGTCTCCTACATGCAGACTGGAAGTGCTGTCATTGCGGTTCTTCCAGTCCCTTTAACAGAATTATATAAATGACCTTTCATGCCAAGGATCACAAATAAAAGTCAATTTGCATCCAAGTTAATGGATATCAAGGAGTTAAGGAATAGGTTAAAGTAGAATTATACATATAGGACAAGGGACTTAATTTAACCTCTTAGAGTAATCAGCTATATTTATAGTGGTCTGTATATGGACAATGGCATGAGTGAGGTTTATTCAGACTGCTTTTAATTCCACTCAGAACATTATAGGTTTAACTAAACTCATGCTAAAAGGGAGTTCATAAATTTCAGACAAGTGCACATTAAAGGTATAGTAATGTTTCACAAAAACAGCAGCTCCAGTTAATATTCATAGTATTTGGGCTATGGGGAGTGATCTTTTAATACTGTTGGAGTTGAATGGCAAAGTATCTCCCTTCCTCCCCTTTTACTGATGTAATACTGCTCACCTCAGAGCAGCAAGACTGTCCGGATGGCTTGCAAAGAGGGACAATCTTCAGTGAGCATGAGGATAAACCTGACAAATCTGTCAAGGGGCAGGGTTTTCCTTATGTTCACAGTAAAAAGATTGTCCCTTGCTGTGAGCTGTCTGGTCCCAGGACCAGATTCCACATCTGAGGGGAGGAGGCTTACACTCCTCTTGAACTAGAACTCTGACAGTATTGAAATAACAGTCTCCATGGCCCAAATACTTTGAAGATTAATTGGAGCTGCTTTTTTTGTGAAACATTATACATTTAAATGCAAAAAATAAATGCATACTTATAACTGATATATGTAAAAAGAACACCAACCTAAATAACCTTTTCTGTTAAAAAAATTAAGAGCCATTTCTTCCTATAATCAAAGTCCCCCTAAAAAATGATTTAAACATGTCAAAAGTGACAGCTGAATGTTCAGAAATATAATTCCTTTCAAAACCTGTCACTTTCCTCTCCTTGTGATTGGACCATTCGACAGTTACAAGCACTTGGATCTTTTGTATCAATTCCCATCAATTCGTATAGATTGCAAGCTCTAACTAGCAGGTCCCTCTTATGTTTCTATCACAAATATCTTTTTTACATTGATTAATCCTTTAAGGAACAGAGGGGTGTCCAACATATTGCTTCTTTGTTCCTTAAAGGGCTAATTAAAAATACCTCTCCTGTAATGAACTGTGACAGTTGTGCAAGATGTAAAAGTATATTTTTTAGTAGGAGGGGCCACAGGATTTATTTTTTTTATTTATTCAGAGATGGTCATTGTGAATTGATATGAATAGCAATAGCATAGGCACTATAGGACGTCTTGCAGTCTTCCCCATAGGGGATTGTCTGGAATGTTGCAAATATGGACTATCACTGACAATAGTAATTCATGTAATGTAATGCAACACACCTTATGTATTTTGTGCAAGGAATGGGGAGTGACTTGGTCTCCATGGCAAAATAGCCTGTACAATCTTACTCTAAAATGTTACCCTGCTCTCCTGAGACCATTCTTGGAAAACAACTTCACTATATTTAACAAATAGATATTACTATTAATTTAGATGTTTTTTAACTTCTTAGATGCTGGAGAGGTATTCAGTGCATTACATCACACTGCATTGGAGACCTTTCTAAAGGAGTACATCTTCTATGCATGATGCAAAATGCTCCTCTTTCACCTACCTTTGTTTAGCACACATTTCCTAATTTACATTTCTATGTTTAGTGTACTAGAAATACAATGTTTTCTATATATATTCCTAGTATCTGATTATTTTTCTCTCCTGCAGACACTTTAAAGGAGCAGTAAACTTTTTTTATGAAAAAATAGATATTATAGGTATTTTCCTATTGAGTAAAATAAGGGTACTCCCACTGCAGAGAGATTTATATTTCCATAGTTATTACAGTTTAAACCCATGTTTTTTACATTAGCAGTGCCCACTATTGGTCAAATTCTAATTAGATTTCCTGTTAGATTCTAACGGAGAGGAAAGTCAGAAAAGTCAGAGACATACAGTTCTCCATAGAATGTGATAGAAACTGCCTGTCACTTCCTGTCAGTTAGAACTATCAGGAAGTAAAACACAGTAAATTCACTTCATGATTTTTTAAACTGTTATAAATTTTGAATAAAACACCTGACAGCAGTGTGAGTGACCTTGTTTTATTCAGCAGGAAAAGCTCTGTAAAATATGTATTTTGCTCCTTTAATAATTGTTTCACGCTGTGTTTTGTTGGATGTCGCAAAGCTGTTCAACATTTCCTCAAATATCAGTCATCATAATCTGAGAAAAATAAATGTTTTCAGGCCCTAAACAAATTAAAAAATAAGTGTTTTTTAAAGCTTTTTAATTTTACCTGAACCTACACCTGGGAATTAAATAGGCTTCCAACAAATTGCTTTACAACGCTTTGTGAAGACTCTGAGAGAGATGTTAGGTACCCAAGGGGGCAGGGAGCGAGCTAACCTAATTCATTATTAGGGCACCATGTATCCCAATTGCACAATTACTAGTAGTGGTACTATTGACATTCCCCAGGTTGTAACAAGAGCTTTCTGAAATGGGGGGGAGATGCACAAAGGTTCAATAAGGGTCCAGGTTGGTGATAATGTAGATAATTTGCATAGATTCCATCTTGTCATAAGCACTAAGATGTCTTAGCCATACACTAGAAATACACTGACATATCCATGCCTTTAGCAGATATATGTTTTTACAGTGTTTACTTTGACAATGTCTAATTTGAAAATTTATTTAATAAGTCATTATTGTATTCCTGTGGGTGTGTTTATATGTTATAGTGGCTATTCACCACATGCACAAAGATCTAGTAGCTGAGATGGCGATCTTGGGATCTTCTCTTAGTTCCCCTTTGTGCTGCAAAGGACAATTTACTGTGTCTACTGGAGAGCAGAGATAACTGTTGCCCCACTTTAATATATAACGCCCTGTCCAGCTCAACCTATTATTCAACTACCCACAAAACCAGGCAAAGCATCTGTTTTATATAAAACTGCTCTGCTGGAGTTTTGACTACCTAAATCAGCAGATAAGCTGTTTCAAAGCCACATCCTCTGATCAGCCGATTCATGTAAACAGAAGGCACTCCATTTGCCAGGCTGGTGGGAAAGGACCAGGATCATGTGAAGTTGCCCAATTGGTAGTTATGAGACAATTAGAAATATGAATAGACCTTTATATGTATTATACCCCACATGTAAAATGTTCAGTTGTCCAGTTAAACTATTGTACAGCACTGTGGAACCTGTTCAAAATGTATAACCCTTTGAGCGTCAGAGGGGTACAGTTTACAAATAAATAATAACAATCATGATCAACTTCACAAAAATAATACAACCAAAATATTGTATTAATGAGAGGTGAACAGTACTGCAGAGCAGCAAATCTATATCCTATTATTATTTTACTAAAGCAGTGATAGGTTGTTATTTATTTGCACAAGCACTAAGTGAAGTTTAGAAGCTAAATAATTGTTAATAAGTGCTAAATTAAGTACTGATGTACAACATTTGTGTTCATCTAAATTGATGCTTTGTACTGCCGAGCAAAGTGGTTGGCCATGATGGAGTATGTATGCTATTAGGGGGCATACCAATGGTATGATTTCTGTAGGCTTCTGTATGTTCAAACTAGTTTAAAATGAATTAGTTTTAAAACCTGTCCCTTTATTACACCTTCACAATAGTTCTGTAAATTGGCTGTACACTTATATGGGATGCTCCAAATGAGCTGTGCACCAATAATTACTATAGCTTCTGTAAATAGGCAAAAGCATAGCTGCATATGTAGTATGATAGGCACATAATAAGCCCTGCCACAACATTTTGTATTGGCCCTTATTATGTTTAAGGCAATTAGGCATTTAGACTGTAAGCTCTGAGGGGCAGGGACCTCTCTCCTATTGTTTCTATGAATTTGACACTTATTTATCCACATTTATTTATTCTAACATACTTCTATAGGAAGGCACTGCGTACATTGTGTAGTGCCATATAAATAAAGATGTATATATATACATTTGCCTTATAATAAAACAACATACAACTATTCTTAGGCAGTTTGTTGGTGTTCTGTTAGTGGCAATGGAGGAGTAATAACTCCTTAGAACTTTGGTTCCCAGCTCTACTCAAGCACTCAACTGTGCATGTTTTCAGGATATCTTCAGCTGAGGTCAGGTGTTGTTTCCTAATACACCAATGAATCCACCAAGAGCTCATGAGAAGACATACTGAAAATATGATGAAAGATCTAAGTGCATGGGATCCATAGAATAATACACATTCCACAAAACAGTTTTACAGTCCTTTAAACTGAGTAATTTTAAAGATAAGATAGTGAGTTGCAAATTTGTATACATAATAAATTTTAAACTTACAAATGTCATTTAATAACACTGTGAAAAAATGATGCTTAGTTGATGACCCTGCTATCTGTGATTTGCCATGTTGATATGCGTATATTTTGTGTATAATACAGTATAATGCACTGTAGCTGCAGATTTTGACTGATTTTGATAACTAGTAAAAAACAGCAGATATCTGTGAAAAAGCGGAATATCTATTAATTGAAAATTAAAAGTTACCAAACAATATATACAATAATTTGCCTTGATCCCATAAAAAATGGATAACAGGCTCTTCCTTCCCTTTCCTCAAGTGGAAACTGCAAAATCTGAATAATGCAGGAGGTTGAATCGTAGGGACCAGAAAAAAATGAGAAGTTTGTATGCTAATTTTCATGGCTGTAATTAGAACCCTTCAAATCTCAGATACATGTCTATGCATATGGAACAAGCTGAAAAGTCTATCTGATCAAGGCGTCAAGCTGCCTAAGTGGATGCTTTGCAATTAAAATAAATTCAAAGGCATCAGTTTGAATGTTGGTCTATTAACTGCATCACATTAAGGTAACTCTGTATGTTTCACTGTTTTTGCCCCAGTTATATCATTAAGAATATCACTAAGAATATCAGAGAGAAAATCCGAAAAGTATGTGTATTTTATTAGTTCTTTGTTGTGTTGACTTGAAGTTCATCATGTAATTCTATCCTATACAATAATTCACTAGGATGTTTGTCAGAAGCCATCATGCGCAGTAGAGATTGCCTGTGCTGCAGTCATGCGCAGTTCAGAGTGCCCAAACGTGCCGTTGCATGTTCTGGCACTTTGTACTGCGCATGACTGCAGCATGGCCAGTGAGCAGAGAGGCTCCGGGCACCAGCCAAGGCTGCTGGGTGGCACTGTGGCCCATGTACATGGGCTTTTCAACTAGTAAATAATAATCAGTAGATTGCAGATGTATACACAATGTCAGGGGTGCCAAAGGTTGCCTATCCATCTCCTATGTGATCATACACAGTATATCTGCCTATCAGAATCATAATAAATAGTATTTACTTATTAGAAGTAGCTTATTCCTGAAGACTTAAGTATGCGGTTATGAGAGCTAATGTGAGTTTTTGTGTGTAAATAACCAAAATGGTACTATCATGGATGAAATAATTAACCCAGTAATCCAATGTTCCTCATTTGCTCAATAGACAACAATGAAATTACATTAAAGCTACATGCCTTGAAGCTGTATTTGCCATCACATCTATTTAACCATTTGGTATTTGTAGAAGTACTGAGGTTATGGCCATATGTCACAAGGAAAATGTAATAGGTGAAAACTCAGTAATTTTGGTCTATAAAAGAGATATGTATATTTAGGAAATTATTGGAAACACTACTAAAATTAAGACCTGTCTATAACTTGAAGCTGAGTGTCTTAATTTCCATGATATAGTGTAGGCATAATCAACCTTGGTCCTCAAGGCCTATCAACAACGCCAGTTACCAGGATATTTCTGCTTGTTCTCAACTGGAACAATAAATTTAAATTAAATACTTTAATTGATCCACCTATACTCAAACAGAAATATCCTGAGAACATACACTTTTGATAGTACCAAGGCTGTCTAACTCTGATTTCAGGGTCAGTTTAACAGTAGAACAAAGTTGTCAGCTGTCTAGGTTCTACTGGTGGAAGGGCTTGCCCAACAGAATCTTTCAGAATCCCACAGAATATGCATTAATGAGTGAAGCCAGGTGTGAAAACCCAGCATTGTATGAAGATATTGGAGATGTGACAACTCAGTATTTGTCAAGGTAATATGAGTGTAAGCTCTTAGTATTGGGTAAACTCAGCTCATTCTAAGAAGTTAATGTAATGCACGCTCAAAATTCTTAGAAGCTATTATAAGTTTGAATAATATACCTCTTTTCAGGAGTGTAAACAGACAATTAAGGGATCCCACACTTTATACATTGCTGAGGGCCCATGAGTGTCTTATAGAGTTCCTGCCTGATCCATTGCATACATTATTAAGCTATGTCCATTAGTCTTACCACTAGTGCATGTTTTCTGGATATCTTCATATGATCACATGTAGCTCTACCATTAGCACTGTTAAATAAGTGAAAATAGATACAGCAGGTGTACATCACAATATACATAGTATGATTAGTAGTTTGTACATGAATTAGTAATGTATATATCTTAAATGATCACCATATGATATGAATGCCAAGAAACATTGAACTATGTGTATGACCTATTATGAATACAATAATTTCTTATTTAAAGATACCTCCTAATAGTTCTTGAAGTCATGTCAGAATGTCCTTCTATTTCCAAAACATATTTTACTTCTAGAGAAAGCCAAGTACAGATCCCAATGTGTTATCTATACTATACATTTCTTATTCATTTTCTGTAAAGTCTGTCCCAGTAAGTAACATATACAAATACAATATATATTAAGGGAGTGTAGCTGTTTCTTTGGGTTTTTTGAGACCTGGGCTGGGAGAAGGATTGAGCCACTAATTGATTTGCCTGTACTAAAATAGCTCCTAAAAAGTATATATTTACTATGAGACAACCATACTGAGATATTTCAGTGGATATTTCAGACAACGTAACCATCAAGGTCAAGAAATAGATATTTTTGTCCTACATATTAGCAGGCATTAGGGGCTGGATTCTATTGAAGGTGTTAATTTTATCTCTGCTTTTGTCTCCAGGTTTTAAAATAAACTTCAATAGGAACATTTTTGATAAAATGGGAGGTAACATTTTTCACCTGCAATAGACTCCAACCCTAGATGTGTTACTCATCAAATAATTATTACAAGATACAGTATATTTGTATGTTCTCACTGTGTGTGCGTGGGTTTCCTCCGGGTACTCCGGTTTCCTCCCACACTCCAAAAAACATACTGATAGGTGAATTTAGATTGTGAGCCCCAATGGGGACAGGAACCAATATGAGTGTAAAGCGCTGCGGAATCTGTGTGCGCTATATAAATAAAGGATTATTATTATTATTATATTTGACCAGACTTTAAAATGGGTGAACGACTATAAATGCCATTAGAATATAGGATGAAAAAGTCAATCAAAGGAAGGATAATGTTCATCTGCTAAGAAATAAGATGCCAGCAAAGGGCTGAATACAAAATGAATGCAATATACTTATACTTGTATTATTTTCTTGGGCTAGGGACCTTAAGGTCATTATTTTAAAGTATATAAAAAGTGGCAACTAGGAAAAGAATCCGTAATATATTATATTATAAAGGGAGAGATATTGATGTCAATATACCATATGACCTCATCTATTCTACTATTTTGAGTGCTAAAATCTATTGGTGTTGGAACAGGTTCTGAGACCCAGTGCCCTGTTCATTCATTTGGCATTTCACATTAGTTTATGGCAAATAAAACTCATCACTGATGGAGACTGCTGGAGGGATGTAAGAACTGAATTTCATGCAAACGTAAACAAAAAGATAAATTTTTCATGTGTTTGCCGAGAAATGGACAGTATGTGAATGTATGCACCATAACATGCAATTTCTCAACACCCATGCCCAGGATAGGTTAAAAACTGGGCACAAAGGAAATCAGAATAAATGTTTTCCTTTTTCCTCAAAGGTATAGTAATACTTTATTATTACTATCCCTCATATTGTATGTATTTGCAAAGTAAGTTAATAGCCCCCAGGTTCATCTCTCAAACCTTTATGGTTTGAGAGATAACCAAAGGCAAAGTTGCCCCCTCCATCTCCCTTCCCTGAACTCAGCGTTGTGCTGACTGCAGGGATATCCGATCTGTCTTTCATCATGAGGCTCTGCAGCAGAGCTGCGATCGCGTTAGTGACAAAGAATTATTTCACTGAAATGGTCTTCTACATGTGCTTGCAAACCAAACACATGTAGAAGACCATTTCAGTAAAATAATCCTTCTTCACTAAAGGGATCTCGGCTCAGCTGCAGAGCCGCAAGCCTGTCGTATGACAGACTTCCCCTGCAGTCAGCACAATGCTGACTTCAGGGAAGGGGGAAGGAGGGGGAACTTTGCCTTCGGTTATCTCTCAAACCATAAAGGTTTGAGAGATGAACCTGGGGGCTATTAACTTATTTTGCAAATACCTACAATATAAGGTATAGTAATAATACAGTATTACTATCCCTTTAAGCCTGATTCAGAGGTGGTATTCTAGTTGTGTAGTAAAAAATTGTGCAGCAAAATATGCAAGGGGAATGTACAAATTGAGGTTGCGGTGCTTGTGCTGTATTTATATAGATTCACCGACTGAGTACCATCACTTATAGAAATATGCATTAGTACATTTTACCATGTGACTTCTCCAGAGCATAATTTCTATGTAAACTATTAAAAGGTTACGGATGCTTAATATGGAAAAATATATATTGTAAGGGTTATCCTGTTGGGTAAAACAGGTCACTCCCACTGCTGAGAGATGCTTTAGTAAAAGTTATTGCAGCTCAGTCTTGCATTTTCTGTTTTGCATTGCTTCAATAGCTCAAAATGTTGGTGGCATTGATGCTCCATAACTATATGGGCAGTTATGGTCAGTTGACCATAAACTTCCATAGCATGCTATAGCAACAGCATCACTGTAAATGTCACACCATGAAGCTACTGAACCCAAAATACAAATCTGAGCTGCAATAACTTTTGGAAAAATCATATTTGAGCAGTTTGTTCTACTAAACAGAATAAACCCTGCAATATCTATATATTTTTTTATATTAAGCATTACTATCCCTTTAAAGGGATAGTAAGGTTTCATAATAAAAGCAGCTCTAATTAATCATCATGGTACTAGTTGAACAACCCGTTACACGGGCCACAGTGCCACTGCCTCCCAGTCGAGGGGCAGTCAAGAGCAGTAGACACTGCCCGCGCCATGGCTGATACAGAGCTGGATGCTCCTTTGGAGTGCCCAGCTCTGTATAAGCCGTGGCACAGGCAGTCTCTACTGCGCATGACTGCAGCATGCGCAGCAGTGTCTACTGCGCATGTTGCGGCATTACACACAATTTAGCGAATTATTATATAGGATTTGGACTTTGGAGAGTATTGTTTCAATTCTCTCAGAGTTGTAGTTCAAGAGTAATTCAATGACAAAGTATCCCCCTCGAGCCCCTTTTACTGATGTAACACTGTTCAGCCAGATCAGAAGGCAGGTGCCCAGGTAGACTGCAGAGAGGGACAATCTTCAATTAAGAAAAGGGAAAAACCTGAAAAACTTGTCAAGGGGAGCAGGGCCTTCATTGTTCTCATAGGAAGAAGATTGTCCCCTTCTGTTCTCTGTCTGGTCTTACAACCAGATTCCACATCTGAGAAGAGATGGCTTACACTAGGTAAAAGGGGCGGGAGGGGAAACTTTGCTTGTGAATATCTCTCAAAGACTTATATCTTTCTTCATGTTTTTTAATGCCTACAAAATAAAATAAAGATAAAGTGAAATATTACTATCCCTTTAACACCATCCCATAGGAAGCATAAAGAAAAAGATGAATCTTCGGCTGACTTCCTCTGCATTCAGTCCGTACAAAGCCTAGGCCTGCCTGCCTTATAGCATTTTGCTTTGTCAAATGAAAAGGTTTGTACCTAGGCAATGAGCAGACATAGGGCCATTCAGTGCAAAAAAACATTCAACTGTTTTATTTTTGAGCTGAATTTCAAATGTTCTAATAGAAATAAATGTTATGTGTACTACAGCTCAGTTACCTATGGGTGCATTTTTCTCAGCAGATTTCAAACATTTTTAAAATAATGGATTTGTTCTGTTCTTTTCTGTCATTTGGTTTAAAGATCATTATATTCAATACAAAGCTACTTCCTTATTTTCATCCTTAGAGAACTTGCCATTTTTCCAGTGCCAACTACTTTTTGTCCTTTTGTTTGTTGATAATATATTATATTATAGCAATCTGCATCTAAAGCATTCACTTAATTTCTACCACAATGGACTTGTTACATTAGCGCTGTTGTGGACCTTTGAGTTCTGCATTTTAGCTTCACAAGCCACTTAAAGGACATTTTAAACACATTATGAGTAAATTTATGTACAATCAGCACTGATATTTGCATTAGAGCACAACACAGTACTCTACTGCATTTATTTTTTCCTAAGCTATATAAATTATGGATGATCGTCTTCATTCAGCTATAACTCTCTAAAAATCATTTTTGATTTATTCTAGCTGAGTACATTTAACTCTTTCTAAAATTAGCTTTGGTACACAAATCAATAGACTCTCTTTTTCAAAATTCAAATTTGTACACAGTCTGCAGATTTTTTTGGATGCTGCTTAATTTTCTTATTTGCTTATACAACCTTCAGCTTTGTTAAATTCAATGTTATCTGTCTTGCTCTTCAAAAATAAGTTTTGCAGTGCTGTGTGATGACCAGCCAATGGTGTCTCATGTTAGATGATGAAACGTCAGCACACATCCTATATAATAATTTGCTAAAACATGTGTAACAACAAAGTCATGCACAGTAAAGACTGCTGCATGTGTTGCAGTCATGCGCAGTAGAGACTGCCAGCACCGTGGCTGATACAGAGCTGGATGCTCCGAAGGAGCTCTGTATCAGCCATGGCGTGGGCAGTCTCTACTGCACATGACTGCCCCGCGACCGGCTGGCAGTGGCACTGTGGCCCGTGTAATGGGCTCTTCAACTAGTTTCTTATATTAAGTTGTTTTCTTTAATGTATTAATCCTGGCAAGTTTGCTCCAACAGCATAAGAGATGTAGGCTTCATCAAAGAATACAAACAAACTGAAGTGGACAGACAATCCACATATGATATAAATATAAGCAAACATGAGTTAGTGTAGGTGCAACAATTTTGATAATAAATATATGCACAAGTGGCAAACCGAATTCTATTTGGGAATATTGTCAATGTACATATTTGGTTATGAAGTTTGAACCTAATTTCCTAAATGTAAGTTTGACTGCCACATGTTTCTTTGTATAATGTATGTGGCACACTTAAAGTAGTCTATAAACTGTATTGCAAATAAACTAGCAAGAGTGAGTTGTCTACATCATAAAACTAGAAATGACATTATGGTAATATAGTGCAAATGGCATACATTTAATTGCATTGTTTAATGAAGCCTTTATTACAATTATCTGTCTTAATTCTATTACTGACACTGATAATTAGTGTACCGGGTAAACTTGTTCTAAAAATGCTTTCTATTAGTCGAACTATCAATTTACTTAATTGTTGGTGAGATCTAATACATTGCTTTCCTGACTCCCTGAAACACAGAAAGGTTAGCAAATATTTGACAATCAATTCCAATCATAATACAAAAGGATGGGAATGCATTTTTTCTCTCAATTATAACCATTCAAAGGAATTTTGAGATACATGGGTATTTCCCAGGTTAAGCATTAAGCTTATTTTGGATATTTGTTCTCATGGAACAAATGTATAACTGGGCAATGTGAATGTTACCCAATATATAATTATTTCTCACTTTAGGTTACTAGAAGGGTTAAAGAGTCTCAATTCACAATCACGGATTTTCTATGGTTATCCTTTTCTTAAGTCTGACATGTTCATGAATACGTTCACCTATATTGTTTAATTAATCTGTCATTGAATTGAATTAATTTAGCTATATGGTCTTAAATGCAGGTATCAATGATAATGAAGTGTCAGTCATTGCTTTGTCCATATTTGATAGTCAGCAAATAAGGGTATCCTTTTAAAATGTTGCACACTGTTGTGCGACCAATTAAAGGGTGCATTAACAATGTTGCCATGGTGAAAAGGGTGACATGAGAATCTCACCCATATCAAAAGGGCAAAAGTTTTATGTCACGGGTTTAAGTGTCACTCATTTGAGTGCCTGCATGCAATACAATACAGTACATCATCAGTGGCTAAATGGATCATTGTTTAATGCAGGACCCACCAGCAGTAAAGGGCACAGGGCTGTCCTGGTAATGCAGTTTCTCTTCTTGAAGATAGCTCCTGTATTTTGCTGCTTTAGACACACCATAGAGTAGCAGATAGCTTCTACCATCTCATCGGGGCACAGCTCGATACCAACACTAGGCGCTACTGTCTGAATGGCAGGAGAAACTGACAGCTGAATGTGCACTACTTCATTTCTAATTTATTTTTACACAGTGCTGGTCCCTCCAGCGACTAAGGGGTAAATCGTCATTAAACAATGATCCATTTAGCTACTAAAAATATACTGTATTGTAGTGTATGCGAGCGATACTTAAGCCTGTGACATGATAATCTTGCCCTTTTGATGCTGGCAAGATTCTCATGTTGCCCTTTTCATCATGACAACATGGTTAATGCTCCCTTTAGCTGGTTGCACAATAGTGTGCAACATTATGACAGTGAACCCCAAATAAGAACAGAAGACACAAAAGGTACATTGTGCAATACTGTTTTCTATGAAGAAAAAATGTGCTTAAAATGAATCATAAAGGACATTTGTGTTGTATGGATCTCATGTTCAATGAACATGAAAGGCTGACACTGATCCAGTCTCACTATAGATATTCCCATTTTCAGGTCTCACTTAGTCTCCACAGCTGCAGGCAGTAGAATGTCAAAAAAGAGAAAGAACATAGTGCTCCACTATTAAAGATTACAATAAGTATAAGGCACAAATAGACAATAAATATATAACTTGGATTATTAAGTAGATGTCCTATGTTTACTTGAAGTGTTTACCTCACTCAGTTGGCAGATTCACTGTTTTTCTTTTTAGAGTTCAACAATATTAGACTGAATAAACAAAAATAACTTTAAAGCTTAGCTTCTAATTCAGGCACATTCAATAACTTTGCAGTTAATTTAGGGGCATTCACTAACTTTGCAGTTAGTTTAGGAGCTTGTGCTATTCAGCATCAAGGTGTTAGCATGTTTCTTGCATCAAAACATGAGCAGTCTAAAACAGTGCATACTTTTATGGCTTTCAAAACATAGTGAATTCTCCACTTTCTTGCATTCCACCCTATGAGGCTAATATAATAAGAGTCACAACAATTCTGAAATATACCAGGTGGAACATAGAGGACGATTAAAACAAACTGCCTCCTCATGAGGAGAGGTATTGCACATGCTCCAGCAAACACGGCTGCAGTCAGGATTTGGACTACCACTTTTACTAATATTTCCCTGCAGTGCTATTCCTTTTGCCCTCTCTCTGATACTAGTGAATTTGGTGGACATTGTCCAACTACTGTGCTTATTTTTACAGTGACATTCCCAATAGAAATGCTTGAATGTGATGTCTTGCCCTTTAGAAAGTATTATTTCTTTTCCAGTATCAGTCTGCCTCAGTCATAGCTCATTTTAGTCACCTATCAACTTTTTTTGTTTTAATTAACTGTCCATATCCCTGTCACTGTTAACAAAAAACAAAGAAAAAAAAACACTCCCTATTCATCTGTTTCTTTCAACAGACTCCCCTAACACAGAGATAACTGATCAGGAAGTAACTTGGATCACAGCTGCCCATGTCTTTCCCATCAGTCACACAAAATTTGGGAGTAGTTGGAGTAAATCTACTTTGCTCCCTTTAAACACTCCCAGTTTTCGGGTATTTGGGGTAAATCTCCTTTTCTACCTTCTCTCATCCCCAGACTTCCCTAGCACAGAGATAACAGCCTAATTAGAAAAACACTTGGATCATGGTTGCCTGTGTTTTTCCAGTCAGTCACACAATATTTTGGGGTAGTTGGGACAAATCTCCTTTTGCTGCCTTCTCATAAACCCTGACTCCCTTAGCACAGAGATAAAGGCTAGATCCAGAAGAAACTTTGATCATGTATGTCTGTGTCTAATTGGGGTAACTCTCCTTTCTTCACTTCACATACCTCCAGACACCCCTAACAAAGAGATATCAACCAGTTTGCAAGGAACTTGGATCACGGCTGCCTTTCTCAGGCAACTTTTCTTTTTTAAGAGAAAGAGCACAACCCTAATATACATTTCACCATTTAGTGGAACACATAAGGGAGGTGCATAGGATTGTGATTATGATGACCAAGACAACTTATTAGACATAATGATGGCAGTGATGTTTTTTATTGTAAAGTATATAGCAGAGCTGTAAGCTGATAGCTAGTTTTGTATTTCTGAAAATAATGCATGGCATATGTCTATCACTGTCATTCTCAGTCTCTCCACAGATAAAAGAAAATGATCTCCTGTCTGTATCTGTCACATATCAGTAAATGTATTTATTTATTTTAAACTGTAGCTGTCAATGTCACTGTCTACAACTCACACCTACACTATAAGTCACACCCAGCAATACTCCTTAAATCAAGCAACACCAACTTCCTCTCTGTGCCTGCTTGCCTCTACACACTAGTAGCTACAGTCAAAATTTCATCAGCTTTCTCTTTATCTCCCAAGAATTGCTGTGTCAATTGTTACAGTACAGCACAGGACAGACCGGTTAGCTTCAAGAATCAGCAGCTTGCAATAAATAATGTAGCACTCAGTATCTGGTGAAAAATCACCATAACTTAATATATGCTTGTCCTCTCTTGTTCCTGTAGATATTGGAGCTAGTATGTTTAAGTAAAACAGTATGTACCTGTCTTGAATTTATGATATATTTATGTCTATTTGGATAGTAATTGTGACTCAATCTCAGTAGAAGCTCATGCTCAGCCAGCCAGAACAGGTAAGATCTTTCACCTGTCTGTCTGATTCTGTCTCTTATCAGTCATAATATGTGTTTCTTTAACGCTCTGTTCTCCCTTCAAATCCACACCCAGAGAACAACTATTCCTATGAAGCAAATCCAATTATCTCTTTGCCTGTCTGCCTACAATAGCTAGTGTAAACAATTAATTTGCTTTCTCTCTCTCTCTCTCTCTCTCTCTCTCTCTCTCTCTCTCTCTACATGGGGGAACTCTGCTCATGGGTGGAAATACATTATAATTTATTTAAATGCAATGAAAAAAAATCCAGAAAAATAAAATGTTTTGCTCGATTAAATATATGGTTTAGCTAATTCTGTCATGAAGAGATTTATCTGGCATTTTGACAGTAAAACTTCTGTGAACAGAACCAGACTGATATAAGAATGGAAATGTCTTTTATGCTCTGGCATATGGGAGAAAAATGTGACTGAGCAGCACCAGAGGGAGTATTATCCTTAAGAATAAACTACTAAGTTCTCAGTATATGCATGCCACTCCTTTTATTGTTTACTTAGCACAGATCTCCCAGAATTACTCAGACACAGATTGCTGTACCTATGCTAATGTGAACATATCTTGAAAAGCTTCACTGCTGGGGTCTCTTGATGATTGTAGTTTGTGACTACTTGGTTACGTTTAACATCTCTGACGTAACCCCTTAAAGACCCTTGATGGTCATAGTACATCATGGGTCGACCTGAGTTAACGACCCATGACGTACTATGACCGTCATGGAATTCCAGGCTCCCCCCCCCCCCGCAGCTGCACGCCGTTCGGGGAGTCCGGAACAGGAAACTGAAAAAAAAATGCTCCGTGGTCCTTAACTGACCGCGCTGATCGGCCGGTCGTTAAAGGGTTAAGAGTGTGTATGAAAAATGTCCATATTTAGATTGCAAGCTCTCTTGAGCCCTAACTGCCACTGGTTTGGTCTGTCACAATAATTGTTATCGTCTTAACACATTGTTACATCCCTGTTAAGTCCTATTTATTGGCTCAAATAATTAATAAATAAATACATACATACACACACACACTCACACATAGATAATTTATAGATAATTAATAGTAAACCACACAAGTAGAACGGCAACAAAGAATGTGACAAGCACCTACTGATAATGAATAAGATAAAGTGCCTTGTTCTAAGGCATGGTGTACTCTCAATAGTGCTACAAGTCACATTTTGCAGAGAGGAAATTTCCATATCCTTATCAGACTGGTCCTACCCACATACTTTGAAGCTCTGAAATGTCAGACAAATCTTCTCTGCATGAGAGATCCAGCAAAACCACAGACGTACATTTTGTCCTATGTGGGCCTCGTCAGTGTGATGCAGCTGAATCCCTCTAGGCACATAAAGAGCATGGGCCTTCCATGTAGGAAGACCTACAACAAAGAATGTGACAAGCACCCACCGAGAATGAACTAGATCATACTAGTACTGTCTATTGATAATCCAGCTCCAAATTGTCAGGTAAATCCCCTCTGCGTGAGTGAGACAGAAAAAACACAGATGTAAGTGGGCCTTGTGGGCGTGGTGCAGCGGACTCCCTCTAGGCACATGGAGTGCAAGGTTCCATGTCTGGGACACATTTCCCCTGAGGGAGGCCTGCAAAAAAGCATGTGACCTCTCAATGGTGCTACAAGTCACTTTTTTTCACTCCCATGTGCCATTAGAGAGGACATTTCCATATATATATATATATATATATATATATATATATATATATAATCAGGCCAGACATGTCCACAGACAATCCAGCTCTGAAATGTCAGTCAAATCCCCTCTGCATGAGAAAAACAGCAAAAGCACGGACATTCATCTTGGACTTTTGAGCCTCAAATGGGTGATGAAGCTGATTCCCTCTAGGCACATGGAGAGAAAGGGTCCATTCCTGGGACAACCTTCCACTTAGGGAGACCTACAACAAAGAATGTGACGAGCACTCATCAAGAAAGAACAAGATGAAGTTTCTTGTTCTAAGGCATGATGGCCTATCAGTGGTTCTACAAGCCACATTTATCATTGCCATGTGCCACTGCAGAGAGGAAATTTCCATATCAGTATCAGACTAGTCCTGCCCACAAACAGCCCAGCTCTGAAATTTCAGACAAATCCTCTCTGCATGAGAGAACCAGCAAAACCACAGACATACGTTTCGGCCAGTATGGGCCTCATTGGTGTAGGGCAACTGACTCTCTCTCTAGGCACATGGAGAACAAAGTCCCATGCCTGGGATAACCTTCCACTCATAATAAGATGATTGTCTTATTCTAATGCATGGTATCCTTTCAATGGGTCTACAAGTCCCATGTTTTGCTACCATGCACCATTAGAGAGGCAATTTCCTTATCAAAATCAGACTGGTCCTACACACAGACAGTCCAGCTCTTAAATGTCAGGCAAATTCTCTCTGCATGAGAGAGCCAGCAAAACCACAGATGTATGTTTCAGCCTACATGGGCCTCATCAGTGTGGCACAGGGTTCACTATGATTTTCATTAAAAACATTCTAATTCACCTCAGTTTAAACATTATTTTTATAACTGTAACAATTAGTCAATACTATTTATAGTTCTACAATTGAGGCTGTTGAAGATCCAGAATTTAGGACAGTGACAGCTATTAATCTCACAACTAACATCTTGTACTTGCCACCTGATTGGAAATTCACACAGAGTTTGTGAGGCATGGAAGTATGGGTATTAATCTATGATAATAAAGATATCTATTGCACTTTCAGTACTCTAAGAAATGTAATAAATACCAGTGGTGATTGAAAACAGCCACACAGTCTCATCATCAAGCACATTTTTAATATAAAGTATATTCTAGAGGTTTTTAGGGTACGGATACATGGTTGCAACACATTTCATATTATCATAAGGATGAAAGAAACCTACAGTTTCCTTACATCAGTGAATCGCTGGAGTTTGCAGCAAAATATCTACTGATATGCATTTAGAAGTAAGTAAGTAAGAAAGAAAGTACAATGAAAAGTTTATTTGCAGCAGATGAAATAGTAGTAGCAGGACTGAAGATTCATATAGGGCAAAACAACCATTTTATAAATATAAAAAAAAACATCTGTTTACTTGGTGTTCCTTTCCTTTGGCTTTTAATGACTGAGTTACAATGGTATGTATTTTGGAGCTTCAATAATATCAGGGAATATTTATAGTTGTAATGCCCTCTGTGTGTTTTATTTATGAACTAGTTGAAAAGCCCGTTACACGGGCCACATAGGGTGACCACACGTCCCGGAATGCCCAGGACTGTCCCTTATCGGTGGTCTGTGTCCCGCGTTCCGGGTCACCCCCCACCGGGACAACAAAGAGTCACAGAATGGATCAACACGTACCAGTCCAGCCAGCCAATAAAATGTATTTGCTGTATCGTCCTCATTGACTGTTTGAGCCAGCCAATGAGGACCATATAGCAAATACATTTCTTTGGCTGGCTGGACCGGTGCGTGTGAGCTGGGATGGAGCAGGTATGCTGGCACTGCAAGTGAGACCCGCGGCTGAGGCTCCCGCCGGCACTGACCATCTTTCCACTGGGAACTCCTACTCTGTGTCAGCCTCAGAAAGATGGTCAGCGCTGGCGGGAGCCTCAGTCATGGGACTAGGGTGACCACATGTCCTGGAATGGCAGAATTGAAATGTGCTTACCCTAGGGCCACAGTGCCACTGCCAGCCGGTCGCAGGGCAGTCATGTGCAGTAGAGACTGCCCGCGCTGTGGCTGATACAGAGCTGGATACTCTACTGCACATGACTGCAGCATGAGCAGTAGTCTCTACTGCGCATGACTTTGTCGTTACACATGTTTAAGCAAACTATTATATAGGATATATATTTCTATATTTGTATTCATATATGCATCTTAGACTAGGAGGGTGTTATTCAAAAAGTTGATATAAAAAAAATGTTGGATTGCGGTTTGGTAAGAGGAGGATGAGTACCAACAATTTGGTTACTACAACTTTTTGAACATCACACCCTGGGAGGGATTTGAAAAAACTGAAACATAATACATTGTCTGCAATATAAAAACATAATTTTAGTCCTAGGTATGCAAATAAAGCTTGCTACCAAAGTCAAACATAAAATAGATATTCAAATTAACTATATATATAGAATTCATGCCTGGGTTCCACAGATGAAAAACCACATAGGTAGTAGAAAGCCAGACATTCAAATTAACTTAACCGAAAAATGTAGATTTTATTTCATCACTTGTATAGATGGTCAATGTTTTGGCTCTGCTTGTGAACCTTTAACTTGAGAAAAATTAATGAGTGTGTGCGCAGACGATAGTCCATACAGATAAGGGAAAACCAGGCACTTAATTGTAGATCATAATACATCACATCTACAGAGTATCAACATTTCATCTCTACTTGGGAGCCTTTCTCAAGACAATATTTGCTATGATAATGTAACCTTATATACCCTTCCACACTACCATGGAGAGGGTGA
Source organism: Rhinophrynus dorsalis (assembly GCA_037306005.1). Lineage (NCBI taxonomy): Eukaryota > Metazoa > Chordata > Amphibia > Anura > Rhinophrynidae > Rhinophrynus > Rhinophrynus dorsalis. The sequence continues at coordinate 135,986,998 of CM074724.1, forward strand.
CTATGTAACCAATCAGTATGGACACTTAGAGTGATGTGAAATATATGGGAAGAAAGATCCAGCTCTCCATACTAACTATAACCTCCACTCCACTGATAACAACACGCTGAGTACACTACAGTACAAGAAAGAAGCCAGTCAATCTGCCTTCTCCTTCAGCGCTCCAAAAATCTTGAATAACCTGCCCAAAAAAAATCATATCTTCTCCCAGTCTAAAATCCTTAAAAATAACTGCTTCTTTTAAACTAAAACCAACCTATAACTGCACTTGCATTTTTAATATGTATGTATGCTTATGTGTGTGTATATGTAATGTTTCTCTATTTGTGCAAATATGCAATTCTTTACTGTAAACTCTCGAGGACATACTTGAAAATGAGAGACATTTCAATGTATTCATCTTGGTAAATATTTTCCTAATAAATAAAACAAATAAAGATGTACAAGTGATGTATTAAGATCTACACTCAGGAGCCTAGTTCACTATTATCTAGAAGAACTGTTATCTCTAGCACCCAGGCATTAACTTATTGTTCATAAACATGCAATAGAGTTATATGTGCCACATATTCATAGCATTGGTCTGCATGTATGTGGAGTTTTAATGAATTGTTTCAGATTTTTAGGAAAGTATAGCATGCTTGTCATCCAGAATCTTGATTGTCTACATGACATTTCATTTTCAAGATAATGCTTACATGGTGCTGCTAATGACTGAAAGGTTGTTTACAGTACTCACAATATAGCAATATAACTACAGGCATTTAATCTATTTTTGGTACATGATTCAGAAGTAGTTTAAATGATTTATCCAAAGGACAAAGGAGTTTTACAATTCTACACTTTAACCACGGTAAAGTGAATTAAAACAATCTTTGTCATTTGGAGTAGAAACAAAATTATTGCTGAATCTGTGTTGACATTTAAAGCAGGAATAAAAGAGAAGGGGGCTTATTGAGTTTATGCACCTTAATAAATACACATTTATAGCTCTCTGTACACACATGTCATCAGTTAGAAATTTGCACACTAAACATTAAAAATGAGTTTCTTAGCTTTCAAATTTTCCAATATTCAATAACACACAATAGTAACTAGACACATATTTGATATGCCAACTGCTTTGGATCTATAGTTATAGTACAAATATAGAAGGAGGTCAAACTTTTTCTTAGGTTCAAATTTAAATAAAGATAATCACTTTCCAGCACATCCAGCAGATTTTCTTGCTGCAAACCATTTCTTGAATTATACAGTATCCAGTTTGTTTCTATCAACTATTTCATTTAGATTAATATAGTAACTCACTACATTGATTTTACATATTCTTCATGTGCATAATAGCTAAATGGTCAATACTTAATTTCATTTTTCTTCATCTTCACCAATTCTTTTGTGCTTTTTATGTTGCTGGTAATGAGCTCCCTGGAGTTCTTTGCAGAGAGCTTTCTTTTGGGAACATGAATGCAGATCTAGAGTTGTTCAAAAGGAAACATTTAAAAGAAAATCACACAAATAGCATCCAGTAATGTAGGGAAAGTGTTACCTTATATAGTATGCTTCTTTGGGGGATGACTGACCAGGAAACTCTCTGGAAATTCAGTGAGCCTACTGTCAAGGATATTAAAGTTTAAAAGAATAATTGGTGAAAATTTTAAAAAAATACATATCTAACTGTATTATATATATATATATATATATATATATATATATATATATATATATATATATATATATTACTATGTTCCCTTAACAAACCTATGTCCTGATAATTATTATAGAATAAATGCTTTATATACAAGAGAAAGTAGTTGGGCCTGGGCACTGTAGGCCGTGAATAAAGGCACAAGTGAAGCAGTTTTGCAGAAAACCAACTGAACCAGTTGGTACAGATCAAAATTAATATTGATTTAAACTGAGTTTTTAAACCTTTGAATGCTTATCCTCTCTAACATTCAAGAGGTTGAAAGCTCATTTTAAGTCAATGGGATAATTTTTCCCCCATTGTGAAGTTTGCCTCAGTATTGTTCCATGTTTGCCTCTATATATGCTCCAGTCACCCACAGTATCCACCATGTTTTGCTTAACTCAACCTTTATTTACAGGAAATAGTTGGGTCAATAGTCACACATTTTTTCTTTTGTTCTGATTTGGAATTCAGAAAATAGACAGCATCATGATAGCTGAATGCTTTTGATTTATGAATAGGTCCTTTCTAGGCATATAATTTGATTTAAATTGCTTTGCTATCATTGCCAAAAATGTTTTGGCAGGGAGTAGAGAAAATAATTAGATCTTATAATATGAGAGTGAGAACATCACATTCAGGAAGATGCATTTTGTGTATTTTTGTTGGTATTTGTCTCCTTTTTTGTTTCCTGGCAAATTGCAGTGGCTGCTTCATCAGTGCTGTTTATACCTCAAAAATAATCAGTAAAATGCAGCTGTCTTGAATCAACTAATGCATCCTTTGAATTTTAATTTTCTGTAATGATGTGTTTTTAACCAGGGATAGTACAAGCCAAATATACAAAAATATCAGCTACACACTAACACATTTAGTGCTAAATGTTAATCTACTTTCTGTGATGTCTATACCTCCTCCCCCCTTTTGGGTGCCACAGAGGTGTCCAACACATTTAAAAATGCACTGGATATAACCTGGCCACTCACAGGGTTATTTGGACAGTATGTGTGTGTGTGTACAGTTTAGTTAATGCTTCAGAAGCAGTTTAACTTCCAGACACAAAATTCCAGCTTCATGAAACAGTGGTTTGTGCCTATTTTTTTTTGTCCAGAATGCATCAGTTATTTTACAAATAGTTTTCCAAGTTCTATAACAGAGGCGATGCACAGCCTATTGAAGCATACAGTATCCTGGATAGATGGCTAATTGAACAAATAAAGGCAATGGAGATCTTTAAAATATATATAAAAACAAACACACTAGCCAAGTAAAAGAATGAATGCTAGCACACATAAATGATTATATTTACATGATATTGTTCTTTTAAGAAATGGTCATTTTCAGGATTAGGAGAAATATAAGATTCGGTGCCCCATTTTTAATATGTAATATATTGATACACTTATAAATAAAACTTTTTTTTGTTTTTGGAGGTGGTTCTACTGTGGGATTCTCCATGAAAATAGAAAATAGCATTTATTTGCATACCTGGGAACTTTTTATTGTCTCCCTGGAGGGGAGTCCTCTGCTGCCATGGGTGGTGTGAAGAATGACGCGTATCGCGTCAAAAAGGGGCGGGTCTTAACATGAGTGCCAAGGGAGGGCTTAAAAGAAGGCTGGGGGAAAAAGCTACACCGGGGGAAAAAGTGGAAATGGGTAGAGTTTCAATAGAAACTCCCCACATCCAGAGGACTCAGCCTCTGCCCCGGAGACCCGGCAAAGCAGTGTCAAAACCGGAGTCTCCGGGGCAAATCCGGAGAGTTTCCAAGTATGTTTATGTGTGTGTGAATTGCATTGTTTTTCCTTCTTTCTGATTAAAAATTAATGGAAAGAAGTGTCTCAACGCACACATATTGATCTTGCTTCAGGTGTTTGCTATTGAACAAAAAGACAAAATGAGAGTTATGAGTTCAAAATAGCTGCTGCTAAATGTAAAACGTAATTAATAAAATAAAATAACATATATAAATAAATACATAAATAAGCAATCACGCTGTAGAAAAAGTCCCGCTTGGAGTATAAAAAGTGAAAGTAAAGTCACATGCATGCCTACATTTTAACCACTTAAGTTAAGAGTAATATTGAATACATTGCCCAGATCATGTTAAAACACAAGAAAATATAGAATCACTAAGTTATTACAGTTGTTTGTTCTTTACAGACACTCAATGGGTAGAAATTTAATCGAGAGAGAAAAAATAGTCTCTAATTTTTGACATTATTTGTAATTATTGAGATGCTATTTTTTTATCATGCTGTTTTATTACTATTGGATTTCACCCAAGACATAATTTCTTTTTTTTTAAGACCTTATTTGACTGTGCCAAAGCCTAGCAATGTTATTAATTAGTTACTGAATTATATTTTTAAAGTTAATCTACCAATCAAAGTTTATATTTTATACCAAGCAAAATTAAATTAGGCCAAATGAATTCTTGACATGAATTAAATTATTATAAATCTGGGATGCATTGGTTCTTGTGAGCACACTTTGCATCAATTAAGCAAGTTCATAAGCTTACTGTATGCTAGACCTATCTATTTTCTGCCTGATCAACAAAAGAAACATTTAAATTAACTGGGGTTCCTCTTTGAAAAAAAAAATATTTTTGCTAGGTAAGTATTTGTTTTAAAAACATTCATTGTGTTGTTAAACTCTATGAAAAGAAAGTGCCATAGAGTTGTATTGGGAAGTTCAAATCTATTTATTTTCCAGTTTACAGTTGCCAGTTTAGAGTCTAAACAGCCTTAGAAGTGTATGCTTGATTTCTGTTATACCTATTTAAACACAACACTGTCAATTTTGTCATGAACAATGTGTTTGGAATTCAGGAAATGTAGAGTGCTTATTCTATTTGATTACATGATAATACAGTAGTGGTAGTAGTAATACAACTCATTGTGTTGTATTTATCAAAATTTGCATTGTGGTTAATTTCTTTTAACTTTATATCAAGTCTAGAAGAAAACACCAAGTTGCAACATATGCAAACCATTCTCTGTGTCATCTCTTCTCTATGTAAACTACAGACATAAGCTTAAGTTGTTGTTCCTTTTTAAGTGCCAAATGGTTGGAAACTTCTCATGTTGAAGCACTCTAGGTTCTATGAACTTCATATTAGGGGAAAGCATCAGCCATACAGCTATCAAAGGGAACATTTTCTTTACCATATTTAATTCAAACTATACTATACATGCTATGTATTTCCAATATTTTGCATACTATTTCGTTTTAATAAACGTATTGGTCCTAATATTATAGTTGAAAAAATATAAATTAATTATGAGTGGTAGATAAAACAGCCTGCTTCCTGTGAACGTTGTCAACTACAAATCTGAAACATTGAACTGATTTGTCTGCTTCTGCAAATGTATTGAACAATAAATCTAAAGGTTGTCTTTACTAGAATTTAAAACATCCCTTAAAAGTATTAACACATTTTATATTAATCCACCAGACAATCTATGTATAACATATCCATCCATTAACAAAGTAAATTAGTGTATTCCCTTTGGCCTTCATACAATACAGGAATATATAGCCTAAAAAAGAACATTTAATAAAAATAAAATAGAACATATCACACTAGAAATGACAATCTATAGTTTTGGCAAAAATGTTTTAGGAATAAAGATCACATCTTCTTTTGCATTTCTAAAATACATTTAAAGAATAAATAAAACATATTTTGTATTCCTACTGACCAATCTATTCTCCTTGATACTATATATATTTAGCATGTCTTCTAGACTGGTGACTTGGCTAAATATTTTATTTGCCTCTTGTGTTCATCTTCATGTTTCTAAATACAAAAACTATTTACTGTTGAAGGTTGACTGCAGGAAAACTGCAGTGATCTATTGCTATGAATAGTCATTTGCAAATGTGTCATCTCTTCATCATGCAAAAAAACAATTTCTGGAGGAGGTTACTGAAAGCTTATATTGCACTATTAATTTTGTTCAGATTGTAAATTTAGAGCTGCTAAGTTGTAAGCATAAGATAAAAGAAGATGAAGCCATATACAGAGTGTTGATAGTCCTGTATTATGAAATAGTAATTCATAGCAGTATAACTAAAGTGACTCAAATTAATTAATGTCCATGCAAGCACATAAAAATTGTACTAAACATATTTATAAGTTTTCAGATGCCAATGCAGCTTTGAGTTACCTAAGGGTCTGAATCTAAATGTAATGAAAGTTAGTGGATAGATAAGTGGTAATCTTTCATGGGCTGACAAATGTAAAGGCTTAGATAAATAATGGCATTTTGGAATGTGCTTTTCTTACAGCAGAAGTGTTTCTAGATTAAGTTATACATTAAACTAAACAGCACCTGATAGCTTTATGAATGCATTATTCAAAAAAGTTTAAGCTTAGCTAATAATAAAGGTTCAGTACAGTTTTCAACAGCAATGAAACATCATAACTACTAACACTTTGAAAAAAACTAAACTAGAAATAACAGTACTGACTTAAACACATAGTTATATAGTAAATTAGGTTGAAATGTCACAAGTCCACCAAGTTCAACTATCTTATTTAACCTACTAATACATATATAATGATATGTTTTATTCTACTACACATTAAACAACATGTGTTCGAACATAGTGATGAGGCAGGGAACATGATAGCCCACTTGGTGCACTATAATCTTGATAGAACAAAGATCCCCCTGTACGAGGTGACAATGGTCTTTTGCTTGCCTCAGTCAGGGACATTAATGCTCAATTTGCAACATTTTCCAGTGTCTCTACCAATTCCAGATGAGAGTTTGTAGCTTCCATCCAAATCACAGAAAGAACTCCATCATATACAATCAGGCCATCAGATAAAACCACATCTGTTCTGACATGATGGACTGTGACAAGCACCTCAAGAAAATCAGAGGAGACTTTATAAAACAGGGTTACAGTGCAACGACTTTTGACAGTCAAATACAGAAGGCTACCACATACCAAGAAAAAATCTGTTGGGCTCCAAAGAACAATGTAAAGGAAACCGGATGCCACTGATGGTCACTTAGCTCCCCCAGGCTGAAGTTCTATGCAAAATATCAAGAGAACTTCAAACAACATTACATATGGATGAAAGATTTAAAAACATATTCCCACAGCCTCCATTACTCTCCTTCAGGCATCCTCCCAATTACAAACAACTGATGGTAAGGAGTGCCCTGAATAAAAATACAAAAAAGGCACATCTCCCTGCCTACAAAGGAGGTGTGAAACCTGTGCACACATTTACACCACGGACAAGGTACCCATTCCAAACACCCAGTTACACCAAAAGATCAATGGTACCTTCACCCGCAAATCATCCAATGTAATATACCTCATCATGTGTGCAAAATGCCTAACAGTTCTTTATGTGGATGAAGCTGGACAGCTATTACATAAAAGGTTTAATTCCACAGAACCTGTCACATTATCACATTGTGGATTAACCTTTACAACAGTCCTAATGGGATCATAACTACCTCTGACTCCTCAGAGGCACACTTCAATTTACATCACTCTCTTCTACCATTGACTGAACAAAGAACTGGGGTCTGGACTGAGCTTTCTTATCTGATTTCCATTCTAAATATTCTAAATATTGCAGTGTGTGAATCATTTCACCCCATCTCGCTCCTAACCATGGATGACTAACATTTTAATGACTCGATTGACCTCCATGATCTCTAAATTAATGCACCCGAATCAGACTCGGTTTATCCCAGGTAAATCAACAGTTCACAATCTCCAGCGGTTGTACATCCATCTTCAGATCCCGTATGATAATTTAGGTTATAGGGTGATTGCTGCTTTCAATGCAGCCAAGGCCTTTGACTCAGTGGAGTGGGAATACTTATGGTCCGTACTTGACAAATTCAGCTTTGATTCAACGTTCATTTGCTGGAACCGGACTCTCTATGTGCGGCCTGTTGGTTCTATCCACTCAGATTTTGTCCTGAGTAGGGGCACCAGGAATGGCTGCTCCCTGTCTCCAGGGCTCTTCACTTTGGAGATAGAGCCTCTGGCAGCCAGTATACAAGATGACCCTAAAATCACTGGCTTTTGTATGGACGGTCAAGTTGAAAAGCTTGCTTTCCCTGCAGATAACATACTCCTTTTCTTGGGTGACACACGTTCATCCTTGGTGACCTTATTGGACCATGTAGACACTTTTGGGCTTTACTCAGGGCTCTCCATCAATTGGTCAAAATATTCCCTGTTTCTTATGGACCAGATGCCAGATGTCAGTCATTTGTCCTTAGGTAACATGATAATGTCAGACTCATTCAAGTATCTGGAGATTGTAGTCTCTGGCTCCCCCACTTTGTTCATCAGATATAACCTTGTTCCAATAATAGACCAATTTCAGGATAAGACTATGCATGGCAAACCTCACCAGTTAACGTTATAGAACAGCCAAATCTTCTAAAAAAAGCTATTTTTACTTAAATGTTTGTATGTTTTTCAGAACTTGCCCATTTGCATTCCCAAAATTTTTTTAGGGAATTAGATTTGATAACCTTGCAGCTCCCTGGAGAGGGCTAAACCCAGAATCAAGCTGTCAACAGTGTGTAAGCCTACGTTTTAGGGGGTATTGCTTTGCCTAACTTTTACCACACATGTGGGTTATTTAATTATCTGTCTACAGTGGAGAATGCAATATGTGGGCTGTACTGGTTGGGTTGGGTTGGTCTAGCTCATCATCATTATCACTGCTCAACCCCAAGGCAGGAGCTTTCACTATTATTGACTAAGCAACAGCATAGGTCAACATTCACAACACTAGATATGAATGCTTCTGCTGTAATTCAAAGTGCAGCACCACTGCACTAGTCCCAGTAGTAGGAATCCATCAGGAACCCCTCAGTCTATGAAATATCTTGTATATAGCATTAGAGATATTTTACTAACAATCCAAAACATAAAAATCTTCCTATATGTTGTCTCTATAAAAATATGAGCACATACAAAGTATGATAACAATTAGGCACATGCTCATTGACATCCCATCTGTACAACATCAGGTCTGATTGGGAGACACAACAGCAGGATTTCAAAGGTGCAATGACTAGCAGCACTCAAAAAAGTGCACAGACCAAACAGCACACAATATTAGTGTTGCAGATGACTCAGGGAGTAAGACAATATTTTTCTCAGTAAAAATAAAACCTATGTCTTGCAGAGCTGGCTTTATACAAATGTAAACCACAAAGGATGACTCTGAGTTAGTCTGAGTGACAAGAGTCATAAAGTTCCAACACCACCACAAAGCCCACACACTTGCCAAAATGTTGGATGTTGACATGCAAACATCTTCTTGTGAAAAAAAGAGGTTTTAACAAATATGTAATTTGTTGCACCACCCTAGCATATCTCAAGTCAAAGAATGGCTGTGCTACAGTTGTACATGCTTAAAGTTAGTGTTGTGGGCAAAGGGCAAAGGGACTCAGCCTGCAAGAACTTTTTCAAGGCTTATGTAATGAGTTATAAACAACTGCTGACAACCTTTACTTTCATCTGTGGATTTCTCTACTTCAGCATTAATAGTAATATTGTACTGGAAATTCTTCATGGCCATAGAAAGTATATGCAGAAATCTGCAAAGTTCTAATGGTTAAAGGGATAATAATGGTTCATAATAAAAGTAGCTCTAATTAATCATCATAGTATTTGGACTTTGGGAGTGTTATTTCAGTTCTGTCAGACTTGTAGTTCAAGAGTAATTCAATGACAAAGTGTTCCCCTCCCGCCTCTTTTACTGATGTAACACTGCTCAGCCAGATCAGAAGGGAGGTGCCCAGGTAGACTGCAGAGAGGGACAATCTTCAATTAAGATAAGGGAAAAACCTGAAAAACTTGTTAAGGGGCTTTCATTGTTCTCACTGTAAGAAGATTGTACCATTCTGTTATCTGTCTGGTCTATGGACTGCATTCCACATCTGAGAAGAGATGGCTTACACTAGGTAAAAGGGGTGGGAGGGGGAAACTTTGCTTGTGAATATCTCTCAAACCACAAAGGTTTGAGAGATAAGACTTATATCGTTCTTCATGTTTTTTTAATGCCTGCAAAATAAAATAAAGATAAAATGAAGTGTTACTATCCCTTTAATCTATTGGCAGTAGATAGAGGGAAGAGATTTGAAGTATTTTCTATGTATTTGATTACTGTAGAAAAAACAGCAACTTTGTATCTTTCATTGAAAATTCCATTGGAAAAAATATACATTTTTGCCCATTTTTATCAAGACTACCACAAAAGCACCTATTGCATTTATTCCAACCAATAGCTTCATAAGATCATGTTCTGTAAAATGTGGAGAATGATTAATGACCTGAAACCAATTAAAGATGGTGAAGTCACATACATCTTCAAGCCTCCAATTCTTGTAATTTACGAACCTGCGAATATATTTTAGAAGACAAAGAACAAGAAACATTCTTACTTTAATGTTATATGTATGTTAGCTGTTCATAAAGTAATTTAAACTGTGCAATTAATTGCAGAAAATGTGACTAAACAGTCACATTTTGAGATCAATTAAAACATGAATCCAAAATGAACATGAATAGATACTCATCAACACATCATGGGGATAATTTACTATGCATTAGACAAAACTCTCATTCTCATTCAGTCTATTTAACAATGATTACATTTTTTTCCTTCTGCTGTAGCAAATGTAAGCACTTGTTACAGCTGGAGATATACAAAGTATGAGCATTTGTACATTTCTGTGTCTGGTAGGTCCTGCCAATGTAAAAACATACACAAATGCAGTTTGCATGTTTTTCCCCGCTACATGAATAGAACTGCAGAATGAACGTGCTTTCTTCTCTGGTTGTTGATCAGTATTACACAGCAGAAATATGTGATGGATGGTTTTCTTCATCCATCCATGATTAACCAGTATATGAAGGAAATCACACTGAAAACACACAGTGCCAGAGATTATCTCCTACATTGTGAAAAATAACTATTTCTCATCAATAGACCTTTTGAAAGTTAGAGAATTCAAGATTTTCTGTGTGGAGCAATTCTTCTAATACCAACCATAAAACATAGTACACATTATAACCATTTCATTAAAAATACATATATACATGTATATATATATATATATATATATATATATATATATATATATACAAATGCATATACTGTATGTAATAATCACTATATATATATAAATATATATATATATATATATATAAATATATATATATATATATATATACAGAGAGAGAGAGTTATTTATATATTTAGATGTTTACAGCTGAGGTTTTGGTGGGCAAATAGTTTGTCATGAAGAAGGTGGCAGTGTCCACTGAAACATTGACTGGTCAATAAAACATAGCTTGATCAATGTTATTTGACTATCTATCTATCTATCTATCTATCTATCTATCTATCTATCTATCTATCTATCCTGTCTGTCTTTCTGTCTGTCTAGCTAGCTATCTGTCTACTATCTAGCTATCTAACTTGCCTGCTTCCCAGATACAACCCTGGGACAGCTGTTGGAAGGGGGGTAACTTTCCCTGCAGACCCTTGCCTGTGGACATAGGCTTTGATAGGAGTGGCCAGATGGATGAAACCCCTGTTGCCACTTCTGACAAAATCAATGAAGTGACTTCCCTGGGGGCAGTGATTTTGATAGGAATGGGCAGAGTGGTGACGCAAAATCACTGCAGGGACAATGTACAGATTTCTCTTCTCTCACTCTCACCCTTTTTTCGCCTCTTCTTTTCTTCATCACATTCTCCTTTTACTGCTTCTTATATATACATGAATTTGTGATGCACTGTTTGACACGCACTAGAAAAAAAAACACATAGAAGATTCACTATAGGTATGTCGTCCTCTATTGGGCGACATATAAAAAGGTGCATTAATAATAGCACCTGGTTGAAAAGGACGAGATCAGAATGCTGCCCTCATGAAAAGGGCGATATTCTGATCTCACATGGTTAAATTGTCGACCTGTATGTATTTGATTCTGTCTCTCATTCCAGGTCTAAAGGCCTAAAGTGTGACATGCTATAGGAAGCATTGAGGGCTATAGGGGAAGCCGGCAGAGAACAAGAGACAGGCTCCCACATTCTTAATGCAACGAGACACATAAACACATCCTCTCTTATTTATTTTTTCACTTCATTTATATTAGAAAATTGATAATTTCAAGGTGCAACTGCTTATAATATGTGCATCTTGCAGGATCCCTACTTCCTTCTACATCATCCCCTGTCACACTAACCTTTGGCAGCCTTATGTGTTCCATGGCAGCTGGTATAGCGGTTCACATGTAGGGTGCAGGGTGTGGTGTATAGGTTGCCAATGCAGTCTATAGCAGGAGGATGCTGGAGGCCAATGGTAGCTCTCTGTCTTCCTCTCTGAGTTGATTTGAATGTGTCAGTCCGAGGAATGTGTGAGTGCATCAGGCTGCTCATCTCATCATATGAGCAATATTCTGATGTCACCCTTTGCAGTGTCACCATGTTGGTGTCGATATTTCAATAGTGAACCACTTGTATTAAACTAACTCTTGGCATACTCTCTGACACATCAGTAACATCATTACTTCTATTATGTGCCCCAGTGCCTCAGAAACTTGTAGAGTGCTTCTGCTGCTGCTAGTTCTGGCACCTCTGACATGTTGATAGTGTGCCTTCCAGTCAGACCTGTGGTTGTGCTTCAGGTGAGATCTCATTGAGGAGGTGCCTAGATGTGAGCCTGCATTCTCCTTGTGTGCTTCTTACACAGACAACACAAAGCAACATGCTTATCCTTTGGATCGTGAGTGAAGTATTTCCATACTGTGGACTTTATAGACTGTGTGGTTCCTTAAAGATGCTACTACTACTACTGTGGATAGATGTAATTGTGTCACTACTGGGTATCAAAGGTGCAGCAGAGGCACTCATTGTAGCTAAGACTGAGGATGTTAATAACCAATGTTGTTGTTGCTGCAGGTTACTCACATCTAGTGTGCATCATGTCATCATTAGGTTATCCTCAGCAACACTTTCTGTTTCTTGCCCACTACCATTATATTCCTCAAGGCCTTTAGAGGTCTCAAACTATTTCTTTTTACTGTTACTTTCACAATCTTCACTAAAACATTTTAGTAGTAGCAGCAGCACCACCACCTCAGGAACCCCTCAGTCCATGAAGTCCACAGTATGGAGATACTTCACACAGGCTCATCAAGCTAAGCATGTTGCTATCTGTTGTCTGTGTAAAAATCACGTGAGCAGGGAGAAAGCAGGCTCACACCTAGGCATCTCCTTTATGAGATCCCACCTGAAGCACAACCACAGGTCTGACTGGGAGACACACTATCAGCAGGCCAAAGATACCACAGCTAGCAGCATCACAAGCACTTTAAAAAGTTCCCAGGGCCCTGGGGCAGTAAAAAGAAGTAGTGAAGTTTTTTATGTGTCAGAGAGTGTGCTACTGACAGTGGCAGCAGTTAGTTCAGTCCAAATAACACCTATGCATCTGCTGCAGAGGAGGCAAATATATTAACAGCAGCACAGATGAGGAGGTGGAGGATGGATGTGAAGAAGGGTTGCCACCATCTACCCCACTTGGGACCACTGCTATGACCGATAAGTAATGTGTGTCAATAATCTGAGAAGGAGGATAGGGTATGACAATGGTAAAAACAATATATATATATACACAAATCACACCATGTCAGTCCCCCACCACCACTATCATACACATCTGCCAATATGTAGGTTGTACTTTATTTTTTTTTATTACTTGACATCATCATGAATATGTGCCTGTGTCACTTAAGCAGGAAGTTAGTGTTGTAGGCAAAGGACAAATGCATTCTGCATGCTAACACATTTTTCAAGCCATATGTTGCTATAAGACTCACAACTTTGACTTTCAGCCACTTATTTCTAAACTTCAGCCCTCAGAAGAAGTAATATTACAGTGTGAAATGTAGTACTTATAGGAAATATAGGCAAAAAATGTGTTAAAATAGGCAAAATGTGTTAACAAAGGCAGAAAATTTGTTAAAATAACCGAAAAGGAAGACACTTTTGCATAGGCTGAAAAGCAACATTTTTCGTGGGAAAAGTGAAAAATCGGCACATTTTTGTGAAAAGTCATGCGGGAAATTGTTCACACTTTTCGTTCAATCCTACTTCTGAAGTCTCTGACATGGTCACATGGGAGGCCTATAAGAGCGTGAAGAGGGGACACTTAATAAAATCGGGATCCATAAAAAATAGGGAGAAATATGCTTTGATCCTTTCCTTGATTAATAAAATCAGGATACTTGAACTACAACGTAGAACCTCTATCTCCCCTTCTGACTACTCTGACCTGCTGAAGTATAAGGGAGAGCTTAAAGGGATAGTAATACTTAAAATATAAAAAAAAATATGTTGTAGGGTTTATCCCCTTGAGTAAAAAAAGTGCACTCCCACTACTCTCAGAGTTGTCCGTAGGATGGTGTAGCAACAATGCCACTGGACAATTTCAGGCCACTGTGATATTGCACCTAAAAAATTAAACTTTGAAAATTAATAACTTTTGAATGAAACACCTTTCAACAGTGAGAGTACCCTTGTTTTACTAAGGGGGAAAAACCCTGCAACATATTTTTTTTTTACATTTTAAGTATTACTATCCCTTTAACACCCTACTGCATTATAATTCTGCCAAATCTTTCATGTGGGTCAAATACCATTCATATTTGTCAGGTAATAAGTGTGAGAAATATTTGTCTTGAATAATCAAAACATGTCAGAGCAAATCATTAGTGTCCAAAATTCAAGTATCTTCTGGCAAAAGCCTTTGCAGATTTTTACAAATCTCTTTACAACTTGAACAATGACAACACCATCCCCTCTGATCGCTCATCTGCACCTTTGTCTTTCCTAGATAATGCACATATCCCATCTTGACTCTCAATCACGGGACCAACTTGAACATTTCTGCACGGTCAATGCGGTTAACCAGATACATTTAACAAAATGGAAAGGCACTGGATCAATACAATAGCTTATAAAAATTATAATATATGCTATAATAGCATGGTGCTCTCCTAAACCAAAGAATACATGAAACACAATACTGATGGAAATCAGAGGGGGGGAGGGAACAGAAAGAGACTCCCTCCCAATGAATCCACCAGAGAAAGTGACTTATTATATGGGAGGCACTCAAACATATAAGCAACAAAAATACAAAAATACGAAATGTTTATTTAGCATAAAGAAAAAAACATGTCACATAAAATCATTTAAAAATCATGAAGATGGATAATACTCAGGCAGAAAGTGTCCCATAATTATAGATAAGTAACCCAAAAAAGGCAAATGCAAATAAGTAAACTGAAATGTCCCAACATGAAAGTAGCTAAAGATGAAATAAAAAGCTACCTCACTAATAAAGTGAACAAATGTGATGTTAAAGTGTTGAATACACATATAAAATACTGAAAGATAAGGAGGTGAATATAAACAAAGAAAATTACATAAGAGAAAATATACTTATCTAAATAATAACAAAAGTGTAAACTCCTCAGCTGGACATCAGTAAGGGACGCCAAACGCCATGGGGTCCTATCTACATGTACTGCCTCTAGAACAGGTGAAATGAATTATAAACTTCACATGAGATGGTACATAACACGGTTCGTCAAGCTTTATACTCAAACTCAACCTCCCCCTTATGCTGGCGCTGTTCTCAAATGCTTGGAATTATGTACCACATAATTACTCCCTTTTGGGCTTCAATCAACACAGCACTACCGGCTTAAATGATTACCTTGTGGCGAGGTGCGTCCAAAGAAGCCAAATGGGCCAGTGTGCGGGCCCATCAGGGGTGGAGGAAACTCGCAGGGGGTGTGGAGGAGACCCTGTAATCCTGGGCAGTAAGCCTGAGTGACTCCCATACGTTTTCACAGACACAGTCCACCGGGTTAGATGATGACCCCCCCACAAGGTCATCGTCTAAGCCTGTAGTGCTTACATTGCTTCTGCATATCCAATATTGTCACTACAAATTGGATCTAGTGATATATTTTTTTGGCTTGGATATAAACATCTGGATCAACAACATCTAAATTAACATTAGAAAGCATTCGGACTAAGACACAGGACTACCAGAGGACGCAGTTTGCCGGCTATAATGGGAGAGAGACCCATCTGATGAGCATAAAACGCAAGAAGGGCTATTGTGAGTGCAATCTATTATTTTACTTTGTTTTAAAATTCATTAAAACTACTCCCCTTAGATTATTGTCTTTCTTTTTCTTATGTGCTCTGTGTTTCAAGTGTTCCCAGACCCAGATTGGCAACTAGTGAACAAGGCCACTATACACTGATCTCTGCAGCACTAACCAGATAATTTGACAATTTCATCATTTTCATCATTTCATTCATATGTTCATATCCATTGACTGACCATTCCATCTTCATCCTTCCACCCTAATTTCATCCAGACTGTGGGTATTGACTGACCATCCCATTTTTTGATGTCTTGTTGTTTTTTTAACCTTTTTAACATTTTGTTTCAATTTTAATACTACCGTTTTCATTTTAAATATATATTTTTTATGTTATATATTTTTACATAACCCTTTTGTGACAGTATCACTGTATACTATGATTATTCTATCATTTCCATATCTGCAGATAACAAAACTGAGAACTGCCTTTTTTTTTTTTTTTTTTTAAGTCAAATATCCAATTTTAGTCAAGACTGTATTGCCCCTGGAGCGCTCTGTCTCTGGGATAATTCAATTTTCTTTTAAAGATCTAAGAGTATTATAGACTGAACATTTGGCATTAGTTATATTATAGTATATAAAAAACATTGTTACTCTAAGAGTGAAATGATAAGAAAACCAAATAGGGAAGGGAGGGACAGAACAATATACATACTCTAACTGTAGTATTTATTGTTGTATAAATACATAAAAAGCTCAGATAAAATAAAAAAGGAATAGGCTGATGTAACTGACGATATAATTAGATCATCAAATTATCTACATAAAAATTAAAACAGGACATACAAATTAAGATAAAATCAATAATAACAAAAATATTAAATCATAAAACAAATTAGCAACAGGTGGCAAACATTACTACCAACATATCACTCTGAGCTTAGGTATGCTGCATTTTGTTTTTATATGACATGATATCTTGGAGGACCTAAGACATATTGGTCTAGCTTTACTACAACACTCCTGGAAATCAAGATCCATTTGAGATTAATTAAAATTATATTAGGGATTATAGGCAGACATTACACTGATATTATAGATAACATTATATACCATTCTTTTAATTACTTTCCACATCTATATATTTGTCTCCACCACCCAGTGAAAGCTGGTGGTAAGTTTTTAGCACTGATTTTATGTGTATATATAATTTTACAAAGCCTTTTCTAATCTAAGAGTGAATAGCATAATTTTGTCATTGAACAACACATTGAAACTTCCCCTAGAATCAGCAGTACAGTTATCTGGATCTGATCTTAATAAGGACATTCTGAAATTAGAAAAGCACAAGTAAGAGGAGCTAAATTAATACAGTGAATGAAGGAACTGAAATATGAAGGATAAAACTTTTTTATTTGGTCTATAAAAAGTATGACTGAGAGGAGATATGATTAAAATGAAGTTATTTCAAAGTCAATACAAAGGCCTCTCAAGGGAACTCTGCATTCCAAGGCCAGAGCAAATCACTAGAAGACAAGACTTAAATGGCAACTTTCATATGACAAGTGTGGCATCAGCGATCTGCTGTGAACAGACCTGCTGATGAGGCTAGGACTGCTTTGTGAGCCCACATAGAGCAACTGGAGAATAGATCTAATTTTACCAAGGGAAGATACTGAACTGCATTGTGCAGACAGTTCCCTGTACTAGGAGAGAGGTAGTTTTCCATAGACCCTCTGTATTCTTGAAATGTGACACAGTGCATCTATGTGGACTATAAAGAAAAACAGTTAATGCTTAAAGGTAACATTGGCCTCCTTTTTAAACACATATCCCCCGCCCCTTCTCACACCTTTACCTGGGGGAAGTGAGGGGATAACCCTCACCTCTCCCAGATCAAATTAAATTTGGCTGGACTGGAGTGGCCAGCCCCCATTGTCTAGGGGCTGACCACACCAGCCCAGCAGCAGTGGGGGGAATACACATTATCCTGTGTCAGGGAGGAGGGCAGCCGCCTCATTGAGCTACGTGCGGACAAGCCGCCCTCCGCCCTTAATTTCTCATAAAAGCAGACTTAGTGAAACATGAAAATTTCCTTGTACAATTGGACGAAAGTAGGTTTCAGCTTCAGAAGTGGAAGGGATTCTTTACAGCACAGTAACAGCTATTAAGTTGTGGACTTTGCTTCCAATGTCTATGATAATGGCAGATATAATAATACATTTAAGAAGGATTTTTATGATTTTCTAAAAGAAAAGAGTATATGTGGTTACTATTTATCAATTAATTAAATAGGAGGTTGAGCTGTGTATTATCATCTAGGAGGTTTCTTTTTTTTAGATTCATGATGACAAATGTTATCTCTGAAGGGCATATGACTTTTGCGCTAATAAATTATTTAAATCTGTAATTTCTCTGTTTATAGATATTAACCCCTTAAGGACCCATGACGGTCCTGCACCGTCATGGGTTGTTATACCCTTAACGACCCATGACGGTCCAGGACCGTCATGGCTTAAATTATAGCAGATTGCCTCCGTGCACGCTGCTATCATTAAATCCAGGCTGTGACTGAGCGCTCTGAGACCGGGGCATTCAGTCTCAGCCCTTTTTCCTTCCTCCGGTTCATGCGATCGCTGTATCAGCGATCACATGTACCGGCATAGTGACAGACAGAGGCAGCATGCAAAGCATGCTGTCTGTGCCTGTCTCGTCTGCCTCTGTCTCCCTTGCTCTCAAAGTAAGGAAGACAGAAGTAGACGGGAGACACCTAGTGGTTAAAAAAAATACAGCAGTTGGGGGTATTAACCCCTTCACTGCTGGTGCAGGAGGCTGGCTAAATGCAGGTCAATTTTTGACCTGCAATTTTACACTTTAAAAAAAAACAAAAAAAAAAAACACTTTTTTTTTTTTTTTTTTTACAAAAACATTTTTATTTTAAAAAAATATATATAATTAAACAATATTACAAGTGTGATTGTTGTGGAGCCATGTAATATACTTATATACACCACCAAATGCCAGGGACAAAAAAGTGTCAAAATAGGGTGGGAAAAAGGGACATGGGGATTTTCACCCAGGGGGGACAGTGGCCACTTTAAACTGTGCATTTTGTAGGTATGACTGACCGGTCATACCTTTCATGCAGTCTCCATAAAAATTTAACCCTTTGTGGCCAATTGATCCTAAGAGAAAAATCAAAAATGGTGTTTTTTTTTACATTTTTTTACCTTTTTTTTTTAATTTTAATAAAGTGAATGGTGGGTTATCCATATAAATAGGGTATCAAATGAAAGCCCTATTTATGCTTAAAAAAACAGTATATAATTTATGGGGGTGGAATAAAAGCCTAAGAGGGAAAACACTGTTGAACAAAGACATAGTCAAAAAGGTCAGAATTGCTCCGGTCCTTAAGGGAAAACGACCTCAGATTTTCCCGGTCCTTAAGGGGTTAATTAAAAGGAGTTCCCAGATGGTCTGGTAAAGGCTGTTTGTAATGCTTCAAAACTTAAAGGGATAGTAATGTTTCATAATAAAAACAGCTCTAATTAATCATCATAGTGTTTGGACTTTGGAAAGTATTATTTCAATTCTGTCAGAGTTGTAGTTCAGGAGTAATTCAATGACAAAGTATCCCTCTCCCGCCCCTTTTACTGATGTAACACTGTTCAGCCAAAGCAGAAGGGAGGTGCCCAGGTAGATTGCACAGAGGGACAATCTTCAATTAAGATAAGGGAAAAACCTGAAAAGCTTGTCAAGGGGGGCAGGGCTTTCATTGTTTTCATATAAAGAAGATTGTCCTCTGCTGTTATCTGTCTGGTCTTACAACCATATTCACATCTGAGAAGAGATGGCTTACACTAGGTAAAAGGGGAGGGAGGGGAATCTTTGCTTGTGAATATCTCTTAAACCATAAAGGTTTCAGAGATAAGACTTATATCGTTCTTCATATTTTTTTAATGCTTACAAAATAAAATAAAGTTAAAAAACGAAGTATTACTATCCCTTTAAAGTGTCTCATCTGAAGTAAAAGGGTGATATAACTCATACTACATTTGTACTTAACTTTACTGCAAACAGTATTCAATATTGCTCAGTCACTGATGGGGCATCAGAAATACCTGATGATTATTTGCAGGCAAAAAAATCTGAAAAACAACGGCTGCAGGCATTATTACACCTTTTATTATGCCAAAACTTGCACACATTTACATTACATTGCTCAGATTCATAATATCATGTTATATAGGTTCCATTTTGTGATACAATGAAAGCACTCACTGCACCTAAATGGGAACATGCTGTGCTTCTAATTGGGTGCTCACCAGGAGCAAGATCAGAGTAGAGCTTTGGATGCCTGATTGAATGCATGCTGTGCGTCTAATAAGAAACCCATTGTTCTTCATTCATCTGCACAGTGTCCTAGATTAGGTTTGCAGAATACAATGGACACCATAGCGGTGCACAGCATACATCTGAACATGCACCCTTTATGAGTTTTGCTTTTTTTACGATTGTTCTAGTTCCTGCATTATGCACATCATGAAAAATTATGGAAAAAAACAAACATGTTATCTATATATAGAGAGATAATTTAGCATGGCATGACTATAGTAATGAGCTATCAGCAGAATTGGGTATTATTTGTTTAAATGATGCAGACAGAACATAAATTGTTATTTATAATGCATATAGTTTGTATTATAGAGTGATTTATATAGGTTGTTAGATAAAAGGCTTCTTAAAGGGATAGTAATACTTTGTTTTATCTTTATTTTATTTTGTAGGCATTAAAAAAACATGAAGAACGATATAAGTCTTATCTCTCAAACCTTTACAATATACCATTGTAAACCTGGAAATGCTGATTTAATCAAACACTTGAGACAGTGATATCAGGTCCCTAATTGATCATATTGCTTATAATGTAAGAAAGTATGCAAGGATATCACATTCACGTGGAAACAAAGAAACATAGGTTTCAACTTGATAATCCAAAAAATCTACTTTATTTTGTTTAAATAAACAACTATGAATTACCTCTTTGACACCTTGGTTTGTACCCTCTCCTTCTCCAGTCTCTCCAATGGCTGCCTATAAAACTTCAGATGGCTTGCAAAACATTGCTTCTCTCATTCAAGACCCTCCTCTACCCCTTCCTACATTTCCACTTAGATATCCCGTTAGGCCCTGTCCTGCCACTTACAATCAGCCAATGATTCTTCTATCAGCTCATTTTGTGTCTACAGCCCTCTCACATATCAAACCTATTTTCTATCATTGCTCCTTATCAGTGCAATGCTCTCCCTCCCAGTCTGCGACACTGCATCTCTCTTGCAGTCTTCAAGTCATGTTTAAAATTATTACTCCTCAACAAAACCTCACCAGCAGTTTACATATTTAGGTGGTAAAAGACTGTCCTACATTCCTAGTAAATATAAGCAAAGAATCCTCAATTTACTTCAAAAATTGATTTGGGAAACCCAGAGAACATTTGATTCAATCAAGTATGAAAAAAAGTGAAAAAAGAGAGAAACAAGGGGAGAGTGGATGCATTCAAAGGTGCGTGAAATAGCTCAGGGGTAAATTCCCTGACTATGGATAACAAAGAAAGAACTAAAGCGCAATGGATCTGATGTGTGCCAATGAAAACCTAAACAAAATATATATAGATTGTATTGGATTCAGCCTTGACACAGTCCAACTCTCCCAGACCAAAGTAGATAATAAACAAATTATATCACAGCGAGTCCACAATCTTACTCCTTAATCTAAAACTTGTATAAGTATATTTAATTATACGTTACAGTTTATTATCCAATTTCTTCACGTCAGCAATTCTTAAGATTTTTCTTTCCCTCCGTCTCTCACACGTGTTTAACTTCGTCACCGTATATGTCAAGAGAACAGAGATCAATACATCAAGATATGAATAGCTGTAATTTCTTAAACAATATCTACACTTACATTTAGGACTGGTATGTCCCACGTATTTTCATCAAACGGAATTCTACTTTCGGTAACGGCTCTCACACCTCCACACCAAATGAGTGTATGGATCTTGATGTTCCACGATCCTTCAAAGTAGAATTAGATACACCGAGTATTAGATAAACAGATGCATGCACCGGTAAAGTGCTTATATTTACTCACACATAGGGATGAAAAGTTGAAATCAACTCCAACAATATACAATGGATCCGTTTTCTTTAGTGGCTATCTTGTATCCAAAAGGTTCACTATCACTATGAGTGAACAAGTGTCGAGGAAGACGAAAAAGAAGGTTTCCTTGCCGGAGGTTAATTCAGGTAACAGTCTACGGTATCTCCCTATCCCTGATTGGCTTAAACTATATGTGCCCGATTTCAAATAAAATGACCACTTCACCGTTGTTACTCTGCGGTCCAATTGACTATCATAAATCGAGCACCAAAGTATTAACAAATTCTACATAAATAGATGGAAATACAAAATGAAACATAATACCCGTGAATACAAGCCCCCCGTCCGAAACAAAACACAGCGCTTGGCCAATGCGCTATATACTCGGCAAACGGCTATGTATAACTCACAAGGGCAAATGTCTAATATTGTAAGTCACTATATTTAACCCTTTATCTGGCCCAACGCGTTTCGTGTGTATCACACTTCCTCAGGGGCTATCAGCTACCGATTCGGTTAATTCCGAGAGAGTGCACTGAAAGCGCTTTGAGTCCCACTGAGAGAATGGTTCTATATAAATACTAGTTACTATTATTATGAGAGTGGAAATTCTGCAAAGCATGGGTGATGGGGTTGACAGAGTATGGAAGAATAGGAGATATGGAGAAACAGTATGAGAGAGATAGAGGCTGATAGAAAGGGAGAAACAATGGATGGTAAATAGGATGCAGGGTGAGCATTGTCACGAAGTCCTGTCTGTCTATTAACCAGCTTAAAGGGATAGTAATACTTCGTTTTAACTTTATTTTATTTTGTAGGCATTAAAAAAAACACGAAGAATGATATAAGTCTTATCTCTCAAACCTTTATGGTTTATGAGATATTCACAAGCAAAGTTCCCCTCCCCGCCCCTTTTTCCTAGTGTAAGCCATCTCTTCTCAGATGTGAATCTGGTTGTATGACAGTACAGATAACAGAAGGGGACAATTTTCTTTGTATGAAAACAATGAAAGCCCTTCCCCCCTTGACAAGTTTTTCAGCTTTTTCCATTATCTTAATTGAAGATTGTCCCTCTCTGCAGTCTACCTGGGCATCTCCCTTCTGATCTGGTTGAACAGGGGGGGATACTTTGTTTGTGAATATCTCTTAAACCATAAAGGTTTCAGAGATAAGACTTATATCATTCTTCATGTTTTTGTAATGCCTACAAAATAAAATAAAGTTAAAATGAAGTATTACTATCCCTTTAAGAAGCTCTACTATCTTATTCAGAAATGTGACCTGGACAGGGACCTGCTTGCTTCACTTCTGAAGATAAGTGAAATTGCTTTTTTTCCTGTCCATCTCACAATCTCTTTTCCTGTAATCTGTTTAAAATGCAAATAAAAAATGAAACAAGACACCTATCCTGCATTTAGAATATATAAACAAAACTGCAGTCACCGAAGCATGTGTTTCTGGGATTTTTTTAACAAAATCTTAAAAACTAGAACATCATAAAGAGTTGGACAGTTTTTACTTCTGACTATGACATGAGCAAAATATCGTGTGGTGCAGATAAAAATAGTCATGTTTTCTCAGTATCCAATTTTCTCTAAATCTACTCTGATTCTAGATTACATAACTGCTTGAATGATGGTACTGATCTTAATAAATCTTGTTTTTACTTGAATTCACACATATATTTCTTATTTACTTTCTTACACTTGGATAAAACACATGGAAATAGAACATTTTTGCATTAAAAAAATCCATTTAGGGACTTTAACTTAAAGGGATAGTAATGTTTCATAATAAAAGCAGCTCTAATTAATCATCATAGTATTTGGGCCTTGGAGAGTGTTATTTCAGTTCTGTCAGAGTTGTAGTTCAAGAGTAATTCAATGACAAAATATCCTCCTCCCGCCCCTTTTACTGATGTATCACTGCTCACCTCAGAGCAGCAGGGAATGTCCAGGTAGATTGCAGAGAGGGACAATCTTTAATTAAGATAAGGGAAAAAATTTGAAAAGCCTGTCAAGGGGGCAGGTTTTCATTGTTCTCACAGTAGAATATTGACCTTGATGTGAGCTGTCTGGTCTATGGACTAGATTCCACATCTGAGGAGTGGGGGCTTACACTAGGTAAAGGGGCGAGAGGGGGGGAAACTTTATTGTTCAATTAGTCTTGAACTACAGATCTCACAGTATTGAAATAATGCTCTCTATGGCTCAATTGCTATGAAGATTAATTGGAGCTGCTGTTTTTGTGAAACATTACTATCACTTTAACATCATGAAGAAACAGAACATAACATTCTAAAGAAGTTTCAGCTTGCAATAAACTTGCATATTTTGGTTGTAAATAACCAAAGATCTGAGACCACAGAGAGACTACAGGATGCAAAATTTTTTTTTTTGTAAAGTTGATACCTTTATTGGCTAACTAAACAGATTTAAAATGCAAGCTTTCAAGACTTCTTAGGTCTCTTCCTCAGGCATGTTATACAGATAAATATGAAAACTTCTCTCTTAAATACAAGTACACATCACATTGTTTATAATAGAAATCAGATAAGAACGTTAGTCCAGATACCAATTCCTTGATCAGTCAATGGTAGAGGATGTGATTTAAATAGCATTCTTCCTCTGGGTCCAGGTATTTATGATTCCAGAGGGACTGTCGTAAAAGTTAATTCACCATTAAGTACTGTGTCAGGAATTCTCTGTCATGTGTGCAAAATGCCCAACAGCTTTTTATGTGGGGGAAACAGGACAGAAATTACATAAGAGGTTTAATTCCCACAGATCCAGCATTAACAACAAAAAGACAGAGACACCAGTGGGAGAACATTTTTGCCAAAGTGGGCACAGTATCAGGGATATTAAATTGACTGTACTAATGGGACAATTTCGCAATCAGAGGGACAGAAAGTTATGGGAGGTAAAATTAATGTTACAATTTGACTGTTTGACCTATGGCATGAACAGGGACAGAGAATTCCTGACACAGTACTTAATGGTGAATTAACTTTTACGACAGTCCCTCTGGAATCATAAATACCTGGACCCAGAGGAAGAATGCTATTTAAATCACATCCTCTACCATTGACTGATCAAGGAATTGGTATCTGGACTAACGTTCTTATCTGATTTCTATTATAAACAATGTGATGTGTACTTGTATTTAAGAGAGAAGTTTTCATATTTATCTGTATAACATGCCTGAGGAAGAGACCTAAGAAGTCTTGAAAGCTTGCATTTTAAATCTGTTTAGTTAGCCAATAAAGGTATCAACTTTACAAAAAAATTTTGCATCCTGTATTTCTACGGCTAACACGGTACCAACTCTCATCTATTATTAACATGGAAGATACCCCAATGTACCGCACACAAATGAATATGAAAAACCTCCTAAAGAAACTTGCACAACTGGATAGTGACATCTTCTTCCTGTCTACATGCAAAAAGGAAAATTTAATACCTAAAGGCCTCATGCTGAAAAATCCTACCCTGGACACATATAACAGCAGGTTTGCACAGCAACTATGTACCAGGACTTCCCAGAGGCTACGCAACAACCTTATTGGGATCTGCTACAATAGGAAATCAAAGACACAAGCAGAAATATCAGCTCTAAAGGAACAGCTTGGACCAGACACTGAGGACATACAACAGGCCCTTCAACAATACTACAGAAAACTACAAACACTACTCATCAACAACAAGAGCAAGAAACTACAGAGACTGAGATACAAAGCAGGTTTCGCGGCAGAATCTGTAAATCAACCAGAACAGAACTGCATTGTGAACCTTTCCACACACAAGCCAAGCAGAGAGGAAGTATCTGTGCTTTCAAAAGGCCTGTCATTCTGTCCGACTAAACCTGTGGACAAGGTAACACTCTGTAGGGACATGGAGGAATTTTTCAGAAAACTCAGACTCAAGGAATTCTTCCATGACAAAATGGATAACGATGATGCCAACACCACAGAGCAACATCACAATATCAATGCACCCACAAAAAGATCCACCTGGACTCCAAAACCAGGTAGTAACCCTACACTGGACAGATACATAGGTATCTTCAGAAACAGAGTAACTACAGACATACTGGAGAAACAGTGTGAACCAACACCCAACCTAAGCCACAAGGAACAGAAAGCCATACAGTCACTAAAGAATAACCAGGACATTATTATTAAGCCTGCGGACAAGGGGGGAGCTGTTGTTATTATGAATACTGCAGACTACATTCAAGAAGGAAATAGGCAACTCTCTGATGAAAGATACTATATGAAACTACAAGAGGATCCCACAAAAAAATATACAAAACAACTCAACATGATCATAAAAGAACTGCCCTCCAACATTGTAGAACAGATAAGGCCCCTAATACCAACAGATCCAAAAGCGGGCTCTTTCTACATGTTACCAAAAATACACAAAGAAGGAAACCCAGGGAGACCCATCATTTCCGGAATTGGCACACTCACAGAAAATATCTCTGGCTGGGTAGAA
Source organism: Rhinophrynus dorsalis (assembly GCA_037306005.1). Classification (NCBI taxonomy): domain Eukaryota; kingdom Metazoa; phylum Chordata; class Amphibia; order Anura; family Rhinophrynidae; genus Rhinophrynus; species Rhinophrynus dorsalis. The sequence goes on from CM074724.1 coordinate 136,013,542, forward strand.
AATACCCTGAAACCCCTGGTAAAACGAACACCCAGCTTCCTTCAAGACACCACGGATCTCTTGAACAAACTAGCAGACTTGGGCCCCATTCCAGAGAGCACCATCCTTGCCACTATGGATGTAGAATCCCTTTATACCAACATTCCACACATAGATGGCATAGCAGCATGCCAAGAATATCTAGAAAGAAATAACACAGCCACGGAACCAATAACAAAACTCATACACTTTATACTCACCCACAACTACTTCAAATTTGGACAGGACCTCTACCTCCAGAAAATGGGGACTGCAATTGGTACCCGAATGGCACCACAATATGCCAACTTGTTCATGGCAAAGTTAGAAGAGGACTTCCTGTCCACCTGCCAGACAAAACCCCTGGTCTATCTCCGCTACATAGATGATGTTCTTATCATCTGGACCGCCAGTGAAGAGGAACTTCTCAAATTCCACAAAAATTACAATGCATTCCACCCCAGTATCAATCTAACACTCAGTCACTCACGCACAAACATTAACTTCCTAGACACGACTATCAGTATTCAGAACAACTCCATCCACACATCCTTGTACCGTAAACCAACAGACAGACCAACCTACCTGAGGAATGATAGCTTTCACCCAAAACACACAAAGAACTCCATCATATACAGCCAAGCCATCAGATATAATCGCATCTGTTCTGACATGGCGGACCGTGACAAGCACCTCCAGAAACTCAGAGGGGACTTTATAAGACAGGGTTACAGTGCAAGGATTATTGACAGTCAGATACAGAAAGCTACCCATATACCAAGAAAAGATCTGTTGAGCTACAAAGAACAGCATAAGGGAAACCGTGTGCCACTTGTTGTCACTTACCACCCCCAGGTTGAAGCTCTGCGCAAAATATCAAGAGAACTTCAAGCAACCTTACACACAGATGAAAGACTTAAGAACATATTTCCACAGCCTCCCTTACTCTCCTTCAGACAGCCTCCCAATTTAAAGCAACTGATGGTAAGGAGTGCCCTAAACAAAAACACAAAAAATGGCACATTACCCTGCCTACAAAGTAGGTGTAAAACCTGTGCACACATTTATACCACAGACAAGATACCCATACCAAACACCCAGTTACACCATAAGATCAATGGTAATTTCACCTGCAAATCATCCAATGTAATATACCTTATCATGTGTGCAAAATGCCCAACAGCTTTTTATGTGGGGGAAACAGGACAGAAATTACATAAGAGGTTTAATTCCCACAGATCCAGCATTAACAACAAAAAGACAGAGACACCAGTGGGAGAACATTTTTGCCAAAGTGGGCACAGTATCAGGGATATTAAATTGACTGTACTAATGGGACAATTTCGCAATCAGAGGGACAGAAAGTTATGGGAGGTAAAATTAATGTTACAATTTGACTGTTTGACCTATGGCATGAACAGGGACAGAGAATTCCTGACACAGTACTTAATGGTGAATTAACTTTTACGACAGTCCCTCTGGAATCATAAATACCTGGACCCAGAGGAAGAATGCTATTTAAATCACATCCTCTACCATTGACTGATCAAGGAATTGGTATCTGGACTAACGTTCTTATCTGATTTCTATTATAAACAATGTGATGTGTACTTGTATTTAAGAGAGAAGTTTTCATATTTATCTGTATAACATGCCTGAGGAAGAGACCTAAGAAGTCTTGAAAGCTTGCATTTTAAATCTGTTTAGTTAGCCAATAAAGGTATCAACTTTACAAAAAAATTTTGCATCCTGTATTTCTACGGCTAACACGGTACCAACTCTCATCTCACAGAGAGACTAAAAAATGAGAAATCTCATGCTTATCTAATTGTATGTGTGTGTTTGTGTGTGTGTGTGTGTGGTGGGGGGGGTTATGCAGAACAAATAGGGATGACCCGACCTAACAGGGAAAATATACAGATCACTGCAGTTTGACCTGTTAAGACCACATGTATACAATGCTATATAAATCAGATGAAATTACAAAGCAAATCCAACCATCTCATGCTGATAATTTTGTCAGCCCAGTCTATTTATGGTAGCCCAAAAAGGGAGGGTTGGTAATTTTTGGAGTGGGGTGCAAGAACAATAAAGTGAAGTGACCCATTTCTTCTAAACCTCCAGCCAACCATCTTAGCCCACCCTCATTTTTAACCCCTTAAGGACCGAGTGACTCAGTGGTGGTTTGCACGTATGGATTAAACCATAAAAAAAGGAATAAAAAAAAATTTGCATACATTTTCCTGTTAGGATTTCTACATTATTAGTTCATTTGAAAAGCATACCCTTACATACATTTATTTGCTGCTCCTGAATATAGGAGTACCCCCATATGCCTAGTATTTCAGTCCCTTTTGGACATTCACAGGGTAAATATTGCAAGATGGACACCATTATTTTCAAGCTGTAACTTTTCAATATAAATTATGTTTCTGAAAATTAGATAACATAGAGTAATTCATCAGTAGAATTTTGGAGTTTTTAATACAGGCATATTTCTAGATATCTGTACCAAAATTGTGGTAATATTTAGTTTTTTGCAGTTTTCACACTACTTTACAAAACCTGCAGTAAGAAGAAATTCAACATTTTTCACATATATTTCAATGTTGCTGTGGATTTCAAGCACAGGATATTTGAAGATATAAAAAAATGCATTGATTAGTGTCAGCAATACCCCATATGCATAGCTTTGTCAGGGTTTGGGGGAGCTTAACTGGTGCCACGTCTCATTTGGAGCTTTGTACCAGTGTTTCAGTTTAACATTTCTCGCAAAAAGTATACATTTTTGAAAAGTAGACAAACCATGGTTTCATTTTAGGAGCGTTTTGATTTTTTTTTAACCAAACTCTCAAAACCTGCAGTGAGAAAAAAATTTTTACACTTATTTCAATGTTGCTGTGGATTTCAAGCAGGATAATTAAGATGTAAAAAAAATAATTTAGTAGTGTTCAGCTACATCTTCTGATTGTGGCAATGCCCCACATGAATAGGTTCTTCTGGTTTTAGGGGAGCTACAGGACCAATTTTTGAACAGACATGGAATTTTAACTGCTTGTTTTTCTGGTGTCATGACTCATTTGGGGCTGCTGAACATTGCTACACATTACAATTTCCCCCCAAAAAAGTAGACAACCAAGGGTTTCATTCTAGGTGTGGTTTCACATTTTTCCCAGGGCCCCTTTACCAATCCCTCTCACAACCTGTAGTAAGAGTTTTTTTTAACACCTATATTTCGGCGGTGTTGCTGGGAATTTCAAGCACGGGATATCTAAAGACTTTTAAAATGCATTGAATAATGTTTAGGTACATCTTCTGAACACGGCAATGCCCCATATGGATACGTTTGTCTGTGTTTGGGGGCTCTACTGGGCCCAGTTGGAAACATGCATGTTTACATTTTCAGACATTGAATTTTTACAGTTGCTTTAAAATAAATAAATACAATGCTTCCTATTATATTACCATAGTGTTAGATCTAAGGTGGAATTTGATCAGAATACTAAAAAAAACAGGATATTTCGGGGGGTGGATTAGCCAAATAAAATGGTAACTGTTACAGCACTACTGCTTTGCAACTACCTAATACTATTTGAAGACCCGCCAATGCAGAGCACATGGTTTGAATGGCAACCAGGACAGAAAAATGTAGATAGTTGGAGAGACAAATTAGTTCCATTAATTTATAAATGGACTAGTTGAACAGCCCGTTACACGGGCCACAGTGCCTCTGGCAGCCGGTCGTGAGGCAGTCACGCGCAGTGGAGACTGGCCACGCCACTGCTGATACAGAGCTGGACGCTCTATCAGCCGCGGCGCGGAGAGTCTGTACTGCGCATGACTGCCACACGCGCAGCAGTGTCTACTGAGCATGTTGGGCGTTACACACAACTTAGCGAATTATTATATAGGATAGGGACAGAAACAATCATTAACCTTGACAGTCTGTGGGCCAGGTGGGAATGAAACCTGTGTTGTCTAGAGAATATCTGAAGTGGCTTAAGCAAGCCACATTCTAGACACCAGCTAATTGAATTAAATATACTGCAAAGGGTGTTCTACACACCTGTGAGATTACATAAAATTGGAAATCTAGATAGTGAGGGTTATATAAGATGTGGGCAGATGAGGGTACATTTATACAGCTTATCTGAGAATGTCCAAGGAGGTCTTTGATTACTGGAAATAGGTTCTTCAAACTATCTCAAGGCTATCAGAGGATCCTTTTGCATCTCTCCTAAAGTATGCATTTTATCCATTCTCCCATATATACAGTTATGTGCAAAAGTGTTCGGCAGATATGAACAAAATGCTGTAAAGTAAGAATGCTTTAAAAATAGACATGTTAGTAGTTTCTTTTCATCAATTAACAAAATGCATACAGAGTGAACAAAATAAAAATCTTAGTCAAATCAATATTTGGTGTGACCACCCTTTACCTTAAAACAGCATCAACTCTTCTAGGAACACTAGCAAACAATTTTGTAAGGGACTCTGTAGGTAGGTTGTTCAAACATTTTGGAGTACAACTACCCATTTGATAATGTTCTAATAGCTTCTATCACTTCCCTCTCCAGTATTGGAGCATCCAACCTATGAGCTCAATCCCAGGAAAGATCCAGTCTGGGACTGTGCACCCTACTAAGAATTCTAATATATTAGCCTCTGTTTTAGAAGTTCTGGAACTGTATATTTGCTTGTAATAACTGGCAAATTTGTGATTAATTTCAGAATCATCTGTTAGCAAAATTACCTGTTCATCTATGATTGATGTAACACCTGGAGCACCCCCACGGTTGAGCCATCATTTTTCCAGCTCTATCCCCATGTTTGTAAATATTTTGCTATTTATAAAACATGTTAGTAGAATTAAGTACAGATATTGTTATATTAAGGAGTGAGTTAGCTAGAATAAATTTGTTATACGTGTCCACATTATCCTTTTATACATACTTTGTCTCCCTTGCCATCAGTTCTAAATGAATTGCTTCCACTGTCCGCTTATATATGGAGATAAGTGAGCTAATGGACCATCACTGAAAGTAAGGTTTTTGATGCCTTCCTGATTGGTTGTGTTATACTGAATCACATTGCAACCAACTCTCTGATTGGGTGTTTCAAATTTCCTGATCTGAGAATAAGTTCCAGAGTGATTTGTAGGGCTGTAACCAGAGCAGTGTTCAGGAGGTAGGTATAAGGCATGGGGTACATGCCACAGTTAATTGTTGTTCATGTTCTGAGTTAGGAGATCTCAAGTAAAGACAATGTTCCAATACCTTATGTTCTAGTTCCCTGATCTGTTGTATCATGGTTCCAGTCTGAAGGCATTCTTTTCCACACAGTGAACCCATAGCTGAGCCTCAGTCTGGAACAGGGCTTCCACCACAATCACATTGCTTACAGTTTTCTTTTCACTCCATATGCAAATCATCTTCTGTGCACAATCACACAGACAAGCAATAATAAAAATCCAAATATATCACAACAAATGGCTATATTATGGGAAGATTTCTCTGAGGTTAAAAGATGGATGACTAAAATAAACTGTTCTTAAACACTGACAAAATGGACACAATAGTATTTGATGCAAAATGCAAATTACTTAAATTCTACAATACCAATGTAAATATTGTCACTAAGTTTAGCCATGCTGCTGCACCTGTCCATTCCAATACATTTCTTGGAATGTGGGTAGAGCTTAACCTCATATTTTATGTTCTTATTGGTAAATTAACATCCAAATGTTATCCTAAAGAAAAAGGTCTGTTTAGAAAAAAAAAAGTCCCCGGTAAGAAAATGTATTGTGCAGCAGATTTGAATGCTAGTCATTGACTACGGGATGTAGTGTATGCTTCTGCATCACAAATTCATCTTTGTAAAGGCAACAATCTGTATAATTCAATGTAAATACCCGTCATTATGATATCTTTAAAGAACTAAATTGGCTAACACTCAAATCCAAATGTACCTTTTACGTTTTTGCCTAGTTTATTACCAATTTTTTGGAGAGCTACCAAACTACATGATCAGTATGCTCACTCCAGATCTCCATACTTCCTATAACCTCTGTTGCACTAACACAATTCATTGATTAATCCAAACTTAAAGAAAGCAGTGGGTCAATCTGCATTCTCCTACAGAAATCTGAAAGCCTGCCATAACATACCAACAAATCAAATGTTTGGCCAGTTTAAAATACCTAAAAAATAACTGCTTATTTGCATTTAAATCAACCTGTAATTGTATATGAATGATATTGTGTTATTTTTGTTTTCCTTGTTTCTATTGAGTATAAATTTGTAGCTTTTTATTGTGAATACTCTCCAGGACATACTTTTAAATAAAATAAAATAAATAAACTCAGCAGGAGATAAGTACAACTTTCCATTGAAGAAATTATTCTGTAAATGTGCTATTCATATGAAATAGGTTGCCTAACATGACATGAAGCAAGTCTTATGAAACAGGTGTTTCTTTTCATTTTTTGTTTGCCATTTTAACCTTATTAGAGTAGTCAAGTGATATACAAGAAAAACATCAATACAACTGGTGTGGGTTCCTAGGCAGAAGGTAATGCTGAACAATTCTCAACTGTCTTGGTCTGTCTTCCACTTCTCCCTGCTTCCACCCTCTATCTACTTTGCCCTCCAACACTTCCCCTATCCCTTGCAACCCCCTGTTCATCCATGCATGGATCTAGAATTTTCTCTAGATCCTCCTCATCAACCTGCAAAAATTAATTCTGGATGTTCTCATTGATCAAATTGTATACTTATAGATCTTTTAGAATTTATCTTGTTTATCAATACTTGCTAGAAAGCCTAAGAGCTACTTATTCTTTTAGAAGCCAAGGAGCTACTTCTTCTTTTAGGAATAATATTACACTAAGAGCTAAATAGCTAAGCAGTTAATATGTTTCATTTGCTTTAATTTAAAAGTGATCCCTTGCATGTATCACTGAAAAGGCTAATTACAAAAGGTATGATCTGGAGTATGTCTTAGATACCACATAATTGTTAAAGGAAAACAAATCCTATTTCCTTTTAAATGCAACCTAGTAAGTATGTGAGTCATTCTGGACAACATCCAGTTCGTTTGAAAGCTCTATTCTTGCTTGGTTTTGTGCTCTTTACTCATCTCATTAGTTATGTCTCTATATCCTGTTCAATTAATATCTATTGAATTTTCCTTTCAGATGCTATAAACTTCAGAATGCCTGTATTTGTTGAAAGATTTGTTCAACACTGTCCCTGTAGAAATCAGTTTACTCTGACCCCTGAAGTACAATTTATCTCAATGGGGAAAAGACTGCTAACCATATAATAATGTATTGGCAACATTACCTATATTTGAGCTGTCAATAATCAAAAAGGCAGAATACACAGTAAAGCAGAAAATAAATCAACAACACTACTTTACTTAGTGTTAAATTATATTTTGGGATCTAAAGTGAAAATCAGTCCAAGTTCTTTGTTTCTGAGTCACTTCTATAATATATTAAATGATGTGTACAATTTTGTATTTCAAGCCACGCATCATTAATTTGTCCCTAAATGAGGTCTATGTATTTATCAGTGAGTGAGATACATCAAAGAATCTTATGCAAATAAGCTAGAATGGCTTATTCAATGATGTTCACTGAAGATCAAAATTACTCATTAAACATAATTGCACATTAATGAGCAAATTCAATGACCAATTACTATATGTGTTTGGCTGTTTTTCTTGTCATTTGTACAAGACCACTATGAATTTTGTCCTTGTGTCTTTGTTCAAGAGATAACAAATTCAGACAGTCCTTAATGACATATTCATAGAGGCAAATATAAGGTTCCCTGACAATTTTTTTTTTTTAATTGAAGCAGAAATAGTTCTTGAATCAACTTAACTGTTTGTGGCTCAAATGGATGTGTAACGTATTGAGAAACAATGTGTTGCACATCCCTCTGGTTCTTAAAAGGTTAAGACTACAGTGTGCTAAGGACAAAGCGTGTCTCCCGCGGCCTTGTTAGCATCTGTCATGTCCACTTCCATGGAAATGACATCCAGGAAATACTAAAGGTGTTATTTCATGAGCATATGCACAAGGCCATATTTTTAAGGGCCATTGGGATTTTAAGGTTGTTGGTGGTGGGGTTATTATTAAGAGGTATTACTTTTTCTTTAAAGGTGAAGTAGTTGGAACTTTCTTGTAGATCAACAGCATTTAACAAAGACTTTCCTGAGGTATTTTTTTCACAAATCTTGCCAGTGCAAAGCTATTTTGATTTTATTTTCTGTCTGTGGCATTTGGTATTTTTTGTGTGTATTCTAGTCAATTTAATTTTTTTTTGCATACCAATATTTCAGGATGGTTTCTCAAGTTTCCACTGCATATGACTTTTGCTTGAAAAATGGGTAAATTATGTTATTCTTATAGAGGAAAGGATCCTTGAAATGTGCCATTATTGCTGTCTCCACTTTCATTGAGCTTATATCAGATTTGATGAAATAGTGATGGTAGTTCAGGTTTCAATATCATAGAGTAACTGATAATAATCTGTAACCACTCATCAGCTAAAATGGCATCTTCCTAGCTGGAGACTGATTCACCAGAGAGAAAGATAACAGCTTGTATAATGCATCAAGGACAAAAGCCTCTGCATTTCATTTTTCTATTAATTTGGCCTTTTCTGTTCAATTATTTATAGGTTATTTGTAACCTTTAAATGTCATGTGCATTGGGTAAAATGCCATATAAATACTTCTTGAACAATGCAGGGATTTATTTTTATTTTATTGTATACTATTTTTTTAAACATTCCATATTTATCCATTTTTACTTGATTTTGCTTCTTAATATTTAACATTTTGAACTAACTCCAATCAACACTGAAAGTAGATTACAGATCAGTGGCATAACGACATTGGAGGGTCCCAGTGCAATAATTTCATGGGGAGCCCATCAAAAAATATTTTAACAGAGCCATAACTAGAATCATTTGGACCCTGAGACATATGGGCCCTCTTCTAGGCTGGCCCCTTAGTACAACTTCATCCTCTTTACTCCCCTTTGTTACATAGGAACAATCTTTTTACAGAAGGTCAACCAGCTTTATTTGCACAATAACAAAGGTTGTGGTACACTCCTACCTGGAGTGTCCTGAGGTGTCACAGTTCTGACACGGTAGTGTGCTAATGTGTATGCAGACAATAAATACAAACAAGAAAAAAAGAAAACACTGACAGCACCAAACCTTCCTCATTAATAGTAGTAATGGACTGTCCTTGCCAATAAACATATAAGGTTTAATGGTGGACGGCTTACCCTGAGATGATGCTATGTAACTGGGAGGAGATACAATAGTGGCTAGGAGTCATTATGAAATGATTGGTTCAAAAGTATACATGGAGTGTGAACCTAAGAGATAACATGAGAGTGTCTTAAATAGTCAATCCCACTAATACTATCTTTGCTTCTTGAACATGCACTCACTACACAAAGTATAGGGTTATGGTGTACAGGTGATCAAATTACCAAAGAAATGGACCATAGTATGATTATAGTTCATGGCTCCTTCTATGTAATAAACATGGTCTAAAAGGAACACACTAAACTCGTACTTACCACTTAACCTGTTGGGGTTTGGACATATAGAAACACCAGTAGTATATAATTCTGGTGCCTTGGGGAATCTTAACCCCTTAAATGATCTGAATTCCTGTAAGGCAACATATGTCAACTAGGGATTATTTGGTGAACCAGAAGTGAAATTGTGAGCGAATAGGTTATGAGCTCTAACTCCATGGGACATATAACACTGTATTTGTTGACTATGTAGATAACCCTCTGAGGATCGAATAGCATTCGCTTAATTAGATCCTTAGATAATTCACATTGATTTGAGTACTTGATTTATGTTAGAGTAATCTTAAATAATATAGTTATGAAAACATGTTAATTTATGATTGCTTGGGGTGCAATAGTGAGCGGATAGGTATGCAGCTCCAACTCCACCGTATACATAAGACAATCTTTGATGACCATACAGTTAACTCCTTGAGGACCAAATGGTGCTCATTTAATTAGGTCTTGAGACCATTAGGAGGAACTTGAGTACTTAATTCTTATTAAAGGTATCCAGAACTAAACAGCGTTATGTGCTCATACTTTTTTTATATAATGGTAGATATATGATATCCCTGTTCTAATTCTATCCGATTCCATTATACTAACATCAATTCACAGAATTTGATTTTATTTGATTTAACGTATGTAATAAAGGTTATAGTTTAATCTTTTAATTTGATACCCCACTACACATGTATGGACTACCTTATATGTTTATTGGCAAGGACAGTCTGTTACTGCTATTAATGAGGAAGGTTTTGGAGCTGTCAGTGTTTTCTTTTTTTCTTGTTTGTAATTATCAGCTTTATTTGCAGACTTTGTAATGGCTCATTTAATAGGCTTTTTGCATTAAACTATTCTAATTACCTTCACCTAACTGCAGTACCATTCTTCTGATGTACATTTTGGTGTGGCAAAATGCTGCTTGAAGTTTCAGTACTAAGGGCAAAATTCAAGAAAGTGGAGTATTTGCTATTTTTGAAAGGCATAAATTTATGCGCTATTTGCAATTACTGACATTTTAATGGAAGAAAAAAACTAACACCTTGATGCTGTATACTGAATAGCACATGCTCCTAAATGAAAAATTAATGGCAAAGTTAGTGAATGCCCCTAAATTAAAAGTTAGCCAGTAGTATAAAAATGGGTGCTAATTGTTGTCTGAATTAGGCACAATTGCTCCAAAAAAATCAACAGACAGTTTTAATTGTTAATGTTAATGTTAATGTTAATTCCCCTTGGTTTGTTGCACAAATGTGCATTGTTAGCCTGATGGATAAGTGCACTGGGTAAATGTTCAAAATCAGTTCCACACTGGATAAAGCAAACTAATATATTTTGAATCTCTACACCTTATTAAAATCAGGGCATTAAGCTAAATGCATCCAAAACTAGGGATGGGTGAAATTCATGAAAAACAGGCAAAAAATGGTACTTCCCACAAGCAGGATATTTTTTGTGAAAACTGCCAATTTTCTCTCCACCCCCCCAGCTTACTGCACTGAAATCAATGGTAAGATTGAATTTCCACACCATGTGGCAAGTTTCCCTTCTTTTCCCACTGGCATAGTATAAAATGGGTGTCAAGTTCCCATAGCATGTCAATATGTATTTGTGAAAGAAGAGAAAGCAGCACAATTTGGAGCTTGTTAGGATAGGCAAATAAAGTAAAGTTTGAGTATAGTTTACAGCATATTATAGGCAATTTGTTCTCTGGTTTGAGGAGTCTGGGGGCAATCTGGGTAAGGGAATATGAAGAGAAAAAAAAGGTCTAACTAAAATATGGAAAACTCTTGGCTGACTGAGACAGGCTGCAGCTGTGATCCAAATTCCTTCCAACCGGTTGTTCTCTGCATTAGTGGAGTCTGGGGTGTGTGATGGGAGCAAAGGAAATGAACCCCAAATACTCCAAAATTTTGGGTGGCTGAGAAGACATAGGCAGCTGTGATCCTTGTCCTATCCAGCTGGTTGTTCCCCGTGTTAGTGGAGTCTGCAGTGTGAAAACTGGGCAGATTTAACCAAAGTACCCAGGAGTAAAGTGACTTTCCAGTGACTACTGGGAAGACAGACAGCTGTGATCATTCCAGTAGACTGTTCATTCTGTATTAGGGAAGTCTACGGGAAGAAACAGTTGAACAGGGAATGTGTTTTTTCTTGTCTGTTTTGTTTTTGTCGGTCATGATAGGGACAGTTAAATATATATATATTTTTACAAAAGTAAAAAGGAGAGTTCCAAATTATTTGACATGTAAGATGTTATCAAGGCAGACTGAGAACAGAACAAATAGGTGTATTTTATGAAGAGAAAGGCATCATACAAAATCAGTTTTGTTGTGTACATCATGTTTAAAATATACATACTAGTTTTATAATGTCCAGCAAACATACTATGGGCAGGGGAGGGGTGACAGGAGTAGTAACAGTGCAAAGACATATTAGCAAAGTGGAAGTCCAAAAACTGACTGCAGCCATGGTTGCTGTAGTGTGTGCAAAAAAAATGCCCTGGTGACTGAGCATGATGTCATGCTTACTATGCAACCATATAATCCTTAACCTTTCAAGTGTTAGAAGGCTGAATTGCAAAATTTCTGACAAGTCATGGTGACTGAAAGCTTTGATGATATCATGCTCAGTCACCAGGGTTTGTTAGAGGAAGAGGACATCTTAAGGCACAACATGGAGAAGTGGTTCAGGCACCGCTTTCTCTTCAGGTGGAGGGTATGCATAACATTACTCGGAGCAGAGGACATGTTAAACCTTTGAGTTCCAGGGATTTGTCTTTTTCATCACTGAAAAAATATTCTCCTTTTCACCACTGCCAATAAACATGATAATATTACTTCTTCTCAGAGCTGCAGTGGAGAAATAAGTAGCTGAAAGTCAAAGTTGTGATTCCTACTGCTTCCTACAGAAGTTTTTACCATTATCATGTTTGTGTCAAATATAAGCTATCCTTTTCAGATTAGTGATACATATTATCACACATTGGTCATAGAAGTGGTCTCAATTGTGGTACATGGTAGCCACGCTTCTTCACATACCTGATACTGAGATGGTATGAGATGTTGGTTAATTTTTAAGAATGTTAGTCTCTCAACATTAGTGCTTGATAGCCATGCCATACGGTAATTTACAATGTAAACAAATGCACTGAAAATCAGCTCACACTCCACACTTGCTGGAGGGCAACTAAGGGTTTCCACTTCAGTGCATGTCATTGCTGGCCACACACACTGCTTTGTTTGCCAGTTGACCATGGGGTCATTGTTTCTGCCTAGAACATAGAAATCGTGCAAGTATGCAGAAACCATCTCACATGCAGTGGGACCACTTCTCTGATCTACACGGTGTTCCTGTGTGTCAGTTACCAACCATACTCAGGGATCAAGTCCCAAAGAGATGTGCCACCAGTGACACCACCACCACCAATGTTGGATTTTTGCTGCCTCAGCTGAGACCCATGAATTACTCTGTTTTAGGAGTGGGATGTCCTGGTTGATGATGTAGGTGTTCCTTCTGCTGCTGCTGCTGGTTGGAATGCGTTCCTGCCTTCTTTTCCACTATACTGTCTAGACATTTTATGTGCCCTAATTTTCTCCCTATCAATCTCCAAAATGTGACCCTCCACTCGTTCAATAAGCATATCTCTATATTCTTTGACAGAATCTGATTCCTCAAAGAGATGCTGCTGGTCACAATGACTGTTGTGACAAACTGCTGATGGCTCTTTGGCAGAAATTCTGAAAGTTTATGTTTTGTTTTTTTTAAAACATTTTTATTAAGAGGACAGTAATAATTCGTTACAAGCATAATGATAATGCACATGCTAAGTAAGTAGAAAAAACAGTACATACAGCCAGGTAAATATAACAGAAAACTACAGCTGTCCCATTTTGAATTTTAAGTTAAAGAACCAGTCTAAACTCAAACCGAAACTACCCCCCTCTATCCCCAACCCTACCTAAGATCCTAAAAAGACTCAACCCACCCTCCCCCACGGGAAACAAGCACCACATTTCCTCCATCAAGTATTTAGAAATGTAACAGTTAACTGCTAGAACATCAATATGTAAATACATATATAAGCGGTACTATTCCTAGCCATAGCCTCCAGGAACAACAGAAACGGGGCACAAAACAGTATTTAATAGTTATGTAACATGTAGCCCTTGTTGATAAGGAGTCCTGGAATTACAATAAGAGGACTATAGACCCCATATTTGGTGGAATTTATTCGGGGTGCCCCTATGCAGGTAAAGTCCCTTATAATGAGGAATATTATGGGCTATAAGGGCCATCCATTGGTCATGCTTGGGGGGGTGTTCTGACATCCATGATTGTGCCATCACCTTTCATGCCATGATCAACAATTCTCTTATTAGTATAGTATGAAAGTTTGAATGAAGCTGATCTGGAAGAATAGAGAATATACACAACTTTGGAGAAAGTGACACATCCCACTGCACCACATCCGACAAAGTACGGAGCACATCCACCCAAAACCCACGAACCTGTGGGCACTCCCACAGGAGGTGCAAGAAGGAGGCACCTGTACCCCCACACCTCCTGCAACGATCACTGCCCACCCTGCCCACCTTAAAAAGATGCACAGGTGTATAATAGGATCTATATAAGATTTTGAGTTGGATCAATTGATGTCTGGCCGTAGTTGCTACCCGTGCAGGACTTCTCAAAGCTATTTCCCATTCATAATCCTCAAAAGAACCCACTTCAGCCTCCCGTTTAAGTCTGAGTCCATCCTCTGCCACCAGAGAAGCCTTATGTAACCATGTATAGATCAAAGAAACAGGTCGAAGAGACTGTCTCTTCTTAGCCAGCGTAAGCAGTGGAAACTCCTCATTGCTTTTAATAGAAACTATGTGAGGATACTGTTCAAGGCACTCTAACATGTCCTTCACCAGCTGGTGCATTCTGTGTTGTCGTTATGTGAAGATTCCTCAGCCATGCCCCTCATTTTTTTCTGCAATAAAAATATCAGTGGTAGAATTAACTAATTCCTCTCCCTGTATGACTCGCCAGCATGGATTCCTCCTCAAAGGGTTTCAGCATCTCACATACATTGCACATTAGTTGCCGCTGGCCAGGTGGCAAAGAGGCTCCCTCCAAAGCCTTCAAGTTTTGCATGGTATACTCGTTAATTGCCTTATTCTGTCTCTGTCATACAAACAATCTAGCATGTACAGTGTGGAATTCCACCTGGTCGGGACCTCCATTTTCAGCTGATGATGGGGCAATTTGTTACACTCTTGTATGGAATATAGAGTGTTGCTTGCACTGTAGGAGTGACTAAAATGGGCACAGATTTTGCCAGCAATATTAAGCATCTCTCTGAGAGTTTTGGATTCTGCCAGGAATCTGGTCACAAATAAATTTAGCACATGGGCAAAGCAGGGCACTTGTACCACATCACCAATTATCAAAGCAGTGATTATGTTGGAGCCATTATCAGCAGACACAAAACCAGCCATTTCTCTATCAATTGCACTAGTATACTTAATACATCTATGGGTTTTTGGGACTGTCTCTCAAAGTTCTGCATTGAAAAGGTGGCATGACAATGGTATGGACCAGTGGTTCTCAACCCATGCTGTCAGAGCCCCAAAACCCACCAGGATTTGTGATTTTCCTTGTTAGAGAGCAGGTGAGTTAATCAAATTGACTGAACCTCTGATCAACACACCTGTGCTCTAGCAGGTAAATTAATTCCTCTATCACCTGCTCCAGTTGACTGAAAACATCTACAGCTTTGTGGGGCTGTCTCTCAAAACTCTGCATGAACAATATGGTATGCTAATGGTATGAGCTATCCTGCTGCTGCCTTTTAATCACACTGCCTGTACCAGAGGCACAATTACTGGCCATCACCTGATGCTCTAAGTTAATGTTGCCCACTGGTGGTGGTGAGAGGGAAACCCTGTGAGCAGTGACAGTCATATAATCTGTGCTCTGCCCACTTGTCCCTATATATCTGCTGTCAGGTGTATTTTTTTGCCGTACTTACTTTTCAGCCCTTTGCCTACCACACTAGCCCCTTTTTTGTGCAATTCAGGTACATCCATCATGGAAAAATACCCGCGACATGGAATATACCAGCAGGATATACATATCATATCAGTTCTATGAAACCTAGGTTTTCTACAAATGTATAGGGCAGCATGTCTACTGTCAACATCTTGGCAACCTTATGAAGTTTTTGACTCCTTCCCAGGACCTCAGTCAGTGTGAGTTGGCAGGACATGGTAGAATAAATAGTAAATGTATTGCTTTAACAACATGACTAGAAGAGATAGTAGAGGTAGAGATAGCATGTGTGGGCAGTCTATGACTCTTGCCATCTCCTACAGCAAACCCACAGCCATATTTGTTATTTGGAATGAACTAATTGTTGTCAGTGGAACACTCTCTGACACATCAATGACATCACTACTTTTCTTATCTGCCCCAGAGCCCTGGGAACTTTTGAGAGTTTTTCTGCTGCTGCTAGATGTTTTGCTCATATGACCTACTGATAGTGTGTCTCACAGTCAGACCTGTGGCTGTGGTTGTGTATGTGACTGAGCGGGGCTTGGACTTGGACATAGTGATGATGTTAATGATGACTGACATGATGACTGTGTATTTTGTAGTCATCTTTGCTTGTCCATGGTCAGTCCTTCCAATTGTTTTCTCAAAAAGTTTATAGACAGTGTCAGTGAGCCCTGACACTACTTTTTCGACTACATTGCTGCACATTGCTGCATATAGTGTTTTTAACATGCAGTTATAAGTCTCCTATTATAAGTTCCATGCAGATATAAAAAAAATTCACTTGACTACAGTGTGTACGTATGCGTGTGTGTTGCAAATATACAGTTTTGTTAATGTGGCAAACAAAACAATATATCATAATCTTCTTATAACTTTTTTTATCAGCCGAACTGATCTATTGAAAGAACTCTTTACCAATTCATATAATATATGTATGTTTTCTCAAAATCCTCTGGGTCAATAGCTTAAACATTACCAGTCAGTAAACATTTGTTAATGCCTCATACGAGCAGTAACAACTGACAACATTTAAGAATTCTGCTCTGTAATGGTGTTGACTGTATGGCTAGAAATTTCAGCAGCTATAATGCAGTTATAACTCTCAAAGGGATAGGGAATTGTATATACTATATTAATTTGCTAAGCTTATGTTTGTGAAATTTCCAACTGCCTCCTCTAAAAGATTATAAATAATGGAATTTGTAATTGTCATGTGTATCTTTCCATTTTTCGATTTTGCAGGTTTTGCAAGTTTTATATTATGCTTGTAGTATATTAAATATGATTCATATTGGAATACAAAATAATATTCAAAGATTAAAAGCAGATTGATGGCTATGTTTACCAATGCTGCAGCATAATAAAAGAATAGCAAAACTACTGTTGCAGATGTAAGTATGGAAGATTGAACAGTATAGTTAATTAATGTGATAACTCTGAACTTATTTATATTGAGTCTAAAACAGGAAAGTGTCATTTGATTCCTATGTTATTCCCTTCTTTTGTTAGAAAAGTCTCATCTTTGATGTGGATCTTGTACTACAATTAGATGTAAATTTAACAGGTCAAAGGCACTCTAGGAAGCTGATGTTGTCAAACAAGAAGTAGAGTAATTCTGGAGGAAACCAACAACAGCATAGGGCAAAAATAAATCATCATTTAGTTAGGTCTTTTACCACTTTCAATACTAAGGCGGTCTCAGGCATGTTGCTAGGCGTAGCATTTGTTTCTTCAAGATTTGTTTCTTCAAGAATGTTTGTAAAAAAAATTCCTGTTAGAAGAGAAAAACATAGGTTTTCTGCCATTTCCCTAACACCAAAGACATAAAAATAAAAGTAAAAATTAAAATAAAATGTGTTTTAATTGCTGGCTAGCACTTTAGCCAGCAAGAGAGGCTCTGATTCTGCTAATGCTCCTCTAAAGTAGGAGCCACGAATGCACACTCTCTAACACCAACATAATTTATATTTCTTCTGCTGATAGTTGTGGAACATCTGACATGCTGATGGTGTGTCTCCCAGTCACAGCCTGGTCTCCCCTTGGTGTCTAGTGAGAGGGATCCCTGTATATTTAACCAGTTTCCCCATATTTCATGGAAAACCCAAGGAGTGCCTCTGTGACCATAAACCAATTGTATTGGTTTTGTGACCAGAATAGTTCATTTGTCAAAGACTGAAGAATTACCGGAGAACTAGTGTATCGCTACCACCCTCCTTGCCAGCACCAACAGCTTTGCCAAGAGTCACCTGTCTGAGAAGGGCCCAAGTTGCCTGACATAATCGATAGTATGCAAAATTTGGAACTGGAAGCTGAAGAAACAGTTCCAGATGATTAAGTACCTTGTTCCAAAAGTCCCAGACTCCCAGGAAGTACCTTCCCTATGATTCATGTACTAGGCCACCCATTTTAAATAGAAGCAGTAATACACCCTGTGAAGAATCTTTAGTTGAATTAACTGGTGTCTAGTAACGATAGCTACCATGGCCACCCTGTCTTCACTCCGGAGTTATAGTTCCATCCATGAGTAAATAAAAGAGATTAATTTTTAGGTTACCTTCGCATCGAAGGTATTTGACAAAAGTTGAATAGGTCGGGACTCGGGAGTACTACCCCCCACCACTGAGTCTGCAGGGCATGGCAAAGGTTCAGTTATGAATAGAAAATATTGTTGGGAGACCAAATTCAATGTGCAGTTGCTGAAAGGATTTAATTAAGTTATTATGGTGCAATTGACCAAGTGTAAGTATATTATATTAGGACCACATGGGCCCAAAGTCAAGTCATCTCAGATGGGTCAGACCCGCCTCCCACCACAGTGGAGTAGACAGCTCAACTTCATGAATTTAGTCAAATGTTCTATGTCAAGCCAAGTAGAGGCAGTAATTGAAGTCGAATTCCGACTGATTGCTGGACCTAGGTTTACAAAGTGAGATGCATTATAATATGGGTTTTAGTGAGATAGTGTCTATGTATTTCATGAACCAATATAGGTGAGTCGAGCATGCTGCTGTCATTTTTGGACAGCTGAGGAAGGTAACTTGATCTTAAGTATTCCTCTGTCTAGGAAGTAGATCTACCATTTCAGGAGCGATATAGATATTGGTAATATTTGGCAAAATCTTTGTTTATGTCCTCAACTTTCAGTATAAGATTAGAGTGATCATTTTTAAGGCTAAGAATACTGGATGAGCCACCACTACCCCTAACCAGATTAGCCATTTTCAAAGAGGCCCTGATATTTATGGAACATAGTGACTGCGGTTCATTCAAATGCTTTGGGCTTAAGTTGCATGGAGGCCTTAGTAAATATTTCATTAAGAAGTGGGTGAGGCCCCAGAAATATATTCAACATCCATCCTCTCCTCCAATATTTCTATATCCCTAGTATTTTTGGGTCTATATGCTTTAATGTGGAGATAAGGGAGCCCGAAGCCAATGCTTTAGTTGCCTCCCATACCATGTCTGCATAAGTGGACTCAGCTTCTAATTCAAAATATGTATACAAATCAGATCTATGATTCACAGTCACTTCATCCATTTTTAGCCAATGTGGGTTAAGTTCCCAAAGGTGACCCCATGTACGAGCCATGAGTGATCAGAGGCAACCCTCGGTAGAAAGTTGAATTCCCTAACATCATCCCATGTCACATGATCTTTGAATGTATAATCTATTCTGGAGAGAGTTTTATGAGTTGACAAGTGGCAGGAGTATCCCCAAATATTCAGGTGCTAATTCCTCCTAAAATCCACCAATACCACATTATCCTTCCAACACTTCAAACTTGTGTCAAGGGAGGTCAATCTCATTGTGTCAATGATAGAGCCCATGCCCAGAGTAAAGTCTTTCTGAGCTATTACCATGTGTTCACACCTGCCGGCTAAGTATTTTAAAGGTTTCTGAAGTTCTGATGGCGAGAAGTGAGGCGGCACATATATATTCAGCATATATATTCAGCAGGGGTATGGAATAATTTACAGGAAACTATATATGCCTTGTGGGTCTATCTTAATATCAACAAATTCAAATGGAAGTGATATACTTAGGCATAGAGACACTCCTTGGGAATGTGTAGTATGATTAGAGTAGTAGTGAGCCCATTTTTTTTTAAGCGTTGAGATCTTACCGATATATAGTTGCATTTCCTGCAGCATCAATATATATGATTTTTATTTTCTCACATGTTGGAGGATCAGTGATCATTTAAGTGGGTCATTCAGGTTGCAGACATTCCAGGAGATAAGACTACAACTGTTAATCAACATATATCAATGGGTAAACAATAATTCACATAAACCTTTCAAGCCGCAGTCCAGATAAAGAAACATTTTCAATAATTACCTCCAAATCCACCCCCCACACAACTTTATAGAGATCTGATACCCAAAACTAATCACTATATCCATCTCTCTAGTGAGATGTAATTTCCCCATTACAACTAAACTACAAGAATGATAAACATTGTTATCCCATCCACAAGAATTGACACTGGGTTAGTTAACCAAGTGATGGAACACTGCATTTTAGCTTCATCCACCATTATCATGACATCATGATCTGTCACCCAGGGCGGCCACTCCCCCCAACCCAAAGCCAGTATGGCATCAAAAGTTGCCCTGTCCTTCTACAAGTGGCCCAGAGCAGTCTACTCCCCACCACCACCACAGCCCAACAGGGCAGGGACCGTGACTAGGAATGGGAGTTCATTTAGTAATTTAAAGGGATAGTAATGTTTGAAAATAAATGCAGTTTTGGTTATTCTTCATAGTATTTGGACTTTATTACAAGTCTGTACAATGTGTATTTCAAGAGTAATTTAATTATAAAGGGGCAGGTTAGGGACACTTTATAATTAAATTGAACTATACATCATACAGAATTCTAATAATGCTCTACATGGTCCAAAAAGTATGAAGAATAATTGAACCTGCTTTTATGTTCAGACATTACTATCTCTTTAAGGGGCCCTCACATGCGTTTTAGATAGATAACACATAGCAACACATATAGCTTTTGGATTGTGAGTGAAGTATCTCCATACTGTGGACTTCGTAGACTGAAAGTTTTCAGAGGGGCTACTACTACTTTTGGGGCAAGATTTTGCTGCAGTTGTACAAGCAGTAGATGTCAGTGGTGTTGCACTTCCAACAGCAGCAAAAGCACACATCATATTTAACTTTGGATAAGATGACCTATGTTGCTTGAGGTTACTTAACACTACTGTTTGTGTGTGTGTGTGGCTGGGTGGGGTTGGAATTGTAAGCAGTGATGATGTTGATGATGACTGACAAAATGATTGTTTATATCTTGACACCTTTACTGTCCAGAATAAGACTTTCTAATTGATTTCTCAGACCATTTATAAACAGGCACAGTGTTCCTTTTCAGTGGGGGAAGATTGGGTCTTTGCCTTTCGGCTAATTTTAAGGATATGTTTACTGAACACTCTGCAGCAACCATGGGTGCAGTCAGTACTCTTTTTATACCCTGCCACAAATTAATCTGCTGGACATTATTAAAAAGAGAACTACACAACAGAACTGATTGAATGTAATGTCTTGCCCATTACAAAATAATCTGTCTCTTCTAGGATCTTTTTGCCCCAATCACAGCTCACACCAGGGTCCCTGTCTCTGTCACTTATCAGTAGGGATGGGCAAACATTTTTGCCTCAAACTGAAATCTGTGAAAAATAACACTTTCCGCTTGGCAAATAATTTCCTGCAAAAAGTGTGATTTTTCCCTCTTTTTTCATCTAGCTCATTTAATTGAAATCAATGGGAACATTGAATTTACACACAACACATAGCAAATATTATTTTATTTCCCAAAGGCATAGTATAAAAGAGGTATGAGGGTGCCTGTGTTGGTGGGGTGTGGGGAAAGAATCAGTTGAACAAGGAATGTTTTTTGGGGCTTTGTGTACTGGGATTGGGGGACAGTTAATATAAAATAAATTCTAAATAAAATTAACACCTCCATAAGACATAGTATAAAAGGGTACTGAGGATGATGCCTGTGTTGGTGAATGAATGAATCAGTTGAACAGGGAATTTGTTTTGCAGAGGGGTTCTTGACTGGTATTGAGAGGGACAGTTAAAAAAATTCAATAAAATAAAATAAGAAATTTGTGAGAAACAGGATCCCCCTGACATAAGCTGCCACTGGGGTGGACTGATACTTGACTTGATGGAGTATTTTGTAGAGGATGATTTGTTAGATTTGTTGATAGAGGCCCAATCCCTGAGGAAACATTGATTTGTAGGATTTAGACTTATTAGAGGCCCAAACCCTGAAGAAACATTGATTTGTAGGACTTAGACTTGCTTGGCACAAGCCCTAAAGAAACATTGATTTGTAGGACTTAAGCTTGTTAGAAACAACCCCCCAAAAACTGTTGTTTTTTTTTGTAGGACTATGTTTTTTTTTCAAAAGCACAAGCCCTGATAAAAAATGCCCTACTTGCCTAGTGCCAGCAGGTCATGTTGGCCAGTGGCCACTGCTCATTGTCAAATGCCCTCCTGGGTCCATAATTGTGGAATTTGCAACTGCTGCTGCTGAGTTGTTTAAGCAGCAGGATCAGGGCTGGCCCAAGACATTGTGCTGCCTGGGTCCAAGGATGAAATGCTGCCCCGAACCACCAAAACCATGCCCACCAGAACACTCCACAGCTGTTGGGGGGATGACATCCTCAGACTGCAGATAAGCTAATGCCAGTGTAACTTAGTGATGCTTGAGAGTGACAGCAGGAACTTTTATGGTATAGAAAGTTGTGCCACTAGCCTAAAAAAGGTAGATAGGTAGGTAAGGACACAACCACAGATGCAGTGTTTCTGTAGAGCTCTTAACACTGCCACCATGCCTTCATTTTTTAGAAATCTCCAAACTCAACCCCACTAATAAATGTTAAATTCTCCTTTAGTTCCTTATTCACACTTGAAAGGTCTATCTCCAAGAAGGGTCACAGCAGGGAGGTCTCATTACCTGGGGTATAAACTCTCCAGTTTCACTATTATTATATGGAGTCTCTTTTTCAAGTTGCATTGATTTTAGTGCATATGCTCCATACAAGAACATCAGAATTGGACAGTTTATCTCACCTTAGTGAATCACCCACCAGAGCTGGTTAAAGGGATAGTAATACTTAAAAATAAGTTTATTTTAAATTGTAGCCCTTAAAAAAACTTGAAAAATGATATAAGTCTTATCTCCCAAAGCTTTATGGTTTGGGAGATATTCAGAAGTAAAGTTTCCCCTGGAGTGACGTCATTGCTCCACCCTTCAGATTTGGAATCCGGTCCTGGGACCAGTTGTGCCTCTCCAGAAGTGCTGAGATCACCATCTTTAAAAAGAATTTCTTAATTCGAATGGTCTACAAAGAGTGCTTTCAAGCCAGGCACACTTTGTAGATAGTTCCAATTAAGTAATTATTTTCAAAGATCTTGATCTCGGCACTGCTAAAGAGCTGCCGGTTGCTCTGTGGACCGAATTCCAAATCTGTCCACTAGATGGCAGACTTGGCTGAAACAGCCAGTAAAAGAGCATTTTACAATATTTTACATGTGAATATCTTCCAAACCATAAAGGTTTGGGAGATAAGACTTATATCATTTTTCATGTTTTTTTAAAGGCTACAATATAAAATACAATTATTTTCAAGTATTACTATCCCTTTAAAGCAGAGTTCTCCTGTCACAAGAAACTAGCCAGTGATGCAAGGTAAAGGTTGTCAGCAAGATTAGCCATGACAAAGAGGGAGATAGTTTGTCACCATTAGTGGTCCTGGGGGGGTTCATTGGGACTGACTGAGGAGGGAAGGGTGCACATGACCAGGACTGGCTGAGAGGGAGGGGAGCTCCCCTTTGTATATTTAGCTTGTATCATTACCAAGGACCAAACAATATCCCAATCACTGGGACCCTTCTTCTCTCCAACTACAGACAGAACTATGCATGTAACCTTGCATGATCTGTTTAATGGAACACTAACAGGACACACATTAACGCCTTCCACACCATATGTTCAAAGTCTGCATCCACTGCATCTTCTTTCCTTACCGTCCTTGACAGCCGTAAGCACTGCCTGCTCTCTAAGGTCTGGATGCTGCATCCTCCCCTTCCACCTGTAGTTGGGCTCTCATCAAGAGAGAAATATAGTTCCAGCAGGACTGTCCTGGTCTTTGTAGAATTGAAGCAACCCGTGTAACGCTCGGCTGAATGCCATGTTGTGGATCCGCCTCCTTACATCCTACAACATCAGACGTGATCAGCAGGAACAGAAGTAGGTGACTTGTGCACTTTGACTCACCGGGGGAAGCTTATGGATTTAAGCTCACTTTATTGACTATGGACCTCCATTACAATAAAATGGGTAAAATTATATGGGGGCCCCCAAGTCTTGGGGCCTCCAATATAATATAATATGACAATGAATGAAGAGGAAGCCTGCATGACACAGCAAAAGAACATGCCTTGGGGTGGCAATTTGCTGCCCCTGTCAAAGTGCTACCTGGGTCCCATGGACCCACCGGGACACATGTAAGGGCTTGCTCTTAGCAGGATGATAAGGCAGCTGAAAGGGAATGGGAGCAACAATAGTAGTAACATGGTGTGATGGTTTGACTGATCTGATCTAACATTCTGCTATTGATTTCTGCTGCCTTTCCTTCCCTGTGTCAGGCTGAGTCAGCTGATGATTAACAAACTGCCTTGACCTCTCTTTTTCCATGGTTACTCACCTGACTGTTATCAGACAACCCCTTCCAGGATATTTAAAGCAGCTAGGCTCACTTCATCCTTACTTTACTTTTAATAGTAATGATGAACCCTCCCTGCCACCATCTTAGCATATTCTGCAGGATGGAATCTCCTCAGATGCCGCTTGATACCCTGCTTGCAATTCTCCTCCACCACACTGGCATGTGTAGTCAGTGGCTATCATTTGGTGAGGGAGGTAATGATGAATGAGGTGGATTGGCAGAAGATGTAGTTACCCTAGAAGGTGATGTTGATGGTGAGCTAGTTGTTTCACTCGTCATGGAACTACCATTCTCTGTCTGGGTTGCTCTACTCTTCCTCCTCTTGGATCTTTGCCTCTCCTCTTGTTGCCTTTCTGGGGAGTCAGGGGGTACAGCAACAGCGGTGCTTGATTTCTGTTGTGGGTGTTTGGCTTTAACATGTTTGACATAAATCTCATGGCGTCTGTGTTTCATGTGTGATATCAAGGCGCTTGTGCCAAGGTGTGTTCCTCCTATCCTCTTCTTAATGAGTTATCACAAATTGTGCACAGTTCCATTGGTGATGCTGCACTGTGCCTGCCCCAAAAGAAAAATAGTCCCACACCCATTACTTCGGGGGGAGGGAACAGATGGAGAAGAATGGCCTCTTTCTTTTTGTCCTCCACATTCCTCTTCACTGTTCTTGGCAGTGGAAAATGTTACTTCTATTGCTGCTACTGCCTCAGATTCAGCACTGCATCTAGGACCAGGTTTATTGCTGGTGCTGGTAAATGGAACCTGCCCTAGTCCTGCATCACTTATTGACTCCATTCCCACTGTGTCCATGGTGGTCTGGGGCACACTAGCTTGCTCCTCAGCATCCTGCTGCCCTTGCTTCTCAGCAGCAGCAGGAATTAGAGCAGCTGCAAATTCCTCAAATTCCAAAATGTCACTGCTAGTGGTGGTGGTGATGCCCATCCTCATTCCTGTCTCCAATTCCTTCTCAGTTTCTGATAAAAAGGCCATCAATGTCTCTTCCACCCCAGCTTCTCCAGCATCATCATCACCACCACCACTAGTCCATACCTGCTGCAGCTGCTCTATTACAGACATTTCACTGCTGCTTGGAGGAGGTGACAAGCAATGTGACAGAGGGTCCCCAAATGTCACACTTGGCATTTCCTTTTGACATGAAGAAGGCAGACTGGCAGCAGTAGCAGCAGACACAGACAGCTGATCTGTGTTCCTGCTGATGGTGGTGGTATTAATTGTTTTCCTGATCTCCCCCAACATCAGCTTTGGCCTCTTAGTCTTCAGGACCCTGTTCCACTTGGACACTATAGTGAAGGGAAGGGGAGGACTCCCAGGGTCAGAGGAATGGTGTGGGCTCCCTTGATTGCTAGTCTGGATGCTCTCAAATGTTTCCCCTTCCGCTCCAGCTGCTTCACCATTACTGCTACTACTACTAACACCAACCACATCAAATTCAGCCATGGAGTCATCCTCCTTAGTCTCACAGTCACTAGTTATATGAGGATATTGTTGTCAATTACCTCCTCCTTCACTCCTAACGCTAACAAACTGCTAGACTGCTTGCTGTCACACTTGGCATCATCTTCTTCTTCCCCCTCCTCCTGAGTACTACAAGACACACTAGCAGTAGACAAAGTATTGGTGGCAGCAGGTTCCACACTGGCAGCAGGTACAGCACTGGTGGCAGCAGAGGCAGCATGTCTGACAGCAGGCACAGAAATGGCGGTAGCGGTAGCATGAGCAGCACTTCTGGCAGCAGGTACAGCACTAGTAGCAGCAGGGGCAGCACCTCTGGAAGCAGGTACAGCATTAGTGGCAGCAGTGGCAGCAATGGTGGCAGCAGGTACAGGAATGGTGGCTGCAGGTACAGCAATGGTGGCACTGGCAGCAGGGGCAGCATGTCTTGCAGGAGGCACAGGCAGCTGACCTGTCCTTCTCTCACTAGTAATACCTTTCTCTTCCTCCCTTGCCATTAATTTCCACAAGATCCCTAAGGGTGATTTAGGGGGACTGGACAGACTCAGTGGACACATAATACGGGTCCTTCCAGTTCCTCCTTTTACTGCTCATAGTGATAGCAGTCACTATGAGCCTCTCCTGCCTCAATTTAACAAACAATTCACAGCAGAACAGCACAACTCATCTACCTAGCTCTGTAGCTGCTTCTATTGTGTTTTACTTCCGCAAATGTGTCACGTTTTTATAGCGAAAAAGTGAAAACAACATAAATCAATGGGTGAAAACTTGGCAGGGAATTTTGGCCAATGGGCAAAAAAACACAGAAATTTTAATAGCTGTTTCAAAAACAGATTTTTCCTCGAAAAAGTGGACAAGAACGTGGTTTTCACCGGATTTCTCACAGGATCATGGAGACAACTTTCACCCATCCCTACTTATCAGTCAAACAATTTTTATTTTTTTTTTAATATATTTTTAACATTTTTTTATTTACTTTCCCGATCTGGGTAGAAAAAAAGCACACACACTCCCAATGCAACTGTTTCTATCTCCACTGACTCTCCTAACACAGAGAACATCCAGTAGAAAAGAACTTGGATCACATCTCCAAGAGTCTTTTCAGTCACAGAAAATTTGAGAGTATTTTTGGTAATCCTTTGTTCCCTTCACCCCCTTTCCCCAGACTCTGCTAACACGGAGAACAGTCAGCTGGGAGAAACTTGGATCATAGCTTCCAGTCTCTTCTCATTCATGCAAAAATATTGGTTATTTGGGGTTAATTTCCTTTGCTCCCTTCACACACCCAGACTTTTCTAACACAGAGAACAGCAGGTAGAAAGGAACTTGGATCACAGCTGTCTGTCTCTTGTCAGTCACACAAGATTTTGCAGTATTTGGGTAAATCTCATTTGTTCCCTTCACACATATCCAGACTCCCCTAACACAGATAACAGCCAGATCAGGAAGGAACTTGGATTACAGCTGCCTGTCTCAGTCAAGCAAGATTTGGGCATATTTTAGGTAATCTTGTTTTCTCCTTTCACACTTCCCAGTCCAGAGTGCCTCCAGAGTCCCCAACACCCTTCACACTTACCAGTCCAGAGTGCCTTCAGAGTCCCCAAAACAGAGACATACATTTCCTCTAGACTACACTCCAGCTTTCCTTTATTTTCCTATTCTAAGTAGCTCAAAATTGTGCCACTTTCTCTATCTCTTACAAGCACAGAATGGCATGCTACTGGAAGCTGACAACCCTTTCATAATATCCCTGGTGGAAAAGAAAGGAAACTTGCCATGTGTGTGTGTGTGTGTGTGTGTGTGTATGAGAAGGAGGTTTCAGTTTTACTATTGATTTCAATGCAATGAGCTAGGGAGAAAAAAGCAGAACATTGACACTTTTAGCAAACAATTTCCTAATTGGAGGAAAGTGCCACAATCCCAACAACATATTCCTGGCTGTGACTCAGAGACACCAAAGACCATCAACAAATACTGCTGCCACCACTGCACAACATCTGCTATTACTCTGAGTCCATCACCAGATTTTTTTTAACTTTCCACCACCTCTGCCTCATCCTCTGTAATTCAGAGCCCACCAGCAGGTATTGTTTCCAGCACTTCCACCACATCACCAGGGCCAGTGGGTGAATTTCTGAAAGGGCAAATTGTTTTCCCCAGGTATCCATGTTCATCAGTAATAGTACAGAGTTGCTGTTACATGCCTCTGAGCTTGATGCTTCAGCTTTGAGTGTGTGGCACCAGGTGCATCTCCTATACCTATCTTACAATCATTACTACCACCACCACAACCACTACAAGCAAGAGAGGAGAAAGATATGGTTATGGTGCATTTGATGATGATTCAGAAATAACATTGATAGTTTTCCTAGCTCAGACAAACCAGGAGTAGAGGTTGTTTGGTGACTTCCTTCTGCTGCATTGGCTCACTCCAGCACCATTAAATCATACAGCAGGATGAAGCTGGTGTCTTCACTGTGCAAAAATGTTTTCAAGGCTTGCCTTGCTTTATATGCCTATTATCCTTTTTTCAAGGCATACCTTACTATAGTAGGATGTGCTAATAATTTAGCTAAATCTTGTTTTAAAAGTAATTATGATTTTTTTTGTTATTTATATATTTGTATAAACGTTGAATACATTTGGAAATGGTAATCATATCTCCCCTTATATTGGCTAGCCTTTCTTTGTAACTAAGATCATTCAGTCCCCTTATTAGTTTTGCTGCATGTCTCTGCCCTTTATCCAGTTCAATAAGTGGTGTCCAAAACTGTACTCATAGTGTCAAAATTATATGCCCATTGGCTCCTGCAGTGGCTAAGGGACAATGCACACTGATGTGAAACCTAATGTATATCAGTAATTCTATCTTTCTTTTTAGTGTATATATAGCATGCTTTTTTCTACAACCTAAACACATAACCTTATATTTATCAATATTAAACATCATCTGCCAATTTTCTTTCTTTTCACTCACATATCCAAATCTTTCTGCCAAGAATAGACATCCTGCACTTGCACAGTTTAGTGTCATCAACAAAGGCTGAGACACTACTGTTTTTGAATAATGTTGTTTTTCATGTAGTCCTGACCACTGAATGCTGTCAGCCCCTGGGTCTGAAACTTCACTGTGGATGGAGGCAATGCATTCCGTATCCCTCTGGCACTCAAAGGGTTAAGCTGTGCTTCCGACCACAGTGAGGTTATTTATAACTCTGTGTTGGTTTAGAGTACAAGGTTACAAGACAGCATAATGCATTTTAAACCACAGAGTATCCGATTTTATCACAGTGTACCTTGGCATCCGTGCTGCCAGTTACCCTTGTGCTTCTTCTCAGCTCTATCCTGTGGTCACGGGTGCAGGCGGGCATTGCTGTCTCAGGATGCTGCTCTTGTTTATACACACATTCAATTTGCCTAATTGATTCCTACCTTTGTGTGTGTCTATTTATACTTCCCGGGGCTTAGAGTTCTGAACTGTGGCTCTGGCTGACTACTCGCTCCATGTTACCTAGGCTGGTCTGGCTATTCTCATTAGCGGTACTGTGGCTTATGCTTTACCATCTCTGAATGCCACTGTCTGCATTTAGTACCGTGAGGTAGTACACATATACCTTTGGGTGCTTGGTCCTACTAGGCAGATAGAACAATAGGCGAGGTTCTTCATATAGCTGTCCTACTCCGAGTAGTGCAGGCCTCTGCACAGTGTCAGTCTGGGTAATGGACTGTAGTCTGTGTTCACCAGTTCTGGTGTTCAGCTGGGGAATTGCTTATCATATGTGTATTATCAATAAAGGTGGTTTTATTTCAATTTACCTGTGTCTGACCGTCTCAGATTATAGTAACTGAATAACAAGACGCAGTAAGCATCCAATACTGTAGCAATCTGAGTATATGGAGGTGATGTTTTATGCTGTACCATAAGAATCTGGTGAGATTCTGACATGGTGCTTTTGAAGCCGGTGACCAGGTTATACCGTCTTCATGTTGCAGGCTCTTATGGGTGCGACATTTCAAAAGGATGCCCTAGTTGGGACATGTATTTGTCATTAAGCATATATAGAAAATGATTTCCCTTTGTTGTGATCAATCACATTTCACCAGTCAATTTCAGGGTTGTTCAAAGGCAAATAGCTTCTGCTTTGAGAAAAAAAACATATAACTAACCTTTGTAATGGTGTACAGTAAAATGTCAGATCTAATAGTAAGATTTACCCATTTGAGTGTCATATTTATTCTTGTGATAACCCCTGCTCTCTTTTCCTTTAGAGTGTTGTGGTTACCCTTGGAAACTAGGTTAGCACACTGTAACAGTATATTGCAGTAGACTACAGAAAGAAGCAAAGTTAAGCCAATAGAAATGTAGGAGAGGAGCAGGACAGTAACTATAAAACCTTAAGAGCAAGGGTGAGATTTTAATTATCCAGATATCAACTGGAAAAATGAGGCCTCTCAGAGCGCTAAGCGTAGCAGGTTTTTGAACACACTTCGTGAAAGCTACATGTCACAAATGGTGGAAGTGCCGACAAGAAATAACAATGTATTGGACCTAGTGATAACTAATAACACAGAAATGGTATCCAATATTAAGGTAAGAGAACATTTGGGAAACAGTGATCACAACATGGTTACATTTGAGATCAGTCTGGCAAAGCAAAAATGTTTAGGTTCAACCAAAACTCTTAATTTAAAAAAAACTAACTTCAAATTGTTAAGGGCTTCAATGCAACACATAGACTGGGATATTTTATTTAAAGGCAAAAATACTGAGGAAAAATGGTCAGAATTCAAATTTAGGTTGCAGAAATGTACCCAACAGTATATACCAATGGGGAATAAATGCAAAAGAAGTAAGTCACAGCCAATGTGGTTAACTGCACATGTAAAGAAGGAAATGGCAAGGAAAAAAAAATGCATTCAAATTATTTAGGTCTGAAGGAACTGAATAATCTTTCTTAACCCCTAGAGTGCCACGTGGGTACAATGTACGAGTTTGGACAGCTGTACCCGCTGTGCCAAGCTCGTACATTGTACCCACTAAAATGCGGTCACTGCATAAGCCATTATAACCGGCATGCAGTGGCTGCATTTAAAAAAAAAAAAAAGCAGGGCAATTGTGGGGGGACATGAGGATCACTCCTCATGTCCCCCCTGTTATTGATCTCCCAGCCGATCGCGCTGGGAGATCAATAAAAGAAGAGGAGAAGCGCAGCAGAAGCGCAGCTTCTCCTCTTCCGTCTCTCCTACCCGAACTTCCGGGTAGGAGTGGGCGGGACCGGGGGAAGCCTCCCAACGTCATCAGTGACATGGTCACTGATGACGTTGGGGTAGTTTCCCCGGTCCCATTCACTCCTACCGGTGGTAGGAGAGAAGGGCAGGAGAGCTTTTGCTCTCCTGCAAGTCGCTTTATTGATCTCCCAGCCGATCGGCTGGGAGATCAATAACTGGGGGGACACCAGGAGGGGTCCTGATGTCCCCCACGAGGTCTGAATAGATTAAAAAAAAAATAAAAAAAAATATTCGATAGTAACCCTGTGAGTGCCGCAGGGGTCCCCAGCACATTGCTTTGCAATGTGCTGGAGACCCTTGTGGCACTCACAGGGTCATTTCTTTGGGTTTTTTTTTTTTTTTGAAAGACCTCATTGGGGGGATCAGGGGGGATCCTGATGCCCCTCAATGAGGTCTATTATTAAAAAACAATAAAAAATTTTTTTTTAACCCTGTGTATGCCACGGGGGGGGGTCCAATGCACCCACCCCCTCCTGTGGCACACACAGGGCTTCTATCATTACTTTGTTACTAGAGATTGTTGGGGGGCCATCAGGATTGGTCCTGATGGCCCCCCAACAAGCTCTGATTACAAAGAAATAATAAAAAAAAAAAATAACCCTCTGAGTGCCAGAAGGGTCCAATGCATTGCTTTGCAATGCGCTGGAGACCCCTGTGGCACTCACAGGGACATTTATTTTTATTCCTTTTTTTTTTTTGTAAGACCTCATTGGGGGGAATCAGAGGGGTCCTGATACCCCCCAATGAGGTCTATAATACAAAAAAAGTAAATAAAAAAATTTAACTCTGTGTGTGCCACGGGGGGGGGGGGCAATGCAGCCCCCTTCTGCGGCACACACAGGGCTTTTATCATTCCTTTGTTACCAGAGATTGTTGGGGGGCCATCAGGATTGGTCCTGATGGCCCCCCAACAAGCTCTGATTACAAAGTAATGATTAAAAAAATTAACCCTTTGAGTGGCACAAGGATCCAATGCATTGCTTTGCAATGCGCTGGAGACCCCTGTGGCACTCACAGGATCACTCCGTTTGTGGACATATATATATATTTTTTTTACTAAGACCTCATTGGGGAGGGATCAGGGGGTCCTGATGCCCCTCAATGAGGTATATAATAAAAAAAAATTAAAACAGAAATGAACCCTGTGTGTGCCACTGGGAGCTGGGGTTCAATGCAGACCCCCTTCCTGTGGCACACACAGGACTTTTTATCATTACAGAGCTTGTTTGGTTGCCATCTGAATACAAAGTAATGATTTAAAAAAATTAACCCTTTGTGTGCCTTGCAATCCACTGGACACCCCTGTGGCACACACAGGATTTTTTCCCCCCTTTATTTTTTATTTAGACCTCATTGTATGGGTTCTGATGCCCCCAACGAGGTCTACACAAAAATATTGGGGGAAAAAGCCCCCAAAAATGCACGTGCCACAGGAGGGGGGGTCCAACGCAGTGCTTTGTATGAGGGGACATACAGTGTACACTGGTAGTCACAGATCTCACATACACTCTATCAGACACTGCCCCACCATCACCACCATCCTTGCTCCTCTCCTCATACCCACACACACTGCCTAATCCCTCACCCTCCCACACACTGTGTTACACTTGTACTCACAGGTCCGCACGTACACTGGCTGACTCCCTAGCTTCTTTCATCTGTTAGCCATAAAATCACACATACACTGTTTGCTTTCCCATTCCTGTTTCACTGGTAGCTACGCTCCTGTAGCGTAAATTGGTATGTCAACCCACAGCAGTGGGGTACCATTTTTCTTAGGCTGGCAAGAAGTCCTCCTAGGAAATCCCACGCCATTGAACCATTTTAGTATCTTTGAAGTGACTGATGTGTAAAACAAATGTTTGTTTGTTTTTTTCCTGTAGCACCACATTCTGGAAATAGCTGTGCCAACTAACTTAGGGGTAAAAAGGCAAGTGACCCCTCATTAGATGCGGCAGGTTGTCTTCTTTCCAAAATGGTATGGTTTATCTACCTTTTCTTCAATTCTGAAGGTGTTATAGCCATTTTTGTACAGGCAAGTCACATTTGAGAAAATGTTAGAAACATCAGAGGTTGTAGTAGGTGTAGTTTTCTACTTCTAGCACCCCCTAAGGTAGGTCAACTCATACCAATGGGGTGTCGTTTGACTCCTAAGAGCACTAGCTAATGAATGCAGTTGAAAATTCCATGGTTTTTACAGAGCTCCATACATTTGAAGGGGCAGAAATGTAAGAAAATGACTTTTTTTTCATTAGCGCCACCTCCTGGAAGCATTTGTGCGTACCAGCCTTTGGGTAAGAAGGCAAGTAACCCCTCATTAGATGTGGCAGGTTGTTTTCTTTTCAAAATGGCATTGTTGCACTACCTTTCCTGCATATCTATTATGGTTAAAACCATTTTAGTGCAAGCAGATAATTTAAAAAACAAAAGTGTCAGGTTTACGTACGTGTTCCTAGCACCCACATATTGTATGTTAACCCACACAAATGGGCTACCATTTTTCTCATGTTGGTAGCAAGTACTGAATACAGCAGGAAATGTTATGGTTTTCAAAGATTTTAGTATCTTTGAAGTGGTGTAAATGTAAAAAAACATGTATTTATTCCCATAGCGCCACCTTTTGGAAATATTTGTGCACTTCAGCCCAGGGGGTAGAAAAGCAAGTGACCCCTTATTTGATGTGGGAGAGTGTCTACTTTCCAAAATGGTATACCTTTTATACCTTTCCTTCATGTCTCTAACAGTTATGGACATTTTAGTACAAGCAGCCATTTTCGAAGAAGCAAACAGGTAGGTGTAGTTATGTGCTTGTGGCACCCCTAAGGTAGGTCGACTCATTCCAATGGGGTGTCATTTTTCTCCTAAGAGCACAAGCTAATGAATACAGTTGGAAATTCCATGTTTTTCACAGATTTCCATACAGATGAAGGGGCAGAAATATAAGAAAATGACATTTTTTTCCTATAGTGCCACCTTCTGGAAGCATTTGGGCACAACAGGCTCGGGGTAAGAAGGCAATTCACCCCTCATTTGATGCGGCAGTTTGTCTTCTTTCCAAAATGGTATGGTTTGTGTACCCTTTCTTCACTTCTGTAATTGTTATAACCATTTGTGTACAGACAAGTAATGTTTGAAAAAATGTTAGAAAAATTTGAGGTTGTAGTAGGTGTCGTTTTGCACTTCTAGCGCCCCCTGAGGTAGTTAAACTCATACAAATGGGGTGTCGTTTTTCTCCTAAGAGCACTAGCTAATGAATGCATTTGGAAATACCATGGTTTGCACACATTTCAGTACATTTGAAGGGGCAGAAATGTAAGAAAATGCCTTTTTTTTCATTAGCGCTACCTTCTGGAGGCATTTGTGCACTCCAGGCTTGGGGTAACAAGGCAAGTCACCCATCATTAGATGCGGCAGGGTGTCTTCTTTTCAAAATGGTATGGTTTGTGTACCCTTTCTTCACTTCTGTAGTTGTTATAACCATTTGTGTACAGACAAGTAATGTTTGAGAAAATGTTAGAAACATTTGAAGTTGTAGTAGGTGTCGTTTTACACTTCTAGCGCCCCCTGAGGTAGTTAAACTCATACCAATGGGGTGTCATTTTTCTCCTAAGAGCACTAGCTAATGAATACAGTTGGAAATACCATGGTTTGCACACATTTCAGTACATTTGAAGGGGCAGAAATGTAAGAAAATGCCTTTTTTTTTCATTAGCGCTACCTTCTGGAGGCATTTGTGC
The DNA here is from genome assembly GCA_037306005.1 of Rhinophrynus dorsalis. Classification (NCBI taxonomy): domain Eukaryota; kingdom Metazoa; phylum Chordata; class Amphibia; order Anura; family Rhinophrynidae; genus Rhinophrynus; species Rhinophrynus dorsalis. The sequence goes on from CM074724.1 coordinate 136,048,467, forward strand.
ACTCCAGACTTGGGGTAACAAGGCAAGTCACCCATCATTAGATGCGGCAGGGTGTCTTCTTTTCAAAATGGTATGTTTGTGTACCCTTTCTTCACTTCTGTAGTTGTTATAACCATTTGTGTACAGACAAGTAATGTTTGAGAAAATGTTAGAAACATTTGAAGTTGTAGTAGGTGTCGTTTTGCACTTCTAGCGCCCCCTGAGGTAGTTAAACTCATACCAATGGGGTGTCATTTTTCTCCTAAGAGCACTAGCTAATGAATACATTTGGAAATACCATGGTTTGCACACATTTCAGTACATTTGAAGGGGCAGAAATGTAAGAAAATGCCTTTTTTTTTCATTAGCACTACCTTCTGGAGGCATTTGTGCACTCCAGGCTTGGGGTAACAAGGCAAGTCACCCATCATTAGATGCGGCAGGGTGTCTTCTTTTCAAAATGGTATGGTTTGTGTACCCTTCCTTCACTTCTGTAGTTGTTATAACCATTTGTGTACAGACAAGTAATGTTTGAGAAAATGTTAGAAAAATTTGAAGTTGTAGTAGGTGTCGTTTTGCACTTCTAGCACCCCCTGAGGTAGTTAAACTCATACCAATGGGGTGTCATTTTTCTCCTAAGAGCACTAGCTTATGAATACAGTTGGAAATACCATGGTTTGCACATATTTCAGTACATTTGAAGGGCCAGAAATGTAAGAAAATGCCTTTTTTTTTCATTAGCGCCACCTTCTGGAGGCATTTGTGCACTCCAGGCTTGGGGTAACATGGCAAGTCACCCATCATTAGATGCGGCAGGGTGTCTTCTTTTCAAAATGGCATGGTTTGTGTACCCTTTCTTCACTTCTGTAGTTGTTATAACCATTTGTGTACAGACAAGTAATGTTTGAGAAAATGTTAGAAAAATTTCAAGTTGTAGTAGGTGTCGTTTTGCACTTCTAGCACCCCCTGAGGTAGTTAAACTCATACCAATGGGGTGTCATTTTTCTCCTAAGAGCACTAGCTAATGAATACAGTTGGAAATACCATGGTTTGCACACATTTCAGTACATTTGAAGGGGCAGAAATGTAAGAAAATGCCTTTTTTTTTTCATTAGCGCCACCTTCTGGAGGCATTTGTGCACTCCAGGCTTGGGGTAACAAGGCAAGTCACCCATCATTAGATGTGGCAGGGTGTCTTCTTTTCAAAATGGTATGGTTTGTGTACCCTTCCTTCACTTCTGTAGTTGTTATAACCATTTGTGTACAGACAAGTAATGTTTGAGAAAATGTTAGAAAAATTTGAAGATGTAGTAGGTGTCGTTTTGCACTTCTAGCACCCCCTGAGGTAGTTAAACTCATACCAATGGGGTGTCATTTTTCTCCTAAGAGCAGTAGCTTATGAATACAGTTGGAAATACCATGGTTTGCACATATTTCAGTACATTTGAAGGGCCAGAAATGTAAGAAAATGCCTTTTTTTTTCATTAGCGCCACCTTCTGGAGGCATTTGTGCACTCCAGGCTTGGGGTAACAAGGCAAGTCACCCATCATTAGATGCGGCAGGGTGTCTTCTTTTCAAAATGGTATGGTTTGTGTACCCTTTCTTCACTTCTGTAGTTGTTATAACCATTTGTGTACAGACAAGTAATGTTTGAGAAAATGTTAGAAACATTTGAAGTTGTAGTAGGTGTCGTTTTGCACTTCTAGCGCCCCCTGAGGTAGTTAAACTCATACCAATGGTGTTGTCTACTTTCCAGAAATATATAGTTTTATATAGTTATTCCACTGTTTTAGGGTAGATTTACCACAAAAACACTAGAATGCACATATTAGCTCATAAAGTTGAAAATGTCATTTTGCGCTGCTGGTGATTAGGGCTCTACACTAGCCATGAACGTAGATAAAACTATACAAATTTGGTATTTTTTTACTCGGAGGACTCAAGGCTTTTTCAAATAATTGAAACTTTTTCAATCGAGGTAAATGTTTTTGATACATAGTATGTGATTTTAGCAAAATGAGTAAATTTTCACTTTTTTTTGTCATTATGACATCATAGCTTTTCGCACGATATAAAATTCTCTTCATGTAAGGTACCACGAGAAAGCTCAATTCGTTCTGAAAAAAACAATATATAGTTTTCTATATTTAACTAAAAATCCCCAGAGGAAATCGAGCCTAAACGGAAGGATAGCAAAAATGTTGAAAAAGTGTCTGGCCTGCAGGGTACTGGAAATGGCCCAAGCCTCTGGCACTGAAGGGGTTAAAATACAGGGAGTGCAACAGAGATTGCAAACAGGCAATTAGGGTACACAAATAGATAATGAAACTCAAATTGCAAGGGACAGCAAGACTAATCCAAAAAAGTTTTTCAATTATATAAACAGCATAAAACTTAAGAGGGAGTGCATTGGACCATTCAAAAATGAGATGGGTGAGTAGGTTAGTGAGGATAAGGAAAAGGCCGAGGTTTTAAACACTTTCTTTGCATCAGTATATACAAGGGAGCAAGGAATGGTAGAAGAACCTCAACAAGTAACAAATAAAACAATACAATTAACAGATATTGGGTTAAATCAAGAAGATGTCATGGGAAGACTGAACAAAATTAAGATACATGCAAGGGTTCTTCAGGAACTTAGTGCAGTGTTAGCAAAACCCCTATATTTACTCTTTAAAGATTCTATTACCACAGGCTCAGTGCCACAGGATTGGTGAAGATCTAACATAGTGCCTCTATTTAAGAAGGGAACTAAAACAGAACTTGAGAATTATAGACCAGTGAGTTTGACCTCTGTAGTGAGAAAACTGCTAGAAGGGATAATAACGGACTATATTCAGGATTACAACACAAAAAATAAAATCATTAGCATGAATCAACATGGTTTTATGAAGAATAGATCATGCCAAACTAAACTTTTCAGCCTCTATAAGGAGGTAAGCAGCAACCTTGACAATGGCAAGGCAGTATATGTAGTATATCTAGACTTTGCATACAGTGTCACACAGAATGCTGGTGTATAAAATAAGGAAATTGGGGCTAGGAGACAACCTTTGCAATTGGATACAAAACTGGCTGAAGGATAGGGTACAGTGTGTGGTTGTAAATGGAAAATTCTCCAGTACAGTTAAAGTGGAGAGTGGGTTCAGTATTAGGTCCGCTGCTTTTTAACATGTTTATAAATGACCTGGAAATAGCTATAGAAAGCAAAATATCAATATTTGCAGATGATACTAAATTATGCAAGGTCATTAATTCAGAACAGGATATTTTCTCTCTACAGAGGGACTTACATACAATGTCAGAGTGGGCATACATATGGAATATGAAGTTTAATGTGGTGAAGTGTAAAGTCTTGCATTTGGGAGGAAACAATCCCAAGGCTACTTATAAACTTAATGGAATAATTTTAGGTGACTCATTGCTAGAGAAAGACCTGGGTATCCTTGTCAACTACAAACTTGGAAACAGTGACCAATGTCAAACAGCTGTAGCAAAGGCAAATAAAATCCTGTTTTGCATAAAAAGAGGTATCGAAGAAAGAGTGGATAACATTATTTTGCCATTATACAAATCATTGGTAAGACCTCACCTTGAGTATGCAGTGCAATTTTGGGCACCGGTTCTGAAAAAGGATATACTAGAACTAGAGAGGGTACAGAGGAGAGCAACAAAATGAATTAAGGGAATGGAGGACTTGACATACGAGGAATGACTAAACAAACTTGGTTTATTTACTCTAGAGAAAAGACGACTAAGAGATCTTATCACATTGTACAAGTATATGAGAGGTCAATACAAGGATCTCTGCGGTGATCTATTTATTCCAAGGCCTGATCAGGTGACCAGGGGACACCCCTTGAGATTAGAGGAAAGGAGGTTTAAACTTCAGCAGAGGAAGGGTTTCTTTACGGTAAGAGCTGTTAAATTGTGGAATTCATTGCCTAGGGAGGTGGTTATGGCAGATACAATGGATACATTTAAGAGAAGATTAGATACATTTCTTTCAAAAGGCAACATACAGAGTTATACTGTTTATCAGTAGGCTGATCAGGAAGGTCTGATAAAGACTCATTTAATTGGTAGCAGCAAAGCTATAAAATTCTCAGTTACTGGGGTATGAGGCGAAGGTTGACCTTGATGGACTTGTGTCTTTTTTCAACCTAATTTACTATGTTACTATGTGACAAATTAGATGTTGCTCTTGTATCATCCACCATCCTGTACTTTCCTAAAGATTTATTAGTGAATTTTCAAGCTTTGATATAGGCAAGGTTTATGTCTTAATACTAATCGTAGCAAAAAACATAGTGGCTCATTTCTGCATTTCTGGATTAGTGATTGACAGAAGGTACTATATAGTTTTGGGTTATGATAACAATTGTGAATTCTTGGCAGAGTTTAAATAAATTATTTCAGCTTAAAGTTAAAACAAACACATTTTAATTGAATATGCAGCTCTAGGTAACTAGATCTAAAAAGTGATGTAGATACAGTGATATTAATTCCAGTCTGCTTTACATATAAGGTTGTATTACAAAGTAATTATGCCTTTCATTTAAGCAGTCTCCTTTCTTACTTTATAGACTAAACACATTTTTTTAAATGTCCATAGAAAAGTTCCCATACCTATGATTATTATGCATGTAGACATTGGCTTAAGTAGTTAACCATAAAAATAGTTTGTGCATGTCTACAATGTTTTCTATTAATTCATCAAGAATACTCATTAGAGACACATTTAGAGTATATTGCTGGCAATGTGAAAATGAAAAACTCTGAACTGACTGTTATTTATAATTAAATGTCTAACAGATTACTGCTGCTGGCCCAGTGTAAAAATGTAAAATTAGTAGGAAGAAAGGGAATTTAACATCAATTTGCAGGTCTGAAATCACATTACTTCAAACTTAGTTGTTTTTTCTTTATTGTAGAAGGGTGTGAATTTATTGCTTCATGCTCTGGAAAAGTGTTATTTGGCAAAACTGCATCTCTCAAAAGCATTGTGTTGAATTCAAAGAATGGGCAAACTTTTTGTAAATTCCACGTCACAGATGATTATAAATTCAAATAAAAGGAATTTAGCACATAAAGACTTCTAGTTTCACGTTTACACTTAAGTTATACAATATAACTGAATTATTCTCTTATGTGCTTTATTGTGAGTATATTATATGCATTTAAACTTCATACATTATAAATAAATATGCTTTTTTTTAGAGCAAAGGATGAGATATAACTCATATACCTAAGGACTACTACCTTATTTTGAGTTTATATGCTAGCTAAAAATAAATTAAGATTCTGCAGCCTCAGCTTAATTGAGATCATGCACAACACAGCAAATGAAAAAACATCACAATTATCTGAAATACATTGCAAGAAAATAGTTTTTCATGAAATTCATGCTACCTGTTGATTTATTTATGGAACAACAAGAACAAATAAAAAGCCAACAAATTAATCTGTTTAAATATTTTATACCATTGCCCACAATAATCAAACACAAACTGCATTGAATGAATATGTGTATTGAATGAATATGTTTATATAGTGTCACTAGTGTAGTCAGCACTAGAAGTGTTTAGACAATACGAGTTACAGTGCTTTGCAAAGTGATGCACTAGAAATGAGGTCCCTGCCCAAAAGCTTACAATATATATTGATTAAAGGAGACTAGTAAAGTGAAAGTGATACCTTTATTGGCTAAGTAACATTAGTATGTAAACCTTTAAGACAACTTACGGAAAGTATAGGTTAACAGTGTGAGCGTCAGAGAGATGCTCAACAAATCACATTGCAATGCACAGAGCACTACTCTGGCACCCAAAGGGCCCAAAATAACGTGAAAAAAATATCTTGTCACGTTTAGCCCACAGTTCAGAGTGTTAAACTTGGTCATTGATTAAAACTCCCAGATCTTTCTGTCTCTCTGTGTCTGAAAATTAACCATCAGTGCAAACACTCTGAGATCTTTAATGCTGTGACCAGTTTTGCAAAAATGTTGACCCACTGATGTGTCCACACTGGACCTAAAGGAGATATACAGAGTACATAAGGGTTAAGTGCATAATACAGTTCTAGAGTTCTGGTCAGGATATCCTTCTCTTTTCCATGACTCTGAAATAGATGTATTTTATCTATCACCAATGCTTTGTTTGGAAATACTGTATAGGATAATATCTCAAGTAATATTACCTCTATGATACTTAAATCACACTGGTTTAGAGTTAGGTATTTCCAGTCTATAAAGACCAGACTGCTTCCTAATGCAACATCTTTTGATACTCTGCCTGACTCAGTATGCATTTTAAGGTTGGGAAGACAAGTGGAAAATTACTTCTTCTATAATTGATCCTTACTTGATTGAATTAACTCACTTGGGACTTACTCTAAAGGATTATTTGCTGGAGAACCTGGAGACAACTATACATTTGCTGGTAATACATTGTGAAACTCATGCATTAAATGCAAGGAATGTTTGTAGACCAAATATATAATAACATATATATCTTGCATGAACATTGCCAAGAACAGTAGCAAAGCATAACCATGGGTCCTGTTTTGACCCTTAAAATACCTCCAAGCCCTTTTCAAATATTGCATTATCAGTTGTGTGAAGAACTATGATTCAGAAAGCATGCTGAGGGTTGCCACATGCAGTCATCCTATTTACTATTTGTGTTAAGTCAGCTTGTAATTTTTCCTGACTTTTAACTTCTTCTATTTTCAATGACCCGTTCACATTCAGCCTCTGTGAAAATGTATGTTATTTTGTTTGACGAATCTTGCACTAACAAAATCTAACACAAAAAATGAAAATTAGGTTATGTTAATGTAAATAACATATACTGCAGTCTAGCATCACTAAAACATATCGACTTGATTATAGATCCCTACACTTTTCTAATGCATGTTTCTGTCCTATTCAAACACTGATTACTTATGTATGTGCATGCTTGTGATGAGTGACAATCATTCTGTACAAAAAGGCTGTATTATCTGAAATGTCTCTGACAGTTTTCTGACATTAAAATTACTATTCTGAGACATGTATCCAACTTGATAAACAACCAATAATACTTGGGTCCAGCATAAGGAATATTTAAACCCATTGTTTAGACCTCATATATTTACAGGTGCTAGCTTAGATTACACACATTTTAAAAAATATAACTCCATGTCAATTTAAATATTAGTCTTTGTACTGGTCTTTAAATGCTTCAGTATTACTAGAATGATAATCATTGTACTCATATTAATTATCCATATATTCAGCAGCTGAATCCATTTGAGCCAAAGGTTCATATTTGATTTTTACTACCTTTTTTGGTCCAGTGAATAGGGATACTGAAAGAGTAAAATGCAAGGACTTAATTATAGATAATACACAGTACATTATTTATGTTTTACATTTAATAGTTTGATGAAAACAGCCCTGATTAAATGAATATGGCCTTTTCTATTACAGTAATAAGCTACACTACTGTCACAAATTATATAAACTGCATATCTGCTAAATAAGCTGTTGGAAACAGATTATAGTTTAGTACTAAAGTTTCAAATATACAGATCAGACTCAAATATCTTCCGAGGGTCAACCTTTGTTATGTTACATTTCCAAATGTTCTTGATACTTTAGCCTTTTCTGCTGAATGAAAGCTTTAGTAAGCTGTATGTTTTCACACAGGAGACTTGAGCTCAGCATTATTAATGCTACTCTAAATTCACCCTTATAAAGCAGCTTACCTCAGAGTTGCTGTTCAGACTGGTGATTTTAGTCTTGCAAAACACAGAGAAACACAAATGGTGATAAACAGGTGATAAAGTGGAGATCCCTTCTGTAGTTTATCACTTCTCCAGTTCTTATGTTATTTTATAGACCCTATGCACTATGATTTCCAAAGCTGAGAAATCTTAGTGCATAGGCTCCATAGAATAACATAAGAATTGGAGAAGTGATAAACTGGAGAAGTCATCTCCACTTTATCGCCTCTTTATCACCGCTTAGTGAATATCCCCAAGCGTGTTGCAAATTGTAGCTGCTTATATATTGGTCACATCCAGTCTCCAGCATGCTGATCTGCTCATCAGCCTGTGTCCTACCAGAAAGATCATTCACACAAGAGATTCTAGTGGATGTGATGCCATTCACATCCTCCAGTTACTGGCCAACCAATGCGTACATTGGTCAATAACAGATGACTGGCACACAATGCTATTTACTTATTAGATGCTGTTTGACCATTTTATTGTTAAGTGTACCCATGAAAACTATGTACTGATTGTTTTGGGGGGGGATAGAATAAGATTTCATTTGGTACCATAAATAAAAATAAAACCCCTAATTTTTACTATATATGAATATGCAAAACAAAACTTTTTATAATTTCTTCCCTTATTGTTTGCATACAATTAGTGCAGCCATTGTACTATGCCTTTAAATATATTACTATACTTATCTGATGTATGGAAACAATCTGTAGATACAGGTTTCCTTGTATTTTGGAAGTTAAAGGGATAGTAATACTTCATTTTAACTTTATTTTATTTTGTAGGCATTAAAAAAACATGAAGAATGATATAAGTCTTATATCTGAAACCTTTATGAGATATTCACAAACAAAGTATCCCCCCCCTGTTCAACCAGATCAGAAGGGAGATGCCCAGGTAGACTGCAGAGAGGGACAATCTTCAATTAAGATAATGGAAAAAGCTGAAAAACTTGTCAAGGGGGGAAGGGCTTTCATTGTTTTCATACAAAGAAAATTGTCCCCTTCTGTTATCTGTACTGTCATCCAACCAGACTCACATCTGAGAAGAGATGGCTTACACTAGGTAAAAGGGGTGGGGAGGGGAACTTTGCTTGTGAATATCTCATAAACCATAAAGGTTTGAGAGATAAGACTTATATCATTCTTCTTGTTTTTTTAATGCCTACAAAATAAAATAAAGTTAAAACGAAGTATTACTATCCCTTTAAAGTAACAAAGGTACAATATCCATTCTTTAACAGGCAAGTTTTTTTTATAATTATTTAATTTTCTATTTCACACTTCATTTTTATGAAGGGTATAGACTATCTTCAAGAGGCTGTGCTTTATTATGGGACATGTTGGGTGGCAAAAGATCCAATAATTAGCTACCTTGCCTTATAGGTTCTATTGGACTATTTTTTAAAATATCTAAATATAAAGTTATAAGATATATAAAGAAGCACTAGCAATATATGCATAATATTTCAATTCTGTAAATATTATTTTGACTTACAGACCTTATAATCTATTTTGAAAAAATAAATAGCAATAATTTAGCTATACATTTATGAGTTGAAATGACTTGTTTGTTGGTTTAAGGCCGTTCGATTGATTTACAGTTGAAATCTCTTTCTTCTACCACTCATATTTTACATTAATATGAAAGTTTTATTTATAGTGGTATTGGTCTTGAGGGTCAATAATCTAAAAAGTGAATCACTGTGAGTTAATAGAAGCCAGCTGAAGGGATAGCTGTTTTTTTATCAGCATGCAGACACTGCATTATATTGTAACATTTTGTATAATGTATTTTACTCTGTTTTAATGTGCCTGTGGAACTAAGTCATAATTTAACACTGTAAGCTTTTAACTTGACTGACACACAATAAATATATAACCCAATCTGGCATACATGATACAGGACAATAAATTGACAGTAAACCTTCTTAGGGACTTAAAGGGATAGTAATACTTAAAATGTAAAAAAAAAATATGTTGTAGGGTTTATCCCCCTGAGTAAAACAAGGGTACTCCCACTGCTGAAAGGTCTTTCATTCAAAAGTTATTAATTTTCAAAGTTGATTTTTTTAGGTGCAATATCACAGTGACCTGACATTGTACAGTGGCGCTGTTGCTACACCATCCTATGGAGATTTATGGTCAACTGACCAGAGTTGTCCATAGGATCGTGTAGCAACAGAGCCACTGTACAATTTCAGGCCACTGTGATATTGCACCTAAAAAATTCAACTTTGAAAATTAATAACTTTTGAATAAAACACCTCTCAGCAGTGGGAGTAGCCTTGTTTTACTCAGGGGGATAAACCCTACAACATATTTTTTTTTACATTTTAAGTATTACTATCCCTTTAAAAATATCAATATCTTAAGCAATGTGTAAATAAAAACACTCACTATATTGAATACATTGAAAGTTCAATTGGCAACAGAGACAGACAGTGAGACAGTGTCCATGTGAATCTGGATTAACACATTTGCATTATATGCTTTTCACATAGATTTAAAAAAGTTTCTTGGGCAGTTCTAATTGCTAGCAAGAATGGGGAAAAGGTAATTTTTTTCTTTTTGTTTTTCCTTTTCTGTGAAAATTCCCATTTATAGAAACCCCTCCAATATCTTCATTTTTGATGACTCTCAAAGATGTTCCAAGTGGGGCAGATACACTCAGTATGTGTTGTTCTGGCTATATCAGTGCAGTGGGAAAATGCTACAGAACAGTGTGGAAGGTTCTATGGCTACAGTGGGAAAAGACAGGGGATGTAGTATGTGTGAATCTATAGCTACCATGGGACAAGGATGGGGGTCAGTATGTGTTGTCCTATGGTTACGGTGGAACAAGTCTGGGAAGGCACAACAGTGTTGGGCAATGTGAAGCCTCCAAGCTACTGTCAGACTAAAACATGCATCATTAACTAACAGCCACTTGCTGGCAGGAACTGATGTATGTTAGAGTCTGGAAGCATCTGAGTGACTTCATATTGTCAATTCTGGATACCAGATAGTGGGACAAGCTGGGTGGCCAGTGTGTGTTGTACAATGACTACTGTGGGACAAGGCTTGGAGGCCAGCATGTGGGGTAATATGACTACTGTGGGACAAGGCTGGAGGTTAATATGAATGGTTCTATATCTGCCAGTGCAGTGGGACAAGTCTGGGTTTTAGTATGTGTGGTGCTATTGGTACTGTGGGGTAAATACTGGGAATCAGTATGTGTGGTTCTAGGTCATTGGAACAAGATTGGGAAAACTGCATTTTTCACCTTCTGTGGAATTTCCTCAAAAAAGTCCCAAGCATGTCACCACACAAATCATGTTTATATTCTATGTCCTTATTCATTCTATTGCTTTGACTACATCAAGTGGCCTTGGATATAAAGGGTTCTGTATTTCTGAAGCCTTCTGGAATGTAAATAAGTACAATAAATCACTAAAGATACCTAATCCAAGAATGGTTAGAGATGTCCTATTAGCTCTTCTAGCAGCTCACCAATTCGCAGTAATTCTGGAACCCCACTAGGACCCAAGGGGCCAACAGACCCAAGTGCATGCCAGGATATTGTTACAAAATATGATCAAATTTGTCACATCACATACATATGTAAGTTTCTTGATATAGATATGTCCCTGAATTTATCAAACAAATCTATTAACATTTGTTAAATAAAAGAAAAAGTGAACTGAAAAAACAGATGTAATAATGAATACCGGAATAATTTGAGAGTGATATGTTATTAAATGTATGTAGACTTCAGAAAGAAGATATGTATAAAGAGACACATACTATATATTAGTTGTAAACTATTATCAATAGCAAAGAGGATCACAGCTCCTCAAAAAGGCATAACTCACTCTGAGTTGCTAAACAAAACAAGAAATATCATATTCTCTATTTAAGCCCTGTTACAATCTCTTAACCCTTTGAGTACCAGAGGGGTACGCAAAGCATTGCAAAGCAATGCATTGTGTACCACACTAGCACTCAAAGGGTAAATGTCCTGTACAATAAATAAATACATACTACCATAATGTTGTCGAAGAAAGTGTAATACATAGTAACATAGTAACATAGTAACATAGTAATTTAGGTTGAAAAAAAGACTTGAGTCCATCTAGTTCAACCCTTTTCCTATTCCTGTTTGCCACTGTTGATCCAAAAGAAGGCAAAAAAAACCACCCTCAATATAGCAATTTCAAATTCTGCCTTGAATGGGGGGGGGGGGTAATCAAACAGTATATTTTGGATCTTTACAGTTAATATTAACTAACGTTCTCTAACCCTCTCTCTCAGGATTGCAAGGTTTTGCCCACATATTTTATTTTACACTCTTTACATTACTTTAGATACAATAGATTTTTTGTAACACAATTACTCTAACTTCTAATGGAATATGCTTTCCCTGTATCATGAGGGAGAAAGCTAGAGGACATCTCCAAGGTTAGACAACAATTAGTTTTCCCACTACCACATTTGTATGGACCAACCTTGGTTAAATACCTACTATTTCTCTATTGCCAATATTCATTCCATGAGAAACTTGCACTGAAATTGTTGATGCCCACCTAGTGACAAATTTAAATTCCATATATATATATATATATATATATATATATATATTTTATAACAGAGACTATGCTGTTAAAATCAGTGCTGGACTGGACCAAAGGAGATTGACCCCAAATACCCCAACATTCTGTCTGACTGATTTGATTTAAAAGACAGAGGCAGCTGCAGTCTGATTTATTTACTGATCTTGCTGCTGTTGTCTCTGTAGGAAGTCTAGTGAAAGAAGTTATTCATTTTGTTTTATAGTTATAATTTTTTTTGGACAGATTGTGATAAGATAGGGTAGACACTTTAAAATAAATAAATAAATAAATTAGGTGACATTTGGCTGGGAGCCTGATGTGAGCTGTGTGACTGAGGCGGACTTGGTAGACAGCAGCCGACATTGAGAATTTTGTTGACGGCTAAGGCAAGACATCACACGCCATCAGTTGTGTTGTATACTTTAGAGTAAAAACATACACAGCAGTTGAGTAATGTCCAGAAAATTCACATGGGGTAGGGGGAAAGGTGGAGCAGTCCAGCGATGTGGGAGTAAAGTGGTAGTTGAAAAACTAACTGCAGCCATGCTTGCTGCATCATGAGCAATAAATGATGATCTCTCTCCTCCCAGGAAGGATGCAGTTTATCATGGTCCTATCAAGGGTTTCATCACCACCACCACCATCATCTGGCTTACAGATACCTGTTTCATTAAAGATCTAATGTTCTTCATTAAAAACTACTAAAAGTGTATAATGCTTTAGTGAACAAAGATAGTTCTCAGAGCCCCCTACTACTGAGCATGTTCTAGAAATCACCTGATGCTCCAAAAACCATACATAGAAATAGGAGATCTTACTTTTCCTATATGTGTATAAATATAACTGTAAAATATATATTTCCATCACTGAGTTTGCAAATTGCAATTGAACACTTACATTTGGACTTATATGTATACTGTGGCAATGAAACACTCCAGATAGAAAAAAATGAGACTTCTACTGTGATATAAGGAGCCTAGCAATCAATTAGAAAGGTCTTTTTTAGCAAGCCGAGAGTTTCAGCATACTTTGATAATTAAGTTGGAGAAAAATCTTATTGTGGGAAGCTGGGCTTTGAACAGTTTTGAATTCTTGATAAATCTAATGCTTTGTATTTTTGTTTTATTATATTACAATGAATGCATTTTTGGTACTATATTAGTTAAAGAATATTCAATGTTGAACTGCATTCCTTTATTAACTGAATTTACATCTGTCATTTTTATTTCATCGGTTAGCTTGCCAACTTATTTTATTCCTCTCATTCTGTGCTTATATTTTTTAAAAAGGGTGTTACCATGGCAGCTCATTTCCTTTATAGCAATTTGTAAAGTACAAAACATGTTAACATTGTTCACACAAATGTTTACTTGTTAGTAATGCTATTCAAACCTTGAAAAATATAATTTTGTATCCTATTCAGCTGTCCATTTACAAAACAGACTTTGGGTATGTAAATTAATGTGTCATCATAATATTTTTAATTTCTAAGCAACATAGTTTAATCCAAGCCTCAAATCATAATTCCATAGCATGGGCTGGTTATGCTTTTATCTGAGGTGATTTTCAGTTAAAATCACAATTTATTTGTATGGCTTGGCCTTTTTTCTCCAGGATGAGGAATCAGAGTATATTTGAATCAATTTACAGATGGAAAACCAGGGCCTTGTGATGTTTTTTCGGATTGCTTTATTTGTCGATAATGCTATGTCACTCATGAGGAACTCACTTTATGTCACATGTGAAATATCTACAACACCAAACTTTTCCATGTAACTGAAGAACAAATCAGTGTATTTATGTAACTTGAATGAGAGAGAACTGTTGGTGGTAAGAGTTTATGCTACTAAATTATTCTAACTGTTCTCGGGCTAGATTCTATTACAGGTGCTAATTTTATCACTGCTTTTATATGCAGTTTTCTCATTGACTTCAATAGGAAAATGTTTGATAAAACGGGTGTTAACATTTAGCACCTGTAATAGAATCTAGCCCCTCATGGGCTAAGACACCATCTATAACAATCTGTTTTGCATACTAAGGTTCATGGTTGAAGATACAACATTGCTATAAACATTTGCTTGTCTATGCATTGTCACAGGGATTCTATATTAACCCATAGGTTTTATATAGAACAGCATTAAAATGAATATGAAGCTGTATTCTAATTTAGTAAATGGTCAATTGATTTAACAGTGCATAGAAACAGGCTTTATACTTTGAAGGAACATTTCTAGAGAAATAGGAAAATAAAATGAATGCACCCTAAAAGTATTTGCACATTAAAGGACAACTATCATAAAATATATTTTAGAGTGTTCTACTGTCTCAGCAAGGACCTGGATCTGGAGGAATTAATATGTAATGGTAATAATTTATTTTAGCCTCCACTCTGGCTATTGCTCTTAGCCATACTACTTCGAGTCTTGGCATCATCTCAAAGTTCTCCATGTTCTGAATTTAGCCTGTTTGTTTATCCTCTTGCATGTTCTTGGTTCTTTACTCCAGCCTGTTGTTTATCTTCACTACTATTTTATTATGATTCTAAGTTAACTACGGCTTGCACATAAAATAGTTTCTGGTCTCCCCCTCTAGTTCACAAATATGGATTATCAAGTATCCCATTATAGTTACTGACTACTAGATAAAAAAAACTGATCCTTCTAGCTATACTGACTTTCCAACATAGCCTATGCGCCTGTCTATGATTAATCCCATTTGCAAGTTATATGTTAGGTGTCTCTTTCACTCCTGGTTTTTTTTTTAATTTAAAAGAGATCTATCCCCTCCCAAAAAGAAACCTTTATGTACCTTACTACGACTATAATGTCTAAATAGTACCTATGAATTTTGCCATTATGCCTTTGTCAAAAACATATAACATTCTCAATCAGTCCTGGATCTCATGTCCATACAGGAGGGTATATATGTTGCTGGTAGATTCAGGCAAAGTGCATGGGAACACTTTACACTTTAAAGACAAAAGGGACATGTAATATACTGCCAGGCAGTGCATTACACACCCCTCTCATACTAAAGGGGTCATGACTGCTATGTACAGTACAATGAGTATGAGGTCCTCCTGTAGTCCTGCTAGCAACTGTCATGACTGCATCTATGGACATAACATTCAGGACTGACTGAATGTTATCTCTACAGCAAAAATTGATAGGAGCCATTGAGATGTTCTTGCCAGAGTAAGGTTCCTGGGAGTCAGGTATGATTAGGAGATGTTAGTTCAATTTAAAATGTAAGGTTTTAACTAGTGTTGAGCGAGCATGCTCGGCCAATGCTAGGATCGGCTCGAGCATCGCTCTGCTCGGCACATGGCGGTACTAGTACAAGTACCGCATGTGCTCGCCCGCCATGTTCGGGTCTCCTCCCCGCACGTTTTGCGGCTGCTGCGCAGCCAATAAACGTGCAGGGAGGCTCTGACATCGGTGTAATGCCAGCAGCCATGTTGGCTGCTGGCATTACACTGATTGGCTGGCCAGAACCCGTGGTCGGGTGCTGTATAGCACCTGACCATCGAGTTCGGCTCAGTCTGAGCCAGGGAGAGCTGAGGATAGGAAGGGAAAGGCAGTGTAGGGAGGAAAAAAACCAAAATTGTGAAAAAAAAGAAACAAAAGTCCTTTTTAGGACTACTGTGTGTGGGGGCAGCAGGTTATTTTGTGTGGGGGGAAAAAAAAAAAAAAAAAAAAATATTCTGTTTAGTGTGAAAAGTTGCAGATTAGAGCACATTCTGTTTAGTGTGCACAGTTGCAGATTAGAGCACATTCTGTTTAGTGTGCAAAGTTGCAGATTAGAGCACATTCTGTTTAGTGTGCAAAGTTGCAGATTAGAGCACATTCTGTTTAGTGTGCAAAGTTGCAGATTAGAGCACATTCTGTTAAGTCTTCAAACTAAAATATCAAAGTCACATATTCCATTCAGTGTGCGTCGCCGCAGTTTAGCAGCACATTCTGTGTACTGTGCAGAGTTGCAGAATAGGAAGAAATACTGTTAAGTCTTCAAACTAAAATATCAAAGTCACATATTCCATTCAGTGTGCTTCGCCGCAGTTTAGCAGCACATTCTGTGTACTGTGCAGAGTTGCAGAATAGGAAGAAATACTGTTAAGTCTTCAAACTAAAATATCAAAGTCACATATTCCATTCAGTGTGCTTCGCCGCAGTTTAGCAGCACATTCTGTGTAGTGTGCAGAGTTGCAGAATAGTAAGAAATACTGTTAAGTTTCCAAACTCAAATATTAAAGTCACATATTCCATTCAGTGTGTGTCACCGCCGTTTAGCAGCCTATTCTGTGTACTCTGCAGAGTTGCAGAATAGTAAGAAATACTGTTAAGTTTTCAAACTCAAATATTAAAGTCACATATTCCATTCAGTGTGTGTCACCGCCGTTTAGCAGCCTATTCTGTGTACTCTGCAGAGTTGCAGAATAGTAAGAAATACTGTTAAGTTTTCAAACTCAAATATTAAAGTCACATATTCCATTCAGTGTGTGTCACCGCCGTTTAGCAGCCTATTCTGTGTACTCTGCAGAGTTGCAGAATAGTAAGAAATACTGTTAAGTTTTCAAACTCAAATATTAAAGTCACATATTCCATTCAGTGTGTGTCACCGCCGTTTAGCAGCCTATTCTGTGTACTCTGCAGA
The DNA here is from genome assembly GCA_037306005.1 of Rhinophrynus dorsalis. NCBI lineage: Eukaryota > Metazoa > Chordata > Amphibia > Anura > Rhinophrynidae > Rhinophrynus > Rhinophrynus dorsalis. The sequence goes on from CM074724.1 coordinate 136,065,467, forward strand.
GTTGCAGAATAGTAAGAAATACTGTTAAGTTTTCAAACTCAAATATTAAAGTCACATATTCCATTCAGTGTGTGTCACCGCCGTTTAGCAGCCTATTCTGTGTACTCTGCAGAGTTGCAGAATAGTAAGAAATACTGTTAAGTTTTCAAACTCAAATATTAAAGTCACATATTCCATTCAGTGTGTGTCACCGCCGTTTAGCAGCCTATTCTGTGTACTCTGCAGAGTTGCAGAATAGTAAGAAATACTGTTAAGTTTTCAAACTCAAATATTAAAGTCACATATTCCATTCAGTGTGTGTCACCGCCGTTTAGCAGCCTATTCTGTGTACTCTGCAGAGTTGCAGAATAGTAAGAAATACTGTTAAGTTTTCAAACTCAAATATTAAAGTCACATATTCCATTCAGTGTGTGTCACCGCCGTTTAGCAGCCTATTCTGTGTACTCTGCAGAGTTGCAGAATAGTAAGAAATACTGTTAAGTTTTCAAACTCAAATATTAAAGTCACATATTCCATTCAGTGTGTGTCACCGCCGTTTAGCAGCCTATTCTGTGTACTCTGCAGAGTTGCAGAATAGTAAGAAATACTGTTAAGTTTTCAAACTCAAATATTAAAGTCACATATTCCATTCAGTGTGTGTCACCGCCGTTTAGCAGCCTATTCTGTGTACTCTGCAGAGTTGCAGAATAGTAAGAAATACTGTTAAGTTTTCAAACTCAAATATTAAAGTCACATATTCCATTCAGTGTGTGTCACCGCCGTTTAGCAGCCTATTCTGTGTACTCTGCACAGTTGCAGAATAGTAAGAAATACTGTTAAGTTTTCAAACTCAAATATTAAAGTCACATATTCCGTGTAAGATGAAGAAGGCGGGTAAAAAGGGACGGGGAAGTGGACGTGATCCTGATAGTTCAGGGCGCGGGTCAGGACGCGGAGAAACTGTGCCTGGTGCCAGAGCACAAGAAAGAAAGACATCCACCATACCTAGCTTCATGTCTAATTTTACAGGGCGTCGCAGGACATCACTCTCGAGGTCCGACCACTGCGAACAGGTGGTCGGTTGGATGACAGCTGATACTGCTTCCAGTCGGTTAAGCACCACCCTGTCTTCCACCAAGTCCACTCTCAGTAGCCAAGAGTCTGGTCAACATAATCCTCACTCTGATCATCCTTCCTCCCACCATACACGGTCTGGTCAAAGAAGTGATCCCACACTGGGATATAGTGAGGAGCTCGTCTCATCACCAATCCTTCATTTGACCCTCTCTCCAAGCACGCTTGCAGAGGAACATGACATCTTGTGCCCTGATTCACAACCTCTAGAGGCTACCCAATCACAAGAAGATGACAGATGTGAACGGCATTTAAGGTCAAAGGAAGTAGTGGATGATGATGATGATGATGAGACACAGTTGCCATTAAATCAACCACTATTTCCGTCTTAAGACCTTGTTGAGGAGAATGTTATACAGTTGTCAATGACTGAGTATGTGGTGGGATCAAGACTTGAGGAGGATGATCAGAGTGAAGAAGTGGAGGAGGACTTGGTGGACGATGAGGTGACTGACCCCACCTGGGAAGGTGTAGAGCCGAGCGATGACAGCAGTCCTGAGGGTGAGCCATCTGCAGCACCGCAACAGGCTGGAAGAGGCAGTGGTGTGGCTACAGAAAGAAGGCGGACCGCACCAAACCGGCCCGCAAATGTTCCACGGAGCACCCCCTTGCGTAAATCTACCTTGCCAAAGGGTAGGTGTTCCGCGGTATGGCGTTTTTTTAAGGAAAGTGCGGACGACAAAAGAATTGTAGTTTGCAACCTGTGCCACACCAGAATGAGCCGAGGCATGAACACTAGAAACCTCACCACCACCAGCATGATCCGACACATGGCATCCAAGCACCGTAGTAAGTGGGAGGAACGCCTGGATCGCCCATCTGTGTCTGCAGGCCACACCACTGCCTCCTCTTCCCCTGTTTTCGGTGCCGGCCAATCGCCTGTCGAAGGCGCAGGCCCGCATACCTCCCGCCCTGCACCTGTACCATCTGAAGCACCATCAGCGACCACATCCACTTCCCTGTCCCAGCACAGCGTCCAAATGTCGTTACCCCAGGCATTTGAGCGCAAGAGAAAGTACCCAGCCACCCACCCACAGGCCATAGCACTAACCTCACACCTTTCAAAATTACTGGCCATCGAAATGCTGCCATTTAGGCTTGTGGACACTGAGTCCTTCCGCAGCCTGATGGCAGCAGCTGTCCCTCGGTACGCGGTCCCCAGCCGCCACTACTTTTCCCGGTGTGCCATCCCCGCATTACACCACCATGTGTCCCGTAACATCACCCGTGCCCTGACCAACGCAGTTACTGGGAAGGTCCACTTAACGACTGACACATGGACAAGTGCTTGTGGCCAGGGACGCTACATTTCCCTGACGGCACACTGGGTGAATGTCGTGGAGGCTGGGAGCGACTCGGACCCTGGTATGGCACGGGTGCTACCCACGCCGAGGATTGCGGGCCCTACCTCCATCAGGGTTTCCGCCAGCACCTACGTTATTGGCTCCTCCTCCTCCGTTTCCACCTCCGAATTCTCTACACGCAGCGCCACTCCCCCATCAGCCAGTAGCTGGAAGCAGTGTAGCACTGCAGTGGGGAAGCGTCAACAGGCCGTGCTGAAGCTGATCTGCCTTGGGGACAAACAGCACACGGCCTCAGAGCTGTTGCAGGGGATTAGTCACCAGACCGAGCAGTGGCTCTCGCCACTCAACCTGCAACCAGGCATGGTTGTGTGTGATAATGGGCGTAACTTGGTGGCGGCTTTGGAGCTCGGCAAGCTCACACACGTACCATGCCTAGCGCATGTATTTAATTTAGTGGTGCAGCGATTTCTAAAAACCTACCCCAATGTGCATGATCTCTTGACCAAGGTGCGCCGCGTGTGTGCACATTTCCGTAAGTCATCTACAGCTTCGGCCGGCCTGTTGAAGCTGCAGCAGCGCTTACAATTGCCAGCTCACCGGCTGCTGTGTGACGTGAGCACGCGCTGGAACTCCACCTTCCACATGTTGGCCCGGCTTTGTGAGCAGCAGAGGGCAGTAGTGGAGTACCAGCTGTTACACGGTCGTCGCCTCTCCGTTCAACTTCCTGTAATCAGAAGTGAGGAGTGGGAATGGATGTCAGACCTCTGCGAGGTTTTACGCAATTTTGAGGAATCAACACAGATGGTGAGCGGCGATAACGCTATTATCAGTGTAACCATCCCACTTCTGTGTCTAATGAAACGCTCGCTGCTCACAATTAAAACCGACGCTTTGCATGTGGAAGAGGTGGAAATGGGGGAGGAAGAGCTTACACAAGGTGATAGCCAGAGCACCCTCACTTCGTCTTCTCAGCGACAATTGGAGGAGGCGGAGGAGGAGGAGGAGGAGGAGGAGGAATACACGGTTGCCTCCGCTACAGAGGGTAGCCATGGAACTTTAGTTCCATCTCTTCAGCGTGGGTGGGCAGAAGAGGAGGAAGAGGATGAGGATATTGAGAGTCATCCTCCTGGTGAGGACAGCGAAATCTTGACTGTTGGTACTCTGGCACACATGGCTGACTTTATGTTAGGCTGCCTTTCCCGTGACCCACGCGTTATACGCATTTTAAACAACACGGATTACTGGGTGTTCACCCTTCTGGACCCCCGCTACAAAGAGAATTTCTCATCTCTCATTCCTCCGGTGGAGAGGACAAGCAAAATGGTGCAATACCAGAAGGTTCTTGTTGAAAAATTGCTCCAAAATTTTCCATCTGACAACGCTGGCGGCAGAGTATGTGCTACCTTGGCCAACAGAGAAGGGGAGAAAAGGGGAGCACACAGCAGTTCCGAGAAAGGCAGGGCAACACTCTCCAAGACGTGGGACACCTTCATGACACCCCGCCAGCACCCTCACCCTGATGCGCAGCCTAGTGTCACAAGGAGGGAAAAGTTTTGGAAGATGGTGAAGGAGTACGTAGCAGACCGTGTCAGCGTCCTCAATGATCCCTCTGTGCCTTACAACTACTGGGTGTCCAAGCTGGACACGTGGTATGAACTGGCACTCTACGCCTTGGAGGTGCTGGCCTGCCCTGCCGCCAGCGTTCTGTCTGAGCGGGTATTTAGTGCTGCTGGTGGCATCATAACAGATAAGCGTATCCGCCTTTCCACCGACAATGCTGATAGGTTGACACTTATAAAAATGAACAAGGCCTGGATTTCCCCTGACTTCTCCACTCCACTGGAGGAAAGCCCCGGGGGAACATAAACTCACTTTATATATGTTATTTACAATGATGGGAATACTCTGTATTCCCATTCACCCCTTCCACCCAAAAAACGGGTATATGGTTGACTCTTAATCTTCTCATCCTCCTCCTCCTCTTCCATATGCCCTGGGATATAATTTTTATATAGGGCCAGCTCACCAGCGGGCCCTGTGATATAATTTTTATATAGGGCCAGCTCACCAGCGGGCCCTGTGATATAATTTTTATATAGGGCCAGCTCACCAGCGGGCCCTGTTTGACAATTTTTATATAGGTCAGCTCACCAGCGGGCCTTCTCATATAATGTTTTATTGGGTCAGCTCTCTAGCGGGCCCTCTCATATAATGTTTTATAGCGTCAGCTCACTAGCGGGCCTTCGCATATAATGTTTAGGATGGTCAGCTCTGCAGCAGACCCTTACCCATAATGTTTTAGATGGTCAGCTCAGCGCACGTTTCCCTCTTAATCATGGCCTCAGTTCAATAAAATCAAGGAAATTTTGGGGAGAATTTGCCTCTGCGCACGTTTCCCTCTTAATCATGGCCTCAGTTCTGAAAATCAAGGAAATTTTTGGGAGAATTTGCCTCTGCGCACGTTTCCCTCTTAATCATGGCCTCAGTTCTGAAAATCAAGGAAATTTTTGGGAGAATTTGCCTCTGTGCACGTTTCCCTCTTAATCATGGCCTCAGTTCTGAAAATCAAGGAAATTTTTGGGAGAATTTGCCTCTGCGCACGTTTCCCTCTTAATCATGGCCTCAGTTCTGAAAATCAAGGAAATTTTTGGGAGAATTTGCCTCTGCGCACGTTTCCCTCTTAATCATGGCCTCAGTTCAGAAAAATCGAGGAAATTTTTGGGAGAATTTGCAGATGATATACAAGTAAATATACAGCAAATACTGTTTGGTAACAATTTTTCGCCTAAAGTCGTTTTTATTTTCCTTTTTGTGTGTTTTACGGTCAGTCTGTAAAAATGGCGTACTACGGGTGAAAGATCGTTCCCAGCAGCGATGTTGGAGTCCAAGATGCATCCAGACATCCTCCCTATGCTGTCCCTGAACCATTTCTGTGGTGTTTCCATCCTTTTCTGCCCTTTTCCTATGGACCAGGCACCCTCCCCTCATCAGAGCAGGGGGTGCCTGGTGTAATGCTCGAGTCCTCCCATTGACTTCAATGGGGCTCGGGTGCTCGGCCGAGCACTCGAGCCTCAGGGGGTGCTCGGTCAGAGCACCCGAACACCCGAGCATTGGGGTGCTCGCTCATCACTAGTTTTAACTTAACCTGGTCTTTGATTATACTTCTTGGGAGATGTGGTTTTCTACTTGCTCTGTAACATGTCCATTCGGGTTTAAGAAGAATAGCATAGATCTGCACAACATTTATATTCAATCTTTTTGTACAGAAGGTGTAATATTAAATTTCTCTGCATGCTTATGCCAATACAGTATCAGTGCTGCTCTCTTGGAGGATCTCACTTTGATGTTTTTACTGACTCGCTCAGCCTGGATTCTATTGTAGTTGATAACTTTATATATTTTTTTGACATAGACCTTAGTAGGAATCTGTGAGATAAAACCAATGCTAACATTTATCACATGCAAAGCAATCTAAGCCTCATTTTGACAAAACTCCCTCTAATATGATGAATTCATTTTCCTCATAGGCATTTCTGTGTTCTCCAATAACTGTGGTTTTTCTCACATACTTTGAGTTTTCTGCTTTTAATCACTGTTTACAGATCTGTAGCATGTATAAAGCAGCATCTAGATGCTGTATATAACCCTGCATTGCCAATGCTTGCATAACTAAATTATAACCTCTGCATAGTGCTTTCCTGTGAATGTCTACTTGACAACATCTGCATAAATGAACCATCTGCTATAAAAAAATACTGTCTTCTGCATAGTATAGCTATTTGATATTAACCCCTGCAATGCCAGTGTCATTACTGCAGTTAATAACTGAGATCCTGAAAATATAATTGCAGTATGTTAAGACTTTGTATTAATTAATTTTCTTTTATTATGTATTTGTAGACTAAAGAGGTGAGAAGTGTATTTCTTTTCAGCTTGCAAGCCATTGCACTCACCTCTGATTCTTAAAAAGTTAACCTCCATATTGCTGAAATCATCATAATGGTTCTCAATTATGCTAAGGTCACAGAAGGTAAAACTCTGCTAAGAAACCATTCTAGCTGCTCCAAAAGTGTTCTTCTGGTTCTATAGCTCACCTGGTAGGGAGATGCACTAAAGGTCAATACAAGGACAATTTGGTGATCATGTGTTGTATTTGTTTCCATGGCATATAGACAGTATGCATAAAGATGACTTCATCGTGATAGTCATGTGAATAAGCCACAAATATGCTGACATTAATAAAAAATCTGCCAAGCCTTCGAAAGGTTTAGTATTTTACACTGACTACATCAACAATGGCTCATTTGCATATGCAAATACAGTTTAATCAGTAATTGTCATATTCATGTGGTTGTGTTTATATGTTAATATTCATGTCATATGCCCTAAGCACCAATAGCATTGTTTGCTGTCGGGGTTCACAGTGCCAACATCACCAAATTGAGTTTGGCAACGATGAGATCTTCCTATAGCTCACTATAGAGACAGTTTGCTATCTCTGCTAAACAGCCAAAATAGCAGATGCCATCCTATAGCTCTTTCACACCCATGTGGCACTGAAAGGGTTAAGATTAGGATCAAAAATACCTTTATGAAAAGATATTTACATCCTCCAGCGCCATGTTAAAAAAAATAAAACAAATACCGAACCTTTCTTTTCTCAACCTTTTTCAAATTTATAAAAAGAACATTCCCTCTTAAGATAACCACAATAATAACCACATCTATTCAATCAGCAAGCAAGAAAGTCACAATAACATTTATTCATTCTAGTTTTAGAAATATATTATTCTTTTATAATCAGAAAATATATTTGCCTTTTTTTAATTCAAGAAAAAAACCCTGATACTAAAAAAAAAAAAAATCTAGCAACCCAGACTCTGGATGAACAACGCAATATTTTAATATTGAAATACCATACACCACAGGAGAATGGGAGATAACACCAATGGGAGATTCTCAACAACAGTCTATCTCTAATCTGACTCCAATTTACAGCATAATCAAAATGCCAAAAAGGGGGCCATAACTGGACCGATGGTACGATGTAGATCTCAATGGTACCCAACTACTATCCCCTAAGGCCCCATGTTTATAACCCCCCAAGGTAATACAACACTTTGCCAGCAATTAAATATACCAAATACCTAGTACATAACATACAATAAAATAAAAATGGGAAATTTTAAATGAACAATATAAAAATCAGTCTATAGAGAAGCAACATGATGAGAATACATGTACACAAACCAAATGACAAATGACCTAGCTTTTGTCCACAGTTCTCACTACCTGCAGTCTTATCATCACATCAAAAACCAAAAATCTTCCCAATAGACATTGGCTTCAAATAGTACAGTCTATCAATGTACAGTGTAACCACCCAAATAACAATATGATATAATGCTCATACACACAATAATCTAATAGAAGTAAATATTCTAACAAATTGACACCCTATGGTACACAAAACAACAGATATCAATATGCTATCTACTACAGAATACTGTATATCAAAATCTCAAATATAAAAAATAAATAAACCTATCCCATCAAGTTCAATAATCATCTGTAATATCATATCCAAATTAGAAGACAGCAATGATAACAGTATTGATGTTATCAAATATGACCTAAATTAAATTATAACAGTCATGGTAATATTGGTGTAACCATATCTGACCTGAATCACCGTAATATAGATGTATATTATATAGGGTGCATTAAGTATTAGCAACTTAGAAAATATCTTCAATCCCAGTACTGGGATTTAATTTGTCCTCATAGTAGGTAAAGAAGCTTAATGCTTATTTCTCTAATAAGTAATCTTAACAAGTGTCACTTGCATTCCACATCCATACGCCAAATCAATTCTTGTATACAGCTTAATATGACTCACGGTTACTTGTGTAACTTATTTTATATTTCACTTTTCTCCACCATTCATCTGGGACTTACACAAAAGATAAATACCTAACATACAGCAAGTAGTGTGGTCTGTTCTGAATGTGTGCAGTGAAAATTGAAACAAAGGATGCCAAAGATGGATGATGAAGAGGAGTGAAGTATAAAAGTAACTGTGAGTCATAGTAAGAACTGATTTGGCTTATATGGATGTAGAATACAAGTAATGCATGTCAAGATTACTTGTTAAGAGGAATTAGCATTAAAAATGCTTTATTTACTATGCAGACAAATTAAACCCCAGTACTGGGTATGAAAACATATGTGTATATGTATTTTTATATGCCTATATTTGGGGAATTCAGATTGGATTTGGTTACACCAGTATTACCATCACTTTTATTATTTCATTTAGATTGGATTTAAGCACATTGATAGTGCCAAATATAGATATTGTTGTTGTCATCTAATTTGGATAGGAAATAATGGATGACTATTAGGCTTCTACCTGATAGTGGGGAAATACAGAATATCTATTTCTATTAGATTATTGGACATGATATGAGCAACTTATTCTTAATTTGGTGGTTACTGTGCACATGTAAAATTGACTTTATAAAATGCATGTATTTTTTCTGGTTATGATGAATATATATATATATATATATATATATATATATATATATATATATATTTTTTTTTTTATTTTTTTTTTTTTTTTTTAAGCTTGCTTGTTAATGATTAAGATTGACTCTTCTCCCCTTGCATACTTCATTTTTAATGCATATGATGATGGTTTTCTATACTGACAAGTTGATGTGCTTGCCGCACATCACCACACACACATCACCATAAAATCACCTCTTAGTTTATCTCCCCCCTGATCTTGGACAGAATCCATTGGCTTTAGGTTACGCTTTCATATATGGCTATAGCTCAACATTTTGATGTAATCAGTGTTAAGGTCAAAAGAATCAATTGTTTGAGAATGTATGTTTGCCATTATAAGAACCTTCTTCTAAGACCTACTTTTGCCTTTTTCAAGGTCACCAGAATTCTCTCCACAAGCATATATGTGCTGCACTGATATCTTCCATTTGACAAGTTTGTTCTTATTCAAACAGACTTGCTGATCTAGCAAGAGTAGCACTGAGCAGTCAAACAAGAACATTGTCCCAAGTCTTGGGTTGTACTTGCAGAGCTTGCACATTTGGCCTCTATAAACTGTAATGAAAGATAATCTCAACTATTATAGTCTATGGTAAAACAAGTGAACAATGAGACGGCATTGTCAGGCAATCACATTGGTTAACAACATCCAAAAAGTGGCAGATGCAGTTTGAATGAGTGAACTTCCCAAAACTGATGTAATGAACATTTCAACAATGGAGGGTTTAACAGTAATAATAAATATGTCCCCTGACCCTTGGCCAATAAATAAGTGGGCCCTACCGAATGTTGTAACTAATGAGGGAGGGGCTGTCATGACAAGTGCAAATTAAAATAATTAAATGCAGAATTATATTTTAACCCTCAGTTTTCCATAAAGTTGTACTCCACATTGCTTGGCAATGCATTGCACATTCCCCTGGTACTCCAAGGTATTAAGGAATAGGATCAGTAATGTTTTTTTCTAATTTGTACATATTATTTGCAGATTAGCTTATAGAGTCTATCTATTATACTTTAATACAATCTATTGAAAACTTCCAACTGCCATGTCTACCTCCATGGACATGAAATAATTTAATACAACTACTGAACGTGAGGCAAAGGGAGGAAAAGAGGAGAGAGAATGGCAGGAGGACTGAGAGGCAAGTGAGAGAGGCATGTCTTAAAGGGATAGTAATACTTCATTTTATCTTTATTTTATTTTGTAGGCATTAAAAAAACATTAAGAACGATATGTCTTATCGCTCAAACCTTTATGGTTTGAGAGATATTCACAAGCAAAGTTTCCCCCTCACGCCTCTTTTACCTAGTGTAAGCCATCTCTTCTCAGATGTGGAATGCAGTCCATAGACCAGACAGATAACAGCAGGGAACAATCTTCTTCCTAAAAGAACAATGAAAGCCCCGTCCCCCTTGACAAGTTTTTCAGCTTTTTCCCTTATCTTAATTGAAGATTGTCCCTCTCTGCAATCTACCTGGGCACCTCCCTTCTGATCTGGCTGAACAGTGTTACATCAGTAAAAGGGGTGGAAGGGGGATACTTTGTCATTGAATTACTCTTGAACTACAAGTCTGACTGAATTGAAATAACACTCTCCAAAGTCCAAATACTATGATGATTAATTAGAGCTGCTTTTATTATGAAACATTACTATCCCTTAAAACTGATTGTGTCTGCTAAAATATGTTATATCAATGTCCTAGGATCATGTTTAAATATTAACTGTTTATGTTCCAGAGGATTGTACAATGGTTTGGACATTCCACTGGCACTGAAAAGGCTCTTCACTCTAACTGAAGTGCATGCAGGAAGGTTGATATAGATACTCTATCCTTTGCTTGTCTTTAACAATTAAAGAACAGTCATTGCTTTATACAAGTGATCTCTATTGACAGACCCCCTTCCATTGAGCCCTGTACTGACTAATATACTCCTTAGCTGTCTTCTTTGTGTTGAAGAGAGTCCAGTCAGCTCTCCCTGTTAGAACCCACTTCACACTCTTCCAGCATGTAAAGAGTTACATTTTAAGCATGATTTAAGATACTGATTTAACTTATTGGAGCAGACAGAAGAAAAGCAACTTATTTAGTAGACACAGTTACAGGGGTACTCTGTGCTAGTAGGCTAACAAGAGCACTATCCACTCCTGAAGGATGTTTTTTTTATGTCTTTCTCATCTTCATCTGTCAATTCCATGCTAACTGATTTCAATGTGCTGCTTTTACTCCCTTCTTTTCCATTTGCTGCTACTCATCCTTGGTGGAAGACCCAGCAAGACAGCATGGCAGTACATTGCACAGTAATTTAACTCTGCATGTGGTCTTGTCATGTTTTGCTAAATTAACCCCCACACACACTTCCCCTTTTTTGTGCTACACATTGAAAAATGGGCATGCTTAAAGTGAGGCTCTGCCTGATCTAATTCCCCACAGACAATCAACCACATTAAAATGTCAACTTTAAAGGACAGTGCATGAATAGTTCAAGGGCCCCCTTTAACCTCTGAGTCCCAGTGTCTTGCACTGGATACACTAGTAGGGGTTCCTCTCCTTGTCCTTAAAAATAGCCCTCCTTTATATGTATCTTTCTTTGCATTATTCTTATTGGAGAGAGGGAAATCATTGAATATCCTAGTTTCACAACGGTGAGACCAGTGCCATGAAAAATCATGAATCATGAAAACAAAAGAGTTTCCAATGAAGCTGATAGGTTTCCATTTAATTATCACTTCAAAATCTATTAATAAAATAAACATTTAAAAAATAAAACCTTAACCTGAAAAAGAACAAACTGATATAGAAACTGAAAACTATGTATATTTGGCTAATACCATAAATAACTGACAGTGAAGCAGATGTGCTATGACTGGATGATTTTGCTGATGTTATGCAAACACCTAATATAAGTAGGCAGATCACAATTAGAACACATAAACAAAAGATCCAAGGACACACTGGAAAACATTGTGTCTGTAACACTTGATTTTAACAATGTGAACCCCTTTATCACTAATAAACATTTTAATTAATGAACATTATTATTAAACTAGTGTAAAAGAGGCCGGTCCTGCTCTGCATCCTGCCGCCGATGCAGTCATGCACCGCAGAGATTGCCCAAAAGCACAGAATGCTCCCAGCACAGAACTCCCAGCATTCTGTGCTGCCAGCATTCTGTGCTCCCAGCATAGAACTCCCAACATTCTGTGCTCCCAGCATTCTGTGCATTTGAGCAATCTCTACTGCACATGATGGCTTCTGACACACATCCTAGCGAATTATTATTGGGGATATGTTACCTCTGAAATGTAGCTGATTATAAAGACACTAGTTGAAGAGCCCGTGTACACGGGCCACAGTGCCACCCAGCAACGGCCGCAGTGCAGTCATGCACAGTAGAGGCTGCCTGTGCCGTGCCTGATAACAAAGCGGTCTGCTCCAAATTCAGACATTAGTGCTCACTGCACACAGAGAGGACTACGGTCTGAATTCGGAGTGGCCCGGTCTGTTATCAGTCGCTGGGCGGGCAGTCTGTACTCCGCATGGCTGCAGCGCACGCAGCCAACTGTACTGTGCATGACAGCTTCTGACAAACAAACATTTAGCGAATTATTATATAGGATATATGTGCATCACAGTAAATCTGCTATTTCCTAGTCACCTTTCCTTAGCGATACTCAGTAGTGCTTTAATCTTCTCAGATAGACGATAACACCAAAACCCAGACGTCCTCAAGCAGGTAAACCTTAGTTCTCTTGCCTTCACGTTACAGAGGGCCATATTCATCATATTAAAAAGGATGCAACTGTGGAGGAAACCAACTGCACCATGGGGGAGAAATAAAATTTCTCATAGATTTCCATAAAGGGTTAGAAATGCTCAAAATAAAGTGTATTCTATATGGCAGATTTTACAAAAATGAAGTATTTGCAGAATGCCCTATCTCTCAACCCTGGAGATAAAAGCAGAGATAAAATTAGCACCTGTAATAGACTCTAGCCCTGTCAGCTTTACAGCTGACATCAGGAGAAAGGGAACTTAAATGGAAGATATCTCTCAAACCATAAAGGGTTAAGGAATAGGACTTTCTACAAATACTTATTTTATGTAAAATCGACCATATAGAATACATTTTATTTTGGGCATTACTAACCCTTTAATCATCTGAATGCGAAAGGTCTCCAACACATTGATTTGCAGTGGGTTACTGAGCCCTTTATCATTCAAAGGGTCAGAACCCATACCAGGAGAATGGGATGTGCACCAGTTCTTTTTTACACTCAGGGAGGCTGATGTTGTGCACAGAATTGCAGCAATTCTGGGGGCAAATCAACTGCACTATAGGGGGCAAAATAAAAGTTCCCTTTGATTTAGATTAAATTGGGCGTTTTACCCCTTGAGTGCTAGTGAGGTCTGTAAATCAATGCACTGTAGACATCTACATTTAACACAAAGGGAATTTCGGTGATTTGGTTGTCCCCATGGGGCTGCTGGTTTGCTCCAGAATTATTCCAGTGCATCAGTCTCCCTCAGGTTCTACATGCAAAACCAGAAAAAAAAGCTGACATCAGCATGTAAACAAGTAACTATATAATTAAAAATAAATTAAAATAAATGTATGGAACAATCAGTGTTAGCAAAACAGTAAACCACCAACTAAAAAGTGCAATGTTATTTTAAACACACCTCCACCCCAGAAAGGGGACCAGGCAGTGTTGCTAATACAAGTAGAGCAAATATCAAACAGCACAATAACTCCATTCAGTGTCACTAGCACAAAGATGGCCAACAATGCTAAACAGGGTGACTAGCATTCACAAGCCCAATGTGCACAATGCCAGTGGATACACACAATAACTAAGAAAGCAATGGTAAGTACAATTAGATCAGCATCCAAGATGTAATAGAGTAGATAGGGCTGAAACGTGCATACACTGAGTTTTCCAAAAGTGCTTCAATTTAACACACATAGACTTTGCAGCATACAAACATACATAAAGAGGTTTGAAAAACTGCACAAGTGGCTAGTTATGTAAGCTATTCACATATGCATAATGCAATGCTAAGGCCCATATGCATAGCATTCAACCATGTCTCAAAAGAAGGGTAAGCAACATATAAAATTAATAGGTCACATCATACTTGCTTTCAGCTCCAAAAATGGCTCTTCCATTCCACTGTACACGCCAACATAGTCATTGTCTACTAAACTTTTTCACAGTGATAAAATTAATTTTGTCTCAATTATTTGTACAAGAAATGTTTGCACATTTGGATAAACTGGACTTTGCATTTATGTTTGGTTAGGCAGAATTTTGTTAAAAATTCTCATTCCCAGTATGAAATGTATTCAATTCTATTTTTAAAAGGGAAGGCCAATAACAGAACCCCCCAAAAAATAACATACACTGTGAACTCTGAGAGTACGAAGGAAGGAAGCAGCAGGTATACTTGGTTCTGTAGATGCAAATATTGGGCTTTGTGATATGATAGAGCCAGGAGTTGGCATTGCAATACCAACAGCAGCACAAGAATTATACCAATCTGGGAAGATACATACAGCAACATCACGGTATATAAGCTAGACATTTATTGACAGAGGAAGTGCAGGAGGCTGTGTCTAACAACAGAAAATGCTAATCTGTCATAGTGAGAAAGGAAGCAGCATTAATACACTCAGGGATAACAGGCATAGTTGCTGGTGACATCAGTGGAATCTTGATGTAAGTACTTCATGTGCACTATGCCTATGTGTGTGAAATTTTGTGCACTTATATGTGAACAGTAAATCTACTTTTTGTTAAATTAACAACCTCAGGAATATCAAAAGAGTTACTAGAGGCAGCAGTAGTAGGTCTGGAACATTACAAGTGCACAGTGGCTATTTGTGTGTAGCTGTACACTTAAGTTTGACTAGTAAATATTTTTTTACTTTTTTAAAATTAACAAAAACACCAAGGAATAACCAGCATAGTTTCTGCAGACATCAGTGGAGTCTGGAACACTGCACATCACAGTGCCTATTTTTTCTTCAGGTATGCACCAAAATGCCTATTTGTGTGCATGTGTGCACTGAAATGTAATCAGTAAATTTAATTTATATAGGTATAGGTGCTGGAGACAGCAGTGGAGTCTGAAACTCTCTGAGGCTGGCATACTTAGAAGACATGGAGAGATATGGAGAGAAACCAGATGGACTATAGGGGAAGTACATATTTCCATTGACTTTAAACTGTGCTTTTAAACCCTTACCTCTTCAGCATTCAAATCAATGAAAATGTGGGGAGTTTTTATTTTTTTCCTATTATATTTTTTCCTATGCATTTTGAATAGTAAAAGGACAAATTAAAACTTTTGTTTTTTAAATATTTTTAAATAAAGTCAGATACTCTGCCTTTTTTCACATAGGAAATTAGAAATTGGTACTGTAGTCTTCTTGCATTTTTTCCTCATCATCTTGTTAACACTCACATTATGAAACAACAGTAGAGTGTTAAAGGTTCATAATTAGTTTTTTTTTTTAATTGTTTTTATTGATAACGAAGAAGGCATCACATATACAGCAGAATTGTACAATGGTGACAACGGTAAGTAATACAGCATATGATGAAATGATTAGTGTTGAGCGAGCACCCCGATGCTCGGGTGCTCGGGTGCTCTGACCAAGCACCCCCTGAGGCTCGAGTGCTCGGCCGAGCACCCGAGCCCCATTGAATTGAATGGGGCGACACGAGCATTACACCAGGCACCCCCTGCTCTGATGAGGGGAGGGTGCCTGGTCAATGCCCCCCTTCATCTCCGCAATGTCCCCCTTCATCTCCGCAATGTCCCCCTTCATCTCCACTATGCCCCCTTCATCTCCGCTATGCCCCTCTTCCACAATGTCCCCCTTCATCTCCGCTATGCCCCTCTTCCACAATGTCCCCCTTCATCTCCGCTATGCCCCTCTTCCACAATGTCCCCCTTCATCTCCGCTATGCCCCCTTCATCTCCGCAATGCCCCCTTCATCTCCGCAATGCCCCCTACCTCCAGTCCCTGGTGGTCCAGCGGAGCGTCTTTAGATCTGTGCCTCCTTCGGCACAGATCCCTGCCACCTGATCATGCCGGGCGAGCACATGGCGGTACTCGTACGAGTACCGCCATGTGCCGAGCAGAGCGATGCTCGAGCCGATCCGAGCATCGGCCGAGCATGCTCGCTCAACACTAGAAATGATCACAGGTACATTTGGTCTACAACATTCTTTATTCCTACTTCTACTCTTATTCACGTTTGTGTCATGCTCTCTCTTCCTTTTAGGGCACCTGTCCGCTGTGAGTGGAATCATTCACTCTGATTGCCAAGCTACGTAGATCTAAATCTCCCAAACTACTATCATTTATCTACAATTGGCTTTTTGACACGTCATAAGCTTATAACTCCACTCTTAGAAATGGGAGGGAGATTTGGGAGTGATGGAGGACGGGTAGTGGTTGGAGGCTCTTTCAAGCCCCAAAGCAATTTCTGTTAATGCCAAACACAAATTGATTCAACTCAAGATCCTACATAGAACATATTACATGCCTACTAGACTGGCTATGATGGTGTCACTGTTTATTATGACTCTCAGACACAAGTTTTAGGTAAAAATCAATTTTATTGAAATAATAAATTGATAACGTAGGATGGCAATCACATACATACAGATATATATAGAATATAACAAGACAGAAGGCAGACTCTACCGGTCCTGTCAATATACCGGACAGGACAGTCTGAAGTAATAGAATGTTAGGCTCTACCGGCCTTGCCAATACCGGGTAAGGCAACTTGCAGATGGAATCGCATAACGGTTCTACCGGCCTTACCAAATTACCGGGCAAGGCAGCCTCAATAGATTCATAATGTAGGCTCTACCAGCCCTGCCAATACCGGGTAAGGCAACCTCAGATGGAATGTGGCAAAAGGTTCTACCGGCCTTACCAATACCGGGCAGGGCAGCCCAGAGATAGTAGCAGCAGTCAGATGGTAATGGCAAATTGACAGGATTGTAAGCAACCCAGTGTAACAGGGGAATCGTAAAGCCGCAAGGCTTTGGAGCAAACCAGCGTCCGCACGCTGGGACCAACACTGAATTGTATAGCCGATAGGCTTAGGAGCAAGCCAGTGACCGCACACTGGTGTAACAAGCGAGTTAGTATAGCCGTAAGGCTTAGGAGCAAACCAGCGTCCGCACGCTGGGGCCAACACAGAATTGTATAGCTGATAGGCTTTGGAGCAAACCAGTGACCGCACACTGGTGTAACTAGCGAGTTTGTATAGCCGCAAGGCTTTGGAGCAAACCAGCGTCCGCACGCTGGGACCAACACAGAATTGTATAGCTGATAGGCTTTGGAGCAAACCAGTGACCGCACACTGGTGTAACAAGCGAGTTTGTCTAGCCGCAAGGCTTAGGAGCAAACCAACGTCCGTATGCTGGAACCAACACAGAATTGTATCGCCGATAGGCTGTGGAGCAAACCAGTGACCGCACACTGGAGTAACAAGCAATGTCGCCGACGCGACCAGGCAGGAGGTCGCCAGGATACAGGAGACAGGCGATGCGATGACAGGAACCAGCAACGATCAGTCAGGTCAGGAAACCGCAGAGAAGAAGTTCAGCAGGAACTGCCACACCAGAGACTAGGCCGGAACCAGGACTGGAAGTACTTCAGCATGCAGGAAACACTGGAACAGTAGAGATCAGGAACTCAGGAACACATGAGATCAGGAACTCAGGAACACTGGAACAGAGGCCCAGCTATCACTGGCATAGTGATAGCAAGAAGGTCAGAAACAACACGAAAGGGCAACCAAAGGGTGCCCAATCCAGGTTTAAATAGGCAATGAAAGGCGGGCTATCTGTAGACAGCCAATAACAGCCCCCTACTGGTGACAGACAAGGAACTGCAGCAATCACGGGCAACGTGATAGTTGGGGACCCAAACATCAGAGTTTTGTATAAAATATAAACAAGAAAGGGGGCCTTTTTTGCATCTACTACGGGCCTGCCCACGGGTACAAATATTCTGACACCAAATAGTAAACAAGTTGTCTTCCATTCCTCTAATCCCTATACCGCTATTGTCCAAACTGTGTATCTTCTCAATCGCTCCAGGCGGTCTACTTACACCTCTTCAGACCAAACTGATCAGGGAACTACTGATAATGGCTAGGAAAATTATAGCGCTACAGTGGATGTCAGCCAGCACTCCTTCATATGATGCTTGGGCTCAACTGGGCATTCAAAACCTTCCACACTATCATTTGGTACATAATCACAGGGGTTCCCCCCATCGATTCACCAAAATTTGGGATCCATGGTTATTAAATGCCTAGACCTATTTCACTTCGCTTTTCACTGTTTCTTTTACTCAGAATTTGTGGTACTCAGAGCTAATGCTCTAGATAGGGGGGAGGGGTGCTCGGTCAGGGGATGGGTTAATTTTAGTTTTAGGGGGATTTTTTCCCCTTTTTAGGATTTGTTAATTTCTTGGGTTACCTTTTTATTTTTTGAGGGTTAAATTTATAAAATCATAAGGAAGTTGGACCTGATATTGTAATGAATATAAGAAGAACACTGAAGATGACAAGTTGCATTCTAGTGTTGATCATGGCAATGGCATAATGGAGGAAGGTGTTGCAGCTGAATCAACTTCTGCATCTGACAGTGAGACAAACAAACACTAAAGCACCTGTCAGCAAAGTAGTAGCAAACTTTGTGAAAGTAAAAGTAAAAAAGAAACCTCTAAAAACTATGCCTGTCTATAAACTGTTTGAAAAAAAAATTGGAAACTGTGACCCTGGACAAGCAAAGTTGGCAAAAAATACACAGTCATCATGTCAGTCAACATCAGCATCATCACCGCTTCCAAGTCCAAGTCACATGCAGCCACATACACATTTGTGATGAGTAACCAGCAACAACAACAACAGCAACATAGGTTATTAACATCCACAACCTTAGCTAGAATGAGCAGCCTCAGCTGCTGCTGGAAGTGCTTCAACTTTGACTTATAATAGTATTAGCAGTAAAATTGCATCATCGAGCCACAGTAGTAGTAGTACTTGATGTAGGAAATGGCAAGAGACTGCCCACACATGCTGCCTCCTCCTACACCAACACAAAAACAGTCCCAAAGTACATCCGTGGAATTGCAAAGTTGCCAATACGGCAGTGGATATGCTGACGGATTATTTTTTAGAAAACCGAGAACTGATGTCATGTGTAGCTCCACGCTGGCATATCCCAAGCCACAGTTGTTTTCTTAGGATTGCTGTACCTGAATTTTACAAGCAAGTGGTGCGTGTGGTAGGCAAAGGGCTGCAAAGTGCATATGGCAAGAAAATGCACATGAGAACAGATATGTGGAAAAGTGGGCCGAGTACAGACTGTATGACTGCGACTGCTCACTGGGTTTCCTTCCCACCACCATCAGTGGGCAACACTAGCTTACAGCATCAGGTGACAGACGGTAGTTGTGCCTGTGGTTCTGGTAGTGTGATTAAAAGGCAGCAGCAGGATAGCCCATACCATCGGTACACCATCTTGTGCATGCAGAGTTTTGAGACATAGTCCCACAAAGCCATAGATGTTTTAAGTAAGCTAGAGCACATGATAGAGTAATTACTTGTTCCCCACTCCTTAAAAACTAGTTTTGTGTCTGCTGATTAAGGCATTAAGGTTATATTGTGCATGTGTCCTGCTTTGCCCATGGGCTAAATTTAGTTCTGACCAGATTCCTGGCATAATTCAAAACACTCAGAGAAATACTTACTATTGCCCACAAAATATGTTCCCATTTTACCTGCTCCCATATTGCAAGCAACAATCTATATTCTATACAAGAGCATAACAACCTGCCCCTCACCAGCTGAAAAAGGAGGTCCCTACCAGATGGATTTCCATACTGTATAGGCTAGAGCCTTTGTACAGGTAGAATAAGTCCCTTAGTGAGAACACCATACAAAACTGAAAGGCTTTGGAGAGAGCATCTTTGTTACATGGGCAGTGGCAACTAATGTGCAATGTATGTGAGCTGCTGAAACCCTCTGAGGAGGTAACCATGATGGTAAGTTACTTAGGGGCAGGAATTAGTGAAATTCTGCAACTAATATTACCATAATGACAACACATACATGCACCAGCTGGTAAATTACATGTTAGTATGCTTTGAACGAGATGCTTGCATAGTGTTTATTAACAGAAATGAGGAATACATTCTTGACACTTTGCTGGAATCTCAACAAGGAGTCATGATGATCAATAACATCTCTCTGAAGAATCGGATTCTGTCAAGGAATATAGAGATATGCTTATTGATCGAGTGAGGGAGAAAGTTAGGGCACTAAAATCATCTAGACAGCATAATGAAAAACAGGGCAATGAAGCATTTCAACCAGGAGCAGCAGCAGTACCTATGTCATCAACCAGAACATCCCATTCCAAACACAGGGTAATTCATGGGTCTCAGCAGGGGCAGCTAAGTCTTAGTGGGGTTTCAGTGCAGCTGGTTACATTGTCAATGACCGCAGGATGCAGCTATTAATCAGCAATGTTGGGATACTAACATTCTTAAAAATGAACCAACATCTCATACCATCTGATTATTAGGTAGCAGAAACCACACATGACAGCGAAAGCCAGGAAAAAATGTATTAACAGCAGAACAGGCGAGGAGAAGGAGGGATGTGAAGAAGGGTTGCTTCCATTTACCACACTTGGGACCACTGCTATGACCAATGCGTAATGTGTATCAGTAATTTGAGAAGAAGGATAGCTTACATTTGACACAAACATGATAATAGTAAAAACTGCTGTATACATACTCATATCAATCACACCTTGCCAGTCCCCCACCACCACTACCATTTACATCTGCCACATTGTAAGTTGTACTCTTTTTTTGTTTAACCCCTTAGTGACCAGCCACGTGACCGTGGCCGGCACTTAATGATAGTTTGTTTTTTTTTTCATTATAGTGAATGACTTCCTGGACTTACCAGGTAAGTCGTCTGTCACTAAGTGACATTTTTTCATGACTTACCTGTTAAGTCCATTGTCACTAAGGGGTTAACTCTTGACATCATCATAAAGATGAGCCAGTGTCACTTAAGCAGGAAGTTTGTGTTTTACATAGGCACTCTGTAGGCTAACACATTTTTCAGCTGTTTATGTCTACACAACAGCCCTCAGAAGGAGTAATAGTGTGCTGGAAAATGTTGCACCATAGGAAACATAGGTGAAAAATTTTATATAATTGTCAAAAAGGAGGAAAGCTTTGCATTGGCAAAAAGGAGAAAACCTTCACAAAAAAATGCAAAAAATGTTCTGTTTTTCATGAAAAGCTCAAAAAGCTTTTAAACAACAGTTATCTTATATCTTAACAATTAATGGATCATTCCAATTAGTAAATCACTCAATTTATGAAGAGCATTATGAAGCAATGCATTAGATACATATATAGCATTCAAAGGATTAATGGCGCGATGCAGGAAACATGTGCAGTCGCTATTTCCCGTGTGAAAACCACTAGAGGATGATTTTGCTGAATTGCGCATGAAAATTCAAGATTAGCGAAAGGCTGTGTATATTTTTTTTTTGTGGGCGTGGCTAAGATTAACGAATCTGTGTGAGTGGAATAGCGAATGCACCTAATGCAAGAATTGCTATTGCGAATTAGTTTATACGTCTGTGTACTGTTGTCGTAAAATGGAATTTTGTATGCGCAATTCAAGAAGCGTTCGGTATTTAGCTTCCTGGATTAGAACATGCGCAAAATCTATCTGTGCACAAAAATTCCTTTATCCAATGCAAACGTTTCTTGCATCGTGCCATAAAAGCCTTATTTCAATCAATAGGGATTTCATTTCTCCCCTGTGGTGCAGTTGGTTTTCCCCAGAATTGCGCATCTTGGGGGTTATGCACTCAGGCGTGATAAAGAGCTGATAAAGTGGAGACAACTTCTCCAGTGATATCACTTCTCCATGTAGCCTATGCACTAAGATCTCCAAAATTGGTGCATTGGCTCTATAGAATAACATAGGTCTTGGAGAAGTGATATCACTGGAGAAGGCATCTCCACTTTATCATTTCTGCCTTTATCAAGCCTTAGTGCATCTCCCACCTTGTGGCTCCTTCAGGTGATTATACTGGACAACATTTTAGAACTGTTAATTTAGCATACCGATGTTATATTATTTGCATGTACAGAACACTAATCTAGCAATGCAGATACAGTGGATACAATAAAAAGAATGTTATAATGAGTATTAATAGGCAAAACAGGAAGTTTTTTGTCAGCAGGAAATAATAATTCTCATTTCTCTGGGTAACTTATGAGGCAAAGGTTCAACTAGACTTGTGGGTTTTTTTCAACCTACTTTACTATGTATGTACTATGTATGTTATTATGTATTTTTAAAATGCATACGTCATAAAAGAAAAATTATCTTAACAAATGAACACATAAGTACACTTATTATAAAAGCCAAGAGAAATGGAAATCTGGTGAAATATTATTATTTTATATGCAGCCTGTTCTTCGTATATAATGATTCCCTTCCTTATGCATGAAAACAGCAATACTCCCCCTTAAAGGTAAAGTAATTCCTCTTACAGTGGCGTAACAATAGGGGTCGCAGGGGTCGCATCTGCGACCGGGCCGGTCACTCTCAGGGGCCCAGCTGCCCCCTGCGACCTGCTCGCCACGTGCCCGCAGCAACCTGTAAACCAGGGCAGCACTGTTCACAGCTGATCTCCCGGCGGCCGGCGCACTAGGAATGCAGAGCGCTGGGAGATTACATAATTTCCCAGCACTCTGCATTACTAACAACCGCGCGGGAGCTCCAGTCAGGGGTCTGTGCAGAATCTCTTGTCACACACCGCTACACCACCAGGGACTCGAGGTAGGAGGGCGAGGGGGTCAGTAGGGGCATTGTGGAGAATGTGGGGCATTGTGGATAATGAGGGGCAGTGTGGATAATGAGAGGAATTGTGGAAGGGCAATTGTGGATAATGAGGGGCAATGTGGAAGGGGCATTGTTTAAGGTGCAATGTGGAGATTGAGGGGCAGTGTGGAGAATGAGGGGCATTGTGGAGAATGAGGGGCAATGTGGAGAATAAGGGGCATTGTGGAGAATAAGGGGCAATGTGGAAGGGGCAATGTGGAGAATAAGGGGCAATGTGGAGATGAAGGGGCAATATGGAAAATAAGGGGCATTGTGGGGATGAAGGGGAAATGTGGAGAAAGAGGGGCATTGTTGAAGGGGCATTGTGAAAGGGGCAATGTGGAAGTAGCCAATGTGGTTGAGGGGGGCCAATGTGGTTGGGGGGGCCATGGCAATTCTTGCACTAGGGCCCGGTGGTTTCTAGTTACGCCTCTGTCCTCTTAATAAATTTTGACTTAACCAGAAAATCCTAATGGCCACTATGAATTTTTACCTTGTGCCTTTGTCGAAGAAATACCATCTTCAATCTGTCCTGGATGTCATGACCATGGAGGCTGACATGAGTTGCTAACAGGACCACAGGACACAAACTCTACCAACTGTATATGGCTATATTACTTAAAGCCTAACAGTGCCAGATGATTATCCAACACATTGCAAAGCATACCCATCTGACACTCAAAGGGTTAAAAACCAGAGGGGTGAATTGCAATATTAAAGCAATTCTCTGGGCTTTAACTGGGTTAAATAGAAAATATCTCCTTTAGAGATATGTACCTATCTTCACAATGCCTGCAGAGTAATGAGGATTACTGTAAGCCTCATGGGTTACCAATCAATTAATATGATAGCAAGCTGCAGCAATTGGAGTGACTCCAAACTATTTTAGCAACACTGCAAGAATTACTTTGGCACATGCAGGTGCCATTCCAGTAAAAAAAAAAAATTCTCTTGAGATTTGGAATGTATAATATTATGTCATATAATTTTCAACAATAATGATACGAACCCATCAAAATGCTTTAACGATGAGTGTTACTCTGTTCATACGCTCATAGGATTATGCACTCTGTCTGGTTCAGTTTTAAAAAAACTGCCAACAACTGTCATATCAGCTTACATGGACATGTCATCCAGAACTGATTGAAAATGTTATCTCTTGAACAAAGACATAGAGACAAAAGGAATAGGGGAGATTAAGATGTTTTGGCCATGGTAAGGTAAGTGAGGGTTTATTATTAGGTGGTATTATTTCTCTTTCAACAAATTAATTTATAAGTAGACAAAGTGTTAAAGGGATAGTAATACTTAAAATGTAAAAAAAAATATGTTGTAGGGTTTATCCCTCTGAGTAAAACAAGAGTATTCCCACTGCTGAAAGGTGTTTCATTCAAAAGTTATTACTTTTCAAAGTTGAATTTTTGTAGGTGCAATATCACAGTGGCCTGAAATTGTACAGTGGCGCTGTTGCTACATGACCCTATGGACAGCTCTGGTCCCGGGACCATAAATCTCCATAGGATGGTGTAGCAACAGCGCCACTGTACAGTTTCTGGCCACTGTGATATTGCACCTAAAAAATGCACCTTTGAAAATTAATAACTTTTGAATGAAACCCCTTTCAGCAGTGGGAGTACTCTTGTTTTACTCAGGAGGATAAACCCTACAACATATTTTTTTTACATTTTAAGTATTACCATCCCTTTAAAGGGATAGTATTGGCATATTTTTACAAACATTAATGTTGTAGGCAGTAAAAAATAAAACTAAATCCCCCAGTCCCATCTCTCAAACCTTTATGGGCAGGGAGAGGGAAATTTTGTTCCCGAATATCTCTCAAACCATAAAGGGTTGAGACATGGGACTGGGGGAATTGAGTTTTATTTTTTTACTGCCTACAACATTAACATTTGTAAAAATATGCCAATTCTATCCCTTTAAGAATGACTGTACATGCAGCCTTTTCTTTGTTCATAATGATGTCCTTCTTATATGTGAATAGAGCAACACTCCCTGTAAAATCATTTTAATGGGATCATGTCATTGCTATTGAAAATTATATAACATAATGTTATACATCCTGAATCTCAACAGAGATTTTTTTTAACTGGAATACAACTAGTATGTGCCAGAATAGTTATTGCAGTGTTGCTAAAAATAGTTTGGAATCACTCCATTTGCTGCAGCTTGTTATGATGTTAATTGATTGGTAACCCATGAGGCTTACAGTAATCCTCCTCATTACCATATAGTCATTGTGAAGTTATGCACATACCTCTGTGGGAGATATTTTGCAGGCAGAACATTAAACTGTGGCTACATGAATCCAATAAGCGTTATTATTATTCAGGTTATGTTCGTTAGGTCCATAAAGCAAATAAAACCAGGAGGCAGCATGGCTATTTAATAACTCAAATGCAACACGATGAGACTCAGAAGTAAAATAGAGATGTGCTAATTAAATTTGTCATTTGCTTGACATTTAATTGGTTGGTGATTTCCAACATTTTCATTTAATTGTTTTGTAGTTTAGTCTTTTTTTGTTTGTTTAACCCTTTGAATTACAGATTTTTAACACCTTGGATGTTAGAGATGTCTCTATTATATTGCCTGATGTTGCGTTGAAGACATCTCAAGTATACAAGTGGTTAATTACAGGGAAAATGTAATGGAGAACACTACATCTTAATATGAGGCTGTATGCTTTGTTACACCTCCACACATGATTTAAAGCATTGTGCAACTAGAACCAATTCCGGTCTAGCTGAGCCTATTTGATTTAGATACTGCAAGCACCTGTTGACAGATACAAACACCAATGCTCACATAAAACCTAGTGTTCAGTAGGGGTGAGTGAAAAGCATTTTCCGCATGAAAAAAGGCGAGTTTTCTCCTTTTTCGCCAATGCAAAATTTTTCTCCTTTTTGCCAATTCTAACAATTTTTTTTCCGCCTACGTTTACCATTTCCCACCACAATATTACATCTTATGAGGGCTGCAGTGGAGAAATAAGTAGCTGCAGCAACATATAACTTGAAAAATGTATTCACGTGCAGAGTGCCTTTGTCCTTTACATCACTAACTTCCTCCTTAAGTGACACTGGCACATAATCATGACAATGTCAAGAGATTACAAAAAAGAAAGTCTAACCTACAATGTGGCAGATGTATAGCGATGGAGGAAGACTGGTGTGGTGCGATTCTAAGGGTGTTGGACTGCACTCTCTGTCTCATATATTAATGCCTGGGTGCATGAGTCAAAAAAGGAAAGATACATATAGTTCTTTGGTTGTAGACATGGCACTCACAGGATCTTGTTAAAGTGTAGACAAATCACATTTATTTGATTCAACCACAGAACTGTATATATATATATATATATATATATATATATATTCCTACAGCACTTTTAATCATTATCATATTTGCGTGAAATGTAAGCTATCCTTCTTCTCAGATTACTGATGCACATTACTTATTGGTCATAGGAGTGGCTCCAGGTGGTAGCAACCCTCCTTCACATTCATCTATGCTATACCTTGAGTATGCAGTGCAATTTTGGGCACCGGTTCTGAAAAAGGATATACTAGAACTAGAGAGGGTACAGCGGAGAGCAACAAAATTAATTAAGGGAATGGAGGACTTGACATATGAGGAACGACTAAACAAACTTGGTTTATTTACTCTAGAGAAAAGACGACTAAGAGGAGACCTTATCACATTGTACAAGTATATGAGAGGTCAATACAAGGATCTCTGCGGTGAGCTATTTATTCCAAGGCCTGCTCAGGTGACCAGGGGACACCTCTTGAGATTAGAGGAAAGGAGGTTTAAACTTCAGCAGAGGAAGGGTTTTTTTACGGTAAGGTCTGTCAAATTGTGGAATTCATTGCCCAGGGAGGTAGTTATGGCAGATACAATGGACACATTTAAGAGAAGATTAGATACATTTCTTTCAAAAGGGAACATACAGAGTTATACTGTTTATCAGTAGGCAGATCAGGAAGGTCTGATAAAGACTAATTTAATTGGTAGCAGGAAAGCTATAAAATTCTTAGTTACTGAGGTATGAAGCGAAGGTTGAACTTGATGGACTTGTGTCTTTTTTCAACCTAATTTACTATGTTACTATGTTACTATGTTACTGTTAATACATTTGGCCTGGCTTACTGCTTGTACATTTCAGGCACAGCAGTCCTGGAAAAATAACTGTGTCTTGGGATATGCCAGAATGGCGACACTACATGACATCAGTTCTCTGAAATCTCTCTCAGTCAGACCTGTGGTTGTGCTTCAGGTGGGATCTCATAGAGGAGGTGCCACTGTCTAGGTGTGAGCCTGCTTTCCCCCCGCTCACATGCTTTTTGCACAGACAACAAATAGCAACATGCTTAGGTTTTGTATCCTGAGTGAAGTAGATGTTGATGCAGTTCTACTGCTACTTGATATCAAATGTTTAGCATTTCTAGCAGCAGAGGCACTCAGAAAACGTAATAAAAATGTAGGTGCCTTTACATCTTTTTGCAGCTTCACAGAGATGGAGGATAGACTTGTATTATATTCATGATATAAACCAGCAGGTTCATAGTGTCGGTCCCT
This sequence comes from Rhinophrynus dorsalis, assembly GCA_037306005.1. NCBI lineage: Eukaryota > Metazoa > Chordata > Amphibia > Anura > Rhinophrynidae > Rhinophrynus > Rhinophrynus dorsalis. Next base: position 136,093,023 of record CM074724.1, read on the forward strand.
CACAGATCAACGCGTTTCACGTTAACACGCTTACTCATGACCAAGTTGATCTGTGAGGAACCGACGCTATACACCTGCTTGTTTATATCATGAATATAATACAAGTCTCTCCTCCATATATCTAGATATATCACGCTGTGGTGCCTGTAATATTTTAAATCAAATATTTGGATCTTATAGTTATATTTTAGTAAAATATTTGGATCTTATATTATAGTGGGATTCTCTGTCCGACGTTAACCATTGAAGCGCTGAATGTTTGTAGTTAGTAAATCGATGCTAGGTTGGCATAATGTTAGATAATCTATTCCAGTATCTGATTTAGCATGTAATACTCATCACACGTTTATCCCATTAATTCTAGAAATGAATACCTGCTAAACTATTAACAAATAAAGAAACAATAAAATGTCAATTTATCTAATTATGTCCTTCCTTGTTATTTATAAATTCCATAATACATTACACACAGTCAAAATTTACTTCAATCAATAAAACTATTCTGTGATAAAAAAAAGTTGTGATTGACTGTGGTCATATGAAGGTATTTAAATATTCTGTCTTAGTATTAAGAAAGAAAATGCAAATTAAAAAAACCTAGTGGGATACTTTGGGAGAGCAATCTCCTCCATGCTGAGTCCAATCTCAATGTAAATCTCCATAGCATTCTTTATCACAGAGCGTAAAACCCATTGACAAGGTAAAAATGTGCATGTGCCAGCCGCAGGGGTTATATTGAAACATGCAGCCGGCTCATTGAAAGTAAACATTTATGTGTGATTACTTTTCCAGCTGGACAATTTTTTGAGCTTTCACAATAAAACCATGAACTGTGGGTCATCAATAAGTGATTTGTTTAAAAAAGTTAACATTTTTCTAGACAGTCACTGGAAGACATAAAATGCCTATCCTGTATGTTGTTACAGTATTACTCAATTACTGTCAATATCTTTTTTGTATTTATATGTTCAGTATATTGCTGAGAACTTGGAAAGATGAACAAAAGTCAACAACTGTAGTCATGGCAGACAGGGCTTTCAATAGATATCATTATAAATATTACAGTAGAAGTTCCAATTAGCTTCCATTAATGGGTACTGGTAAGAAAATAGCATTCATTATAGTGATAGGCATTCTCCAAAGTTAAATGACACCACATTGTATGGTATGAAATATGAATGGAAAATGTTAGCAAAATGGATTTGCAGCAATTATAATTGCTTGATTAGAGATATGAAAGGAAATTCAAATATTGATAACAGCCTGAGTTAAGGACAAAATATTGACTATTAAAAATCTCTGCAGTCTGTTACGAGAATAAAGAGTCCTGTGAGTGCATCATATATTTTTACTTTTTCTACCTGCATCCTTATCTGGTAGCATGCAGGCAAAGACACTAAGTTACACCTATACCTCTTTATATATATATCACATTTGAAATACAAAATACATTATATGTGAAATACACTTATGTTATCTAGCTGTCAGATTTGGAATCCAGTCCGCAGATTAACTGGTGGCTCTTCAGCAGAGCCAAGATCCCAAGATATGAGAAGAACTACTTCATTTGAATAGTCTACAAAGTGTGCCTGGTTTGCAAGCACACTTTTTAGACCCTTCCAATGAAATATTTCTTTTTATATTTTGTGATCTCAGCTCTGCTGAAGAGCCACCGGTTGATCTGCGGACCGGATTCCAAATCTGACAGCTAGATGGCAGACTTGATCATTTTGGTCACTGAAAGGAAACTTTGCTTGTGAATATCTCTCAAACCATAAAGGTTTGAGAGATAAGACTTATATCATTCTTCATGTTTTTTTAATGCTTACGAAATAAAATAAAGGTAAAACAAAGTATTACTATCCCTTTAAGCAGGATTTAGTTAAAATACTTCTTCCTTGGACAGTGAAAAAAAAAAAAAAAAAATATATATATATATATACTAGTATGAAAGCCAATAAAGACGGGATAAAGTGCAACCCAGCAGCCTCGGCTGCTGCCCTGGAGCCGGGAGTACAGACAGGCGGTGAGCTGTCCTGAACTCCCCCACTCCGGATTATTGTGTTTGGCTAGTCTCTACTGTGCATGACTGCATCGTTCCAGGAATCTCTACTCCACATGACTGCATCTGTCCAGCAGTCTCTACTGTGCATGACTGCATCGTTCCAGCAGTCTCTACTGCGCATGTGCTGTTACACACACAGGGAGCTTCTCAGGTTAGTGCTTTATATATATAGATTCATATATATCCTATGCCACAATGATATACCCTTCTGCAAAGTGGCACAATGGAATTCTAGTGTATTTTGTCACTTAGGTGGAGCCTACTCTAAATCCGCACAAAGCAAACGTAAACAGAAATAACATGAACAAAACACTATGGAACATGTAAATAAAACTTGCATTTTAAACTATTGAATGCTAGATGTCTGTAATGGTGCAGTTAGTTTACCCTAGATTTGCCTTTATACATATGTTCCTTATATTTTGTGCTTATTTTCTAAAGTTATACAGCTAAGTTCCTTGCAATACTTCACAACTTTCTTTGCATGTAAATAGAATGCTTTCTGGTGTTATCCAGATACTCCTCATGAGTATTAGCCTAAGTATATAAGCTCCAGGTATCACCGTGTGTGTGTGTATAAATGTGTATAAAACTGTGTGCTTCTATGTATGTGTTGACACCATTCTTCCTTTTCATTGGACTGCCTTCTTTTATTATCCTGCCTCTCTACCAGATAGATAAGCATTAATAGTGTCTATCTGGTGATTTTGTATTTTTTGGAGTTCCTGTTTTGGCTTTGACTCAGAGACTATCTCACTTGTCTTACTCCTGTGGATCTGTTCACCCAGCTCTAGACCTCGACTCTGACTACCTGACTACTGAATTATCTCAATACTACCATTCTGCCCACCTTTGACTTTCAGATTATGACATCGCCTCAGGCTACTCAATTGTCTGGTTCCAGTTCCTTACTGTACCAGTTTTCTTACTCCATCTGCAGTATCTTCTGTGTGTCCTCAGTCTTCAGAAATTCCAGATTTCTCCTTCTTCTTGATACCTCTCAACAGTCTGTTCAAGCCAGTTGTCCTGCTCTCTGCAGCCACCACGTTATCAACCAAAGTCAGCCCAGCCAACTATCCTGCTCTCTGCTTCCAGCAGGTGGTCTACCCAAGTCAGTCCAGTCAGACATCCTGCTTTCTGCTGCCACTATGTTGTCTATCCAAATCAGTCCAGCCATTTATCCCATACTCTTCTGCCATTCTGTGGACAAGCAAGTTTTATGTATTGAAACAGCATTTTATCTTCAAGTGGATATTCAGCAGGGACCACAGCCTGTTATAGACTCTTATCCATAGCTACATTAGGATCCTACTTACTTCATTAGGCAAGAAAGGCTGCTTCTCATGGTACATGGCTATGTCCATCGTAGTCTGACCTCCAGCTCAACTGGAGGTGGGATATCTGGCTTCATGGCTAGCACCTTAAATTTCAGCTTCAGCAGCAGCACGGACACATCCATGACTGTCCTTTTTCACCAGCCTCCTCGCACCCTAGTCTTTTCTCCCCAGCCACTAGTAGCCTCTTCTGTTCTAGTGTGAATTGTCTTTACATTTATAGACAAAATGGTGTGCTGCTAACAAAACTGGTTTTGTTAGATTGAGATTGGCACCCCAGCATGAAGTCTTCTTTATACTGCAATCCCTGCAAAGTGCAAAGAGGATTTTAGGACTAGAGATACAATATCTTACTATTTTTAAGCTATTTTAGTAGGATTTGAAGGGAAAATAATGTAAAGTTTTTAAAATTCCTGTTTACCATTAAACTCAATTATAAATAATATCATTTTTTTTTAACTATACCTCTAAAACAGCTCTAATATATCCCTTCCTCTGTTCCTCCACAGCTACAATTCTTACACAAGCACTCATTCTATCCCACATGGACTAATGCAACATTTTTCTCTCTGGCCTTCCTGCCTCCCAATTACATACATTTCAATCTATACAGAATTAAGCATCATGAATTACCTTAATGTCACCTAGATTTGACCCTTATTTCCTCCTCCAATCTCTCCAATAGCTGTATATTCATTCATTCATTCATTCATTCATTTGTTCATTCATTCTACTTGCTATTTGATATACATAATAATAATACATAATTTTATGGTTTGCATAATACAACAGAGCTGTTGCCTGAAAGTACACTGAAGGAGAACCTTGTTACTTTTACTATACTTAATTGTGATATATGACATAAATTCATAATGGTTGCTTTTTGTTTTTTTAAGCCACCAGTCCATCATAATATTGTAAACCCGCCATGTTCAATCAAGAGCTAATATGTTGCACATACCTCTTTCACTCATATGGGTCAACCCTCTCCTTGCCTTTCCTAATATTGGCAGGCAGGGGGTTAACCCCTTGAATGCTAAAAGGATGTGCTCTGAGGTTTTCTGATGCTCAAATAGTTAAACAATATAAATATATTTTTTAAATATAGTTATCAAAATGTCTTTTGAACCTGGCTGTAATTAAGATCATTTTATACTCTCATTTATGAACCTAATGCTGAAACAGAATACTGCCTCTTAACTGATTTTTCTAATTTTAAGGCTCTTTTCTGAAAACATTACCATAAGACATCACAGTGTAAGGGGTAATACTCTAGCATGGTGCTACGTAAATCTGTCTTCAACTCCCCCCAACCCAATGTTGCATGTTTTCAGGATCTCCTCGATTCTTCCTCAATTTAACACAAGTGATTGACTGAGCCACTGACTGATTAATTTGTGTTCAGGAGATTATGAAACTATGTAACACTGAAGGGGCTGAGGACAAGTTTGAGCTTTGCTTGACTTAAATGCCACTCAGTGAGAGGACACTTAAAAGTCACTGGATGAAGCTGATGTACTATGACAGATTGGAGCAATTCTGGGGAAAACCACCTGCACAATATGTCTTGTCTTTCCACCTTCTGTATGACAGAGGGGTCTCCAATACATTGACTCAAAATGCATTGGTCTTTCTAGCATGCAACAGATTAAAAGCCCCATTCAGTTCAATGGGAATTTTAGGAAATCTTATTCCTCTCCAGCAGTTCTGTTGGTGTGCCCTAGAATTGTTTCAGTTAGCTTTACTACATCAGCCTTAGTGTGATGCATTGATCACATTTGAGATTGTCATCTTGTGCTAAGTCTTGCTCAGGACAACAGAATATACTCAAATGGGGATAGCCCCACCTTATCTCTACATAAGAACGTAAAAGAAGCATCAGGTACTAATACTAAAACATCAACAGCCGTGTTCCCTCTAAAGCAGTGTTTCTCAGTGTGTAATACTCTCTCCCCTAATGGTGCTTGGGGCACAGGCAGGCAGCACTGTGCAATGTGAGGTCCTGTTCTCAATGTAGATGTTCCGAGCTGGTTATGTGCAAAGTTAAGCAACCCGTGACAGTCAGTGGCTGCAATTGCAATTGCGTAATGTTGCTGAGGGCCAGCATGGCATGTTTGTACTGTGGATATATCATCTGGATTCATAGATCTTAAGTAATTATTTAGAGGGGAGTGTAAGTGAGTGAGAATGAAACAATTTAATTCATCACAACACTTCAGCTATCTACCTTACTTTTCTCTATCAATCATTCCCATAAAAGTTCATACTCTTGCATTACATTTAACTATTTAGTACCAAAGAGGTATCCATCAAACTGCAATGTGTTGGATAACTCTCTGTCACTCAAAGAGTTAAACTATATAAACAATAAAAAGAATGACTAATTTATTTGTAAAAAAATAACAAATGTTACAATGAAAAAGTTACTGTCTATAAGTTTGTGTAGGGGAGTGAGAGCACATGTCTATGTGTAAGAAGATGGTTCTATCAACAGATTGTCCTAATTTCAGTTTCAGTTGATTTTCACTCTCATGGTAGTATTAATTTTGTAAATATAAAATTAAAAGGCTCTGATTCTGATGTACTAAGCAAAATAGAAGTGATTCTGGGGAAAACCAAATGTGCCATACAGACAAATAAATCTCTTTGATTTCAGTGGGGATTTTTACCCTTTACACAAATGGAGACACAATGCACTGGAGACATCTTTAGCATTCATTTAAAACCCCTATTTAAATCAATTGAATTTGGGGGATTCCATTGTACCCTGTGGCACAGATGGTTTGTTTCAGAATTATACATGTACTGCTTAGTAGTGTTGAGCGAGCATGCTTGGCCGATGCTCGGATCGGCTCGAGCATCGCTCTGCTCGGCACATGGCGGTACTCGTACGAGTACCGCCATGTGCTCGCCCGGCATGTTCGGGTGGCGGGGATCTGTGCCGAAGGAGGCACAGATCTGAAGACGCTCCGCTGGACCACCAGGGACTGGAGGTAGGGGGCATTGCGGAGATGAAGGGGGCATAGCGGAGATGAAGGGGGACATTGCAGAGATGAAGGGGGCATAGCGGAGATGAAGGGGGACATTGCAGAGATGAAGGGGGCATAGCGGAGATGAAGGGGGCATAGCGGAGATGAAGGGGGACATTGCAGAGATGAAGGGGGCATAGCGGAGATGAAGGGGGACATTGCAGAGATGAAGGGGGCATAGCGGAGATGAAGGGGGACATTGCGGAGATGAAGGGGGCATTGTGGAGATGAAGGGGGCATAGCGGAGATGAAGGGGGACATTGCAGAGATGAAGGGGGCATAGCGGAGATGAAGGGGGACATTGTGGAGATGAAGGGGGGCATTGACCAGGCACCCTCCCCTCATCAGAGCAGGGGGTGCCTGGTGTAATGCTCATGTCGCCCCATTCAATTCAATGGGGCTCGGGTGCTCGGCCGAGCACTCGAGCCTCCGGCGGTGCTCGGTCAGAGCACCCGAGCACCCGAGCATCGGGGTGCTCGCTCAACACTACTGCTTAGTATATTGACATCAGTAAATGTTCAAGTGCATGTACATTTATTTAGCATTACAGAGGTACATGTTACCAAAAAGGTTGAGAAACCCTTCTCTAAAGCAGAAGTACTCTGGATCTTCAGCTGTTGGGGACTGTAACTCCCAGCAACCCTAACCAGCCAACAGCTGCTTGGGAATGATGAGAGTTATATTCTCTCAGAGCTGGTAGTCCAAAGATTGATTACCCCTGATCTCAGATGAGTAACACAGTGCTGAAAAGTTAACCCTTTGAGTAAGTAAGTAACTAAAACTGACATGGCAGAATGTTAAATGTTATTTCAGTGTTCCAGATGAGATGGCATCTGGCGCTGGGGGGACCATGGTCAGGGAATTATTAGTGATGGCGAGAGGGGTGGTGGCGAAAGCATGGATGGCTGACAGTCCCCCTGGAGTTGAGGCGTGGGTGGGTGTGGTAACCCATAATCTCCCCTTCTATAAATTAACCTTTATGCATAGAGGTTCTCATGGTGGATTCAATAGGATCTGGGGGCCGTGGGTGTCGAGTCTTGGTTAGTCCTTGGAGGATTATCCCTATCGGTGTATTGCTGATGGTCTGAATTGGAGTGGAATTGAGTGAAGTAGTTGCATTCTCCAGAGGGATCCTCTGGAAACGATGATGAGCTCTTCTGGCTTGTGCTAATTTAATGTAGTATGCTTCTAGATGTGTTGTGGTGGGTCGCTCCCGGGGGGGCTGGGGGGATGTGATGCTGGCTGCTGCAGGGGGTTTAGGTTAAGGGTTAGTTGTGTTGTTATTAGGTTGACTTACTAAAATGTTGGAGGCTTTTGGGTCAATTGATATGTGTATCCTGAATATATGCTTGTTCGATACTTCTGTGACATAATGTTGTTACTACTATGTGACTGCTTTGTATTACTCTATTTTGCCTCTGAAAATAAAAACACTTTTAAATTAAAAAATGTTATTTCAGTGCAACCTTTGTGAAAACAGTGCTCTTTCAGGACTGGATTGCTCACCTTGGTTTGAATACTTGTCCTTAAGAAAAATGCTTACAATAATATCCTTCATGAAGGCACAAAAAAGATTTAAATTTAACACAAAAACAAAAAGCACTAGGGGTGGGCGAAAAGTGCAAAAAATTTCCTGCATGACTTTTCGCAAAAAATGGACGATTTTTGTTTTTTTTCTCATTTTCTCCAATGCAAAATTTTCCTCCTTTTCACCTATTCCAACAAATGTTTCTTCTATTCTAACACATTTTTTGTCTATTCAACACATTTTTGTGCAACATTTCCCAGTACAATATTACTTCTTCTGAGGGCTGTAGTGGAGAAATAAGTAGCTGGAAGTCAAAGTTGTGAGTCCTACAGCAACATATACCTTGTAAATTGTGTTAGCATGCAGAGTTCCTTTGTCGTTTGCCCACAACACTTACTTCCTACTTAAGTGACACTGGCACATATTCATGATGATGTCAAGTGATTAAAAAAAATAAAGTGCAACCTACAATGTGGCAGATGTGTATGGTAGTGGTGATGGGGCTGGCGTGGTGTGATTGGTGGCACCTTGACAAACTTCATCCACCCCGGGAGGAGCGGGATCATCATCATTTATTGCACATACTGCAGCAACGATTGCTGCAGTCAGTTTTTGCACTAACAATTTACTCCCACATCCCTGTACTGCTTCACCTTTCCCCCTCTCGCTCTATATTTGCTAGACATTACTCAACTACTGTTTGTGTTTTTACTCTCTACAGTGCACATCTGATGGAGTGTGATGTCTTACCTTAGCCCTCAACAAAATTCTCAATGTCGTCTGCTGTCTATCAAGTCTGTCTCAGTCACAGAGCTCACATCAGGCTCCAAGTCAGCTGTTTAATCTATTTATTTGTTGGACCCCGGTTCCCTGTGATTTGCCAGTCAGTCACATCAAATTTTGGGGTATTTTGGGTCAACCTCCTTCCTCCCTTCTTCTCCCCCAGAGTTCCCACAGACTCCCCTAATACACAGGGCTGGATTTACATCTCAGGAGCCTGTAGGCACAGAAATTTGAAGCGTCCCACCACCCCCGTGGGCCATCTGCACTGGATACCTCCACAGTGCTCCTAATCTCCACGTTGCCCCCCTATCATCTCCATATTGCCCTCACATTGCCCCCATCATCGCCACATTGCCCCCATTAGCTCCAGCTTGCCATCATCATTAGTGTTGAGCGAGCACCACGATGCTCGGGTGCTCGGGTGCTCTGACCGAGCACCCCCTGAGGCTCGAGTGCTCGGCCGAGCACCCGAGCCCCATTGGAATGAATGGGGCGACACCAGGCACCCCCTGCTCTGATGAGGGGAGGGTGCCTGGTCAATGCCCCCTTCATCTCCGCTATGCCCCCTTCATCTCCGAATGCCCCCTTCAGCTCCGCAATGTCCCCCTTCAGCTCCGCTATGCCCGTCTTCCACAATGTGCCCCTTCATCTCTGCTATGCCCCTCTTCCACAATGTGCCCCTTCATCTCCGCTATGCCCCTCTTCCACAATGTCCCCCTTCATCTCCTCTATGCCATAGAGGAGATGAAGGGGGACATTGTGGAAGAGGGGCATAGCGGAGATGAAGGGGCACATTGTGGAAGACGGGCATAGCGGAGATGAAGGGGGACATTGTGGAAGAGGGGCATAGAGTCTATGCCCCTCTTCCACAATGTCCCCCTTCATCTCCGCAATGCCCCCTTCATCTCCGCAATGCCCCCGTACCTCCAGTCCCTGGTGGTCCAGCGGAGCTTCTTCGGATCTGTGCCTCTTCCGGCACAGATCCCCGCCACCCGAACATGTCGGGCGAGCACATGGCGGTACTCGACGAGTACCGCCATGTGCCGAGCAGAGCGATGCTCGAGCCGATCCGAGCATCGGCCGAGCACGCTCGCTCATCACTAATCATCATCTCATATATCACCCTCACATTGCCCCCATCATCTCCATATACCATATTGCCCTCACACTGCCCCCATCAGCCCCATACTGCCTCCATCATCTCCATATACCATGCTGCCTTCACACTGCCCCCCATCAGCTCCACATTGCCCTCACAATGCCCCCCATCAACTCCATATTGCCCCATCAGCTCCACAGTGCCTTCACAATGCCCCCATCAGCTCCATATTGCCCCCAACAGCTCCACATTGCCCTCACAATGCCCCCCATCAGCTCCACATTGCTCTCACATTGCCCCCCACCCCATCAGCTCCAACTTGCTGCCACCATCTCCACATTGCCCCCCATTGGCTCCAACTTGCCCCCCATTGGCTCCACATTGCCCCCCATTAGCTCCAAATTGCCCTCACATTGCCTCCCCCTGTTGTCCATCTCCTACCTCCCTAGTAGGAGATCTGTATGTGCCTCCTTTGGCACAGTCTTGTACCTGATGGAGCTCCCGTGCGGTCTCCTATTCAGGAATGCAGAGCACTGGGAGATGATGTCATCTCTCAGAGCTCTGCATTCCTAAAGAGGCGACTAGGGAGCTCCATCAGGTACAAGACTGGGGGGGGCGGGCAATGTGAGTGGGTGCCGCCGACGCAGCCAGCGAGGTGGCTAGTTTATTTAAAAAAAAATCCAAATGGCAGGCACACCTCGTTGGTGTGCGCCTGTAGGCAGGTGCCTACTTTGCCTAATGGCAAATCCGGCCCTGCTAATACAGAGAACAAATGTCCTACCTAAATGACTCCCTAAACTAAGCTTCAATACCCCTTTATTTGCCTATCTCCTCTAGATCAAAAACATGCTGCCCCCCCCCCTCACAAACACAGAATGGCTGCTGTGAGAGCCTGACACCCTTGTATGTGGCTGTAGAAAACTTTTGTGTGGTGGAGAAACATTTTTCTTCCCATTTCAATGCAATGAGCTAGGCAAAAAACAGGCAAATGGCACTTTCGCTGGAATTTTTTTGCAAAGCGGAAAGTGCCATTTTTCGCTAATTTCATTTTGAGAAGAACATTTCTGACCATCCCAAAAAAACACCTCTTTATAACACTACAATATTTTGTGCAATGTTACATAAGGTTTAAGCCCTTGACAACTAAAGAGGAGTGCAAAGCATTGCAAAGCACTGAATGGGTTAACCCTTTGAGTGCCAGAGGGATATGCAATGCATTGCAGAGCAATGCTTTGTGTACCTCTCTGGCAATCAAAGGATTAAGATAGCCGTGCACCCATCAGTCCCTTCACCTGCCACCTCAGTAACAGCAGAGCGTGAGGTACCAGGAGAGGGAGCGCGTCTCTACCTCATCAGTCTCAGGTGTGAGTGTGGGAGAGCTCCTTGATCCAAAGCAGGGGGTTCGTGAACTGCCTCACACCTCTGGGCTCAGCTAGACACCGCTTGACCGGGGCCAGGGCTCCCTCACACACAGGGAGGACACCGAGCACACAGAGGTGGGAGAGCACCTGGGAAGATGGTGCGTTTTGTCCATTTGGGCAGTCTCTACTGCGCATGACTGCATTTGACAAACATACATCTGGTCTTTTATATAATAAAGATAAGTCAATAACAAATACTTATTATAAACTGTATAACTTATGAATAGTCTTTAATCCTTTGGATGCTAATGATGTTTTTAGCACATCGCAGAGCAATGTGATGAAGATACTTCTATGATTTAAGGAGTTAAAGAAAAAAAGATGATTAACTTTTTAAATCTACACATAAAATGTTGAAAAGTTGATAACAAGGTAAAAAGGTAAGATGATAACAAGCAGTAAAATCGATGGCACTTATTCAGTGCATTTCATGCTGATTACTGGTACTTCACCAGGAACAAAACAAAGGTCTGATGCACATGATGACTATGTAAAATATTCAAAAATCATCCCAAATTTTACAGTAACTTGAAGAATAGTGAAAATCCTACAAGACCAGACTTTAAGATCTATCAGGGGTGAATCAATCAGTAATTTTGAAATGATTGCCATTCTTACATTCAAACAAACACATCATTATGACCAGCCCTACTAGGTGTCTTAAAGGGATAGTAATACTTAAATATTACTAATCCCAATATTGTAGCCATGGTAAAAAGAATTTAAATGTCCCCAGTTTCATCTCTCAAACCTTTATGTTTCCCCCCTCCCTCCCCCTTCCCTAAAGTCAATGTTGTAGCTGACTGCAGGGGAAGCCTGGTTTGCAAGTACACATAGAAGACCGTTTCAGTGAAATAATTCTTTTTTACTAACGTGATCTCGTCTCTGCTGCAGAGCCTCCTTTATGAAAATAAGACCGGATATCCCTGCAGTCAGAACAACGCTGACTTCAGGGAAGGGGGACGGAAGGGGTGACTTTGCGTGTAGTTATCTCTCAAACCTTTATGGACCTGGGGGCAATTAAATTCTTTTTACCATGGCTACAAAATGTGGATTAGTAATATTTACGTATTACTATGCCTTTAAATATGGACTGTGTACTCCAAATCCATGTATTTGGTAGGTTTTGTCTCTTTTAACCATAATTTCAAGTACATTAAACAATTATATCAAACTATTGTTTGAATAAAACTGTTACTCAAAGCCAGGAGCTAGTTTATGATAATAGGAGTTTTAATCCAGCAACAGCTGGTGGATTTATTTAATTGATTTCATACAACACACCACATAGCCTTGAAATTGTAATTATTAGCCCTTGATGTGGATATGTACTTTTATTTCAGCTGAGATATACTCATTTACCATAAAATACATATTTGCAATTGGTGTTTGACAACTACTTTAGCATGTTCTCATAATGACCTAATCCATATCTGTCTCCTTTATACTCTGAATCAATGTTCATGACTCCAATTGAAGATATTTAGTAAACCAGAGAAGAAATCCTGTTTTAAGAACCTTGGACTCAAACAGATTAATAAGCCTCTGATTAACCTATGTTGACACGTATTTATAAGCAGTTATTTATATAATTTACTAGCAGAAATCGCCCGGCTTTGCCTGGGACAGTATAAGTGAAATACCATCTTCTGTTGGAAAACAATGGTCTGAGTGAAGATGCTGAGCGTTATAGTTCAACTTCAACAAGTGTGAAGCACAGTGTTGCCTACTGCTGCTGTTAATGCTAACCACCTCCCTAACAGATGTACACTGTGCTGATCTGCATAGTTCCAGAGATCTAGACCCACCAGTGCCTCCAACTTGTATTGAGTGGAACACTACAAGAATCACAATGTGAGGAGGAGGAACACGTGGGCCTGGTGCCCTGTACAGACTGGCATGGTGTAACAAGTGCCTAGAAAATTGATGGCCCTTCAGCTGTTGAACTATAATGCCCAGAATCCTGAGTCCTTTGATGTTGTCTGGAAGCTAGCACTGGTAGCAGCGAGCAATGAACTGTTATGAGAAAGGTACCATGACATTTTTTTTCTTTTCTTTTTAAATCAAAGTTGTTCCGTGTATTTTTTTCTTTTGATCTCAAAGTGCTCATTATTAGTGTTGAGCGAGCACCCCGATGCTCGGGTGCTCGGGTGCTCTGACCGAGCACCGCCGGAGGCTCGAGTGCTCGGCCGAGCACCCGAGCCCCATTGAATTCAATGGGGCGACACGAGCATTACACCAGGCACCCCCTGCTCTGATGAGGGGAGGGTGCCTGGTCAATGCCCCCTTCATCTCCACAATGCCCCTCTTCCACAATGTCCCCCTTCCACAATGTCCCCCTTCCACAATGTCCCCCTTCATCTCCGCAATGCCCCCTTCATCTCCGCAATGTCCCCCTTCCACAATGTACCCCTTCCACAATGTCCCCCTTCATCTCCGCAATGCCCCCTTCATCTCCGCAATGTCCCCCTTCCACAATGTCCCCCTTCATCTCCGCAATGCCCCCTTCATCTCCGCAATGTCCCCCTTCCACAATGTCCCCCTTCATCTCCGCAATGCCCCCTTCATCTCCGCAATGTCCCCCTTCCACAATGTCCCCCTTCATCTCTGCAATGCCCCCTTCATCTCCGCAATGCCCCCCTTCCACAATGTCCCCCTTCATCTCCAAAATGTCCCCCTTCATCTCCACAATGCCCCCTACCTCCAGTCCCTGGTGGTCCAGCGGAGCGTCTGTAAGATCTGTGCCTCCTTCCGGCACAGATCCCTGCCACCCGAACATGGCGGGCGAGCACATGGCGGTACTCGACGAGTACCGCCATGTGCCGAGCAGAGCGATGCTCGAGCCGATCCGAGCATCGGCCGAGCATGCTCGCTCAACACTACTCATTATGTATGTCAGGTGTTATTAAATTATTATTATTATTATTATTATTATTATGGACTGTATATTTTTTGTGGTCTGTAACAAATCCTGGATCATTGTCAAAATGTCGCTGTTAATTTGGTGACCAACCTAAGGGAACATTAAATACGTCACCAGCTTGAAAATAGCAACATAAGAATCTCGCCCACATGACAAGGGCAACATGCCTAACAAAGGAAGTGGGGGAAAAGTCTACCATCATAAAGAAAACAGGGAGCAAATTTACCTTTACATACAGCAGAAGCAGAGGTGCAAACATGACAGTGATGCCCCTTCTCCATGATTTCATGGGCTGTGATGCAGCACTCAAAGGGTTAATGGACTGAATAGAATGAACTCATACTTACACCATACATAACCCTTTTAGTGCCGCATCACAGCCCCTGCAATCATGGATATGGATCATCACAGTCACACTTGCGCCTCTGCTTCTGCTGCATGTAAAGCTCAGTTTGCTGCCCTCTTTCTTTCTTATGGTAGAATTTTCCCAGCTTCCTTTGTTAGGCATGTCGCCTTTGTCATGAGGGCAAGATTCTTAAGTCACCATTTTAAACCTGGCAACATAGTTAATGTGCCCCTGGGTGATCTCCAAATTGACGGCGACATTTTGATCCAGGATTTGTTACAGTGTCTCTGTGCAGCAGTTATGGAGCCGTCAGTCTGAAAGACACACATGAAGGAGCAGGTTGGTTGAAGGAAAACACATATGCACACACAAATGGCCAAAAATGTCTATGTACATAATGTTTCTTTGCTCTCTTTTCTGACAAAAGATATTTTCAAAAGTGGGGTAAGGTTTTTAAATAATGCCTTCTAATATATTGTATGCAATAGTTGACATCACTGCACCTGCTTACCTAATTATTAGTGTTGAGCGAGCATGCTCGGCCGATGCTCGGATCGGCTCGAGCATCGCTCTGCTCGGCACATGGCGGTACTCGTACGAGTACCGCATGTGCTCGCCCGCCATGTTCGGGTCTCCTCCCCGCACGTTTTGCGGCTGCTGCGCAGCCAATAAACGTGCAGGGAGGCTCTGACATCGGTGTAATGCCAGCAGCCATGTTGGCTGCTGGCATTACACTGATTGGCTGGCCAGAACCCGTGGTCAGGTGCTGTATAGCACATGACCATCGAGTTCGGCTCAGTCTTAGCCAGGGAGAGCTGAGGATAGGAAGGGAAAGGCAGTGTAGGGAGGAAAAAAACCAAACTTGTGAAAAAAAAGAACCAAAAGTCCTTTTTAGGACTACTGTGTGTGGGGGCAGCAGGTTATTTTGTGTGGGGGGAAGAAAACAAAAAAAAAAAAAAAAAAAATATTCTGTTTAGTGTGAAAAGTTGCAGATTAGAGCACATTCTGTTTAGTGTGCACAGTTGCAGATTAGAGCACATTCTGTTTAGTGTGCAAAGTTGCAGATTAGAGCACATTCTGTTTAGTGTGCAAAGTTGCAGATTAGAGCACATTCTGTTTAGTGTGCAAAGTTGCAGATTAGAGCACATTCTGTTAAGTCTTCAAACTAAAATATCAAAGTCACATATTTCATTCAGTGTGCGTCGCCGCAGTTTAGCAGCACATTCTGTGTACTGTGCAGAGTTGCAGAATAGGAAGAAATACTGTTAAGTCTTCAAACTAAAATATCAAAGTCACATATTCCATTCAGTGTGCTTCGCCGCAGTTTAGCAGCACATTCTGTGTACTGTGCAGAGTTGCAGAATAGGAAGAAATACTGTTAAGTCTTCAAACTAAAATATCAAAGTCACATATTCCATTCAGTGTGCTTCGCCGCAGTTTAGCAGCACATTCTGTGTACTGTGCAGAGTTGCAGAATAGGAAGAAATACTGTTAAGTCTTCAAACTAAAATATCAAAGTCACATATTCCATTCAGTGTGCTTCGCCGCAGTTTAGCAGCACATTCTGTGTAGTGTGCAGAGTTGCAGAATAGTAAGAAATACTGTTAAGTTTTCAAACTCAAATATTAAAGTCACATATTCCATTCAGTGTGTGTCACCGCCGTTTAGCAGCCTATTCTGTGTACTCTGCAGAGTTGCAGAATAGTAAGAAATACTGTTAAGTTTTCAAACTCAAATATTAAAGTCACATATTCCATTCAGTGTGTTTCACCGCCGTTTAGCAGCCTATTCTGTGTACTCTGCACAGTTGCAGAATAGTAAGAAATACTGTTAAGTTTTCAAACTCAAATATTAAAGTCACATATTCCATTCAGTGTGTGTCACCGCCGTTTAGCAGCCTATTCTGTGTACTCTGCACAGTTGCAGAATAGTAAGAAATACTGTTAAGTTTTCAAACTCAAATATTAAAGTCACATATTCCATTCAGTGTGTGTCACCGCCGTTTAGCAGCCTATTCTGTGTACTCTGCACAGTTGCAGAATAGTAAGAAATACTGTTAAGTTTTCAAACTCAAATATTAAAGTCACATATTCCATTCAGTGTGTTTCACCGCCGTTTAGCAGCCTATTCTGTGTACTCTGCAGAGTTGCAGAATAGTAAGAAATAGTGTTAAGTTTTCAAACTCAAATATTAAAGTCACATATTCCATTCAGTGTGTGTGTCACCGCCGTTTAGCAGCCTATTCTGTGTACTCTGCACAGTTGCAGAATAGTAAGAAATACTGTTAAGTTTTCAAACTCAAATATTAAAGTCACATATTCCATTCAGTGTGTTTCACCGCCGTTTAGCAGCCTATTCTGTGTACTCTGCAGAGTTGCAGAATAGTAAGAAATAGTGTTAAGTTTTCAAACTCAAATATTAAAGTCACATATTCCATTCAGTGTGTGTCACCGCCGTTTAGCAGCCTATTCTGTGTACTCTGCACAGTTGCAGAATAGTAAGAAATACTGTTAAGTTTTCAAACTCAAATATTAAAGTCACATATTCCATTCAGTGTGTTTCACCGCCGTTTAGCAGCCTATTCTGTGTACTCTGCAGAGTTGCAGAATAGTAAGAAATACTGTTACGTTTTCAAACTCAAATATTAAAGTCACATATTCCATTCAGTGTGTTTCACCGCCGTTTAGCAGCCTATTCTGTGTACTCTGCACAGTTGCAGAATAGTAAGAAATAGTGTTAAGTTTTCAAACTCAAATATTAAAGTCACATATTCCATTCAGTGTGTTTCACCGCCGTTTAGCAGCCTATTCTGTGTACTCTGCAGAGTTGCAGAATAGTAAGAAATAGTGTTAAGTTTTCAAACTCAAATATTAAAGTCACATATTCCATTCAGTGTGTTTCACCGCCGTTTAGCAGCCTATTCTGTGTACTCTGCACAGTTGCAGAATAGTAAGAAATAGTGTTAAGTTTTCAAACTCAAATATTAAAGTCACATATTCCATTCAGTGTGTTTCACCGCCGTTTAGCAGCCTATTCTGTGTACTCTGCAGAGTTGCAGAATAGTAAGAAATACTGTTAAGTTTTCAAACTCAAATATTAAAGTCACATATTCCATTCAGTGTGTGTCACCGCCGTTTAGCAGCCTATTCTGTGTACTCTGCACAGTTGCAGAATAGGAAGAAATACTGTTAAGTTTTCAAACTCAAATATTAAAGTCACATATTCTGTGTAAGATGAAGAAGGCGGGTAAAAAGGGACGGGGAAGTGGACGTGATCCTGAAAGTTCAGGGCGCGGGTCAGGACGCGGAGAAACTGTGCCTGGTGCCAGATCACAAGAAAGAAAGACATCCACCATACCTAGCTTCATGTGTAATTTTACAGGGCGTCGCAGGACATCACTCTCGAGGTCCGACCACTGCGAACAGGTGGTCGGTTGGATGACAGCTGATACTGCTTCCAGTCGGTTAAGCACCACCCTGTCTTCCACCAAGTCCACTCTCAGTAGCCAAGAGTCTGGTCAAAATAATCCTCACTCTGATCATCCTTCCTCCCACCATACACGGTCTGGTCAAAGAAGTGATCCCACACTGGGATATAGTGAGGAGCTCGTCTCATCACCAATCCTTCATTTGACCCTCTCTCCAAGCACGCTTGCAGAGGAACATGACATCTTGTGCCCTGATTCACAACCTCTAGAGGCTACCCAATCACAAGAAGATGACAGATGTGAACGGCATTTAAGGTCAAAGGAAGTAGTGGATGATGATGATGATGATGAGACACAGTTGCCATTAAATCAACCACTATTTCCGTCTCAAGACCTTGTTGAGGAGAATGTTATACAGTTGTCAATGACTGAGTATGTGGTGGGATCAAGACTTGAGGAGGATGATCAGAGTGAGGAAGTGGAGGAGGACTTGGTGGACGATGAGGTGACTGACCCCACCTGGGAAGGTGTAGAGCCGAGCGATGACAGCAGTCCTGAGGGTGAGCCATCTGCAGCACCGCAACAGGCTGGAAGAGGCAGTGGTGTGGCTACAGAAAGAAGGCGGACCGCACCAAACCGGCCCGCAAATGTTCCACGGAGCACCCCCTTGCGTAAATCTCCCTTGCCAAAGGGTAGGTGTTCCGCGGTATGGCGTTTTTTTAAGGAAAGTGCGGACGACAAAAGAATTGTAGTTTGCAACCTGTGCCACACCAGAATGAGCCGAGGCATGAACACTAGAAACCTCACCACCACCAGCATGATCCGACACATGGCATCCAAGCACCGTAGTAAGTGGGAGGAACGCCTGGATCGCCCATCTGTGTCTGCAGGCCACACCACTTCCTCCTCTTCCCCTGTTTTCGGTGCCGGCCAATCGCCTGTCGAAGGCACAGGCCCGCATACCTCCCGCCCTGCACCTGTACCATCTGAAGCACCATCAGCGACCACATCCACTTCCCTGTCCCAGCACAGCGTCCAAATGTCGTTACCCCAGGCATTTGAGCGCAAGAGAAAGTACCCAGCCACCCACCCACAGGCCATAGCACTAACCTCACACCTTTCAAAATTACTGGCCATCGAAATGCTGCCATTTAGGCTTGTGGACACTGAGTCCTTCCGCAGCCTGATGGCAGCAGCTGTCCCTCGGTACGCGGTCCCCAGCCGCCACTACTTTTCCCGGTGTGCCATCCCCGCATTACACCACCATGTGTCCCGTAACATCACCCGTGCCCTGACCAACGCAGTTACTAGGAAGGTCCACTTAACGACTGACACATGGACAAGTGCTTGTGGCCAGGGACGCTACATTTCCCTGACGGCACACTGGGTGAATGTCGTGGAGGCTGGGAGCGACTCGGACCCTGGGATGGCACGGGTGCTACCCACGCCGAGGATTGCGGGCCCTACCTCCATCAGGGTTTCCGCCAGCACCTACGTTATTGGCTCCTCCTCCTCCGTTTCCACCTCCGAATTCTCTACACGCAGCGCCACTCCCCCATCAGCCAGTAGCTGGAAGCAGTGTAGCACTGCAGTGGGGAAGCGTCAACAGGCCGTGCTGAAGCTGATCTGCCTTGGGGACAAACAGCACACGGCCTCAGAGCTGTTGCAGGGGATTAGTCACCAGACCGAGCAGTGGCTCTCGCCACTCAACCTGCAACCAGGCATGGTTGTGTGTGATAATGGGCGTAACTTGGTGGCGGCTTTGGAGCTCGGCAAGCTCACACACGTACCATGCCTAGCGCATGTATTTAATTTAGTGGTGCAGCGATTTCTAAAAACCTACCCAATGTGCATGATCTCTTGACCAAGGTGCGCCGCGTGTGTGCACATTTCCGTAAGTCATCTACAGCTTCGGCCGGCCTGTTGAAGCTGCAGCAGCGCTTACAATTGCCAGCTCACCGGCTGCTGTGTGACGTGAGCACGCGCTGGAACTCCACCTTCCACATGTTGTCCCGGCTTTGTGAGCAGCACAGGGCAGTAGTGGAGTACCAGCTGTTACATGGTCATCGCCTCTCCGTTCAACTTCCTGTAATCAGAAGTGAGGAGTGGGAATGGATGTCAGACCTCTGCGAGGTTTTACGCAATTTTGAGGAATCGACACAGATGGTGAGCGGCGATAACGCTATTATCAGTGTAACCATCCCACTTCTGTGTCTACTGAAACGCTCGCTGCTCACAATTAAAACCGACGCTTTGCATGTGGAAGAGGTGGAAATGGGGGAGGAAGAGCTTACACAAGGTGATAGCCAGAGCACCCTCACTTCGTCTTCTCAGCGACAATTGGAGGAGGCGGAGGAGGAGGAGGAGGAGGAGGAGGAATACACGGTTGCCTCCGCTACAGAGGGTAGCCATGGAACTTTAGTTCCATCTCTTCAGCGTGGGTGGGCAGAAGAGGAGGAAGAGGATGAGGATATTGAGAGTCATCCTCCTGGTGAGGACAGCGAAATCTTGACTGTTGGTACTCTGGCACACATGGCTGACTTTATGTTAGGCTGCCTTTCCCGTGACCCACGCGTTATACGCATTTTAAACAACACGGATTACTGGGTGTTCACCCTTCTGGACCCCCGCTACAAAGAGAATTTCTCATCTCTCATTCCTCCGGTGGAGAGGACAAGCAAAATGGTGCAATACCAGAAGGTTCTTGTTGAAAAATTGCTCCAAAATTTTCCATCTGACAACGCTGGCGGCAGAGTACGTGCTACCTTGGCCAACAGAGAAGGGGAGAAAAGGGGAGCACACAGCAGTTCCGAGAAAGGCAGGGCAACACTCTCCAAGGCGTGGGACACCTTCATGACACCCCGCCAGCACCCTCACCCTGATGCGCAGCCTAGTGTCACAAGGAGGGAAAAGTTTTGGAAGATGGTGAAGGAGTACGTAGCAGACCGTGTCAGCGTCCTCAATGATCCCTCTGTGCCTTACAACTACTGGGTGTCCAAGCTGGACACGTGGTATGAACTGGCACTCTACGCCTTGGAGGTGCTGGCCTGCCCTGCCGCCAGCGTTCTGTCTGAGCGGGTATTTAGTGCTGCTGGTGGCATCATAACAGATAAGCGTATCCGCCTTTCCACCGACAATGCTGATAGGTTGACACTTATAAAAATGAACAAGGCCTGGATTTCCCCTGACTTCTCCACTCCACTGGAGGAAAGCCCCGGGGGAACATAAACTCACTTTATATATGTTATTTACAATGATGTGAATACTCTGTATTCCCATTCACCCCTTCCACCCAAAAAACGGGTATATGGTTGACTCTTAATCTTCTCATCCTCCTCCTCCTCTTCCATATGCCCTGGGATATAATTTTTATATAGGGCCAGCTCACCAGCGGGCCCTGTGCTATAATTTTTATATATGGCCAGCTCACCAGCGGGCCCTGTGATATAATTTTTATATAGGGCCAGCTCACCAGCGGGCCCTGTTTGACAATTTTTATATAGGTCAGCTCACCAGCGGGCCTTCTCATATAATGTTTTATTGGGTCAGCTCTCTAGCGGGCCCTCTCATATAATGTTTTATAGCGTCAGCTCACTAGCGGGCCTTCGCATATAATGTTTAGGATGGTCAGCTCTGCAGCAGACCCTCACCCATAATGTTTTAGATGGTCAGCTCAGCGCACGTTTCCCTCTTAATCATGGCCTCAGTTCTGAAAATCAAGGAAATTTTTGGGAGAATTTGCCTCTGCGCACGTTTCCCTCTTAATCATGGCCTCAGTTCTGAAAATCAAGGAAATTTTTGGGAGAATTTGCCTCTGCGCACGTTTCCCTCTTAATCATGGCCTCAGTTCTGAAAATCAAGGAAATTTTTGGGAGAATTTGCAGATGATATACAAGTAAATATACAGCAAATACTGTTTGGTAACAATTTTTCGCCTAAAGTCGTTTTTATTTTCCTTTTTGTGTGTTTTACGATCAGTCTGTAAAAATGGCGTACTACGGGCGAAAGATCGTTCCCAGCAGCGATGTTGGAGTCCAAGATGCATCCAGACATCCTCCCTATGCTGTCCCTGAACCATTTCTGTGGTGTTTCCATCATTTTCTGCCCTTTTCCTATGGACCAGGCACCCTCCCCTCATCAGAGCAGGGGGTGCCTGGTGTAATGCTCGAGTCCTCCCATTGACTTCAATGGGGCTCGGGTGCTCGGCCGAGCACTCGAGCCTCAGGGGGTGCTCGGTCAGAGCACCCGAACACCCGAGCATTGGGGTGCTCGCTCATCACTACTAATTATGTATTTTCTATAAATCTGATAACATAGCCAGGCCAGGATTTAGGGATTTGCCTGATTAAATACAGGTGAGTTAATTTGTGGCCCATTCAATTTAACTGAATCACCTGTCCTTAAGCAGGGAATTCCTTACATTGTGTACTGTTGATGGCCCTTGAGGACTGAACTTGGAGAGCCCTGACTTAGCTAAATGATGCTGCCTTTACCTTAATTTTATTATTTTGATAAAAAAATTAGAAGACTGTAAATGTGCAAATCAAAAAATGAGGATAGGATTGATTACATCCAAGGAAATTAGGCCTAATTATTCATGTTTTTATTTAAGTATTATACGATTGGTAGCAAGTTAAGGCCTGGATTACATTGCAGTTGATACATATACTCAAAGGCCTCGTCTACGAATATCTCCACAGATTTCAATCTGAATCTGTTAGCTAAAACGGTTGATAAGGCTTATCCAATACAAGATCATCTGGGCAGAAATTTGTTTTTCTATACAGTACAGTAATCTTGCACCACAGAATTGGTTTTATAGACATTAGATGGAAATACTGGGTTTTATTTTTATTCAATCCACTCTACTGATAGTATGCCTTTAAAACACTTTCACATGAATAAATAATATACCATTGAATTTCTGTGAGCATGAAAGATGCTTCTTAAGCTGCATCACAGTGACAGCCACAGGCACATGCAGCATGAGGATTCTTCATATAGACTTTCATTGGAAGCTGAAAGAAACCCATGGTCACACTCACCACCGTGATGAATGTTCATATTCCAATTCAGATGAGTACCACTTTGATATGGCTCCAGGTGCTGGTATAATTCAGATAGGCCCCATTTTTTGTTCTCTGATAGGGTGTGGGAAGATTAACAATTTAGTGTTGATCATAAGATTTGATTCCTTAAAACAAGGATGATTAGCTTCTGCCTGTATGGCGCAGAATGGTTGGTGTCACAGCTGTTTCATTATTGCTAGGAAATTAGCAGATGATCCAGGAAGATCATAACCAGGAGATGCTCTTGACCTTTGTTACATATTGTGTTTTGATATTATCATGTGCTCTATCCACCTGGCCTATGGATCTCAGCACTCCTTGGAAGAGAAGCCTATAATTATTTTCAAGTATATTTATTTTCGGTGTTTCCATAAACACTCCCTAAATTAATCCAATCTAATATTTATTTGTCTTATTGGCTACATTTTTCTTCAGTTCTGTAGCTATGTAACTTACATTATTTTGAACTACTCCTTTTTATATTTTAAAGCTAAGCAATCAGACAGAAAGATATATCTAGCTATTGAAGGATGACTGACAGTTATAATCACGCTACCCTATTATTTTGTGCAATTCACAAAATGATGTTCTGTCATCTTCTGTTTTGATATGAATATTCTCTGAGCTATCTTTACAACTTACATATTATGACAAACATAGCAAAGATTTTGTGAAAATAAAAAGCCACCAGTGTACACATCTATGCAATAAGATTGTTCAATAAGTCAGACAGTGCAAAAAAATGTATAAAAGTTCAATAGTAAATTAAAGAACGTTAACAAACAAACTGACAAACAGGCAAATAAGAGATTAACAATTGTACTTAGTGGTTCCCTTTTTAGGTATAATACCTTAAAATTGAATTACATAAGAGTACTGAGTAAAACAGAAAATGTATTATATAAAGATGAACTAAATCATATCTGGAGTTCGAAGAGCAACATGGGAACATTATGAAGAATATGATTGCAACCTAGGTCTGTCTAGACTTATTTATCATTTCTCCAAGGAATTCCCATATCTTTCATATTCTCTTGTACAGCATGGATGAGCAGTTCTTGAAGGTACAAGGAGATCTGACTGAGAGTACTTGTACAGTTGGTCAAGACATTTTGCAGAGGCCCCAGGTAGATAACTAGGGAGTAGACTTTGAATATGTATCTAAGGATGAGCAATCAACATTTTACCTAAGTTGTTAAATGAAAACTAGAGATGAACAATATTTTTAAGGTTTGTTTAATTGATCTGCTCTTCTGTTAATGGCAAAATTACAGTTTTGCTGTTTTATTAATTCTGAACAAGCCTCCACACACAGTTAAAGGAAAAAAACACTGCAACAATCCTGCCTTATCCATATAGTAGTAGTAGTAGTAGTAGGAGTAGTAGTAGTAGTAGTAGTAGTAGTAAATAACTCCAAAAGTTCTCCAACTCTGATCAAACAAGTTGTGACCAAGCAAAAAACCTAGGGGGAGATTTATAGAAAATGTTCTTAGTACTTCTTAAAGGATTGTCGTTCAGGCATAGCAACTGAAGATAATGGCAGGTCGGATTTATAAATGAGTAAGGGCATCTTTATAAATATGGCGTTAGTAAGTTAGTAAGGACACTGGGGTAGATGCTACTCTTTTTTTTTACATCATGTGATCCCTGTTCCTGCAAATTAAATGCTATATGAAATAACCTTCATGATGGTCTCCCATTGATATAGTGACAGATTTCCACCATTCTATAGCTTTTAAATACTGAAGGGATCTGGAACTCATCAAATGTATCTCTGTATGCCCTTCTCCTTATATCATATATTTCTCTTTATCTAGTACCATAGCATGAACCTTACCTTTATTAGGTTTCATATAGAAAACATTATTAAACTTATGGAATATGCAATACGTTTTACATCTCTCTAGGGAAATAAAGCTCTCAAATTTTCCTATGATTCTACTTGGTCTCTTTTTTTAAATATGTTTTAAGTGTATCCAACTTCTGTTGAATACTGTTTTCTTCCTGGATAAACTTTCCTGCATAGTCCCTCCAGTCTCTTTCCTGCTATGGGCAGTTTTGAGCATGCCCCATAAGAAAAAAAAAACAGACAACAAGAGACACCCTTGCGTAAAAATGTAAAAGAGTAGAACAAAATATTTATTGTAGCCAATTGGCTTCTAACTTGAAAAAGTGGTCTTTGTACTGAAGTGACTTTTCTCTCATGTGGTGGATGCTTCTGCCCGCACACAGGTTCTTTTCTTTCTGTGCATCATGACTCTCAGCAAATGCATATCTTTGACTTCCAAAACTGCTGCTTCCCAAAACAATTAGACCATGTAGGAGAAGAGACAGAAAGACAAGGCAGGGTGTGCAAATCAACTATTCAAGGCTCAGGGTGCTTCACCTCTCTTAAGCATAACCAGTGATGTGAGCCTCGCTGACTCAGTACAATGCCAGTGTTCCCTGGAAGGGACTTACACTGGATGTATGCAGTGTGTGGGAGAACTCCTTGGCCAGCTCCCGCTCTATCTGTAGAAGCCATTTTTATTCAAAAATATATAGAAATCAGAAAATGTAGGTGAATGTAGTTTACTTATCTCATATATTTGTGGGAAAGAGGAAAAGGTCCAGTTATCAACAGTATCTCTGGATTAATATATATTTAGTAGAGGTCTGTAACCATACTAAAACCAAAGGTATTAATCCTTTGGTTTTCCATGTGTTGCGTACCCCTTTGGCACTCAAAAGGTTAAAGAGTTTATAATTAACATATGGGAAAGTACATGTGAAATTATTGGGTAGAGAGGATTTTGTTGAGTGGATTGCAGGAATAGTGGAAACAGTTAAAATATTAAAGTTGAGATTAAACGGAATTCTGGAACAGACGTATTAGTAAAACAACAATCCATTTTGGTTTAATAGAAACAGCTGAATTAAGAGAAAGAAGACTATTTAAAGGAAATATACATAGATTCTTTTGGATGATGATAGCAAAATATATAACAATAAACATATAGGGGGCTAAGCACGTAATGAGCTATGTCAAAAGCCAGGCTGAAGAGAAAATAGTTCAGTCCAATTGGTGACAACATTTCTTTCAAGGGATAGTAATACTTTGTTTTAACTTTATTTTATTTTGTAGGCATTAATAAAACATGAAGAATGATATAAGTCTTATCTCTCAAACCTTTGTGGTTTATGAGATATTCACAAGCAAAGATTCCCCCTCCCGCCCCTTTTACCTAGTGTAAGCCATCTCTTCTCAGATGTGGAATGCAGTCCATAGACCAGACAGATAACAGAAGGGGACGCTCTTATTCCTATGAAACGAATGAAATCCCTGCCCCCCTTGACAAGCTTTTCAGGTTTTTCCCTTATCTTAATTGAAGATTGTCCCTCTCTGCAGTCTACCTGGGCACCTTCTGCTCAGGCTGAACAGTGTGACATCAGTAAAAGGGGAGGGAGGGGGACACTTTGTTATTGAATTACTCTGGAACTACAACTCTGACAGAATTGAAATAACACTCTCCAAAGTCCAAATACTATGATGATTAATTAGAGCTGTTTTTATTATGAAACATTACTATCCCTTTAAGTTGATTTAAAAATGGCAGAAAGCAAAAGACAACCTATGCATCCTAAGGAAAAAAGAAGGTAAGGGGAGATAGCAGTTATAGCAGTTCAACATTAATCAACATCCTTTTGAGAGAAAGAAAGAATTGTAAATATCTGAAATCTACCTAATGGCAAGATTTGTATGAATTTATCATAGGGAGATCTTAAAGAAACAACCTGTATTGATTTTTCTATGCGACTACAGGTGATAGACTAGAGTGAGTCAGTAGTTCTGATTTATCTGGATTTTAATAAAACTTTTGAAACAATTCCCCATAAAAATAATTCATAACCTGTTTGGGACTGGAATAAAATGTAAATGATTGGATAAGGTATTGAAGGAAAAAGTGTCATGTGTAATGGAATACATTGAAACAATGAAGTATGTGTCATAAACAACAAGTAAATAAAATAAAGATAAATAAAGAACACATGCAAACACTTATTGCCCACACTCACCTGGTGCCAGGAAACAGTATCCCTCAGTTCTGCTCAGCAGAGAAGAGAAAGAGAGACGTAATTTATTTTAATCCAGGAACCTAACTAACTGGACCACAATGTGACCAATAGATTAGCATAGAACCATAAAACACTATAGCAGTTGTAACGGATCCTACCCGTTACTGGGAGCTCTTGTCTGGGCATGGCATTTATTCACCCCTGGGCCCAAGGATTATGGATATTGGACACTCCTTTGTGCCCTGGCATACGATCTCTCAAGCCCTTATCCTGGACTAAGAGACTTTGGCTAGCCTTATGTGGATAGGCAGCTGTACCAGAGGAAAGAACAATTCAAGGCTTGGGTGCTGCAAACTCTTCTGACCTGCAAAGGGTTAATCATTTGAGTTTGAACATATTTACTTTCAATATGTATTGTAGTCCCTCAAGGCACTGACTATGTGTACTGTAGCCAGACCTCCTGCTGGGTGTTAACTTAACCATTGTGAAATGCAGTCAGAACCCCTGCAGTGTGGTAATTAGTTCAAAACCTCAAGTCTTTGTCCATCAACCTTTTTGTATCTGAAATGCAATCATGTCTGAGTTATTGTGTTTGTTGGGCCATCGTCTGTTGCCCTTTTGTCTACTGTGAAATGATTGGATTAAGCCTATTGTACTTGGTTTCCCCATAAGAGGCAATGCAAGATTTCTGTATAAATATCTGTGGTCTTTGCCAATAAAGGGAGTTCTGTTTTGGAGTGAACAAGGAGTCCTGGAGTCTTGTATTGCTTATGGTCTAAAGTATCCACTCTGATACCCATCTGCGCCAAGTATCCTGAATCGCCGACCGCCTGCTGCCAGCTTCCTGCGTCCCAACTTCATATGCTGTCAGGCGGCGACGTGGACTCTTCCCTGCTTCCAGTGATCCTGTGACTGTTTCCAGTGACCGTCCATACTCCAACCGGTGCACCTGACGGCGCTTAGCTGCGTCGAGAAGGAGAGACCCAGGAACGACGGCGGAAGGCGACGCGGTCCCTTCTCAGCTTCCGTTACATTGGTGGCATAGCGGTGGGATTTCTCCTTCATATTGGGTGCAGCAATTGAGGCATGGCAGATGAAGCAGTGCTGGCAGACACTCTGGGAGCATACGAGGATCGCTACAGCGCCATCCGAATACAGTGGTGGACCCGGCTGGGCGATGTTATCTACGACTTCGTTCCAGAGTTGGATGCGTGCATTACAGAGGAGCTCAGAGTACAGGAGGAGTACTGGGACTTTGTTAAATACCTGGACCAGGAATATGGATCCGAGGGCCTTTTTGACTGGTGCCCATCCCGCTTGCGATGGGACATCCAAGGGCTGGTATGGAACGCCTACCACATGGACTCTACTTTTGGGTGCCCTGACTCCAGCAGATACTGGGAGATCCGGGACAAAAGAGAGGACCGTTTTGGTGGATACATTCCTGCGGACTGCCAGGGAAATTTGGATATTCTGGCAGGATGTGAATGGGACCTGGAGCAACTATATGCTGGGTTCATTCAAGAGGTCCGGGAATTCCAAAAAGAGGAAGAAGAATGGGGGGGTAATGCATCTGAGGAGGACTTCAGCAACTTTGAGGGCCAGGATTGTGTTACCCCTGTTCACTCCACACTGGTGAGTGGGAATTCGTTCCTCACCAGTGCCCCTGTTGTTGCCCCTGCATCAGGAAGTGGGAAAATCGTCCTTCCTGATACCCCTTTGCCCCTGAACTGTGTGTTGCCTGAGCTGAGGAGTGGGAATTCGTTCCTCCTCAGCCAAGAAGATGCCTCTGCATCAGGGGATGGGACAGATGTCTCCCCTGATAGGCATGTTGCCCCTTCCCCTGTCTTTCCAGCTGCGGTGGATGAGATGCAGGTCCCCACCAGCAGCCCCAGTCCGTCCCCTGTTGCTGTTGCCCTGGAGAAGGGGAAGAATGTATTCTCCAGGTACATGGATAAGATGGCTAGAAGGATTGAGAGTGCCCTCCTCCCCAAGAGAAGAGATGGCCCTGATGTGAGGGGCCAGAAAGAAGAAGGGTCCAACACACTGCCTCACTGCAGTGCTGCTACTGCCCCGGAAGACCCTGGATGTTGCCCCAAGACCCCATTTCCTCCTGTGGATTTGAACTGTGAACTGATGGGTGGGAATGCGTTCCCCATCAGCACCCTTGTAACCCCTGGCCTGGGGCGTGGGAGCGAGCGCACCAGGCCCTGTGAAACTCTGGCTGGGATGAATGGGACAACAGTCCTCATCCCCAGCCCAACGATTGTGCCCCCTGAATTCCCTGAGTTCTGCATGGGGGGTGGGAATGTGTCCCAGAACTTTGCCCCAGCACAGGGGAGTGGGACAAACATCCTCTCCTGTCCCTCTGGGGCACTTGCCCAACTAAAAGGGGGAGATGTGCCCCTCTCCCCACACTTTGATTCCCAGGTCCCTGAGGATCCAGAGACACAATTGCCCCAGGGAGATCCACCGTATGTACTGGCTCTGGACCCTGAGCCCCTGGCCCCAGACCCAGGAGGGTCTAACCCCAACATTGGACTCCAGCTCTGAGTGGAGCATAGCCCAGGAGAGGCCGCCCAATTTGGTGATTGCCAGGGTCAGCAGGCACCAATATCCCTGGCCCAGGATTAAGAACCAAGACTGTACCCCTGGTTCAGGACAAAGGACTTGTTTCTATTACCAGGCCCGGACAAGGGGCTCACAGCAGCAATGCTCTCTTACAACGCCAAGCCAGCATTTCCTATTGCAATCACTGGCTTGGTACAAAAAAGGGGGAGAAATGTAACGGATCCTACCCGTTACTGGGAGCTCTTGTCTGGGCATGGCATTTATTCACCCCTGGGCCCAAGGATTATGGATATTGGACACTCCTTTGTGCCCTGGCATACGATCTCTCAAGCCCTTATCCTGGACTAAGAGACTTTGGCTAGCCTTATGTGGATAGGCAGCTGTACCAGAGGAAAGAACAATTCAAGGCTTGGGTGCTGCAAACTCTTCTGACCTGCAAAGGGTTAATCATTTGAGTTTGAACATATTTACTTTCAATATGTATTGTAGTCCCTCAAGGCACTGACTATGTGTACTGTAGCCAGACCTCCTGCTGGGTGTTAACTTAACCATTGTGAAATGCAGTCAGAACCCCTGCAGTGTGGTAATTAGTTCAAAACCTCAAGTCTTTGTCCATCAACCTTTTTGTATCTGAAATGCAATCATGTCTGAGTTATTGTGTTTGTTGGGCCATCGTCTGTTGCCCTTTTGTCTACTGTGAAATGATTGGATTAAGCCTATTGTACTTGGTTTCCCCATAAGAGGCAATGCAAGATTTCTGTATAAATATCTGTGGTCTTTGCCAATAAAGGGAGTTCTGTTTTGGAGTGAACAAGGAGTCCTGGAGTCTTGTATTGCTTATGGTCTAAAGTATCCACTCTGATACCCATCTGCGCCAAGTATCCTGAATCGCCGACCGCCTGCTGCCAGCTTCCTGCGTCCCAACTTCATATGCTGTCAGGCGGCGACGTGGACTCTTCCCTGCTTCCAGTGATCCTGTGACTGTTTCCAGTGACCGTCCATACTCCAACCGGTGCACCTGACGGCGCTTAGCTGCGTCGAGAAGGAGAGACCCAGGAACGACGGCGGAAGGCGACGCGGTCCCTTCTCAGCTTCCGTTACAGCAGTACTAAGAGAAGCAACAATATTCACATATCAATAATGGTTAATTATAAAAAAACAGATTGGGATAAAAATCTTACATATGCTTCTATACTACTAAATCTGAGGGGGTCATATATTACGTAAGTGTCTTAAAAATGGGCCAGGTAAGAAAAGGATTTGTATTTATCCAATAACCTCCTGAAACTGCTGTACACACTGTATAATAATCACGGGTTGCTCAAGGCCCAAAATTTAATGAAACCAAATTTGTAGAACAAAGCTGAGCACTTGCCTTAATTAAAAATACTTCACTTTTATTCAGACATAATAAAAGTACTTGTGTCCAATGGTTCAGTCCTCTCACGGACTTTCATCAGGTACCAACATATTACCAATATGTTGGTGCCTGATGAAAGTCCAAGAGAGGACTGAAACGTTGAACACAAGTACTGAATAAAAGTGAAGTTTTATGAATTAAGGCGAGAGCTCGGCTTTTGCTTTACAAATTTTGTATTCAGAGAGCCAGTGAGATGATAAAGTCTTACTTTTCCTATAAAACATAATGTCATTTATCCCTTTTGTATCAATAGATGTCTCCAGCATATTACTTCACAAAATGTTGGAGATGCCTCCTGTCTCCAAAGGGGTTAATTTATCTGTTGGAAAAAAATGTACAGATGAATACATTGAAGTTTAAATATGGATATAAATCCCTTAGCCTGCAATAAATAAAATGCTGGCATATGTAACTTCTACAAAGAATTTCACAGAGCTTATAAATGTGTTTTACTTCTAGGACATTCAGTTTCTAATGACACACCTGGAAGCCTAGCTTTGTTTTTGAAACTTGAGTGCTCCAATTCTAATATAAACGTGTCTTTTGTATGCAGAGATCATTTAAAGCATATTTTGGCCCTCTGATGATACCCCATTTTATGACCAGCAAGTTTTTGGAATACTCACTGAATCTAGACTTTAAGGCATCCATATTTACTACTACAAAGAGGTCTACTTGTTCTTTCTTCTCTGTATATGATTAAGTGCATTTAATGTAAGCTATTTATGACTGTTGCTTTTAGTCCTTGTGTGGTTTTCTGTGATTATGTAAAATTGCATTTCTAAAGCTACATACAACCTTATGAATCAATTTTTCAGATGCCAAGAGTGATGAATAAGTGATGAAAATAACTTTGATGTTACTAGTACAGTACTATTTGATATTTTTATCAGGATTACAACTTGTGGACTTCGAGGGAAGTGGTGCCTTTTCTGATAATAGGAAAATATATAACATGGTTGACTTTCAATGACGGAGGGTTAATCAAATAAGTACTGATAGGAAAAAGTTAGTGAAATAGTTATTGAAAGTAGGGATCAAAAATTTGAAGTTGTAAAGTAATGTATACAGGTCATAGCCCAAATGCATAATAAAGACTTAGTGGCACTTGCTGACCACAATATCAAAGGCATTAATTATATCTGATGATTTAAAGTAGCCAAGCAATGCATAAAAGTAATGGTAGAATCCAGCATGATATTATTTGTACAGAAAGATCATTAATAGCAATGAAAGAGTGGTACTACTAATATACTAAATACATCACTCACTGGTAAGGCCTTACCTAGAGTATGCTGTACAATTCTACAGATTATGTGAAAAAGGACATCAATAAGTTGGTTAAGGCACCAGCTGTAGAATCTGCTCAGACCGTGAGGTTGCAGGTTCTAGTCCCGGCAAGGTCAGCTCAGCCTTTCACCTTTCTAAGGTAGATAAGTCCAGGACATACTTGAAAACGAGAGACAATCTCAATGTATTCTTCCTGGTAAAATACTTTCACAAAAAAAAAAAAAAAAAAAAAAGCACTGCTAAAACATAGGGGAAGAATAAGAAATGATTCCAAGAATTTAATATGCATGACTTGCAGGATAGGAGAGGGATAATGGGTCAATGTGAGCTTATCTGTGGTCAATGTATATATTTCTATGTAACCAATACATTAAATATTAAATTACTTCCGATGTAATCATGCAGAAGATGCATGAAAATAGACAGTCACTCACATTGTTATTATATTGTCCTAAAGGCAGTAATTGATACTTCCAAGAATAATGATCATTTGAGTCCTATATGAGCCTTTATCTTGAAAGGTTATGTGTTCTGATCTAATTTAAGAATATTAAAATGGAAAAACATGCATGGCTTCATTACATCTGGATCTGTTTTGCTCAAGAGGATATATTACCAAATCAGAGGTCAGTTCAGTACTTTGGTGGAAGGCATATGTTGAAGATTCTCAGTGTCTTGTATTAATACCTCAATATATACCCTGAATCAGAGTACTTAACTGCCCTATCCCTTAGCAATATAAATATTTAAGAAATACAACTGGTGAATGGTGATGTAATAAAGCCGTACTTTTCTTTCTTATTTTTTCATTTGAGTTTGCTTATATAATTTAGGATTGCAGTACACTATTTAAGAACTAACTATATATTGTGGGAATACTACATTTTAAACAAATCAAATGGAACATTGAGAAACTTTACGGTCTGTATCAAGGTGGGACCTAGAAAGAGTAATTGCTATGGGATGCAAATGCCTGGTGACACATGAACTGCTGGTCAGTGGATGAGAAAAATAATTGCTTTTTAGTAGCATGGTCCAGTCAAGTAGTGGGTTTGTTTGTGAGAATAAGACTCTGTGTGAACAATGAGATCATGATAGGGTTGTAGGTGGGAGAGTGATTGTAGAAGGGAATGCAGGTGAGTATAGATTAGCTGGGCTCTTGAGCTAGCCTTGCTCATAACAGTTCTGGGGTAATTGACTGGCTTTCCTGAAGAGGTGAATTTTCAGGGAGCTAAGATCTGAAGGTGGCGGCAGAGAGTAATGGGATGGGTAAGTAATTACAAAGCTCAAATGTAGCAAAGGAGAAGCCTTGTAGGCAGGAATGGGAGGATGTAATAAGAGCTGCAGAGATAAAAAGATCCTGTGCAGGGCAAAGGTGGTGAGTGTTCGGAAACAAGAGATGAAAAGAAGAAGGGTGCAGTGTTAGTAAGGGCTCTGTAAATTAACATCAGTATTTTAAATGTTATTATAAAATACAAGAGAAGTTGTATTAGATGAGTGATGGGTGAGATAGTACAATTCATTATGGACTGTAGTGGGATTGGTTGGGTAAGTGGAAGGTCAATTAGAAGTGTATTGCAGTAGTCGAGATGGAACATGATGAGTGTATGGATTAGAATTTTGGGTTAGAAAAATCTAATTCTAGAGATGTTATGTAGATGGAGGCAGCATGAGTTGGAGAATGCAGGAAATGAAGGATAGGGTAGATTTGAAGGTGATACCCAGGGAGCATACTTTGGAGTTTGGTGTGGTGGTGTTAACAGTGAGGGAAATATCCATGATAAGGCACATTTGAGACAGAGGGAAAATCATAACTTCGGTTTTGATTAGCCAGGGTACATTTTTTATCAAACACTTAAGTTTTCTTTCTGAAATATTTTAGCAAAAAAAAAGAAGAAATTTCTAGTTAAGAGCTCAATAAAGGCTTTTTAATCAATAGAGATTTCAGACACCATACAAGGTTCCTGTAGATTGCACTTCTGCTTTCTACATCTTTATACATGCCCACAGCATACACAATATACATAGTACATGACAGAGATTACAAAAGTAATACGAGTTATTCTGTCAGCAAGGAGATAGTATAAGGAAGTATAAAATAGACGATGTTTAGATATTACATATGGTGTTAGCTTGCATGTCTTAATACTTATGTGGTTTTCTAAACATCTTTTTTTTTTTTGGTGATGTGATTTTTTTCAAATCTTCTGCTTTCTTTGGACATTTATTTTGATTTTCATTTTATACTTTTTATGATTAACATTGAGATATTTTTACAGGTCAACACAGTGCACCATATCCAAGTTTAATAAGACAAATTAAGAGCAAACAAGAAGTAGCTTTGACTTCTCTTTCACTATTAGCTGTTTTCCGTTCACATCTGGTATAAAAAAAATCAGCTGTGAAGTGCTAATTGGATAAAGCAGAATTCAATAATTGTTCTGCAGTGGATGCTTAAAATTGAAGAATGCTGTGTTTACCTTTTATCTGTGATTTATGGTTGCAGATTTTTGTAGGGTGGAGGAAGCAAAAAGGTACTTAATTAATGAAGCTGTTTTTTATGCAATGCCATTTGTGAGAAAATGTGCCATGGTTGGTGAAATAATCAGTATTTTTATGATGTTTCATTACTTTGTAACAATTGTATTTTAGCAGTGTTGTATGGTTGAACATTTGAGAGTTTGTCAGTCTTGACTTAATTTAAGTGGGATGTTTTGATACTGTTGATGTATTGGTGGACTTGTTAGGGCTTCATCCAAAACAGGGTTGGATTAATTGTAATTTTTAGTGAAGCAACATATCTGAAAATGAATCAAATTCAACAAAGCTTTATAGATGAAAAGGAACACGGGTTTGATTTGTAATTCATTGTATAATCTTTATGAATTTTCTGATTCTGATTAACTCATTAAATGTTAAATACATACAAAATAACAGCATTATTAAATGAAAATGGTAAGTTTAAAGCAGAACTTTTAAATATAACATTTGTGTTGCTCCATGAGTAAAACAAGGATTTATTAAACTAGTACTAAGTATGTGCTAGATTAGGTATGGTCAATTTTTGTTACTGCAATGTGTTGGGGACTTCAGTAACACTCAGTTGTTTAAAAATGTTGTTGAAATCATTTGAATATTTTTTATTTGTTGCCTGTGGTGCAGCTCGTTTACTCCACAATTGCTAAATTATTTATTTTTATTTATTTATTTTTAGTCTTAGTTTTCAGCCTCAGGGGTCTTTGTCAAAAAGGAAGCCGTGCCACTAACTGTGTCTTTTCTCATGGCCCATGAGCAAGGGGAGGCATATACATTTATTTTGAACAGGCCATTAGAAATATAGCAAACCATGCCAGTATTTGTAAAGGTGAAGGAGGTGGACAAGAACAAGGCAATTAAATATTCCTATAACCATTTTTTGTTATTTAGATTTATGGAGTATTGGTGGTAGCCAGTTGTTCAAATTATGGGTATGGGAATAATTTTCCTTGGGGTCTGGGGCTGTGCAATTATCAACAACTGAAAATGTGCGCAGTGTGTGTGTGTAAAGCTTGCAAAGAGAAGGATAGACTTATCACACCTTGGCACATCTATTATAATCAAGTATATCCAACATAACTCATTTGCAGTTTATGTTGACAATGTTAAACTGTCCTTCAAGAAATGAGGTGTTATCTCTGTGCCTATTATCCACCCCCAGCAATGAAGATGATGTGGCCAGGCCTCCTTACCAAAAATGACAACAACATAATAATCTCCTCATCTTCTGCTAAGGCCCAGGGCCAGCTAGTAGTAATATGCCAAGTATCCCTCATAGTGTCCTCAGGCTCCTCTCTGGTACTGATATTACCATTACCAGTACCACTAGCAGATACCTTGATGTAGGCCTGCTCAACGTGTTGTCAGGTTTTATTAAATTGCACAAGGAGGAGGGGGACTCTGGTGGTGCCACTGTTGCTACTGATGAGGATAATGGTGAAGAAGGTGGTAATGATGCTCATTGTAATAATGATGATATTGGAATAACAGCATCTGTGGGAATGTGTATCACCACCAACAATGACAATATGATATTTGCTAATTTAGTTCCTGATGAGTTAGGCAAACTAAGACAAAAAAATTGAAAAAAACATTTTTTTCAATCTTCTCATTACCACAGGGCTCAGTCTGCTAACAGTTATTTCAAACACCTATCTTGCAGTGTGCCTCAGTCTGTTAACAATTTTTTTAAGCTTGGATTGCTATATGATTCAGCCTATTAAGATTTTTTCATGTTTTACATTGCAATAGGCCTCAACCTGCTAGCAACTGTCTCTAGGTTTGTATTGCTGTAGGCCTCAGCTTACTGAACATTTTTTAAAGCTTACCCTGCTGTAGCCCTGCTAACAATATTCTCATGACTTACTTTGCTATAGACCTGTTAACATATTTTCTAAGGCTTTGCCTAACTCATCAGGAACTAAATTAGCAAATATCATAGTGTCATTGTTGGTGGTGATACACATTCCTCTCAAGATCACTTTCCCAATGTTTGTTTGAGCTAAGGATGCTGTTATTTCAATGTCATCATTATCACAATGAGCATCATTACCACCTTCGTCACCATTATCCTCCTCAGCAGCAACAGTGGCACCTCCAGAGTCCCCCTCCTCCTCGTGGTGCAACTTAGATCACACTCGTAGACACTGCAGACTAAGCCAGCTATAATTCTGTGTTGCTACTGTACACAGTCACCAGGGAAAATCAAAAGTTTAACTTTTTATAAACAATATATTCCAGATTCACAAGGATATGGTGGTAGCATTACTAACTATGGTTGCTGGATTCCCATTACTCCTAGTACTGCAGCTTGTGCAGGGGTAAGAGATGAGTCCTTCCAAAAAAGTAGTTAAGAGATATTACAGGGTAAAGAACAGTAAGTAAGATAATCTTTTTAGAGGCATGTAACATGGGGAGATTTAAAAAAAAAAAAAAAAGCTCTGCCAAGGGTCCCTGGAATGGGTAATATCTAAAGTATTTTCCATATGTTTCAAGCATTTTTCCTTGTACTGTTTAAGATTGGCACATGTCCACCAGATGAATGAGGGAATCCCTATGAATATGGCATCTCCATTATAATGGGCTAGCATTAGGAAACAATTTATGGCATGATTGTGGCGTGTAATATTAAATCCAAAATAGAAACTTAAAATTTATTTCCAAATTTTGTACATAAATGAAAGTGTTTGATACGATAAATATCCATCAACTTCTAAACAGGCAACTAACACCAAACTTTTAATTTTTTTAATTATCTTTATGTTGTTGAATGATGTTAATTATAATTTAACTAGTTGAACAGCCCGTTACACGGGCCACAGTGCCACTGCCACCCGGTCACGGGGCAGTCACGCGCAGTAGACTGCCCGCGCCACGGCTGGTACAGAGCTTGACGCTCCGCCCAGCACTGTATCAGCTGTGGTGCAGGCAGTCTCTACTGTGCATGACTGCAGCACATGCAGCAGTGTCTACTGCGTATGTCGCTGCGTTACACACGATTTAGCGAATTATTATATATAATTTAATGTCATCGTCATCATAATCATCATCATGTAAGTTGTTTAAGATTTGAGTACAATTTTGAAAGTGCACTCTCGAGTCTAGAGTAATAATGATATAAATTTTTAATCAGATAGTAATGCAGACTAGTTAGACTCATGCAACATACACTGTCAGCACAAATGCCTTTCCAAAGATTAATAACAGGCTGACTATAACAGTATGGTAGTCGAGGGCAAGTGTGCTGGAGGAGAGGAGTACTGTAGTCTAACAGTAAATTACTAGTTAAGCCTTTATATTTATTTATAAATAAAGCTTATGCCCCTTTACAAAAACTGTAACTTCTGAAAAGCTTTTAAGGAAGTTATCAGGTAGGCCTTTCAAAACATTTTTACAGCAATTTTTACAGTCTAAGTAAACTATTGGTTTGGATTGGTTATTGGTTAGCATTTCCAAAAATTATTCTAATTAAAGGTAAAATCTATAGAGAAATTGTATAGCCTACTACAACAAGGTAAGCCTTGAAATAAATTGTTTGCATGCTTGTATCATTGCAAGAATTGAAAAGACTGTTTGCTTGTTGTCACTTATGGCAAAGGAAGCCTTTAAAAAATACTAGCAGGCTTACAGCAAGGCAAGCCTCAAAATATTTTTAGCATGTGTACAACAAGATAAGCTATCACATAGCTAGAACATTATGCTACCAGTGACATTATGGTGTTTGATAATTTAGTTACTGCTGCTGAGTAATCTGAACATGGAATGTCACAGGATCAGGTCCATGGTTAGTAATTGTGGTGGGAGTGGAGTAGGATCATCATCTCTACAGACTGTGATGGTGGAACCAGCTGCACCATAGGTGACATGGGACTGGTGGTGGTGGTTCCTACTAACCGTAGTGCTGAGACAACATCACCAAAGCAAGCCACCACCACTTCAGGTGCATCTAAAGAGAAGTTGTACAGTTACTATGGTTCGTCTTCTCCTTCACCTCCTCTAAAATCATTGTTGCTGGAAGTTGCTGCAGTGTTAAACTGTCAGATTGTGTCTGTCTCTGTATACATTATCCGTTCTACAAAAAAGAGCAAGTGGCATTGACATGTGAGGGTAGGCAGGTGTGTGAATGATACTTTCCATACAGCAAATTGTGTATTTTTCTCGAAAATAATTGCAAACAAAATAGCACTTTTTGTCCATCCCTACTTGTCATGTTAGGTAGACAAAGACATTTCATTGTACAGTAATAGGTGAATAGCAAGACAGGAATCAGTGTTAATTTTTAAATGAGATATAGGTGAATAAGATCATGTTAATTGAATATTTACATTTCCACTTTTTATTTCAGTTCTTTATGGACATGATTAAAGGGGAATTTATTCAGATAATAAAATATTATTTTATATTATAGAGCAAATGGTAATCATTCGGGCACATATCAAACATTTTCATAAGCTTCAGCTTCATAATACAGTTTCATAACAGAGTTGTCTGTGCATATATGAAGGATAGTCTAAGACATTAAACACAAAGTTAAAAAAGGCTAATGTTCAAACAAAACTGGAACAATTCTGAGGCAAACCAACTGCTCCAATTAGTTAGAGACCTGTCTAGCATTAAAACAATGACACTTTTGGTACATTTAATTAGTTCCCTATAGTGTAGTTGGTTTGCCCCATTCAGTGAGATAAACTGGTATCTTGATGGAAAGGTCAGGGTACTGTTTAAGAAATCCAGGAAAATACAAAAATATAAGCACTTGTCTATTATTTGTAAGTGTGTGAGATGGGAGACATGTCTTCCTGGCTCAAAACATTTGATGGAAGTATGAAAGTACATCCAGTGATGTCATTGATAATGTGAGCTCTGACTGAGGTCATACAACCAAATGGATGTATGTCAGAAGTTACAACATGTTAAGTGTACTTGCTTCTATTACAGGCTATGAACAGGTGAGAGTTTTCTCATATGTGTGGAAGATGGCATTTTTTCTGGTATTTCTATTGAAAAATAGCTATGATCCTAATTCAGCAAGCTAAAGTAGAACATTTCTGGGCAAGCTAGTTGCTCCATAGATGAAAAATATTCCCTTGGTTTGAAATAGAGCTTTGAACCCCTTGAATGCTAGAGGTCTTCAAAACTTTTCTTCACAATGTGTTAGTAACATCCCTAGCTAAATCAATGTGAAATGGGGTCTGTTATACCTTATATTGTAGTTTGATTCCCCCAAAAGTAATCCACTTTAGCCTTCTGAATTATGCCCTATTTTCTTCTTTTCTGATGAAACTGATATTTGAAGAAAAACTTCAGGTGATATGTTTCTGTACCATGTTCAGTGGTCCATGAAATGTCATTCACGTTAGGGATGGACAAAAAATATATATATTTTTTGACTGATGAGTGGTAATCATTAACAATAAGATATGGATGGGTGGTGATCCAAGTTCCTACATGAGCTGGCTGGTCCTCTACTGTGACTGAGTAACAGTTCAACAGATATACTTTGCAGACCGATAAGGTCAAGGCATGTATTGCTGTAGAACTCACACTAATTTTTATATCCAGCTTTTGATTTCTTTACTTCAGCCTTCGGCAGCAGTAGTACAGAGGCAGGAAATCATGCAGCAACAGACAGCATATGTGAAAACTTGTGGAAAATGTGGAAAATTAATTTTTCAGTGGCATTTTATGTATTTTCTATGGATGGGAAATTTCATGGGAAACCCAGTAAACTTGAGGAAAAAAAGATGATTTTTTTTTTACTTATTTCACAATCTCCATGTAGGGATGGGCGAAACTTTCCGCCTCAAATTGAAATCTGTGAAAAATAGCACTTTATGCTTGTCGAAAAATTTCCCGCGAAAAGTGCCAATCTTCCACTTTTTTCTGCTTTTTTCGCACATTGAAATCAATGGAAACATAGAAGTTAAACACAATACATTACAAATAATATTTTATTTCCCAAAGACACAGTATAAAAGGGACATGAGGGTGCCTGTGTTGGTGGGGTGTGGGGAAAGAATCAGTTGAACAGGGGATGATTTTTGGGGGGTTGTTTACTGGGATTGGGTGGCACTTAATAAAAAAGAAATCCTAAGTAAAATAAAATAAAGTAAAAACCTAAGATGGTATACAGGGGTCTGAGGAGGGTGTCTGTGTTGGTGAATGAATGAATTATTTGAACAGTAAATTTGTTTTGGGGGGGTTCTTGACTGCTATTGGGAGGACAGTTAATAAAAAAAAATCAATAAAATAAAATAAGGCATTTGTATTTAAAGTGACAGAGACAGGAACCCCCTGGCATAAGCTGTCACTGGGGTGGACTGATACTTGACTTGATAGAGTATTTTGTTGAGGATGATTTGTTTGATTTGTTGTTAGAGGCCTTTGTAGGACTTAGACTTATTAGAGGCCCAAGCCCTGAAGAAACATTGATTTGTTGGACTTAAGCTTGTTTGGCACAAGCCAAAAGGAAACATTGATTTGTAGGACTTAGGCTTGTCAGAAACAAACCCCCCAAAAATTGTTTATTTTTTTGTAGAACTAGTTTTTATTTATTTATGTATTTATTTTATTATTTTTTTTAAAGATTGAGAAAAAAATAAAAATGCCCTACTGGCCTAATGCCAGCGGGTCATGTTGGCCAGGGGCCAACTCTCAAATGTCCTCCTGAGTCCTGAGTTGCAACTGCTGTTCATACCTCTGCTGCTGAGTTGTTTAAGCAGCAGGATGATTAGGCAGCTGAAAGGGAATGGGATCAACAATAGCAGTAACATGGAAGATGCTTGATGAAGGTTCCATTTGCCACGACTGGCTCCAGTGATGCACCTGAGGCAGAAGCAACAGAATAAGTAGCCCCCAGTATTTGTGGAGAAAAGAACAAGTTGGCCATTAAATCTTCTCTACCTGCCCCTCCTCCAAAATCATCATGGGTGTGTTGTTATTAGAATATATTTTTTCCCTTGAGAGCAGGATCAGTGGGTCTCCTCAGCAACTGCAATATGCACAGTATGTGTGTGGTAAATAACATCTGGGGGCACAACTGTATCCAAACACCATGACACCCAAAACCAAGTACTGCTGCTGTCCCTGTACCACTTTTCCACACATGACAACTTGCTGACAGTTTAATAGTAGTGATGAACCCCCCCTGCCACCATCTTAGCATATTCTGCAGGATGGAATCTCCTCAGATGCTGCTTGATGCACTGATTGCGATTCTCCTCCACCACACTGGCAAGTGTGGTCAGTACACCACACAGTGTGCAATGGGTAGAGACGCACTGCCACATCCTAACATCAACAGAGTGGCTATCATTTGGTGAGGGAGGTAATGAACGAGGAGGACTGGCAGAAGATGTAGTAACCCTGCTGTTGCTGTTACCGCCTCAGAGTCAGCACTGCAACTAGTATCAGGAGTATTGCTACTGCTGGCAAGTGGAACCTGTCCTAGTTCCGCATCACTTGTTGGCCCCATTCCCACTGTGTCCATGGTGGTCTGTGGCACGCTAACCTGCTCCTCAGCATCCTGCTGCCCTTGCATCTCAGCATCAGATGTTATTAGAGCAGTTGCAAATTCCTCTAATTCCAAGATGTCCTTGCTTGTGGTGGTGGTGTTGCCCATCCCCATTCCTGTCTCCCATTCCTTCTCAGTTTCTGATAAAAAGGCCATCAATGTCTCTTCCACCCCAGCTTCTCCAGCATCATCATCACCACCACCACTAGTTCCTAAATGCTGTTGTTGCTGCTGCTGCTTTATTCCAGACATCTCACTGCTGTTTGGAGGAGGTGATGGGCAATGTGACAGAGTGTCCCCTAATGTCACACTTGTCATTGCCTTTTGACATGAAGAACAAGGCAGACTAGCACTAGCAGAAATAGTAGCATGCACAGGCAGCTGATCTGTGCTCCTGCTGGTTGTGGTGGTATTAATTCTCAGCCTGCTCTCCTCTTCAGGTTCATGTTCCACCTGGGCACTGTAGTGAAGAGAAGGGAGGACTGCCAGACCCAGGGTTAAGAGAATGGTGTGAGCTTCCTTGACCGTTAGTCTGGATGCTGTAGAATGTTTCCCCTACCACTCCGGCTGCTTCACCATTACTGCTACTATTAACACCGACCACATCAAGTTCACCCGCAGAGTCTTCCTCCTCAGTCTCACAGTGACTAGTAATATCAGGATATTGTTGATTACCCCCTCCTTCACTCCTAAGGCTAACAAGCTGCTGGACCTTAGTAGCAGTAGTACTAGCACTGGCAGGACTGCTTGGGAATGGCAAGTGTGATTTAGGGTCCCTTGCTGTCACACTTCATCATTTCCCCCCCCCTCCAAGTACTACAAGAAACACTAGCAGCAGGCAAAGTATTGGTGGCAGCAGGTTCAGCACTGGCAGCAGGTTCAGTACTAGCAACAGGTACAACAATAGTGGCTGCAGAATCAGAAATGGTGACACTGGCAGCGGGGGCAGCACGTCTGGCAACAGGTACAACACTAGTGGCTGCAGGATCAGAAATGGTGGCACTGGCAGCAGGGGCAGCAAGTCTGACAAGAGGTACAACACTAGTGGCTGCAGTTACAGAAATGGTGGCACTGGCAGCAGGGGCAACACGTCTGGCAACAGGTACAGGCAGCTGACCTATCCTGCTCTCACTATCCTTTTCTCCCTTCCTTCCCATTCCCTTTTCTCCCTTCCTTCCCTTTCCTCCCTTCCTTCCCATTCCTTTTCTCCCTCCCTTCTTATTAAATTCCCCAAGATCCCTTGGGATGATTTAAGGGGACTGGACAGCATTGGTTGAGTACTGCTAGTCACTTCTTCCTCCTCCTCCTCAGACTCAGTGGACACATAATAAGGGTCCTTCCAGTTCCTCTTTTTGCTGCTCATAGTGATAGGAGTCACTATGAGCCTCTCCTTCCTCAATTTTTGCTAAA
The DNA here is from genome assembly GCA_037306005.1 of Rhinophrynus dorsalis. Taxonomy (NCBI): domain Eukaryota; kingdom Metazoa; phylum Chordata; class Amphibia; order Anura; family Rhinophrynidae; genus Rhinophrynus; species Rhinophrynus dorsalis. Next base: position 136,136,842 of record CM074724.1, read on the forward strand.
TATCACAAGAGAACAGCACAGCACATCTATCTCGCTTTGTAGCTGCTTCTATTGTGTCTGCCTTCAGCAAAAACATCACATTTTTTATAGCGGATGTATGAAAACAATGTAAATCAATGGGCAAAAACTTTTTAGCCATTTAAAAAAATGTGAAAGATTTTGGCCAATGGGTGAAAGATGCAAAATTTTAACCGCTAGTTTTAAAGTGGATTTTCCCGTGAAAAAGCGGATAATAACGTGATTTTCGTGAAATTTCACACGGGAACACAGCGACAACTTTCGCCCACCTTTATCCCCATGCAGAAAACAATTTGGATGGAACCTAAAGAATAAATTACAGATTCACTTTCTTTGCTAGTTATCGTTAGCATCAAAATGTTGATGCTCCCTCTTTCTCCCCCCCACCCAATCATAGAGTAACAAGATGTGAGAAGATGACACCCCTTTTATACTAGCATAGCGCAAATGCATGTGGATACTCTGACATGGAAAGAGGAAGTCCATTGTTATCACTGATTTCAATGCAACAACAAAGGTGGAAAAAAGAAGAAAATCTGCACTTTTCCCACTCATAGGGAAGTGATGGTTTTCTCCTGTTTTGCTTATGAGGTGAAACATTTCATGCATTCCTACTTCATGTGCCATGTTTCTGATGTTCTCTCTATAATGTGCATAGTGCACTGACAATGCACAGGACACACACAAACTGCCTCCTTTTCTCTGTATGGAAGAGGTTTTTAGAATAGAAGATAGCTTCTAAGCCTGTGACTTAATATAGCGCTGTACAAGCCAAAGGCACAATTTGATAAAAAAAGTATATAGTTCATTATTCTCAATCCAATATTCACTTTAATATGAGTCTTGACATAATAACCCTTTTTCCTTTTATCACAGTCATAATGTTGGTTTACGTGTTGCACAAACATAAGAATGACAGTCCAAAAAAAAAAGAGAGAACTTTTAGCCCAGTCTTGCTAACACACGGGCCATGGTTCAGGTGGTTTTAACCCTTTGAGTGCCACAGGGGTAAGCAACTCATTGCAAAGCAATCCGTTGTGTACCCCTCTGACACTCAAAGGGTTAAGAGGCCAGTCTTGCTCTGCGTCCTGCCTCCGATGCAGTCATGCATCATGCACTGTAGACACTGGCTGTTTGGGCAGTCTCTACTGCGCATGATGGCTTCTGACAAACATCCTAGCAAATTATTATATAGGATTCTCAATGTGTATTATAGTGTGTGATGATTTTGGGAAACTAACTAATCAATGTTGTAAATGAACTAGAAGTAAAAGATAAACATTATAATATATTTAAGATATTACAGTTTAATAAATCTCAAAAAGATATGCTTTAAATATTGCACTTTAATCTATACTTGTGAGGGGCTGCATATTGAGGCTGATTCCCTAAGAAGACTTGAAGCCATTCTGTGACAAACCAGCTGCACCATAGGAGTTAATGTAGTCTACAATGCATTGTGAAACAATGCGTTGGAGACCTCTTTATCATTCAAAGGACTAAAGACTCATTAAATGATTGTGACATTGGGATTTTTTTGTCCTTTTGGGAGAGTTGGTTTACTCCATTTTTCCCTACTTATTATTATTATTGGTACATCACAATTTTTTCCATTTCATATTAGTACATCATACTCACCAAGCATCAATATATAAGCATAAATGCATCTATGCCTGAATACAAAAGCAGTAGTGTCTACTAGTACACACCTCCTCGGGTACACATAATCTAAGAATGGAATGGGCAGCCTGAGCCCATCCAGCTGTACAGAACTACAATTTCGATATGGCTCGGGATAACAAGCTGAGGGCCTCAGTTGTCCTCCTCTGATCTAGAAGCATAACCCATTTACAGCACACATGCATTTAACCTCTTGAATGCTAGAGATGCCTCTAACAATTGCAAAGCAATAAACTGGAGGTTTCTCTAACACTCAAAAGGATAAAAAATTAATTGTGTGCCTAGTTATTCTGCACTGCACCTAGTTTATACATAGACTGTTCCTGGGTGCAAAGGAAGTCCCTGCATATACTTTCACAGTCAGGGTCAGATCAACATAGGGGCTGGGTGGGCTGGCTTAGGGGGGCATGTTTTGGCTTTGCCAGGAAAATGTCTGTGGACACCTATGCAAGTATAGGAACGCTTAGAAATGAGTTCCTACCTCCAAATCAGTGTTTCTCCTATTGACATTGATAGATTATCATAACTTAGTATTACTAGGAGCATAATGATACTCTCAAGGTAACAAACTGCCCCCCCCCCCACACACACACATACCTAATCCATGCATTTTGTTAATTAGGCATTACTTACAAAGTCAATGTAGAACAACTCTGGAGCAAACTGGTTGCACCAAGGGAACAAATGCAAAGTCTCTAAATTCCCATTGGTTAAAAGATGATTCTAGAGGGGTCTCCAGAATATTATGAAGTGCTGCATTGTTGTCTTCTCTACCAGACAAGGGCATTTAAATTGGTGGGATTTTGTATTTATCCCCTGTGATGCTGTTCATTTGCTCCAGAACTGCTCAACTGTGCCTTTTTATGTGATTACTTGATTGAGGTGAAATAATTACATTTCTGTTTAAAGCACATGGCACACAATGGCTCACATGAAAAAAGATTCTGGGGCATGCCAACTGCATTATAGGGCCATATGTTCAAAGGGATAATGACAAAAAATGTTGTATGAATGACAAAAATAAGTAATTGTATGCATGAACGACATATTTTCTATAGAGTATATGACAAAAAACTAGTAATGTCCGTTGTGTACGATACAACCCCAGAACTGCTGGGCAAAGGGGCAGGGACAGGGCGTGGCTAAACTATTCTCCAGTGTTGTATAGAGGAAAAGAAAATTTGTCGTAACTAATGACAAAAAAATGTCTTGCAAAAGACAACATTTGTATGTCAAGAAAAAAGTGGAGGGAATGTGGAGTTCTGAATGTGAGATTTTTTTGTCTTTCGTTAAGACATTTTTGTCATTAGTTAAGACATTTTTTTGTCTTTACATATGACAGTTTCAGCAGGACAAACAACATATTTCTGATCACAACCGACACTGAAAATATTAATGAGCCCAATGACACTGTTCTTTGAAAATTCGTTACAAATGACAGAAGCTATTTTGCTGCTTCTTTGAACATATGGCCAAAAGACTCCACATGGAACAAATAAAACTTCACATTTATTTACTTGGACTTTTAACCAGTGCTAGAGAGGCCTGCAATGTATTGAGAAGAAATGTGTTGAGGACCTCTTTCTTATTCAAGGGATTAAAAGAGGGGTAAGCAACCATCAACTCTCTAGCTGCTGGAGACTTACAACTCACATCATTCCTATCCAGATGTTGGCTGCTAGGGGGATAATAGGAGCTTTAGCTTAGTTTAGTTGTGTTTATTCATTGTGGTTGTTTGCCCTGGAGTTGTTGCAGTTTTGTCACTGAAAATATTCTGAGAAAATTTACAGAAAAGAACAGGTTATACAGTGAGGGAAAAAGTATTTGATCCCCTGCTGATTTTGTACATTTGCACACTGACAAAGAAATGATCGGTCTATAATTTTAATGGTAGATTTATTTGAACAGTGAGAGACAAAATAACAACAATAAAATCCTGAAAAACGCATTTCAAAAAAGTTATACATTGATTTGCATTTTACTGCGTGAAATAAGTATTTGACCCCTTTGCAAAACATGACTTAGTACTTGGTGGCAAAACCCTTGTTCACAATCACAGAGGTCAGACGTTTCTTGTAGTTGGCCACCAGGTTTGCACACATCTCAGGAGGGATTTTGTCCCACTCCTCTTTGCAGATCCTCTCCAAGTCATTAAGGTTTTGAGGCTGACATTTGGCAACTCGAACCTTCAGCTCCCTCCACAGATTTTCTATGAGCTTAAAGTCTGGAGAATGGCTAGACCACTCCAGGACCTTAATGTGCTTCTTCTTGAGCCACTCCATTGTTGCCTGGGCCGTGTGTTTTGGGTCAATGTCATGCTGGATTACCCATCCATTACCTATTTTCAATGCCCTGGCTGAGGGAAGGAAGTTCTCACACAAGATTTGAAGGTATTTGGCTCCGTCCATTGTCCCTTTGATGTGGTGAAATTGTCCTGTCCCCTTAGCAGAAAAAACACCCCCAAAGCATAATGTTTCCACCTCCATGTTTGACGGTGGGGATGGTGTTCTTGGGGTCATAGGCAGCATTCCTCCTCCTCCAAACAAGGCGAGTTGAGTTGATGCCAAAGAGCTCGATTTTGGTCTCATCTGACCACAACGCTTTCACCCAGTTCTCCTCTGAATCATTCAGATGTTCATTGGCAAATTTCAGATAGGCCTGTACATGTGGTTTGTTGAGCAGGGGGCCTTGCGGGCGCTGCAGGAATTCAGTCCTTCACAGTGTAGTGTGTTACCGATTGTTTGCTTGGTGACTATGGTCCCAGCTGCCTTGAGATCATTGACAAGATCCTCTTGTGTAGTTCTGGGCTGATTCCTCACTGTTCGCATGCTCATTGAAACTCCACGAGGTGAGATCTTGCATGGAGCCCCAGACCGAGGGAGATTGACAGTTATTTTGTATTTATTCCATTTGCGAATAATCGCACCAATTGTTGTCACCTTCTCACCAAGCTGCTTGGCAATGGTTTTGTAGCCCATTCCAGCCTTGTGTAGGACTACAATCTTGTCCCTGACATCTTTGGACAGCTCTTTGGTCTTGGCCATGGTGGTGAGTTTGGGATCTGATTGATTAATTTGTTCTGTGGACAGGTGTCTTTTATACAGGTAACAAAGCTGAGATTAGAAGCAATCCCTTTAAGAGAGTGAGCCTAATCTCAACTTGTTACCTGTATAAAAGACACCTGGGAGCCAGAAATCTTGCTGATTGATAGGGGGTCAAATACTTATTTCACTCAGTAAAATACAAATCAATTTATAACATTTTTGAAATGCGTTTTTCAGGATTTTTTTGTTGTTATTCTGACTCTCACTGTTCAAATAAACCTACCATTAAAATTATAGACTGATCAAACGTGCAAAATCAGCAGGGGATCAAATAATTTTTTCCCTCACTGTACCTGTCACGAAGATTTAATAATTAAAACTGCCTTTACTTTTGGAGCAATTAGTGAATTTCTTTATATGTTGCAACACAATTCTTATTTGGAAAAGACCATTTCTACTGCACATTTCAAAAATAAAAAAAAAGTTGACTGACTGGAATCAGCACTTAGCAAAAAAAAAAAAGTATAAATGTTTATACATATTCTTATGTCACTTTATGGTGGTTTTAAAGACACTTTATTCATAACTCCAGTTTTATAAATCTCCCCTTTGTTCTTCCGGATGAGCGATTCCGAAGCAAACCAGCTGCACCATAGGTGATAAATAAACGCGTTAAAAATGCACATTTATATAACACTTTGATTGCTAGAGTGGTATCCAATGCATTGAATTGCAATGCTCTGGATAGCTCTTGGGAATTCAAATGGTTAAAAGGGACATTTAACCCCTTGAATTCTACAGAGGTCCCTAAAACAGTGTTCACAATGCATTGGAAACCTCTCTGGATTTCAATATGTTAATACCCAATTTAAACGGACAGTAATGTTTCAAAATAAAAGCACCTCCAATTAATCTTCATAGTTTTTGGGCCATGGAGAGTTTTATTTTAAGACTGTCAGAGTTGTAGTTCAAGAGTAATGGAATGATAAAGTATCCCCCTCCCACCCCTTTTACTTATATAATACTGTTCACCTCAGAGCAGCAAGACTGTCCTGACGTATCTCAGAAAGGGACAATCTTCAATCAGCATAAGGAAAACCCTGTCAAGGGGGAGGCAGGGTTTTCATTGTTCTCACAGTAAGAAGATTGTTCCTTGCTGTGAGCTGTCTGGTCTTAAGACCAGATTCCACATCTGAGGGGAGGTAGCTTACACTAGTAAAAAGGGGTGTGGGGGGTATTTTATCATTCAATTACTCTTGAACTACAACTCTGACAGTATTTAAATAGCACTCTCCATGGCCCAAATTCTATGAAGATTAATTGGAGCTGCTGTTTTTTATGAAACATTACTATCCCTTTAAATAAATGAAGCTGGTTTGCTGTAGAATTACATCTTGTTAGCTTGATGAATAAGTCCCAGTGTACATCCCTCTGAATTCAAATGGCTTACAATTTCTCTACAGCAATGTGTTGCATGAATTCAAACATACATCAGTTGCTTTTAATTAAAATATGTAAATGCAACTTTGTTAAAAATTTGTTTTCTTGTTTGTTTACAGACACAACAACGTACGTCACCCAGCGATCTGAGCACTTTAAGCCCTGTAAAGACAAGGATCTTGCATACTGCTTGAATGATGGGGAATGCTTTGTGATTGAAACCTTAACAGCATCACATAAACACTGTCGGTAAGTCAAATATCTGCTGTATAGAAATGGTCTTAAGCAAAAGTTATAGGTAACCTTGATAAGCTTTGATATAGAAAACATAAATGACCATTTGTACATAACAAAGAGTCTCAAAAAAACGGCTCTTCAGTTACTGTATATTTGTGAGTGTAAACATGGCTTGAACCACACTGAAATTTATGCTGGGCTTTATTAAATGATTTGTAAACATTTGCAATATAAATTAGTGCTTTTCCTCCTAAGTAAAACAAGGATTACCCCCACTGCTGACAGTTGTTTTTTCCAAAAATTATAACCATTCAAACTATCACAAAGTGATGGTGCAGTTACTGTCACGTTCTATTACAGGGATAGTAATACTTCGTTTTTTCATTAAAAAAACATGAAGAATGATATAAGTCTTATCTCTCAAACCTTTATGGTTTAAGAGATATTCACAAGCAAAGTGTCCCCCTCCCGCCCCTTTTACTGATGTAACACTTTTCAGCCAGGGCAGAAGGGAGCTGCCCAGGTAGACTGCAGAGAGGGACAATCTTCAATTAAGATAAGGGAAAAACCTGAAAAGCTTGTCAAGGGGGGCAGGGATTTCATTGTTTTCATAGGAATAAGAGTGTCCCCTTCTGTTATCTGTCCAGTCTATGGACTGCATTCCACATCTGAGAAGAGATTGTTTACAGTAGGTAAAAGGGACGGGAGGGGGAAACTTTGCTTGTGAATATCTCTTAAACCATAAAGGTTTGAGAGATAAGACTTATATCATTCTTCATGTTTTTTTAATGCCTACAAAATAAAATAAAGTTAAACCGAAGTATTACTATCCCTTTAAGACCTTTAGCCAGAGGCTTATTTATGCTATAGAATACAACATCATAACTCTCTTGAAACAAGGTAAACTATAGGTAAGCTATCTGAACATGAGAGGGAGCTGTTAATGTAAAATAAATAAAAACTGTTTAGATAGTTATAACTTTGAAACTAAACATCTACAGACAGTGATATTAATAATACTAAAGGTTTGTTACTCTTTTAAAGACCCTTAGCCTAGGCCAAAGTGCATGTAAAAAGCTGTTTGTTAAATTGCATAACTCTGCAAATGGAGGATGGGCCTCTACCCTCACAAAGAACTTTAGACATCCATTACTGTATAATTTATGATCAATTGTGTGTACCATACAAAACACATAAAGCAGCTCCAAGCAATTAGCTGTATCAGCATGTTTCCAGTATGATGTCTAACAATGTTTTCATTGGTTAAAATACATGTACAAGTTATATCCATTTAGTCCTGCATACCTAATGCTTTTTTATGCGTTTTACTGTCTATCTTTCTTTTGCTTCCAGTGGTATATGTCTCCTCTATCACAGAGTATAAACAGTCTTTTTAAGGGAGGTGCTTATGAGAGATAGACAATGCAGGGCATCAATGCTTAAATGTATGAAGCATGTATTATTCATAAGTGTTCACTTTAAAATGGTCCTAATTTTGTATGGCAATTATGTAATAACAAGAAAGTAGGATCCATGACAAAAATATGTCAGAACTAGAAATAAGTACTTTATATAAATAAATTGAAATTGTCCATGATATATATATATTACTAACACATTTTAAGGTTGAATTTTTGTCTAAGTCTCAAATATAAAACTTTTTTTTTTGTTATTTGCAATGAGTGTCTACACATGCATATTCAGTTATTATGAATGGAATGATATGACGATTTTAAATACCAATACTTAACCTCTTCTTGTTTTTAACACTTTGAATACAATTCCCTCCTTTTAATCTTAAAGAACAACATCATTTACAAAAAAAAAAATACCATTTTGTCTGTATAAAATATACTGATATAAGTAATTCATATGGATGACTAAAGGGTTCATAACTTAAACTATGAAAAGCATATAGATTATACCTTGAAGTTCTGAGGCAAGGTTGATTCTGAAACATGTCATCTAGGCTGTTCTATTTTGTCTATTTTGTATTCCCTATTGTTTTTAATAACTGTTGTTATATTTATTAGTTGGCTGATTATCACTTCATCTGAAAGGATCCAGTGATCCACTGGAGTATCTGACCAGTAGAAGGTTTATCACCTGTTGTTGAATACTGTTTTTGCTTCATTCATGTGGTTACTCTTCTGTGAATCTGTTTTGCTTTTGAATTATATGCTGATACCTATTAGAAGACTGCTGCCCTTTTTTGTACTTTGATTGTGTTTCTTTTCTTTTTAGGAGTGATCCTAAGAGATTTTTGGGAGCAGCCATGGTGATTGTATCTGTGTAGAGGGCAACATAGTATCCCTCATATGTGTTTGCAGCCACATTTTAAGTTCATTCAGTGACATTATCTCACTTTGTGTAGAATACCTTCAACTACCATAAGTATTCCTGTGCTGTTTGAGACTTATCAATCCCGTGGGTAAAGTGTGGTACTGTGTTAGCCAATTTATTAACCCTATGATAGTCTCCTCACTTATTATTATTATACGTGGCTGCTGATGTCTACTTGGTGGGTAGATATCAAAACACACACTGGATATGTTTACACTGATGATTGAGTGGAGACTGACTGGATGCATTCCAAACATAAAGCTATAAATCCACAAAAAAGTAGCATGCACATGATTTTTTTAGACGGTAAAACATCAAAAAATGTTACCTTCATAGAATGTTCCAGAGAAGTTCTGTGAGTGCTGCTTTCACATGGATTTACATGCAATTTTGTCCCACTGGTAGTGACAGAAACACACATACGCTGTATGACACCCCAGCCTTTTCCAATCTTCAGTGGTATACACACAACCATACATACACTGTACAACACCCTAGCCTTGGTCCACTGCTCACTGTTAGCCATAAAACCCACAGATACACTGTCTGACACCCCAGGCTTATTCCGGTCTCTACTGCAGGCCAAATAACACACACACACCACACACACTGGGTTCCCCACATCTTAACCTGGCTTCTTTACACACCATCTCCCCATTGTGGCAGGGTCAGCACAGTCCAATAACATAATTACTTCACGATCAATGTCAGTGTCACTTCAGGATAATAGTTAATAGGGAAGTTGGGACAGGATGTGGGGGACCTGTTGACTTACTTGGTAAAATAAAAACATTGGTGGAATAAAGAATTTGTGTATGCTGAGTAAAATTTGACAACCAGGCATGGGCTGGCGATGTACTCCAACCTATGTTGGGTGAGCAAGTGACATACATAGGTAGGCGATGTTCTCCAACTTATGCTAAATAGAATGTAACAGGCATGGGTTGGAGATGTTGGCCATCCTATGCTGAGTAGAATGTGACAGGCATGGGTTGGCGATGTCCACCAACCTATGCTGAGGTAGTAGGTGACATACATGGGTTGGAGATGTTCTCCAGCTAATAAAGAGTAGCATATGAGAAGCATGGCTAGGCGAAGCCCGCTAACCTAAGCTCTAGTTGAATATGACAAGCATAGGTTGGCAGACATTATTGCCAGTCTATGCTGTGGTTGAATACAACATGCATAGGTAGATGATGTACTCTAACCTCTGCTTTTGAGGAATACAACATGACTTCAACAAAGCTCTTCTTAATGATCAAGATTTACAAGGCAATCCAACATTAATTCTCCAAGTGGACCACTCCTTCTAGTACATCAGCAAGTTTACTGCAAATGTATATGTGTGTCTATGTTGCCAAGGTGAAGTACATAACACACATTGCCAGAAACACATCACCAGAGCATCAAACTTTAGTGAATTTCTCTCTGTTCTTAGTGTGCTGCTGACAGCCTAAACTTTTGAGTGTCACTGTGGTTTCCAATGCATTGCCTTAAAAATCTGTTGGACACTACTCTAGCTACCCTTACTCTGCTCCATCGAGCCATTTCTTATATCACTGAAGTCAGAGGTGATCACTGATCATAGATAAAGTGGGGATGTAAATGAGCTTTATACAATAAACACAAGTCCCACTAAAATCAACTGAAATATTAATTTCCCCTATGTTGCAGTTGGCTTGATCCCGAATTGCACCTCCTTAGCTTAATGAATAAGTAAATGACATCGCTAGATCAACCGCAACATAAGACTCAATCTACTCAAAGCAGCAATATTTTGCCCATACCTCAGCCACATGAAACAAATGGCACACTACCAAAGACCTAAGCGTCAGAAAAACAAATGCATAAATACTACAAACTAATACATAATTTTATCATTGACAGAATATATAAACTATTTTCTATAACATATACATTTTCATTTTAACACTTTAAATTAAAAAGGTTTTATAATCTTCCAATGAAATAATCACCAGAAAAACAAATACTCTGACAATTTATTTTCTGTGTTTCAGTAATTTATTTTTTCTGGCTCATTCATGCACCGGTAATTATTTATGCTTCTCCTTCATTTGTGCCCTGACTCCAATTTTTACTGGTCTCACAAAAAAGGCTTTAATTAACTATCCATATTCAGCAAGCGTACACAATTCTAATGTTTCTTTTCAAAGTCAGGCATTTTTTTAGTTGTTTATCTGAATGTCACAGCAGTGACTTGACAATACGTTATCTAAATACAGGTATATATTATAATTTTCTTATTGTTGTACATCTCTACAGTGGTTATAAATTTATTTTACTGAGATCAAAAGTCAATATGCAAATCATAGTGAAGTGATTGTTAAAATGTAAAAATTAATCACAGATTTGTTGAAATACCACCCTGTACTGCCCTTCATCATAAAAAATTGCCAACTAAAAAGGCAGAAATTGTGCCTCATGCATGTCACTTATATTGATACACCAAATATGAGTCTATTTATATTTAGGAAAATGAAGCAAGGCATGTATGCAAAATGTATGCATGTATGCAAAAGAGCTGAGCTAAGAACGAGAGGTCATCCGTGAAGACTAGAGGAAAGGCTCTTTCAACTAAAACAAAAGCAGGGATTTTTACAGTAAGGGTGCTAAAGCTATGGATGTTGCACTTGCAGATAATGTAACTGCTTTCAAAAAAGCAATAGATACCTGTCTAGCACAGAACAATATTGAAAAATTTTGACAGATGTCTTCAATGCAGATAGCTTATTGATCCAGGGAACTATCTGACTGCCATTTGGAGTCAGGAAGGAATTTTTTTACCCACTTGGGGCTAAATTGGAAATGACTTCAGGGTTTTTTTTTTTTTGCCTTCCTCTGGATCAACAGGGGTTTTTTGGCATGGACTGGACTTGATGGACTCATGTCTTTTTTCAGTCTTGTCAACTATGTGAAACTATGTAGATGGACAGTATGCAAAAAACAAAAACTTTGTCACCTGAGAAGAAAAAAAGAGACTTTAGCCCATATTTATAAAAGTAAAGTGGAGTTATTCTAGAGTAACCCAACTGCACCATAGGGGACAAAAAATTCTTTTTAAATTAAACTGAAATTGTAACCCCTTTAATGCTAATTTGTAACTTGGTTTTCATACAAAAACATTTTATATTGCAAAGCACAAAGCAAATCTTGCAAAACAGATGTTTTACATTTGGTTACCTCTTTTATCCAAAGAGATAGTAAGAAAAAGATATTATATGCATATCTGGGAACTTGACAGGCAGGGCTACCTGGAGGGCAGCCCTGCCAGCACGATAGGGGAGAGAAATTATGCGATTCGCGTCATAAAAGGGGCGTGGCTTAGTCATGAAGGGGGGCGGGACAAATAAAGGTAAAATATATGTTGAATGAGGGTAAGGGGGCAGGGAATTGGAGGAACTGGGGCAGAATGAAGAACAACCGGAGATTGAGAGACTGCCCCCGAGACCAGGTAATTCACTGTGAAATCTGGAGTCTCCGGGGCAAAACCGGAGAGTTCCCAGGTATGATTCTATGATATCTAGCAAATTAATGAAAATGTAGGATTGCTTAACTTTGGATATCAATCAAACAGGTACCTGTCCATCTCCCTCGTCTTAGCAAGCCAAATACAGAAATGTGACTGAGGCAATAGGCACTACAATATAATATGCAAAAAAATTGTCTACCAAATGTGAAAAGTGGTGGAAAATAAATAGAATAGTTGACATTAGTGTCTCAGTAAGACTTTAAAAGTCTGTCAGACATTCCCAAATTGAAGTCCATGGAGTGACATTGCTCATTGAAGTGGGTTTTCAAGAAAACATTCAACAGATCGCTTCATCTAAAACTAAAGTTCAAAATATTAGTGTTACACATATTACACTACAAGGACTTAACATGATTTTTCAGTGTGGTGGAAAGGATGCATAGTTCTCTCCTTATAACAATAACATTTAATTTTGACACTAGTGTAAAAGCCTGTGTACATGGGCCAAGGTCTGGGTGATGTTAACCCTTTGAGTGCCAGAGGGGTACGCAAAGCATTGCTTTGCAATGCGTTGCATACCCCTCTGGCACTCAAAGGGTTAAGAGGTCTATCCTGCTCTGCATCCTGCCACCGACGCAGTCATGCACTGTTGACACTGCCTGAAAGCAGAAAATGCTCCCAGCACAGAGCTCCCAGCATTCATACATCTCCCAGCATTCCTATACCTCCCAGCATTCTGTGCGTTCGGGCAGTATCTACTGCGCATGATGGCTTCTGACAAACATTCTAGAGAATTATTATATAGAATAAGTCAGTTCCATTTTTATAATTTACTTTCCCTAGATCCATTTTACAGCATTTTCTATTTTCCTATTATTTTATTATTTTGTTGAGCTTGTTTTGGGTTAAAGTCCTTTTTTTATGTTTCTTCAATCCAGTCTAAATTATAACCCTCTCAGTGGGAATGTAGCATTATAGATTTTACAAACAATCATACACAAACAATCATGCAGTGTACTCCTCCACATCAAAATTAGTCTTTCAATTCTTGCAATCTCTTGGTTTGGCATTAAACATTGCCTCTAACAGTACCTTATACGATATCTTTATGCCTCTCTGACTGCACTGATGACCTTCCCTATAGCAATGTTGTGATCAAACAGTAATAGCATAAACTCAGCGCTCCTAATTTTGCATTTTGTGAAGCATTTCTGACAGAGAGCTTTAAAGTTGCACTGATGAGTAAAATAAAACCATCAATTGTGAGTTAAGTTATGCTCTTTTGGCAGGCTGTACAAGTTTATCAGCAGCAATGCTTCATTGCATCCATTCTCACGTTTTATCATCCCAAACGTTTAAATGTATTGTCTGAATTATTGTGCAGTAGACTGATAAAATACCATTAAGCATCTATTTCAACAACAAAACCCAATTGTATTTTATTTGACTTTATGAACAATGCTTTACAATATGTCCCTTTTGGCAGACCAGTAATGCTATTTACCTTGTTTATTTTCCATGAAGTTGACAGTCGTAGATTTGAGCTTCAGGGTGATACATTAACCCTTGTAGTCACCAGTGGTGTCATTGCAGAACCTCAATGCAAGTATTTCTTAGGGCTACATGACACAAAATATTTTCTCAGGGGTATTACAAGAACCTAATTGGTACTTGGATGCTGGGCCCCATCACTGGAGTCTATGACACAAGCTGTTAATAATTCATATGTTCATTGTGTATTTCTGCAGTACAAATCTGTTCTAAAGCAGAAGAACAACTTCAAAAAGCTTTTCAGAATTCTTTAATTATTCTTTTTTGTTTAAAGAGAATATTTTCTTAATGATTTGTCTTTTTTGCAGTGGTTGAAAAATAATTTTATTACACTGATCCAAACTTCACCATGGCTGATGCAGGGCAAAGTAAAATGTAATTAAAGACTGTTAAAGCAAATAAAACACCTGGATCAGGAGGCATAACCCCATGGGTACTTCAGGAGATTAGTTTATATTGATGTATTTAATCTTCAGATATTGTCTTACTGTAGATTTACATGGAAGCACAGGACTCATAAAATATACCTGTGGTGCCTATATTCAAAATAGGAACAAGACAGCCTAGTAATTATAGACTTGAAAGCTGCAAGAATTAATACATACTCTCATAGAATGTGATACAGGGAGATACCGGGTTTTCCACTGAAGTTGGGTATGAAGTTCTACCCCATTATTGTGGAAAAATTAGAAATTGTTTCGGTTGTGTTTTTAGACCATCATTAAGTAAGTGAATGGTTGAACATAATATTATTTTAGTCTTTTTTTCCATACTCAATAGCTATGTAATGATGTATATATAAAACGTAAATGTAGCATCTATTTGCTTTTATGATAGACCTTAGTAAAAGCAGGTAGGGTAGGTGTTACCTCATGTGAGAAAAAAATTGCAGTTTTTGTATTAAAAATCAGGGAGATAATTGCCATTGCATTATTGTCACCATTACCCAGAGCACTCAGGAGTCAGAACGTATATGTAAATCACCTTTATTAAGGCACAGAACAAGCAAAGAATGAGACAAAATAAACAGGCAGAAGGTCGGCAGACTAGCTTGCATTACTATCAGGAATAGTAGGCTGCCTAGAATGGACCAAACTGCTGAGACTAGGGTGTAGCCACTGGAAGTCTCTACAGGAGCTAAGGCAGGAGCTGGAACAGGAACCCCAGTGGATAATCTGTGACTGAAACTGGAACAGGAGCTGGATCAACCAAGAAAGGTCTTCATCAGGAACAAGGAATGGAACTAGACAGGAGACTCCGACCAGGAACCACGGAAAAACACTGACACGCGCCTGCTGTCAGTCTAGCTATGAGGAAAACTGACTCAAGCCTCACGTAAACTATTAGGAGTCGATCGCTGACTCACTCCTGCAGTCAGGACCACTGGGATCTAATACCGGACTCAATCCTGCAGTCGGTATAGATGAGAATCTTCCAGGACCCCAGCTCTGAGACTAGCCAGACAAAGCCAAAGGACAGCACCAGATGGGATGGTCAGATGCACCTGATCATACACTGAGAGATTAGTCTGCCAGAGCTGCAGGTTTGCACCAGATTAGATGTCAGACAAGCCAAGGGTCATACACGGAGCAGATAGTCAGACAGAGCCACAGGTCAACACCAGAACGGGTGGTCAGACAAAACCAGGTAATACACAGGGCAAACAGAAGCACAACTGCACTGGAACACCACGAAAGGGCAACTGAAGTGGTGTCCAGGGAGTTTATATACAAATTGCTCCACCCCAAGAGGTGGAGAATTAAATGTGATATCCATTTAAGAACCGGGTCACGACGTCATCAGGGAATACCTGTGATGCGCGCCCGAGTTCCGATGTGGCTGGACCCGCCAGGGGGAGCAGCAAGGATGAACACGAGGGCGCACAGGCACTTCTGACAGACGCGGCAAGCCACGAGGACACAGAAACCAGCCGCCCACAGGGTCTGGCGGCCGGCTCGGAGGTAAGCAACCACTTACAATTATTTTTAAGTGTGGTTAATAATGAATACATCATCAAGCTCATTAGGTGATACTTAAGTAAATTATAATTAATTTACCTGTAAACAAAATGGTTGTGCACTGTACGATTATATTGAGGATTTTAAGCAGAAAAAGATAAATAATGTATATCACATATCACAAACAATGATGGTAAAAAAAAAGAATAAACCTAATAATATTCTAGCTAATATGATAAAAATGTGCTTGATGACAATGAATGATGTCCTTCATTGTTTAATCTTTGAAATAAGATCATAAGACAAAAAAGGGGGAAAAATTAAAGCATGAATGGAAATTGAAAGCATAAATATTAAAATTTTCCATCAGCACACTAATTTGTTTATAAATAGACTATTTCAACCTGCTGCTTTTAATTCTTTGTGCTAAAGTCAAAAGGTGTTACATTAGTAAAAGCAGGGATGGCAATCGCAAAGGTGTGAAACATAATCTGTGCTATTCTAAACCTCTTTTCATGGTAAATAAAAAGACTGTCAAGCTGATGATATTTGCATCTTCCTTTATGTAATTTAGGTAATTTGCTTCAGCAGTGCCTATAAACCAATGATTTTCTTAACAGGAGGCTTACTGATTGCCCTTGACATAGAAATATCCTCTAGTATAGCACAGCTTCTCTTATTACCAAATTCTTGCAGCTGTGCTTCACATTGTCATTTCAGTTCTGTGTACTTTCCTGGAACAAAACTAACCTGGTAAAGCTGTGGTAATAAAAAACTTTTGTTTGTTTATCAATTTTCTTTAATTTGTCAAATGCTATTGAGTAGAGATAATTAGAAGTGCTGTTTTCTGATTCTATGATTTATATATATCACTGAAATAGGAAAACACTAGTTAAATATCTAAAACTTATTGTGAACCTATTAAAGGGATAGTAATACTTCATTTTATCTTTATTTTATTTTGTAGGCATTAAAAAAAACACGAAGAACGATATAAGTCTTATCTCTTAAACCTTTATGGTTTGAGAGATATTCACAAGCAAAGTTTCCCCTCCCACCTCTTTTACCTAGTGGAAGCCATCTCTTCTCAGATGTGGAATCCAGTCCATAGACCAGACAGATAACAGCAGGGGACAATCTTCTTCCTATGAGAACAATGAAGGCCCTGCCCCCCTTGACAAGTTTTTCCATTTTTTCCCTTATCTTAATTGAAGATTGTCTCTCTCTGCAATCTACCTGGGCACCTCCCTTCTGCTCTGGCTGAATAGTGTTACATCAGTAAAGGGGTGGGAGGGGGATACTTTGTCATTGAATTACTCTTCAACTACAACTCTGAGAGAATTGAAATAACACTCTCCAAAGTGCAAATACTATGATGATTAATTAGAGCTGCTTTTATTATGAACCATTTCTATCCCTTTAAAGGGATAGTAACACTTCGTTTTAACTTTATTTTATTTTGTAGGCATTAAAAAAACATGAAGAATGATATAAGTCTTATCTCTCAAACCTTTATGGTTTATGAGATATTCACAAGCAAAGTTCCCCTCCCGGCCCCTTTTACCTAGTGTAAGCCATCTCTTCTCATATGTGAGTCTGGTTGTATGACAGTACAGATAACAGAAGGGGACAATTTTCTTTGTATGAAAACAATGAAAGCCCTTCCCCCCTTGACAAGTTTTTCAGCTTTTTCCATTATCTTAATTGAAGATTGTCCCTCTCTGCAGTCTACCTGAGCATCTCCCTTCTGATCTGGTTGAACAGGGCGGGGATACTTTGTTTGTGAATATCTCTTAAACCATAAAGGTTTCAGAGATAAGACTTATATCATTCTTCATGTTTTTTAATGCCTACAAAATAAAATAAAGTTAAAATGAAGTATTACTATCCCTTTAAGGAACAGAGGGTGTGCAACACTTTGTAAAAGCATTGCATTGCACACCCCTCGGGTATTTAAATAAATAATGTGTTTCCTTTTTTGTTTCATTTTTACTACTTTTTTGATAACCCATTCTTTCTTTTGTTTAAAGTCTTTAGTAGTGGAGGAATGTCCTCACGTTGCAGAGCAATATGTTGCAAAGCACTCTGATTCTTAGAGGGTTCTTCTCCTCCCTGCTTTATTCAGCAAAAGAAAAGTAGGGACATGTTTAATCTTTGAGTATCAAAGAGGAATTATATGCATTGCCAATGCACTAAACATGAAGCTGCCATAGCACTTTCTCCTTAGTAGTGTGCAGTTTCAAATTATCTCCCAGGTCCTGAGACTGGTAAATATGGAAATTGCTGAATTGAAAACTACATTTGACAAGACTGGGTAGCTTCTACTTGTCCCTTTGTTATGGTAATGACTAGAACAATCACCAAATCAGGGAGGTTGCTGAGACTAGTTTCAGTTCCATCTATTCCTTTTTTATATTAATAAATGAAAAGAAAGTACAAGGAGCAGTAATAGACTACTATAATAGAACAATAGACTACTAATATATGAGGTAGGACCAAACCTATTGAACAAAGACAGTAAAACACCAACCTAAACCTTTTATAGCAATTGTGGTATCTGATCTTTTCAGACTCAGTTAGAATTAAGTAAGTATAAGAATTTTCAATTTCTACAAATAGCACCATGATTTTAATACATCCCTTTTGTGCAGTATTGTGCATACATTGCAATGGAATACAGAAGTCATTTTTAAAGGTGAACGTACCTTTCGATTCTGAGAAAGTGATAGATGCAAGCAATACCTTGGAGATGAAAATGGATTTGTAAAAAGCTCATGTGAGGTGAATAAAAGGACAGAGTCAAACATGAATTCAAGGCAGGGAGCTTCAGGGATGGGAGATATGAAGAAGGCATTCAGGGTGCTAATAACTTTGGAAGGGAGTTTGGTGGATGGGGGGAGAGAAGAGAACCTCTATTTTGGATAGATGGCTTTTTAGAAAATGAATGGACATACAGTTAGAGACTGCAAAGAGGCAATTGGTAAACAGATCTATTAAGAGAAAGAGAGTGATGTAAGGGGGTAAGATATAGAGTTGGGTGTAATCAACTTAAATATGGTATTGGAACAATACGGAGAGATTAGGTTTCCTAGAGATACATTGTAGCTCGAAAACATAAGATGGGATTCTTGAGGAACACCAAATTGGGAGTGTAGATAAAATATTACCTGAAATTGAAAAACTTAAGGAGCAGACAGAGAGATACAATAAGAGCCAGGAGAGAGCTGTGTCATGGAGTCCAGTGGAGTAGAGGATTAGGAGGAGGGAAAAGGGTGACTAATAGTGTTAAAAGCAGTAGAGAGGTCAAAAAGTGTTAGTAATAAGTAGAGGGCCGTTACTTTGGCCAAGGGCAAATAATTTCCCACTTACCAATGTAGTTGCATTGTAGTAACTATATAAGCCCTGTCATATGAAAGAGACACTTCTTTAGTGAACAGTTTAAAAATTAAAATTATTCTTTACACAACTTACCAAAGTAAATATGGGAAAAACCCTGATGATTCTCAGTTCATCCTTTGATATAAAAATCCCCAAATTTGGCAAAGACTGCAGTTATTGTTATTATTTACTAGAAGAAAGCAAGTTATTCACACCTTCTTGACTGCTATATACTGATGACGTGAAACGTTAGGAACCAGTATCATTTATACTGAGCACTGATACATCATGCACAGCAGTCTGTTACATTTGCCTTCCTAATTGAGAGAGTATAAAGATTGTCATTAATTTCTTACAGCTGAGAAGGAGCTTTAATACATCATATTATTATCAAACTGATTATTTAGAAAGCATGAACATATTCTGCTGTGATTCATGGTTCATTAATACACCAATGGCCTTACTTGGGAGGCTAAAGAGGATCAGTTCTAGAGCAAACCAACTACGCCACATGGGACAAAAATACATAGATATCTTTCTGAATTTAATGGGGATTTGAACTTCTTCAAAGCTAGAGAGCACTGCATCATTGCATTGCATACCTACCCATCATTCAGCCTAATTTAAATCATTGGCATTTTTTATTTGGTTGGTTTGCCCCAGAACTGTTCCTCTATAGCTACCTTAATATAACACAGTATTAGTGTGAGGACAATGATTTCAAGAAGTTAGAACTTCTATTGTAAGGGATATAAAGTTTACAGGAAGATAGCCTGTGGCTTTTCATCTGTTGTTGGAATTCAAGTATCATCATCTGGATCCCCCCATTGACTGGTTGGGGCAGATGGAATCTGTTGTATAGAGAAGCTACAGAGCCACAGATTGCCCATCCCTGAAGTAAGATGCACATTGTGTCAGACAGAAAACAGGGTGGGGGAGAGTCAGTAAAGATAAAGTATCATATAATGTACAAGACTTTTTGGTGATGTGCAGGGGCGGATTTACATCTCAGGAGCTTGTAGGCACAGAAATCTAAAGTGTCCCCCCATTTGCCATCTCCACTGGACACCTCCACAATGCTCCAAATCCCCACATTACCCCCCATATCCATATAGCCCTCACATTGCCCCCCATCAGCTCCATATTGCCATCAGCTCCAACTTATCCCCCATCAGCTCCATATTGCCCTCACATTGCCCCCATCAGCTTCAACTTGCCCCCATCATCTCCAACTTGCCCCCATCATCTTCACATTGCCCCATCATCTCCACATTGCCCCATCAGCTCCAGCTTGCCCTCACATTACCCCCATCATCTCCACATTGCCACTATATCAGCTCCAACTTGCCCTCACATTGTCATCATCTTCACATTGCCCCCACTTTGCCTCCCGCATACGTTTCCTACCTCCCTGGTGGTCCAGCGGCAGATGTATGTGCCTCCTTCTATAGCTGCTGTTGCTCCCGCGCTGTCTCTTTAGGAATGCAGAGTGCTGGGAGATGATGTCATCTCCCAGCGCTCTGCATTAGAGCCGACAAGGGAGCAACAGCAGCTACAGGTCTATGCCTTCTGTCTGAGCCAAAGAAGGCACGGATCTTGCCATGCAGTGGGCGGGTTGTTACTGTGCAGAGCACACAGCGCTTTGAACAAAAATATATAATTTGTTTTTTATTTCAATGACAGGCGCCCCTCTGTGGGGTGCATCTGTAGGTAGATGCCTACTCTGCCTTATGGCAAATCCGGCCCTGGTGATGTGATGTGAACACTTTGCTTTGCAAGCAAATAAGTTATACTTCACAATATGCAATAAGAATTATGTATGTAATGGGAGAGGAAGAGATATTCATCATTAACATATGATGCTGGTGTAGACCTTTTCTTTATTTTAAGTATATGTCTGCAGTCACATTAATGACCATTTTCAAACATATGTTAGAGAAATGAAAAATGTAATACAAAAATCTGTATATGAGTATATAAAAGATCTCCAACCTAACAGTAATATATGACAGATTACAGAATCTTGGTTGTTTAAAATTGAAGGTTTAAATTGGTTATATAGGTAATTAAAAGCCCAGCGTCACTCATGTAAAAGTGATAATTGCCTATGTTGCTCTTGTTTGCTGGTTAACTGGCTACATATTTCCAATATGTTCTTAAAAAGAGGATCTTAGAACTATTTGTATAGAGCTAATAATTTTTTATATGTATGATTCAAGAATAATCTTGTTCTATTTTAATAAAGATCTTTATTGAATATTGATATTTCTCTCATATCTGTCTTTACATGCCATACTGCAATAGCGCTTGATATTCTATTTTTGTGTATAGATATTTCTTTATCACTGTTCGGAGGTGTAGTGATTATATATTGAGCAGCTTCTGGCAGTTTTTTTTACTTTTCCACCTAACCATTGCACTATATTTTTGTATTTTGAATTAACCAAGGTTTGCATAGAGAGCTATAGGAAAAATAAAAGTAAATTGAGATAAAATGGCGCAGACAGCTTAGTGCATACAACAAGATGTAGTCAGGTCAAATTTGCCTATATGACATCAGGGGGTTTATGCATTCAGGTGTAGTAAGAAGGTAATAACGTGGAGATGACTTCTCCAGTGATATCACTTCTCCAACTACCATGTTAGGTCCAACTACCGTAAGGTCTGCTATGTTGAAATATAAATAAAGTTAGGCCAAATGAGAAACTGCTTCCTGTTAACCCTTTGATTGACAAAAGAGTGTGCAAGCATTTGCAAAGCACTGCATTGCATACCTTGCTGGCATTCAAAGGATTAACATGGCTTATTTTTCTTTTTGATAGAGGACATTGAGGTTCATGAACTAAGAGTACTAAGAAAAAGTGAAGTACTTATGGAATAAATTAACAGCTCCATAGGACAAAAAAAATCACCATTGCATTATATGTGTTTTTAACCACTTAAATGCTAAAACGTTTTTCACTGCTGCACTCTATAGTGCATTGGTGACCTATCTAGTATTCAAGGGTTTAAATGCCCTATTTGAATCAGTGGGCATTTTGAGAATTTGTATTTGTCCCCTATGGTTTATTCCATAACCACTGCAGTTCTTTTCAGTACACCAGCATATGTTGGCCCCCAGAACTGACATGGCAGCTTGCAGGGCACTGAGGTGGAAGTATATAGAATAAAATTCAATAGTTCTCTTAAATTTATTATCTATTTAGTTTGGTGGACTGATTTAACTTTTGACTCAAGCTGGTCCCTGTTTTCACTTTTCAAGCTTCTTACCAAATTATAACAGAAACAGCTGTATATTTCATTTACAATACATGCATTATTTTGTTTCCTGATCCTCCTAGGTATTAAACTTAATATGCACTCTGATTAGTTTTGTATGTAATGGAGCTGCTTTGCCTTCCAGTATCCACATTCCTTGGAACACATTTCTTTAACTATTTCCCTGTGGATAACTTTGTTTACCAAACAATCTAATTTTCTGAATCCCTTCCTGTTTCATCAGCAGTGAAGCATGCTCTGGATTCATGTTCTGAATCAACAATCAGTATATCATCCATATGTGTATGATGGAAACATTTTTATTCATAGGACTAATCTCTTCATATTTTTAAGAACACGGTTAAAGGGATATTATCACCAGCAGTTTTTATAATCATATTCAATAAAATATTATGTATTCTTAGCATTTTTTATTTAAAAAATAAAGGTGAAAAGTGGATAAGTAGTGATTACATTTATCAGGTCTTTGAAAGGAATAGTAATGTTTCACAAAAACAGCAGTTCCAATTAATCTTCTTAGTATTTGAGCCATTGAGAGTGTTATTTTAATACTGTCAGAGTTG
This sequence comes from Rhinophrynus dorsalis, assembly GCA_037306005.1. NCBI lineage: Eukaryota > Metazoa > Chordata > Amphibia > Anura > Rhinophrynidae > Rhinophrynus > Rhinophrynus dorsalis. The sequence goes on from CM074724.1 coordinate 136,159,823, forward strand.
TAGTTTAAGAGTAACTGAATGATAAAGTATCCCCCTCCCGCCTCTTTTACCTAGTGTAACACTGCTCACCTCTGATGTGGAATCTGGTTGCTTGTCCAGACAGATAACAGCAAGGGACAATCTTCTTACTGTGAGAACAATGAAAACCCTGCCCCCACTGACAGGGTTTTCAGGTTTTCCCTTATCTTAATTGAAGATTGTCCCACTCTGCAATTTACCTGGGCACCTCCCTGCTGCTCTGAGGTGAGCAGTGTTATACCAGTAAAAGGGGTGGGAGGGGAATACTTTATCATTCAATTATTCTTGAACTACAACTCTGACAGAATTGAAATAACACTCTCCAAGGCCCAAATACTATGATGATTAATTAGAGTTGCTTTTATTATGAAACATTACTATCCCTTTAAAAAAACTAAGATAATTGTTTTGAGATTATAACCAGTCTAGCACAGATCACAGAAGCTTATCTCTATTATTTATACATTTACATTATCACTTGTATAAACATAGATTGGTCAAAAGTCACACATACAGACACCTGCCTACATGTGAGTAGGCAAAACACTTTTTCTTTATAAATGATTTGAGGCTTATGGATCTGCAACAATTTTTTAAAGTGCTGGTTAAAAGTACCTTTATAGGAGATAGTGTACCATTTGATTAAATGTTTGTTAAGATACATATTTGTTTTAGCTCATTGTTTCCTTTGGAAACATTGTTTTAGCTCATTGCTTCCTTTTGAAACTTACACAAATACATGATAAACAGGTGATAACATAGAGATGACTTCTTCAGTGATATCACTTCTCCAGTTCCTTTGCTATTCTATGCAGCCTATTCACTAAGATGTCTCCAGGTTTGGAGAAAATAGTGCATAGGCTCCACAGAATAACTGGAGAAGTTATCTCCAACTTTCACCACTTTATCACACTGTGATATATATAGTAATATAATGCCATGGTCTCAAATATATGAGGTATGACTAAGTCACACATAAATCTTGCATATGATTCAAACATAATACATTACTCTTTGACACCAGTTGACAGGACAACTGTCTTGTAATGGGGTTCTGTGCAATTTGTATCGATTACTCACAATATTGATCAATTGATACTTCCTGTAGACATACAATATTTAAATAAACAATAAACTACTTGGTGGAAGACTAATGGGAGACTAAATGTTGAATTAAATTACCTAAAGAGGTGTGAATTTGAAGAAAACCAACTGCACCACAGGGGAGAAATGAAAATACCGAATTTCTCACTACCTTAAATAGGGATTTTACATCTGAATGCTATAGAAGACTCTAATGTACTGCAAAAAATGAAAATTCCAAATGATTTTAATGGTGCTCTTAAACCCTTGAATGTTAGGATCCCAATACATAGTTTTGCTGTGCCTTGAGACCTCTCTGGGATAGTAATACTTCATTTTATCTTTATTTTATTTTGTAGGCATTAAAAAAAAACCATGAAGAACGATATAAGTCTTATCTCTCAAACCTTTATGGTTTAAGAGATATTCACAAGCAAAGTATCCCCCCCCCGTTCAGCCAGATCAGAAGGGAGGTGCCCAGGTAGACTGCAGAAAGGGACAATCTTCAATTAAGATAATGGAAAAAGCTGAAAAACTTGTCAAGGGGGGAAGGGCTTTCATTGTTCTGATAGGAAGAATATTGTCCCTTGCTGTTATCTGTCTGGTCTATGGACTGCATTCCACATCTGAGAAGAGATTGCTTACACTAGGTAAAAGGGGCCGGAGGGGGAAACTTTGCTTGTGAATATCTCTTAAACCATAAAGGTTTGAGAAATAAGATTTATATCATTCTTCATGTTTTTTTAATGCCTACAAAATAAAATAAAGTTAAAACGAAGTATTACTATCCCTTTAAAAGCCTTACATAAATCTTTGTCAATTTTTATATGGTATAGTTGGTTTGCTCCAGAATTGCACCTCTCTAGTTTGTTGAATTACACCTTAAGAGGATACTCATGTCTAAAATATACAAGCCTGCTACATGTCCAGCTAATATTGAGAACTATAAAAAAGCAGAGCCAGTTTTCGGCAGGTGCCAAGGGTGCAGTACACCTGGCCCCACTATCAGCCTTGAGTGTATGGGAGCCAAGTTGTGATTGCAAGCTGCTTCTTAGGAAGTCAACACCACCTCAGAGTGCATGTCCTTCTGTAGGACTCCTGCATCTCCATAACATGCCCCTCTTTAAGATTCTGGCTGTCATGCAGTGACATAGAGTCTGCTGTTCCACACCCCCAACACACACAGATTGGGATCAAGGAGAACCATTTGAGTATCAGGAAGGTATCCAATGCATTGTGTTGCATTGTGTTGTATATCTCTCCAGACCCAAAGGTGCCAGAGAGTGCCATCCACTCAGTAAGCAAAGCACACTGTCTTGGGGTCATACTGGATTCTACATTCCCCATATATCTAAGCTGTCACCAGAACATGTCACTTCTTCCTGAAAAATATTGTCAAAATACATCACTTCCTCTGTATGTCAACCTCAAAATCTCTCACTCAGGCCCTCATTCTCTCTAGACTCGACTACTGCAACATCCTACTCCCTAGTCTTCCTGCCTCTCATCTTTCTCCAATTCAGTCTGTTCTCAATTCAGATGCAAGAATTACTAATTTGCTCTTAGATAACTTTCCTCTCATCTCCTCCTGAAATGCCTCTATCCCTATTGTATTTATTACAAAATTCTCCTCTTCTCCTTTGTTCTTCAGCACCCTCTTACATTTCTGCTCTTTTCTGCTGCTACACCCTCAACCCAAGGGTTCTTCCTGTCCACTTCCTACACAACTCAAGCCATCTCTCAGCTAAAATGGGCAAAGCAGGCTACATGCACCATATCACCTATTCTCAAGGCAGCTATTATGTTGGAGCCATTATCATCAGACACAAAGCTAGCTTTCAAGTACTGGGGTTTAAGCCTTTCCTCCATCACATGTTCTAGTTTCTTTAACACATCTGTGGCTTTGTGTAATTGTCTCTCAAAACTCTGCATGTACAAAGTGGCTTGTCGATGGTATGGGCTACTGTACTTTAATAGTACTGTCAGAACCAGAGGCAAGATTGCAGGCTGTGACCTGATGTTGCATGCTGTTGCTGACTACTGGTGGCAGGGAAAACCCATGAGTGACAGTCAAATAATGTATACTCTGGATGCTTGTCCGCAAATCTCTTGTCAGGTAAACTTTCTTGCTGTATGAGGTTTAAATTCCTTTATACACCACACTAACCACATGACTGTACAATTCTGGTACATCTGTTGTAGAAAAATAATTGAAGCTTTGGATATGCCAATGATGTTCAATACAATATAAATTCTTTAAAACCACTGTTTTCTACAAAAGAGGAAGACAGCATTTCAACTGCCAAAGTTTTGTCAACTTTGCATCTCCACGAGCTGGCTTTGGGATTATTTTTGGGACATGTTTTACTGTTTCCCAATAACTCAATAAGTATGGGTTGGCAGAACATAGCAGAAGAACTGTGTAACTTTATTGCTTAACAACATGATGTGTGGTGGTGAACATAGTGGTGGTCATGTTGATGGTATGTGTGGGCACTTTATAACCTTTGACATCTCCTCCACCAGAGTCTGTGTTTGGCACTTGAAAGTCAGCGGCAGAGGCCATAGGTGTTACCACAAATGAAGGAAATCTTGGCACACTCTCTGACACATCAACAGCACTTCTATTATGTGGCCCTGAGCCAAAGGAACTTTTAGGAGTGCTTCTACTATTGCTAGATGTTTCATATCTGACATGCTGCTGCTTGTTTGTTTCCCAATCAGACCTGTGGTTGTGCTTCAGGTGGAATTTCAATGAGAATGTGCCTAGGAATTATCCTATTTTCCCTCTTCTCACATGTTTCTTACAAAGACAACAGAAAGCAACATGTTTAGCTTTGGATTAGCATACAGTAGATTTCATTGTCTTTGGGTTTGCGGAGGGTCTATTACTACTACTGGGATTGATATGGCGATTGTACTTCTTGTAGGTGTCAAAGGTGCCGCACTTCCAGCAGTAACAGAAGACCTCATCATATCTAGGGTTGTGGATGTTAATGATCTATGTTGCTGATTATTACAATAGTGATTGTGGCTGGGTGGGGGTTGGACTTGGAAGTGGTGATGATACTGATGATGACTAACAGGATGACTGTATATTTTTAGTCATCTTTACTTTGTCAGATTTTCAAATGATTTCTTAAACAGTTTGTAAACAGACACAGTGCTCCTTTTCAGTGGTAGGAGATTGAGCCTTTCCCTTTCAGCTAATTGTATGGCCATATCATCATCTCTTTCACTCTCAACTTGATCTATATCAGAAGGAGAGGATGATACTTGAAGGATATCTTCTAGATTAAACATCATCATGTTTAATAATTATTTATCATCAGCATTGCCCACTACTTTCTTATATCTTTAGGCTTTTTTGAAGTCTCAAACAATTTATTTTTACTTTTCCCCTTGGAGGGGTTTTCAAAACATTCAACACTAATTTGGAGACTGGTGTTATTACTCTGACTGTGAGGCACAACAATTGGTTGAACTGCTTCACTCTCTACAGCAGTTATAAAAACATAGGTGACATTTATTGGCAGTAGAGAAAAGGAGAAAATGTTATGTATTGTGTATGGGCAAGACGTTTTCTGAAAAAAAGCAGGACTTTTTTTTTAGAAACTTCCTATGGGAAATTCTCTGACTTTCTTCCCATCCTTACTAACATGGCTATCCTAGATTAAATAAATATATATATATATGTGTATAATAGGGCCCAAAATTTCCACTTGCCACTAGCCAATGGCGAATTAAAATTTAGCCCTGGCGAGTAGAAATTCAGTCCTGGTGGGTATGCTATGGCTTGCAGTGGCAAGTAACTTTTCAGGTCTGTCTAGTAGCAAAGGACTTCAAATCTTAATATATATATATATCTATATATATATCTATATATATATACTAATATAAGAAAAGGATGGGGTAGCACCCGTGGGACTTTTCAATAGTGATATTTATTGGATGAAAAAAAAAAAATATATATATATGTACACATACACACTAACAAATGTTGCATGGCATTTCCCATGGTTTTTAGATTACTTAATGTTGTTGTGTTAGTTGTGTGAATGCATTTTTTTAAAATGGTATGCCTGTGTACAGTGACATGAGGGACTACAAAACATTTGAAATTATTCTTATTTTAATATGTTATAGGGTGTGCAACTTTGTTCATTTTTATCCCGTATAGAGCAGACAGGTTTCAAACAAAGTGCATTGCTGTGGGTTGGGAATATGTCTGGCACAAAAAGTGTAACTTGGCAAACACCTCATGAATATTTGTATTGAATGAAAAAATAAATCTTTGCATTTGCCTTCCATCCATTCATGCTGGGATTAATATGTAGTGAGAACTGCAATGAGATTGGGCCATACATGTTTTTTTAAAAGAAAGAGATATGTCCACAATGACATAGTGATCTGTTAATGGTCATATGTCTGTGTGACCACACTAGTTTTCACATTGACTTGCATCAGAAGTGAGATTGTAAGAGCATTCTGTACCTCATTCATATTGGGGAGGATATGGGCAACAGTGATAGTACAATGTGTTGTTTTATTACATGCTTTGAGCACTGTATCATTTTACGTCTGATCTTGAGGTCATACAAGTTATTCACAAAAATGGATATTTGTCAACAAAAAACATGTACCTTAAGAACTTTACCTTTTCTTGTTGAAATCAGCTCATGCAGGACAAAAAGTCACCACAACTATCTCCTATAATAGCACATTAAACACTGTCATCAAATAGGAGCAACAACTACAGTTGTTCAATCACACACAGAAACATAAAGTACTTACACTAACTGCAGGGCTAACACATGTAGTTCCAGTGACAAAAAAAATCCTAACCGTTGTGTATGTTTTCATCTGCATTTCAACCTCCTAATGACTCAATCATATGATACTGGGTTTAATCTACCCTCATATTCGGTTCTACAACTGTATTCTGTCATATGAAATGCATCGTGATGGACTGTGTCACTCCACCCATCCCTGTGCCCTCATAGGCAAATCAATATGTGCATGTGGATGGCTATGAAATCAGCTACTAGGCAGTTTTTTGAAGGTTTGCACTAGGCATTTTGGAGCATTTCCATGCATGCACAGTAGTTGTCTCTAAATTCTGCTATGAGGCAGTTGACTATCCAGCTATGAGGATGAAGGGAAGTGAAGCCCCCTTTTGTCCTCATTACTCAATCAGCTGGGGCTTGAAATGTGTTATGTTACAGCTGGCTTATAAGCCAATCACTGGCAAGAGTGTGAACGTTCTTTATGCAGTCAGGCCACCCTCAGCCATCCCATTGGGCTCAGAATGGGGAGTTTTGCATAACTCGGCCTTTCTGCCACCCTGGGGCATGGCTGGCACTGACAGTGAACCAGAAACACACACACAATACATATATATATATATATCTAAAGGAATGTCCTTTAAATGTTATTATTTGAGTTCCTTAGCCCTTTAAAAACCAGAGGGTTGTATGACTCATTGCTTTGCAACATATTGATATCCAGTGGCCCTTCAAGAGTTTACTTTACCTGTAAAAACTGAAATATTACTTCCATGACAAATAGCTGATTCAGAGAGGAAAGAAGTGGTGGCTGCGTTTTAATTATGTACTTATGTTTTTCCAATCCTGGACATATTTACTGCTTTATGTCTTATGAGATAAACTCATAATGATGATTCAATAAGTGCTTCTCATTCCCATGGTAACAGTAACACCTTACAAGTAACAATACATTAAAATGAACAGCTTTCCAATTTTATCTGCAAACATTATTTTACTTTTTTCTTTATTCCCAAAGGAAAATGTGCAATTGCAATTGTACTCTATCAATTATTGTGTGCTGCTCCAGTGTGAATGCATTTCATTCCATCCCATGTACTAACAAGGTTCAGAAGAAATCTAAAATTACTGTAAAATGACTTCACTATAAGGGTGGTGCCCAGGGCTTGCCCACATTAGTCTTAAAGATGGCAACGTGTATGAGCTGATATGCACTAAAGAGATCATACCTGTTCATACATATCCCAGCATGATATTTATGCCACTGGCAGCAGAAGAACTCTGAAAATGATCTTTACTGGAGGATTGATACATTTACACACCTGTGTTTTGCATGTCTCAGAATGGGATTAATCTGAAATAAAAAAAACTGCATCAGCCTGCAACATACTTGTGTGCCATTGTGTGATATGTGAACAATGGAACCGATTTAGGAGCATAATGTGCTTCTACTCTAGTTCCATCATATACAATTCATCAATTCAAAATGCTATTGTGTGTGTGACAGAAAGTCTCACTGAGTTACTAAATGTGATATACTAATACTGCAGCGCTTGTGCGACTCATTTTGTATTCTATTTTTTGGCAACTACAGTAAAGTAAGGAGGTGTAGTGTCTGAAGCAAAGAAAATGCACCAAAATTCTAATTTAAAAAATGGGGGTCATAACCTGTGAATGTTACAAAGGTCTTCACATTGCTTTATAATGTTTTAGAAATCTTACTTGCATTCAACGTGTTAATAGTCCCATTTATATCAATGCAGTAACTATAGTTGTGCAAGATATAACAATTAGTTCAACGCTGAGGTAAATTACCTTGGCTGCATTTTACATTGGCACATTCATATTGTACTTGATTGTCTTGGAAGCATTACTTTATTACGCTCATCCAAGCTATTTTGGCATTTCAGCAACTGTGTCTTCCTTTTGCAGTAATAGTAAAATTGATGTCTGTAAGGGAGCTCTTAATTTATGGTAATTGAAAACAGGCTGTTAAAGCTTCTAACCTTAGGATGCTTTGTGATCTGCACCCATAGCTGAGAAGCTCTTTTATTTACAAGACAAGAAAATGACCACTTCAATATACACTAAAAATATCCACTGTGAATTTTACATTTGCAGTGTCAGGTTAGGTTTGCAAAAGAAAGTCTGCTTACTCAAATCTGAGTGTTTAGAAAACCATGAATAAAACAAGCTGACCTCTTGTGTAACCACAAAAGAACTGCAGGACCACTTCAAATTGTAAGGAAAATAAGAAAAACTGATCACTGATGCCCTCTCCTTTTCTTATGTGGAGATTCAGTACATGAAAATCAGATACTTATTTTTTTTTCTAAATCTTCTTGTTATCCCCAAAGAACTATTTCCTAAACTTGTTTCAATTCAGCTCACAGCAGTTTATTTTTGTAAAGTAAATACATTATGGTAATGCATTTTTTTTTCTAATGGAAACCCTTATCTACTTTCCCTCATACCCCAGATGGCATTGAAAAGTGCATATGAATACAATAATGTTATTCTAATTCATTCTGTGTATGCAGTGTTCTCGTACAAACACCAAAATAAAGGTGCAGGATTGTTATAACTATTCAAACATTATGCATTTATATATTCCTTATAGCTGATATTAGATGAATAATAGAATATAAAAGGTATATGGTTGAATAGAGTTATTTGAGTATTTTTTGATTGAGCTTTGGAGAGCAGTGCATAGTATTAACAAAAGGTGATATTTCTAAATGTTAAAATTTGGAGTGTGTTTATTGTTGAGCATTTTTTATGTAGTCATAAAGATTCTGCAGCAGAATGGCAGACTGATTCAGGACTGTAGAACTGAGAATTTAATGCTCCATGTCTGTTCAGTGAAAATAACTTGATGTATGAAAAAAATGTTTGTTCTAGAAGTCACTAAGTAGAAATAGTAAAATATCCCTAACCTGGATTTTTATGTTTTACAACCATTTATATCTGTTGCTCCTTCTGGAATCAAGTATTTAATTTCCCTGTAGATGTTTGTATCCATTTACAGTGCCATCTAATAATAAGTAATATACGTGTTTACCCTTGTAGATATATAGCATTGCACTTCTGTTGTTCCTCTGTTGACAGTACTTAGGACTGAATTTATATCAAATTTAAATATAAAAATGTTACCAAATAACACTTCTAACAATGTATTATGGGAGTTGTAGATTGTTAACCACTTAGCTGCAGCTATAGCACAGCCCCCCCACCTTGTGCTAAGCATGTTTTAGGATCGTTGTTGCTACTCACAATCAAAATACTATGTCAGTCAGTTTTTTGTGAAGGACAAACACGTGCCATATATATTTTTATACATGGCTCTGTAGAAAAATACAATGGTTTGTGGATATCTTCTAACATGATAAAAATGTACTCAGAATGTTCCCCAATTTTGTTACTGAAATTCCAGTAAAGTAGAACTTCAAATGTACTAAAATATTCCATAAACACTCATGAGAATCATTCATGAAAAGTGGAGACTCTTCCCCTTCCAATGATAGTTCCTTATCATGCTGATGTGGGGGCAAGATATGTACTTTCAATGTATTCATTCATACCAAACAAGTGGATATTCCAGACAGTGGATTCACAATGGCATGGCATCACTGTACCAATGATACTAATTTTGTTTCACTTGGATGCAGGGGGAGGAGATATGGCCTATATTAGAAGCACACCACTGTCTCCAAATGCTGCTTGTAGCCTAGTGGAAATCTCTATTATTTGTGACTTCATCAATCATTACAATGGTGACATCACTAGGGTTTTCAGACAGAGTACTACATGTTGGACTAAGCCTCAATTAATTCCTAAAACTTCTTATTTTTATTTTTTGCTCAGGATTCTTGGTTGATATCCCTAAGTTTTTTGAGGGTATACTTAGGACATCTCCAAGATGTCCTTAGCAGCAAAGTGGTTAATAAATTAGCATAAATATTATAATATTAACCCCGCGCAGGCGCTTTGCAGTTACTAAAGGATCACTGAGCATTTTTTTTTTAAATTCGGATTCTGGACTCCCCGAATGGCGTGCAGCCATGGGGGGAGCCCGGAATTCCATGACGGTCATAGTACGTCATGGGTCGTTAAGGGTATAACAATCCATGATGTGCTATGACCATCAAGGGTCGTTAAGGGGTTAAATTAAAATAAGAAAGAAGATGACAATCATAAAACTTTATATTGGGCCTCATGATCAAAGTAAAGTGTTGCAATTTTGGGACAAGCCATTTGTACTATATATGACAAATTTATATAGCATTTGATTTAATGGGAATTTTAACTCCTTGAATGCTAAAGAGGTTTCTGACACATTGCAACGATATGTGCTTGAGACCTCTCTAACGTTCACTGAGTTAAAAGCTTAATTTAAATCAAAAGAAATTTCAGAAATTGGCAAATCAATGCATTGAAAACTTTGCTGACATTCAAGAAGTTAAAGGGTTCGTAATGTTTTAATGATATAAAAAGCAATATTGTAGTGTAGAAAATAAGAAATCCATAGGTGCTATTCCAAACCCTTTATGGTTTGAGAGATAGAGCGTTCTAAAGTTCCTCCCTCCGTCTCCTTCTCCTGAAGTCAGCTGTAAGATGACAGTAGGAGTGCCTGGTCTGGGGACAAACAGGTGGCTCTTCAGCAGAGCCAAAATAGCACAAATTAAAAATAAATACTTCATTGGAATGGTCTACAAAGTGTGCTTGGTTTGCAAGCACACTTTTTAGACCATTCCAGAGAAGCATTTCTTTTTTCACTCAAGCTATTTCGGCTGTGCTTAACCCCTTAATGACCAGCAGTCCTGGGACCGCATTGAACCACGTGGACGCGCCGGTACATGTGACCTGTTGCGTGTATCGGCGCGTCACTATGGGGCCTGATAGAGATCGATCCGATCTTGGAGCGGTCAACTTCAGGCCCTATTTTTACTTACAGCGCTCCCGGTAGAGTGCTGTAAGTAAAAAGTATGTGACGTACTATGACCGTCATCGGTCCTTGAGTATTTCAAGGACCGTGATGGTCATAGTATGGCACATGTCGTTAAGGGGTTAAGAGCCTCCTCAAGTCACCCGACTCGGATCTCTGTCTGCCAGATTTACGGCTGACATCAGGGAGAGGGAAACTTTAGAATGCCATCTCTCAAAATAACACATATGGATTTCTTATTTTATACACTACAATATTATTTTTGTATCATTAAGATATTACTAACCATTTAAAAGACACATTTAAATTAAAGGACATTTTGATACTTTGGTAATTTGTATTTGTTCCCTATAGTACAGTTGGTTTGCCCCAAAATGACTCCAATTTTCTTTTGTGTTTTAGGCCCATTGTGTTTAGTGAAAATCCTGATATGTACAAAATAATGAAGAGCAAACTCCAGTATTGCTGTTTTATAACACTGCATATCATTTTTTTCATAAATGAACAAACATAAATTAGAAAATATTCTTATTAAACCATTAGTGCTACAGTACGACCTAGACCTTTTGTGTTAAAAAAAATTGAGTAAGGTACTGAAACATACTCCAGATTCCATTGCTGTTTTTTTTTTGTTTTACAAAATCAATTTAGGGGTCCCTGAAAGGCGTGCTGCCTGTTGGGGACCCCTGAATTCCACGACCGTCAGGGGTCCTTAAAATAAGTTTACCTATCATGGTCCTGTCCCGTCATGTGTCCTTAAGGGGTTAAAGGTTTTAGAATATTATATGTAATGAGCAGAATTTGAGGCCCTCTGGTCCCACTGGCATCTGTTGTGCCTGCCTCCATAGGAATTACATCCAGGACTGATGTTATGTCTTGAACCAATGAGCAAGGAAAAAGTTATAAGGATAATTAGGATTTTTTGGCCATAGCAAGGTAAGAGAAGGTTTATTATTATAATCTTTCCTTTAAGATTGCTCCCCCAAAATCTACCCTCCATTATTCTTCTCTTCAGCCCCATGATGGCCACTTTCTCTACTTCGTCTTGCCTCTCTGAACCAGAACAATGGCTTTTAGCAGATGTGCACACATGACTAGCATATCTGATTAAATGAAGAAAAGGATCATTGTCTATAGAAGCAGGAACTATACAATGATGTGCCTTTTGAGCATGCCATATCTATGGCATAAAAGTGAGTTGAAAGCAGCATGTTAAGGAACAACTGCTCTAGTAAATTGTACATACAGGAAGTGAAAACAGTTATAAACTAGTGACATGAAATTTAAGAGGGGACTCTAGATAAATAGATCAATATATGAAAGCTACAATTAGTTGTTATTAGACAAAAGATGAAATACATTTTTTCACATATATAGCCTGAGATTTACTAATCAGTGAAAAGTGCCTACATGCAATTTTCACCATATTGGTACCAATGTGTTACAGCTTACCTTGTTTTCAGCGTCATCTGCAGGTGCGAGGCTTTAAACATGCAGCAGGCCTCTGTTTTATGTACCATGCTTCCTGTAGTCCCCTCCTACCTACTTCCTTCCTCTGAGCTGCTCCTCCTACCTACTTCCTGAGGAGGGGTTTAAAGGGCAGTCTGAGTCCTGATTCAGTTGCCCTTGCATTGTTGTCCATAGCAGTTCTATTACCTTGGGCTCTGTGTATGACCTGGCTAGTCTTCCATCCAACCTGGTGCTGACCTGTGGCTCTGTCTGATTATTCTTTTGTCTATCCCTATAGTGGACACCCAACCTGGTGCAGACATGTGGCTCTGGCTGACTGTCTGAACTGTGTATGACCTGGCTTGTCTGACTACCCCCTCTGGTGCTGACTTGTGGCACTGTCTGACTATTCATACATTTGTTCCTTGTACCTAGCAGACACCCAATCTAGTGCGGACCTGGGGCTCTGGTAGACTAGCTCCGATACTGACTGCAGGCGTGAGTCAGTTATCCATTTCCTTATACTGACTGCAGGTGTGAGTCAGTTATCCATTTCCTCATACTGACTGCAGGCGTGAGTCAGATATCGCTCCCTACTGAATGCAGGCGTGAGTCAGTACTCACTGCTCCTGTTCCTGCAGAGACTACCAGTGACTGAGCCCTAGTCTCCAGCAGAGTGGTCTGGCTTGGCAGCCTACTATTCCTGATAGCAATGCTTGCTGGCTTGTAACTCTCTGCTTGCTACTTGTGTATATAGTGTGCTCTACTTTTCTATTATTAATAAATTTTGCATTTAACTATACCGTACTGACTCCTGAACTTTATTGGTAAACCGTGACACAATGACAAAGTCAATGGGAAACAAAGGTCTGTTTTGAAGGACTTCAGGAATTTATGTTATAAGCTTAAGCAAATCACCTGTAAAGTAGTATTTTCTGAAAAAAACTGTCTGTGCCATGTCTTTTTCCTTTGAAGACAATTTTTATAGAAGAGATGGATTGCATCTTAGTGGAAAAGGGGCTATTATGCTAGGGGTCAGGATGGATAGAGTCAAAGAAGAATTTAAACTAGAAAACGGGGGGAAGATGATACAACACATGGTGGAGCTGGAAGTTTAAATGAGGAAATGGTATTAGATAAAGGGTGTGGGGGTGGAAAAGGGAATGGGCTAGTTAATCTAATAGGGAGGTACCTATGTTACAACTTAAACAAACGCAAATGCATATTTCAAAGAATGTGATTCTTCAGAATGGAGGTAACATAAAATGTATGCATTTAAGTGCTCATAGTCTGGCTGGTAAGATGGAGGGAGCACTAGATACAACCTAGTTGCTACAAAGTATCAGGTAAATCATCATATCGATAATAATATTCACTCACTTGGTCCAGATGGAGGAACTGGAACTGATTTCAATGAATGAACAATATGATCAAATTGTGTGACTGAAACCTGGTTAGGTGATACATATAATTGAGCAGTCAACTCTAGAGGGTCATTTGTTTTTTTCAGGAGAGATAAGGTTAATGAAAGTGAGCAATATAAATAAATTAAAGTTATACTTTCTGGCTGCAGAAACAAGTTCTCTATACATACATTAAATGGAAATCTACTAGGGGAATCCTCATTAGGGAAAGATTTAGGAGTACTGATAGACAAAAGACTTCACAGCAGTGTGCAATGTCACTTAATCACTGGACGAATCAATAGGGTATTATTATATATAAAAAGGGGTATAAATGCATTGGATAGGCATATAATTCTACCTCTATGTAAATTCTTGGTAAGACCTCATCTAGAATGTGGACACAGCTTTGGGCAGTTCTTACAAATACATTACTGAACTGGAAAAAGTTCAGAGATGTGCAACAAAACTTATAAAGGGATTGTAGGATCTGAGTTATAAGCTGAGTTTGTTTACAATAGAGAAGAGACATCTAAGGGGTGATATGATTACCAATTACAAATATATACAAGGTCACTACAAACAACTCTCTGAGGAATTATTTGCTCAAAGAGTTGAGCAAAACAAGAGGCCATCCACAAAAGGCACTTTCGAATAAAACAAAGGCAGTAATTTTTTTACAGTAGGGGCAGTACAGAAATGGAATTCTTTGCCTCTAGATGCTGTTACAGATACTGTAGTTGCTTCCAGAAGCATAATGTATATTTTTGTAGCTCATAACAATATTGAGACTTATAACAATTTGTTTCAAATGAGAAAGTGCTCGATCCAGGGAATTATCCAAGTTGGAGTCGAGAAGAATTTTTTTTACCCACTCGGTACTCAATTTGCATTAACTGTTTTGCTTTTTTTCCTCTGGATCAACATGGGATGAACTTGATGGACATATGTCTTTTTTCAGCCTAATCAACTATGTTACTATGTTATCAATTTTATAGCTCGCTATGTCTCAAAAACAACTGGAAAGTCTTATCCATAGGATTCCAAGGGTGGTTGTTTCCGTATGCTTCCTATATGTTTCCTAAAATAAGAAAGAAAGGAAATCATGGATGACCAATAATATACAGAAATGAAACATTTACAGAAACTATCTCTGTCTAAACATAAAAGACAGCACTGTTTTGTGCTGTCTAAAAATATAATATATATCTATATATATATATATTACTAAAATTGACAATCACATGATCACAAATATTGGTATACTATAAGCAATAATGTCCATGGGCACAACAAAAAATCAAAGAGAATGAGCAGTGCACTTAAGAACAAAAATATATAAAAATGCTACCTGATGAACTGCTAGACTAGTAGCACGAAATGCGTTGGAGGTTGTTACATGTTGGCACCAGAGAGGAAGTTTACCACAGCTTGAGTCCACAATAGTTGTTGAACTACAAAAATCGATGGGAGGTGGATTAATGATATATAAGACATCTTGAAGGTACTAAGAAGGATGGGAGATCGAGTTAGACTGACTACTAATACTTCTGCCCACTAATAGACTTCACACCAGCCTGGAACAAAATTGGAGATAACATTTAAATATATAGAGACCCAATCAGGAGTGACTATTTGAAATATCAACAGTCGGGAGAAGTTTGTTCCATCATACAGTAGCCTTCGATCTGCCCACTGTATATTTTGAGACATTGTGAGCGATACATACACACCATTTAGTCGATACATCCACCTGCACGCTACATTGTTACATTATTTGCTACTCTATACAAGAAACGAATTATCAACACATATAGATCGGATCTTCATTAACCATCTTCTTGCTGATCAGATGGAGAATTTTTTAAAGAGTTTTATTTTTATATATTTTTGTTTTTAAGTGCTCCGGAGCGCGTTCTCTTTGATTTTTTATTGTGCATGTGGACATTATTGCTTATAGTATACCAATATTTGTGATTATCAATTTTAGTAATAATGAAAAAAAAAAAAAAAAAAAAAAAAAAAAAAATATATATATATATATATATATATATATATATATATTTATTTATTTATTTAGACAGCACAAAACAGCGCTCTCTTTTATGTTTAGACAGTATTTGGTTTTAGGGAACTCGCTACACTAATGAGTTCAGGAGATTATAGAGATATTTTGTGCTGTGTATTCAAGCAGAGACACATCCACTAGTCTTTTCAGCGCCGTGATCACAATAAAATGTGTGACAGAAACTATCTCTGGTTAGGGGGAGAATATTCTGAAACCCTTGGTTAAAAATATCTACATACAAGTCAGAACTAATCTCTTAAAGGGATAGTAATATTTTGTTTTATCTTTATTTTATTTTGTAGGCATTAAAAAAACATGAAGAACAATATAAGTCTTATCTGTCAAACCTTTATGGTTTGAGAGATATTCACAAGCAAAGTTTCCCCCTCCCGCCCCTTTTACCTAGTGACAGACAGATAACAGCAAGGGACAATATTCTTCCTATCAGAATAATGAAAGCCCTGCCCCCCTTGACAAGCTTTTCAGCTTTTTCCTTTATCTTAATTGAAGATTGTCCCTCTCTGCAGTCTACCTGGGCACCTCCCTTCTGCTTTGGCTGAGCAGTGTTAAAATCAGTAAAAGGGGCAGGAGAGGGACACTTTGTCATTGAATTACTCTTGAACTACAACTCTGACAGTATTGAAATAACACTCTCCAAGGTCCAAATACTATGATGATTAATTAGAGCTGCTTTTATTATGATACATTACTATCCTTTTAAAAAAACTTAACACCCTATTAAATGATGCTAGCCATCTTGGATGATCCCTCTACGACAACATTTCACATGAAGATTGCATTGCTGCCTGCCTACCCACAGAACACAACTAACACACTTTATCCTAACATAATTACTGCAAGACCTCTGCCTACAAAAGACTGGAACTTCTATGGCAAATTGGAAGAGGAGTCCAATAAAACCTCTGGTATACCACCTCTATATAGATGATATCCTAATCCTAAGGTTTGTTTCTATATAGTTTAAAAGCAATCCATGCACCAAGGAAAGATACAAGTATACAATACAGGAGTGTGTTATATGAGACAAAAGAGAGAAAAGAAGGTAAGAATCTGTGACACAGATCCACTGTTATTAGTCTCCAGCGTCAGTAGGTGCACTGCACAGCATACACTAAAGCATATAGTAACTGTAATGGATACAGATGGACAAATTCCAACCTCATTACGTCCAGTAGCAGCAAGACCCTTAAACCTGCTCCATAGAATGCAGAGAAAAATGGCATAAAGTTACACTATTTGCTCTACACTTTGTTTTATACATGAATATACACAAGGTATGCAAGAAAGCAATGCCCTAAAATGACTGTAATCTGCCCCATCACCCACCCTTTGGCACAAATGGTATTATGGGGAAATCTTCAGAGTACTAGCTCTGTAATTTGCAGGGCCAGATTTGCCATAAGGCAGAGTAGGCATCTGCCTATAGGCGCACCCCACAGAGGGGCACCTGCCATTGGAATTGATATTTTATATATATTTTTTGTATTTATTTATTTATTTATTTATTTTTTAAGTGGCGTGCCCCGCTGCCCACCAGAGGTAAGGTCTGTGCCTTCTTCGGCACAGACCTGTAGCTGCTGAGCCCCCCCGGCTCTTTAGTAATGCAGAGCTCTGGGAGATGATGTCATCTCCCAGAGATGTGCATTACTAAAGAGAAGGCCGTGAGGGAGCTCCAGCACCTACAGGTCGGTGCAGAAGCACAGATCTCTCCAGCCACTGGACCACCAGGGAGGTAGGAAACGGATGGGGGAGCAATGTCAGGCTTAATGTGGAGATGATGGGGGCAATGTGAGGGCACCATGGGGATGATGGGGGGGCAAGTTGGAGCTGATGGGGGGCAATGTGAAGGCAATATCTAGCTGATGGGGGCAATGGGAGGGCAATATGGAGCTGATGGGGGCAATGTTGAGATGATGGGGGCAATGTGAGGGCAATATCTAGCTGATGGGGGCAATGGGAGGGCAATATGGAGCTGATGGGGGCAATGTGGAGGTGATGGGGCAATGTGGAGGTGATGGGGGCATGGAGCTGATGGGGGCAATGTTGAGATGATGGGGGCAATGTGAAGGCAATATGGAGCTGATGGGGACAATGTGGAGCTGATGGGGGCAATGTGGAGGTGATGGGGGTTATGTGGAGCTCATGGAGGCAATGTGAGGGCAATATGGAGATGGGGGGTAATGTGGAGATTTGGAGCATTGTGAAGTTGGCCAATGGGGAGGCGCTTCAGATTTCTGTGCCTACAGGTTCCTGAGATATAAATCCAGACCTGATAATTTGAGGTTAGATAGGCACACAAATGGTTAAATAAACCAACAATATCAAATTATCTCAGTTATTCTCATATAGAAAAAAAATAAATAAATAAATATATATATATATATATATATATATATATATATATATATATATATATATTAGACAGGTTAATAATAGCAACAGCAAAATGAACTTGTATCAGAGTTCAAACAGGTTTGGTTGACAACCAGCAAAATTATATTTGCTATTCCTTTTACCATTCAAAATATGAGTTTGTACAATGACAGATAAAGCTATATAATTTATAATTCTATACTGTTCCATCCAAGTTGTAGATTACCATTTGTAGATAAAAATGATAGAGGCTGTTAGTTTTAAACTTTTATGAGACTGTCACGTTTATTTTGTGCAGAGTGGTTCAAAGTTAATCTATTCATAAGCTTGTAGTGTATAATTTCTGCTAGTATTTTATGAGGTAGACAAATGGCATATTTGATTCCTAAACTTAAGGGGAACTAACACTACAAAGCAAAGCAGACTGGGTTTAATTTGCTTGTACATTAGACTTCTGTAACAGTTACATTTTTTTTCTGCAAGTAATGTGAAAAAATCCAAAACACTATCACTTATATTAGCCATCTGTGTAGGTAGCCATTTATTTATTTATATTATTGCTTTTTTTATTTGCAACATCTGACAAAACAAAACAATGACTGAGCTGCAATTCACTGATGTAAATATTCATGCACAAGTATTAGGCTACTGCTCGTTGTCACTGGATGCAACATTATCACAAGTTGTTCTTTATTCTGTATATATGATGTGGCTTAACCCTTTGAGTTGTTAGAGGGGTACGCAACGCATTGATTTGCTTTGCATTGCGTACCTCTCTGGCACTCAGACTGTTAAAGTCAGGCAGCCTGGCATTTAAAGGGATAGTAATGTTTCACAAAAAAAAGTAGCTCAAATTAATCTTCATAGTATTTGGGCCATGGAGAGTGTTATTTCAATACTGTCAGAGTTGTAGTTCAAGAGTTATTGAATAAAAAAGCATCCCCCTCCCACCCTTTTTACCTAGTGTAAGCCACCTCTCCATAGATGTGTAATCTGGTTTTAAGACCAGACAGCTCACAGCAAGGGAAGATCTTCTTACTGTGAGAACAATGAAAACCCTGCCCCCATTGACAGGTTTTTCAGGTTTTTCCATTATGCTAATTGAAGATTGTCCCTCTCTGCAATCCACCTGGACACCACCTTTCTGTTTTGAGGTGAGCAGTGTTACATCCATAAAAGGGTCGTGAGGGGGATACTTTATCATTCAATTACTTTTGAACTACAACTCTGACAGTACTGAAATAACACTCTCCATGGCCCAAATAATATGAAGATTAATTGGAGCTGCTTTTATTATGAAATATTACTATCCCTTTAACAAAGATGACAGCTTGACTGCATGCTCAGAAAAAAAATTGGAGTTGTAGCATTTATATTCTTTTCTAAATTTAATGGGGATGTATTTTTTAATATGTTACTTCTTATCTTAAAGCATAAGAAATGCCAGTTCCAACTAGATAAATATGATATGAAACACATAATCAGAATCAGTGTGTTTTAATGCCATTACCATGTCTCTCTTCACTCAGATTAAGGAATGCACATCATTGGAAAGTATCTGCTACCAACTTTGCCTAAAATAAAACAGCTCACATTTTGCTCTTGAATAAATGACAGATATCATGTGGCTTCACCACTCTGCATATAGTATTTATTTTATTTAGAACATTTTTCCCAGGAAGAATACATTGAGATTTATTTTGTTTTCAAATATATCCTGGAGAGTTTACAATAATAAGTAGAATATGTACACAAATAGAAAAACATCATATACACAAACATAATCATTCATACATACTAGTAATTTATATACAGTTACATATTGTTTTTAGGTACAAAGAAATAGTTAGACTGGGGAAGAGCTGATATTTTTTCCAGGCAGGTTATTCAAGACTAGGAGTTCTGAAGGAGAAAGCAGATAGTCTGGCTTATTTCTTGTAGTGTGGTATACTAACTGAGTTGTTGCCAGTGGAGCAGAGGTTGTAGTTAGTAGAGAGCTGCAGTGAGCATTCTGCACATGTAGTGTGGTAGCTTTCCAAAAAAGTGGTTGTGTACTAAGCAAGAAAGGCTAGTGGCAAGTCTGGTAGAGAGCATGATGACTTAAGTGCATACTGGTGCACACACTTTGCCATTGTTAATATTTAACGCCAACAAACTCTGAATGCCTTCCCTATGGCAAGCAGAAGAAGCCTGTATATTGTTAAACCAGTTTCATAGAAACATAGAATTTGACGGCAGATAAGAACCATTTGGTCCATCTAGTCTGCCCATTTTCCTACTGTAAAAAACTTTTTTTTGTCCTTGGTCTTTTCTTACATTAAGGACAGACTTATGCCTAGCCCATGCATGCTTATGTCACTGTATTAACTTCTGCCACTTCTGCTGGTTGACTATTCCACTTATCTACTACCCTCTCAGTGAAGTAAAACTTTCTTACATTACATCTAAACCTGTGTACCTCTAGTTTTAGACTATGGCCTCTTGTTCTAACATTTTTACTCCTTTGAAATGTACTTCCATCCTGCATTTTATTGAATCCCTTCATGTATTTGAATGTTTCAGTCATATCCCCTCTCTCTCTTCTTTCCTCCCAGCTATACATATTCAGATACTTTAGTGTATCCTGATATTTATTTTCCTGTAAACCAGTCACCATTTTAGTAGCCTCTGTGTTTTGTGTGTGTATTAGTGTTAAACAAAGAGCAGTGAAAAACAATACCCTGAAAAATTCAGCTACACTTCCTACTGCCCACCCTTTGGGGCAAGTGCAAAACAAAGGACACATTTTGGCATAAGTAACTCTGAAAATTGGCACTGATTCCAGGGCATATTTTACAGTGGAATCATATTAATATATCTGCCCTCATTTTTATTCTGTGGATGTGTGAAATAAAAGCAGACTTCAGCATAAAGATAACATACAGACAATTACAGCTACAATGCACAGTATAAAAACAAATACCAGATAGCTGCTTGAATGACACCTACCAAGGTACCTTAATCCATTTAACAAAATAAGAGGCACTTATTCCTAAGGTATAATTCCACTTTAGAATACATAGCTGATTTTTCAATGACAATGGCAAATATTAAATACTGACAATTCTTATATTTGTACAACATATTTAATATACAGAACACTAAAGCAAACTATATTCTTGCATAGCAGAAGAATGTAGTATAGTTCTATTCAGAAGAACATGAATCAATGAGATATTGATCTTACTAGGATAAAAGGCAAATAATGCTCATTGCACTCAAAACTAGAAAGAGTGTTATCTCTGTGGTGCAGTGTTTGTCCACGTTGTACATAGCCACTGTAAAAACAGTATCTGTCTTTTTTATTGTCTATGCATAGCTTCTATGACAGCATTAGCTGCTTCTCTAGGCTGCAAAACTGTTTCATTTGGACAGAGATAACTTTGTTTTTTCTTGAACGATCATTATCTGCTTGTTACCAGATACTTTATTTCTTCTATTACAGAATTGGTTTAGTTGTATATTGAGAAGGTTTATATAAATGTTTAACAGAAACTTGTCATTCCAAAATATTTTGGGAGAGCTAGATAGAAAGGAGTTAAAGGGATAGTAATGTTTCATAATAAAAGCGGCTCTAATTAATCATCATAGTATTTGGACTTTGTAGGGTGTTATTTCAATTCTGGCAGAGTTGTAGTTCAAGAGTAATTCAATGATAAAATATCCACCTCCCGCCCCTTTTACTGATGTAACACTGTTCAGCCAGAGCAGAAGGGAGGTGCACAGGTAGACTGCAGAGAGGGACAATCTTCAATTAAGATAAGGGAAAAACATGAAAAACTTGTCAGGGTTTTCATTGTTCTCATAGGAAGAAGATTGTCCCCTTCTATTATCTGTCTGGTCTATGGACTGGATTTCACATCTGAGAAGAAATGGCTTACACTAGGTAAAAGGGTGGGAGGGGGAAACTTTGCTTGTGAATATCTCTCAAAACCATAAAGGTTTGAGAGATAAGACTTATATTGTTCTTCATGTTTTTAATGCCTACAAAATAAAATAAAGATAAAACTAAGTATTACTATACCTTTAAAAGATTGAAGCATTAGGTTTGCAAATAAATTATCTATTTTAGTAACCATTTCAGCCTAGGGCTTATTGCAAATCAGCTGTCATGCAGGGTATGGAGGGGTAGGCTTTGCTCATTCATGCGATCCATAGGACTTGGGGTTTGTCATTAATATCAGTGTTAACCTCTTTTTCTATGGAAACTGAGCACATATGATATTTTGCACAGCTTTCTCCTTCATGAGGATGACACTGTATGATTTACTTACCGTAAAGGTAAAAAAAAAGTAGCGAGGATCCAACATTTTGTAAACATTTGTTTCTCAGGATCCACCAAGAGACCAATTTTCAGGATTTCCCTTAATGATCACATGTGAATAATAAGTGGATCACTCATAATTGAACCACCTCTTCTTAGTCAGGTAATTTGTTAATTACCCCTTTTGAATGCCATTGTGAAACAATACATTGCATACCCTTCTAGTATTCAAAGGGTTAAAACCTGACCTTTTTGTGTATCCTGAGGACTGATGATGTGAATCACAGGTCTAACATAATACATAACAGGTGAGTCAAAAAGTATCCATAATTAATTTATTTGTATATAATACAATTACAATGTATGTACAATAGCATCATGTTTCTCTTTTGTCCCGTTCCTTTCCAACACACTTTGTTCATTGGTCCACAAGCTTCTGTATGCCCTCATTCTCTTGCACCCTTTCTTTCACTTCTTGTTGACATCATTGATAAGAACCAGTTGCTTAACAAAAATCAGGACATACACTCAATATTTCTGGATATGTCCATGTCAGCATTCACCAATGAGTTAAGTCCACTCCTTCATCTGATAGGGCAGAAAACCAATCAAAACAAAACTCACAAATTACTTCCCTGGATAATTTTAAGCCTTTGGGTGATAGGAGGATCTAAAATGCATTGTGAACCAATGTGTTAAAGACCTCTGTAGCTGGCAGGAGGATAGATAATAACATGTAAAGATAAGGCATACAATCCATCTGCACTAGGACTAGGGGTAAAGCGATTAGTGATATGACTCACTCCCTGGCATGCACCTGAGCTGGTAATGTGCTACCATCTTCAAAGTTCCTGCATTCTTCTTTATATTCCTTATATTTTCTGCATACTGTTATTCTGATACCCCCCTCGAGCTAGCCTAACAGACCTTACCTTTAACCTGGGACACATAGAAAATATGCATATTTCAAAGCTCTGTTGAAATAAAAGCAATCCTGTGGTATGGTGTAGCATGGTACCCCTACTTTGCAGCACCAGTGATAATGTGATCAGATCACTATTTTAGTGAGGGATGCAAATGATAAACAAAGGGACAGGGGTGCATTGGTTCCTCTGCAGTCCTGCAGAATGAACATTTAATTTGCATCCCTTATAACAATGGCAATCTTTTCACATTATTACAGGATGAGGAATGGAGCTCTTGTGTTCCAGAGATTCAGAACCCCTGGCACAGATGGCTTGTATGCCTTGTTTTGTGTGTTACTGTCTGCACCATCATTTTGTAAGTTCAATAACTTACTTTGCTTTTAAAGGAGAACTAATATATCATATTAATAACCTTCTACTTACCTAATCATGGCCTAGAAGATCCTTCAGACCTGTAGGTGATGTCCATGGAGGTGGACATGACAGTTACTAGCAGGACACCAAGCCCTCAAATTCTGATCAATGTGCATGATCATCCAAACTTTTAAAAAGGAAGTGGGTATGCAAAGAATTGCTTCGCAATGCATTGTATACTCCTTTTTTAAATGGTTATGTGGGCCCATGCACTCTTCGTGCTTCAGTTTTTTAAAATAAGTTATGTCTTCCTCCATGAAAACAAAGATTGTGAAGAATGCACACTGAGGCTGAACAAAATTAAATATTTTGTTCTAAAGCATGGTAGCCTCTCAGGTGCTGCTCAAGTCATGTTTTTTGCCATTGAAGAGAGGAAATTTCCATTTCCATATCTGTCCAGTAGCAAATTGTCATGAAAATGATCTCTTTATGAGTGAAACAGCACAAATTTGCATTTCACATTATGTGAGCCTCATTATTGGGGTGCAGCTAATTCCGTCTAGACACACAGAAAGCAAGGGCCCATACCTGGGATACCCTTTCACTTTGGGAGACAAGAAAACAAATAGTGACAAATGCACACTGAGGCCAAAAAAATTAATATCTTGTTGTAATGCATAACAGCCTGTAAGGTGCTACTCATGTTATGTTTTTCGCTCCTATGTGTAATTGTAGAGTGGAAATTTTCATATCCATATAAAACTGGTCCTGTTCATAGACAGTCCAGCTCCAAAATGTCAGGCAAATAATTTCTGCATAAGAGAAACAGCACAACCTCAGATGTACGTTTGGCAAATGTTGGCATCTTCAGTGGGATGCAGATGATTCCCTCTAGGAACATGGAGAGCAAGGACCCATGACTTGGGTATCCTTCCACTTAGACAAAAATTCTGAACAAAATTAAGTATTTTGATCTAAGGCATGGTAGCCTGAGGCATGGGACAAGGCAAAGGCCCTTGGTATCCATATGCCTAGACGTAATCAGCTACATCCCACAGACAAGACCTACATAGGCCAAAACATATGCCTGTGGTTAACATAGTAAATTAAGTTGGAAAAAGTCCATCAAGTTCAACCTTTGACTCATAACCCAGAGAATTGAGGATTATATATGCTGTAGTTCTACTTCCTGTTTTTCCTACTAATACACAGTATAACTCTATATGTTCTTTCTTGAAAAAGATGTATCTAATATTCTCTTAAATGTATCCATTGTATATGACATTACCACATGCTTGGGCAAGTAATTACACAATTTAATAGACCTTACTGTAAAAAAAAACGTTAAAAACATCTGTCCAATTTTAAACCTCCTTTCCTCTAATCTTAAGGGGTGGTTCTGGTTATTTGATTAGGCCTTCAAATTAATATCTCACCAGAAAGATCATTGTATTGACCTCTCATGTACTTGTACATTGTGATAAGATCTCTAGGGATGGGTGAACATTTTAATCTAAAACCAAAATCAGCAAAAAATGGCAATTCCAGTTTGGTAAAAAATCTCCCGCAAAAAAGTGCAGCTTTCCCACTTTTTCACCTTGCTCATTGCATTGTAATCAAGGAGAGGAATGCATTTTCCCCACCATGTGGCAGTTTTCTCTTCTTTGCTTGCAGGCATATAAAAGGGGGTCAGGGTCTCACAGCATGCCATTCTGTGTTTGAAAGAAGAGAAAGCAGCACATTATGTGTGCTAGAGATGATGGGCAAATTAAGGGGAATTGAAGTTTAGTTTAGGGAGTTTTTAGATAAGACATTTGTTCTCTGTAGTAGGAGAGTCTGGTGACACTCTGATGAAGAAGAGGGATGAAAGGAAGTTGACCCTAAATACCCTACAATTCAGTGCAACTAACTGGCAAGACACAGGCAGCTGGAATCTAGTTTGCTTGCTGATCTTGCTGTTATTATTATATCTGTGTTAAATGTGTCGGGGTTGTGTGAAGGGAGTAAAGGAGATTGACCCCAAATACCCCAACAATCTGTCTGACTGATTTAATTTGAAAGACTCAGGCAGCTGCAGTCAATTCCCTTGCTGATCTTCTGTTATTCTCTTTGTGCTGGGGAAGTCTCTGTAAAGAAGTTGTTGATTTTGTTTTTTTGTTACATATTTTTAGAAATAATTATCTGGGCATCCAACAATGCATTCTCCATAACTGTTGTTCCTGGGCCTAGGCAATACATCACATGCCATCGGTTGTGTTGTGTACTTTGGAGTAAAAACACACACAGTAGTTGAATAATGTCCAGCAAACATACAACTGGCAGGGAGCAGGGGAAAGGTGGAGCAGTGCAGGGACTTGGGAGTAAAGTGGTTGTTCAAAAACGAATTTCAGCCATGGTTGCTGCAAGGTGTGTAATAAATGATGAGGAGGTAGTTTATCAAGGTCCCACCAAAAGTTCCACCAGCACCAGTACAAAAAAAAACATATCAGAAGAGCCCTGGAGATGAAAACAAGTCAAATTCTAGTGTGTGCCACTGCCAGCAGTTAGTTCATTCCAAATAACACCTATGGCTCCTGCTGCAGAGGAATATGATGATGCTGGGTTTGCTGTAGGAGATGGCAAGAGTCATAGACTGCCCACACATGCTGCCTCTACCTCCACTACCTCCTCTAGTCATGTTGTTAAAGCAATAAAGTTCTTCTACCATGTACTGCCAATCCACACTGACTGAGTTCCTAGATAGGAGTCAAAAACGTCACAAAAACAATCCCAAAGTACACCTGAGGAATAACAATATGTTAATATGTTGGAGTGGACATGCTGCTGTATTGTTTTGTAGAAAAACTGAGGCTTCAGAGAACTGGGGGTGATTCACTAAGAGGTGATAAAGAGATGATAAGGCGGAGATGACTTCTCCAGTTAATCACTTCTCCCGTTCATATGTTATTCTATGCACTAACGTCTCCAAAGCTGAAGAAATCTTAGTGAATAGGCTCCATAGAATAATAATGTCTATGTGTTATTAAGTTCATAGACAGCATTGGGATTTTTTCCTCCCAAATGCATGAATTTCCTACATTAAACTTCTTATTCCATTTGTTTGTCCAATCTGCCATTTTATGTAACTCCCTCTGTAGAGAAGAAATATACTGTTCTGAATGTATTACTCTGCATAATTTAGTGTCATCTGCAAATATTGATATTTTGCTTTTTCCAGGTAATTTATAAATATGTTAAAAAGAAGTAGCTCAAATACTGAAATTCCTGAACATGAGGTATTTCACTCTCAACTTTAACTGTACTGGAGAATTTTCCATTCGCAACAATATACTGTCACTTATCTTTCAACCCGTTTTCTATCCAATTGCAAAGGTTATTCCCTAGCCCCAGTTTCCTTATTTTATAATCCTATGTGGCACAGTCTCAAATATCTTTGCAAAACCTAGGTATACTACATCTACTGCTAAACAATTATCTAGGTTGCGATGTACTTCTTCATAGAAGCTCAGAAGATTAGTTTGACATGATATCTTCCTCATAAACCATGTTGATTCCTGCTAATAGTTTCCTTCTTAAATAAAGGTTGTGCTGTTTCTCTTGTGCAGAGAGGATTTGCCAGACATTTTGGAGCTGGACTATCTATAGATTGAACCTGTCTGATATGGATATGGAAATTTCCTCTCTGCAGTGGCATATGGGAGTGAAAAATGTAACTTGAGCAGCACCTGTGAGGCAACCAGGCCTGCAAACAAAATATTTAATTCTGTTCATTTGCGGTGTGCATTCATCACATTGATTGGTTTCATGTTTTCCTCCAAGACGTGAAATCTAGGTACAAAGGCACAATTCATAAAGGCATTAAGGATTTTCTTACTTTAATAAAGTAAAATGTGTAGGGGTATTATTAGGAGTTGTTAGTTCCTCATTAACCCTTTGAGTTCCAGAGAGGTATCCAATGCATTTCAACACAATGCATTGGATACCTTTCTGACGCTCAAAGGGTTAATACATTTTCAGGCCTACATCATTAGATGTGGTTGCCTTGTTTTTTTATTTCTGTTTATTTTCTATATTCAAGTAGGGAAAAGTACTTTATGCAAGCATAGCAGAGTTTATCAGAGAGGTTGTGCGAGGCAGGTATAGCCAGTATCCTTAAATAACAATTGTTTAAACACATGAGTAGCTGTAAACACTTTGATTAACATATCATTATAGTAAGCTAACCAAACCATACCTAACAGTATATTTCATGGCTGACTGAATTTAAAGTATGCATATTTCATATGTGTCCCCAGTTAAAGGGATAGTAATACTTCATTTTATCTTTATTTTATTTTGTAGGCATTAAAAAAACATGAAGAACGATATAAGTCTTATCTCTCAAACCTTTATGGTTTAAGAGATATTCACAAGCAAAGTACCCCCCCCCCCCGTTCAGCCAGATCAGAAGGGAGGTGCCCAGGTAGACTGCAGAGAGGGACAATCTTCAATTAAAGGGATAGTAATACCTAAAATGTAAAAAAAAATATGTTGTAGGGTTTATCCCCCTGAGTAAAACAAGAGTACTCCCACTGCTGAAAGATGTTTCATTCAAAAGTTATTAATTTTCAAAGTTGAATTTTTTAGGTGCAATATCACAGTGGCCTGAAATTTTACAGTGGCGCTGTTGCTACACCATCCTATGGAGATTTATGGTCCTGAGACCAGAGCTGTCCATAGGATCGTGTAGCAACAGCGCCACTGTACAACTTTTGAATGAAACATCTTTCAGCAGTGGGAGTACTCTTGTTTTACTCAGGGGGATAAACCCTACAACATATTTTTTTTTACATTTTAGGTATTACTATCCCTTTAAGATAAGAGAAAAAGCTGAAAAACGTGTCAAGGGGGGGAGGGCTTTCATTGTTTTCATACAAAGAAGGTTGTCCCCTGCTGTTATCTGTCTGGTCTTACAACCAGATTCACATCTGAGAAGAGATGGCTTACACTAGGTAAAAGGGGCAGGAGGGGAAACTTTGCTTGTGAATATCGCTTAAACCATAAAGGTTTGAGAGATGTCTTATATCGTTCTTCATGTTTTTTTAATGCCTACAAAATAAAATAAAGATAAAACGAAGTATTACTATCCCTTTAAAGATGACATCTAGTCAGCCAGCCTACTTTAAAGGGCATAGCAGGCTTTTTTTGTGTGTGATGAGAAAGATATGCAGGTAGAAGTGTAGACAGCAAAGATAAAAGTATAATGAACTGTAGAATGATAAGACTGCTTTTAGTTTGGCTAACTCTGATTCAACTGCATTTTTATTGTAAATAGAATAAATTAAAATAAACAAGCATCTGGTGACCAGCTATTTCTTTAATTACAGAAAGCTTATATAAAACACACTCTACAGGGTTGCATTGATGCCTGTGCAGTCCTACAGTATTAAATCTTTATAAGTGTCCTGTACTTATAAAGATATCTAGTCACCTTAAATGTCATATGCCAAAAGATCATCAGCTTTTATGTATTTTGCAGTTTATGTTACGATTTAGTTTTATACAGAAGGAAAATGTTCTTTTTCACCTTATCTAACCTTTTTCTTGTCAAACAGATGGTAAAGAGGAAGAAAGCTAACAGATCATTAACTGTGTTTTTTGGAATGTACTAATATACTTGACATCATCTAAAAGAGCAACCAGAGGAAATCAAAACCGTCTTGCATTAAAAACAAATGTAATTGCTTGTAGGTGTCAGATTTAGATTCAAAAACATTAATTAGAACTCTTCATTTAGTCATATGAACAAATTTGCATTGTGTGGACTCTATGGATTATTGGGACATATGTGTAAAAGAAAATAATTCCGTTGGATGCTAGAGAGTTCTTCAATGCACTGTGAAACAAAGCATTGGAGACCTATTTTATATACAGGGGGTTAAAATAATCTGCCCAGACCTCATTTTTAATCATGGACACAGGAAATATGCATATTTCAGGGCTGTACCAGAATCAGAGCAGCCCTGTAGTATGCATTTTTCATATGTGTCCAAGGTTAAAGGTGAAGTCTGCTTAGCCTCGGTTAAAAACCTAATTTTAAATCAACTGGACTATTTTATTTGTTTCATTTGGAGTAGATGTTTCCCCTAAAATTGTTCCTTATTTTCTTTTGATGTTCTTTGTTTTACACCCATTAAAGGGATAGTAATGTTTCAAAATAAATGCAACTCCAATTATTCTTTATAGTTTTTGGGCCATGTAGAGCTGTATTATCATTCTCTATGATGTGTAGTTCCAGAGTAATTGAATTAAAAAATGTCCCCCTCCTTCCCCTTTTACCTATTGTAAGCCGCCTCACCTCAGATGTGAAATCTGGTTGCTTGACCGGACGTGTCACAGTGAGGGACAATCTTTTTACTCTAAGCATAAGGAAAACCCTGCCACCCTTGAAGGAGGAGCAGGTTTTTCCTTATGCTAACAAAAGATTGTCCCTCATTGCAATCCACCTGTACAGTTTTTGCTGGCAGCTTTACATAGGTAAAAGGAGCGGGAGGGGGACACTTTCAATTATTCTGGAACTACACATCATAGAGAATGATAATAATGTTCTACATGGCCCAAAAACTACATGGCCCAAAAGCTGCATTTATTTAGAAAGATTACTATGCCTTTAAAATAATCTATTATAAGTATTCAAACTTTTATCAACATTGAAGCATGAAGCTCATATAACTAATTGAGTGCCACAATTTGTGGAACTCCTCACTAGAGATAGGTTAAACTTTTTTTGTTTTTTGTTTTTTTGAGGGGATGCAGGGATTTTTGCAGAAAACATAATTTGCTACATTTTCCACAGAAATTTCTGTGTATATATAATACATACAATTTCTAGAAGAAGGAGCACAAAGGAAAACATCTAAGAGCATCAATTTATTTAAAGTGCCAAATGCAAGGAATACAGAAATACGCTCACCAGAAACCCTGTGTACTAAAGCATTTCAGCTCCCGGTCCTTACAACCACGCACAGTCTGCCCTGCACTCGCCTGGTGCTCGATCTTTATCCCTCCATTCTTAATTGAGAGAGTCAGCAGTCTCCACCCCAATCATTCTCCTCTATCTTTCAGCTCCTTTATGGGGATCGTTAGCCAACACTAAAACAAACCAACATAAAGAGTACAGACTTGATATACAATGCTGTACTCAGTATGCTCTTCACCAGGGTGCCGGCTTCAACTGGGCACATTACTGGGAGTCTCTAGCAGTCACAATGAGGTCTGGTCTCAAACAAACCCAAAGCATATTGTGGCTTCCTTGCTACTTCCTTATGTTTTTGGTACTGCTAGAGAATTTCCCATAAGAGCTTTTCCTTTTTCTGAATATGCTTTCTATGGCCTAGAGAATTATACTGCAACACTACTGCTGTGTGGTGTAATATTCAGTATCAGTTATTCTAAATTTTTGTTTTCAGCAAATGAATAGGATAGCATGTTAGCCACCAATATTTGGGAAATTTGTAATCCACTAGTCTTATGGATTCATTTTTTTTTTTTTTTTTTTTTTTACTTTTTTTGTAAGAACTCAGTAAGAGTGGAGTGGCAGCAAATAAAAGAAGAACTCTGTAACTTAACAACATGACTAGAGCATGTCTGGTGCATTAATCAACTGAACCATCTCACCAGCATACATACATGAAACAAGTCCTCTTCATGCTACACACTGCAGCCCAGGTTTGTTTTTTTAAATCTGATCCCACAGAAGTAGACCTTGTAAATGGACATATTATTATTAAACTTTAAGCTTATTCATTACTTCAATACAATATGATAAGTATAATGCAGAAATAACAGATGTATTAATAAATCCAAATCAACCTTCAAAACCGCATCAATTCTCCTAGCTACACATGCATATAGTTTTTTAAGGAACTAAGCAGGAAGTTCCACAGATCTTGGAGAACTAAGCATGGTTCTTCTGTGAATTTATGCAGACTCAGTTGCTTCTCTCTTCATGTAATCTTAGACAGACTCGATGATGCTGAGGGGGCCATATCATCACTTCCAGGACTCCTTGTTCTTCTTTACACTGAAGATCAGTTCTTAGAGTGATAGTAATGTTTCACAAAAACAGCAGCTCCAATTAATCTTCACAGTATTTGAGCCATAGAGAGTGTTATTTTATTACTGTGAGCGTTGTCGTTCAAGAGTAATTGAATGATAAAGTTTCCCCCTTCCACCTCTTTTACCTGGTGTAAGTCCCCACTCCTCAGATGTGGAATCCAGTCCATAGACCAGACAGCTCACATCAAGGGTCAATATTCTTAGTGTGAGAACAATGAAAACCCTGCCCACCTTGACAGGTTTTTCAGCTTTTTCTCTTATCTTAATTGAAGATTGTCCCTCTCTGCAATCTACCTGGGCATCTCCCTGCTTCTCTGAGCAGTGTTATATCAGTAAAAGGGGCGGGAGGGGGATACTTTATCATTCAATTACTTTTGAACTACAACTGTGACATAATTGAAATAACACTCTCCAAAGCCCAAATACTATGAAGATTATTTAGAGCTGCTTTTATTATGAAACATTACTATCCCTTTAATGACTTTGGCTGTATGTTTGGGGTCGTTGTCATGCTGCAGGATAAATGTGGGGCCAAACAGATGCCTTCATGATGGTATTGCATGATGGATAAGTACCTGCCTGTACTACTCAGGATTGAGGATACCATTAATTATGACGAAATCCCCAACTCCATTTGCAAAAATGCAGCCCCAAATTTTCAAGGAACCTCCACCATGCTTCACTGTTGCCTGTAGACACTCATTCCTGTACCGCTGTTCAGCCCGGTGAACTAACTGCATTCTGATACAGCCAGATATTTCTAATTTTGACTCATCAGTCCAGAGCACCTGCTGCCATTTTTTTGCACCCCAGTTCCTGTGTTTTCATACATAGTTGAATTGCATGGCATTGTTTTCACATCGGAGGTATGACTTTTTGGCCACAAGTCTTCAATGAAGACCACTTTTAACCAGGCTTCTCCAAACAGTAGATGAGTATACCAGGATCCCACTGTTTTCTGCCAATTCTGAGCTGATGGCACTGCTGGACATCTTCCAACTGTAAAGTAATCATGTTGTGTCTTTCATCTGCTGCACTAAGTTTCCTTGGCCAACCACTGCATCTACATTCCTCAACGTTGCCGTTTCTTTGGGCTTCTTCAAAAAAGCTTGGACAGCACATCTGGAAACCCCTGTCTGCCTTGAAATTTCTGGCTGGGAGAGACCTTGCTGATGCAGTATAACTACCTTGTGTCTTGTTGCAGTGCTCAGTCTTGCCATGGTGTAAGACTTTTGACATTAAACTATCTTCAGCATCCTCACCTTGTTAGCTGAGTTTGGCTGTTTCTTGCCCAGTTTTATTCCTCCAACACAGCTGTTTCTGTTTCAATTAATTATTGGGTTTCAACCTACATATTATATTTATGATCATTAGCACCTGTTTGAATAATTGTTTAATCATACACCTGACTATATGCCTACAAAAAGTGATGCTGTTTTGAAGGTAAATGGTGGTCAGTGTCACACCAAATATTGATTTGATTTAGATTTTTCTTCTGCTTACTCACTTTGCATTTTTTTAACCCTTTCCCGACAATGGACGTACATGTACGTCCCACAGAAACTGTCACTTAGTGTCAGAGGACATACATGTATGTCCCGGAAGTCCGTGCCCCCGCGCGGCTGAACGCCATTCGGGGACAACGGATTACTTTAGCAAAAAAAAATTTCCTAGCTGGGCGTTAAGTGACAGCTGCATGTGCACACAGCAGGTCAGTAAGGGGTTAATTGATAAACTATTAACATGTCTAGTTTTGAAAACATTCTTATTTTACAGCATTTTTTTCACATCTACCTAAGACTTTTGCACAGTACTATACATGACAATATATACCATTGGGGAATAAGTACAAGAAGAGAAAATTAAGACCAATGTGGCTTAATAAAGAGGTTTGCAGGTAAATTAAAAATAACAAGCAGACAAGCAATTAGGCCAGCAAAAATTAAAAATTAGAAACATTTTGCATAAGAGAGCAAAAGAAAATCATAAACAATTCTAAAAGTATATAAAAACCCCAAATCAATAAGGTTGATATTGGTCCTCTTAAGGCAGAGATGAATTAATGAATTAGTGATAATAATGCTATGGCTGACACTTAAACACATTAATTTGTTCTTATATACAAAGGAAGCAGCAATCACAGGCTACGGGCAAACAGAAAAAATCACAGAATGTCCTCCATCATGTACATGGCTGTCATGGGGTGACTGTGGAATAACAACACTGACAAGTACAGATACAGTAAAAATCAATAACTTTATTAAAATAAGAACAGAATAAATACAAATAGCACTTCCCCAAACCTCACAGGACCAGGTGTGAAGACAGTGCCTAAGCACTTCACCAACCCTTACTAGCCAGGTATGGAAACAGCACAGGATCCACCGACTGCACAGTGGCTAATACCACTCTGACTAAAGTATGCAATGGTAGCAAGGATAGCAGTAGCTGCTAGTGCAGGAGAAGCTGAAATGCCCAGGCAAAATGAAGATATTCCCCTAGAAAGCTAGGATAGTACAAGGCAACTGAGACAGGACTCCCTAGAACTCTAGGGAGAGTAGGCAATGGTGACTGAGCTTCCTAGAATGCTAGGGTAAACCTACAGTCATTGGTGACTGAGCTCCCTAGAATGCTAGGGTAAACCTAAAGACAATGGTGACAGAGAACCCCAGACAATGAGGGTAGAACAGGCAATGGTGACTGAGATCCCTAGAATGTTAGGGTATACCCAATGGCTCTAACTGGCAACAGGTAGAAAAGGAATGCCAGAGACAAGGTCTGACGCAGTAACTGAGCACCTCTTGAATCGGAGGAAACAACAGAGCACTGTAAGTGCAAGCGGAGACAGTATGCAAAGCATAGGAAACAATTGGATAGTCAGCCAGAGCCGGGGTCAGCACGGAGCAGGTGGTCAGCCAAAGCCAGGAGTCAGACAGGATCGGGTAGTCAGATGGAGCCATGGGTCAGACCGGAGCGGGTAGTCTGACTGAACAAGGGTCAGACCAGAGCAGAAGGCAACTAGTCAGGGATCAAATGTAGCAGGAGTCAAACAAAGCCAGGAGTCATGCACAGAATCAGAGCATCTGCATAACACAAGAGGTACACCACGAAAGGGCAAAGGAGTACTGAGGCTGAGACCAATAAGGCCTAGCATGTAGGCAGAGACTCATTCTGGCAATTGCCGTCAGCCTATAAGAATAGCGAATGTCCCTAAGCGCGACAACCAGGAAGTAATGGCAATGTCGCCTGTAGCACAGCATTCACGGAGGGCAATCACGGGCACCATGATAATGGCTTACTGAAGACAAAGTCCAAAAGAGACTGGAAAAAGGTTATGGTGAATAAAGCACCTAGACCTGATGCCATACATACAAGGGCACTTAATGCACTTATTTCAGTAATAACAATATCATTAAATATTGATCTAAATATTTGGTTTCATTAGGCATAGTACCCTGTGATTGGAGCAAAGTTGATTGTTCAAATAAGGAGCAAGAAGCAAACCTGGAAATGATGGACCTGTGAAATTCACTTCTGTAGTGGTTAAGATATTAGAAGGGTTACTAACTGACAGTATTCAAAACTGTGTGAAGACCAACAATATTATTAATAGGGGCAAGCATGGTTTATTATGAAGACTAGATGATGTGTGACTAATTTACTTTCATTTTATGAAAGAGTAAGTAGTAATTAGGACAAGGGAAATGTTATTGATGTAATCTATTTGGATTTTGCAAATGCCTTCGATACTGTGCCTCACAACAGGTTACTGCATAAATTAAAATACTTTGGCTTGGGAGGTAATATCTGTGGATAAAGAACTAAATGATAGATGATAGATGCAGAGAGTTATTGTAAACTGAACCTTTTCAAGTTGGTCAAAAAGCCCAATGATTTTTAATTTGTTTATTAATGATCTAGAAGTAGGAATTGAAATTAATGCCTCAATCTTTTCTGATGACACTAAGCTGTGTAAGGAATCACATACAAAGCTGGATGTTTTTTCTCTGCAGAAAGATTTGGATAAATGAATGGGCAGAAAAGTGGCAGACGAGGTTTAATGTAGATAATGTAAAGTTATGCATTTGGGCTGTAAAACAAACATACTACATGTACACTAAATTACAAACTATGAGGGAATCCTAGTTAGAAAAGATTTGCAAGTACTGTCTGATGATAGACTTCACAACAGTGTGCAGTGTCACTCAGTTGACGCAACAGTAAATAGGGTACTATCCTGCATAAAAGGGGTAGGGATATATAGGCCTCATCCAGAATATTGAGTACAGTTTTGGGCACCAGTTCTTAAAAAATAAAGTGGAAAAAGTGCAGAGATGTGCAATAAAACTGATAATGGGTTTGAAAGATCTAAATTATAATGGGAGACTAGCCAAACTGAGTTTGTTTAGAGAAGAGATGTCTAAGTGTTGATATGATTACCATTTACAAATATATGAGTTCAATACAAATAAATCACCAAGGAACTATTTACTCAAAGATCTGAGTGTACAACAAGAGGTCATCCTTTAAGAAGAAAGGTGCTTTTTACTAAACAAATGCAGGGATTTTTACAGTAAGAGCAGTCAAGTTATGGAATTACTCCCCTTGGGATGCTGTGCTTGCAGATACTGTAATTGGTTTAAAAAAAGTAATGACTTCCTATTTACATACTTGGGAACTCTCCGGATTTGCCCCGGAGACTCCGGTTCTGACAGAGCTTTACCGGGTCTCCGGGGCAGAGGCTGATTCTTCCGGATGTGGAGAGTTTCTATTGAAACTCTGCCACATCTGCTTTTTCTCCCGCTGTTCCTCAGTCCCCAGCCTTCTGTGTGACACCTTTAACCCTCTGAGTGCCAGAGTGGTAAGGAATGCATTGCTTTGCAATGCATTCCGTACCACTCTGGCACTCAAAGGGTTAAGTCCCCCCCAACTCGCGGCAAGCCCCGCCCCTTTTTGACGATATTAGCGTAGCCCTCAACTGGAAGTTCCCAGGTATGCCTATTTAGCATAAAACAATATTGAGAATGATGACAGTTGGCTTCAAAGCCGATAGGATGTTGGTCCAGGCAAAGATGTGACTGCCATTTGGAGTCAGGAAGGAATTTTTACCAATTTAGGCTTAATTATCTTAAATGGCTTCAATGGAGTTTTTTGCCTTCCTCTGGCTGGATCAACAGGGGTGATATAGCATGGGCTTGATGGAAGCATGTCTTTTACAGCCTCATCAACTTTGTTACTATGGTACTTTGTATCACAATCTCTGCTTTTACAGTACTTGACAGTAAGCTCTCTGGAGGCAGATGTAGGGAGCTCACTGTCAGAGACAAAATGTGTTAATTAAAAGGTAAAGATAAAAAAATAAATGAAAAAATTAATCTTGCTTACCAGTTGTAATTTGTCATATGATTAATAGCTGCCAGCAACTAAGTTGCATGTTATGTAATTCTTGTAGTTGCATGAACCTAATGCCCCTAATAGTTTAAAGCCTCAGTTGGCCAAATTTTATAAAATATTCCAGTACTGCCAGCCTTTTCATTCATACATTGTAACAATTTCTTAGTTTGTGAAGTTTGAGAACTAAAATTACTCATTCTCAGTGAGAATCAATTTTTCAGTTGTCCTAAATGTCATTATCTTTTTTTACATTTTATTTGTTTTCCTGTTCTCATCTCCTGTATAAAATTAGCATTTTCATAATTGTCCAAAGTCACCGCAATAGTCTGATACTTTATTGCTTACTACAAAACTTAAAGCTTCTGTGAAATTGTCAAGCATGATAACAAATGATGTCCTGTCTTCCTTTGCAAGGGTTTTAACTACACATTCTTTTCAGAGTTATCAATGGGAATCTGCTAGCCACAGAAAGTGCTAATTATGAACTGGTTTTTCCTCTAGGTTTATGACAGCTGATTTGCTGCAAGTGTTCACATATTTTGCAATTAAGATAATATCACGGTTCCCGTGATTCCGCTGTCACTCTCTGCTGTGGTGTGCTCCCATTGGCGGAGCTTGTTTAGCCCACCCAGTGTGGCCTTCATATACCGGGCCTCTGGCACCTTTTAGGTGCCCTTTCGTGGTGTTCCCGTACCAGTGCTTCCGTTGCTGTGTTCCTGCTTTCCTGTGTACCGACTTGGCCTGTCTGACTATTCTTGTTCGTTCCTGCTCCGAGATTGACCCAGCTTGGCTGACGTTCCTGCTCCATGATTGACCCGGCTTGGCTGACGTTCCTGCTCCGTGATTGACCCGGCTTGGCTGACGTTCCTGCTCTGTGATTGACTCGGCCTGGCTGACGTTCCTGCTCCGTGACCTGATTCCGGTGTTCCTTTCGTCCTGAGAGTGTTCCTGCGAAGATCCTAATTCTACGTTGCCTGGCAACATTTTGAACTGTAGAGTACAGTGCTGTGCAGACTTATCATCCACTTAACCCTTGCAGAGCTTGCTGCCTCCGATACTGAGCCTGTCAGTTAACACTTGCTGAGCACCGTTGCCTCCATTACTGAGCCTGTCCATTAACACTTGCAGAGCTTGTTGCCTCCGTTACTGAGCCTGTCTGTTAACACTTGCTGAGCCTGTTGCCTCCGATAACAAGCCTGTCCGTTAACACTTGCAGAGCTTGTTGCCTCCGATACTGAGCCTGTCCGTAACACTTGCTGAGCACTGTGCCTCCGTTACCGAGCCTGTCCGTTAACACTTGCAGTGCATTTGTGGCCTCCGTTACTGTGCTTCCGCCTTACACCTTACTTGCACAGTATAGCAGTTGTCGCACTGTGTGGTGCTATTGGGCGATTCCATTCAGCTCTTGCAGTGTTGTGACTTCATTACCGCACCGGAAGGGTGCTATTGGCTCTGGTCCCATTCAGCTCTCGCAGTGTTTGCGACTCCGTTACTGCACCGGCAGGGTGCTATTGGCTCTGATCCCATTCAGCTCTTGCAGTGTTTGTGAATCCATTACCGCACCGGCAGGGTGCTATTGGCTCTGGTCCCATTCAGCTCTTGCAGTGTTTGTGACTCCATTACCGCATCGGAAGGGTGCTTTGGGCTCTAGTTCCATTCAGCTCTTGCAGTAGTGTTGGGTTATCACCTGTCCTTGGAGTGTTTCAGCTCTGCCTCACTGCTAAGGTGCTTCCCACCTCACACCACAGTCTCTAGCTGCTCTTACCATCTACTGGGCGTTGTCTAAACTCACCACAACAGAGAATGATTACTTACAGTGGACTTTAACCCTTGTGCCACTACTGTTTCTCTTCATATGACAGTATTGCTCCTAATCCATACTGTGCCTGTGAAGGCATCTATTGTCTATATACATTTACATGTCATTACCTATTTTAGCCCATAGTGGGCAGTGTTCCTTATTTCTCTCAATAAAACTGGTTTTATTCTAACCTCTGGTCTGAGTGTCTTACAAAACCGTTACAGATAACTGCAACTGCCTGATTTATATCAGTTTGTCATTAGAAGTACTAAAAAATCCATGGGGTGCACTAAGACATGATAAAGAGGAAATAAAGAAGAGATTCATTGTCCAGCTCCTATGTTATTTTAGGGAGCCTATGCATCAAAATTTCTCAGCTGAGAGAGATTATAGTGCCTAGGCT
Organism: Rhinophrynus dorsalis; assembly: GCA_037306005.1. Lineage (NCBI taxonomy): Eukaryota > Metazoa > Chordata > Amphibia > Anura > Rhinophrynidae > Rhinophrynus > Rhinophrynus dorsalis. Next base: position 136,199,245 of record CM074724.1, read on the forward strand.
CCAGAGAATAACATAGGAATTGGAAAAGTAATATCACTAGTGAGGTGTTGTGCACTAAGGTATGATAAATAGGTGATAAAAATGAGTTGACTTCTACAGTGATATTGGGCACCGGTTCTGAAAAAGGATATACTAGAACTAGAGAGGGTACAGCGAAGAGCAACAAAATTAATTAAGGGAATGGAGGACCTGACATATGAGGAACGACTAGACAAACTTGGTTTATTTACTCTAGAGAAAAGATGACTAAGAGAAGACCTTATCACATTGTACAAGTATATGAGAGGTCAATACAAGGATCTCTGTGGTGAGCTATTTATTTCAAGGCCTGATCAGGTGACCAGGGAACACCCCTTGAGATTAGAGGAAAGGAGGTTTAAACTTCAGCAGAGGAAGGGGTTTTTTTATGGTAAGGTCTGTTAAATTGTGGAATTCATTGCCCAAGGAGGTGGTTATGGCAGATACAATGGATACATTTAAAGGGATAGTAATACTTCATTTTATCTTTATTTTATTTTGTAGGCATTAAAAAAATATGAAGAACGATATAAGTCTTATCTCTCAAACCTTTATGGTTTAAGAGATATTCACAAACAAAGTTTCCCCCTCCCACCCTTTTTACCTAGTGTAAGCCATCTCTTCTCAGATGTGGAATGCAGTCCATAGACCAGACAGATACCATAAGGGGACAAGCTTCTTTCTATTAGAACAATGAAAGCCCTGCCCCCCTTGACAAGTTTTTCAGGTTTTTCCCTTATCTTAATTGAGGATTGTCCCTCTCTGCAGTCTACCTGGGCACCTCCCTTCTGATCTGGCTGAACAGTGTTACATCAGTTTAATGGGCGGGAGGGGGAGATTTTGTCATTGAATTACTCTTGAACTACAACTCTGACAGAATTGAAATAACACTCTCCAAAGTCCAAATACTAAGAAGATTAATTAGAGCTGCTTTTATTATGAAACATTACTATCACTTTAAGATAAGATTAGATACATTTCTTTCAAAAGGGAACATACAGAGTTATACTGTTTATCAGTAGGCAGATCAGGAAGGTCTGATAAAGACTAACTTAATTGGTAGCAGAAAAGCTATACAATTCTCAGTTACTGGGGTATGAGGAGAAGGTTGAACTTGATGGACTTGTGTCTTTATTCAACCTAATTTACTATGAGCCTATGCACTCTCACTTGGCCTCATAGAATAACATGGGAAATGGAGAACTGATATCACTGGATAAGCCACCTCACTTTTTCACCCTTTATCACCGCTTAGTGCATAGCAAAGCTATATAATTCTTTGCCTCCGACTGCCGTGCTTAGATATACTGCTTTCAAAAAAGTAGTGTATACCTATTTAGCACAGAATAATATTGAGAATTATGACAGTTGGCTTCAGGTAAGTTGTTGATCAAGAGAAATCTCTGATCCACTTGGGGCTTCATTGGAAATGGCTTCAATTTTCTTTTCTTTTTTTTTAACCTTCCTCTGTATCAACAGGGGTAATCTGGCATGGGTTGGATTTGATGGACAAATATCTTTTTTCAGCCTTATCAAATATATCACAATGTTAATGTGTTACTATGTAAGTTATCTCCTCTTTATCACGTTTTTATCACACCTTAATGCATAACCCCATTGACTTTATTTCTTTGGCGTTGCACCCCCACATCACCTTATCAATATCTGTCATTCAGGTGTTTACTAAATATCTCCATTGCTGTCCTCACAAAATTGAATGCACGATGGAATGTGCAACATATTGAATTTATACAGAATGATCTTTTAAAATCATTTACCTTGATAAGCACTATCTATTTCAAATTCACTAATGAGATAACATAACAATTAGAAATCCAGTTTATTAAAGCATTTTATCTATACTAATATGGGGACAGTATACCAACACGAGTATGTTTTGAAGACCCTTTTCATTACACTTTTGTTGTTCCTGGCAGGAAATAACAGATTTGTAGTAAATATATTTTTCCAGTACAATCTGGCAAAAAAGAAGCTTTCAAATGTTACAAGAAATTAGCAGCTTTTTTTTATAATTTAAAAATTGAAGTAACAGCTTACAAACTGAATGGGAAATTGCTCTGAGTGTAGATGAGTTCTGCAGCTGTGACCAGGCCCCATTGGGAAGAATTTCTATGTTTAAAGAACGTGTTTCTCTCTTTTTTTCCTTAAACAAGTTATTTGTACCAGCCATTCTCCATGACTTTACAACTATCATCCATCAACTTGGAAGTGAAATGCCAGTTGGTCTCACCCTGCCACCTCTTTTTTGGCAGGGGTTCCTGTGTTAAATATACAGTAGTTGTAGACATCATCATGAGTACTTGGGCTGTCAAAAGAAAAGCAAATGCTTTCAAGTAAAATAGCTCAGAATTTAAGCAAGTGCATTTTTGCCCCTTTTAAAGGGATAGTAATACTTAAAATGTAAAAAACAAACATGTTGTAGGGTTTATCCCCCTGAGTAAAACAGGAGTACTCCCACTGCTGAGAGTTGTTTTACTTTAAAAAGTTAAAGTTGATTTTTTTAGATGCAATATCACAATGGCCTGAAATTGTACAGTGGTGCTGTTGCTACACCATCCTATGGAGATTTATGGTCTACGGACCAGAGCTGTCCATAGGATGGTGTAAAAACAGTGCCACAGTTTAAGGTCACTGTGATATTGCACCTAAAAAAATAACTTTGAGCTGTAATAACTTTTGAATAAAAGTGAGTCAGCAGTGAGAGTTCCCTTTTTTTACTCAGGGGGATAAACACTACAATATATATGTTTTTACATATTAAGTATTACTATCCCTTTAAAGACGTTCTCTTGCAATAACTGTGCAAGACTAGTGAAAGCATATAGCAGACTTATTGCAGTAAATGAAAAAAAAACATAAAATGTACCTGGTATCATTATCTATTGCAAAAGTAAAATAAAAAGCAGACATGCTTTACTTCATAGGAATTAGTACTTTAGTGAGAGCTAGTGTATAATATGCACTACTGTTGGTATACTCCTATGTTAACTCTCTTTCATTATTCAAGTTGAGGTTTTAGTTACATTGTTTGACAAGAAAGGTTAAAACTTGACTAGCATGTCAAGGCACTACAACTATACAACTGTAACTCATATCATTTGTCTAACTTCTCATAATCTATAGCTATGTCCAGGGTCGGATTGTAGGGGAATACCAGCCAGGGCAATTTTTTTTTAACCCTTTGAGTGCCAAAGGGGTACGCAATGCATTGCAAAGCAACTAGGCCACTAACTGGTGTTTGTGTGTATTATATATATATATATATATATATATACACACACACACAATTTTGGCACTTATAGGGTTAAATACAAACCTAGCAACTCCCACCCCCTTTCCTCCACTCTCTCTTCCCCAGCTCTTTTCTATACTCTCATTCCCAGCCTATTACCCCCTTTCATTTTCTACCTACAGGCCCCTTTGTTGCATCTTCTCTCCCCAAGTCTATTTCACCCCCTCTTCCTTGCCCCCTCCACTCTCTTCCATTGCTTCCCCCTCTTCCCTAATATTGCCCAGTCAGACCTCCTCAGTTTCCTGCCTTTCTTCTACCCACCTCTCTCTTCATCTAGTATTCTCCTCTTTTCCTCTGACTCTGAAAACATCTTTTAGCTATGTCTCTTCCTCCTCTCTTGCATTCCCTGCTGGTCCAATGTGGGGAGTGAGAGATCTGTGCGGTCTCCAGCACCAATGTTCCTATCATCGCCCCCTAGTGGCCCCTGTGTGGCATGGGAGTGCAGGCTCCAGGATATTATGTTTTATCCTGGTGCTCTGCTTTAGCAAGGAATGTGAGGGCTGTCACAGAGAGTGCCTGTGCCGGTGGCAGCACAGACCTCTACTTTAAACTATTGTGGGATGGTCAGGTGAGATCCTTTGATCTCTCTAACCGGCCCATGATCTAGCGGCCCACCTGGAGATTCCTTGATCCCCTGAAAGGACAATTCGCCCATGGTTACATCTTTAAAATCCCTTATTGATCTGTGATTAGGGGAACACATCCAGTGAGTATGTGGAAATCTTCAATATGTGTGTCCGTACCAGAACTACTCTTCCCTACCCACTGATATTTAATGACGTTTGTAATACAACTTTTCAATATTATATTTGAAATGTAAAATAGTATTTTAACCATTTCAATACTAGGGATTTGGGCCATTTTTAATATCTTGGAGGCAAGACACCGTTTCAACATTTTGCTGTCAGTCTGTTTAAGGATGATTCCTGTGGGAAACATTTTAGCTGTACAAAGAAACGATATACTTTCTTCAGGACAAGTTCAACTTTTTATGATGTCTCATAATGAATGTCATCTCATACAACAAGCTATGATGTCTTAAACATTGAAACAAAAATAAAAAATGAGTATTTTTACTATCATATACTATGTCTCATACACATTTAAACTTGTAGATAAAGTTTCAATAATATTTTAATATTCTGCATCTGTTGAGTTTACACTACTAATATATACTGGTTTGCCTACATGCACAGACCCCTAATTAACAGGAGCATGGAAAGGGTATTTCCAACTTAAAGTAATGTTTCACAAAAACATCAGCTCCAATTAACCTTCAGATTATTTGAGCCATAAAGAGTGCTATTTCAATACTGTCAGAGTTGTGGTTCAAGACTAATTGAATGCTTAAGTTTCCCCCTCCAGCCCCTTTTACCTAGTGTAAGCATCTCTTCTCAGAATTGGAATCTGGTTGATAGACCAGACAGATACCTGCAGGGGACAATCTTCTTCCTATGAGAACAATGAAAGCCCTGCCTCCCTTGACAAGTTTTTCAGGTTTTTCCCTTATCTGATTGAAGATTCTCCCTCTCTGCAATCTACCTGGGCACCTCCCAGCTGTTCTGAGGTGAGCAGTGTTACATCAGTAAAAGGGGTGGGAAGGGGATACTTTGCCACTGAATTACTCTTGAACTACAACTCTGACAGAATTGAAATAACACTCTCCAAGGTCCAAATACTATGACGATTAATTAGAGCTGCTTTTATTATGAAACATTACTATCCCTTTAAAAAATTCACAGTTAATTAGTTGCATAGTAAAACTGAACTAAAATATGTCAATAAGCATGCAACAGCATGTATTTTCTGAAAGGAGTCAATGTAGAAAAAATCATTTTTGATAAAAAAAATCTGAGTTTTCATTAATGTTTGAGAAATTTACATTAATGTCAAAATGTATTCACCTTCCTCACAAAGACTTATTGTAATAAGCAAAAAAGTATGAAATATGAATACCACAGATCTCCTATACATATGCATTCCCTATACACAAACACACACACATACAGACACAGTGACATTTTAATGGAGATAAAACACACTAGACAGAAAGACTAACTGCCATTTCAAAATAAACACCTAAAATCATATATTTCCCAAAAGTACATATTCCAGAGAATTCCAAATAGGTTGGTATGCTTTATTTTATAAAAAGCAAGGTATTTTCTTTGAATAAAGTGCTTTTGTTTCCTTAAAATGACACTAAATTCACAATTTACAGCACAACTTTCTAAAAAAAAAGCTTAGCAAAGCAAACAAAATGTATTATATATAAACTAGTTGAACAGCCCATTACACGGGCCACAGTGCCACTGCCACCCGGTCGCTGGGCAGTCGCTCGCAGTAGAGATTGCCCGCGCCACGACTGATACACAGCTGTATCAGCCGTGGCGCGGGCAGTCTCTACTGCGCATGACTGCAGCACGCGCAGCAGTGTCTACTGTGCATGTTGCAGCGTTACACACAATTTAGCGAATTAGTATATAGGATGCCACATATTTCATGAGTACAATGATACATGGTATATATAGTAACATACAACTACATAACTACACATAACAGAGCATCCAAATAACATTTTCATTTAGATAACCAAGCAAAAACAAACATGGTCTAGAAGGACAAACTCCAGTGTACTGTGCTATTCCTGCAAGATAAGTAAAGGTAAAGGTGTGCATTGTTAGACAGAGGGTAAAGACCACATGGAGACTGGCAATAGACAACTGGTAAATGCCCACTTGTGCATGTTGTGATGAACATCAAACAATTGATTCACTTCTGAATGGCCTTCAGGATCATGCAAACTCCCCAATGAACATCACTAGTGTTGAGCGAGCATGCTCGGCCGATGCTCGGATCGGCTCGAGCATCGCTCTGCTCGGCACATGGCGGTACTCGTACGAGTACCGCATGTGCTCGCCCGCCATGTTCGGGTCTCCTCCCCGCACGTTTTGCGGCTGCTGCGCAGCCAATAAACGTGCAGGGAGGCTCTGACATCGGTGTAATGCCAGCAGCCATGTTGGCTGCTGGCATTACACTGATTGGCTGGCCAGAACCCGTGGTCAGGTGCTGTATAGCACCTGACCATCGAGTTCGGCTCAGTCTGAGCCAGGGAGAGCTGAGGATAGGAAGGGAAAGGCAGTGTAGGGAGGAAAAAACAAAAATTGTGACAAAAAAGAACCAAAAGTCCTTTTTAGGACTACTGTGTGTGGGGGCAGCAGGTTATATTGTGTGTGGGGGGAAAAAAACAAAAAAAAAAAAAAAATATTCTGTTTAGTGTGAAAAGTTGCAGATTAGAGCACATTCTGTTTAGTGTGCACAGTTGCAGATTAGAGCACATTCTGTTTAGTGTGCAAAGTTGCAGATTAGAGCACATTCTGTTTAGTGTGCAAAGTTGCAGATTAGAGCACATTCTGTTTAGTGTGCAAAGTTGCAGATTAGAGCACATTCTGTTAAGTCTTCAAACTAAAATATCAAAGTCACGTATTCCATTCAGTGTGCGTCGCCGCAGTTTAGCAGCACATTCTGAGTACTGTGCAGAGTTGCAGAATAGGAAGAAATACTGTTAAGTCTTCAAACTAAAATATCAAAGTCACATATTCCATTCAGTGTGCTTCGCCGCAGTTTAGCAGCACATTCTGTGTACTGTGCAGAGTTGCAGAATAGGAAGAAATACTGTTAAGTCTTCAAACTAAAATATCAAAGTCACATATTCCATTCAGTGTGCTTCGCCGCAGTTTAGCAGCCTATTCTGTGTACTGTGCAGAGTTGCAGAATAGGAAGAAATACTGTTAAGTCTTCAAACTAAAATATCAAAGTCACATATTCCATTCAGTGTGCTTCGCCGAAGTTTAGCAGCCTATTCTGTGTACTGTGCAGAGTTGCAGAATAGGAAGAAATACTGTTAAGTCTTCAAACTAAAATATCAAAGTCACATATTCCATTCAGTGTGTTTCACCGCCGTTTAACAGCCTATTCTGTGTACTCTGTACAGTTGCAGAATAATAAGAAATACTGTTAAGTTTTCAAACTCAAATATTAAAGTCACATATTCCTTTCAGTGTGTTTCACCGCCGTTTAACAGCCTATTCTGTGTACTCTGTACAGTTGCAGAATAATAAGAAATACTGTTAAGTTTTCAAACTCAAATATTAAAGTCACATATTCCATTCAGTGTGTTTCACCGCAGTTTAGCAGCCTATTCTGTGTACTCTGTACAGTTGCAGAATAATAAGAAATACTGTTAAGTTTTCAAACTCAAATATTAAAGTCACATATTCCATTCAGTGTGTTTCACCGCCGTTTAACAGCCTATTCTGTGTACTCTGTACAGTTGCAGAATAATAAGAAATACTGTTAAGTTTTCAAACTCAAATATTAAAGTCACATATTCCATTCAGTGTGTTTCACCGCCGTTTAACAGCCTATTCTGTGTACTCTGTACAGTTGCAGAATAATAAGAAATACTGTTAAGTTTTCAAACTCAAATATTAAAGTCACATATTCCATTCAGTGTGTTTCACCGCAGTTTAGCAGCCTATTCTGTGTACTCTGTACAGTTGCAGAATAATAAGAAATACTGTAAAGTTTTCAAACTCAAATATTAAAGTCACATATTCCATTCAGTGTGTTTCACCGCCGTTTAACAGCCTATTCTGTGTACTCTGTACAGTTGCAGAATAATAAGAAATACTGTTAAGTTTTCAAACTCAAATATTAAAGTCACATATTCCATTCAGTGTGTTTCACCGCCGTTTAACAGCCTATTCTGTGTACTCTGTACAGTTGCAGAATAATAAGAAATACTGTTAAGTTTTCAAACTCAAATATTAAAGTCACATATTCCATTCAGTGTGTTTCACCGCAGTTTAGCAGCCTATTCTGTGTACTCTGTACAGTTGCAGAATAATAAGAAATACTGTTAAGTTTTCAAACTCAAATATTAAAGTCACATATTCCATTCAGTGTGTTTCACCGCCGTTTAACAGCCTATTCTGTGTACTCTGTACAGTTGCAGAATAATAAGAAATACTGTTAAGTTTTCAAACTCAAATATTAAAGTCACATATTCCATTCAGTGTGTTTCACCGCCGTTTAACAGCCTATTCTGTGTACTCTGTACAGTTGCAGAATAATAAGAAATACTGTTAAGTTTTCAAACTCAAATATTAAAGTCACATATTCCATTCAGTGTGTTTCACCGCAGTTTAGCAGCCTATTCTGTGTACTCTGTACAGTTGCAGAATAATAAGAAATACTGTTAAGTTTTCAAACTCAAATATTAAACTCACATATTCCATTCAGTGTGTTTCACCGCCGTTTAACAGCCTATTCTGTGTACTCTGTACAGTTGCAGAATAATAAGAAATACTGTTAAGTTTTCAAACTCAAATATTAAAGTCACATATTCCATTCAGTGTGTTTCACCGCCGTTTAACAGCCTATTCTGTGTACTCTGTACAGTTGCAGAATAATAAGAAATACTGTTAAGTTTTCAAACTCAAATATTAAACTCACATATTCCATTCAGTGTGTTTCACCGCAGTTTAGCAGCCTATTCTGTGTACTCTGCAGAGTTGCAGAATAATAAGAAATACTGTTAAGTTTTCAAACTCAAATATTAAAGTCACATATTCTGTGTAAGATGAAGAAGGCGGGTAAAAAGGGACGGGGAAGTGGACGTGATCCTGAAAGTTCAGGGCGCGGGTCAGGACGCGGAGAAACTGTGCCTGGTGCCAGAGCACAAGAAAGAAAGACATCCACCATACCTAGCTTCATGTGTAATTTTACAGGGCGTCGCAGGACATCACTCTCGAGGTCCGACCACTGCGAACAGGTGGTCGGTTGGATGACAGCTGATACTGCTTCCAGTCGGTTAAGCACCACCCTGTCTTCCACCAAGTCCACTCTCAGTAGCCAAGAGTCTGGTCAACATAATCCTCACTCTGATCATCCTTCCTCCCACCATACACGGTCTGGTCAAAGAAGTGATCCCACACTGGGATATAGTGAGGAGCTCGTCTCATCACCAATCCTTCATTTGACCCTCTCTCCAAGCACGCTTGCAGAGGAACATGACATCTTGTGCCCTGATTCACAACCTCTAGAGGCTACCCAATCTCAAGAAGATGACAGATGTGAACGGCATTTAAGGTCAAAGGAAGTAGTGGATGATGATGATTATGATGAGACACAGTTGCCATTAAATCAACCACTATTTCCGTCTCAAGACCTTGTTGAGGAGAATGTTATACAGTTGTCAATGACTGAGTATGTGGTGGGATCAAGACTTGAGGAGGATGATCAGAGTGAGGAAGTGGAGGAGGACTTGGTGGACGATGAGGTGACTGACCCCACCTGGGAAGGTGTAGAGCCGAGCGATGACAGCAGTCCTGAGGGTGAGCCATCTGCAGCACCGCAACAGGCTGGAAGAGGCAGTGGTGTGGCTACAGAAAGAAGGCGGACCGCACCAAACCGGCCCGCAAATGTTCCACGGAGCACCCCTTGCGTAAATCTACCTTGCCAAGGGGTAGGTGTTCCGCGGTATGGCGTTTTTTTAAGGAAAGTGCGGACGACAAAAGAATTGTAGTTTGCAACCTGTGCCACACCAGAATGAGCCGAGGCATGAACACTAGAAACCTCACCACCACCAGCATGATCCGACACATGGCATCCAAGCACCGTAGTAAGTGGGAGGAACGCCTGGATCGCCCATCTGTGTCTGCAGGCCACACCACTGCCTCCTCTTCCCCTGTTTTCGGTGCCGGCCAATCGCCTGTCGAAGGCGCAGGCCCGCATACCTCCCGCCCTGCACCTGTAGCATCTGAAGCACCATCAGCGACCACATCCACTTCCCTGTCCCAGCACAGCGTCCAAATGTCGTTACCCCAGGCATTTGAGCGCAAGAGAAAGTACCCAGCCACCCACCCACAGGCCATAGCACTAACCTCACACCTTTCCAAATTACTGGCCATCGAAATGCTGCCATTTAGGCTTGTGGACACTGAGTCCTTCCGCAGCCTGATGGCAGCAGCTGTCCCTCGGTACGCGGTCCCCAGCCGCCACTACTTTTCCCGGTGTGCCATCCCCGCATTACACCACCATGTGTCCCGTAACATCACCCGTGCCCTGACCAACGCAGTTACTGGGAAGGTCCACTTAACGACTGACACATGGACAAGTGCTTGTGGCCAGGGACGCTACATTTCCCTGACGGCACACTGGGTGAATGTCGTGGAGGCTGGGAGCGACTCGGACCCTGGGATGGCACGGGTGCTACCCACGCCGAGGATTGCGGGCCCTACCTCCATCAGGGTTTCCACCAGCACCTACGTTATTGGCTCCTCCTCCTCCGTTTCCACCTCCGAATTCTCTACACACACCGCCACTCCCCCATCAGCCAGTAGCTGGAAGCAGTGTAGCACTGCAGTGGGGAAGCGTCAACAGGCCGTGCTGAAGCTGATCTGCCTTGGGGACAAACAGCACACGGCCTCAGAGCTGTTGCAGGGGATTAGTCACCAGACCGAGCAGTGGCTCTCGCCACTCAACCTGCAACCAGGCATGGTTGTGTGTGATAATGGGCGTAACTTGGTGGCGGCTTTGGAGCTCGGCAAGCTCACACACGTACCATGCCTAGCGCATGTATTTAATTTAGTGGTGCAGCGATTTCTAAAAACCTACCCCAATGTGCATGATCTCTTGACCAAGGTGCGCCGCGTGTGTGCACATTTCCGTAAGTCATCAACAGCTTCAGCCGGCCTGTTGAAGCTGCAGCAGCGCTTACAATTGCCAGCTCACCGGCTGCTGTGTGACGTGAGCACGCGCTGGAACTCCACCTTCCACATGTTGGCCCGGCTTTGTGAGCAGCAGAGGGCAGTAGTGGAGTACCAGCTGTTACACGGTCGTCGCCTCTCCGTTCAACTTCCTGTAATCAGAAGTGAGGAGTGGGAATGGATGTCAGACCTCTGTGAGGTTTTACGCAATTTTGAGGAATCGACACAGATGGTGAGCGGCGATAACGCTATTATCAGTGTAACCATCCCACTTCTGTGTCTACTGAAACGCTCGCTGCTCACAATTAAAACCGACGCTTTGCATGTGGAAGAGGTGGAAATGGGGGAGGAAGAGCTTACACAAGGTGATAGCCAGAGCACCCTCACTTCGTCTTCTCAGCGACAATTGGAGGAGGCGGAGGAGGAGGAGGAGGAGGAGGAGGAAGACACGGTTGTCTCCGCTACAGAGGGTAGCCATGGAACTTTAGTTCCATCTCTTCAGCGTGGGTGGGCAGAAGAGGAGGAAGAGGATGAGGAGATTGAGAGTCATCCTCCTGGTGAGGACAGCGAAATCTTGCCTGTTGGTACTCTGGCACACATGGCTGACTTTATGTTAGGCTGCCTTTCCCGTGACCCACGCGTTACACGCATTTTAGACAACACGGATTACTGGGTGTTCACCCTTCTGGACCCCCGCTACAAAGAGAATTTCTCATCTCTCATTCCTCCGGTGGAGAGGACAAGCAAAATGGTGCAATACCAGAAGGTTCTTGTTGAAAAATTGCTCCAAAATTTTCCATCTGACAACGCTGGCGGCAGAGTACGTGCTACCTTGGCCAACCGAGAAGGGGAGAAAAGGGGAGCACACAGCAGTTCCGACAAAGGCAGGGCAACACTCTCCAAGGCGTGGGACACCTTCATGACACCCCGCCAGCACCCTCACCCTGATGCGCAGCCTAGTGTCACAAGGAGGGAAAAGTTTTGGAAGATGGTGAAGGAGTACGTAGCAGACCGTGTCAGCGTCCTCAATGATCCCTCTGTGCCTTACAACTACTGGGTGTCCAAGCTGGACACGTGGTATGAACTGGCACTCTATGCCTTGGAGGTGCTGGCCTGCCCTGCCGCCAGCGTTCTGTCTGAGCGGGTATTTAGTGCTGCTGGTGGCATCATAACAGATAAGCGTATCCGCCTTTCCACCGACAATGCTGATAGGTTGACACTTATAAAAATGAACAAGGCCTGGATTTCCCCTGACTTCTCCACTCCACTGGAGGAAAGCCCCGGGGGAACATAAACTCACTTTATATATGTTATTTACAATGATGGGAATACTCTGTATTCCCATTCACCCCTTCCACCCAAAAAACGGGTATATGGTTGACTCTTAATCTTCTCATCCTCCTCCTCCTCTTCCATATGCCCTGGGATATAATTTTTATATAGGGCCAGCTCACCAGCGGGCCCTGTGATATAATTTTTATATAGGGCCAGCTCACCAGCGGGCCCTGTTTGACAATTTTTATATAGGTCAGCTCACCAGCGGGCCTTCTCATATAATGTTTTATTGGGTCAGCTCTCTAGCGGGCCCTCTCATATAATGTTTTATAGCGTCAGCTCACTAGCGGGCCTTCGCATATAATGTTTAGGATGGTCAGCTCTGCAGCAGACCCTCACCCATAATGTTTTAGATGGTCGGCTCAGCGCACGTTTCCCTCTTAATCATGGCCTCAGTTCAATAAAATCAAGGAAATTTTTGGGAGAATTTGCCTCTGTGCACGTTTCCCTCTTAATCATGGCCTCAGTTCTGAAAATCAAGGAAATTTTTGGGAGAATTTGCCTCTGCGCACGTTTCCCTCTTAATCATGGCCTCACTTCCGAAAACCAAGGAAATTTTTGGGAGAATTTGCAGATGATATACAAGTAAATATACAGCAAATATTGTTTGGTAACAATTTTTCGCCTAAAGTCGTTTTTATTTTCCTTTTTGTGTGTTTTATGGTCAGTCTGTAAAAATGGCGTACTACGGGCGAAAGATCGTTCCCAGCAGCGATGTTGGAGTCCAAGATGCATCCAGACATCCTCCCTATGCTGTCCCTGAACCATTTCTGTGGTGTTTCCATCCTTTTCTGCCCTTTTCCTATGGACCAGGCACCCTCCCCTCATCAGAGCAGGGGGTGCCTGGTGTAATGCTCGAGTCCTCCCATTGACTTCAATGGGGCTCGGGTGCTCGGCCGAGCACTCGAGCCTCAGGGGGTGCTCGGTTAGAGCACCCGAACACCCGAGCATTGGGGTGCTCGCTCATCACTAAACATCACTACTCACCAATAGGTTGCAACATTAATGGGGGATTGTCAGTTGATATACACAGTTGAAACACACTGTTAACTGTATGAATAAAGCATATATTTATTTTAACTTTATTATTATGTATTTATATTATTTTTACTATTATATATTTGTTTTTTTTTATTATTGTTTGTTCCTCCAGTCAAACGATGATGGATCTAGTGGGAGCATGGCCACTGCTTCCCATTATTTGATGTGATCAGTTTCTCACAGATAAATGATCGTAGCTTTGCTCAGACAGCTAAATATATAGATGAAGTTGATCATAACGGAGAGGTTTGAAATGGCTTTCATATACTTTGATCATGGCCCCCAAAGCAATCAAACTTTGATATGAGAGTGTCAGAACTCACCTGATGTCCTCTACCTTTGATCACCCAGTGACTAGAGGCAACCCTGCAGTGTGTATTTAAAAAGCTTTGTGCATTAAAATATATATCCAATCGCATTAACTTAGAGCAGGGGTAGTCAATCTTTCGACCTCCAACTGCTGAAGACTACAACTCCTATCATCCCTAACCAGCCAACATATAATTTGAACTGTAGTCTCTCTAATAGCTGGAGGACCACATTTGATTACCCATGCCTTAGAGGAAATAAGGGCAATGTCTAAAATGTATTGTTTCACAATGAACCAGAGAGATATCCAGCATGCAAAGGGTTTATACAATCTTCCAGCTATAAATCTGGGTGCGTAAAACATAGGCTACAGAATATTTGTCATTGAACATTAAAAAAATTAATGACTCTGACATTGTTGTTTTAATGTGTATTTGCTGGAAAACAACATAAATTACCATACAAACATAAACTTGTTTTAATCTTTTATAAAAGTGTCTTTATAAATTTAACCCTTTGACACTCAATGAGATAATGCAACTGTGTATCTAAGTATATTATTTTAAAATGCCTTCTAAAGTACACTAAAATACACACAATGAAACATCTTTCTCTTTGTGAGTTGTGGCTGCTCAGCAGTTACATGAGTTATATTAATCCATGTGTTGTAACATTCTTTTTAAGTGCCTGTTAAAAAGTCAGCTAAAATATGCCTCATTTGATTTCAGTGAGAGTTGTGGATAAGGAATAATAAGGGCTGGCATCAAGCAATTATATTACATAAAAATATTAGGCAATTTAGGCTATTGTTAGTAGAAAAAAAATCCTAATGTCTATTACACTGCTTATAAATTTAGATGGAAATGATCCATTACCAAACTTAATTTCATTCTAAACATATTATTCACTTTTTACATATTTGTAATTTCCATGCATTTTATTTCAGCACTATTTGTTCTGTCCTTTTAGGTTTAAAACTATAGGAAATAGAGCAGGCTGTAATTGATCCCTTATGTGTTACTAGGTTTTGGCCACTATCCAGTGGAATGTCATATTATTGCAGTTTGTATGTCAAAATGTTGGTCTTTTTCCAATCATATCTTCATTTTTGCCTTAGACAGTTTTTGATATTTGAAGGACAAGACACTTTTTTTTCATCCTCGATTTTATAAAGGTGATCTCTTAAGAATTTCAAAGCACTGACAACTGTAATAACCTTGACCCAAAAGAGATGTAAAGCTTATATATTTTTTTTCCATGATGAATCACCACCTCACTTGTAGATTGAATGAATGCCATTAATCTAATTGTTCTTCATCCAAAACTCTGATGGGCAAACAATAAATTAATATAATGCGGTGTTTTTCAACAAATAAAGGTCTCCTGACAGAACACCCACTGGTTGGTCTATTGTTTGGCTTCCACCTTAGTATACATTATGCATTTTGAGGACTTCCAGCACATTAAAAAATGATCCTCAGCACAAATGATTTAGGACTACCATAAATAAATGTATCAACTTAATGCTGACCTTGTGCTTTAAGAATATTGATTGCCACTCCTGCAGAAACTGAAAGCATTATTAACCTTCCACAGAAGCAAACTATATTGGACAATATTTGGAGGCAATTCTTCCCAGATCTGACTATAGAATATAATTTTCTTCAAGATAAACTAACAATCAATTCTAATCTGAAAAATATGACTCCATGTTACATATTTTATAAACAAATGGGATAATTTTGCTTTCAAATAAATAGGCCTAGTACTGTAGAAATTAAAGGGACACTATCACCTAAAATGCTTTGGGGTTAATTATTTTACATATCATGTATTTTCAACTTACATCTGTAAAATTCATTATTTTATATTAGCTCTTGCATTTTAATGTGTAGGCCATCCTATATAAACATATTTCTGTTAGTTTTTCCTGCAGTGAAAATAGTGTTAACTTTATTGAGGTTAACATTCACTGTTCTTCTATTCAGAAAGATTGTTACCTTGTTTTGAAATGAAGCAGAACAATCACTCCTAAGACACCTTGTGCAGGATGTTATTGTAATGGAGCCCTAGAAAAGGCAGGAATGAGAGCCCCCTCTGACCATATATTAGGGTAGCTTTTAGCCCTCAGAAAACAAATACAGACTTTTTACAGTGACAGACTTGGAGTACAAGATATTTAAGAGTATATAACCCCAGACTATTTTTAGTTGATAGTGTTCCTTTAATGAGGCCTGCATGTTCCTTTTCAAAAGTACAACATTCCTTTCTTCAAAGTCATCAATTCAGACTGTCCAGCGCTGCACAATATATAAAACAATATAAAACATTCAATTGTAAAAGCTGTGTTAACTCATCCAGAGTAATAATTTAAATCCTAATGATTTTAGACTAAAATTTTAACTGTGCGGCAGAATGGTTTATGGTTAATCAATTTCATTCTTATACTGTATTTAAATGGACCAATTATACTATAATTCGAGTGTATCAAAATATTTCTGAAATGTTACATTTATTCCTGTAGTGAGTAATTAACCAGAACTATATAGAGTCTAGCTAAGAGGATAAGCAGTGATTATTCTGTGAGTTGTTTTTTCCACTGAAACAAACATGATACAGAAACTAAAATTCCCTACGATACAATTGTCCTGCTAGATAATCACTGCTCACTGAACTATCATGGAAATAAAACATTTTATGAAATTTTATAGTGGTGGGTGGCAAAAAGGGAAAAATTGAAATGTTTATGCACTCATAGAAACTATAATATTGGCAAATGAATCTCTTAGTAGTAACCAATGTAAAATATTTCAAACACATAAAATGAAATAGATTGTATTTAATTAAGTACAGACTTTTTGATGTTTCTATTAATTTCTCCACAGTTGACAACAGTTCATCCTCTTTAGTTTACTGTAACAATGGTTTTGTTTATTTAATATTTATCATAACATAAAAAGAATAAAAGACACTTGCAATATGAATATACCCTTAATTGGCAGAGACACTTGGAGGGCTCTGCTATTATTATTACATGTAAAATATGTGCTGGAATTGCTGTTTATGAGCTGAATATATGTACTAACTGTTTGCACTGAAAATTACCCCTATAACATTGCTTGCATCAAGGGGTGTGCAGTGTAGAAATGTATAGGAGTTTTAAGTGTTCCATTCACTGTACCCTGGTTGAAAATCATGCATTAAACAAGGAGCAGAGGAAATCATCATACATGTACTATGTTTTCCTGTACATACTGTAAGGGATGCATTTGGAGCTTGCTACTTAATGACGGTGGAGTGAATGAACCAGTATTCACTAAAGCAATCATACACTCAAGTGTATATACCAAAATGCAGCCACTCTAGAAAATATATCTGCAGAAAATAAGCTAGTGTATCAGATTTACACATCCCCCAGTGAGGAATATTCTATTACTCTATTATACTATACTAGTTGAACAGCCCGTTACACGGGTCACAGTGCCTCTGGCAGCCGGTCGCGGGGCAGTCACACGCAGTGGAGTCTGCCGCGCCTCGGCTGATACAGAGCCTCTGGCAGCCGGTCGCGGGGCAGTCACACGTGGTGGAGACTGCCCGCGCCTCGGCTGATACAGAGCTGGACGCTCCTTCGGAGCCCCCAGCTCTGTATCAGCCGCGGCGCGGGCAGTCTCTACTGCGCATGACTGCCGCACACGCAGAAGTGTCTACTGCGCATGTCGGGCGTTACACACAACTTGGCGAATTATTATATAGGATTATTATTATATATACAAATCTGGAGTAAACTAATTGCACCCCAGTGGGACATATACAAATTACTTGAACTCACCTTTATTTAAATAGGGATGTATCACCTATACTGCTATACTAAGTAGACCTCTCTATCACTCAAGGGATTTAAAAAAAATTGAAATCAATAGAAATGTGGGGAAAATGTATTTGTCTCCTATTTGCTTCACTCTGTTCGAGAGCTCTCTAATATTCAAGGGGCTAAAAAAATGTGCATGTGAAATTTTGTGAAGTTTTATTTGAACCCTGTGCTGTGTTTTGTTGTCTCATTAATTGCTCCAGTAGGAGATTCCCTGAGAGGTAATAAAGAGTTGATAAAGTGGAGATGACTTTTCCAGTAATATCGTTTCTCCAAGTCCTATGTTATTCTATGGAGTCTATGCACTAAGATTTCTCCAACTTTGGAGATCATAGCACATAGACTCTATAGAAAAACGTAGGAACTGGAGACGTTATCTCCATGTTATCACCTCTTTATCACACTATAGCACACAATCCCAGAGTTCTTCTTAGCACAAGGGTCCTGAAATATGTCCTCATACTCCCCTACAACAGTGCATGATTTCCAGATCGCTTCACGTGGACACAAATGCATCAGTCTGTGGTAAAATCACGCTGAAGGAGCTGTCTGAGTTAACAAAGTCACTTGTGTATTATTGAGGAGATTCTGAAAACCTACATTGTTATGTGAAGCTGAGGACAGGTTTCAGCACCCATGCCTTGTTGTGCTTAAATTTATAGTGTCACACTAGTTTATTTGTGCACATTTTTACAAATGTTTTGCACTGTGGCATATTGTGGCATTCTAAAATAAACATATACGTAATACTATGAGTCTACAGGCAATTTAAGATAATTAATGATCTTACATACTTCTTTACATACACTATTATAAATATTGCCATAAATGAAAAGTAGCAAACAAACAACGATCGGAACTCACTCTAGGTGGCAAATATCAGCTATACATATCCAAAAAACTCATTCCACCAATAAAGGCTAGTATGCTGAGACCTAGTAGTATGGCGTCTCCCAGAGTAGTTCCAAATACCAGAAACCAAAACATTAATGCTACTATGGAAATGCCTACTAAGCGTACTGCATCCCATACTAAAGACACTTGGATGAGAAGGGGATCCACTGTAAAAATCAGATACTTTTATTGACACATAGCATACAATAGAGCAAAAAACAGGACTTACATACATTCACGGTAGTCCATCCCTAACACGTTTCAGAGATGCACAGGCCTCCTTCTTCAGAGGATAGGACCACTCCCCTCAAACCAAATTTACATAGACAACAAACAGTGTGATTGAAAAACACAGGCTTAACCCATCCACCGCCGGAGAAGCAAACAGCTGCAAAAGCCACTAGAATACTCGCCCGGCAGTGGAGGAGAAAACCACAGCATAATTAAAGGACACAGGTTAACCCATCTACCGCCAGGGAAGCACACAGCCACTAAGTGGCTAAAATGCTCGCCCGGCGATGGAGGAGACAAACCAAGTGCCCACATACCAAGTACTGCTATAATACAAAAAAGTATCAATGAAGGTTAAGTTATTGAGGAGTGGTAGTTCCCCTTTAAAATATCCAAAAAATTCTCTCCTGTTCAATCTGGCCAACCTGTTTCCTCCCCTCTGTGAGTGTACACATTTCTCTTTACCCTGAAGGTAAAGGAAGAACTATGAGCACCATGTTCATTAACAATATGGTTAGCAACTTGTGACCTTCCATCTTTTTCATAATAGAATTTAGACTCGCGCACGGCAAAAATGTTTCGGTAAAATTCGATTTCGGACAAATTTTTTTTTCAATTTCAGAGGATCCGAATTTCAGACTGGACCTGTTCCACTCAGATGAAATTCGCCAATAGTCCGAATTATTCGGCCAAAATGTTTACAAAATTTAAAATATTCAATAAAAAATTTAAATTAAACAAATAAAAATAAAAAAAAATATTAAACTAAATTAATAGCAATATTAAATATCTAATGAGACAGGAAGGGGTATTTAATAAACCCCTACTCACTTATGTATGTATATGTCACATCAAATTAAAGCCTTTTCTGCCCTTTAAAAAAATGGTATATAATATGTGTTTGTGTAATAAATGAGAAAGATCGGAATTATGGTTGAACAGACATAGCAAAAATGTCAAAATTGCTTGTGTCCTTATGTGGTTAATATCTGCACTTTGCATGAACTGTAAAATGCCTGTTTTACCAGATCTATTTTTATGTAGCAACATAACACTATATCTAGCTGATAAACTTGCTCTGAAAACTTACTAAATCAGCTTAAGATGTATTTAACCCTTTTAAGTAGTGATCTCCCTCTGCCATGAGGTCTCCCTTCTGTCTCTGGTATATTTCTTTGTTTATTTTTAACTCTGTAACTGGACAGTAGACTTGTGCACAGCAAAAAAAATTGTTTTGTCCGAATGATTCGGTAAGATTTTTTTTTACCATTTCAGATGGAAATAACTTCATTTATCATCCCACTTAGTAAGAATTTCAGTGAACAATCTTGTTGCCAGATGAAATTAACTCATTCATCTTAATATATCCTCCCTACCTTGATGCCAGAGGACCAGTGGTCCTCCTGCATTTTTTGTCCCCCCAAAAAATAAATAAACATAATACCCCTCTCAATATAGTTGCCGCTCCTATAAAAAAAACAACCAACAAAACAAACAAACAGAAACAGAACTCATTGCCCAAGTCAAAATTAATTCAGCAATGTGAATGGTGCATGCAAATTCATGTGTACATAATGTGGGCACAGGAAAACAAGCACTCATAAAACTGTGTGTAAATATGTAATGGAAATGGAGACACTTGCACGAATGTGCATACGTGTGGTGCGTGTGCAAGTTTGTGCAGGAGTGGAAATGTGAGCATGAATGTGCTTGTAAGCGTCCATTTGAATATACATGCAAGAAGCTGGGAGAAATGGGGTAGAATATTTACTATCCATTAAAAAAGAAAGTTTACTTTACGTTCTATATGTCCTCCCATAAAAATAGATATCTCCAACCATGCATGAACTATATTATTTCCTGATTGACTGGAAGTGTGTCCAAGGCTGCACATGCAAAACAATTCTAGTTCTAACCTCATGCTTGGCTCAGTCTACCCCAGCAGCAGCACATTTCTGTATTTTTGTATCATACTGTTACAACATCTGTAAAGCTGTGTACATGTACGGCACCATTTAAATAAAGATACATACATACATTGCTGAAAAGCTAGCCAGGACTTACAGTATACATGGGAAACACTAGCAAAAACACAAATTGACATTAGGCTGTTATAATCCACATAGAGATAGAAAGCTAATCCAGTGCCTTTTTTCCATGGAATTTTGGTGATATATTCACAACAGCGGTATTCTCTAGGTTAGTTAATTTAAAAAGCAATGAAACTATATTTATTATTTAATGTTTAGTAAGACAAGGGTATTACTCTCAGTGCTGGTAGATTTTTCACTCAAAAGTTGTTACTGGAAAAACCTTTTTTAATTAAAATAGAATTTTCAAATGTTCAAATGACTTGAACAATCTCCCTGGAGTGTAAAAAACATTATTAATTGGTAGGACAATTGCTATAAAATATTTATTTTCATTAAAAAATGTACTGCTTTTAATCTAATACTACACCACATTGGAATTACAAAATCAAAGAAAAATATAAAGTAATGCTGATTACAACTGAATTTATTTTATATCTGGATAGTTTTCCGTTATTTCTTACATAACAGGTAATTGCAGAATCACTGAGTTTATTTTCAATTCCTGAAAACATTGTTTTGCCTTTTTTCTGAGAATATTATATATTACACAGCTGTATACTACAGGTCATGGGGACATAAAGAAATAAAGCCTTTCTGGGAAAAAGGGAATACCTAAACCTTTATTAATAAGACAATGTGGTTTGTGTTACCCTTTGATATTCATATTATTTATTACTTTGTTAACTTTAGTTCCTTTCCCCAGTATTTTACTTTTTATACAAAGGTGCTGTTTAAACGTTCAGATATTAGCATTGTCACCATCCTAGAGCCTCTTATGATTTTGTCCTTGAGGAAGTACATTTTTATGTCTGCTTCTGAACATGGATAGTATATTATTTGACCCTGCAGCCTGTCTTTCCTCACGGAACAGACCATTAAACTCCCCTAGCTCTTCTCTGTGAAATAAAAATTTGAAGGCCAGGGACCAGAATTTTTTTAGGTTTACCTGAAAATGTCAGAGTGAATATGTTTTTCAGATGATAATCTGAATGAAGGGAAATTGCAAGCAATATGGGTTTATTGCTGGCAAGTTAATAGCAAAAAAGTGAGTTATACATGATTATTTTATAACATGTGTCTTCTTATCAAGATATTTGACATAAAGTAGACAAGTCACCTTGACTTCAAGCTAGCATATTTGAAAATTTCATTCAGAAATGTCATTGTATTGTTAATGAAATTTACTTTAGGAAAATGTGAAAATAAAAGAGAAAGTCTCAGTGCAGCATAGAGCTTAATTAGCATATGAAACCACACTTAGAAAGCTCACATGCAGGAATAGAAGTATGAATATCTCATAAAGTAGATATAGGCAGTTTTTAATTAAGATTTCAGACATGTAAACTTCCATTCAAGGTAGCGGGTCCACTTTAACATTCAAATGATATGACAAAAACAGTCTTTTTAATCTACTGATTTTTTTATGCTTTCTCTTCAACATATACCTGGGTTACATTACAACTGATACATTTACCCAGAGTTTTATCTACATATTTCTCCATTACATCAATGGGAATCTGTTAGATAAAACCTGCAATGTAATCTAAACCATAATTTTGTCTATGTCTGAAGAGTCAAATATTCACATATATTTACAGTAACCTTTACAGACATAGTAGGGTTTATGTAGGAATATGATTCCAAGCAAAAACAGGAGCTGAAAAAATGTTTGTAGGCTTAAATCTGCCTGACACTAATTTTTTAAGCTACTTTTGCCAAGAATCATGGCCTTAAAGGGATAGTAATGTTTCATAATAAAAGCAGCTCTAATTAATCTTCATAGTATTTGGACTTAGGAGAGTGTTATTTCAATTCTGTCAGAGTTGTAGTTCCAGAGTAATTCAATGATAAAGTATCCCCCTCCCGTCTCTTTTACTGATTTAACACTGTTCAGCCAGTTCAGAAGGGAGGTGCCCAGGTAGACTGCAGAGAGGGACAATCTTCAATTAAGATAAAGGAAAAACCTGAAAAACTTGTCAAGGGGGGCAGGGCTTTCATTTTTCTCATAGGAAGAAGACTGTCCCCTTCTGTTATCTGTCTGGTCTATGGACTGGATGCCACATCTGAGAAGACATTGCTTACACTAGGCAAAAGGGGCGGGAGGGGAAACTTTGCTTGTGAATATCTCTCAAACCATAATATATAACAAAATATAAAGAAGTGAAATGGGGACTACAAACAAGTAATTATAGCTGATTCAACAGTGCCTGTTAAAAAAAACAAACAAAAAAAAACATTATTTTAGATACAATGTGAAATATAACTAATGCCCCTAATTTAATCCTGTTCCAAGTATGTCATACATTCTCATCAAATTAAAATCTCAAACATTTTTCTTTAAGTTGATGTTCTGAAGCTCCCTTTCAGAGCAGGTATTTTCATTTCCTTGATGCTGTTGTCAGGAGTCTCAGGACATCAGAAGAGCAAACACACAAGGGTATCTATTGTTTTCTTTTCTTTTACTGTTACTTACAACCCTATGATAGGGTATTTTTCACATGTTATCAGTTATGGCGCATTTGATGAGCTGCATGTGCAGGAAACATGAATTATGTAATCCTGATGTGAGTTTATTCTATCTATCTATCTATCTATCTATCTATCTATCTATCTATCTATCTATCTATCTGCAAAGGATATTTTCGGACAAGTTTCTCACTGCCTAAATCCATATGTTCTGTTTTATTGGCAAGAAGCATTTAACAGAAAGGACCTTATTCATCAGTCTAAACAGGTAATGGAAATGTCCATAGATTTTAAAGGGAATCTTAAAGGGATAGTAATGTTTCATAATAAAAGCAGCTCTAATTAATCATCACAGTATTTGGACTTTGGAGAGTGTTATTTCACTTCTGTCAGAGTTGTAGTTCAAGAATTATTTTTACTGATGTAACACTGCTCACCCAGATCAGAAGGGAGGTGCCCAGGTAGATTGCAGAGCGGGACAATCTTCAATTAAAAAACCTGAAAAACTTGTCAAGGGGGGGCAGGGCTTTCATTGTTCTCATAGGAAGAAGACTGTCCCCTGCTGTTATCTGTCTGATCTATGGACTGCATTCCACATCTGAGAAGAGATGGCTTACACTAGGTAAAAGGGGCGGGAAGGGAAACTTTGTTTGTGAATATCTCTCAAACCATAAAGTTTGAGAGATAAGACTTATATCATTCTTCATGTTTTTTTAATGCCTACAAAATAAAATAAAGATAAAACAAAGTATTACTATCCCTTTAATAACTTGAATACTAGAGGGGCCTTCAATGCATTGCAAAGCAATCCACTGGAGATCTTTCTAGCATTCAAGGGGTTAAAAAATGGTAACATGCAGAATTTTCATTTTAAACCTTGGTACATTTGGTTTGCTCCAGAATTGTACTTGTTTATCTTCACAAATAAGGCACTAAGGATGTGATGTTCAGAAAGTTGTGTTAATTATAATTGTCTGTAAGCATAATGAAAAAGTTCTTGTGCTATGGTCTGTCAACTCTCAGACAAATTATCATCATTTTTTGCATCCAATTCCACCATGTCTGTCAAAAAGAAAAAGGTGGAGGTGGTTTATTCTATTATCATCATATTGTAAGGTAATCTCAGAAAAAAAATATTATTTTAACTGACAAAATAAAAATGGTCTCTAAACTTGGAGAAGACAAAGTAAAATTATGTAGTGAGAAGCAGTAGTACAGTGTTATCTATTAAAAAAAAGTCTGTTTGAAAATGCTAGTTTCAAATACAAAATTAAATTTTAAAGGGATAGTAATACTTTGTTTTAATTTATTTTATTTTGTAGGCATTAAAAAATATGAAGAATGATATAAGTCTTATCTCTCAAACCTTTATGGTTTAAGAGATATTCACAAGCAAGTTTCCCCTCCCGACCCTTTTTCCTAGTGTAAGCCATCTCTTCTCAGATGGGGAATCTGGTTGTAAGACCAGACAGATAACAGCAGGGGACAATCTTCTTACAATGAAAACAATGAAAGCCCTGCCCCCCTTAACAAGCTTTTCAGGTTTTTCCCTTATCTTAATTGAAGATTGTCCCTCTCTGCAGTCTACCTGGGCACCTCCCTTCTGCTCTGACTGAAAAGTGTTACATCAGTAAAAGGGGTGGGAGGGGGATACTTTATCATTGAATTACTCTTGAGCTACAACTCTGACAGAATTGAAATAACACTCTCCAAAATCCAAATACTATGATGATTAATTAGAGCTGCTTTTATTATGAAACATTACTATCCCTTTAACATCAGAATTTTTAAGGGTAATATTCATCAGGCTCATCTTTCCACCATTTTCAAATGTGATGGATTAACTTCTGAATCTATTGTCCTTATTTTACTATCAACTCACGATCCAACAGTTTTCTCATTACGACTACATTTTGAACATTGCATCTTATGGGTCTTATTTATAGAGCTAAAGAGGTACAATTCTGGAGGAACCCAAATGCACTACAGTGGAGGGAATATCAATTATTTAAATGGGGTATTTAAAACAATGAATGGCAGGGAAGTCGCAAAAGCATAGAAAAGCAATGCTTTGGGAACATCTATAGTGTTAATGGGGTGCAAAGCCCTATATAAATCAATGGTAATTTACAGAATTTGCACTTCAACCCTAGGATTAAGTTGGTTTGCTCTAGAAATGAATAAGGCCCATATTTATAAAAACAAACTGGAGTTATTCTTGAGTAAGCCAACTGCACCACAGGGCACAATTAAGAATTACTATGCAATTCCATACTGCTTTTTAACCTCTTGAATGCCAGAGAGGTATCCAATGCATTACTTCACAATGCAATGTAGATTTCTCCAGCATTAAAAGGTTAAAAGCCCAGTTTAATTTAACAGGAATTGTCATGGGTCCCCTATGGTGCAGTTGGTTTACTCCAGAATAACTACAGTTTAGGTTTATAAATATGGGACAAATAACTAAAAAGCTAAAAAGAAGCAATTATGGAACAAACTAATTGCACCAAAGGAGATAAATTAAAATGTCCACTGATTTAAATTTAGACTTTAAATGTTAGAGAGGTCTCCAATGCACTCCAGTCGAGGCCCCTAGTACCAAAACACAATTACAATCATTGGGCCTTGTGTTATGAATGTGTGTATGTATATCTTTATTTATATGGAGCCACACAGTGTACGCAGCACCTTATAAACATCTGTTACAATAAATAAAAGGGGATAAAATAAGTGTCACATTTATAGAAACAATAGGAGAGATGTCCCTGCCCCAATGAGCTTACAGTCTAAATGGGTAATAGGAGACAGACAACAGGGTATGAGGGTGACAAGTGCTGAGATTACAAGTGCTGAGTTTGCCCAAAGGTAGTATATGGTCCTAGTGCTCCAGAAGATAGAATTTCAGGGTAGACTTAAAGACAAAGGGGGATTGTTCAAGATGTAGGGAGAGTACTATGGTGTTCCATAGGCTGGAAGATGAATGTGAAAAGGGTTTGAGACTGGAGAGGGAAGAGGGTGTGGATGGGCATTATGTTATCATTTATTATTCTCCTGTAGTGCTGTTGGTTTTCTCCAAAATTGCACCTTTTTTGGCTTTTCAAACGTGGCCATTCTGTGATCTCTTCTGATTTGGGAGTTGGCTGTAAGAGAGCAGAGGTGGCTCAGGAAATATTCCTTCAGTTGGTCATCTTTTTGTTTGGTATTTTGAAAGTCCCTGTGTATTTCTTAGGATTTTCAGCTTGGCAAAGCATTACATGTAACAGAAGTGGTATCTGTTTAATTTCTAGTGGATGCCTATATTTCAGCAGCTTATTTCTGGGAATATTGGTGAGTCAATGGGGGAGATGCACTAAGGTGTGATAAAGAGGTGTTCAAGTGGAGTTTACTTCTCCAGTGATATCATTTCTTCAGTTCCTATGTTATGATATGGAGCCAATGCACTAAGATGTTTCCTCCTTTGGAGATCCTAGTGCATAGGCTCTATGAAATAACATATGAACTGGAGAAGTGATATCACTGAAGAAGTTATTGTCATTTTATCATGTCTTTATCACTCCTTAGTGCATAACTCCCATTGAATCTGCTTGTCTTTGTAATTGGAAAACCAGATTCATATTTAGCTTGCAATATACACTTTGTTTTGTACATCAGACTTACAAGCATTCCTGGATAGTAGTTATTTCAGCAAAAAATGTTCAAAGATTTTGAATACATCATTGACTTGCATTCATTTTCCATCTTTTGTATCTGGAAGAAAATATTTTCCACAATTTAATTCAGGTAATTTTGTTCTCTTTAATACAATTATTAATCTAGTTATGTTCATGGTATGAAAGTGGCACCTATAGGCAAAAAAATCATGTCTTTGTTGACACTATGTAGAATGGAACAGCTTATTTTGTGTTTCTAATCAATCAAATGTTTTGAGTTGTTTTTAAAAAAATCAATATTTGTAAAATACTATGTGATTTACAGTATGTGTCAGAGTTACTAAACCGTAATAGTAAAACTCCTATAAGCTATCCATCATGTTTATGGTACATTTTCATGTTATATTCTTTAATAATCAAATGTCTAAGCACTTTCAAATTTTTTTCGATTCTACTGTATATTCTTATTTTCATTGAGAAAAACAAAGGGAAATGTGTAGAAAGATTAAGAAGAGAAATTTTCGGCAAAACCAGAAGACCATATGATTTTCTCTGCACCATGTTTAATACATTCCAATATACAAGAAGCAGAGCAAAGGAATGCCCCAGTATGGCTATATTGTCCCCACTGGCCCTTAGTTCAAGCAGTGTTGATGGGAATATTTTGGATGTAAGTAGCTTAGTACACAGACAACAGGCAGATGCAACATACAAATAGCTTTTCTGGCACCTATCATAGTAGTGCATATCCCCCTTTTGACTCTTGTAATTTTTGTATTAAAGGGATAGTAATACTTCAAGCAAAATGCAGCTTTGATATTTCATCATACTATTTGTATCATGAAGCATTGTATTTAAAGCGGAACTACCACCCAATAATAAGATAGCATCACATCATTGCCCATCTGGCAACTAGCTGCTCAGTAGCGCTAGTCTCCAGAATTCTTACTGGATTAAAGAGAAATCTCTATTCTTCATGGACTGACAGCAAGACGGAGAGTGGACATCTTGCCCTAGTGACGTCCATGTGCCTGCGCTGTCAGTCCCAGCCAGGTCTAGGAGGAGTTGCTAGGAGCCGTCCGGCTGCAAAAGGAACTGACAGCGCAGGTTTGTGGACATCACTAGGGCAAGATGCTCATGCTCCATCTGCTGTCAGCCCATGAAGAATAGATATTTCTCTTTAATCCAGTAAGAATTTTGGTGACTAGCGCTACTGAGCAGCTAGTCGCCAGATGGGCAATGATGTGATGCTATCTTATTATTGGGTGGTAGTTCCGCTTTAAGTACTATCAGTCTTATAGTTCAGCAGCAATCAAATGACAAAGGATCAACCTCCCTGCCCCTTTCACCTGCAT
Organism: Rhinophrynus dorsalis; assembly: GCA_037306005.1. NCBI lineage: Eukaryota > Metazoa > Chordata > Amphibia > Anura > Rhinophrynidae > Rhinophrynus > Rhinophrynus dorsalis. The sequence goes on from CM074724.1 coordinate 136,227,590, forward strand.
CACTCTGCCTCTCCAAGCAGGTCTGAATGGAGCGCACCAAGAGACAATCCTCAGTAAGCATAAGGAAATGCTTGTCCTCCTTTGTCAAGTGGTCAGGGTTTTCCTTAAACTTACTACATGAAGACTGTCCCGTGCTGCAATCTATCAATGCGTTGCGTACCCCTCTGGCACTAAAAAGGTTAATTACATTTTTCATTTCACAGAGAACTAGACTTTTTTTTTTTTTTTACAAAATCTATATGAATCTCTATCTCTTAACCCAACTTCAGAGCAGCTAGCTTTCTTCCATTTCATACACTATTAAAATGCCTTTTGAACACCAGTTGGTGCTGTTGTTTACCGTCTGAGTAGAACAAATAATAAAGAATTATAGCTGTAATAAGTCTTAAATGAAAAATGTCCCATCAGTGGGAGTACTCTTTTCTTACAAAGCAGTACAAAGTCTATATCATATTTTTCCATCAAAAAAATGAGCTGGCCCTTTAACAATATTCTATGAAATGATATTTTGATATGCATTAAATTTCAAATTTTTTTCACAATATCAGACCTCATGGAACATTCCTGTATTTAGTGACATACTATTTTTCTACATATATATATATATATATATATATATTTATATACATATTGAGTTTTAAAATTATATACAGTTACACACTGTTTTTAGATATAAAGAAACATTTAATTTTAAGGATTTTAGACTGGAAGCAGATTTGATTATTTCAGGCAGATTGTTCCAGGCCTTTGGAGCTCTGAAGGAGAAGGGAGATCTTCCTGCTTCTTTCTTGTATTGTGGTATACACAGATTGTTGTTAGCAGTGGAGCGGAGGTTATAGTTAGTATGGAGAGCAGGAGTGAGCATACTGCTCAGGTAGTTTGGTAGTTTTCCAGATAAGTGGTTGTGTACTAAGCAAGAAGGGTGAAGGGTATGTCTAGATTTGAGTGTTAACCAATTTAGTTCTTTTAGCATATCAAAGTGATGGGTAGTGTAATTACATTGGAGGCTAAAGCAGCATAATGAATTATACAGGGTGTCAAGTTTACTTAGATGGATTTCTGACACTGGAGCATATACTACCTCACCATAGTCTATGACTGGCAGCAACATCTGTTTCACAATATGTTTTCTAACCAGGGTACTTAAACATGATTTGTGTCTAAAAAGAGTACTGATTTTGGGATAAAGCTTGGAGGTTAATTTGTTAATATGAAGACCAAAAGTGAGGTTGGGGTCAAGCTACATAACAAGATATTTGTAGGAGTCCACTGGGGCCAATTTACAATTAGACTCTGTTACAATGGGTAGGTGGGTATTGCCAAGATTACGCAGTTTGTGCTTTAAAGGGATAGTAATACTTTGTTTTATCTTTATTTTATTTTGTAGGCATTAAAAAAACATGAAGAACGATATGTCTTATCTCTCAAACCTTTAAGTTTTGAGAGATATTCACAAGCAAAGTTTCCCCTCCCACCCATTTTTCCTAATGTAAGCCATCTCTTCTCAGATGTGGAATGCAGTCTATAGACCAGACAGATAACAGCAGGGGACAATCTTCTTCCTTTGACAAGTTTTTCAGGTTTTTCCCTTATCTTAATTGAAGAAGTGTTACATCAGTGAAAGGGGTGGGGGGATACTTTGTCATTGAATTACTCTTGAACTACAACTCTGACAAAATTGAAATAATACTCTCCAAGGTCCAAATACTATGATGATTAATTAGAGCTTCTTTTATTATGAAACATTACTATCCCTTTAAGCCAGATATCATTGTGACAGTTTTGTCTGTGTTTAAGAACAGTTTATTCTTTGCTATCCATCTTTCAACCTTTCAGAAATTATGTTGTAATATGGCTTCAAGGAGTGATATGTTTGAGTTTTTAGCATAGATTATGGTGTCACCTGCATACATGTACTGAAGATGATTTGCAAACCTTGGGTAGATCATTTCTAAAAAGAGAAAATAGAAGAGGGCCAAGAATGGAGCCTTGAGGAGCACCACTTGTTACTCTGAGCGGAAGGGAGTCATTGTCAGCAACTGACATACTGCATTCTGTCTGATAAATTGGAACAGAACCAGTTTACAGAATTATTACCCAATCCTGATCGCCTAATCTTTGGAGTTTGTTTATAAAAATATTATGGTCTACTGTGTCAAAGGCTTTGGCAAAATCTAGGAAAATGGCTCCTGTGAGGTCACCATTTTCCATGCCAATCCCCCAAATCTTCAAAGAAAATTATGTAGTTATTAGATGAGTAATAGTCTACGTTAGGTTTAGATAATATGAAAGAAATATTAAGTTGGTTTATTAGAAGTTAATACCATCTGCAACAAACTTTATTACTTTCACAGGGAATAAACACAGCTATAATCAATGTGACCTATGTTTGTGTTTAAAAGTGTAAAATAGGAGGCAAAAATATGTGTGCTATATTTACAGTTTAAAGTGGAGCTTAAGACTACTTTGTTTTGCAGAAATGTAAAATTTCTGTATATGTTGTACTGATCATATTTCTGAAGAATAAATAGTTTATGAGAAATTAACCTTTATGATTAGGTGTCAAAGAATGGCAGTTTATGCTAATTTCCTTCACAATTACATCTCACCATGTTATTAAAAATGACCCCAGTGTGTAGGCTCTGTCTAGTTAGTGTTTCTCAACATTAGTCCTCAAGGAACGCCAAAAGATAGATTTTTTAATCACTGTTTAATCACAGGTGAGTAATCAGTGGCTCATTATTGACTGAACCTTATGTGCTTAAGTAGGGGATAGCCTTAAAACCTGACATGCTGATGAGTCTTGAGGACTGGATCTGAGAATCACTTGTCTAGATTCATTCATAGTATAGTGTGCGGAAATAGTGGTGCAGCTCAGAAACTAACTGGCATAATGTACTAACACTGTGCCCTCAACATAAAAATCTAAATTTCCAAAAAAAATGATTAATATTACCAACATTAGTAAAATATATAGCAGTTTTTACATTTTCTTTATTAAAGTAATTATGTCTGTATGTGTAATACATACACACTCGTTGGAAGGCAGGTAACACAATGTCACGGTTCCCCAGAGATGTTCAGGAGTCAGTACGGTATAGTAAAATGCAGTTTATTAAATAACAATAAAGATAGTATACAATGGTAATAAGGCAGGAACAAGCAGATGGTCACAGCCAGCAAGCGCTACTATTAGGAATAGTAGACTGCCAAGATTGACCACACTGCTGGAGACTAGGCCGAAGCCACTGGTAGTCTCAGATGGAACCAGGAGCTGGAACAAGAACAGAACAGGAGTAGGAACTGGAACACAAAGTCTTGATCTGATGAGCGAAGAATACTCCTGACTCACGCCTGCAGTCAGTATAGCGAAAGCGGATACTTGACTCACACCTGTAGTCACTATAGAGAATGCGGATACCTGACTCATGCCTGCAGTCAGTACAGCAAATGTGGATACCTGACTCATGCCTGCAGTCAGTATAGCTAGCTCACCAGAGCCCCAGGTCCGCACCAGATTGGGTGCCTGCTAAATAAGGGGAACAGTCAATAGAATAGTTAGACAGAGCCACAGGTCAGCACCAGAGAGTGTGGTCGGACAAGCCAGGTCATACACAGTTCAGGTAGTCAGCCAGAGTCACAGGTCTGCACCAGATTGGGTGTCCACTATAAGGATAAGGCTGGAGAATAGTCAGACAGAGCAACAGATCAGCACCAGATTGGATGGTCAGACAAGCCAGGTCATACACAGAGCCCAAAGACACATAACTGCTTTGTACAACAACACAAGGCCAACTGAGTCAGGGCTCAGACTGCCCTTTAAAACCCCTCCTCAGGAAGTAAGTAGGAGGAGCAGGCTTAGAGGAAGGATGTAGGTAGGAGGAGACTACAGGAAGCCTGGCATAAAACAGAGGTCTGCTTCACTCTGAAGACTCGCGCCTGCAGATGACACATCTTGCTCTGATGCGTCCAACCCTGCCATCTTCCTGCATCATCCGTGCAGCAGAACAGCCGCTGAAACCAAGGTAAGCTGTAACACACAACAGTGCTATACAATAATTTTTAATTACATAATGCATGTTCAATCTGTGGGTGACAGATAACATAACAAAGTAAATTGTGAATAAGTATAATAGTCGTAGCAGGTTTTTCATAGTGATAAAACCCATGATAGCAACTATTTATCAGACTGATGACTCTAGGACTGTTATAAAGATAATTCAGACTATTTATAACCTTACTTTTATAGAATTGTGTAAGAATTGAGCACTAAGAGACATTAATATTGCTACAAAAATATAGGGTTATTGGTGTACACCACAATCTTAGTAAATTCTATTGAAATGACTGCTCATGACTTTTAGTATGTCTGGGTTGTAATACATGTCAATAATACTATTATACTGCTAAGTATGGGGGATATCCAGAGTATGAAGGCAAAAGATAAGCAGTTATATGGTAAACCAGCTGCACAAGGTTAATATCTTTATGTTTGTTATTCTGAAAAGGTAAAGATGACTACCAAAATAGAAATATTTGTTTGTTTGCATCTTTATATGATTGTGGTAGGAACAGAAAACTCAAACTTTGGTGTTGGAACCTGGGTGCTGTGGGTATGTCTGGTTAGAAACATTCAAAATCTAACATCCAAGATGAGGATACTTACCTGGGAGTGCATTTAACAGGCTAGGATTTTAGGGACTCCTTTATCAAGCAGAGGTGAGTTATATAATATGACAAAATCACTGATTGCTTCACCTGTGTTTATGATATATACATGCGTCCTTAAGGCTTTGGTTAATTCAATATATATCAATCTAATAGAGTGACTGATCTCAGACACATTCTTAAAACTTCTGTATTTGTCTACTTATATAACAAATAATAACATCCTTCCCTCAGCTTTATAAAACATCTCCTTAGAAGGACCTGATCCAGAAGAATGAAAACAGTGCTGGTATTTGCCAACATTGTGACTTACTGAATGAAATACCTCCCAGTTTCTAAGTACTAGTCTTATTATAGCTAGTGCTCAGGACCCATTTACAATGCTTAAAAACTGAGGAGTGTCTCATCTGCCAGACTGCTATGTAGGGTTGGCAACCACAGTTCACATTAGTTGGGGGGAGCGGACCAGTCCCCTTCCAAGGTGAAAGTGTTGATGTCTCATAAAGGCTATGGTGGGGGATAATAAAAGCTAAATATCTTGGCCAATATAGAGATGAGAAATGTGTGACTATCTCACTCTTAATTTTTTAACTACTGAATTAATTATATATTTAAAAATATTCAGTGCCTTCATTCACTGGAGCTGGAAACTCTATTCCAATTAAAATTAATTTACTATAACTTCCATCATCAGTTTTTCCTGTGACAATGTGTCACTGATATAATGTAAAAAGAAAGATTTAACACCGCAATTAAAAATAAAATAAATAACATCTGTAAAATGCACTTTTTGAAAAAGCTCGTAATTTAAAAAAAAAAAAAAAAAAAAAAAAAAAAAAAAAAAATATATATATATATATATATATATATATATATATATATATATAAACATGGCATGTTAATTCTTAAATGGTTAATATAATCTAATAATGGAAATGGTTTATAACATTTTAAATATCTTAAAAAATAGAGTCAAATAGGTGACTCCCATAGTAAAAATGCACTTGGGCTTCATCCAGCAATGGTAAAATAAATTTGCTGACCTGTACCACTGGCTTGTAATTCTCTACTTGTCGGCACATACCCATAGTAGAAGCAGTAAACATGGAAAAAGTTTAACCTGCTGTAACTAAAACCAAAGATTTCCCTAGAGGCTACTCAGCTGATTTCGACTTGGTATACATTTGGCCTATTTCAGTGCTCAAAGTTTACACTCTTCACTAGCCAATGGCGAGTGAAAATTCAGCCCTGGTGAGTAGAAATTCATCCCTGGTGGGTATGTTATGGCTTGCAGTGGTGAGTAACTTTTCAGGTCTGGTTAGTAGCAAAGGACTTCATATTTTAAGCCCTGGCCTATTTTATCCCTCAAATAGATCCATATCTTATTAGTTTAACATTTAGCATTCAGGGAGAGAAAAAAGAGACATAATAAGCATATTACAAAGATTCAACAACACATATACTTGCTGCTCTAAGGCAGTGATTCCCAACACTATCCTCAAAGGTGCATTTAGGATTTCATTGCTAATGCACAGGTGAGTTACTGAAATGAATGAGCCCCTGATTAACCAAACTGTATACAAGCAAGGAAATCAGAGCAAGAGAATAATACATGAGTAGTTAACCTTTAAGGGCCAGAAGACTGTGCAACATCCTAATGGTTCTTAAAGGTTGAGTAAAATCATCCCATACAAATTATAGCAAACCAGTTGCACTGTATGGGACAAATAAAAATTGTCATTGATTTAAATGGAGCTTTTATCCCCTTGTGAAACAGTGCATTGGAGACCTCTGTAGCATTGAAGGGGTTACAAGCCCCTTTTAAATAAATGGCCTCCTTTATGATACAGTTGGTCTGTTCCAAAACTTTTCCTTTTAAGCTGCATAAATATGACCCTGTGTTCTACGGGTTTCAGGAACAGTGAGGAAAATTCAATGACCAAAAAATTATGTTTCATTTATATGATTGTAACTGACAATTTTATTTAAATGCCCAGTGTTTATCTTATTCCTTTTTTAATTGCTTTTTGAATAGTGAAGTTGGAATCCCTGTTTGTTCATAATCTTCCAGTGGTTATTTATATAGATATGAACCTTTAACGAACACTGTTTAGCACTATATTTATCTCTATACTTCATGAAGTTTTTTGCAACTAAATAGCAATTTGCTATATTTAACATTATTTACATATAAATATATATATATATATACACTAGTTGAAGAGCCCGTTACACGGGCCACAGTGCCACTGGCAGCCGGTTGCAAGGCAGTCATGCACAGTAGAGACTGCCCACGTTGTGGCTAATACAATGCCAGCCGGTCGCGGTGCAGTCATGCTCAGTAGAGACTGGCCACACCGCGGCTGATACAGAGCAGGAAGCTCCTTCAGAGCTCCCCATTCTGCATCAGCCTCATCACTGGCAGTCTCTACTGTGCATGATTGTGGCGTTACACACGTTTTAGCGAATTATTATATAGGATATATATATATATATATATATATATATATATATATATATATATATATGCTTCATATATGCATGGGGATATTTGTAAAGTAAAAAGAAAAAGAGGAAAAAACCTGACCTGCATGATCATTTAGCTGTTTATTGCACCATGTTTTGGAACAGTACATGTTTAGTATTGAATGGAAGCTCAATTAAAATACTAACAATCCAGTGAGATCAGCAATTCAGACTATCAAGAAATGCATAGCAACCTATATTTTGGTAGGAAATTAAGTTGCAAAGAAGATGGAAGTCAAGCACCTTAATGGAATGTTTATGAGTTCAGACTTGCTTAGTATTCATTACCTTAACTGACTTTGAAAGCAAAGTGTCACTGTGATAAGCAGTATAAGAGATGCCAGGTGATGTTATGGCATTACTGAAGGAAACACTAAGTCTGATGTACTAAGATAAAATGGCGTAATTCTGGGGCAAACCAGCTGTACCACAGGGGACAAATAAGCATTCCCATAGGTTGAAGCAAGAGTGATCTCCTCTAGGGATGGGCAAAAGGTCAGAGATATTAACCTCATAATGTTTCCTGAAAAAACAACTTTTTCCTTTTTGTTTGCCAAACTTCCTGCCCAAAGACAGTACATAAAAGTTTCTCCTTTTCACCACTGCCAATACAGTTCAGCAAGAAATTTGCCACATTTTGCTTATGTTTTCTATGACTGCAAGATTTCCCACCACAATATAACATCTTCTGAGGGCTGAAGTGGAGAAGTAAATAGCTGAGAATAAAAAGTTGTGAGTCCTAGAGCAACATATGCCTTGAAAAATTGTTAGCAGGCTGAGTGCCTTTGTCCACAACACTAATTTACTGCTTAAGTAACATTGTCACAACCATCCTTGAAAAACAACTGCAGCTTGGAATATTCCAGCAGGGTGCAACACATGACATCAGATTTTGAAGCCTCTGTTTTCAACAAAAGAAAAGGGCAACATGTCAACCACCAACATTTGTTAAGTTTACTTTTCCATAAGCATACTTTTGCATTGTTTTTGTGCAGGTTTTGACTTGCTTCTAAGAACATAGTAGAAAAACTGTGTAAATGTATTGCTTTAACATCACCATTTGTGGAGGTAGTGGGGTTGGTGCTGGTATTTCTAGGCACTCTATAACTCTTGTCATCTCTGAAAACAAACTCAGAGTCATGCTCCTCTGCATCAGGAACAGAAAATCTTGGCACACTCTCTAACGCATCAACAGCACTTCTATCATGTACCCCAGGGCACGGGACCTTTTACGAATACTTCTGTTGCTGCTGCTAGTTGTGGCACCTCTGACCTGTTGACATTATGTCTCCCAATCAGACTTGTAGATGTGTTTAAGGTGGGAAATCACTTATGAGGTGCTAGGTGTGAGCCTGCTTTCCTCCTTTTCACATGTTTCTTACATAGACAACATGTTTAGCTTTAGGATCCTGAGTGAAGTATATACATACTGTGGACTTCATAGACTGTAGAGTTCCTAAGAGGTTCCTACTACAACTTCTGCAGCTAGATATTCCTGAAATTGTACTACTACTAGATGTCACAGGTTCTTCATTTCCAAGAGAAGCAGAGGCAGTCATAAATGCTAAGGCTGTGGATGCTAATAACCTGTGTTGTTCCTTGTTACTGAACACCATTAGTGTGTGTGTGTGTGTGTGTGTGCGTGTGTGTGTGTGTGTATGTGTGTGTGTGTGTGTGTGTGTGTGTGTGTATGAGTGGGACTTGGACTTGGAAGTGGTGATGATGCTGATGATGACTGACAGAGTGGCTGAATATTTTTTGGCATCTTTGCTTCTACAGGGTCAGACTTTCAATTTGTTTTCTCAGTTTATAGACAAGCACAATGGTCCTTTTCAGTTGTAGAAGACTGATTCTTTGTCTTGCAGCTAACTTTCTGGATATGTCATCATCTCTCTCACTCTTAACTTCATCTTATCTGAAGAAGTGGAGGATGCTGGAGTGATATATTATAGATCAACATTATCAGTCATTGGGTCGTCCTCTTCTTCCCACTATTTATATTCCTCTAGGCTTTTAGCAATTTCAAACAATTTCTTTTTACTTTTCCCCTTTGAAGGAGTTTCACAACATTTGCTACTAAACTTCTACTTTCCAGCTTTAACTCTACTAGTCCAGCTCCATCCAATGGATTATGGGGAATAAAAGAAGTTACTTGGTTACTTTAATCTTTTGGATGATATTATTCAATGGATTACAAGTAAACAAAGACATTAAAACTGCTACCTTTGATTAACCCTAGGGATGGGTGAAAATTTTTGCCTCAAATTGAAATCGGCGAAAAATGACACTTTTCGCTTGGCGAGAAGTTTCCTGTGAAAAGTGTAATTTTCCTGCTTATTTCGTCTAGCTCATTTAATTACATTAAAATCAATGGATAGAATTTTTTTCTCCACCACTCAAAAGTTTTCTCTAGTTTTCTACCGCCATATAAAAGGATGTCAGGCTCTCACATCATGCTATTCTGTATTATTGAGAGTAGAGAGCAGCATGTTTTTGAGCTAAAGAAGATAGGCAAATAAAGGGGAATTGAAGCTTAATTTAGGGAGTCATTTAGGTAGGACATTTGTTCCTTGTAGTAGGGGAGTCTGGGGGAACAATGGGGGAGAAGAAGGGATGAAGGAGGTTGACCAAAATACTCCAAAATTTAATGTGACTGACTGGCAAGACACAGGCAGCTGGGGTCCAATTTGCTTGCTGATTTTGCTTTTATTGTCTCTGTGTTAGGACAGTCTGAGGACAGAAGTTGTTGATTTTGTTTTTAGTTATATATATTTTTTGGACTAACTGTGATAAGATAGGGTGGACAACTTAACTGGGAGCCTGTTGTGAGCTCTGTGACTGAGGCAGACTTGATAGACAGCAGATGACATTAGAGGTTTTGTTGAGGGACAAGGAAAGACATCACACTCCCTTAGTTGTGTACTGTAGAAAGTAAAAACACACACAGTAGTTGAGTAACGTCTAGCAAATGCACAAGCGGGAGGGGGATAGGTGAAGCAGTGCAGGGACGTGGGAGTAAAGTGATAGTACAAAACTGACTGCAGTTATGGTTGCTGCAGCATGTGCAATAAATGATGATGATCCCTCTCCTCCAGGGGTAGATGCAGCTTGCCAAGATCCCACCAATCACACCATGCCAGTCCCCCACCACCACTACCATACACATCTGCCACATTGTAGGTTGTACTTTATTTTCTTTTAATCACTTGACATCATCATGAATATGTGCCAGTGTCACTTAAGCAGGAAGTAAGTGTTGTGGGCAAAGGACAAAGTCACTCTGCATGCTAACACATTTTTCAAGGTATATGTTGGTTAGGACTCACAACTTTGACTTCCAGCTACTTATTTCTCCACTGCACCTCTCAGAAGAAGTAATATTGTGCTGGAAAATGTTGCACCATATTAAACATAGGAAAAAAATGTACCTCTCGAGGATTGGGAATGGAATGAGGATTGTCGAGAGCCGTCTCAGGTAACGACCTCTAATAGACACATTTGCGCGAGGTACCAACTAAATTGGACTAAATGGAGGGGGTAGGTGTGGAGGGCTGTCCCCCTAGGGACAGGGTAGACACCTAGCTTTTGAGAGGGGGGGATGGGAGGGCGGGGGAGAGTGAGAGTGGGGTGGGGGGAGGATAGGGTGTTGGGTTAGGGAGGGTTCTTTATAAAAAGGGGTTAAAAAAAGTTCTAGGGCAGATTGAGCTGATTATCTCCTGTTTATTTTATGATATGATAAGTACATAATGTTATGTACTTATGCACCTATGCTATCTGTACTTTTTCTTCTTTAATTGGTCTTGATCCGCTCTGTTAATAAACATAATTAAAAAAAAAACATAGGAGAAAAATGTATCGGAATAGGAGAAAAATGTATAACAATTGGAAAAACGTTTTGGAACAGGAAAAAAATTTGCTGGAATAGGTGAAAAAGAGGAAAATTTTGCATTGGAGAAAAAGAGAAAACCTTTGCGAAAAAAGTGAAAAATCATCCGTTTTCACTAACAATCATGCAGGAAATGTTTCTCACTTTTCACCCACCCCTCGTTAACCCTTTGGAGGCTAACATCCAAGGAACCACTATGAAATAAGCACAATAAAAAACTGGGTATTGTAACCTCTTGGATGCTAGAAGGGACTCAAGATGCATTTTAGACATCGTTAGCATCCAGCAAGTTAAATAATTTTGTGCACAATCCCTCTGGCATTCAAGGGGTTGAAGGAGCAGTAAACTTTTTTTTTTGTTTTTTGTTTTTTTACCAAATCCTACATTTTATATGGCTTTTGGCTTTTCCTGCTGAGTATAACAAGGGTACTCCCACTGCTGTCAGTTTTTGTTAGGAAGTAAGTAACAAGTGATTACTTCCTGAAAGGTCAAACTTTCGGCATGACTCAGCAGTTTCTATGCCATTAAATGGAGAACTTAGTGACACGCCTCTCCCACAGAATGCAACAGAATAATTTAAATCTGATCACTAGAGGGCATTGTTATTATAAAGAAACATTTAAACAGAACATTTTTTAAATGTAGTGCAATGAAGGAAACAACTTCACATAGGTAGACAGAAAATTAATTTGTTAGATAAAAGAGCTAAAAAGCAATAAAAACAGCTGGCTTTTTTTAACCACCTTGAATACTAGTTTGGTCTCCAATTAATTGTGGAAAAATGCACTGAAGTCCTCTCCAGCAGTTAAAGGGTTAAATATGCATGCATTTACACTTTGAGAGCCAGAGGAGTATGCAACACATCTCAGAGCAATGCATTGTGTACCCCTCTGGCATTCATAGGGTTTAATTGGAATGTTTATTTGTCTCCTATAGTGCAGATGGATTGTCCCAGACTTGCCCTGTCCATCTTATTACATAAGGCTCAACATGTCAAAATGTTTCTTCTTTACTAGTGTTGAGCGAGCATGCTCGGCCGATGCTCGGATCGGCTCGAGCATCACTCTGCTCGGCACATGGCGGTACTCGTACGAGTACCGCATGTGCTCGCCCGCCATGTTCGGGTCTCCTCCCCGCACGTTTTGCGGCTGCTGCGCAGCCAATAAACGTGCAGGGAGGCTCTGACATCAGTGTAATGCCAGCAGCCATGTTGGCTGCTGGCATTACACTGATTGGCTGGCCAGAACCCGTGGTCGGGTGCTGTATAGCACCTGACCAGCGAGTTCGGCTCAGTCTTAGCCAGGGAGAGATGAGGATAGGAAGGGAAAGTCAGTGTAGGGAGAAAAAAATCAAATTTGTGAAAAAAAAAGAACCAAAAGTCCTTTTTAGGACTACTGTGTGTGGGGGCAGCAGTTTATTTTGTGTGGGGGGAAAAAAACAACAAAAAAAAAATTTCATATATTCTGTTTAGTGTGCAAAGTTGCAGATTAGAGCACATTCTGTTTAGTGTGCAAAGTTGCAGATTAGAGCACATTCTGTTTAGTGTGCAAAGTTGCAGATTAGAGCACATTCTGTTTAGTGTGCAAAGTTGCAGATTAGAGCACATTCTGTTAAGTCTTCAAACTAAAATATCAAAGTCACATATTCCATTCAGTGTGCTTCGCCGCAGTTTAGCAGCATATTCTGTGTACTCTGCACAGTTGCAGAATAGGAAGAAATACTGTTAAGTCTTCAAACTCAAATATCAAAGTCACATATTCCATTCAGTGTGCGTCACCGCAGTTTAGCAGCATATTCTGTGTACTCTGCACAGTTGCAGAATAGGAAGAAATACTGTTAAGTCTTCAAACTCAAATATCAAAGTCACATATTCCATTCAGTGTGCGTCACCGCAGTTTAGCAGCCTATTCTGTGTACTCTGCACAGTTGCAGAATAGGAAGAAATACTGTTAAGTCTTCAAACTCAAATATCAAAGTCACATATTCCATTCAGTGTGCGTCACCGCAGTTTAGCAGCCTATTCTGTGTACTCTGCACAGTTGCAGAATAGGAAGAAATACTGTTAAGTCTTCAAACTCAAATATCAAAGTCACATATTCCATTCAGTGTGCGTCACCGCAGTTTAGCAGCCTATTCTGTGTACTCTGCACAGTTGCAGAATAGGAAGAAATACTGTTAAGTCTTCAAACTAAAATATCAAAGTCACATATTCCATTCAGTGTGCGTCACCGCAGTTTAGCAGCCTATTCTGTGTACTCTGCACAGTTGCAGAATAGGAAGAAATACTGTTAAGTCTTCAAACTCAAATATCAAAGTCACATATTCCATTCAGTGTGCGTCACCGCAGTTTAGCAGCCTATTCTGTGTACTCTGCACAGTTGCAGAATAGGAAGAAATACTGTTAAGTCTTCAAACTCAAATATCAAAGTCACATATTCCATTCAGTGTGCGTCACCGCAGTTTAGCAGCCTATTCTGTGTACTCTGCACAGTTGCAGAATAGGAAGAAATACTGTTAAGTCTTCAAACTCAAATATCAAAGTCACATATTCCATTCAGTGTGCGTCACCGCAGTTTAGCAGCCTATTCTGTGTACTCTGCACAGTTGCAGAATAGGAAGAAATACTGTTAAGTCTTCAAACTCAAATATCAAAGTCACATATTCCATTCAGTGTGCGTCACCGCAGTTTAGCAGCCTATTCTGTGTACTCTGCACAGTTGCAGAATAGGAAGAAATACTGTTAAGTCTTCAAACTCAAATATCAAAGTCACATATTCCATTCAGTGTGCGTCACCGCAGTTTAGCAGCCTATTCTGTGTACTCTGCACAGTTGCAGAATAGGAAGAAATACTGTTAAGTCTTCAAACTCAAATATCAAAGTCACATATTCCATTCAGTGTGCGTCACCGCAGTTTAGCAGCCTATTCTGTGTACTCTGCACAGTTGCAGAATAGGAAGAAATACTGTTAAGTCTTCAAACTAAAATATCAAAGTCACATATTCCATTCAGTGTGCGTCACCGCAGTTTAGCAGCCTATTCTGTGTACTCTGCACAGTTGCAGAATAGGAAGAAATACTGTTAAGTCTTCAAACTCAAATATCAAAGTCACATATTCCATTCAGTGTGCGTCACCGCAGTTTAGCAGCCTATTCTGTGTACTCTGCACAGTTGCAGAATAGGAAGAAATACTGTTAAGTCTTCAAACTCAAATATCAAAGTCACATATTCCATTCAGTGTGCGTCACCGCAGTTTAGCAGCCTATTCTGTGTACTCTGCACAGTTGCAGAATAGGAAGAAATACTGTTAAGTCTTCAAACTCAAATATCAAAGTCACATATTCCATTCAGTGTGCGTCACCGCAGTTTAGCAGCCTATTCTGTGTACTCTGCACAGTTGCAGAATAGGAAGAAATACTGTTAAGTCTTCAAACTCAAATATCAAAGTCACATATTCCATTCAGTGTGCGTCACCGCAGTTTAGCAGCCTATTCTGTGTACTCTGCACAGTTGCAGAATAGGAAGAAATACTGTTAAGTCTTCAAACTAAAATATCAAAGTCACATATTCCATTCAGTGTGCGTCACCGCAGTTTAGCAGCCTATTCTGTGTACTCTGCACAGTTGCAGAATAGGAAGAAATACTGTTAAGTCTTCAAACTAAAATATCAAAGTCACATATTCCATTCAGTGTGCGTCACCGCAGTTTAGCAGCCTATTCTGTGTACTCTGCACAGTTGCAGAATAGGAAGAAATACTGTTAAGTCTTCAAACTAAAATATCAAAGTCACATATTCCATTCAGTGTGCGTCACCGCAGTTTAGCAGCCTATTCTGTGTACTCTGCACAGTTGCAGAATAGGAAGAAATACTGTTAAGTCTTCAAACTAAAATATCAAAGTCACATATTCCATTCAGTGTGCGTCACCGCAGTTTAGCAGCCTATTCTGTGTACTCTGCACAGTTGCAGAATAGGAAGAAATACTGTTAAGTCTTCAAACTCAAATATCAAAGTCACATATTCCATTCAGTGTGCGTCACCGCAGTTTAGCAGCCTATTCTGTGTACTCTGCACAGTTGCAGAATAGGAAGAAATACTGTTAAGTCTTCAAACTCAAATATCAAAGTCACATATTCCATTCAGTGTGCGTCACCGCAGTTTATCAGCCTATTCTGTGTACTCTGCACAGTTGCAGAATAGGAAGAAATACTGTTAAGTCTTCAAACTCAAATATCAAAGTCACATATTCCATTCAGTGTGCGTCACCGCAGTTTAGCAGCCTATTCTGTGTACTCTGCACAGTTGCAGAATAGGAAGAAATACTGTTAAGTCTTCAAACTCAAATATCAAAGTCACATATTCCATTCAGTGTGCGTCACCGCAGTTTAGCAGCCTATTCTGTGTACTCTGCACAGTTGCAGAATAGGAAGAAATACTGTTAAGTCTTCAAACTCAAATATCAAAGTCACATATTCCATTCAGTGTGCGTCACCGCAGTTTAGCAGCCTATTCTGTGTACTCTGCACAGTTGCAGAATAGGAAGAAATACTGTTAAGTCTTCAAACTCAAATATCAAAGTCACATATTCCATTCAGTGTGCGTCACCGCAGTTTAGCAGCCTATTCTGTGTACTCTGCACAGTTGCAGAATAGGAAGAAATACTGTTAAGTCTTCAAACTCAAATATCAAAGTCACATATTCCATTCAGTGCGCGTCACCACAGTTTAGCAGCCTATTCTGTGTACTCTGCACAGTTGCAGAATAGGAAGAAATACTGTTAAGTCTTCAAACTCAAATATCAAAGTCACATATTCCATTCAGTGTGCTTCGCCGCAGTTTAGCAGCATATTCTGTGTACTCTGCACAGTTGCAGAATAGGAAGAAATACTGTTAAGTCTTCAAACTAAAATATCAAAGTCACATATTCCGTGTAAGATGAAGAAGGCGGGTAAAAAGGGACGGGGAAGTGGACGTGATCCTGATAGTTCAGGGTGCGGGTCAGGACGCGGAGAAACTGTGCCTGGTGCCAGAGCACAAGAAAGAAAGACATCCACCATACCTAGCTTCATGTCTCATTTTACAGGGTGTCGCAGGACATCACTCTCGAGGTCCGACCACTGCGAACAGGTGGTCGGTTGGATGTCAGCTGATACTGCTTCCAGTCGGTTAAGCACCACCCTGTCTTCCACCAAGTCCACTCTCAGTAGCCAAGAGTCTGGTCAACATAATCCTCACTCTGATCATCCTTCCTCCCACCATAGACGGTCTGGTCAAAGAAGTGATCCCACACTGGGATATAGTGAGGAGCTCGTCTCATCACCAATCCTTCATTTGACCCTCTCTCCAAGCACGCTTGCAGAGGAACATGACATCTTATGCCCTGATTCACAACCTCTAGAGGGTACCCAATCACAAGAAGATGACAGATGTGAACGGCATTTAAGGTCAAAGGAAGTAGTGGATGATGATGATGATGATGAGACACAGTTGCCATTAAATCAACCACTATTACTGTCTCAAGACCTTGTTGAGGAGGATGTTATACAGTTGTCAATGACTGAGTATGTGGTGGGATCAAGACATGAGGAGGATGATCAGAGTGAGGAAGTGGAGGAGGACTTGGTGGACGATGAGGTGACTGACCCCACCTGGGAAGGTGTAGAGCCGAGCGATGACAGCAGTCCTGAGGGTGAGCCATCTGCAGCACCGCAACAGGCTGGAAGAGGCAGTGGTGTGGCTACAGAAAGAAGGCGGACCGCACCAAACCGGCCCGCAAATGTTCCACGGAGCACCCCCTTGCGTAAATCTCCCTTGCCAAGGGGTAGGTGTTCCGCGGTATGGCGTTTTTTTAAGGAAAGTGCGGACGACAAAAGAATTGTAGTTTGCAACCTGTGCCACACAAAAATGAGCCGAGGCATGAACACTAGAAACCTCACCACCACCAGCATGATCCGACACATGGCATCCAAGCACCGTAATAAGTGGGAGGAACGCCTGGATCGCCCATCTGTGTCTGCAGGCCACACCACTGCCTCCTCTTCCCCTGTTTTCGGTGCCGGCCAATCGCCTGTCGAAGGCGCAGGCCCGCATACCTCCCGCCCTGCACCTGTACCATCTGAAGCACCATCAGCGACCACATCCACTTCCCTGTCCCAGCGCAGCGTCCAAATGTCGTTACCCCAGGCATTTGAGCGCAAGCGAAAATACCCAGCCACCCACCCACAGGCCATAGCACTAACCTCACACCTTTCCAAATTACTGGCCATCGAAATGCTGCCATTTAGGCTTGTGGAGACTGAGTCCTTCCGCAGCCTGATGGCAGCAGCTGTCCCTCGGTACGCGGTCCCCAGCCGCCACTACTTTTCCCGGTGTGCCATCCCCGCATTACACCACCATGTGTCCCGTAACATCACCCGTGCCCTGACCAACGCAGTTACTGGGAAGGTCCACTTAACGACTGACACATGGACAAGTGCTTGTGGCCAGGGACGCTACATTTCCCTGACGGCACACTGGGTGAATGTCGTGGAGGCTGGGAGCGACTCGGACCCTGGGATGGCACGGGTGCTACCCACGCCGAGGATTGCGGGCCCTACCTCCATCAGGGTTTCCGCCAGCACCTATGTTATTGGCTCCTCCTCCTCCGTTTCCACCTCCGAATTCTCTACACGCAGCGCCACTCCCCCATCAGCCGGTAGCTGGAAGCAGTGTAGCACTGCAGTGGGGAAGCGTCAACAGGCCGTGCTGAAGCTGATCTGCCTTGGGGACAAACAGCACACGGCCTCAGAGCTGTTGCAGGGGATTAGTCACCAGACCGAGCAGTGGCTCTCGCCACTCAACCTGCAACCAGGAATGGTTGTGTGTGATAATGGGCGTAACTTGGTGGCGGCTTTGGAGCTCGGCAAGCTCACACACGTACCATGCCTAGCGCATGTATTTAATTTAGTGGTTCAGCGATTTCTAAAAACCTACCCCAATGTGCATGATCTCTTGACCAAGGTGCGCCGCGTGTGTGCACATTTCCGTAAGTCATCTACAGCTTCGGCCGGCCTGTTGAAGCTGCAGCAGCGCTTACAATTGCCAGCTCACCGGCTGCTGTGTGACGTGAGCACGCGCTGGAACTCCACCTTCCACATGTTGGCCCGGCTTTGTGAGCAGCAGAGGGCAGTAGTGGAGTACCAGCTGTTACACGGTCGTCACCTCTCCGTTCAACTTCCTGTAATCAGAAGTGAGGAGTGGGAATGGATGTCAGACCTCTGTGAGGTTTTACGCAATTTTGAGGAATCGACACAGATGGTGAGCGGCGATAACGCTATTATCAGTGTAACCATCCCACTTCTGTGTCTACTGAAACGCTCGCTGCTCACAATTAAAACCGACGCTTTGCATGTGGAAGAGGTGGAAATGCGGGAGGACGAGCTTACACAAGGTGATAGCCAGAGCACCCTCACTTCGTCTTCTCAGCGACAATTGGAGGAGGTGGAGGAGGAGGAGGAGGAAGACACGGTTGCCTCCGCTACAGAGGGTAGCCATGGAACTTTAGTTCCATCTCTTCAGCGTGGGTGGGCAGAAGAGGAGGAAGAGGATGAGGAGATTGAGAGTCATCCTCCTGGTGAGGACAGCGAAATCTTGCCTGTTGGTACTCTGGCACACATGGCTGACTTTATGTTAGGCTGCCTTTCCCGTGACCCACGCGTTACACGCATGTTAGACAACACGGATTACTGGGTGTTCACCCTTCTGGACCCCCGCTACAAAGAGAATTTCTCATCTCTCATTCCTCCGGTGGAGAGGACAAGCAAAATGGTGCAATACCAGAAGGTTCTTGTCGAAAAATTGCTCCAAAATTTTCCATCTGACAACGCTGGTGGCAGAGTACGTGCTACCTTGGCCAACCGAGAAGGGGAGAAAAGGGGAGCACACAGCAGTTCCGACAAAGGCAGGGCAACACTCTCCAAGGCGTGGGACACCTTCATGACACCCCGCCAGCACCCTCACCCTGATGCGCAGCCTAGTGTCACAAGGAGGGAAAAGTTTTGGAAGATGGTGAAGGAGTACGTAGCAGACCGTGTCAGCGTCCTCAATGATCCCTCTGTGCCTTACAACTACTGGGTGTCCAAGCTGGACACGTGGTATGAACTGGCACACTACGCCTTGGAGGTGCTGGCCTGCCCTGCCGCCAGCGTTCTGTCTGAGCAGGTATTTAGTGCTGCTGGTGGCATCATAACAGATAAGCGTATCCGCCTTTCCACCGAAAATGCTGATAGGTTGACACTTATAAAAATGAACAAGGCCTGGATTTCCCCTGACTTCTCCACTCCACTGGAGGAAAGCCCCGGGGGAACATAAACTCACTTTATATATGTTATTTACAATGATGGGAATACTCTGTATTCCCATTCACCCCTTCCACCCAAAAAACGGGTATATGGTTGACTCTTAATCTTCTCATCCTCCTCCTCCTCTTCCATATGCCCTGTGATATAATTTTTATATAGGGCCAGCTCACCAGCGGGCCCTGTTTGACAATTTTTATATAGGTCAGCTCACCAGCGGGCCTTCTCATATAATGTTTTATTGGGTCAGCTCTCTAGCGGGCCCTCTCATATAATGTTTTATAGCGTCAGCTCACTAGCGGGCCTTCGCATATAATGTTTAGGATGGTCAGCTCCGCAGCAGACCCTCACCCATAATGTTTTAGATGGTCGGCTCAGCGCACGTTTCCCTCTTAATCATGGCCTCAGTTCAGAAAAATCGAGGAAATTTTTGGGAGAATTTGCCTTTGCGCACGTTTCCCTCTTAATCATGGCCTCAGTTCAGAAAAATCGAGGACATTTTTGGGAGAATTTGCAGATGATATACAAGTAAATATACAGCAAATACTGTTTGGTAACAATTTTTCGCCTAAAGTCGTTTTTATCTTCCTTTTTGTGTGTTTTACGGTCAGTCTGTAAAAATGGCGTACTACGGGCGAAAGATCGTTCCCAGCAGCGATGTTGGAGTCCAAGATGCATCCAGACATCCTCCCTATGCTGTCCCTGAACCATTTCTGTGGTGTTTCCATCATTTTCTGCCCTTTTCCTATGGACCAGGCACCCTCCCCTCATCAGAGCAGGGGGTGCCTGGTGTAATGCTCGAGTCCTCCCATTGACTTCAATGGGGCTCGGGTGCTCGGCCGAGCACTCGAGCCTCCGGGGGTGCTCGGCCAGAGCACCCGAACACCCGAGCATTGGGGTGCTCGCTCATCACTATTCTTTACTAATAAAAGAAAATTGTTTTCTTTGGAGAGAAAAATATAAAAACATACATCATTAATAAATCAATTTATTTGAATCAATTTTGTTTATATTACAGTTAGGGATGGGTAAAAAGTATTTTTTTCCAATGAAAATTTTTGTTGAAAGCTGGCATTTGGCATTGGGGTTGGACATAGTTGTGCACTCCTAAGGCTACCAGTTCAGCAGGACAAGGATTGTAATGGAGGTAAATGCGGTTCTATGGTTACTGTGTCTGGGACATTGCTGGGGGTGGGGTTAATTTGTGTGGTTCTATGAGGATGTCAAGGTGGAGGTAAATGCGGTTCTATGGTTGCCATATCTGTAACATTGCTGGTGGGGGTCAGTATATGGGGTTCTATGAGGACAGCAAGGCTTGGGAGGCAATATATGATTCCATGGTTAGCGTGGGGCAAGGTTTGGGAGGCAATGTATGGTTCTATGGTTACTGACTGTGCAGTTAAGTTGGGCAACAATGTATGTGATTCTATGTTTATTGAAGGGTAAGGATGGGGGGGACAGTGTGATATATGTTTAATGTAGACAAAGCTTGGGAGGCAATGTGTGCATCTATTATTATGTGGACAATTATTAGGAGACAGGGGTTATGCACTAAGGGGTGATCACAAAGTGCTATTGTGAAAATTACTCCTCCAGTGATATCACTTCTCCGGTTCCTATGATATTCTATGGAGCCTATGCACTAACATCTCTCCTACTTGAGACATTTTAGTGTATAGTGTATATGTATATAACACAGGAACTGGAGAAGTGATATCACTGAACAAGTTAACTCTCTTTATCACCTCTTTATCACACCTTAATGTGTGCTTCTATGGTTACTGTGAGTCGAGGCTAGGGGAACAGTGTCTGTTTTTCTGACCTGTGTCGCGGTGAAAAAAAAAAATAGAACAATTTCACTTTTTACAGGAATTTGGACCAAAGATGAAAAAGTGCTATATTTTGCTGTTTTCTGTTACGGGACAAGCTATTTTGGTTTTCTATTATAGGGCAAAATATTTTTCCTATACCTAATTATAGTGTAGCTCTATAAAAATCTGTAACCTTCTCATATATCCAATATATAAATACACATTTATCCATTACATTCTGATTAGCCAGCAAATCTCATTTTATATTAAGGATTTCACTTTCGGATAAACCTCTCCAAGAAATACTTTTTATAATATTGAATATGAAAAAAATATACCAGTCTACTCTTGGGATGCAATTAGTACCTTACTGAAAAAAATCTGCTGTGATTTCATTGGACTACTACAAACATTTTGCATAAAGAAAAACCACACTGTGATAAAAGAAAATCAATGGAAAAACATCAACACAATTTGAAAGCACATTTACTGAATGACTGCATTTTGAGTTTAAAATCAAATGTGTATTTACATCTTTAACCAAAAAATATGTGATTGTCAGACCCAACATGATTAAGGTTTAGTGAAGGTTCATCAGAAAGGATCTTGACTAAAACAGAAAAGGGTATGAAAATGAAAGGAAAAATATTGACATGAGGGAAATCTGCCATGTGGTTTAACAGGAAAATCAGAATTACAGTGCCATATAACAGCTATAATTGGTTGTCCTGCTACAGATGGGCAGATATTAAAACTGAATTAAATTCACAAAAAAAAAAGTTACAGTTTGAAAGTAAATATGCCAGTAATAAAAACATGCACATATGCAGTTCATGTAGGCATTTGTTAGCTCCCTTTAACCTGCATGGAATATATCATCCAAGACTTCCCATATTCCTGTGTAAATTCTTCTACCATTCTTCTAATCGTAAATGATCAAGCACAAAATAGTCTGTTGCCAATGATAATATATGAATGCTAAGGGGGGGTATGCACTAAGGTGTGATAAAGAGGTGATAGCATGGAGATAACGTTTCCAGTGAGTATATGTGGATACCAAAGTGAAAGATGGTGCAATGCAGTATATTGATGACGCCACACAGTTCTATAGGGACAAATCCTGAGGGGAACTATATGGGAGATAGTGATAAAGACGTGGTAACATGGAGTTGACTTTTTCCAGCATTATCACATCTCCAGGTCTTTGGTTATTCATGGAGCCTATGCACTAAGATCTCCAAAGTTTGAGAAATCTTAGTGCATTGGCTCTACAGAATAACATAGAAACTGGAGAAGTCGTA
The DNA here is from genome assembly GCA_037306005.1 of Rhinophrynus dorsalis. Lineage (NCBI taxonomy): Eukaryota > Metazoa > Chordata > Amphibia > Anura > Rhinophrynidae > Rhinophrynus > Rhinophrynus dorsalis. The sequence goes on from CM074724.1 coordinate 136,250,115, forward strand.
TGACTGGAGAGGATATCTCCATGTTATCACCTCTTTATCACTATCTCCCATATAGTTCCCCTCAGTATTCGTCCCTGTAGAATTATGTGGCATCATCACTACACTACATTGCACCATATTTCACTTTGGTATCCATATATACTCTTTTTCTATACCATCCTTCACTATTTTTATAATGTCATCCCCATCTCTCTAGTAATATTTCTCTTTTGAGTTTATTCTTATATAGTGTTCTTCATTGGCACTACCATCAATTTGCCACTATTAACTTGCTTTTTGTCTTTCCCCGGGGTGAGACGGCAGTAGGAACTCTAAAGCTACAAATACAAGCCCTCCCATCACATATTCAAACAAAATACTCTAACATTTGAACTCAGTATTCCAAAGATTGTATATCAACAAGAGGACACCTTTTAAAGCATTCTTCCACACTCAAGGTACACGTTGATGTTAGACACCCAACAATAGTCCCCTTGAAGTGCTAGGACTATCGAACGGCACCAACATCCCCCTTTTTGAGAATTAATATTACTGTCTTTTGCCAGTCTGTTCAACTACAAACACTGCCAATATTATCCATTTGGATGACTTATATAATTGACCACCATTAATCTTATTACATTTTTGCAGTGCCTCCACTAAGAATATTGACTGAGTGATCACTAATAGACTATCACCAGTATGTTTGTATATTTTTTTTCTTAATTTGTATTTAATGGTTGTTGGTCCAGATCTACATTGAGTGAGTGCTAGTCTGATTTCTTTCTAAGTTTTAAGTTAAGTTGTCTAAGATTTCAGCTACATTCCAACATTACAGATTTCTATCTTATCATCCTGGATCATTTTATCCATTCATCTGAATCCTCATCTCCATGTTTCAATGCCCTATCAGCTCCTGTGTAAACTGTTTCCCCTGATTCACTGCCAGCCACCATTCTCTGCCCTGGCAGGATAGATAGATAGATAGATAGATAGATAGATAGATAGATAGATAGATAGATATGCAAAAACAAATCCGTTTTAACACTAACTTCTATGGAATAATTTACTTGATTTTCAGCAAAAAGAAAGGAAGTCAACTGTCATTGACAGATGATTTCCCTTTCTGGATGTGTGCGCAATTGATTAAGATCATTCATTATACTTAAAGTGTACAACATCCTCCCACTGATTCCCTTAGATTGAAATGCATAAAAAACATGTGGTATTGCAGGGAGCTGATCAGACCAGCTTGCTGTAATAATAAGGGATGCTGATGATAAGTGAAAGCCTTCTCCCTTCTTCACACACAAATTTGGACTCTGTGCCAGATTCCACACAAATAGTGCTAAATGGCTCAGACAGTCACAGTAAAATAACAGCGCCACACAATAAAATTTGAACCAAAATACTTATAAGTATTTCCAGCACTAGAGTCCACAATACAGAAATTCCAGGGATTAAGATCTTCGCAGCTTGTTGTGATTGGTTGGACCCCCAATATAACGAACTATGTAGAAAAAAGAAGAAAAAACATCAGTGCCAGATCTTCTAAGCGTAGTATCTTTTCACAAATGCCATCACCTTTACCACGTGCTCTTTAGAAATTTACTCACACTTTTCTGAGGCTTCCAATACTGCCTCTAAGTTTTCAAGCTCTCCTGGTATAAACCCCAGGACGGTTAACTCCAGACGAACACCAAGCTCTTGCTCAGGTGTAGATCTCTCCAATATAGGGATATAGAGGCCTGCAGGGAGTACAGCAAACTCCCCCCAGAAGCCTATACTACCCAAACAGGAGCTATACTTTTACTGGAGATTCAAGATAAAAATAATAAAAAAGAGCTGTTCAAGGTGATATATAAACACCACAAATTTATTTTCTTTTCACTATAATAGTGATCTCAAAAAGTGTATATATATAAAAATATATGCATATAGCTAAAAAACACTCAACGCGTTTCATAATAACAAATTACTTTATCAAGAGCAATGTAGCATCTTAGTTGCTCTTGATAAAGTAATTTGTTATTACGAAATGTGCTGAGAGTTTTTTACAGCACTTGGCTCAGGTATACCACGAAAGGGCACAGGTAATAGGACATGCTGAGGTTTAAAAGGCCTGGCAGGTGGGTGGAGAGATGGCATCACAACCACAGTGACCTATAAGAACAGCGACTTGCATAGAGCGACAGCCAGTAAGTAACAATGTCGCTGTTACAGCAATTACCCACTGGAGGCAATCACGGACACCGTGATACATCATCTAAATTTGGAGAGATGCACGTAAATACTTATGCTTAACTGTCTGTACCATATACATCATATCCACTTTTTCATAAACCATCTTCAGCCTCTTATCTAGGGTGAACACATTGTAGAAGTGCAGAAATATATGTGCTTTTGAACCATATATAACCAAATATTAATGCCAGCTGCGCTATTATTCTCTTTTTAGTTACTCCTGAACATCTGGTAAGTGCCAGATCAGACACCAGCACCATTAGTGGAGGGGGGAAGCAGAAACTCATATACTGAACTCAGAATAACCCTTTAGTCCCCACTTGCAGCATTCAGAAATCTCAGTACTCTGTATAAATTGGGTGTCTCTATGTTTGAGTCCTTCAGATATCATGCCTGTCTTCTAAGGGATCTATTTCGTCTGGAGTTGAGCCATAAGCCAGTTGGACTCCTCCTGCAGGAGCTGCTCTTTGCCAGAAGGTCTGAAAAGTAACTACCACTGGTGTTTAAAATGCATTTCTGCATCATAAAGAAAAGCGTGATACATTTTTACAACTATAGCTTTTTAATTACAACCTGCAACATACCTGTTGTAGACAAAAACTTGAGGTGCAATTTAATGAGCTTAAGCGGTTCAATTCTTGAGCAAACCAGCAATACCCAAATTTCCATTAATATGACACGTTTTGAACCCACTGAATGCTAGAGAATAGGGATGGATGAAAGGTTTCACCTCAACATTGGAATAGGCGAAAAACATCACTTCCATCATAGGGAGAAATTCTCTCAATTTTCCCACTTTTTTATATAGCTCTTCTATTCCTGCAGGCATATAAAAGGGTGTCAGGCTCTCACAGCATGCCATTCTATATTTGTGAGAGGTGAAAGCAGTACATTTTTGAGTTAGAGAACATAGGCAAATAAAGTGGAGTTGAAGCTTAGTTTAGGGAGTTTTGTAGGTAGGACATTTGTTCTGTGTATTAGGGTAGTCTGGTGGCACTCTGGAGGAGGAGAAGAAGGGAGAAAGGAGGTTTCCTGAGATTCTGTTTGGTTTAAAAGACACCCACAGCTGCGATCCAAGATCCTCACTGATCTTGTTTCTATTATATCTGTGTCATACATGTTGGGTGGGGGTGAGAAGGAAGCAAAGGCGGTTGATCCCAACTATCCCAACATTCTGTCTCACTGACTTGATTTGAAAGACACAGGGAGCTGAGGTCCAAACAATTTCCTCGCTGATCTTGCTGATATTATGTCTGTGCCTAAGAAGTTTGGGGAAAGAAGTTGTTGATTTTTTTTAATTACCATTTGTTTTGACAGTGATAAGATAGGGTAGACAACTGTAAAAAATAAACTTAAATATTAAGTGACAGACAGCTGACTGGGACCCTGATGTGAGCTGTGTAACTGAGGCAGACCTGACAGATAGCAGACAAGGGCCAAAGCAAGATATCACACTCCATCAGTTGTGTACTTTAGATTAAAAACACACACAGTAGTTGAGTAATGTCCTACAAATGCACAAGTGTCAAGGGGAGAGGGAAAGGAGGAGCAGTGTAGGAATGTGGGAGTAAAGTGGTAATTCAAAACTGCCTGCAGCCATGGTTGCTGTAGAGTGTGCAATAAGTGATGATGATCCCTCTTTTCCTGGGGAAGCTACAGTTTGTCAAGGTCCCACTAAATGTTCCACCACCACTAACTCCAGTAATATAAAAAAACATATACGAAGAACACTAAAGATAACAACAAGTCACAATCTCATGTTGATGATGGCATAATAGAGGAAGGTGTAGCAGCTGAAACAACTGCAGCATCTGACAGTGAACAAGCAACAAAACACATGTCCTTAAAGTAGTTGCAAACTTTGTGAAAGTAAAGAGAAATAGTTTGACAACTCAGCCTATCATAATATAAGAGTAGTGGGCAAGAAGAGATGGGTGTTGCTGAGGATGACCTAATGCTGCTACTGATGATGCTATAGATCTAGAATATATCCCTCCAGCATCCTCCTCTTGTTCAGATAAAGATGAAGTTGACAGTGAAAGAGATGATGATTTGGCGGAAAGTTAGCTGAAAAGCAAAGGCTCAGTCTCCCACCACTGAAAAGGAGCACTGTGCCTGTCTATAAACTGTTTTGAGAAAACAAATGGAAGGTTGGACTGTCCCAACAATGTGTAGTGCATACATTCATCTGCTTCTGGGTAGAAGTGGTATAGACAACTTCAGCATGAGAGGGGTTAATTTGATTGTATAGGAAGGTGATATTGGAAGGTTTTATATTCCTTTTGAAGCTGGGACCCCACTGCAAGGTATGAAATGTTATGGCTGAAGTGCCTCTCAGTCTGGCTTCAATATAAACTGGCTAAGGTACCATTTGTTATTTTTCAAGGATGGCTGTGCCAATGTTACATAAGCAGAAAGTTAGTGTTGTGGGCAAAGGACAAAGGCACTCAGCCTGCTAACAACCTTTTAAAGGCATATGTTGTTGTAGGACTCATAACTTTGACTTTCAAAGAAGTAATATTGTGGTGGTAAATGTTGCAGTCATAGGAAACATGTGAAAACTTATTGGCAGTGGCAAAAAAGAAGAACTTTTGTAGGAGTGAAAAGTAGAAAACTTTCATGAAAAAATAAAAAATTCTTGTTTTTTTCATGAAAAGTCATACAGGAAATGTTTCTGACTTTTCACACACACCCCTACTATAGAGGTATCTGATGCATTAGTTTGCAGTGAATTGGAGAATGCTCTATCATTCAAGGGTTAAAAGCCTAAATTAAACTTAGGAATTTTAATTTCCTCCATATTATACAGTTTATTTAAAGGGATAGTAAAGTCCCCAAAAAAGTAAGTATTTATTTTATTATATCTCTCAAACCATAATGGTTTGAGAGAAAGGATTAAGCACATTAAATTTTTTTTAGTGCAGCTAAGGTTTAGAACATACATTTTTTGGGACTTTACTATCCCTTTAATTGAGAAATAGGAAGTTTTCAGCAACATAAGGGAATATGTCAGGGGAAAGGTTAAGTATGCTTTAGAGTTGTGGAGGAGTTACGGATCAATTGTCATATTTTATTTCATGAAGCAAAGTGGAGTTCATGGCCGAGCAGTCAACCATGACAAAGAAAATAAAAACAAAAGAGATTGGGAAAGGAGAGGCACTCCCTACCCATCTCTTTTGTTTAGCCATTTTCTTTGTCCTTGTCTAATTAGATAGTAGAAGCTTCATATTCTAAAGCTGACAGTATGTTAGTTCCTTAGGGAGACAACCCTATGGAAGCATGCCCCAAGACCCAGGTAACAGATGATTACTTAGCCACTGGAGTCAGGATGTTTAGTCCAATGGTGCAGTTGTGTTTAACTATGTTTAAGGAGATAATTGAATGTTAATATGAGCATGTTCCCAGTCATTTGGCCATTAACTGTTTTACAAGTTGAGTAGGTTTTATTATTCTGCAATGACTGCATTTTATTGTCTGTTAATTATTTAATAAAGCTATTACCTGGTCCCTTCCAGTTTTACTTTCTTGTGTTTTATCTATGAAGATACCATTATCTAAATCTAGGAAAAGTACTCAAGTCATTTTTCCTCTCCTCTTCATAAATATATTTCAGCTTTTCAAAGAGTTAAGTCATCAAGGACGGGAAATCTTGATTTTCGCTATTCTAGTTAATATAATTATTTGGATCGAGTGGCTATGTTAAAATACTTCAATGAACAATAGCACTTGGAAAATCTGTATTGTGTTGAAACTTAGATTTTTCTTTTATGATTTTAATTAATTTTACATTTCTAAAGAAAAGGGGATTACAATAATCTGTGTTTTGTGGCAGAGGATATAAGAACAAAGAATGTTTTACTAAAAGGTTCAAGGTTGTCAATGACTTTTTATCTCTGTAGCACTACTGTTTGTTAATTACTATCACAAAGATAGAGAGAGAGAGAGAGCCCATACATTCTATAGCGAATGTGTATAGAAATGTAACTAATGAGAACCTCAAAATACGAGATTAATTAAAGATTACAAGAAAGGACATAAACTATAGTTCATGGTATTAAAGGAGCAGTAAACTTTTTTTTTAATATATTTTAGCACTTTTTCTTCTGAGTAAAACATGGGCTCTCTTAGTGCTGTGAGGGAGATTTTTATTTCAAAAGTTATTACAGTTCAAATGTATATTTTTTAATTAAAAAAACAAGCAACATTACCAAGTGTTGTCCAAAATATGCTTTTTAGAGATGTGTGAAACGCTTCTTCCTCAAAAGAGAAATGTTTAAAAAAAACTGTAAATCCCCTAATAACTGGCAATTTCTTACACTTTTCTGCCTTTTTTCATTTAAATAAATGATAATAATGTATATCCCACCTGGAAAGTTTCACCCATATATTCCTGCCATGCTAGTATTGAAGTAGTGCAAATGTCCTGGCTACATATTATCAGTCAATGCTTGGTAGAGAGATCGAAAGCAGCCAAGTTTTGGATGCTAGGCAGAGTTAGAGTTGCTTGATAGACATTTGGTAACAGCCCCTGAGTTGTTCTCTGGATGTGGATGTGAAGGGAAACATTAAGATGTTATTGATTGAAAAGTAAGAGTTAGCCAAGCAGGTGATCCTACCTGAATTGGCTGAGTCTGGCTAAGACTCTACTGTCATACGATGCTAACAAACAACTTGATAACTGTGTTACTTACTCACACTCAGTCTGACATGTACAAACAAGAGGGAACGAATATGCTGAGATGTGGTGGGTACTGCACAAGCTATGTGTGCTTTATTATTTTATTGAAAGCTGGTGATAATTCTTAAACATTTTGGCACAAGCTAGCTAGCTGAATAGAGGCAGACAGGTAGATAAGGAGAGCTGGGGTGTTATGCACTAAGGTGTGATAAACAGGTGATATAGTGGAGGGGACTTCTTCAGTGATATCACTTCTCCAGCTCCTATGTTATTCTATGGAGCCTATGCACTAAGATAAAAACTTAAAGGGATAGTAATGTTTCATAATAAAAGCAGCTATAATTAATCTTCATAGTATTTGGGCCATGGAGAGTGTTATTTCAGTAATGTCAGAGTTGTAGTTCAAGAGTAATTGAATGATAAAGTATCCCCCTCCCACCCCTTTTACTGATGTAACATTGCTCAGCTCAGAGCAGCAGGGTGGAGTCCAAGTGGATTGCAGAGAGGGACAATCTTCAATTAACATAAGGGAAATACCTGAAAAACATGTCAATGGGGGCAGGGCGTTCATTGTTCTCACAGTAGGAAGATTGTCACTTACTGTGAACTGTCTGGTCTATGGACCAGATTCCACATCTGAGGGGAGGTGGCTTACACTAGGTAAAAGGGGTGGGAGGGGTAAACTTTATCATTGAATTACTCTTGAACTACAATTCTGACAGTTTTGAAATAACACTCTATTGCTCAAATACTATAAAGATTAATTTGAGCTCCGTAATGGGCAGGAGATCTCTCCAGCATCCAAGGGGTTACAATAAAAGTCTGTAAAAGGGGTATAAAACTGGTGTATGGACATTGATTTTGAACTTGCTACACAAAATACAGAATGTTGGTGTGTTCAGCACAGCTGAGGCACCCTTAAAACTTGGAGCTCTAGACATTTGCTTTCTTTGTCTATTGGGAAAACTAGCCCTGACTCAGGCTATTGCTCATTAAGATCCCTCCTGAAGCACAACCACTGATCTGACATAGCAGCACATCAGAGGTGCGAACACTAGCAGCAATATAAGCATTGCTTAAAGTTCATGAGGTTGAGGGGAGCATAATAGTAGTGGTGTAGATGTTTCAGAGAGTGGGACAACATTTTCTTTACTTACAATAACACCTATGTCTTCGACTGTTGTTGTAAAATGTAAAACACTGAAAACCCGAAGTTCACCTGCATCTTCAACAACATTCCTCCAACACATCTTGCTCATTTTTTTCCCTACAGAGTGTAGAGATCAACAGCATCCACAGGGGTCCTGGTAGTGCTCACTAATGCTCTGACTACACAATTTTTATATCTCTCTTTAACTCTCTGCTTCTGTAGTTTTCTGTCTCAACTACAGTGTGCAGAATGATGGGAAGTTCTGAATTTTTAGAGTAGTGGGTGGGAATTATCTCATAAAGAAATCATAGATAGGAAAAAGCAATGTTCTCATGAGAAAATCAATGGCAGTAACAAGAAGGCAGAAATTGTATGAATTTTAAATGTGTGTGAATTCTTGTGGAAAAAGAATGTTTCTAGAATTTTCCAGCGATGAGGTGAATAAATGAATGTTTGTGAGTGCATACGTGTTTGCCTTTATTCATATGTATGTGTGTGTGAATTTACATCTCATTTTCCTAAATATTGAAGCCCTATTTTTTCTGTTTAATAAGTTGCAACATATGTTTTTAAAGCAAGTGTTTCTTAATCATTTTGTATACCATTCTAAAAATTAAGAATGCCTGAAAAGAGATTGCGTGATGTGAGAAGCCAAAAAAAGAGCAACTTCTTGTAGCATGTGTGTCAGCTGAAAAAGGTTTCTGTGCAGGTTTCTAATTGTGTTGACAAGGTAGAAGTAGATCTAGAAAACACAGTGGTTAAATGGATTGTAGGAATGGGTAATATTGTTTGACTAACAATTGAAGCATGAAAAAGGCAAATTTCAACTTCTATGGGAATTCCTATGAAAAGTGCATCTTTTGGCTTTTTTTCCTTGCATTATCCTTCACTGATAATAATGTATAATTCCCTAACACATGTAAAGTTCCCCCCATGAATTCATGATGTAGAAAAAGAAGTGGCAGCTTACCTCTTTGTCAGTCTGTGCTGAAATACAGAGAAAGCTATTGAAAGCACAGATATTCCAGCATGTCTGACTGGCATCTATACAACTACAAATACTGCTCTCCCGCTGTACTGGTAGCTATAGAACCACACATACTGAGCCCCAGTCTTGAACACCAGAAATGGGTGCCATAGAACCACATATACTGGCCCCCAGACTTGTCCCACTGCTCTGGTTAGACTCAGATACTGAGTGTATCCCTCCCAGTATTGCAGTAGGAATTCTTGAGCCATAGAAAGCATAAGTTGAAAATGTATTAGGGTTAGTAAAAAGGTGAAATTATTATGGGTTTTTATATGCATGAATTTCTGCAGAAAGTAAAATCAAACCATCCCTAATTATATGAACTAATATTCTCATACAGAAAGATGTACACACCACACTCAAACTCACACACCTCCAGAACCAGTTAAGTAAATCCTGAATTTTATATACAATTTCAGCTCACAAACTGGTTTACTGAAACCACAATCAACCCCAATACTGAAAGACGGCAGGCTCTCTCATCTCTAAATCCAACCACTTTACATTACACTATTTTTTTTAAATCTATAATTCATGTTGTAATCATCTTATATGCTAAAGGGATAATAATATTTAATATGTAAAGATATATATGAAGTGTTTATCCCCTGAGTAAAACAAAGGTATCACAATGCTGAAAGGTGTTTTTTTACAGTAGTTTTTACAACTCAAACTCAAAAATTTTTTTAGGTGTAGTATCACAGTGGCCTGAAATTGTACAGTGTCACTGTTGCTATACCATCCAATGGACAGTGCTGACCAGTTGACCATAAATCTCCATAGGATGGTGCAGCAACAGTGCCACTGTACAATCTCAAGCCAGTGTGATACTGTACCTATATAACTTTTGTATAAAACATCTCTTAGCAATGGATGTACTCTTGTTTTACTCAGGTGGATAAACACTATAACTTCTTTCTTTACATTTTACGTATTGCTATTGCTTTAAAATGTACATACATTACAAAAATAAAAATACATAAATGTGTTTACATTTACCTACACACACAAAACATATTCTTTCTTGTACATAGGCAGTTTTAAAGAAGCAAACATACAAAACACAGTATCACACAGAGAAACATTTACACATGCACACATATATATTTATATACCCGGTGATCACATGATCCACTATTATTACCCTATTGACCCAAGTCATGCCATCCTGTTTCTTTTTATAATACCAGGTGTACATCATCCACCCTGTTCTGTAATGTAACACTGTGTCAAATAGATCAGTTTGCTCATATATAACCCTTTGAGTGGCAGATAACCAATACATTTAAGGGGGCTCTGCATATTGGCCTTCCTCCATATACATAGCCTAAACCAGGGCTTGCACAGGTAATAAAACTGTTGCAGCTCCCTGCAACAGTTCTGTTCCTTGTGTTTTTCACCTGCATTATGTCATTGATCCAGACTCAGGACGATATGTCTGTTGATTGATCCATATGATTGTCAGACAATATTGTTGGATGGAGTCTCTGACAGTCATCCACTCACTGGAGGTTGTGATGATCATTTGAACCTCCAAAAGTGCTCTTGTTGAAAGATCTGCTGAAAATCCCACTGGCTGACCTACAGACCATGCTTACTGCATTTTAATGTGTTTCTGTGTAAATGCAGTAAAAATGCAGCTTTTTGGGCATTGGTCTGTTCATATGAGGTGATAGGCCCTGTGTCAAAGACACCTTTCCCAGCATATTACCTTCCCCAATGGGCAACATCAACAATGCAGCATCACTGCACTGATGTTGCCCTTGTGGAAGGGGCTTAAGGTAAAATGCATATATTGTATATTGATTATATATTCCACTAAGGGTTGGTTTTATATGTGTATAAACATGATTTGATATTTCAACAGGTTTTAATCTGGATAAAAAGAGCCACAAACATGCAGTCTACTTGAAATACAGTTTTAACCAGTATATATTGATATGTGTTTGCTTTAAAAATATAAATCCAAGCATAATTTCTATAACCTTTTCTTAACCCTTTTAATGCAAGGGGGTGTGAAATGCCTTGGCATTACACCCCTTCTGACACCCAGAGTATTAAAATGCTAATCTGTATTGGTTTATGTATGGACTGATGTTTAAAGGGATAGTATTACTTCAAAATTACTATAATTCATATTGTAGCCCTTAATAAACTGAGTTAAATGACACCGGCGGCATCTCTCAAACCTTTATGGTGTAAGAGATAGCCGCTTTCAAAGTTTCCTCTCCCCTGCTGTCAGCGTTCTGCTGCCAGCAGGGGAATCCGGTCCCGGGACAGGCAGAGGCTCTTAAACAGAGCCGATATCTCGTTATGGAAGGAAAAATGATTCATTGAAACAGTCTTCTACGTGTGCTTGGTAATCAAGCACACGTAGAAGACTGTTTCAATTAATCATTTTTCCTTCCATAACGAGATATCGGCTCTGCTGAAGAGCCTCCGCTTGATTCAGAGACCGGATTCTCCTGCTGGCAGCAGAACACTGACAGGGGAGAGGAAACTTTGAAAGCGGCTATCTCTTAAACCATAAAGGTTTGAGAGATGCCGCTGGTGTCATTTAAATCAGTTTATTAAGGGCTACAATATGAGGGATAGTAATTTTGAAGTAATACTATCCCTTTAATGGCTCTTAATGGTACTGTGCTTTTACTGATAACAGAGGAAAGACACTTGAAGCAGAACTTTGATGTAGTATCAAGTCCCCATGCATTCATTAAACGCATGGCGACTAGCTTGAAAATAGATGTCTTACTGTTAATTAATAGCTCTCTCTAAAGTAATCCATCCCGTTTCGGGACTGACGGGCAGGTTTGTGCGGTCTGTGCGCCTGCACCGTCAGTCCCTTCCGGTGACCATATGGTGCACTGCAGTCTACTCAATGGAGACCAGGACTGACGGCGCAGACAGATGACTTTAGAGAGAGCTATTATTTAACGTTAAGACATCTATTTTCAAGCTAGCCGCCATGTGTTTAATGAATGCATGGCGACTTAGTATTACCTGAAAGTTCCGCTTTGAGATTTATTATTTCTGATGACTAAAAGGTAGACAGGCAATATAACAAAGTGGCAGAGAATGCAAACATCAGTAGCTTAAGTGGTCATTCCACTTTACAGATCTCTGTTTAGATGTCACCCAGAGTATTGTGTGCAATACTGGAGACCCCATCTCCCAAAGGATGTAGATATTTTGAAGAAAATTCAGAGAAGGACTACTGAAATAATGAATGTTTTACAGGATAAAAAATATCAGGATAAACTAAAGTATCTGACCATGTATAGCTTGGGGAAGAGAAGAGAAAGAAGGAATATGATAGAAACATTCAAATATATGAAGGGATTCAACAGAGTACAGGGTTAAAGTACATTTTAAAGGAGTAGAAATATTACTAGACATGGTCATATTCTAAAACTAGAGAGACAGAGGCTTAGGTCTGTAATGTAAGAATGTTTTATTTCACTGAGAGGGTAGCAGATAAGTGGAATAGCCTACCATTAGAAGTTGTAGAGGTTAATGCAATGAAGGAATTTAAGCATGCATTGGATAACCATAAAGCTATCTTAAAGGGATTGTAATACTTAATATGTAAAAAATATGTATTGTAGTGTTTATCCCCCTGAGTAAAAAAAAAGTGTACTCTCACTGCTGAAAGGTGTTTTATTCAAAAGTTACTACAGTCCAAATTTGAAATTTTTAGGTGTAATATCACAGTGGCCTGAAATTGTACAGTGGCGCTATTGTTACACCATCCTATGGACAGCTATGGTCCATATACCTTAAATCTCCATAGGATGGTGTAGCAACAGCACCACTGTACAATTTCAGGCCACCGTGATATTGCACCTAAAAAATTCAACTTTGAGCTGTAATAACTTTTGAATAAAACACCTTTCAGCAGTGGGAGTACTCTTGTTTTACTCAGGGGGATAAACACTACAACATATTTTTTTTTTTTACATTTTAAGTATTACTATCCCTTTAAACATAAGACTGTGCCATCAAACTATGTGTCTCTATTTTATATTTCTATTTTTATTCAGTGCGTGGTACATACAATGTTAAACAAAAATTTGACACACCAGTCAAGCCATAAGACTAATAACTTTAAAGGTGATTCCTTTTTAAACGTATTTGCATATGCCTACCCAGAATCCCTTGCAGTAGTAACAACACTGCAAATGTGAGATTTCTGTGGGAAAGCAAGTCTTATGGCTTGACTGGTGTGTCAAATTTTTGTTTAACATTGTATCTACCACCCACCAAATTCAGGTGGAAGGGGTTTTCATTCACTTTTTTCCCCACCATAATATTTTAATTCAGAAATTCAAATACTGCATCCTGCAAAACTGATGTGTTACTAAAATATAGTCAGGAGTAAGGATCGAAAAAAAATATGAAAATGATCTGTATTGAGGACCACCTCCTGACTTTAAAAGCCATATAAATCTGCTTCCTCATTTCACTGTGGAGATGATATACACTGCAGCTTTGATCAACCCTTCCTGCCATTTTGAGACTCACCACAAAATATTCAGACTCAAGCACAACAGATATAATATGGTCTGCACAGAATGACAATGAGAACTGCTCAGATGTTCTCTGCAATGCTTAGCTTTAAATGCCAGCTCGTGAAATTAAGGAAATAAATTTTAACATTTTGTGAGAGGTATGCCAAGCAGAGAATGTGTCCAGCTGAACACTGAAGCAATCATTCAAGTAATCTGAGCAGAGTTTCTTTTTTTTCGTGGCTGATGACAAAGAAAAAAGTGCATAAATTAAATGTGAAAAGGGACACTGCAGAGAACTGAAAACTGTTAAAAACAATGGACTGTTACATAAAGACTTCTCTTCATAATAATGACACTTCTTTATCTTTAGTACTAATGGCTACAACTATTACATTTTACCATTTATGTGCTACTGTAAAATCTTTGCCATACAAAGCTTGGAATATCTTTTCATCCTCTTAATTGTGGACTTTATAAGATTTCCTTTCTAAACCCTTTGAGTCCCAGAGAGGTATCCAAGGCATTGCAAAACAAGGTTTACTTTTAATTGGTCGAACGTTAAAAAACGTGCAACCAAATGACAGCGTGAACATGTCGCTTGGATACAAATGTCGATATGAGAATCTCGCACTGCATGACAGCGCGAGATTCTCATGTTGCTTACTAAAAGGTCGCTTAATAACAATTCTCTCCTCTTTGGCTCCCAACAGGCTTTGCATAACCTCTAACTCCCCTGTGCAGATGTTTGAAAAGTTAAAGTTAAGTAATTTTCTGCTTTTCATTGTGGTTGAACAAATAAAAAGCATAACCAGTTAGTAAATTTTCATTTAACCATCTGAGTGCAAGAGGGGTACGGAACGCATTGCAATGGGTTTGGTACCCCTCTGGCATTCAAAGGGTTAAGCTGGTGGGGGTGCTTGCATATTGTACAGCTGGATGATGCATCTAGATTTATTTCTCTTGATCTGGATCTATGCAGCTGCTCCTCTGGTTCCTACTCAACCCTCAGCAATGAGAGTGTCCTTAGAGCTATACAACGGTTACCACAAATTAAACAACCGCAGTTCTCACCGATTCCCTGCAGATCATTTAACAGGGTTTTGTCAGATTTCCTTTCTAAACCCTTTGAGTCCCAGAGAGGTATTCAAGGCATTGCAAAACAAGGTTTACTTTTAACTGGTCGAACGCTAAAAAGCGTGCAACCAAATGACAGCGTGAACATGTCGCTTGGATACAAACGTCGACATGAGAATCTCACACTGCATGACAGCTCAAGATTCTCGTGTCGCTTACTAAAAGGATGCGTAATCCACAGTTCTTTAGAAATGCATGTATTGACTGCATTCACTGAGTGAGACTGACAAATCCCTGTTAAATGATCTGCAGGGAATCGGTGAGAACTGCTGTCGTTTAATTTGTGGTAACCGTTGTATAGCTCTAAGGACACTCTCATTGCTGAGGGTTGAGTAGGAACCAGAGGAGCAGCTGCATAGATCCAGATCAAGAGAAATAAATCTAGATGCATCATCCAGCTGTACAATATGCAAGCACCCCCACCAGCTTAACCCTTTGAATTTCAGAGGGCTACCGAACCCATTGCAATGCGTTCCGTACCCCTCTTGCACTCAAATGGTTAAATGAAAATTTACTAACTGGTTATGCTTTTTATTTGTGCAACCACAATGAAAAGCAGAAAATTACTTAACTTTAACTTTTCAAACATCTGCACAGGGGAGTTAGAGGTTATGCAAAGCCTGTTGGGAGCCAAAGAGGAGAGAATTGTTATTAAGCGACCTTTTAGTAAGTGACATGAGAATCTCGCGCTGTCATGCAGTGCGAGATTCTCATGTCGACATTTGTATCCAAATGACATGTTCACTCTGTCATTTGGCCATTTAAAAGGATACTGCAACACAATACCTTGGCTGCATCTCTGGCACTCAAGTGTTAAATATGTTGTACTTTGAAATAGTCTTTAGTTTGCATTGTATGTTTTGGGTTTGACATAACTGTTAAAGAAATAGTCAACCTACTTTTAGACATTACATATTTTACAGCTGCATAATATGTGAAGTGAAATTGCCTATAATTTTATCTTTATCATCTCCACCAATTTTTTTACACTTTTATGTCCTTGTTATTGAGCTCCCTGAATCTCTTTTTTCAGAAAGCTTATAGCTTAAGCTCCATCCTCCCAGCAGAACTGAGTGATCTGTATGCTGTAGAGGCAGGCTTTTCTACATTGTTTCATTGAAAATGTATCTTTTTTTATTTTGGTGCAATCTGTTTTCACAGTTTTAGGCACATGCCATAGAACTGTACAATGGAAGGTATTTCACAGTGCTATAGCATTTAAAATTCAATATAATCATTATAACATGTATATTTCATTTTTATTGACACTGGTGATCCAGAGCCTGGCCTTAGTACCAATGAATGGTACTTACTTTCCCCCACCATATCAGCTTTGTCACAGGTGGCTAAAATAAAATAAATATGTGTCCCTTGCACCCAACGAGCCCCCTGGTTCAAAATTTTGTACAGGCTTAAATTCCATAAAGGATTGTATACTAGCCCTTACCCCTTCTATCTGACACTAAATTAGCTGTGGTATGAGAAGTCTTAAAAATGTTATGGCATTAACATATCACCGGTTGCTTCTGCCTCCATTATTGCAAGGGTAGGGCTTTCCTGTTGTCCAGTACGCGGTACTGGTTTACTCCATATCACCGGTTGCTAGCTGCCATCTTTACAAGCACCGTTAGGGCTTCCATGTTGTCCAGTATGCGGTACTGGTTTACTCCTTATCACTGGTTGCTAGCTGCCTCCATTACAGCACCGGTAGGGCTTCCATGTTGTCTAGTACGTGGTACTGGTTTACTCCATATCACCGGTTGCTAGTTGCCATCATTACAAGCACCGGCAGGGCTTCCGTGTTGTCTAGTATGCAGTACTGGTTTACTCCATATCACCGGTTGCTAGCTGCTTCCATTACTGCACCGGTAGGGCGTTCTTGTTGTCCAGTACACGGTACTGGTTTACTCCATATCACCGGTTGCTAGCTGTCTCCATCACAGCACCAGTAGGTCGTTCCTGTTGTCCAGTTTGCGGTACTGGTTGACTCCATATCACCGGTTGCTAGCTGCCTCCATTTACAGCACCGGTAGGGCCTCCCTGGTTTTCCTATACGTGAGAATGGTTTGCTCCACTGTACCATCTTATGCTGATGCTTCCAATCTTACAGCACTAGTGGAGCTGTCCTTCAGTCACATTTAGGCTGTCTTGCCCGGTATATTGGCAAGGGCGGTAGAGCCTCATTCAGATTGTCATGCCATCCTCCAGGCTGCCTTGCCCGGTATATTGGCAAGGCCGGTAGAGCCTTATTCCTCAATTGTGTCATCCATCAGGCTGCCTTGCCCGGTATACTGGCAAGGCCGGTAGAGCCTTATTCATATTATTGTGCCATACCATAGGCTGCCTTGCCCGGTATATTGGCAAGGCCGGTAGAGCCTACCATACTGTATCTTTGTAAAAGCTACTGTTTGAACCTATTTTGTGCATGTCATTTATATGTATGTTCAGGACCTGTGAGGGTTCTTATTAAACTTTTCAATAAAGTTTGATTTTTATCTTACTCTGTGTCTGAGAGTCAAAACAAACCGTGACACCACCTCTCTGATACTCAAAGGGGTGACATATAATATAGTACTTACAAATTTTAGAGCAAATTTGTATCCGAATGTGCTTAATTTTTTAATATGTATAGTGCCAGCTTATTTTTGTCAATTGCAATTCTGGCCCAACCATTATCCATTAACTGGAATAGCAAAATTTTCTACCAATAATATCTATTTGTCCCTCCGGGTTGAGATCCCAGCTAAGTATAGGTACCTGGTCTAAAAGAAGATATCTTGGTCAGATTATATCTTCATTAAGATAAGCAAAAGTGAAGAGAGTCTTATGAAACCTGAACATGTCTGGATCAAAGAATAGAGATAATACAGTCCTAGTCTAGTCACCTTAGGATGCCAAGGTCTGGATGCAGAGAGGAAACAAGATTTGAACAAGTGAGGTTGATAGCATGGCGAAATCAAAGGCAGTGAATCATAATAGTAACAGGTGTGTTCAATGACTCCATTTTTAGTTATTTACATTCACATACTGTAAATATGTTTTTTTATGGGCACTATTGGTTAATACATTATGTGCTAGGATCATTTGCACTGTGCTTTTATAGAGATATTTTAATAAATACAATCATGCGATCAGCTTTAGATGATCTGTGATATCTTATTACCTTATTATCCAGATGTATATCTATAGTGGGCCATTGACCAATGCACACTGAACTCCTTTGAAGGCTGTAATGGAATTTATAACCTTTGCATGTGACACAAACTCTGTATGCGTGTAAGTATACAACCTTATGTTTGTTAATGAGTCTAGAAGGGTGGTAATTTTGAATATTATTGAAGTTATAAATTCTCCCTGCGGATTCAAAATGAGTACATTAAGCCATGGTTTTTGCTATATTCAGCCGATCACAGCTTGGTATATTCTCAATCCTGGTTTGAAATTATTTTAATAATACAAAAAGACAAATATGTTAAGGCAGACATTTAGAAAATCTGAAGCAAAGCAAATGTTCCATGTGTATCAAAATATACTATTATGCTTTTGGAGCATCAAAATGTTACATTAAATATTTCTCTGAATTTGTTCTAATTTTAAATGTCCTAAAATAGATAATACTTGTGCATAAAAGCATTTCAGAAGTGTATTAGAAATTGGTTTACCCTGTAATATGCTGATATTAGTTACTGTAGGAAGAAATATGATATTTTTAACATAAAGAGAGCAGAAACGTGATCTATTCTGCAAGTGTATGCAATTTTTCTGATCATTCATGCTATAAAGTTGCTAAAAATAACAATTGATTTAAGAGATCAAATAGTCAGTGGTCAGCAAATTCCAAATAAAACTTTCATTGAAGACTTGTACATTACAGCAGAATCCGTTGGTATATATTGATCACAAGGCTTATATTTTAATATTATTTTTCCACATGCCATAAACATTTACTCACTTCCGTGCTGACTGGGGCATGTCGGCTGTTGGTTGTATAATATTTTAATCCAATACAACAGTACAATGTAGCACTATATGAATATAATCCCATTCAAATAGAATAGTTACTTAGATCAGTAAAGGCACAGCCACCTTCATTTGTTTTTTGGGTATATAATGTAAATATGTAGTTGAGACTCTCTATAGCAATTTTTAGAAAAAAAAGTAAGTGGAAAATATGTCAAATTGTCACATTTTCCATAATTTTAAAAGCATTGAGACGTATCTTGAACTAATCATTCTTCACTGGTATGAACATCATTGGTCTTTATTGGAACTGCTATATATATATCAGATGAGACCAGTTCATATGGAAACTTTATTCACTTTACAACTATGAACTGACTACAGTTATTTTTATATTTGTGTTGATTCCTAAGCAGTGAAATAGTGAAATATATGAATCTGACTTGACTGGAAAATATTAAAGGAATGGTGCAACAAGCAACCCTCTAAAGCATTTTTTATCAGGATTTTCTTGTATGGCTTTCACAGTATTTTCTGTACTGGAAACAGGAGAGTATGGTCTTCTAAAGCATTATTTTTCAACCTTCTAAGAGGAAATTAGTATTACAACTCCAATTCACAAATACTGAAACAATCAATACAACAATTTCCAGACAAACACACTCTTGCACAAACTCTCATACACAAGCTATTGTACACATAAACGGATGCTCACTTTTCACACATTGTTTTGCTTTTCACAAATTGTATCTCTAAATGTATTTTTTCTGGTAGTGATACATCTCTTTATGTTTTATAAGTTGCAAGATGAGGAAAATGAGAGGATTTGGGGTATCAGGCCTCAGTATCCTGATAAACTACATTATTTTACACAAGTGCATACACACACACACACACAGACAAGAATATTCATCCTTGTGCATAGGCACACAGACACTTAAGCTCATACCCAAACTCACACAGAGAAACAATTGCACACACACACACACACACACTCTCTCTCTCTCTCTCTCTCTCTCTCTCTCTCTCTCTTAAGAACAGAGGTTCTGGCCTTTTTTCAGTTAAATCCAACAGTCCTGAGCTACTGAGGCAAGAAAGGCCAATTTGACAGCAAAATGGGGCATTGGAAAGTTCATTCTGGTAGAATGAAATGGCAAGAATGAGAGTTCCCAATGCCTTTTTTTCCAGTGTTTTTGACAATCTCATTATGCAGCTCAAATTAAACTATTTGGGATATATTGCAAGTGGAATTTGATAGACTAAAGACCGCCTTTTCCTGGCCAAAGATGCATTCTTGTGAGATGGAATTTAGGTTTAAATCAGCAAACAATTGAATATGATGCAGCACTAAAAGAGCTCACCATACAAAAATAAATATATGATTATCTCCTAATCTATGTATCTGCTGATATTTTGGCTAACATAACACAGGCAGTTTTGAATAATGTTTTCAGACATGAAAAGTTGAATTCATGGTGACAGGTCCACTCATAGATATACCAGGGATCAAAATTTACACTCGCCACTAGCCAATGGCGAGTGAAAATTTAGCCCTGGCAAGTAGAAATTCAGCCCTGGTGGGTATGTCTTGGCTCGCAGTGGAAAGTAACTTTTCAGGTCTGGCTAGTAGCAAAGGACTTCAATAAGCCCTGGATATACTATACAAAAAAATCATTTTGTGGAATGAGTAAAGCACAGCTGTAACATGGAAACAGTAGTTACTCTACAGTATTTTAACTCCTATAGAGGAGAGGTTCCAAATGTCAAGACTCAAGTATCCCTAACCATACGGTTTTTAAGACATTTCTTATGTAAGCACATGTCCTATCATTCCTATAGGTAGATCTGTCAAGATGACTGGGTATGTGATTAATTCATCTGTGGTTTTAAGTAGAGCTAATATAAATTTCTACTTTAAAGCAATCTATAGACCCAGTGACACTAGTCTGATCCATGGAACATATGATGGATGCTGCTGTGGCCTTCCCTCAATTTTTTAAATGAACAGAATAAAAATCAATTGGGTGAATGATTTAGTTTTCAAATGAAATTGATAAAGCAGTTTTAGGTAACCTTTTACCTTTACAATTGCATAGTAAGTAGATGGCAATGCCATAAATTAATAGCTAAGTCCCCTTTGGGAATCTCATAAACATCAGCTAAATGTTTAATTCGCCTTAACCTTACTGACATAGGCAGCCTATTACACATTTGTCAATATATTGATTTGAACTTGATGCTCTTGATTAATAATGAAATACACAAAAAAGCAAGTTAAGCACTGGGGATACAAATATGTAAGTGTGTTGCAAATGTACTGGGTGGGGGCTGTATTTATTTTGTTTTTGAAAAACTCAAGCAGGAAAATTCTTACATGCTATATCTTACTGAAGTATACAGATATTCTAAAGTATTAAAAAGAACTGGAGTGATTTGGGTTTGAATATGGTACAGATACAATTTCTCAAAACTCTTACTGATTTGTATTGGGCTTTTAACACCTTGAATGCTAGAGGGTTTTCAAATGCTTTAAGACCACCCTAGCATTCATGCAGTTAAATCAATGGAAGTTTGGTAAATTTTTATTAAAAACCCAATTTTCCACATAGGGTACAGATGGTTCGCCACATAATAACTCCAAGAGCGTTATGCATAAAGGTGTGATAAAAATTTGATTAAGAAAAGATAATGAGGGAGTTAAACTAAAGGTCAATGCTGTGGCAATATGAATTTGTCAGTGTGTTCAAAGAACTTTGACTTTTCAAAGTAGACACATATAACCATATGCACTAAAATTTAGGAATGCAAGGAGAGGGGAGGAGAACTTCCCCATTAACATACAAGGATGTTGAAGTGCTGTTGATGTGTAAGGGATGCCTCCCTTAAACATCACCAACAGTATGACAATCCTGAAGTCTAAGAGCATTCTCTTTGCTTTCCTACTTGGTCAGTAGAGGAGATGAGAGGATCATTTCAGCACCACAAACAGCATCACTGCCTTAGCCCTTTGAGTGCCATGGGGATGTGCATTGCGCACCCCTGTGGCAATCAAAAGGTTCAAAAAAAGTACACCAAGCAGTATACAATAATCCTCTCAACTCAGTATCATATTTCATACGTGTTGTGCACTCCCAAGGGAACAAGGCTGGGGGTCAGACAAAGTCCCTGGTGATTTGTGGCTACCAGCTGTCCCCAGCCTTGTTCCCTTGCCCACTGGTAGCCATAGAACCCCATGTACACAGTTTGGCCCCCAGACTTGTTCTATTGTTAAATAAACAATACTTGTGTGACAGTGTATGCAATTAAAAACAAGAGGTTTTTAATTGCATACACTGTGTCACACAAGTATTAAAGTTCTTAACTACTGGGTATGCGTTTCCTTATAACATCTTTATCAGCTTTATCAACCTTATAATTTTAATTTAAGATAGAGATTTAAAGGTACATTAGAGTAGGTACTTTCCAGATCTTGAGGTACCTTGGCGTGGTTGGCAAACTTACGTTCTTTGGCCAAATTATGAATGAAACCCTCAAAACGTTCAATAGTTATTATATATTTATTAAAGTTAGGGCACACATATACACAGTTATTACATATGCCTAAGTCAGGGCACACATTTGCACATTGGTATGGAGGAGCATAGGTTTGTTCTTTGTTTTGTATGTGCACTTTGGGCTTTGGCCCAGTGTTTTTTAGGGGGTACTGGAGAACCCTCTCATTCCTCACTGCTATCTAGATGGCACTTATTTAATCCTTTTTATCTAATTAACTACATATGTATATACTAGTTGAAGAGCCCATTACACGGGCCACAGTTCCACTGCCAGCCAGTCACAGGGCAGTCATGCACAGTAGAGACTGCCCACGATGCGGCTGATACAGTGCCAGCCGGTCGCGATGCAGTCATGCTCAGTAGAGACTGCCCGTGCCGCGGCTGATACAGAGCTGGATGCTTCTTTGGAGCTCCCCACTCTGTATTAGCCTCGTCACCGGCAGTCTCTACTGACCATGACTGTGTCGTTACAATCTTTCTAGTGAATTATTATATAGGATTAAGGAGAGCTAGCACTGTGGGCCTTTTCTGTTTTTGCTTTTATTATTGAACATTAGTGCATCGCCCCCTGATACTTCTTCACGTTAACTCCCTGGAGGACTGGAAGGGTGTTCATTGCATTGTGAAGAAATGAGAGGCACATTCTCCTGGTCCTCAATGGGTTAACAATGTGTTTGCACAAATAATTAGAACTACTTTCTCCATTCAAACTGTAGGGATTTTGAGTAGATAGTAAGCACAGTAATTACAATTAGAATTGTCATTGGAAGTTTTTATTCTGTTTCAATAAACAGTCATAAATAAATATTTAAAATAAATCACTTCAATTCTGTCAGAGTTGTAGTTCAAGAGTAACTGAATGACAAAGTATCCCCTTCCCACCCCTTTTACTGATATAACACTGCTCAGTTCAGAGCAGCAGGGAGGTGCCCAGGTAGATTGCAGAGAGGGACAATCTTCAATTAAGATAAGGGAAAAAGCTGAAAAACCTGTCAAGGGGGCAGGGTTTTCATTGTTCTCACAGTAAGAAGATTGTCCCTTGCTGTGAGCTGCCTGGTCAAGCAACCAGATTCCACATCTGAGGTGAGAATTGTTACACTAGGAAAAAGGGGCGGGAGTAGGATACTTTATCATTCAATTACTCTTAAACTACAACTCTGACAGTATTTAAATAACACTCTCCATGGCTCAAATACTATGAAAATTAATTGGAGCTGCTGTTTTTTGTGAAACATTACTATCCCTTTAAAGACAACAAACTGTCCTTTGGCTCTGTAGAAAACTATGGAAAGTTCCCAACTTTACTATCTCAGTTTAGCAAAGTTGGAACTGTAAACACTGACAGCTTAGACAGATATTGTAAATAGTACATCCTCAGCAATATGAAAATGGCTTGTTCAGCTGCATTTCAATATGTAAATAAGCTTATCTTGACATAGACGCTGCAAAATTGTAAACGTAGCAAATGCATGGGGAAAGCGTGGTAATGTCAGAATATTTGTGGAGTATTTACAAGAACATTATGGTGAAGACATCTTAGTGCATATGATAAGATGGAATAGGTGTAAATATGACAAAATATCATAAACCTGGCTCCTTTTCAAGACTTAGTGCATTTCCTCCATGAAAGTCATGTTCATGGAGGCAGACATGACATTTGCTGTGAGTTTTTCAAACTGAAGGAGACAGAGTGCAGTAGCCTAATTAACCCTTTAAGAACCACAGAATTGTGCAACACATTGTAAAGCAATGCGATGCACATTCCACTGGCAATTAAAGAGGTAAGATTATAATGTACAGTGGACAGAATTTGTCTCCTATGGTCCTTCTAGCTGCTGTCATGTTCGCCTCCAAGGACATGTCTCCCACGACTGATTGATGATATTATCTCTTGAACAAAAGCACAAGGGCCAAATTCATAGGGCCTTTAGGATTTTTCAGCAATATCTGGTTTAGTTGGACGATTATCTTAGGGGGTGTTAATTCTCTTTTAAATACTATCATCAATTCTGTTTAGCTTTGAAGGAACCATATCATGTAAAAAACAATAAAAATCTCCTATATGTTATGTTAGCCATGATATCTTTATAAAACTATTTCTTAGGTTATTTAAAATTATAGACTATGCTAATTAAGGTATGCTGTGAATATACTTCCTGTCTTAACCCTACATTGCATTCTACTTTGCCTTTTCCACTCATTGGTGGATAACTTCTCCAGTGATATCATTTCTCCAGTTCCTATGTTATTCTATGGACTCAATGAACTAAGATTTCTTCAACTCTGGAGATCTTAGTGCATAGGCTCTGTAGAGTAGAATAGGAATTGGAGATGCAATATCACTGGAAAAGTCATCTACATATTATCCCCTCTTTATCACTCCTTAGTGCCTAACCCCCCACTGACTCAAAGGGATAGTAATGTTTCACAAAAATGGCAGCTCCAATTCTTCATAGTATTTGAGAAATAGAGAGTGTTATGTCAATACTGTCAGAGTTGTAGTTCAAGAGTAATTGAATGATAATGTTTCCCCCTCCCACCCCTTTTACCTAGTGTAAGACACCTCCGTTCAGATGTGGAATCTGGTCCACAGACCAGACAGCTCACAGCAAGGGGCAATCTTCTTACTGTGAGAACAATGAAAACCCTGCCCCCCAGGTTTTTCACTTATGTTAATTGAACATTGTCCCTCTATGCATCCCACTTAGACACCACCCTGCTGCTCTGAGGAAAGCAGCGTTACATCAGTAAAAGGGGTGGAAGGGGGATACTTTAACATTCAATTACTCTTGAACTACAACTCTGACAGTACTGAAATAACATTCTCCAAGGCCCAAATACTATGAAGATTTATTGGAGCTGCTTTTATTATGAAACATTACTATCCCTTTAACACTTTCAGTGAGGCACTGCATTGCCTACCTTCCCTAGCACTGAGAGAGCTTAGTTTCAATGAGAGTGAGAGGTAATGTATGGCTAAGACAGAAAGCTATTATAAGTACTTAATACACTGTACAAATACATCCGTTTCCTTAATTTGCAATAAATATTGATATGCTGTAATCCTCATTCCATTCGGGTACTACATTAAACTGTGAGTGCACATTTATGATTGAATGTTGTGTATTTATTTAATTGTATATCCTAGCTCTGAAAAGAAAATAGCCCTTTAGAAATAATGCATCTACAAAAATTGTATTTGATGGCATATTATAGAAAGATAATATTAACCTGCTTAAACATTAATTTTACTGCTCTGGGCTTATTGTTTAATGTCTGCAAGCAAAAAGACACACAACATTGGCTTGCCACATTTAGGGCCACAGTCTTCAAAATAAAGAGGTACAATTCTGGGGCCAACCAACTGCAATAAAGGGGGAAAGGAGAATGAAATTCCACATTGATTTAAATGGGGCTTTTATCCTCATGCTTGGTAGAGTGGTAGCTAATGCAATGCATTCAAGGGTTTAAAATCTCCATTTCACTCAAAGGGTATTTGTGAAATTTTCATTTCAATCCTATGGTACAGTTGTTTGTTCCAGCAGTTTATATTTTATTAACTTTCATTTCTTTTATCTACATAGTCTATCTCTTGGAATATATAAAATATGTATGAAGTTTCATTATAACAAATAAATATATCTTAGATAGTCTGAGTGTCCTAAACTAATGACAAGAGCCAATTTCTGTCTCTGTAACAAAATACAATTTCCTCTTGCTTCTTAGCAGGATCATTTCTTGTCTTGTAAGCATTTTATGAGCCTTTCATTCCCTGCTATATAAGAAATCAGACTTCTGCATATTGGTTTGGGATGCAAGTGTACATGTCCCAAAGGTAACTGACTAGTCCATTAAGACAAGAGAGCATTCATCTTGTGAACCCTGCTAGTCTGATAGACCTTTGATTTAGTTTCAGACATCATTAGCTCATCCAGTAGCGGTAGGAATTGATTAGCTGTGACTGTGTGCCTAAGGGCTCTTTGTTTCATAAGTACAATATTAACAAGTATTGTTTTTCTTTCATAATAAAATATGTTCTTATTGGATACAGAAAAAACAACTAAACATAGTTTGAAATGTATCTAAATTGGGGTCATTTGGAATTCTTTTTAATACAAGGGGATATAACAACTTTTTTGAAGAAATATCAGGATAGACTAAAGGATCTGAACATGTGTATCTTGGAGGAGAGAAGAGAATGAGGGGATATGATAGAAAGTTTCAAATACTTGAAGGGAGTCAACAAAGTTCAGGAGAGAAATATATTTCAAAGGAGTAAAATGTTAGGACAACTGGCCATAGGCTAAAACTAGAGGGACATAGGTTTAGACGTAATGTAAGAAAGTTTTACTTCACCGAGAGGGAGGTAGATAAGTGGAATAGCCTACCAGCAGAAGTGGTAGAAGTT
The DNA here is from genome assembly GCA_037306005.1 of Rhinophrynus dorsalis. Classification (NCBI taxonomy): domain Eukaryota; kingdom Metazoa; phylum Chordata; class Amphibia; order Anura; family Rhinophrynidae; genus Rhinophrynus; species Rhinophrynus dorsalis. The sequence goes on from CM074724.1 coordinate 136,276,760, forward strand.
AATACAGTGACAGAATTTAAGCATGCATGGGCTAGGCATAAGGCTGTCCTGAACATAAGAGAAGACCAGGAAGAAAAAAGGTTTGAGGTTTTTACAGCAGAAAAACGGGAAGACTAGAGGCTGGATTCTATTGCAGGTGCTAATTTAATCACTGCATTTATCTCCAGTTTTCCCAATAGACTTCAATAGGAAAATGTTTGATAAAACGGGTGTTGACATTTATCACCTGCAATAGAATCTAGCCCCAGATGGGCTGAATGGTTCTTATCTGCCATCAAATTCTATGTTTCTATGTTTGTATGTTTCTAACTTTTTAAATCTCCAGTGCATTGTAAACTTATAAACTAGAGAGTTATCTTATTCATTGCTTCACTAGCATCAAAGTATTTAACCCTTTGAGTGTAAGAGAGGTGTGCAATGCATTGCACCCCCTTCTGACACTCAAAGGGATAATATAATCACCAGTTCAAATGTCTTGGAATAATGATATAAATGAAATTTTAGTTAGCAACTTCAATTGTTAAGTTCAAATTTCAGGTAATGATTACCAGGAAGCCGCAGAGCCACACATGCATTGTCTATCATCCTTCAACTCCAAGTAGTCCTCAATAGCAGATGTTTACAATTTTTGTATGTAGTCTCATGTTGTACTTCAAGGAACTCTATGAGCCATATGTTCAAAGACGTAGTGAAATAGCTTTTGTCGTTTGTAACAACTTTTCAAAGTACAGTGTTGTTGAAATCATTAATATTTTCAGAGAGTGTAGGTTGTGATTTGGAATATGCCATTTGTCCTGACAGAAATTGTCATATTGAACAACAAAAAATTTTTTAACTAACAACAAAAATATCTTTAAAAATGTCTTAACTAATGACAAAAATGTCTTAACTAAAGACAAAAATTCTCACATTCAGAACAAATTCCCTCCACTTCTTTCTTAATGTACAAATTTTGTCTTTTGGAAGACATTTTTTTTGTCATTAGTTATGACAAATTTTCTTTTCCTCTATACGACACTGGAGAATAGTTTAGCCACACCCTTGCCCCACCCCTTTGCCCGTCAATTTTGGAGTTGTGTCATACACAATGAACATTACTAGTTTTTTTGTTGTATACTCTATAGAAAATATGTCATTCATGCATTCAATTACTTATTTTTGTCTTTCATACGAGAATTTTTTGTCATTAACCCTTTGAACATACGGCCCTATAAATCCAGGGAACACAGTCTTAGGATCACTATGTTATTCAAGAGATGCAACTCAAGTAACTGCATGTTTATTCTGTGAAACCATTACAAAACTGGAATAATTCTGGAGCAAGCCATTTGCATCACTGATAGCAAATAAACATTTCCCATTTTGCCATTTAAATGGGGTGTTTAACCTCTTGAATACTGGATAGGTTTTTCAGTTCCTGAAGACCTTTTTGGCATTCAAGAGGTTAAAAGGCCCCTTTTAAATCAATGAAAATCTGTATCTGTCCCTTATGGTTTCATCAGATTTTCTCCAGAATTAGCCAATATCTCCTTAGAATGCCAGTCTCTGGAGATAATGATTTCCTGTCAGATTTTATGGTATGACATGGAGTGAGGCTATTATTTATTTACACTAGGTGCAAGCATCAGTTGTGTGATTGACAAATGGGGATATCTCAATATCATGATTCACTACTATGGGGATATCAGCTAATATTGCAAAGCATCATTTTACAGAAGTGCAAACAAAATTACAGTATAGCTGAATATAACTTTGAGGCAGGTGCAATCACAAAAGGAATATTAATTAGAGTATATTTGTTTTTGGCAGGTAGCTTGGGATATAACCCATGTAAGCCACTTTTAATTTAGCCTTAGTACAAATATACAGTTCCAGCTAAATAAAAGATAATATTTGGGTTTTCCCTTTCCAATATACCTTCTCGGTTTGTATGTGATGAACCTGCTCCTAAAACTTGCAGTAAACTGTTTTCTTATTTCGGTTATTAAAAGAGAGCTTCAGTATCATAACATGGATTCCCTTCTGCAGTCCTGCTCCCAAAGGAACAGAGCTGCCAAACTTGCAAGGTGGGTATTGTTCAGTTCTGCTATATAGCCTGACAGTCAATTTATTGGTTTGGAAGCTGACCTCACTGGCTGTCTCAGTTGTCCATATAGATATAGAGCAAATAATTTGCCAGGCTTTTAAGTGTCAAAGTTCAGGAACAGAGGCTGTGTTTCCAGCCCCCACTGACTGCAAATGGAAATGTCAAATCTCTGGAGCTGTTGCCTGTGAGAGCTGCATTGTCATAACTGATGTACATTACTTAAGTTCATGATGTAAAGAAGCAGGAAATCACTTTCATGAGAAAAAAGATTATAGAAGATGCTGGGGGATGCACCTTTCAGGAGTTATTACAGTTGAACCTGTTGTCTTTTTACATTTAACATTCCTTCTAGTGGCCAAAAAGTTAACTTACAATTCACCTGGGGTGAGATGCACTAAGGGGTGATGCTATGACAATGTGTCTCTGGTGGTGTGTGATGAACACATCGCCTTGGCAATGGAGACACACATAGCCATATGCACTAAGAATTAAGGAAGACTGCAATTTACCATTGACTGATCAAAGTATCTGGATCTGGACTGAGTTTTCCTATTGTAAAAAATGCTATGTGTACTTGTATGTAAGAGATGTTTTCATATTTATCTGTATAACATGCCTGAGGAAGAGACCTAAAGTCTTGAAAGCTTGCATCCTAAATCTGCTTAATTAGCCAATAAAGGTATCAACAACTGTATATGCCTCAAGAATTAAGTATGCATACGAGAGGGGAAGTGCATTCTTTCTGCCTCCCACCTGTCCACTGGAGGAACAGAGAGGATCCCCTCAGACTTCAGCACCATCAACAGCATCACTCCTTAACTCTTTCAGTGCCATATGGATGTGCATCGCTGTCATCAGCTCTTATCCGCTTACCTCACAGACACTGTTTAATCCCTTAATGATTGGCCGTGTGGTCACAGTGAAAGACCACAGAGCTTTTTTTTTTTTTGGAAAAAATGATTTACCCATGATAGTCCTGGCACATTATGACCTGTTAAGGGGTTAAGATTTAAGAGGAAAAACTGGCAGGGAATCAGCGATGCAAATGCAAGTGAATTACATCGTGTTCACCTATTATTTGGTTAACTGTAAGGCTCCATTGCATGTGTTTGGTTTGACATGCAAACTCTGTTCTGCTGTTCTTGTCACTAGTGTTGAGCGAGCGTGCTCGGCCGATGCTCGGATCGGCTCGAGCATCGCTCTGCTCGGCACATGGCGGTACTCGTCGAGTACCGCCATGTGCTCGCCCGCCATGTTCGGGTGGCGGGGATCTGTGCCGGAAGAGGCACAGATCAGAAGACGCTCCGCTGGACCACCAGGGACTGGAGGTACGGGGGCATTGCGGAGATGAAGGGGGCATTGCGGAGATGAAGGGGGACATTGTGGAAGAGGGGCATAGCGGAGATGAAGGGGGACATTGTGGAAGAGGGGCATAGAGTCTATGCCCCTCTTCCACAATGTCCCCCTTCATCTCCGCTATGCCCCTCTTCCACAATGTCCCCCTTCATCTCCTCTATGCCCCTCTTCCACAATGTCCCCCTTCATCTCCGCTATGCCCCTCTTCCACAATGTCCCCCTTCATCTCCTCTATGGCATAGAGGAGATGAAGGGGGACATTGTGGAAGAGGGGCATAGCGGAGATGAAGGGGGACATTGTGGAAGAGGGGCATAGCGGAGATGAAGGGGGCATAGCGGAGATGAAGGGGGACATTGCGGAGATGAAGGGGGCATTCGGAGATGAAGGGGGCATAGCGGAGATGAAGGGGGGCATTGACCAGGCACCCTCCCCTCATCAGAGCAGGGGGTGCCTGGTGTAATGCTCGTGTCGCCCCATGCATTTCAATGGGGATCGGGTGCTCGGCCGAGCACTCGAGCCTCAGGGGGTGCTCGGTCAGAGCACCCGAGCACCCGAGCATCGGGGTGCTCGCTCAACACTACTTGTCACCAAACCCTTATCTACCAGAGGTTCAAAGAAGAGGCCAACCTCTATCAACAGTAAGACTATACCATGCACTTCAATACCCAAAGGACCAGAGGGATTGTGCAATACATTGTACATCCCTCTGGTCCTCAAGGGGTTCAGCATTACTCTTTTACTACAACTTGTTTTTACCCTTTTCAGTGCCACAGAGGTATGCAATGCACATCTCTATGGCACTTAAAAGGTTAAGGGAGGGCAGTTGGTGTCTCTGCCAAATATACACAGCAAACTGTCCTCTGGCTCCATAGGGAGCTACTGGGAGATCCCACCATTGCCAGCCTTAAAGGAGTAGTAATACTTAAAATGTAAAATAATATGTTGCAAGGTTTATCCCCCTGAGTAAAACAAGAGTACTCCCACTGCTGAAAGGTGTTTTATTCAAAAGTTATTACAGCTCAAAGTTGCAATATCACAGTGGCATGATATGGTACAGTGGCACTGTTGCTACACCATCCTATGGACAGCTCTGGTCCCACTTTATAATCAAAATTTGTAGAATATTCCTTTGCCCCCATCACGGTACAGTTGGTTAGCAGGGTGAATAAGGCCCATAGAACTTTATGTACAAAAAGAAAGATTAGCAATTCTGCAGAAAACCAACAGCACCATACTGGACAATTTAAATGTCCCATTTATCTAATCTGGGCTTCTAAATTGGAACTACCACCCCTTACAAACATAGCCCCAAATAATTACCCATCTGGTGACTAGTTACTCAGTAGTGCTAGTTGCTAGTACACTGCTCCCAGATTGACAGGCAGGAAACAGCGCAGACATGTTTACGTAGTGATGTCTACGTGCCTCCACTGTCAGTCCCAGCCTGCTCTAGGAAGCATTGCTAGGAGCCGTTCGGCTTCAAAAGGGACTGACAGCGCAGGCGTGCAGAAGTCACTATGGAAAGATGTCTGTGCTGTTTCCTACCAGTCAGTCTGGGAGCAGTGTATAATTCTCATTAACTCTGGTAATAATTCAGGCGACTAGCACTACTGAGCAGCTAGTCCTCAGATGGGTAATTATTTGGGGCCATGTTTGTAAGGGGTGGTAGTTCCATTTTCATTTAACCCAATAAATGCTAGAGAAGTCTCCATAGCATTGTTTCACAATGCATTGGAAAATTCTCTAGAATTTAATAGGTTCAAAGACATTTTTAACCCTTTGAGTGGCAGAGGGGTATGGAACACATTGCTCTGCAATGTGTTCCATACTCCTCTGGCACTCAAAGGGTTAAATCATTGGGGATTTTGGAAATGTTTGTTTGTCCCTAATGATGAAGTTGGTCTGCCCATAAATTGATAATTTTCTCTTTTTTGCATAGGGACCTTGGGATCTTAAGACAAAATAAAATTGAGTAATTCTGGGATGAGTAGCTCTGGTAATTTTAGTGCTAGTCAGTACTGTAATTATACCAATAATATCCCCCATCTTACAAAACTATGGCCAGAGACTTCTAATGGCCTCTGTGAATATTGCCCTTGTGCCTTAGTTCAAAAGATAGCATCTGCAATCAGACCTGAATACCATGTCCATAGCAAGACCACAGGACCTGAAATTCTGCTTGTTGCACAAGGTAATCATATTCCTTTAAGGGCCAGAGGAGTGTGCAATGCATTATAAAACAATACATTGCATTCTGCTCTAGTCCTTCTCCACTTGTCGGCTAAAGATGTTATTGGCAATGCCCTTAACAGACCATCCAAAAATTGAGAAGGACATTAACCATGATGTCCTCAGCAGAAAGACTCTTCCAGCAGGGGTTGGAGGTAAAATAGCTACTTACTGGGTCCTACAGTGATGGATCTCTTTAACTCCACCACAGGCTCTAGCTGGTGACATGCTGATGTCATTGCTTGCATGTGTGGTAACAAGAGAAAAGATCATTTGCCCATAAAAGGATCAGGGACAATCAAGGTCAGTATATGTAGGAAGGAGGAGCTTCAGCAGAGCTCATAACTCAGCACCCTATCTTCTAGAATCTTGGAGGTACCCTTGTTGGAAAGGGTAGTCTTTCACTTTGTGACATGAGGGAGTTAATGTCAAGTGATTATGCAAACTCCTGATATTATTAAACCCCTTAAAGACCAGCCGCATGGCAGGCACTTAAGGACCACAGGACTTTTTTTTCATTATTCGATTCTGGGGTTCCCCAAGCGGAGTGCAGCCACAACGGTACCCAAAATTCCATGCCTTGCCAGAACCATCACTGGTCCTTAAGTGCCGGGACCATAGTGACTGTCCTAGCATGTCAAGGATCGTTAACAGGTTGAAAAGAAAGACATTGTAAACAGGAGCTGGAGGGTTACCTCAGTTCTTCCCAGCTTTTATCAACTCAGGGGTACCTGTGTAAAAATGTAGCTATTCATAATATAGCTAAAAAAAAACCATGCTTTTTATTTTAGCTCTATCTTGTATAAACATTGGTACACATGTAGATAAAAGAAAAAGGGAGAAGGCAAAGGTACCTGTAGTGCAGACAAATCAATTTCAGAATCTCAATACTTCTATTGAATGGTAGTCACAAAAAAGTGGCTGTAATTTCATATATATGAGAAACACAATCAAATATGAGAAAATATAAGATCATATTTGACCTTGTTACATTGCATCTCTTTGAAAAAGCTGAGTTTAAATGCTGCCAAAACACATTAGAGTGATTGTTCAAATATAGAGATTGATCTCTTTGATTTTATTAAATATATACATTTTTTATTACCTGAGCCTTCATTTGCTTTTTTCTTCATTATCCTCATAACGGAGTTAATACTAAAGATGGAATACATCTTCAGTCTTGAGCAGAGAAGTGCTTGTATTCTCTGCCTGCATTCTTATCAGGTTAATAAATGCCTGATCGCTACAATTGTGAGTAACCAATTTGGATGTATTTTATCTCAGTATAATACTGAATTACACTATATGTGCTCCTTCTCTCTTTTGTTTTTTTTTTTCTGTATATTGGGACACATGGAGGCAGGGATAGAAAGGCAAGTGACCCAACTTTTGATTGTTTTCTTTCCAAAATACCATACCTTGGCTACCTTTTATTTAAACTGTAAATTGTTATGTTCATTTTAGTGTAGTTGGCCAAAAACAAGAAGTAACTTTGTGGTCTTGGCATGAGCTCTGAATGCATCAGGAAAATCCATGCTTTTCAAATATCTCAGGACCTTTAAAGTGGTAGAAGATAGGAATAGAAAAAAAATGTACCCCTCATTTGAAGCAGTTGGTCGTTGTTGTTTTTTTTCCAAAATGGCATGTTTTGTTTACCTTTGTTTTTACTACAGTTACAAATGTTTAATTGCATATGGGGGGGTGTACCATTTTATTTAGGAAGCGTCTAGGCACCATTATATAGAATTTTATGTTTTTTAGGGATTTCAGTATAGTTAAAAAACAATATATATATATATATATATATATATATATATATATATATATATATATAATCAGTTGGTATAGGCACTCATGTAAAATATTGATCTGGATCACCATCCACCGACCAGGTGCAGAACCTCAATATACTATCAATATGAAAGCAGTGAACGCACTGACGGTATAGGATTTAGTGTCATATATTGTTTATGAATATGTCATGATGTCATGATGGTGTTTAATACATTAACATTTCTAAATCCTATACCTTGAGTGTGTTCAGTGATTTCATATTCATTATATATATATATATATTTATTTTTATTTTATTTTTTTGCTATAGCACTGTATTCTGGTGATTTTTTTGGTAATCCTACCATGGGAAGAATTGCAAATGAAATGTTGTGTACTTTTGCACTTGAAATGCAGGATTGTGCAAAATGGAAAAAAGAATTGTACGTCTTTCCAGTTGCTCTTTTTATTGGTAATCTGTGCATAAAATATGAACATATGAATGTTGGTGTTTTACAAAGAAGAATTAATAATACATTTAGAACAATATGCATTTGCTTATGAGTCACTGAAAAATACAGTCGTGGGCAGTTGTCACTGAAATTTCAATTCCAAAACATTTTTATTTTTTGCATTGTAGGTAAAATTTCATGGTCATGATAAGTGATATCTACAAACCAATTATACCCTTTAAAAATAAAGAGTCTGCTAAAAATAAATAAATAAATAAATGTTTGTGATTAGTTGTTCACAGAAAAACACCTACATTGATATTGACTTAAAAATACAACAAAAGTATGAAAATAAGCTTAGTACTGGGGATTGTAATTGTATAATGGTTTAGAAACAATGACATCTAGAAGAAATTGGAGATATTATTATTAAACAGCAAAAGATCAAATTTCATAGGGGTCACTTGGATTTTCTGGCCATCATAAGTTGATTGGGGGGTTATTATCAGAAGGTTTTTTTCTGACCTTTATATAAATGGACCTAGATGAAAACGATTATGGTTTGGCATAAGAATGGGAACAATTACCATTTTAGAGATCAAAATATAACATATTGCTATTCACAATATACTTCCTAATATGCTGTAAATCTTTATTTGAAATACAAAGACAAAACAGAGAGGATGAGACAGTATGAAATTAAAACTTTATGGCAATGTGAACCATCATGTCATGAAGCAGAAAACACAAACAGCTAAAAATAGGTCAGCTAACAACATGGGAACAGAAAAAGCAAGGCAAGTTTTACTACAACAGCAAAGTACTGCATTGACAGTTTGACCCTTGTAACTTTGAAGGTTAATCATTATCTATGGCTGTGGGCTTATAATCAGTCAAATGTCAAGGATGGTGAATTTGTTAGCTTCCTATGGCCCATTCTAGTTTTCTACAATATTGTAACCTTTATAGTTTCTTTCTGTGTATTTCAAACTTATTCTAACCTGCATTTCTGGCAGCACCCTGGCATGTTCCTGTCTTCAGTTCAAGGATTTAAATGCCAATCATATGAGGCCTCCTGCTTCTTAATCTGTGGCTGGGTTTATTTTACAGCCATCAATAGCAATAACTATAAATAAAAATGTTCTTTAAATCTTGCTTTCATGAATATCTCTATTTTCTATTTAGTTATTGCTAAACTTGTTTATTACTTATTTTCATAATAAATGTCTAATGTCTAATATAAGTTGTACAACTCTCATTCACAGAATAGGTTAAAAGTTACTCTCAATTCTATAACAAATGAACTTGTTCCAAATTAAAAGTGCTATTTTTACTACTAATTATTTATTCCAGTGGTAAGAGTTATAAAATATGTGAATAAACCATCTTAGACTGTGCTTCAGTTTGATAATAATTATGATCCATAGATATGTAGATAGGTTGTTGTACTAAGGAGAGCAGGAAAAAAATCTGGAAGAAACCATCTGCACAATAGGGGACAAATAATAATATTAAATCTGTCATTAGAATGCATTTTAACATGTGGATAGAAATGAAGAGTAAGATAATGATAGAGGGGTCATGTGAAACTTTGATAGTGGGACAAGAAACCCAAATCAACATTTAGTCCTCTATTCTTGCTGTTAAAAAATATAATCATTCTGGCTTCAAAAGGTTTTCTTTCTTGTATTTCTAAAATTCCCTTTGAGCATGTTGATTTTTAGGTCCTTAATTGAGTGGTCAGGCTGGGTAAAATGGTGTCCCACAGGGGTGCAGTAGGATCCTTCTTTGTGATGTTTGATGGAGTGTCTGTGCATGTTCATTCTGACATTTAATTGCATTTAAATACAAATTCTTACTGATTTAAATGGGGCTTTGGACCACTTGAAAGTTAGGGGTTCCCTTATGTGTGTGCATATCTATAATTATATATATAGGTGTACTCAGCCTGGGGTGTACTGGATTGTGAAGAGACAGCACTCATTGATGTTCACACAAATCCATTTATTGGAGAATCATCATGCTTAAAGGGATAGTAATACTTCGTTTTAAATTTATTTTATTTTGTAGGCATTAAAAAAACATGAATAATGATATAAGTCTTATCTCTCAAACCTTTATGGTTTATGAGATATTCACAAGCAAAGTTTCCCCCTCCCGTCCCTTTTACCTACTGTAAACAATCTCTTCTCAGATGTGGAATGCAGTCCATAGACTGGACAGATAACAGAAGGGGACACTCTTATTCCTATGAAAACAATGAAATCCCTGCCCCCCTTGACAAGCTTTTCAGGTTTTTCTCTTATCTTAATTGAAGATTGTCCCTCTCTGCAGTCTACCTGGGCAGCTCCCTTCTGCCCTGGCTGAAAAGTGTTACATCAGTAAAAGGGGCGGGAGGGGAACTTTGCTTGTGAATATCTCTTAAACCATAAAGGTTTGAGAGATAAGACTTATATCATTCTTCATGTTTTTTTAATGCCTACAAAATAAAATAAAGTTAAAACGAAGTATTACTATCCCTTTAAAATGAGCCAAACATTTGGCTTGTTTTAAGCATGATGATTCACCAATAAAGGAATTTGTGTGAACATTAATGAGTGCTTTCTCTTCACAACTCGGGACACCCCCGGCTGAGTACATCATATCTTTATGGGACATACACCTTATATCGTGTAATTTAATTCTTGTACTATTCATTTTTTTTTCCGTGTAGCTGGAAGGTGATACTGTGCGATGTGAGGCGGGCAGTCTTGTTTCCTGAGATATGCATATTTCTATGAGTAAATACATATTAGTAAGGTATTTGAGGATAAATGTTCGCTTGCACAATTTTTTTTATGTAAAGTTCTATAAAACATGGCACAGTGCCAAGACATAGTGCAAATGAAGTGCTGGCCTTGACATGTGGAATTGAAGATGCTGTATATTCAAAGCAAAATACAGATTAATCTTAGACTGGCTGCTCTCTACATAACCTGATCTCCACCAGCAGGTGGCACACTCTTTGCCTACCGGAAGGGCCCATGCGATCTCTTAGTGTCCTATTTCAGTACATTAACCCTTTGTGAGTACCTGAACACTCTGCACTCATAAAGTTAGTAGACTGAAAACAGAGTAATCGATTACACTGTATTTGATCTTAACATAAGGTAAACCTCCCAGTAGTCAGCGTTCTCCCCAAATGCTCAGGGTGTCCCCTTGACCTATCCATGCTCTCTGCCACATGTACAGGCAGAAAAAGGAGTTGATATTTTAGCAAATGACTGCACTATGCAGTCTAATTGCACCATTGGAGAAATTAGCGCCACTTCATTCTTCAAACTGGCAATAAAAAGATGCAGAGCATACAGCATGAGACCAAGGATCTTAACTACCATAGCCATTACCTAGCAACATGGAAACAGGTGGGTTAATGAAAATTAAAATATTTACATTATTTCCGCTCCTTGTCACTACACATTTTAATATACAGTACATTACCACTCCACTGATATAAAGGGCAGACACTGAAATGCAATCCATCACATTATGCATTAACTCCTCTATTACCATAGTGACTAGTAACATATTGCAAAGTAATTCATTGTAGCTGCATGGAAAAAAGAGGAATTAATAATAAAATATTCATATCAACCCCTACATCACCACATTTCTACAACATTAATCATTAACCTCCCCTCCTACACACACAACAATCCATACATGTATTAAACCACATATTAACCTCTATATTGTCATAGTTGTTTGCAAAGTAATGTGGCAACAGAGGGAAGTGTAAAAAAACATCAATAGTAACACTCTGAATCTTCCATTCTTTAACATATCTAATGGGTTGCAAAGTATCCAGTTTCAGCTGAAGCTTTAACATAGTATATTTTTAAGATTTGCATAAAAATGGCTACAATTAATATTCATCGAATCTCATGATCCCCATTCTCTCTACTACAATTGTGATTACATGGAAAGGATTAAAATTAATATGGGCCCATAGACAGTCCAAATGAGGATTCCTTAATCCCTGGTGATGCAGAAACAAAAAAAAGAAAGAAAGAAAGAAAGAAAGAAAGAAAGAAAGAAAGAAAGAAAGAAAAATATGTAAATTTTCCATTAGTTGAACTTGAGAGATATTAAAACACCTGTGCAATCCTGTATTCATGGCTTGAATTGTTACTACTTACCTTTGTCAATATTGTAATTTTTTTATATGATAATAAAGCTTCTTTGAAGAAAAAAAAAACTGTACAATTTTCAACGGGCTGTGGAATCAATTATTACTGCACTCCTTTCACCTGGCTTTGCATAAAACATAGTGTGGTAAATTACATTGGGAAACTGCAGAGTACAGAATTATCTACTCTTGAGTATGGCAAACTTATGTGTACATTTTAGAGCATGATCAAAAGAGTACAAGGGATATTTCTTCATGCGACCCACTACAAAAAACAGAGCAGGCAATTTTATGGTGCTCTATGAAGGTAAAGAAAAATGTATGCATATATTGTTCAGTGTTACAATACCATCTTTCATATAAAAACAAGTTTTATTTTAGCATGAATGTACCTTTAATATAATATAATGCATATGAAATCAACATGCAATTGTAACTAACTTGCATTTCAGATCAATAAATGAGTAAAAACTTAATGTATTGCTTAAAGTTTAAAGTCCTCAGTTGTATCTTCACCAGATACTCAACACTACACCAGGGCTTAAAAGTTGAAGTCCTTTGCTACTAGCAAGACCTGAAAAGTTACTCACCACTGCAAGCCATAACATACCAACCGGGGCTGAATTTCTACTCACCAGGGCTAAATTTTCACTGGCCATTGGCTAGTGGCGAGTGGAAATTTTGAGCCCTGCTCTACACTACACACTAGGGAGAAGTGAAAAATGTTGCATTCGGAAGAAATGAGCAAAAAAAAAGGCTTGTTTTGCTTCCAACTGAAATTCTTATGGGGATGCTATTTAATCAATGGCTTCCCATGGATGTGTTGATGAGTGAATATGTATGTACACCTGTGTATGTGATAATGTGTGCTTCCATGTGAGTATGAATGTCAGTGGGTTAAGCCCTAGAAATCAATGGGATTAAGCTACTGGCATATTACTTTCAGATTTTTGCTGACAACTTCCTTTCTGCAGGGTATTTTGTGCATGTGAGTGTGTAGGAGGATGGGTGCTTTACATGTTTCCCATTATGGCACACATGACAGTGGGTTACTGTTCTCAAAAAATAATTAATGTCCTTGGGGAGTCTCAACATTTTTACAATCATCCCCTCTACATATTGTGTTTTAAACGCACTGTTATCCTTTTCCTTACAAGGTTTCCCAATCCTTTGTGCACACACACACAGGTGTGTCTTTTTGCACCTTTTTGTGTGTGTTTTCTATATACTCTTACATTGCTTCCAGTGCCATTAGCATACTATTTAACACTATTATTTATTCCATACTCAATTCCTCCCCACCTATATCTCTCTCTCTCTTTATATAAGTTGGGCTATTCACTGACACTAGTAGGTTTGAACCAGAAAGAATATATATGGAATTAATACTTAATGTTCTTTATATGTCTTTAATACTTTACTAGTATATTTTTATTCTCTTTACCTATCTACATCCATTACTATTTACTATAGCGATATCTTTTCTAAAATAACCTTTATACATTTTTGAAATGAGTAAAATAAACATCACTTAGAATGGTGTTTAAGCAAAATGCCCTCGAAAATATCTTGTACATTCTACAAAACCTTTGTAACGACACATTTAATGACTAGCCATTTTGCAAAAAGCAATACCTTTGCTCTTTAGATTTGTTGATATGAATCTCATTTTAATGGCAAGTGTCATTACTTTGGTGGCTCTTAACAGTCAGATAATTCTAATTTAAACATTGTTTTGAAAGCATTCTCTGTCCAGGCTTATTAGTTTCTTCAGACTGAATAAGCAAAGGTTTTAGGAATATGGCTTTCCATTTTAAAGATTAATTTGTATTGAAGACTCTACTTTCCAATGTGCTGAAATCATAAAGAGAGTTCAGATCCCTTCCTAGTCAGATTAGAACAATGAAAATTAGCAATCTTTTTTTTAGATTTTCATCTTTTAAACTTACTTTGTATAATCAGGTGAAGAAACGGTGCTTCAAGTTTGGTCATCTTAGAAAACCATGAAACTCTGTGGCAGAAGGTTTCAGTGTCTGTATATAGACAGAGATATCCAAGATAGGCATATCTGCTGCTTGAGCAAGTAGATATTTACCATTCAGGCTAGTGGAGAGGGTGTGGGCATACTCCCATAGTGAAGCATGTGATGCAACCCTGCCTGCACGTAAGTGAGGAGTGATTCTGCAATGCAGCCAACCATATTCAGCCCTTCCCAAAAGTTAAGAAGTAGACTGGGTGGGCTGCTGAGCATGATAACCTGTATGACACCACATTATGCCAGCCTACCACAGCAACAGAGTCAAGAAAATTACAAGGCTTGACTAGGTGGAGTAGATGAGAGGACTGGGAGTATGTAGTCTAGGGAGATAAATCATCTGCTACCAGCTGGTGATGCTGAAGGCTGTCATGGTGTATGGTGGTGAGGACTGAGAGATCTCATGGGGTATGTGGTAGTTGTGGGTAGCTGAAGGCTCTAATTGGGAGTTTATACATATACAAAAAGAAAGGGGAAAAAATCCCAAAAAGAGTGGATCTAATAAGAGCACATAATGATTCAATGTGACAGCTAAGTGGATCTATTTTATGTAATAGTGTCTAGGAATAGTAGCTAACTAATTTGTTGTATCTGGAAGACAAAACAGAATGTCAGAAACAAATATGATATCATTATTTTAAGCTAATCAAACCTACCTGTCCTTATTAATGTGTGGAGAGCTTTTAAGAGACCCTCGGAGTGCAGGTGGTATACGATAGGAAATAGAGATAGTTAAAATTTGTGTGCTACTTAGAGCACCCGAGAGTAGGAGCTCCATGACGGGATTTCCGAGACACAGGTCCAATCTCACTATTCAATGATAAGAGTAATTTAGAATATATCGCTGGAGATAAACGAATTACTTTAGTTAAACAATTGTTAATTATGTGGAAGGCACCCCTAAAGAGTGTTTTTTCTTATAAAGGTTCCCGTATATACGGAGGTGTGATTACATTTAAGTGGAAGAACCATCAGATATTTTATAGCATACACGGTAATATATTATGTAAAGACACTCTGTGAACATCTCATTGAGGGGATATTAAATCTATGAATTTTGGTAAATATTAGATGTATTTAATATATCTTTGGATACTCTATTTATCAGAATCACATTCTGCTTGACTTGAGAATGTTTTACAGTAAGATATATCTCTGATAGTGAAATAGAGTTATAGAAATCTCAGTGAATATATTCTTGAATACTAAATCACTTTTGTGAATCCTATAATATAAAGTGGTAGAATGCGTCTCTCACTGTGAGCCGTAACCGCACATGCGCAGTAGAGAGTCTCTACTGTGCATGTGTGGTTTTGCACACAGGGAGCTACGCTGTGAGCCGTCTGGAGCTCCCCGCTAAGGATCAGTGCATTCGGCGAGTCTCCACTGCTCTTGACTACAGTCATGCGCAGTATAGACTCGGCGAATGCGCTACCCCGCTCCGGGCGGCTCACGTCATGTGTCTGCTACCGGCTCCGGGGCAGCAACCAGGGCAGCTCGGTGCACTTTAGCCCGTGTATACAGGCTTTCATACTAGTCACATATAAGGAGGTTTTATTCATTTTTCTTTTAAATAAATGTTTTTATCTTTTTTGTTTGTAATAAAGGTTACATTTTATACTATTCCATGATACAGTTATGTAAAATAGATCCACTTAGGTGTCACATTGAATCATTATGTGCCCTTATTAGATCCACTCTTTTTGGGACTATATCTGGACAATTGGCAACTGCGATAATATGACATGATCAGTGCCCTAATATTATTTATATTCACAGTTCTGTAATGGGGAACTGCATGCTGCCTGAGAACTTTAATGAGGGCTGAGGGTTGTGACGGAGGGAGGAGGATGTGGTGCTGAGGCCTCTGATGGGAGGGGGTGATGGCTGTGGTTGTGGGGGACTAATGTCTATGATAGAGAATGGGGTGGGTAATTTGTGATAATCTCTGTCACTAAAAATGTATGTTATGTAAAATCATGGTGCTTATCCTTTGTGGGTTGGTGACTGATCTGCTTGCAGAGAGCAGAGTGATCCTGATGTACTAAGATACCTTTTGTGCAATTTTGGAGTAAACTAAATGCACTACATGGACAAATGAAATTCAAAAAGTCTTGTGTAGAAACAGGAGGTGAACTTCTGGTGTCATTCCACTCAAGGACTATTACATTTGAAACATAGCTCATTGTGTTGTATATTGCATAGTATAATGTAATAGTATTTGTGGTATTGTACTGAAAGTTGTGTAAATTGTGTTGTCAGTGGGGAACTAGAATGTCAATAAAATGAAGGTTACAAACAGCACTCTGTTCCCTGCTGCCATGTCCCCCTTACTATGTCCCCTGTGTTATAACTTGGTGTATGTTTGTATTATCTCTGATCTATAGTTTGCTGGGTATTCTGTATGCAAAGGATTCTGAAGTGTAGGGCTTGAAACAGGAAGCCCTGTGCAAAGTGACAACAAAGGAATACTGATTGATCCCTGCTGTGAGATCAGTTCTGTTTCAATTATTTTTTCATGAATTGGAAGAAGGTCTCTGATTGGAGACTAAAATATTGTCTCTGATTGGTTCCCTGGGACTCCCCCTGATTGGACATTGTCGACAATGTTTCAAGCCTTAATTTGACTATGTACACAAGGATGCTAGGTGGAAGTGTATAAAAGATGCTGTTTACTGAAAATAAGAGTTCTCTTCTACCCTCCTTAACCCCTTAAGGACCAGCGGTCCCGGGGTGTGCTGTCCCTTAAGGACCACATATGAAACTTTGACGTGCCGTTCCACGTGACTGATCACGTGGGGAGGCACGCCAAATGGGGCACTGGAAGAGATCGCTCCGGTCTTGAATCGATCAACTTCAGTGCCCGGTATTACTCACCGTGCTCCTACAGGAGCGCGGTGAGTAAAAGTATGTGGCATGCCAGGACATTCACTGGTCCTTAAGTGCCGGACCAGTGTGACGGTCCTGCCACGTCAATGGTCCTTAAGGGGTTAATTTAAGAGTTTCAGCTGTATTTTTGACGGGGATTCCGGAAGGGGATTTGGCTGGTGATTCTTATCCCAGCAACTACAATATCTAAATTCAACTTGCCTTGCCTGTCTACAGCTGAGCAGCAGCTATCTATTACTGACGCCTGTCTGATCCAGTATATTCAGAACAAGAACCCACGGAAGGGCTTCACTGACCGGGCAAGTCCTGTAACCACCACAAGTCCCATTTGTTTACATTGGATTTTTAACTCTATATATACTAGAGTTCATCAATGAACTGTGAAGCAATTTGTTACAGAACTCCTAGCATCTATGGGTCAAATGTTAAATCAATGAGAATTTTTATTTGTCCACTAAAATGCAGTTGCTGTGCTGGGAATTGCACTTTTACTTAGTGCATTAGCCTCAGAGACAGGTTTGCTTATCTCTGCTATTTTATATATTTCAATATATGGTGGAGTCAGTTTTTATTTTTCCAGATTTATTTAGACTAATCATATATTGCATATGTTAAACGCCTAAATATTTTGTAAATTAGAAAGCTCCTTTCTATTTTATATGTTCTAAAATTATAACGTACTAAAAAGAAATGGAGCAATTCTGGAGCAAATCAACTGCACATTAGAAAACAAATAAAAATTATGTTTTAACATCATATAGAAGTGGTTTACAATGCTTTTCTTTGCAATGATAATATTTATGAATTTCCTATGGTACAGTTGGTTTGCCCTGGAATTGCTACAATTTATCAGTATCACTGAATCAACTCTTCAGAGATAAAGTTGCTTATCTCACAGTGAATTATCTGCTACAAATTGTTTAATAAAATGGCATATCATTTGTGAAATATGACAAGTGCATATAATAGATTTGATGGTTTAGGTGATGATTATTTCTTCAGCATAAAACGTTGTTGAGAGGTGACATAAATCTTTCTGAGAAAATAATTGTGTCTTACTTTAGCTTAGTTACATGTTTACATACCTTTACTGGCCATCATTAAGCCCCTTGGATGCTAATGTGGTCTCCAATGCAATGCAAAGCAATGTATTGGAGAATTATCGATCAGCCAATGGGTTAACAGCTTTTTTTGTGCTTGTACATTATAGGCTAAATGTATTTTCTGTAGCAGGGAGTAGTGGTTGGGAATATGGGTGGTGTCCAGTGAGATGTGGGGTGTGGTGTGTGGTGTGATGCAGCCTTGGGACGGACTAAGGGCTCCTTAGGTGTTTTTTTGCTTAGAGACTCCTGAGATGTAAATCAGGCCTTCTGTAAAAATATAAGAAAAGGGCAGAAACTTGTTAAAATATATGTTGGATACATACCTTATAATGTGGTTGCCCATATTTCAAAGAAAAAGACCAAATGTATTTGACTGATAATGTAAAATAATGTCAGCAATACTTAGAAATAATAGAAATTATGAGTCTGGCACTGAGACAACATTTCTGGTTCAATTTATAAACCAAGAATGAAAATATTACAGTTGTCATAAGAAGTCTGAACAAATCGTTACAGTTTATTTTAAAGAGCTGCCATCTGTGATCAGTGATCTGATTAAATCCAAGCAGATTAAACCACTAGGAGTAGTCTCTAGCCCTCTATTGTCATTAAAATGATAGGCTTTACAATATCAATACATCAATACGCTAATGGAGAAAGATCAGGGCCTGCGATCATGCAGGTATATTATTATCATATGGATTGTTATTGATAAATATGGGTTGGAGTTTATCATAAGTGCACTATATGTTTGTTGTCATATTATACTTATGTTTATAGATTCCAAGAACCAGCACACCAGCACCAGACAAGGAAAATGAAGCAAATTTCTTTATTGGCTCCCAGACTTGTATCACAATTATCAGGAGTGTTGCCTTCTCTAATTATATATATATATATATATATATATATATATATATATATATATATATATATATATATTAAAAGTACATGTATCATACAAAGCATTTGATATAATTGCAGGTACTAGCAGGACTTATATGATGTATTCATTACGTCATAGAGTCTATGGTTTGGCCAAGTTATGGACCTTTCTCAAGGCAACACCAGACAACACACAAGCACATTTAAATATTCAACACCACATATGTAAAAAAGATGCAAGAACCAGCTGTTGGAATGTTGCCAGAGCCAGCTGTTGAAATGTGACATCACTGCTTAAAGCACTGGTAGGACAGCACCTTTACCCCACCTGTGCATAGAAAAACTGACTTTTGCCAATACTCCTTAAATCAAGCAGCTCTACCTCTCCCTCTTTGCTTGTCTCTAACAAACTTTTCAGCAGCTTTTTATATCCTAAACACAGATTAACAACATGCTACAAACTGACACCCCCTTTTAAACTTGTTTTCTGCACTTTTCACAGGAATTCCTGCAGAAAGCAGGAAGTGCCACTTTTCAAATGTTTCACTTTTGAGGCAAAAACGTTCAACCATACCTATTTTAGAATATGTCTGCTCCCAAACGATAAAACGTAGTGAATAATGGTGATTTCTCTTTAAGAGATTACTTGCAGGGATCAATAAGACCTTGCAATCAATACACTTACAGAGCATTATACAAATATATCAAATGTTATTGTATGTTTCTTCTAAAATGCATAGATACAAGTTGTTGGAATTACAGAAGTAGAAAATTACATTATCAGGTGCCTGAAAATCTGGACATTGTATGGCCAAATAGCAGCAGGTGGCAAATTAATTACCCTGTATATGCTATGGGCTAAATAATAGTACAGCATGCAACTAATTGCATGCCCTTTTTATGCTTCATGGCTAAATATAAGCACAGTTTGCAGCTAATTAGGTGACTATTTGCGACACACGACAAAACCTAAGCAATACAATATGTAGCATGACATTTATAGTTTTGTAGTGCTCCAAAAGGTGTAATTATGCATCCTACTTCTGCATTAATGAAACTGAGAATTTTATTTGGAGTATTAACTCTGTATTTTAAGCAGAGGTAAAAGTAGAAATGTCTTAGTCAATACATATCTTGTGATTATTTGCAACGTAGGATTTCCCAATAGGCAGATTGAATAGGGTGATGCATCTGTGTTGGACACTTTCGCCAGCTGAGTTTTGAGAGTATGACTACAGCAATGATGATTGCTGATGTTCATTTTATAAATGTATTACAATATTTGTTACCAGCTCGAACAATATTTTAATCATCAGTTTGTTTTTGATCTTTTTTGTGCTTGTATGTTATTCCTCTAAGATACTTTCTGTGTCATGATTTAGGAATAATATGGTGGATCTGGAGGCGGGTCATGCAATGAGCGAAAATATGACCGTGTTTGGGGCTAAGGGTTTCAACAGGCACCTTGCCTATGGGTGACTGAGATGTCAATCCAACCTTTATTATACTGTAACTCCATATTTCCCATTTATTATATCTCTACTTAAAGGGATGGTAATGTTTCATAATAAAAGCAGCTCTAAATAATCATCATAGTATTTGGACTTTGGAGAGTGTTATTTCAATTCTGTCAGAGTTGTAGTTCAAGAGTAATTCAATGACAAAGTATCCCCCTCCCTCCTCTTTTACTGATGTAACACTGCTCAGCCAGATCAGACGGGAGGAGCCCAAGTAAATTTCAGAGAGGGACAATCTTCAATTAAGATAAGGGAAAAACCTGAAAAACTTGTCAAGGGGGGCAGGGCTTTCATTGTTCTCATAGGAAGAACATTGTCCCCTTCTGTTATCTGTCTGATCTATGGACTGCATTCCACATCTGAGAAGAGATGGCTTACACTAGGTAAAAGGGGAGGGAGGGGAAACTTTGCTTGTGAATATCTCTCAAACTATAAAGGTTTGAGAGGTAAGACTTATATTGTTCTTCATGTTTTTTTAATGCCTACAAAATAAAATAAAGATAAAACAAAGTATTTTCTATCCCTTTAATGGGATAGCATGACATAATATGATAAAACATATACAGTATATATATTAGATAGCTTATTTGGTTAATGCACCAGCTGTGGGGAATCTGCTCAAACCTCATTGCCAAAGGTTCTAATCCCCAGCAGGGTCAAATATTTGCCAACTCTCACTGGACCAGCATGACATATTGCGGTGCAAATCCTCAGTTTGCTTAGGAGGCCTTAATCCTGAAGTGGATTGACAATGGCAGCTCTCTCTCTCTTGATATATATATATATATATATATATATATATATATATATATATATATATATATACATATTTCAGAGTGAAGTTGTTCTCTTTGCTGAGAAATGTTTTATTCACACAGTATTACAGCTCAGAGCTCCATTTTTTGGATGCAGTATCTTAATGGCTCCAAATTTCACATTGACTCTTAGCGGATGGTTATTGTTACTGAGAATAGCTGTCCATACACTGCTATAGAAACAGCAGTATCATAAAATCTCAGGCCATGGAAGTACTGAACCTAAAGACAACTTTAAGCTGCATTAACGTTTTAATAGAACATCTATAAGCACTGCACTTTTTTACTCAGCAGGATAAACCCTAAAAAAATATAAATAATTATCAATAAAAAATAAATATACATATATACATTATAGTGACTTAGAAGTGATTAGCACTCTTTGTAAGTTTTAGCATACTGTATCACTGGTGAAACAAACAGACAATTTCACTCACATCAGCCTTATGGAAATTAAATGTAATGAAATGCACATGAAAATGTAGCAGGTGCTATCACACTTTAATTAATACCAGAATGGATGCAAATTATCTTTAAAATATCATAGTGTATATGTCCAATTTAGCAAAGTGACACGGGCACTGTGTGTGCCTAAAAGGATTAACTCTGTACACCTAAATGGGAGCAATTTTGAACCTGAATCTCCAAAACAAAAACAACTCAAGACTTTGTGTTAATTGCATTTTCACCCCCCCCCCCAGTACTTTACCTTTAAAAACAACTGCTAACTAAATAATATATATTGATCCTACTGCAGAAAGCAAAAGATGATCCATTTGGAGCAGTCAAACAGCATCATGGGGAGTTTTAAAATATTATTGATTTAAAATGTGCGTTTAATCCCATGAATGTGCTGAAGTTCTCTCTGGCATTTAAAAGTTTAAATGCCCCATTTAAATAAATGGGAATATGGGAAATTCCTATTCACCCCATATGCAGTTGCCATCCTCCATAATAATAGCTAATCCCTTGCTTTCTTCATAAGGCCCTTCAAGCGCAGAATGCAAATATGTTTCTGTGAAACAAGCTCAATTAAGCTTGGTAAAATAAATGAGTAATGAAAGGAATTACTCATTTAGGAAATAAATAGTTGTGTGCTTTAGAGATACTTCTTATGAAATATATCAAAATGGGCACATCTTTCTACATGTCTAGGTCTGTTCAAGCTCTATCTTTCCATTGAAAATTATTTAGTGAATTTGGAGCTGTGACCTAACAAAGACAATTTATCAAAATGTTTCTTTGTTATAACATTGTCAATGAATGCCTCAAGAAATATAGAATAAAATACCAAAGCTCAAATCTAAAAGAGAGAAAAAAAAATAAAATAAAGTAATACATGAATTTTATGAACGTTAGAATAAGTTGGTAGATAAATCAGTTGTAAATCAAGTGTTATAATAGAAAAAGTTAGGACAGTGGTAGGCGACATTTAGTTCTGCAGCTATGACAAATAACATTTCCCATTGATTTAATTTAATTTTGCAATACCCTAAAAACATCTCTGGCATTCAAGAGGTTAAAAGCCCCATTTAAAACAATGAGAATTTTCAGATTTTTTTAAAAATTCTATGGTGCAATTGGCTAAACCCATGCTGCAGCTCTTTTCTTTTGAGCATAAGACCTAAGGTTTTCTCTACAGCTATTAATCAGCCAGTCACTGAAGAAAAAAAGGTACAGGTCAATGTTTGCAGTTCTTTTTTTTTCTAAGTCATTCATTTTTTACACTGCAAATTAGGTTAAAAAAGAAGACACAAGTTCATTATGTTCAACATTTGTTACAGTATATCCCACAAGATGAGAATTAAATAATCCTTTCTAATAATCCTTTCTAGAACTTCATGTTCAATCCACTAAAATATAACATAACCCTGTTCACCTTCTTCTGCTAAAAAAAAAAATTAAATGTATCCACTGTGTCTGTCATTACCGCATCTCTAGACAAAGAACTCTGTGATTTAACAGAACTAACTGGAACAAGCCCCTTCCTCTGTTGACGTTAAACCTCCTTTCTTTTAATCTGAAAGGGATAGTAATACCTCGTTTATCTTTATTTTATTTTGTAGGCATTAAAAAAACATGAAGAACGATATAAGTCTTATCGCTCAAACCTTTATGGTTTGAGAGATATTCACAAGCTTCCCCTCCCACCCCTTTTACCTAGCGTAAGCCATCTCTTCTCAGATGTGGAATACAGTCCATACAACAGACAGATAACAGCAGGGGACAATCTTCTTCCTATGAGAACAATGAAAGCCCTGCCCCCTTGACAAGTTTTTCAGGTTTTTCCCTTAGCTTAATTAAGGACTGTCCCTCTCTGCAATCTACCTGGGCACCTCCCTTCTGCTCTTGCTGAGCAGTGTTACATCAGTAAAAGGGGCGGGAGAGGGATACTTTGTCATTGAATTACTCTTGAACTACAACTCTGACAGAATTGAAATAACACTCTCCAAAGTCCAAATACTATGATGATTAATTAGAGCTGCTTTTATTATGAAACATTACTATCCCTTTAAGCGTGGCCCCTATGTATATGATCAGGGAATGAAACGTTCACTAGAGAAATCCTTGTATTGACATCATATATACTTGTACAAATAAACAAGATACCCTGTTAGGCATATTTTCTCTACAGTAAATAAATTGAGTTTGGCTATACATTTTTCGTATTTCAATCAACTCCACCATTCTCTTAACCCTTTGAGTGCCAGAGGGGTAAACAACGCATTTTGAAGCAATGTGTTGCACTCCCCTCTGGCACTCAAAGGGTTAATTAATGTTATTTCTCTTTTCTGCATTTTCTCCAACTATAGAGAATCTTTGTATATTTCAGGTGAGGTCTTAATAATTACTTGTACAGCGGCAAAAAAAAAGAAGCAGTCAACCAAGTATGGAACCGTGAGGTGCTCCACACCTAACTTTAACTACATTGGAGAATATTCCATTTACAACTACTCAATGCTCCCTATCCCTCAACTAATGTTTTATCTAATCACAAAGGTTTTCCTCTAGATATTGGCCAGTATCCTGAGCAGCACGTCATCTACTGCTTGACTACTATCTAAGGTCTTATTTGTGCCTTTTAGAAGCTCAATAGATTTGTTCGGCCATATATTCCTCATAAAACTATGTTGATTTTTTTACTAATAATTTTGCTTTTCACAATATAATCCTGAATGTACTTCCTTATATCTTCAAGTAATTGCCTGACAATGGGGGTCAAACTCACAGTTTCTGTTTTAGTTCCTTTTGTAAATAAAAACACAATATTGACTTTATGCCAGTCTTTTGGCACTGACACTTTGGAGATTGAGACTTTAATCCTTTAAGGACCACTGACATGGCAGGACCGTCACGCTGGTCCGGCACTTAAGGACCAGTGATGGTCCTGGCACGTCACATACTTTTACTCACCGCGTTCCTGTAGGAGCGCAGTGAGTAATACCGAGGACTGAAGTTGATCACTCCAAGACCGAAGCCATTTCAGTACCCAGTTCGCCGTTCCACCCCACATGATCAGTCACGTGGGATGTCACGTCAAAGTTTCCTATGTGGTCCTTAAAGGACCGCACACCCCGGGACCGCTGGTCCTTAAGGGGTTAAAGATTAAAAAGTGATCTCAGAAACATTGCACTATGTTCCTGAGAGAAGAACCTTTGAATGTCTACAGTTAGGACCAGTTATCAGTCTAAAGTTTGTCCCACTCTTCCACTGACCTCTAATTGTATTAGCAATACCATTATAACTGATAATGGAATGCTTGTACTTGATATTTGCTTGCAATATTTCAAGAAATAATACTCTGGTGCTTCAGACATAAATAACCTAAATGCTCTTTCTTTGTTATTTCCTTCTTCTTATATTTGCATTTAGATCTTTTGGTTGTGATCTAATCTTTTACACTTGTTCCCCTAGGGTATACACACTGTTAAATATACCTGCCCTTCTTAAATGCAAATTCTGACAATTTTTCCTCAGCATTTTTTCATTTTAACCCTTTGAAGGAAAGATGAGTACTCAAGGCATTGAGAAACAATGCCTTGCACACCCCTCTGGCACTCAAATGGTTAATAATGCATCCTGTTCTCTGATGATGTTCATATTTCGAAGTTAGTCTTTTGAAAAATAATAGTGTTTGTTGAACATTCAAGCTTTGCTTCTTCAAACTGCTCTCAAATGAAGCCATGTTTTATTACTGCTTCACCTTGAACAGTGGACACCATGTCTTTGTTATTTGTTATCATATCACTATGTCCAATAATGTATTGTTTCTTATGGCACTCCCACCCTCTGTGATATGTAGCTCTCCCTAGTTAGTTACATTTATACTCCCCCTTCTCTACCCCCACTGCCATTTACTTGTGTCCAGTTACTACCTAAACTATTTGACATGTTATTAGCTAACCCTCCATATTTCCTAGTTTAAAAGCTCCTCAAGCAGTTTTAAGAATTGTATCCCTTAGAACAACAGCTCCCTTTTATAGCTTTCCATCTAGTATGTTCTTTTTTACTAGACAGTGCACATTTCATTCTAACAGCATTTCAGAATTGTCCCTTCTATTGATAGCGTACAGGGAAATGTGCCCAGCAGCAACATGCTGGCTTGGAATCCTTCACTTCATACAGTTTATATTGCTTGCTGCATTCATTTGAGCATTTTTTTCTTCCACCACTTTATTATTATTTTAATGTGGTCCTGTTTTTCATAATTTAATATCTCAAATCATATCCCATTCTTGCCCCTGTACACCAGAATAGATTTAAGCTTCATATGGTATTTGCTATTTCTTTGTTTTGATACTTGTGCCTTTTGGCAGTTGAAATTGGTATACAATATGTAGTATATAGTATGTAGCTTACTGTAACTGATACACTAAGGTGAAATGGAATAATTCTGGGCAAAACTCCAATTTACTGAGCTAAATACATCAAAATTCTCCCCTTAACAACTGTTGAAGGGGATGGTATTGTGGAAGAATATGTGTGATTCAGGGGGTTCATTTTCTCTGTGAAAAGTATAACACTGTGTATTGAACAAGTTGTAGAGTAAACATAAATCCATTTCCATGTAATGCTAGAGGGAAGGCATTAAGCGCTTGCTGACATTAATGTGTTTACTAGGGATGGGCAAGAACTTTTGACCAAAAAGAAAAAAGTGCAAGAACAGTGCATCTTTCTCCTCCTGAAGGAATTCCTGTGAAAAGGACTGTTTTTATGTTTTTTTCTAACACAACTCCCAGCCTTGTTCCACTGCACTGGTAGTCATAGAACCACATGTTCTGACCTCCAACCTTACCTCACAATAGCTGAAAAAACACATATTCACCACCCACTGTATCCCACTGTCTGGTACCTGGATGGGTAACATGAAGCCCACTGTCTGCTGCCAGACTACCACTCCCATTTTTGAGAGTGTTAATCTGGCAGCAGCTCGAGGGCCCCACATGGCCCACCACTGATTTACTGACCTTCAGTCTTGTCCCACAGTAGCTATTGTACCACACATATACTGACCCTAAGTCTTATCCTACTGCACTGGTAACAATACATACTATGCCCCCCCAAAGCCATGTCCCGTGTAAGTCATAGAACCACATATACTGACACTAGCCTTGTCCAACTCTAGTCACAAATCCACAAATACTGACCTCCAGCCATTTGCCCGTGTATTTGTAGTTATAGAATCACACATAATGACCTCTAGTCTTGTTTGACTGCACTGGAATAGCCAGAATCAAACATGCCAAGCAGAAGTTAATACAGTGACAGAACTTAAGCATTCATGGGATAGGCTGTCCTTAACATAAGAAAAGACCAAGGACCAAAAATGGCTTGAGGTTTTTACAGTAGGAAATGACTAGATGGGCCGAATGGATCTTATCAACTGTCAAATTCTATGTTTCTGTTTCTATGATTAATCCTGTTGGTTTCCACAGGAAATTTCTTATGTTTAGTAAAAAAAAAAAAAAAAAAAAAAAAAAAGGAAGCCATTGTGTGGGTTTCCAGTGTGGTACATTTCACAGAAAAAACAGCACATTGCTGATTTTCCTCTGAAATTCCTGCTGGAAAAAAATGGGACTTTTCATCCATCCCTAATGTTAATAACAGCAGAGTATGTGCACAAGTATGCACTAAAGACTAGAGATCATACACTTTAGCAAATATCCCAAAGTACATACATAAGGGAATGGAGCCAACATCCCAGAACAGACAATTAGCTGCTCTGGGGGCTAACTTCTAAATATGAACACTACCAAGGAAACAGATATTCTGAGTCATGGGGGGTTATGCACTAAGGTGTAATAAAGAGGTGATAACACAGAGATAAGTTCTGCAGCGTTATCATTTCTACAGTTCCTATATTCTTCTATGGAGCCTATGCACTAAGATCTCCAAAGTTGGAGAAATATTAGTGCATTGGCTCCATAGAATAACATAGGAAGTGGAGAAGTGATAACACTAGAGAAGTCATCTATAACCACCAATTTGTCATGCCTTAGTGTATAACCCCAATTGTATTTTTGTGGTTTTATTTGATGGGGTGAATGTCACTCACAAAATCTGCACATTATTATACCATAATTGGTTCTCCAAGTAAGGGAACAAAAATATAATACAATTAAATTTCCAGTAAACTGTTGTATCAGTTATAGCTGCCAAACAGTATTTAACAGGAAATAAAATAAGAAAAAAATTTTATCTTTTATTACTGTGGTACAGTTGTGCATTAGACTCCATACTAATAGATTATAAAATACACTCATTAAAATTAGGTTTCAAAAAGATTTGGAGATGCTAATAAATCCTTTGGTACTTTTATGTAGAGGACTTCTGTAATGACAAATTGCTGTGCTGTTCTAGGAGTTTTTTTATGCATTTGGTTTTAATCCAGCAACTGCTAAAATTTGGTTCCTGACTGGATAACTTAATCCATGTCAACAACCACAGGTTGTTGAAGTAGAAGCTGTCTGATAGGGAGTGAAAATGACAATGAAAATCCAAAATGGCTGCAAAAATACCTGGGCTGTTTTTTGTCTGATGTTTTATAGGTCATCTTAATAAAAGCTGATCTGACCCAAAATGATCTCCTGATTAAGACTCTGAACTTCAAGGAATGTGATCGCTTGAACAAAGAAAAACTAAAGAGTGTTTTCTCTGATATTTTTTTATCACATTGTGCTACTCTGCTGAAATGTAATCCAGGCCTGTATTAGAGGAATAAAGCTAAACTGTGAAGTCAGCATAGGTTTTATTTTGCAAGTCTGCAATAATGACTTACAGTATCTGTATTATAATTCATATAGGTGATGTCTCTATCTTCATTCTAAACTCATTAGACACTTACCTGGCAGAATCAAGTCACAGTAGTTGTGTTTTTTTTATATATATAATTTCATCCAATTACTTTTCTTTACGTCTCCATGGCATTTTCTTCTTTTTATAGACACCATCTGTCCTAATGAGTTTCTAACAGCTTTTGCTGTGCAGCACATCACTGTCTCTAACAAAGTTCCTTTTTTTCATTCTCTCTCTGCTTGTGTTTTTATCAGGCCAAAATATTTCCTCCCTGTGCAAATAATGCCACGTTTGCTCCAGTATTATATAACTAGATCATGGAATATAGATACCTGTGTCCATCCAGGCAAGTAATTAAATTGCCTATACTGTTCAGAACAGTTGCTGTGACACTTTATGCAATTTAATATTATTTATCACAAATTAAGGAAATTAAGGAAATATCTTGATAACTGTGATTTTGAAAGAAATTGAGACACACATATGGGTGCGAATTTGTGAATCTACTATCGTAGCTCATTTTGTGCATTTGGACAGAAGTATAGTGTTTGTACTAAAGAAGGGCTGTGCAAGTTCAGTCCTCAAGGGCCATCAATAGGCCAGGATTTAAAGGGATAGTAATGTTTAATTATTAAAGTACAATCAAGTCTTCTTCCTACAATTTTATAATGATGTGTGGCAGTAAAACCTTATTAAACTTTGCCATTTTACAACTACTCTCTAATTAACTTCCCCCCTCCCTCCCCTTTTACTTACATCAGCAGCCACAGCAAGCAGGTGTGGACAGAATGTGATGAGAGACAATCTTCTTACAGCATAATGAAAAAACTGCCCTCCTTTGTCAAAGGGCAGGCTTTTCCTTATACTGAAAGAGGGAAGATTGTCCTTTGCTGTGATCTGTTCAGTCCTGGGACCAGGTTCCAGATCTGATGGAAGGCAGCTTCAGGTAGGTAAAAGGTGAGAGATGGGGAAACTTTATTAGAGAATAAATGGCAAAGTTTTAGAAGATTTTACTGCTACACATCATTATAAAAATGTAGGAAGAAGACTCAATTGTACTTCAATAATGAAACATTACTATCCCTTTAATGCTTTTTCTGATTAAGCACAGGTGAGTTAATCAGTGGCTCGTTGATTTTGATTGACTCACCTCTGCTTAAGCAGGGAAATCCTTATATCCTGGATTGTTGGTGGCCCTTGAAGACTGCACTTGGATAGCCCTGTACTAAAGCATAACCATCATTAAGACTATAATGTCATTTAGCCCCAAAAGCTTATCTTATAGTGTGAGCAGCAAAAATGGGGCATAGTTACTTTAATTCCCCCGTGCCTTGTGCGTACATTATGATAAACAAAGTTCAGAGGAAAAAAACACCTCTAAATGCCCATCCACTCCCCCACTTCCCTCCATTGCCTCAAGTGGTATAGATAGGAGGATTTTCAGTAGAAGCAGTTTAGTACATAGTGATAGATAGGTGCAGTACCAGTAAATTGATTGTAGCACCTATTGTAGGGAGGACCTGAACCAGATTAGTACCCGTCCTAGTATGTTTGTAACATGCAGTAATAGGTTAACAGTGGTAAACGTTCTTATTATTTTTTTAATAACTGTCCTTAAGGCATGGCAAGTGGAGATAATGCCAGGCCTGATGTATAAATGATTAAAGGGTTCATAATTTATGCTAATAAGTAAAGCTCAGATAATTCTTTAAAGTTTTTTTTAGTATAAAGAGCTTTATTACAAGTGTGTATGCTTTGTAGTTCATCATCAATTGAATAATAAAGTATCCCATTTCTGTTCCTTTTACCCACGTTGTGCTATTCTCCAAGCAGGTCTGGATGGAGTATAGTGAGGGACAATCTTCACTGAACATAAGGAAAAACCTGCCCTCCTTCATCTAGGGGACAGGGTTTTCCTTATGCTTACAGCAAGAAGATTGTACTATGCTGTGAACTGTCTGGTCTGATGACCGGATCCCACATCTGAAGGAAGGTGACTTAGTCTGGGTAAAAGGAGTAGGATTGGGATACTTTATAATTCAGTTGCTGATGAACTATGAAGCGCACACACATATAATAAAGCTCTTCATACTACAAAAACTTTAATAAATTATCGCTTTAGGAAACATTCTATTCCTTTAAAGGCATTTTTATAAATATGGTGTTATATATACCTGACGTTAAGATTCTGGCAAAAATTATATCGCAAAATTGTCGCAAATATCAAAATTTCTTTATATATTTGCTGTACAACTTTTTACAAACTGTTACTCCATTTTACAAAAAAACATACTACATGGAGTTCAGTCCTTTTAAACTGACGTTTTTTCGTTTATAAATATCAGACACTCTGTTACAGCCCTTTTAATGCTTAATTTTGCTTGGTTTACTTTTAAAAGGTTGCAAGGTTGCATGCAAGAGAGTGTATGACCACACAACACTTTAACCATGTCGCCATAATAAAAATGGCAACATGAAAATCTAGCACTGCATGACAGAGCAAGATTCTCATGTCGCCTACTGAAATGTAGCGGATGTGAAGGTCTGCTGGTCTGTGTTAAAATAAACATTGTTGGATGTGAGTATGTGCTTACTTGAAAACAGCAAATAGTGTGCAGTAAGGCTCTTTCTAGGTGTGGGAGGAGGGACTACAATCCATTGACAGTGGAAATAGCCTTACTTCATGCTATTTTCTGTTTTCAAGTAAGCACATACTCGCATCCAACAAATGTTTATTTTAACACAGACTAGCAGACCTTTACATCAGCTATATTCCAGTAGGTGATATGAGAATCTCAAGCTGCCATGCAGATTAGGAGATTAAAAGCCTAATTTAAATAAATGGAAATTAGGGGAATTTTATTTGTCCAGTATGGTACAGCTGATTTGCTCCCAAATTGCACCATTGAGTATAAAGCAAACAGTGTAGGGCAATGACCCAGGACTTTGACCTTTGGCCCACAGATAACAAGGTGTACCTGTAAATATGTTCCTCAATATTTGCTCAATAAACATTTCACGTGACAAGAAGTGCTGTCATTTTTTGTCTTGGAATTAAAAACAATTGTTAAAAGCAGCATATAGTCATATATGTATTGGCTTCTTATTGTAATACTTATGTAAAAATATGAATTTCTCTCCCAAAGGCTTGTGTTCAGGAATGACTAGATCCATAAAGGCCAATGTAGTAAGAAAACGAGTGCAATTCTGAAGCAAGCCACCTGTACGATAGGGCACAAATAAATATTCAGATTGATGAAATTGGGAATTTAACCCTTTGAATGTCAGAGGTCTCTATTGTATTGCTTTGTAATGCATTTGAGACTGTTTTAGTATTCAAAGCATTAAAATCCCCATTCAAGTCAGTGGGAGGGTTGGAGAATGTTTCTTTGTCTCATAGAGTAAATTTACTGTGCTTGTGAATCTCTGCAATTCTCCATAGCATACCAACCTCTGAGAAGGTGTACAAATCCACCAGCACTGTTACACTGCAATAATGTTTTTTTTTTGTTTTTGTTTTTTTTTAATGTGTGAAAGTATTTTACCAGGAAGAATACACTGAGATTTTCTATCATTTTCAAGTATGTCCTGGACTCATTTTATCTACCTCAGAAGGGTTAAAGGCTGAGCTGACCTTGCATCTTGAAAAGATTCCACAACTGGTGCATTAACCAACTGAGCCATCTCACCAGTTGCTTTTCAGGGTATTTATTACTGTGTGATCATTTTAGTGCATAGCAGTGCACATACACTGACTGCAATAAGACTGAATGAGAGCATCTCATGAACCCCCTATCCAGTAATATGCACATGAAAATGGCATAAAGTTATACCCATTTCCACTGTACCTTGTTAGAACATTATGTTAAACATAAAGAATTGAAAAGGAATGCCACAAAATGACCATACCTTGCGCTCGCCTTGGGACAAGCAACTTTAAGTGGACAATTTGTTGTGTAAGTGGCTTAGCGAATTGGCACTAAGCAGGCTTAAAAATGGAAAATCAATTTCTGCACCTTTTTTATCTCCAAATTGTGTTAATACATCACCCTACAGGTTCTTCCTGTCTAAAAATAATAACATAATATGGGGTTTAGAAGTAGTTTGATTTATAAACAACTTAATCATACATTTCTCTGTACTTTATAACTGTAAAAATAGATTAGCCTTATCTTTTGTTTTTTGCTGGCATGTATAACTTCTTTCCTCAAGTCAGAATTTAAGGAAATATCTGCTTGGGGACAGCTGAATCTAGCAGGGACAAATCATTTTGAATTCCCAACCTTTGCTCCAGTAGAGAACCTATTAGATGCATTAGATGATTGTAATTGAACACCCCTCTTTCAAACCAAAATGCTCATGGTTCAATAAGGTAAATGACCCTTAGATATAATAATAGCTGTAAAACATTTTCTGGAGTATGTAGGACAAAATATAAAATTGCAACTATAATAATGCATCACAAAAAAATCTGAACCATGATAAAGCTTTGACAGAATCATACTTTTCATAATACACAAATTGCATAATTCATGTTGATCTCCAGGGTCACATTGACATAAAAATAATGTATTCACACTGCCATAGGTCAGAGAAACAGCATGTATATTATGAATCAGTCAGATCCCATCTAGAAGCATAGCTGTGTGAATTGAACATTTATCAACGTGAGTAATACAGTAGGTGTCCAGTGTCTGTCTTGCTTAACAAAACTATAGCATAATAGGAAGATTCTTATAGACCATTAGCATGCCAAAGGGAACACATTTTGAAGTACTGTACTACAAAGTAGGTCAAAGCTCTAAACATAGTTCCAAACAGAGGGACGTATACAAAACTATACAATGCCTAGAAACAGGTGTATCATGGCATGTTACAATTTATCATGTTTAGAGGTAAGCTATATGTTCAAGAATCTTTTCAATATATAGTAAATATTTTCAAAACTTTCAGAAATTAAAACTTGTAAGTCAATATTTGTATGCATTTCGGACAACCATTTACTAAGATCGCATGATGGTCCTTGCAAGATCACAGCATGATGTGGCCATATTTGGGATTAACACTATGGATGCAAAGGAGGACTCCATCACATTGCTAAGAAATGCACTGAAGACCTCCTAGCAAGGGGTTGACCATTTGAGTGTTCTAGTAGCTAGTTTTGCAACAAAATCCTTAGAGGTTGAGGAATCTCTACAAAAGTGCCTGATAGGTGACTGGAGTGTGATTATACCTGAGAACCTTCATTTATCTCAAGTCATTTCCACAGGGAATTCCAGGCCCTATCATGTTTTAGGGGTAAAGTATTTTTTTCTTTGAATCCTGCTAATCTGGATACTTTGTGTCATAGCTATCAGAATGGAGAATGGCTGCACTGAGTCTATGGCAATTGTCTGCCTTATCTCAACAGGGATACAGCTAACCCTAACCAGACATATCCAATCACGATCATTATCAAGGTGGAAGACACTGAGGCTGAGGCTGGAACAATTCTGTGCAATGCAGTGGAAACCTCTTTAGCATTCAAGGAGTTAAAGCCACATTTAAGCCAAAGGAAATTTGGGGAATTTTCAAATCCCATATAGTGCAAGTTTGCTAAAAATTGTTCTATTTTTTTTTTTATTAAATCAGCCATATTGGGTACGGAGTGGGGGGCATAGTTACAAAGGTAAGAAATTATTCAGATCTTATAAATGTGACGCTCTTGCTGGTTGAATAGCCATGTTCTTATTTTATTATTATATTAGCCCCTTATCTTGCTGTGTGGTTATTTAATGAGGTTTCACAAGTTTATTGTTTAGTGTTCTCAGGAGAACTGAACGTTGTTTTTTTCTGGAAAGAATAATGGTTTTTTTTGGTACCATAGACTGGGCAAAATTATTTCTGTTAAAACATGCGGTAGGACAAAATTGGCTACCAGCCAACAAAAACAAATGTATAAGTCAGTATCCAATTGTCCTACCAGCTGAAACCACAATGGACTTGAGGCCACAGAAACAGACTCGTGGCCAAATGTCCATTTTGTGTGTTAAGTTCCCAAAATGCCCCTAAACAGTGTGAATAATGGGAACATTAAAGGGATAGTAATACTTTGTTTTATCTTTATTTTATTTTGTAGGCATTAAAAAAAACTTGAAGAATGATATAAGTCTTATCTCTCAAAACTTTATGAGAGATATGAGAGATATTCACAAGCAAAGTTTCCCCCTCCCGCCCCTTTTACCTAGTGTAAGCAATCTCTTCTCAGATGTGGAATGCAGTCCATAGACCAGACAGATAACAGCAAGGTACAATATTCTTCCTATGAGAACAATGAAAGCCCTGCCCCCCTTGACAAGCTTTTCAGCTTTTTCCCTTATCTTAATTGAAGATTGTCCCTCTCTGCAGTCTACCTGGGCACCTACCTTCTGATCTGGCTGAGCAGTGTTACATCAGTAAAAGGGACGGGAGGGGGATACTTTGTCATTGAATTACTCTTGAACTATAAGTCTGACAGTATTGAAATAACACTGTCTAAAGTGCAAATACTATGATGATTAATTAGAAGTGCTTTTATTATGAAACATTACTATCCCATTAAAGGAAAAAGATAACAAGTGGTGCCTGACACACTGTTACGCACCAGCTGTTAGCTCAAATGCTAACCCTACACTACCCCTAACAGTCAAGTACAAGAAGACTACCCCTAACACTAGCCTAGCAGGCAGATCTGTGTAACACTTTCCTGCCATCCACTGTCTGTCTTCTTCTTCAGTCTTTTCTCTTCTAGTTTCCATAATCTTCCGTATTCTTTCTTCTCTCTTCTTTCTTCTGTCCAATCTGTAGTTGAAGAAGTAAAATGTTTAAATGCAAGATGTTTTAGAATAAAAAAAAAAACCCAAAGCTATGCATGAACTAACCCTTTGAGTGCTGGAGGTGTACCCCTCTGGCACTTAAGGATTAAATGTAGTCTGGCATATATGTTAAAATGAAGATGCTACTATTCAGGTTTAAGAAAATGGTACGACATTCTTATTTTTAATCAATAAAAGTCCCTCCTTGGCTTAAAAATATACCAGCTACTGCTGTCTCTGCTGGCTTCTCTGCCACTGCAGGAATGCACATTAACACAGCACCCCCCATACCTTCCAGACCATTGCCCGATTCCAAATGAGGGAATATTGAACAGATACTGACTTTTTATACGGCCAGTGTCTGTTCAAAATGGATTCCAGCCTACAATTGACTGGGATATGTGCTTCTGCACCTCCCAGCCAATCAGTTTCTAGCAGGTTTTGTCATCCCCCCATTAGGAGCTGATTTGCCGGGAAGTGCGTATGCACACATCCCAGCCAATTGTAGGTTGCAATCCATTTTGAGCAGAGACTGGCCATATAAAAAGCCAGTCTCTGTTCAAAACGTCCTCATTCAGGATCGGGCAATGGCCCGGAAGGTATGGGGGGGGTGGCCTGTGCTAATGGGCATTCCTGCCACTGCCAGCAGAGTCAGTGTAGATGGCGGCAGCAGCAGGGACATTTTTAAGCCAAGGAAGGACTTTTATTGATTGACAATAAGAACATCTTCTGAGGGCTGTAGTGGAGAAATAAGTAGCTGGAAGTCAAACTTGTGGTCCTACAGCAACATATACCTTGAAAAATGTGTTAGCACGCAGAGTGCATTTGTCCTTTGCCCACAACACATACTTCCTGCTTAAGTGACACTGGCACATATTCATGATGCTGACATGTGAAAATAAAGTGCAACCTACAATGTGGCAAATATATATGGTAGTGGTGGTGGGGGACTGGCGTAGTGTGATTGGTGGGACCTTGACAAACTGCATCCACCCTGGGAGGATAGGGATCATCATCATTTATTGCACATGTTGATGCAACGA
This sequence comes from Rhinophrynus dorsalis, assembly GCA_037306005.1. Lineage (NCBI taxonomy): Eukaryota > Metazoa > Chordata > Amphibia > Anura > Rhinophrynidae > Rhinophrynus > Rhinophrynus dorsalis. The sequence goes on from CM074724.1 coordinate 136,313,241, forward strand.
TTGCTGCAGTTAGTTTTTGTACTAATACTTTACTCCCACATCCCTGCAATGCTCCACCTATACCCCTCCTCTTCTGCATTTGCTAGACATTATTCAACTACTGTGTGGGGTTTTACTCTCTATAGTACACAACCAATGGAGTGTGATGTTTTGCCTTGGCTCTCAACAAAATTCTCAATGTCATCTGCTGTGTGTCAAGTCTGTCTCAGTCACAGAGCTCTCAGTCAGCTGTCTAATATTTATTTGTTTAATTACGTATGTTTTTTCTTATTTATTTATTGATTTTCAAGTTGTCCACTATGTCTTATCACAGTTAGTCCCCCCAAAAAATATTTATAACTAAAAAACTAAATCAACAACTTCTTTCCCCAGACTTCCCCAGCATAGAGACAATAAAAGTAAAATCAGCAAGCAATTTGGACCCCAGCTGCCTGTGTCTTGCCAGTCAGTCACAACTCCCTTCTTATCCCCACCTAGACTCCCCTACTACAGAGAACAAATGTCCTATCTAAATGATTCAATTCCCCTTTATTTGCCTATATTCTCTAGCTCAAAAACATGCTGTTCTCTCCTGTCACAAACACAGAATGGCATGCTGTGAGAGCCTGACGGCCTTGTATATGGCTGTAGAAAAGTTTTGTGAGGTCAAGAAAAATGTTTCTACCCACTGATTTCAATGCAATGATCTAGGCAAAAAAACAGGAAAAAGCGGAAAATACTTCACTTTTCACGGGAAATTTTTCGTCAAACGGAAAGTGCCATTTTTTGGCCGATTTCAGTTTGAGGCGAAAATTTTCACCCATCCCTATTTAAGATATTACAAATTGTTGTTGTTCCAACTAGACATATCTATCCATCTCAAGTGGAGGGACCTTCAGAACTCTGAAAAGCCTGTTATCTCTCTTGCTGAAGCTCAGTATCTGCAAAACACATCTCAAAAGATGCACACCAATTGTTGAGTGTCACACCCCTATCAGGATTAGGTGTTAAATATCTAATAAATGTTAAAAAAATTAATCTCTTGAGATTATAATTTGTAATGTTCTATAAATCTGAATTAAATATTGATTAATTTGGACAGAGCTATATAAAATAGCACAATATGATACACCTTGATTACTATTACTCAGCTGAAAAAAGGTATAGCAAAGATGGAATGCTTAAGGGTAATAAGAGTGAAATCAGTAACCACTTGTATTAATAATGTTACATGGGACATATACCAAAAATGTGTCCATAATTTATTGAGAATAATTGATGTATGAATTTATTTTTCAAGCAGACATCTAGCAGATTTCATACACAGCATGAGGGATAAGTGTATGACATTGATATTTTCTCAATGAACTTTTCATTGCCAAATACTATACATTTTATATATTACTTTATATGAATCTCTTTTCCAGAGTAAACAATCACAACAGGAAAAGCATTATATGATAACTAAATGTTTCCATTTCCAATATTTGTTTTGTTGCACAACTCTGAATTCTTTCCATTCCCAGAAAGTTTTTTTTTTTGTAGACTGGTGCATACAACTATACTGCATACTCAAGGTGATGTTTTAGCAAAGACTTAAAGATTTCTACCGATGCACATTATACTTATTTACTGTGACACCTATACTCCTTTTATGCATGCTAATGTTTTGAAGGCTTTTGCAGCAGCTGGCTACTATTGTATACTTTTGCAAAGTCAGATGTCTACAATTACTCTCAAACATTTCTCCATCAAGGTTATAGCTAACACTGTCCAATTTAATGTATAATTTGCATTGCCACTTTTACTTCCAGAATACATTATCATTCAGGTCACTGTATCTGACACTTGCCAGCCCAATTTTCCAATATGTCCAAAACCCTCATCAAAGATGACACATGATATTCTGATTATATTACGTTGCATGATTTAGTGTACTCAGAAAATGCTCACACTCTGAAGCTGATGCATTAAGAAGAATTGGAGCAATTCTGGAGCAAATCAACTGTACCATGACAAACAAAAAAATCTTCAAACACTTTGATTTAAATGGAATCTAGAGAGGTCTCAAATGTTTTGTGATGTGTTAAAGACCTCACTAGCATACAAGTGGTTACAAATTGATGCAATTGCACTACTACTACTACTACTACTGGGTGTCAAAGGTGAAGCACTTCCAGCAGTAGCAGATTACTCATCATAGCTAAGGTTGCAGATGTTACATAGAAACATAGAAACATAGAAGATTGACGGCAGAAAAAGACCACCTGGTCCATCTAGTCTGCCCTTTAGTATTCCTTTATTGTTATCTTAGGATAGATACATGTTTATCCCAGGCATGTTTAAACTGTGTTACTGTGGATTTATCAACCACCTCTGCTGGAAGTTTGTTCCAAGTTTCTACTACTCTTTCAGTGAAATAATATTTTCTAACGTTTTTCTTGATTTTTCCTCCAACTAGCCTCAGATTGTGCCCCCTTGTTCTTGTATTCAGATTCTTATTAATCACACTTCCCTCCTGAACCTTGTTCAGTCCTTTAACATACTTAAAGGTTTCAATCATGTCCCCCCTTTCTCTTCTTTCCTCCAGACTATACATATTTAGATCTCTGAGTCGTTCTTGATAAGTTCTATGCTTTAGACCTTCCACCATTTTTGTAGCTCTTCTTTGAACCCGCTCAATTTTAGTTATATCCTTTTGCAGATGAGGCCTCCAGAACTGTACACAGTATTCCAGATGTGGTCTCACTAGAGCTCTATACAGAGGGATCACAATCTCCCTCTTCCTGCTTGTTATACCTCTAGCTATGCAGCCAAGCATACGATTTGCTTTCCCCACCGCCTGGTTGCATTGGTTACTCATCTTGAGGCTGTCAGAGATGACCACCCCCAAATCCTTCTCTTCTGAAGTCTTTGCTACCACAGAACTGCCAATACGATAGTCAGATTGAGGGTTTCTTGTCCCCAAGTGCATTATTTTACATTTGGAAACATTGAACTGAAGTTTCCATTGTTTTGACCACTTATCTAATAGTGCCAAATCATTCTCCATATTACAGACACCTCCTGGAACATCAACCCTATTACACACTTTTGTGTCATCAGCAAACAAGCAAACCTTCCCTGCCAAGCCTTCCCTTATGTCACTTACAAACATGTTGAACAGAACAGGGCCCAGAACAGATCCTTGTGGCACTCCACTTGTAACCAGTCTCTGCTCAGAATACACTCCATTAACAACAACCCTCTGGTTTCTGTCCTTCAGCCAACTGCAGATCCACTGAACTATCCAGGGGTTAAGTCCAATTCTTGATAATTTATCTATCAGCTCTTTATGGGGAACTGTATCGAAAGCTTTACTGAAATCCAGGTAGGCGATATCCACAGCACCACCTTCATCCAGCACTTTAGTTACATAGTCAAAGAAATCAATGAGATTAGTCTGACAGGATCGGCCCTCAGTGAAGCCATGCTGGTTTGGGTCCATCAGGTTGTTTTTTGTTAGATGGTCAATTATCTTCTTCTTTAGAAGAGTCTCCATCATTTTTACCACTACAGATGTCAGGCTGACTGGCCTGTAGTTACTAGCTTCTTCTTTACTACCCTTCTTGTGAATGGGTACAACATTGGCCATTCTCCAATCATCAGGAACTTCTCCCGTAAGAAGGGACTGGTTATACAGATTAGTCAGGGGGCCAACTATGACAGATCGGAGTTCTTTAAGAACTCTAGGGTGGATTCCATCCGGACCCATCGCTTTATTTGACTTTAGCCGGACAAGTTCCTCTAGAACATCGGCCTCTGAAAACACTGGGGCTAAAATTATACAACTAGAGGCAATGCTGTGTTCAGCCATTTTCTGATTATGAGGGCCGCCGTCTGAAAAAACTGAGCAGAAGTAGTTATTCAGATGGTCAGCGACCGCCTTTTCCTCTTCTATATACTGATTTTTTCCGTTGTTAATTTTTGTAATCCCGCAGTTTTTCTTCTTCCTGTCACTGATATATCTGAAGAAGGTTTTATTCCCCTTCTTAACAGATTTGGCCATTTCTTCCTCTTTTGAGGCTTTAGCAGCATTTATCATCTGTTTAGTCTTCTTCTGTATAGTTTTATACCCTTCTCTGTCCGCTTCACTTCCAGTCTCTTTATATCTCTTATAGGCAGACTTTTTATCTTTCACTATAGCTCTTACCTCTCTAGTAAACCATAGTGGATTTCTCTTTCTTTTCCTCTTGCTAATTTGTCTAACATGTAATCTTGTTGCCTTTAAGAGGACTTCTTTGAGTGTCTTCCACTGAGTACTCACTCTCGGTGTTTTATCCCACCCTTTTAATTCTTTCTTTACATATTCTCCCATATCCTCAAACTTCGTCTTCCTAAAGTCCAATACTTTGGTTGCAGAATGGGATTTCTCGTAGTCAGTCTGGATTCCGAACCACAAACATTGGTGGTCACTGGAACCTAGATTTTCTCCCACCTTCACCTCAGATACCAGGTCTCCATTTGTGAATACTAAGTCTAGGATATTGTCCCCTCTAGTTGGCGCCTTCACCAGCTGTTTTAGGGACATCCCCGTCAGGGCTTCTACGATGCTCCTACTTCTACATGTGGACGCACAAGGGATATTCCAATCAACATCAGGCATGTTGAAGTCTCCCATAACTACTATATCTCCCTTTACTGCCATTTGGGTAATCTCGTCCACTAGCATGTTGTCTTGCTCTTCAGATTGCCCCGGAAGCCTGTAGACTGCACCTATTCTTGTAACTGATCCCTTTTTATTCTGCAGACAGATCCAGAGAGTCTCCAACTCTTTACATGAATTCTGGATCGCTGTGGATTTTATGCTATCTTTAACATAAATGGCTACCCCACCCCCTCTTCTCTCAGCCCTATCTTTCCTATACAACGTGTATCCCGGAATAGCTATTTCCCAGTCATTACAGTCCCTGAACCATGTCTCTGTTATTACAATCAAGTCCAAGTCATCTCTACAAACTATTGATATTAGCTCGCTGAGCTTGTTGCCTAAGCTGCGAGCATTAGTACACATTACACGAAGAACATTACATTTATCACCAACAACAACTCTATCTACCGCACCATCATCTACCTCACCAACATCTGTATGTAAAGCACCAGCAACTTCCTGTGCACCAACATCTGTATCTATCACACTAACAAACTCAGAACCCTGGTTCACCAAAACTGTTCGGGGACAGAAATCAATCTTCTCAATGAAATTCCTGCCCCCTCCATCTAGTTTAAATGCCTCTCCAAGAAACACCTGAACTCTTCTCCAAGTACCTCAGTTCCTCTGTGTGACGGGTGCAGACCATCTCTCTTGAACATTTCTTTACAACTTCACCTTCTAACACTGTGACTGACAAATCCAAAACCTTCTTCTTTACACCACTGTCTTAGCCAACCATTGAACTCCAGGATACTAAGTCTCTTACTATTTTCAGAGCGGACTGGCAAAATCTCTGAAAAAGTGATAGAGTCTGTCATTCTGCTCAGCTCCAGGCTGAGACTTTGAAATTCCATTTTCACCTCTTCAACACTTTTCTGGGACAAATCGTTTGTACAGAGATGAATGATCAGATCAACTTCAGTCTCCTTTGTTGCAGCCTTGACAATATTTGAGATGCGTCTTTTATCCCTGCTTGCAGTAGCACCAGGAAGACATCTCACCTCCTTCAGTCCATCCTCATTCTGCCCTAAAGCAACACCTCTAACAATCGAGTCACCAACAAGGAGATGCTTTCTCTTCTTTTTAAGTCCATTTTCTGCTCCTGACTGCTTGTTACAATTCTCTCCTTTGGGACTCACAACATCCCGTACCTGAGTATCTGTGCTTTTATCTTCTGAAATCTCACTTTCCAATTCAGACAGGACACCAAAGGGATTACACACCGAAATACCAACAGTGTTGTGCTTCTGCTCCACAACTCTCAACCTCCCGGAACCAACTGTCTTCCACACAGCCCTTCTCTTCATGGGCCGTTGGGGCTGCGGTGGTGGATTACATGGTTGCTTGACTTCACACTCTAGCTGGGAAAGATTCACTTCTTTTGATTGCAGATAACACACCAAAGACTGCAGCCTGGAAATTTCACCATACAATGTGGACAGATGCAAACATACTGGACAACACCCCAAACTCCAGAGAGTACTGCGGAACACAACAGCCAGACAAGTGTTACACTGCACCAAACCAGACATCTTAGAATTAAAGCAGTTACTCACCAAACTGACAAAACCAATGCCTTCACCAAACTCCTGCCGTTTTCAAACTACTGCAGTTTTTGAAACTACACACTTCTGTCTGTCTGCTGCACTTGTGTCTGGCTGCAAACTACTTACATCCTGTGTGCCTGAGTAGGGTTTGGACTTGGAAATGGTGATGATGCTGAAGATGGCTGACAGGATGGCTGTGCATTTTTGGGTATATTTGCTTGTCCAGGGTCAGACTTTCTAATTGTTTTCCAAACAGTTTATAGACAGGCAGCGTGTTCCTTTTGAGAGATGGAAGACTGATTCTTTGCCTTTCAGTTAACTTTTTGTCCATTTCATCAAACTCAGATTCATCTGTATCTGAAAAAGAGGATGCTGGAGGGAAGTATTCTAGATATACATAATCAGCATCAGTCATCCTCAGTGTCTCTGCTGCTTCTTGCCCCCTACTTTAATATTCTAGGGTTTTAGAGAATAAACAATTTATTTTTATTGTCCCAATGCTCACTAGTACTTTCAGGATATTAGTTTTTGTGCTTAGTTGTCTCACTGTCAGGTGCAGCAGTTGTTTGAATTGCTATCCCAAAACTAGAATGCTATTCTCTGTCTTTGTCAGTATTCCGGTGCTGGAGGAACTTTTGGTGGGACTTTGACAAACTGCCTCCTCAGGAAGAGAAGGATCATCATCATTTATTGCTCATACTGCAGCAAACATGGCTGTAATCAGTTTTTGGAATTATACTTTAGGAACATGTCCCTGAACTGCTACTACACCTTTCCTCCTCCACCTGCCCCTTGTGCATCTGCTGGATATTACTCAACTAGTGTGTGTGTGTGTTTTTTCTGTAACGTATACAATATAACTGTTGGAGTGTGATGTCTTGACTTGGTCCTCTACAAAATACTCAATCTCATCTAGTATCAATTACAGAGAATGTTGGTGTATTTGGGGTAAACCTCCTTTGCTCCCTTCTCACACCACAGACACATCTAACAGAGATAATAATGGCAGATACAGAACCTTGACGGCAGTTGCCTGTGTCTTTCCTATCAATCACATAAAATGTTGGGTTAAATCTCCTTTGCTCCCTTCTCACCCCCCAGACCTGTCTAACACAGAGATAAAAACAGTAAGGAAGGAAGGAACATGACCACTGCTGCCTGTGTCTTTGAAATCAGTCACACAGAATGGTGGGATATTTGGGGTAAATTTGCTTGGCTCAGTTTTCACACACCTCAAAATCCCTCAGCACAGAGATAATAGCAGCCAGAACAGGAAGGAATTGGATCATGGCTGCCTGTGTCATCCCAATCAGTCAATCACAAAGAATTTTGGGGTATTTGAGGTCAACCGTTATCCCTTCCTGTCCCCCAGAATGTCCTTCCTACCAGACTCTCTAAACCAACCAAAATATGTTACTCTCTCTTCCTCTCACAAACACAGAATGACATCCTGTGAAACCTGGAACTTGCAATGAGGTATGTAGGAATTCAGTCTTCCAATTGATTTCAATGCAATGAAAAATTTGCTGCTCTGCAAAAAGTGCCATTTTTCTCCTGTTTCACTTTTGAGGTGAAAACTTTCAGCCATCCCTACTTGCCACTATAACCCTTAACAACACTGTACTAAGTATTTTTTTTTTGACTCCACAAAAGACCAACACACCATTTGGAAAAAGTTGACACTAATGTCAAACCATATGAAAATGGGCCATAAAAGTAGACTAAGGTTGTTTGCTAGTTGGGTAGTTAGAGCCTTTTCTTTTTCCACAAATATAGAAACTTTCCACTATTGTAAGAGGTAAGATAATTATTTAAAGGGATAGTGAATCCAAAAGAATCTGTTAGCGAAATGCTAGGAATAATAAAAAAATACTTTCTGCCCTCATTCCCACCTCTCAAACCGTTATGGTTTGAGAGATGTAAGAAAATAAAGACCTCCGCTCCCTCCTCTTTCTGCCTGAGGAGCTGTAAAGCTGTCAGAGGCAGAATCTGGTCGAACGACTTTAGGCAGCTCTTCAGGAGTGCTGACATCGGGATATCTAACTATAATTACTTCATCTGTATGGTCTACAACGTGTACCTGGCTTGCAAGCACACGTTGTAGACCATTCCGATGAAATAATTTTAGTTAAATATCTTGATGACAGCGTTCCTGAAGAGCCACCGTCTGGTCCCAAGAGCAGGAACTCATGACGTCCGCTATACAGCGGGCACATGAGAAGGGGGAGGGAGCGGAGGTCTTTATTTTCTTACATCTCTCAAACCATAACGGTTTGAGAGCTGGGAATAAGGGCATTACATATTTTTTTTATTATTCCTATAATTTCGCTAACAGTTTTTTTTGGAGTTTACTATCCCTTAAAAAAAAAGGATGTATAGGTAACTTTATCTTCTGTTCTTTTGTTGACATAGGATTTCCAAAAATACAAGATATATTTTCACTTTTACTAAGCAATTTTAGTGACAATTATATAAATATATTGTGTTAGCTATTTTTACAGAAATATCTCCTCTTTCCGCCACATGCTTCAAGGGTCTTATATTTCATTCTGTTCCTCTTTGCCTTGTTTCTCATCATGTACTAACAAGGCAAATACAGAACTAATGTAAATGGTTTCAATTTTCCTTTACATTGTATGGAGTGATATATTGGGCTTCCACGCATTAAAGTTTTAAAGTGATCAAACATACCAGTAGGTTCAGAAGTATGATGTTTAAACTGGACCAATCACCTTGAATTTTTTTTACGTATTTGAAAACGTCATTCAAAACTGACTGCCTGTCATGTTAGCCAAAATCCCAGAAGATGTATAGTTTAGGAAATATTCACATTTTTATTTCTGGGAAAAGTGAAAGTGAAAATGTCCTGGTACAGAATATAGCCTCATTAACATATGAAACATCACTGAAACATTCATTAGCATATGACATGTCATGGAAAACACTTCATTAGCATATGAAAAACATGTAAAAGCTGCATTATCATATGAAATATCACTAGTACCACATATGTACCACAATTAGCACACATTAACATATGGTAACAAGTATTTGTTGGTCTTTTGGCTAACGTGACATACACAGTTTTTAATTCAGTTTTCAAATATTCAACCTTGAATAAAGGTGAAAGATCCACTGAGCAGTACAGAAGGATTCATATATACCCTCATTGTCATCAACTTAGTTTATAGATTGTACCCATGAAAATCTTTTTCAAACATAGACTGATAGATTCTGCATTTGTCATTTTAAATTTAAGTAATACTGTAACATTTGGACAGATTGGAGGTCTGGACAGGTAAATGGATCAAAACAGGTAAATGCAAGGAAGTAAAAACAGGCATATAAATTATACATGAACCCTTTGAGTGAGTGAGGTACACAACACATTGCTTTGCAATGGGATAGTTCTTTGTGAAACCTTGATCAAAAAGCATTTTAAAATAATTGTATATTAGGTTTTGCAAAAGTATTAAATACCAGTCAGCTGCTGCAAAAGCCAGGATGAGATTAGTATTCATAAAAAAGGGTATAGACTGGTGGCAAAAAGGATATTTTTGCCTCTTTATAAATCACTGGGAAGGCTTCAACTAAAAGGGATAGTAATACTTCGTTTTATCTTTATTTTATTTTGTAGGCATTAAAAAAACATGAAAAACGATATGAGTCTTATCTCTCAAACTTTTATGGTTTGACAGATATTCACAAGCAAAGTTTCCCCCTCCCACCCCTTTTACCTAGTGTAAGCAATCTCTTCTCAGATGTGGAATGCAGTCCATAGACCAGACAGATAACAGAAGGGGACAATCTTCTTCCTATCAGAACAATGAAAGCCCTGCCCCCTTGACAAGTTTTTCAGGCTTTTCCCTTATCTTAATTGAAGATTGTCCCTCTCTGCAATCTACCTGGGCACCTCCCTTCTGCTCTGGCTGAACAGTGTTACATCAGTAAAAGGGGCAGGAGGGGTCACTTTGTCATTGAATTACTCTTGAACTACAACTATGACAGAATTGAAATAACACTCTCCAAAGTCCAAATACTATCATGATTAATTAGAGCTGCTTTTATTATGAAACATTACTATCCCTTTAAGTATACAGTACATTTTGGGGCACTAGTCGTCAAGCATTCTGGAAACTGAAAGTATTAAAACAGAGATAACACTATTAATAAAGCTACAGCTCACCCAATGTCTTCTGTGTCTGTGGCTTCTTCCTGTTCTTCCCCCTTACCTTTGGTTGGTACTGCCCCTAAATTACTTTGTCTGAATGTTTTGACCACAACCCTGTGGAATGTAGGAGATTTATGAATAATCGTTTTCTCTTTTTTCACAGTCAGACAGAGGTATTTTCCTCTTATTAAGCTTATGTAATTTTTATTATATCACTTCTTTATGGTCAAGCCCTAGTTTGGGTATCCCCACTTTGGACAGATAGAACACTTAAATCAAAATGTGGAACATAATTTTCAATGTCATTTTAACCAATGACATGATGATTGAGCTGAACTTTTACCCCAGACAGAATTTTCCTATAATTATTTGTGGCAAACATCTTTGGGCTGTTCTCCTTACTTTGTGGCCCTGTGCAATAACGGATGATGTTCCTGCTGCTGATGGAAGAGCCAGTATATTGGTTGACCTTTGGAAAGGAGCAAAAGCTACATTTCTATCCACTCAAGCTAGATCCAAAAGATGTAAGCACCATACATCAGCACCTATCTTCTGCCCAGAAGATCAAGTTTGGCCATCTGCTCAGCATATTATACTCTGGCAACCATCTGACAAGTTAGGACCCCACTTTCTAAGCTATTTTAAAATTCTTCACCAGGTATCTTCTGTCTCTTATCAATTGGATATTCCAAGCAACCTGCATTTTCATTCTACCTTCCATGTCTCCTTTTTCAAGCCATATGGCCAGAACCATTTTGTACATCCTGTCTCTGAACCTCTACCACTTATACCTTCAATATTAGGATGTGGTCTTTGGGGAGGGGGTATTGTCATGGTCCAGTTAGTAGATTTACAGTTACCCTACAGTGGCCTATCTGTTGTTCCTTCCAGGTTTTGTTAGCATTTGGTCTCTTTTACAGAGCATCTCTTCATTGCAGTGGTGCTTGCTCAAATCTTCCTGTTCTGCCATTTCCAGAGTATGCTATTTTCTCTTACTCTCCAGTTATGGACCAGCTATTTTCCTGACCAAGCTTATGTTTGCTATTTATTCCTGCATTGATCTGCTGCTGACAAACCAAACCTGTTGCTGAACTGGCCCTGTTCTAGCCCATTGTATTGTTTGTTGCTTGTTCCTGTATTGATACTCTGTTGCTAAACCAGTCATGTTCCTGACCTGAGCACAGCATTGTTTTCTGCTTGTTTCTGATTCTAGCTACTCCTCCTAGTGTTCTGTCCCTGTAACTACAGTCAGCTTTCAGCATCTTGTCCAGTCATGTCTGTCAATAACTGGCTCTCTAATCCCACTCATGACCATGTCTACAGACCCTGACCAGTCATTCTGAGCATATCTGTGCTCAACTGCTCTGTGCTATCCAACCTTGTGGTTGGATCATTTACATGACTTTGGCTGCAGCATGACTGCACAGTCATCTATCAGCATTCTCTAGAACCACACTCTAGCACTATACCCCAGTGTCTTGTGAATCACAGGGGCAGTTCTAAGTAGAATTCCAGGATTACATAGTCAGGCAATGTAACATAAAGTCATTGTCTGCAATAGAATTGCAAATAATTTCCAGAGAGTAAAACGCCATATATAATGAAATCAACAATATTCAAGTTTAGATTTCTTAGACTAAATGGGACTATGGGTACAAATTAGAGTAAATACAGTTATTTCAATATCTGTAGGAGAAATATAACAAAACTAGAACATTTTCTTCAAGAAACCTGTGCCTGCAGGGAAAAAAACAACAATTTTACTATAATATATATATACTAAGCTTATCACCAGTGCCAAAATATCTGGACAAACAAGAAACAGCACATGCTTCTAGTCATCAACAGTGCTTATCAACCCCCACACAATGCTTGGCATTGCCTTTTTTTCACAATGCAGTTTACAGATAAATATAACGCTGGGTAAGTGGGCTGAAAACCAATCATAAGTTGATTAGATTTCTCAAAGGAAAGTATATTTACATGATACAACATTGCCACACGTACAGTACATCTCTGCCTCTAGTTCCTAATAAGATTGGAGCTCCAGTGCAAACTAAAGAGAAAAGTCATATCTTCCACTGAACATCAACTAATCATGTAGGAGCTGTATGGATCTACAGACCTCCCAACATTTCAAATTGCTAAAGAGGGACAATTGTGTTTTAGGGGGTGTGGCTGGTGGCCAGGGCATTAATGGGAATTTTTAGGCTATTTCATGACCTATTGACACCTCCTTGTGTTACCTAATAAATAGTGTTGAGCGAGCATGCTCGGCCGAAGCTCGGTTCGGCTCGAGCATCGCTCTGCTCGGCACATGGCGGTACTCGTACGAGTACCGAATGTGCTCGCCCGCCATGTTCGGGTCTCCTCCAGGCACGTTTCGCGGCTGCTGCGCAGCCAATAAACGTGCAGGGAGGCTCTGACATCAGTGTAATGCCAGCAGCCATGTTGGCTGCTGGCATTACACTGATTGGCTGGCCAGAACCCGTGATCGGGTGCTGTATAGCACCTGACCAGCGAGTTCGGCTCAGTCTTAGCCAGGGAGAGATGAGGATAGGAAGGGAAAGTTAGTGTAGGGAGAAGAAAAGCAATTGTGAAAAAAAAAAAAGACCCAAAAGTCCTTTTTAGGACTACTGTGTGTGGGGGCAGCAGTTTATTTTGTGTGGGGGGGAAAAAAAAAAAAAAAAAAAATTCATATATTCTGTTTAGTGTGCAAAGTTGCAGATTAGAGCACATTCTGTTTAGTGTGCAAAGTTGCAGATTAGAGCACATTCTGTTTAGTGTGCAAAGTTGCAGATTAGCAGCACATTCTTTTTAGTGTGCAAAGTTGCAGATTAGAGCACATTCTGTTTAGTGTGCAAAGTTGCAGATTAGAGCACATTCTGTTTAGTGTGCAAAGTTGCAGATTAGAGCACATTCTGTTAAGTCTTCAAACTGTAAAATATCAAAGTCACATATTCCATTCACTGTGCGTAGCCGCAGTTAAGAAGCAAATTCTGTTTACTGTGCAAAGTTTCAGAATAGGAAAACATTCTGTTAAGTGTTCAAACTGTAAAATATCAAAGTCACATATTCCATTCACTGTGCGTAGCCGCAGTTAAGAAGCACATTCTGTTTACTGTGCAAAGTTTCAGAATAGGAAAACATTCTGTTAAGTGTTCAAACTGTAAAATATCAAAGTCACATATTCCATTCACTGTGCGTAGCCGCAGTTAAGAAGCACATTCTGTTTACTGTGCAACGTTTCAGAATAGGAAAACATTCTGTTAAGTGCTCAAACTGTAAAATATCAAAGTCACATATTCCATTCACTGTGCGTAGCCGCAGTTAAGAAGCAAATTCTGTTTACTGTGCAAAGTTTCAGAATAGGAAAACATTCTGTTAAGTGTTCAAACTGTAAAATATCAAAGTCACATATTCCATTCACTGTGCGTAGCCGCAGTTAAGAAGCAAATTCTGTTTACTGTGCAAAGTTTCAGAATAGGAAAACATTCTGTTAAGTGTTCAAACTGTAAAATATCAAAGTCACATATTCCATTCACTGTGCGTAGCCGCAGTTAAGAAGCAAATTCTGTTTACTGTGCAAAGTTTCAGAATAGGAAAACATTCTGTTAAGTGTTCAAACTGTAAAATATCAAAGTCACATATTCCATTCACTGTGCGTAGCCGCAGTTAAGAAGCAAATTCTGTTTACTGTGCAAAGTTTCAGAATAGGAAAACATTCTGTTAAGTGTTCAAACTGTAAAATATCAAAGTCACATATTCCATTCACTGTGCGTAGCCGCAGTTAAGAAGCACATTCTGTTTACTGTGCAAAGTTTCAGAATAGGAAAACATTCTGTTAAGTGTTCAAACTGTAAAATATCAGTCACATATTCCATTCACTGTGCGTAGCCGCAGTTAAGAAGCAAATTCTGTTTACTGTGCAAAGTTTCAGAATAGGAAAACATTCTGTTAAGTGTTCAAACTGTAAAATATCAAAGTCACATATTCCATTCACTGTGCATAGCCGCAGTTAAGAAGCACATTCTGTTTACTGTGCAAAGTTTCAGAATAGGAAAACATTCTGTTAAGTGTTCAAACTGTAAAATATCAAAGTCACATATTCCATTCACTGTGCGTAGCCGCAGTTAAGAAGCACATTCTGTTTACTGTGCAAAGTTTCAGAATAGGAAAACATTCTGTTAAGTGTTCAAACTGTAAAATATCAAAGTCACATATTCCATTCACTGTGCGTAGCCGCAGTTAAGAAGCAAATTCTGTTTACTGTGCAAAGTTTCAGAATAGGAAAACATTCTGTTAAGTGTTCAAACTGTAAAATATCAAAGTCACATATTCCATTCACTGTGCGTAGCCGCAGTTAAGAAGCAAATTCTGTTTACTGTGCAAAGTTTCAGAATAGGAAAACATTCTGTTAAGTGTTCAAACTGTAAAATATCAAAGTCACATATTCCATTCACTGTGCGTAGCCGCAGTTAAGAAGCAAATTCTGTTTACTGTGCAAAGTTTCAGAATAGGAAAACATTCTGTTAAGTGTTCAAACTGTAAAATATTAAAGTCACATATTCCATTCACTGTGCGTAGCCGCAGTTAAGAAGCAAATTCTGTTTACTGTGCAAAGTTTCAGAATAGGAAAACATTCTGTTAAGTGTTCAAACTGTAAAATATCAAAGTCACATATTCCATTCACTGTGCGTAGCCGCAGTTAAGAAGCAAATTCTGTTTACTGTGCAAAGTTTCAGAATAGGAAAACATTCTGTTAAGTGTTCAAACTGTAAAATATCAAAGTCACATATTCCATTCACTGTGCATAGCCGCAGTTAAGAAGCAAATTCTGTTTACTGTGCAAAGTTGCAGATTTGCAGCACATATTCCGTGTAATATGAAGAAGGTGGGTAAAAAGGGACGGGGAAGTGGACGTGATCCTGATAGTTCAGGGCGCGGGTCAGGACGCGTAGAAACTGCGCCTGGTGCCAGAGCACAAGACAGAAAGACATCCACCATACCTAGCTTCATGTCTCATTTTACAGGGCGTCACAGGACATCACTCTCGAGGTCCGACCACTGCGAACAGGTGGTCGGTTGGATGTCAGCTGATACTGCTTCCAGTCGGTTAAGCACCACCCTGTCTTCCACCAAGTCCACTCTCAGTATCCAAGAGTCTGGTCAACATAATCCTCACTCTGATCATCCTTCCTCCCACCATAGAGGATCTGGTCAAAGAAGTGATCCCACACTGGGATATAGTGAGGAGCTCGTGTCATCACCAATCCTTAATTTGAACCTCTCTCCAAGCACGCTTGCAGAGGAACATGACATCTTGTGCCCTGATTCACAACCTCTAGAGGGTACCCAATCACAAGAAGATGACAGAGGTGAACGGCATTTAAGGTCAAAGGAAGTGGATGATGATGATGATGAGACACAGTTGCCATTAAATCAACCACTATTACTGTCTCAAGACCTTGATGAGGAGGATGATATACAGTTGTCAATGACCGAGTATGTGGTGGGATCAAGACATGAGGAGGATGATCAGAGTGAGGAAGTGGAGGAGGACTTGGTGGACGATGAGGTGACTGACCCCACCTGGGAAGGTGTAGAGCCGAGCGATGACAGCAGTCCTGAGGGTGAGCCATCTGCAGCACCGCAACAGGCTGGAAGAGGCAGTGGTGTGGCTACAGAAAGAAGGCAGACCGCACCAAACCGGCCCGCAAATGTTCCACGGAGCACCCCCTTGCGTAAATCTCCCTTGCCAAGGGGTAGGTGTTCCGCGGTATGGCGTTTTTTTAAGGAAAGTGCGGACGACAAAAGAATTGTAGTTTGCAACCTGTGCCACACCAGAATGAGCCGAGGCATGAACACTAGAAACCTCACCACCACCAGCATGATCCGACACATGGCATCCAAGCACCGTAATACGTGGGAGGAACGCCTGGATCGCCCATCTGTGTCTGCAGGCCACACCACTGCCTCCTCTTCCCCTGTTTTCGGTGCCGGCCAATCGCCTGTCGAAGGCGCAGGCCCGCATACCTCCCGCCCTGCACCTGTACCATCTGAAGCACCATCAGCGACCACATCCACTTCCCTGTCCCAGCACAGCGTCCAAATGTCGTTACCCCAGGCATTTGAGCGCAAGCGAAAATACCCAGCCACCCACCCACAGGCCATAGCACTAACCTCACACCTTTCCAAATTACTGGCCATCGAAATGCTGCCATTTAGGCTTGTGGAGACTGAGTCCTTCCGCAGCCTGATGGCAGCAGCTGTCCCTCGGTACGCAGTCCCCAGCCGACACTACTTTTCCCGGTGTGCCGTCCCCGCCTTACACCACCATGTGTCCCGTAACATCACCCGTGCCCTGACCAACGCAGTTACTGGGAAGGTCCACTTAACGACTGACACATGGACTAGTGCTTGTGGCCAGGGACGCTACATTTCCCTGACGGCACACTGGGTGAATGTCGTGGAGGCTGGGAGCGACTCGGACCCTGGGATGGCACAGGTGCTACCCACGCCGAGGATTGCGGGCCCTACCTCCATCAGGGTTTCCGCCAGCACCTACGTTATTGGCTCCTCCTCCTCCGTTTCCACCTCCGAATTCTCTGCGCGCAGCGCCACTCACCCATCAGCCGGTAGCTGGAAGCAGTGTAGCACTGCAGTGGGGAAGCGTCAACAGGCACACATGTTGGCCCGGCTTTGTGAGCAGCAGAGGGCAGTAGTGGAGTACCAGCTGTTACACGGTCGTCGCCTCTCCGTTCAACTTCCTCTAATCAGAAGTGAGGAGTGGGAATGGATGTCAGACCTCTGTAAGGTTTTACGCAATTTTGAGGAATCGACACAGATGGTGAGCGGCGATAACGCTATTATCAGTGTAACCATCCCACTTCTGTGTCTACTGAAACGCTCGATGCTCACAATTAAAACCGACGCTTTGCATGTGGAAGTGGTGGAAATGGGGGAGGAAGAGCACGGAGGAGGAGGAGGAGGAGGAGGAAGACACGGTTGCCTCCGCTACAGAGGGTAGCCAAGGAACTTTAGTTCCATCTCTTCAGCGTGGGTGGGCAGAAGAGGAGGAAGAGGATGAGGAGATTGAGAGTCATCCTCCTGGTGAGGACAGCGAAATCTTGCCTGTTGGTACTCTGGCACACATGGCTGACTTTATGTTAGGCTGCCTTTCCCGTGACCCACGCGTTATACGCATTTTAGACAACACGGATTACTGGGTGTTCACCCTTCTGGACCCCCGCTACAAAGAGAATTTCTCATCTCTCATTCCTCCAGTGGAGAGGACAAGCAAAATAGTGCAATACCAGAAGGTTCTTGTTGAAAAATTGCTCCAAAATTTTCCATCTGACAACGCTGGTGGCAGAGTACGTGCTACCTTGGCCAACAGAGAAGGGGAGAAAAGGGGAGCACACAGCAGTTCCGACAAAGGCAGGGCAACACTCTCCAAGGCGTGGGACACCTTCATGACACCCCGCCAGCACCCTCACCCTGATGCGCAGCCTAGTGTCACAAGGAGGGAAAAGTTTTGGAAGATGGTGATGGAGTAGGTAGCAGACCGTGTCAGCGTCCTCAATGATCCCTCTGTGCCTTACAACTACTGGGTGTCCAAGCTGGACACGTGGTATGAACTGGCACTCTACGCCTTGGAGGTGCTGGCCTGCCCTGCCGCCAGCGTTCTGTCTGAGCGGGTATTTAGTGCTGCTGGTGGCATCATAACAGATAAGCGTATCCGCCTTTCCACCGAAAATGCTGATAGGTTGACACTTATAAAAATGAACAAGGCCTGGATTTCCCCTGACTTCTCCACTCCACTGGAGGAAAGCCCCGGAGGAACATAAAGTGACTTTATATATGTTATTTACAATGATGGGAATACTCTGTATTCCCATTCACCCCTTCCACCCAAAAAACGGGTATATGGTTGACTCTCTTCCATATACCCTGGGATATAATTTTTATATAGGGCCAGCTCACCAGCGGGCCCTGTGATATAATTTTTATATAGGGCCAGCTCACCAGCGGGCGCTGTTTGACAATTTTTGTATAGGTCAGCTCACCAGCGGGCCTTCTCATATAATGTTTTATTGGGTCAGCTCTCTAGCGGGCCCTCTCATATAATGTTTTATAGCGTCAGCTCACTAGCGGGCCTTCGCATATAATGTTTAGGATGGTCAGCTCCGCAGCAGACCCTCACCCATAATGTTTTGGATGGTCGGCTCAGCGCACGTTTCCCTCTTAATCATGGCCCCAGTTCAGAAAAATCGAGGAAATTTTTGGGAGAATTTGCCTTTGCGCACGTTTCCCTCTTAATCATGGCCTCAGTTCAGAAAAATCAAGGAAATTTTTGGGAGAATTTGCCTCTGCGCACGTTTCCCTCTTAATCATGGCCTCAGTTCAGAAAAATCAAGGAAATTTTTGGGAGAATTTGCCTCTGCGCACGTTTCCCTCTTAATCATGGCCTCAGTTCCGAAAAATCGATGAAATTTTTTGCAGAATTTGCAGATGATATACAAGTAAATATACAGCAAATACTGTTTGGTAACAATTTTTCGCCTAAAGTCGTTTTTATCTGCCTTTTTGTGTGTTTTACGGTCAGTCTGTAAAAATGGCGTACTACGGGCGAAAGATCGTTCCCAGCAGCGATGTTGGAGTCCAAGATGCATCCAGACATCCTCCCTATGCTGTCCCTGAACCATTTCTGTGGTGTTTCCATCATTTTCTGCCCTTTTCCTATGGACCAGGCACCCTCCCCTCATCAGAGCAGGGGGTGCCTGGTGTAGTGCTCGAGTCCTCCCATTGACTTCAATGGGGCTCGGGTGCTCGGCCGAGCACTCGAGCCTCCGGGGGCGCTCGGTCAGAGCACCCGAACACCCGAGCATTGGGGTGCTCGCTCATCACTACTAATAAATCACTTATAACAAGACCAAAGTATTGTATTTAAGCAGACTAATTTATAAACACATATACTGACGTTTAAAGAAACAATAATGTGAGTTTTATTGCTGTGGAGCAATGTGATACACTTATATACACACCACACACTCTGATCTCCTAAAGAGGAAAGTCATATCTTCCACTGAACATCAACTAATCATGTAGGAGCTGTATGGAGCTACATACCTCCCAACATTTCAAATTGCCAAAGAGGGACAATTGTGTTTTAGGGGGTGTGGCTGGTGGCCAGGGCATTAATGAGAATTTTTAGGCTATTTCATGACCTATTGACACCTCCTTGTGTTACCTAATAAATGACTTATAACAAGACCAACGTATTGCATTTAAGCAGACTAATTTATAAACACATATACTGACGTTTAAAGAAACATTAATGTGAGTTTTATTGCTGTAGAGCAATGTGATACACTTATATACACACCACACACTCTGATCTCCTAAAAAGAGGGACATTAGGGTGGGAAAGAGGGACAGTGGGATTTGGGTCTAAAAGAGGGCCTGTCCCTCCTAAAGAGGGACACTTGGGAGGTATGGATCTTTGAATCTTAAAAGTAGATTTATCATAAACTTAGGCATACATAATGTCAAGCAGTTAAGCCAAATAAGTGGAAAATAGATAGCTAACAAAAACACCCAGTTTAGAAGTGCTAATCCAGAACATGAATACTAATTTAGGAGTAAGGTATTTAAAGGGAAAACATTCAAATGGTTAATCCCAAAACTGGGAAAGGTTAATTTTGAGGTAAATAATAAATAATTTAATATAAAGACTGGAATTATAAGCGTGAGAGAAGCATTCAAAGGGTTAAAAAAGTGGCAATGATTGAATATATTGAAAGTACACCTTGTTTCTCACTACATAGATGGCTTTCTACATAGTTATAGCATCCTGGAATGTGCTTTTGCTGTTGTATTTATATCAGTTTTTGTAAGGCTTGAAATTATTATTGATCCCTTTGTCTGTGTGTTATTTTTTAAAGGGATAGTAATGTTTCACAAAAAAGCTCTGATTTATCTTCATAGTATTTGGGCCATGGAGAGCATTATTTTCATACTGTCCAAGTTGTAGTTCAAGAGTAATTAAATAATAAAGTATCCCCCTTCTGCCCATTTTACTGATGTAACACTGGTCACGTCAGAGCAGCAAGACTGTCTGTATGGATTTACCTAGTGTAAGCCACCACCCCTCAGATGTGGAATCTGGTCTCTTGACCGGACAGGTCGCAGCAATGGACAATCTTCTAACTTTGAGCATAAGGAAATCCCTGCCTCCCTTGACAGGTTTTTCCTTATACTCACTGAAGATTGTCCCTTGCTGTGACCTATCCGGTCAAGAGACCAGATTCCACATCTGAGGGGTGGTGGCTTACACTAGGTAAAAGGGGTGGGAGGGGGTTACTTTATCATTCAAGTACACTTCAACTACAAATCTGACAGTATTGAAATAACACTCTCCATGGCCCAAATACTAGGAAGATTAATCAGAGCTGCTCTTTTTTGTGAAACCTTAGTATGACTTTAATTAGGAATCTTGAGACAGGTGTGTGTGTACCTTATTTTCTGCTAGAATGTTGGCTTCCTTCTCCTGTACTTTGAGCTATGCACTAGAGTGTATGATCGCTTTAGTGTATACATGGGAACACTATCTGACATCTATAAGACTTTAAAGCAGCATGTGCAGGGAAGCTTAGCAGAATTACCTTATTAAAACATAACATTAAACAAGGTTCAGAGAAATACCCTTAATCTTTTCCCCATAATGTAATTGGCATTAAAAGGAGAATGTTTGGTATAAGCAGTTTATTAAATTGGTGTTATGCATGCATAACACTAAGAAATGGGATTCAATGCCTAGTTCAAAGCAGAAGCTTAGTACCAACCCTATTATTATTATTCTAATACCCAGTTGTAGTTCCTTTTAGGCATGTTTGGATTTACTGTTCCCTATTTATTATGTTTACCAATAGTTTTATTTTATCTCATTCATGCATAACCCTTTTTAATTAATTCAAACAAACGTTATTATTTTAAGTCATTTTTCACATGCTTCCTGGTTGTAGTAGATAAGCAATTGTCATATTGGCCTATTGGCTGCAAACATATTTTTATTTTTCTTATTTAACCTTCTTTTCGTTCCTTGTTCTTTCTGTTTTCCTTCCACTTTCATGCAGCAGATACAAAAACAAGCATTCATCTCATCCTCTTGTACGTTATTCAAATTCTCCAAGATGCTGATGCAGTAAAAACTGCTATTTTTCAATTAAATTAATAAGTGGCACTATCTTATATTTTAGAGCATTTTCTTTCAATTATACCAATCAGTTGATGTCTTTGAGCGTAAAATGCATGTTGTACTTTTTAACTCCTTAACGACGAACTGAATATCCTACAGTTAAAGACCACAAAGTCCCTTTTTTTTTGGAAATCGATTCAGTGGTCCCTGAGAGGCTTACAGCTGTGCAGGGACCCCTGAATTTCCTGAATTCCATGACGTTCCAGATTCTTAAAGGGATATTAATGTCAGATATAAAGTATTAACTATATGGTAAATACGATTAAAACGGAGTACTTGCACTTATTTGTATCTCTCAAACCTTTATGGTTTGAGAGATATAGGAAAATAAAGTTCTCTGGTCCCTCCCCTTTCTTCTTGATGAGCTGAAAACCTGTCATACGCAGATTATGGTCAGTTGACCAGATGTGGCTCTTCAGCAACGCCGATATAACAATATCTAAAGATAAATACTTCATTTGGAACGGTTTACAAAATGTGCCTGGCTTGCAAGAACACTTTGTAGACCATTCCAATTAAGTATTTATTTCTAAATAGCGTGATTTCAGCTCTGCTGATGAGTCTCTGTCTGGCCAAATGACTGGAATCTGCAGCTGTCCGCTAGATGGCAGACTTGAGTAAAACAGCCAGGAAAAGGTAACTTTAGCAAATTATATCTCTCAAACCATAAAGGTTTGAGAGCTAAGACTTACATTGATGTCAATCTTTTTTTAATGTCTACAGTATTAAATCAACTTAAACTTAACCATTACTATCCCTTTAAAGAGATAGTAATACTTAACATGTAAAAAAAATATGTTGTAGGGCTTATCCCCCTGAGTAAAGCAAGGGTACTCTCACTGCTGAACAGTGTTTTATTCAAAAGTTATTACAGTTCAAAGTTGAATTTTTTTAGGTGCAATATCACAGTGGCCTGAAATTGTACAGTGGCACTGTTGTTATACCATCCTATGGAGATTTATGGTCCTGGGACCAGAGCTGTCCATAGGATGAAGTAGGAACAGTGCCACTGTACAATTTCAGGCCACTCTGATATTGCACCTAAAATATTCAACTTATAGCTGTAATAACTTTTGAATAAAACACCTTTCAGCAGTGGGAGTACTCTTGTTTTACTCAGGGGAATAAACTCTACAACACATTTTTTTTTTACATTTTAAGTATTACTATCCCTTTAATGCACGTTTTACCCATGACGGTCCTGCATGTCATGGGTCCTTAAAAGGATAGTAATACTTAATATTTAAAAAAATATATATTGTAGGGGTTATCCCCCTGAGTAAAAAAAGGATACTCTCACTGCTGAAAGGTGTTTTAGTCAAAATTTATTACAGCTCAAATTTGAATTTTTTATGTGCAATATCACAGTAGCCTGAAATTGTACAGTGGCGCTGTTGTTATACCATCCTATGGACAACTCTGGTCCGTAGACCATAAATCTCCATAGGATGGTGTAGCAACAGCGCCACTGTACAATTTCAGGCCACTGTGATATTGCACCTAAAAAATTCAAATTTGAGCTGTAAAAATTTTGAATAAAACACCTTTCTGCAGTGGGAGTACTCTTGTTTTACTCAGGGGATAAACCCTACAACATTTTTTTTACATTTTAAGTATTACTATCTGTTTAAGGGGTTAAACTTATTGTATTTCCACTATTTATATTCTATTTTAAAAATGTTGTTGGGAATATATAGATCTGCTAGCACAGGTTAATTTCTGCTCTTGGACGCAAAAAAATAAATAAATTGCCTTTTCATTTTATTTCCCAAATATATTAGGTGGGAGGGTGCAAATCTGCCAGAGCAGCTCATTTTCAGAGCTTTGAAATAGGCAAACAATTTGAATGGCTGCATAAGGTATGCACTCGAGTGTATAATTGCTTTAGTGCAAAGAAATGCACACACTCTACCGTTGTGAAAACTTTAATGCAAGCAAGCCCTGAATGCCACCCTGATGGCAAGCAGATAAAGATGTAGTCATTTTACTTTGACTTCCGCTGCACTTTGTCAGAATTCTGGTGATAAAAGAGGCACAGCAGAACAGGATGTCTTGAAAGGCCCACATAATACTATAATACCCTTTTTTATGTTGCAAGTGGCACACAGAAGAGAATTTTTAATGCAGATAGCTTAGAACATAAGCAATAGCCAGAAAAAGCCCAAATAATTTGGTTCCGCTGCATATTTTAGCATTGAATTGTATGATAGATTCTCCCTTTTCTGTCCCCATTCAATTCTAACACTTGAAACATTTATAGTTACTATGGCCCTTCCTATATAATAATTCACTAGGATGTTTGTCATGCTTAGCAGAGACTGCCCAAATGCACGGAATGCTGGGAGCACAGAAGGTTGGAAGCACAGAATGCTGGGAGTTCTGTGCTTTCGGGCAGTCTCTACAGTGCATGACTGCATCAGCAGCAGGACGCAGAGCAAGACCGGCTTCTTAACCCTTTGAGTGCAATGTGTTGCGTTCCCCCTGGCACTCAAAGGGTTAACATCGCCAGGACTTTGGCTCGTGTACACAGGCTTTTACACTAGTGCTTATATAAGCAAACAAGTTATTCTGGAGTAAACCAACTGCACCATAGGTGACAAATACAAAATCATGTTATATTAAATTGGGCTTTTAACCCCTTGAATGCTAGAGAGGTCTTCAATGAATTGTGAAGCAAAGCTTTTGGAGACCTCTCTAGCATTCAATGTGTTAATGCAGGAATGTTTATTTGTCCCCTATGGTGCAGTTAGTTCAGTCCATAATAACTCCACTATGCTTTTATAAATATGGACCTATGTTTTTTCTGAAACACATGAACAGGTTTTCCCATGATGACTACCTCCACTTCTCCATTAGTATTCAGCCTCTGAGGGAACCTATTTTCTAGCACATGTGCCTAAATCTGTGTAGAATATTAAACATATCTGTGTGCAAAATCCACTATTTTGTTGAAGACAGGAGGGATAATAGAGTTAAATACAGAAATGGTATCTTTAAACACAGTATCCTCTGCCACTTAAGAGTTGTGTCTTTTTTTTTTGTTTGTTGTTTTTTTAAGTTTGACTTGCTAAGCCTTAATAGTAATAAGAAACTCCAATTTTTGCTCATTATTGGTAATGCTATTTACTGCACTGATGCAATTAGTGTTCCTGAGAAAGTATTTGTTGACTGTTCTGGCAGAAACAACTTATGTTCTAGTCCTTGGTCTTGGGAGTGAGCATGGTAATTACCATTCTTTTTGTCATTGACATTATGTTAATTTGATCCAGAATGCTTAGATTTGAAATGTATATAACAAAACAATGTTTTGATTACCAGTTTGTCTATACAATTTCGTTTTAGCTTTTCACTATCTAAAGTTATTTATTTCGTTATATTATATGATGCCAAAGCAATAGTAACATAGTAAATTAGGTTGAATAAAAACACAAGTCCATCAAGTTCAACCTTCTCCTCATACCCCAGTAACTGAGAATTTTATAGCTTTCCTGCTACCAATTAAATTAATCTTTATCAGACCTTCCTGATAAATAGTATAACTCTGTATGTTTCCTTTTGAAAGAAATGTATCTAATCTTCTCTTAAATGCATCCATTGTATCTGCCATAACCACCTCCCTGGGCAATGAATTCCACAATTTAACAGACCTTACTGTAAAAAAAACCCTTCCTCTGCTGAAGTTTATTTTTTTTTCTTAGTTTGTTTATTCATCATTTTCACAAAGATATACAAAAACACAAATATAAAATACACACTACATACACTTTTAAACTTATTACATATATACTCACATAATAACACAATAACACAAGCAGTCAAGAGGAACCTTCTAATCCTATTGCCACTCTACATCCTACCCATCCTACTTTAGGGGTTATGTCTCACCCAGAAAAAAACAGTACCCCCAACCATCCAGCTGCACCGAGGTCAACCGAGACCAACTCCCGAAATACCCCTCCCTTCCTACCAATCCCACCCCAAAAAACAAAACAAAACAAAAAAAACCCTACTGCCCAACCACAATAGCCAAATCCCAAACACTTCCTACCAAACCCTGCAAAAAAAAAACCCTACTTCCCAACCACAATATCCAAATCCTAAACACTTCCTACCAAACCCCGCGAAAAAAAAAAAAAAATTTAAACCTCCTTTCCTCTAATCTCAAGGGGTGTCCCCTGGTCACCTGATCAGGCCTTGGAATAAATAGCTCACCACAGAGATCCTTGTATTGACCTCTCATGTACTTGTACAATGTGATAAGGTCTCCTCTTAGTCATCTTTTCTCTAGAGTAAATAAACCAAGTTTGTTTAGTCGTTCCTCATGTCAAGTCCTCCATTCCCTTAAATAATTTGTTGCTCTCTGCTGTACCCTCTCTAGTTCTAGTATATCCTTTTTCAGAACCTGTGCCCAAAATTGCACTGCATACAAATATTGTGCTGCTCCAGCCTAATTACTAAGATAGTGAGACTGATGTGTTAAAAAGAATTGGAGAAATTCTGGAGCAAAATCAGCTGCACCATAGGGTCTAAATGTCACCCCTTTTAAATAAATAGGATTTTTAAATGTACCCTATGTAACAGTTGCTTTGGTACATAATTTCTACAGTTCTACTTGATTCATCAGTCTAAAATCAATGCAATTTGTCTTAGATAATTATTTCACTGCTTGCTGATCAATTAATTGATATGGAAACCAGGTGCATCTAATACCTAAGGGGTAGAAACAAAATGGATATGCAAATGGTTTCAAATAACATATTGAGTTGACTTTGTATTTCATTTACTGCTTATCAAAACATGACAACCAGGACAGAGTTGTTAAGTATCTTTTAATAGGGGGATGTGCACCTTCAGTACTCACAAGCTATTATTAGTGTAATACATGTCATATCCTTGGCTGCAACATTTTTATGACTATGAACAGTTTCAGAACAGCACTGGAATGGCATTTTAAAATACCAAGAATTAATTACAGTAATTTTAATTAATAGCTCTGAGGAATATAAAATAGGCAAACACACAGGAATGCATTTTCTGCTTTTATCTTCTGTCAAAAGGTCACATCTTTTACAGCTATTTAACTAAATAAAAATAATCATATACATTTAGGGACATTACTCAACCCTATCATGAAATCAATGCTGTCTAAAAATTCTTGACAGATAAGTTTCTCCAAATAAGCACATTTTATAAACGTAAAAGTAAATTATCATATATTTGTGTGTAATGTATAACATCTTTATTTGTGTTAATTTATAGGTAAGTGTTGTGAAATACATATAGCTGAATGCATTGCTGGATATCTTTTTTGTAAATGCAAAGACTGATGAAAAATGTAGCTAATCCAGTTCAGATATTATTTGCTGCTCATTTCCTCTGAAGGTCTACTGTTCCAGTGGACCAAGTAAGAAGCTAGCTCTCTGAAAAGCAAGCCTAAAAATGTGTTTTATGAAGTGTATGCTAGTGAGAACTTGATAATTCAAACACATTTAGGAACTCTAAATTCAGAAAGTAGAAATATCCTCAGAACTGACTAAATGAAAATTATACCACATAATGTTTATTAAAACATGTGAGGTGTTCCCTTAAATTGAACTTGTGACTGCAGCTGACTAACTGTTAAAGTTTTCATTGAAATGTACAACTGCATTGTTCCTGATATGATAAAGGGATAGTAATGTTTCACAATAAGAGCAGCTCCATTTAATATTCACAGTATTTGGGCCATGGAGAGTGTTATTTCAATACTGTCAGAGTTGTAGTTCAAGAGTAATTGAATGATAAAGTATCCCCCTCCTGCCCCTTTTACTGATGTAACAGTCCTTACCTCAGAGCAGTAAGACTGACCGGATGGATAGCAGAGAGGGACAATCTTCACTGATCATAAGGAAAGACCTGAAAAACCTGTCGAGGGGGGCAGGATTTTCCTTATGTTCACAGTAAGAATATTGTCCCTTACTGTGAGCTGCCTGGTCCCAGGACCAGATTCCACATCTGAGGTAAAGTGGCTTATACTAGGTACTAATAGTAGTAGTAAAAATAACTATAATACTAATAACAATAATACTAATATCTATAAGAGGAATAGTATGCATAACATAAGTCATGCTATGATAGAATGAGGGATGTGGAAACATATATAATTAAAATTATGTTTTTATAGGTGGATCATTTTTGATTGTCATCATTGGTACAATAGAATTTAAAAGGTAACTTTTCCAAAACTTTTCTACTCTTTGAAGAAGCTTCATGTTAAGACATTATTCGCATTTAATAGTTTAGACCAGACCTCCAACTGTTGCATATCCCTCCCAGCCACATCACCTGAAATGTTGCCTGTGTTGTGATCTTACAGAATGGATCCTTATTAATAATATAGCTTTACCAGTCTGCCCACTGTAAGAAGATACAGTTTCCGGAATGATCTATTGTGACTTTCTGAGAAATTGAGTGTGAAAAGCTCTTCAAACACCAGACATCAGTGTACAGTGGTGGGACTAATGTAAATACTGAGAGAGAAAGACACTAAGCTATTATTAGCAGGAAAATGGGATATGCAAAGTAAGGCTAGAGGGATCAGGAGATTGACAGGTGTTTTATGTCTGCAGTTCTGATGAGTGTAAATTATTCTTACGCATGTAGTAATTTTTAATAAATAGTGCTTTTAGCATTATAGTTTCTTTTCTGCACTTTTTTTTGATAGATACATTTGAATTCTGCTCTCATCCCTGTTTATTTGTGGCATTGCTGCTAATAACATTTTGAATCTAGCCTTTTTAAAAGCGTTGGGTGAACTGGTTAAGAGTTGCTTCTTAAAATTGATTGCAAATGAAACCATGTTGTGGTTGTTGCTTCCAAAATGTTCACCTACTTGAGTATTGGAGACCATGACTATGTTATTTATCACTAGGTCCATTTATTTATTATACATTTTGGTTCTCCAGCTATCAGTCTTATGTAGCTATTCCTAAACATGCTCACAAACCTTCTAACCTTTGCTGTTGGACAGGTCTCATCTGTCCAGTTTATATACGGATAGTTAAAATGTACCATAGTTAGACTGTGCCCAAAATGTGCAGCTTTTCCTATTTCTAATAATAGTTGACCCTCATCATTCTGAGAAATATTTGGTGTTTTTAGCATATTGTATCTTAAACAACACTTTTTTTTTACCTTTACACTACTTTTAACATTATTACTAATTATATTAATATTAATATTAAATATAAACTAGACATGACTTTAGATCTGGTCTTATGTATGAGCATATACCTCCCCTCTTCTATTAATCCTGGTACTCCTAAACAGGTTATAGCCCTCAATATTTACAGCCCAACCATCTGTAGCTTTCATCCATGTTTCAGTAGTACTAATTATATCATAATACTCATTAACTACTAGCCTTGACTGCTCTCATTTTTGATTACCACATTTTGTGCATTTGCCACATACATTTAAGTTTGTGGTTAATTTGGATTTTATGAACTACATGCATTTTCTCTCTGTCTGGAATTAACAGTGATTCCTATCTCATAATTATGTTTGTCCTCACCCTTCTCCATCCCCACTATTTTTGTACTTGTACTCAGTTACTAGCTACACTCTACCCAATTTTTATTTAGCTATAATCTCCTTCAATTTTCCAGCTTAATCCTTTGAGTGACTACCTCCAGCTTTCTTAGCATTCTATCCTATATCTCAGCATTTCAATTCACATACAATTCCATCACTACCGTAAAGACTTTATCTGACAGCAATGCCAGCTAAGTGCTCTAAAAACCCCAAACCCTCCTTGCTGCACAGTACTTAATGCACTAAGCTCCCTGAGCACTCTCTGTCTCCCTGTACTGGCCCATAGCAATGGTAGTATTTCAGAAAACACTAGACTTGTGCATTTATTTTGGAAGTAATGCAAAATTTGATGAACATTCTTGACATTCATATTTAAACAACAAATGAATGGTACTAAACATGGAATTTTAGAAGCACGAACAGCACATTCATTTCTCTCATTTGAATCCTTTTGTTCATTCATACACTTTCTCATACCATTGTGCCATTCATAACAAGTATTGCACTTAACTTGATGACAGAGGTTGAGCGGTGTCTTGCACCTTCTGTCAAAAAACAAATAAAAACATTAAAAATAAATGAAAATAAAACCCCAATCACTGACTAGCTGGAAGGGTGATAAGAGCAGGCTTGCCAAGATGTGATCCCTTCCCCCTGCTTAACCACCTTTTTCATAGTGTGCACATTACAGTTTTTTATACTAAGTGTGCAAAGTATCACTTTGCAATGCATTGCACACTCCTCTGGCACACACACACAGGGTCATAAGTATGTTTATTGTGTAGGATAAAGTGACATACATTTCTTCTCACTGTACAGGCCACAGTACAGTGTTAAACTTGGTTAACAGTTTATACTCCCAGATCTTTCTCTGTCTGTATGTCAGAAAATTTCCCATCAGGACAAACACTGTGTGATTTTCAATGCTGCTGTGACCAGTTTTTCAAAAATATTGATCCACTGGGGTCACTCACATTCATCTAAATTCAGCGAGCCACCAGTGTACCAAGAAGAAAACTTCTGGAATTCAAGCAAGCACAGGAAGAGAACAAAGTGATGTTAGTAGTCATCTAAAGCCCCCAACCAGAGTACTGTGCTAAACCTCAAAAAAGCTCCAAAATAATACATACAGATAGCAGATTATAATGAATATTCCCCAAATCTCCTCTCCTATAACCCCCCCCCCCCCATAAGGGAAGCTAAGGACGCAGGGTTGTCCTTAGTCAACATTCCAGGGTCCTCTCTCCTTGAAGCAGCTACAGAAAGGTAGCTGGTCTGGTGAAGCTGGATGGCTGGCTGGAACACTGGGAAAAAGAAGCTGGAAACCCAAGCTGAAAGGCTGGAAACATAAAGCTGTAACGCTGGTCTCCTGAATGGGTTTCAAATGGGAACTCTTGAAACCATCCAGAAATGAAGACACAGGTTGAGTCCCAAAGGAATACTGGTTTATTGATGGCAAAAACAGCTCTTTTATACACAGGTGACAGTGTTAACCATGGGCTGGGCACAAAGAGACACAATGGTACAATGGCTAGGTAGATGGTGGAACAATAGGGACAATGGACATGTAAATATAACACAATGGGGCCAGACATGAGTGAATTGTCATACAATAGTGAACAGTGGTGGTGGTGGTGTTTACAGTAAACACTGGGCCAGATAATGGAACAATAGAGCGTGCACATAAGACAATGGGACAATACAGTGGAATGGATACAATCAACAAAAGCAGCACAATAGAAACAGGTGTTTAATGCAATCAGAACCCCAGACTAATCCCATCACACAGGAGACAATAGTGAATATACATCAGAGGTGAAGGGATTAGTAAAGTGAAACCTTAATCAAACTCTGAATCAGAGAGGGTGACACATCTACAGTTTGGCTGGCCTTGCAAATATCCAACAAATTAACCCCTTCAGGCCCATGTATGATTGTGGCCCACAATTAACACAGGGGTCCAGCCTCTGTTATATATAATATAGCCCATGTAAATATGATAGGCCTGAGAAGGCCTCTTAGTAACGGCCTAAGGTCTGTTACATTTCTTCCCCTTTCGAGTCCCAAGCCAGTGTGAACACTGGTGAAAGGTGTATTGGTAGTCAGAGGGGTCTGTGCACACAAATGTACAACAGAGCAGTTGTCCATACCACATTCCCAACAAAATCGCATTAAGGGCAAATTCTCCTGCAGATCATCTAATTGTCTTCCTCATCATATATGTGATATGTCCTAACACATGATTATATGTAGATGAGACCGTACAAACGCTAAGAAGATTGATGAATCCTTAGCTTAAGTGTGAACAAAAAAGAGACACCCCAGTGGATCAACTTGTTTTCAGAACTGTTAACATCATTAAAGACCTCAGGGTGTCTGTACTGATGGGACATTTTTAGCCAAAGAGGGACAGAAAGATCTGGGAGTATGTCTAGCAATTAGTATACTTATTTATAATAAAACACAGTTCCAACAGTTTGTCTACTTTAGGCAATATGTATAAAGACACAAAAAAACAAGAGTTTACATTCCCAAAGTGCTATCCCTCTTTAACTAAACAAGCAACAAATTCCCCTCTATACCCCCCTATTGCACTAACACAGTTTCACACACACACACACACACACACATCAGCAGAAGCTCACCAACTCTTCTTTCTACTTTTTTTTCTACTGAATATAGCAAGCAGTCAGCAGCAACACATACTCTATTTTATTTTTTTATCCAACAAAACCATGACTATTCTCTGTCTCCCACACTCTCTGTCTATCAATTAAAACCTGCAGCATGAGAGGACATTATGGATGTTTGTACTATTTAATTAGGAACTCTCATGGCCATAGAAAGCATAGGTAGTAAATGGCAAAAATGTACAGGAATTTCGAAGGACACAGCAAAATGGTGCAGAATGTAATTGATTTTTTTATCTAAGGGGATTTTCACAAAAAAAGAGAAGAATTATGTATTTTCAGAGGAAATTTCCATGAACAAAGAAATGTTTTGCCTATCACTAGTATACAGCCTCTTGAATGATTGAGAGGTCTCCAGTGCTATTGTCTCGCAATGCATTAAATACCTTCCTAGCATCCATGGGATTAAAAACTCTATTTAAATAAATTGTTCCAATTCCTTACAGTACATCATGTTGGGGGCTGAAACCAGTAGGATAGTTATGGAGTGGAATGAGGAGGAACATGAAGCTAGTCAGTTGGGGAGATCAGATCCTAGGTCATATGAGATGTATGTTATGGTTCCTCTCAAGGGGCCTCAGCAGACCATCTTGAAGGCACAGCTACCAGACCTGATGTGGAGACAGAGCAAAAACGAGTACCAGGCATTGAGCATTATGATAAATGGGCAAACTAAACAAAGCCCTCCCTCCCTTGGAGGAGAGAATTTGAAAAAGGAACCTGACTGTAACCGTTAGCAGAACTACTACTACTTCACTACTCTCCCATTTTTAAATATTCATTACACTACTAGCTGTTATTTTTTATCTTTGCCTAGTATATGACTACCCCTGGTGCTCACAAATTGTACATTTTTGTTGCGTGGGGCCCATGCCATGAAAAACATGAATGGTGTTTGTGTGGGGTCAGGAGCCCATGAGGGTGCCTAGCTTCAAAAAGTGAGACATTTCATGCACCCATATATATATATGCATATACTTGATATGAATTGCTTAGGGTCAAATGGGTGACTATAATGTAGTAGCACTGCACAGTCCACCATGCAGACCTTGATTACTGATACCTTCCAATACACTGGATACCTCTCTATATCCACAATTGCCTTCTAATGCATATGAAACCTCTCTAAAATTCAAAAAGTTAAAAACACAATTTGCACCAATGGAACTTTTGTCAGTATTCATTTGCATGGTATTTACCTGAAGTGTAAACAAGATTGAGTTTATTATCTCTCAGTTTGAGAATAGTTTAATTTGTATATGCTGCAACAAAATATGAATGATTTTCTCCCTGTTTCTCATCTGCTATTAAAATAAGCATGCTTGCAGTTATAAACAAAGCTTTTATGGCTATGTGACCTTGGTTGTCAACTGCAAATCCCCTGGTCCTACAGATTTTGTATATGGAGTTTATTATAAACCTGTGCACTTGATTAGGTGATCTTCAGTCTCACATAATGATGTATTCTAGCACATGCAGCAATTGAATTTAAATTGTTCTTTGCTATTTTATGGATTCTGGTCCAGTGCTTTAGATTTTCTGAATTTTTACCTACCATCAAATTATTAATTGATTGTTCTTCCAAAGTGAGGATTGTGACATGATAAAACATTATTTTAATTTCATTATTTATGTCCTATGCTTGATTGTTCCCTTATTGGAAAAGTCCCAGATGGCATACAATGTGTCAGTATGAGAAGTAAAGGAAAATAAAAAAAATGCTGCTGTTCTACAGATGCAGTATTCAACAGACAGCAGTTAATCTGTCAATCAGATTCTGATAGCAACATGCATGTAAAAAGGTTAAGTCTAAAATTACAAGCTATACTCAGCAGAAAACAAAAGTGGCTTGAAGTAAAGGAAGCCATTAGGAGGTCCAGTGTTAAACCAGCTAAAATGTTTCATTAAGAAGTGGGAATCTAACAGCCCTACGTTGTGATAAACCTCTGAATATATATAATCCTCAATGTCTTATGAAAAATATATTTGAGATAGGCAGTGTATCATTGTCATATATATTCTGAACCTGAAAATAGCTTGACAAGCAAATTGTGTTAATGTAAACTCAAATTCATTTTTTAAAATCAACAACAAAATGGCTCATAAGCAAGTTTTTAATTAAAGTGTTCTTTTTTGACGATTTATGTCACTGTTCACATTTTGCAAGACATAGAGAGATAATTGCTGTTCTATAATATTTGATTTTGAAAAGGTTGTTATACAATTAAGCAAATAGCCTTCTGTAAGCCACAGTAGTGACACAGACACTTATTATAAGTCATATCTTGTTTTCTTTGATATGTATCATTTACTTTCATAGTTTATTTCACTATGGACAGCTCTGGTCCCGGGACCATAAATCTCCATAGGATGGTGTAGCAACAGCGCCACTCTACAATTTCAGGCCACTGTGATATTGCACCTAAAAAATTCAACTTTGAAAATGAATAACTTTTGAATGAAACACCTTTCAGCAGTGGGAATACTCTTGTTTTACTCAGGGGGATAAACCCTACAACATATTTTTTTTTACATTTTAAGTATTACTATCCCTTTAACGAATTTTTATATAGGATGGTGTATTCCTTTAAGCTAAAACCCTTTGATGGACTTATTATGATTATCACTCTGAAGAAACTTTACAATAGGATGCTTTATTGTTGTATTGAACAAAAAATATATGATCCTTTGAGTTTCAAGTTTGGGAAACAAGTGATATTTATTACAGATGAGATGAATACTAAAAAATGTAATAAAGGTTTTATTTTTTTACTTTGATAAATCTAGTCTGTTACCATACCAGCATTTCCTTTGCTTTTGTACCGTTAGGTGATTGATAAATAATAATCTTTAAAGACTTGCTGCTATTAAACAGTTTTTGAGTTTTTTGTTCATCATAGTTAAAAGAGCTTATGTTTTATCTACCACAAATACAATGCTGAAGAAAAAATGTTAAACTGATGAATACTACATTCATTTTTAAATGTGAGCTTTTAACACCTGTTATTTACTTTATTCACAAACTACGAAGGATGGTCCTTTTAGCAAAAGTAGAAAATCATCAGTTAACCAATAAAGATATGCTAGCTTTTTCTTGACACATTGACAGTTGTGAAGAATAGAATTTTCCAAGTAAGAAACTAACTACAAGGCAGATGGCAGTTGATGGCACAAATCCATTGTCATATGGGCTTGTTTTCCTGATAGTCTCATGAAACTAATGGCCCATGTTAATGCTTTTCCTATATATGGCTTTGAAGCAAACATTTTGTTTCAGTCACTTGGAAGAATACTGTTTATTCACATTGCAAACATAAGCAAACATCATTATTAAGTGTCTCCCTTTATTTTACTCTAAAAAGAAAGGATTTATGCATTTATTTGGTGTGTGCATTAGTGGATTCCGGAAGTAGAATCTGGCCACAAATTGATGATACATTTGACTTGATGTTGTATCACTATTTTTCTTGTTTAAAATGTTACACTAATTCTTAGTAAGTACTGTAGCTCAATTAACTATACAGAGCAATGGTTCCTTTATTCTTGGTAGTACTCATGGTACAGCCAAATACGACACATCATAATGATTCCTTTCCCATACTTGTGTGATAGTTAAAAGGCTGAGATTGAGCTGTAAACTGGTGTGTTACTTTTAAAGAACTGCAAAATATATAGAGGGTAAAACTTTATAGTAGCACAAAGACCTCTTAATAATAAGCCCCCACTTATCTTTATCTGATCTGGAAAGCAGCATAATAATCAATTCTTAAGAAACCTTCATTGGGAGGAGTTTGGAATCCTAGAACAAAGAATGATTCTGCTTCCATGGACATGATATATAGTAGTGATTAAAGGTTTATTCTGGAGAGCAATCAATGCATAATTAATATGTATTGGGTATTTGGATTTGTACCCTAGAATATTGCTGGGGGGCATTGTTATCATTATTATAAGTAGAAGCAGTACAAAGTGTTAGTATTCAATTAAAATGTTGTAAAAACTTCGTAACCATACAGGACTGTTAGCGATTTGTACATTAGAACAAACCAAATATTTTTAAAATTGATATAATTATAATTTCATGAAATAGTTTTCTGTACTATTACAAAAAAGATATAATTTACAGTTGAAAGAGAAATGCAGAAGTAACCTCAGGCATTTATCCCTGATTAAGTGCATTATTATTACATACTGGTAATTTACTTAACTGCAAATTAATACAAACAATACCAGCAGGTGACAATTTTTACAAAAACATTTTGTAGAATGTGTCTCTAATATTGTAACAAAAATTGTAGCTAATCTGTTTTTTCTCCTAATGTGCAAATAATTGTATACTAATCAAAACATATTTAGTATGACAAAGGATTTAATAATTTGCCTTACACACTGTGGCTATTTGGTACATGTAAGAATTAAAATAGCTAGGGTGCATTATAATGTTTATTAACTGATTATTTATGAAAACAAGTACTATAGGTCCATGAATGAAACTAATGTAAGTCATTCTGAAGTAAACGGCACTTTTAAACCCTTAAAGAAATAGTATTGCTTTAATGTAATTAATGTTAATATTGTATAGATTAAAAATATGAATAGAATGAGACATCATCCCATCTCTGAAACTTGTATAGTTTAAGAGATCAAAGCATCTAAATTTCCATTTCACAAGAAGTCTATCTAAGAGAAGCAGATTCTGGTCCCGGGACCATCCTGCGGCAC
The DNA here is from genome assembly GCA_037306005.1 of Rhinophrynus dorsalis. Taxonomy (NCBI): domain Eukaryota; kingdom Metazoa; phylum Chordata; class Amphibia; order Anura; family Rhinophrynidae; genus Rhinophrynus; species Rhinophrynus dorsalis. Next base: position 136,349,875 of record CM074724.1, read on the forward strand.
TTCAGCAGAACTGAAATAGTGTGATATAGAAATAAATACTTTATTGGCACATTCTACAAAGTGTGCTTGCAAACCTGGCACACTTTGTAGACCATTCCAATGAAGTATTTATTTCTATTTCAATCTCTTTCGTCTCTGCTGAAGAGCCGCAGGATGGTCCCGGGACCAAAACCTGCTTTTCTCAGCTAGATGGCATACTCCTTGTGAAATGGGAGCTTTAGATGCTTCAATCTCTCAAACCATACAAGTCTGAGAAATGGGACATACCTCATACTATTTATATTTTTAATCTCTAAAATATTAACATTAGTTAAATTTAAGCAATACTATCTCTTTAAACCCTTGAGAGGTTTCTAATGCATTGGAATAAAAATCATTGTTTAACCCTTTGAGCTTTGAAATGCGTTCCATACCCCTCTGGCACACTGAGTGTTAAATCAAATCAGCTTGTTTGCCCTAGAGTCGCTTGAATTGTTCTTAATACAACAGCCTCAGTATGTTTTAAAATGTTTTGCTGTTAATTAAAAATACTTAAAGGGATAGTAATACTTCGTTTTAACTTTATTTTATTTTGTAGGCATTAAAAAAACATGAAGAACGATATAAGTTTTATCTCTCAAACCTTTATGGTTTGAGAGATATTCACAAGCAAAGTTTCCCCTCCCTCCCCTTTTACCTAGTGTAAGCCATCTCTTCTCAGATGTGGAATCTGGTTGTAAGACCAGACAGATAACAGCAGGGGACAAGCTTCTTCATTGAGATCAATGAAAACCCTGCCTCCCTTGACAAGTTTTTCAGGTTTTTCCCTTATCTTAATTGAAGATTGTCCCTTTCTGCAGTCTATCTGGGCACCTCCCTTCTGCTTTGGCTGAGCAGTGTTACATCAGTAAAAAGGGGCGGGAAGGGGATACTTTGTAATTGAATTACTCATGAACTACAACTCTGACAGAACTGAAATAACACTCTCCAAAGTCCAAATACTATGATGATTAATTAGAGCGGCTTTTATTATGAAACATTACTATCCCTTTAAAGGAGCAATACACTTTTTTATGAAAACATAATGTTATAGAGCTCAGTTAAAGGGATAGTAATGTTTCATAATAAAAGTAGCTCTAATTAATCTTAGTAATCTATTTGCACTTTGTAGAGCGTTATTTCAATACTGTCAGAGTTATAGTTCAAGAGTAATTCAATGACAAAGTGTCCCCCTCCCGCCCCTTTTACTGATGTAACACTGCTCAGTCAGAGCAGAAGGGAGGTGCCCAGGTAGACTGCAGAGAGGGACAATATTCACTTAAGATAAGGGAAAAAGCTGAAAAGCTTGTCAAGAAGGGCAGGGCTTTCATTGTTCTGATAGGAAGAATATTGTCCCTTGCTGTTATCTGTCTGGTCTATGGACTGCATTCCACATCTGAGAAGAGATTGCTTACACTAGGGAAAAGGGGCAGGAGGGGGAAACTTTGCTTGTGAATATCTCTCAAACCATAAAGGTTTGAGAGATAAGACTTATATCGTTCTTCGTGGTTTTTTTTAATGCCTACAAAATAAAATAAAGATAAAACAAAGTATTACTATCCCTTTAACAAAGGCCACTCTCACTGCTGACAGATTATTTATTCAAACATTATAACAGTTCAAATAACCAAGAAGTGAATTTAGTGTTTACTTCCTAATTGTTCTGACAGGAAGTGATTCAGCAGTTTCTATCACATTCCTCTCCATTAGAATATAACAGAATAACTAATAGGAATTTGACCAGTAGAGGGCACTGCTAATGTTCAAAAACACATGTTTAAAGGGATAGTAATGTTTCATAATAAAAGCAGCTCTAATTAATCATCATAGTATTTGGACTTTGGAGAGTGTTATTTCAATTCTGTCAGAGTTGTAGTTCAAGGGTAATTCAATGACAAAGTATCCCCCTCCCACCTCTTTTACTGATGTAACACTGTTCAGCCAGATCAGAAGGGAGGTGCCCAGGTAGACTGCAGAGAGGGACAATCTTCAATTAAGATAAGGGAAAAACCTGAAAAACTTGTCAAGGGGGGCAGGGCTTTCATTGTTCTCATAGGAAAAAGATTGTCCCTTTCTGTTATCTGTCTGGTCTATGGACTGGATTCCACATCTGAGAAGAGATGGCTTACACTAGGTAAAAGGGGCTGGAGGGGAAACTTTGCTTGTGAATATCTCTCAAACCATAAAGGTTTGAGAGATAAGACTTATATCGTTCTTCATCTTTTTTAATGCCTACAAAATAAAATAAAGATAAAACAAAGTATTACTATCCCTTTAAACAGTAATAACTCTGGAAATATGCATCTATCAGCAGTGAGAGTACACTTAATTTACTCAATAGGAAACACCCTACAATATGTATTTTTTCATAAAAAAAAGTTTACTGCTCCATTAAGTAAATTAAAATATAACACCTAATATAGAAATATAATACTCATCTTTTTCTAGGTACTGCAGATTAAAACATTTACTGGATTAAAAGTGCAGCCATTAATAGCAAAATATACTTTAGTTTTTCATGTTGATTTTTTTCCATCATGTTGATTTTTTCCATCAAAGAATCATAAAAAATAACATTTTTATTTAAGAAAAATGTGTTGTATTACTTTCATTGGTAAATATTAACCCTTTGTATTCCAGAGAGGTGTCTTTTGAATACGCCTTACTGACACTAAGGTTTATCTCATCATTTCCTTTCAACTTTGTTTTTAAAATGATTGATAGCATTGTATTCCATCTAAAATGAGTTGCTTTGTTTTCTTGCTAGTCAGGCATTGGTTGGATTATTACCAGAAACGTAACCATTCATTTATTTTAAAGAAACAATGAACCAATTTGTAATTTGCACAGTTATTCATAAAACATTTAATTAAATTAGAGTTGAACTAACAAGAGTCTTTGACTATTACATAATATATTTGATATTGCAACTGGTTCTAAGCTCTGTAATGGTTTAATAATTCTTGCCACAGTAGTTTAATTGGACATTTTAATTAAAAACAGGTTCTAAAGCATTATTCTTTGGTAGTCTGAAAATATAAATGGACTTGCAAATATAATGAAATTATTATTTACTGTCTGAAGCTTTGATGAGTCAGTCCAAAAAACTGCTTTATATGTTGATAATTATTTAAAGAGCCACCTACATTCTTCTAATCTGATATTTTTTCCCTAAGTTAGAAGCATATGTAACCATCAATATTAAACTCATTAAGTGATTTGAAATAAATAATGATAATATTTTTAAGTAGAACCAAAGGGGTGTGTGTGGGAAAAATGTGTAGGTTTTTTTTATGACATCATGGTGAATCATTTGTGTAGATCAGTTTGAAAAACTAATACAATATATAAAAAATAATTACTGAAGGCTGTGTTGTGGGACAGAATTGGCTTTACTTACTGTTAGATGTAGGTGTACCTAATAAAGTGTACATATGTTGATATGAATAAACCCAGGACTGTCCTCCCTATTTCCTGCTATTGCATGCTCATTCTTGTGTTTACCCAGAAAGATATTTACTCATCCCCTGGAATATATTGACCCAATCATCACCTTCTGAGTAAGTAGAAAACTCTGCTCAAAATGGCTTAAAGGGATAGTAACTTTTGAAAATAAAAGCAGTTCCAATTAATCTTCATAGTATTTGGACCATGGTGAGTGTTATTTCAATGCTAGCGTTGCTGTAGTTAAAGGGTAATTGAATGATAAAGGATGCCCCTCCCGCTCCTTTTCCTGATGTAACACTGCTCACCTCAGAACAGAAAGGTGGTGTCCAGGTTGTTTGCAGAGAGGGAAAATTTTCAATTAGCATAAGGGAAAAGCCTGAAAAACCTGTCAAGGGGGGCAGGGTTTTCATTGTTCTCACAGTAAGATTGTCCCTTGCTGTGAGCTGTCTGGTCTTAAGACCAGATTCCACATCTGAGGGGAGGTGGCTTACACTAGGTAAAAGGGATGGGAAGGGGATACTTTATCATTCAATTAATCTTGGACAACTCTGACAGTATTTAAAAAAACTCTCTCCATGGTCCAAATACTATGAAGATTAATTGGAGCTCCTTTTATTTTGAAACATTACTATCCCTTTAACTCTCTCAGTGTTGCAACACATCTATCCATACCTACAACTTAGTTTCCCTAGGGTCACATCTACTTCAGATGCATGGACAGTGAAAACATGTGGCAATGTGTGCATTAAGTGAGATCATCACCAGTTCCATTACCATTCATTCCAGTTACAGTAAGGCTGGAAAATATAATATATACTTTAATTTGGTTCATGGACAACCGCTGCTGTGTTCAGCCCTTTTATGGACTAACTTACTTAACCCCTCGGATGCAATAATGTTCTCAATTTGTTGACTACCTCATTAGCATTCAAAGAGTTAAAGTATCAAGCCATCATGCCAGAGTTAACTTTTACCTATGCTAATAGGGTAGCTCGCATAGGTGCAATAATTTCTAATCACAACCTCATATGAACAGGGTAACCTTAACAATGTATTATATGAGGAAAATGGTTTCTCCATTTAGCTAATCAAATAGTGTAATCAATATTTAGTAAACATCTTATAAAAACATACAATGATGCCTTTTGCATTTATCTGTTTTGTCCTTCAACAGTTATATTGTGAATATTCATGTATTTTTAAAGTGGATCATTAGTTTTTCCTCTCTTAATATATCACATGAATTTTCTTTAGCAATGCCAGTGTCCCAAGTTGAGTTATGAGCCATTTCCATTCAAATGAGCCTCATTCATTTATGGCAATCAAGATTTTGAAATGACTGATGCTGTCATGTACCCTAATGTTAGTGGTTTGCATCTCAGAGAGGTTTTTGAACTGCTTTTGCTTAGTGCAAAGACATTTATTATCTTCCCTGTGGAGTTCACATCACAAATTCCAATTGTAGTTTGTAAGCAGAAAGCTCATTATACTAAAAAAAATATAACTGTGTACTAGAATTTTGAATAACATTTATTTGCATTTTTTTACTGTACATGATAACAGATAGCAACATTACTAACAAATATGTATCACAATACAAATAACACAAAACAGAAAAAGCTAAAATACTCTAACACATTTAGATTTTGATTTCCATTTTTATTTAACAAGCAATATTGAGAGTCTCTATAGAGCTGTACTCTTGGAAATTTTGCAAGGCTAACAAAAATAAGAGTCAACTGAATAATTTATTATGGATATGCTATATCGCAGTGGACCTTTAGTACTTAATGGAAATACATGTCAATGGGACATCATCTTCCAGGATCTTCTGATGAGCTTATTCATTAAAATAATGGATGAGTATTTCAATAATTAGTAAAACATTTTCATTGGACATCTATGGTGAACAACTTAGAAGAAAATTTCATCACTTTATCTAGCCACAAATAATTATTTTATACAACATTTGATCATTTGTTTTTAAATGATATACAGCCAGAACAAGCACAGCTTAAAACCAGAAATCTGTGTGGTAGCATACTATATATCCTCCAAAAGCTTCGAAGCCCTGGCATGTCAGAGCAGATATATGCACATGACAGAAATATAATTCTGTAACAAATGAAAAAAGGAAGGGCGGTGCTCCTAACTTAATACTTTCCCAGGAACAAATTATAATCCCTTCACCATATAGACGCCTTCTCACAAAGGTAGTAGCTGGAACTAACACAAATGTGTTGTTTTGGAGGGATTTTGAAACAGCCCCAACCATAGTGTACACTCTCTCAAAGCAGATATCTGGTTTCTCCTCTCACCAAATTTTAAAGACGGCCATAGGTATCAAAAAGAAAAAGAAAACAGAGGGCACCAATCCTGTCTTATCACTTTAACAAACTGATGATGTATAAAATTCTAAATGTTCATATACTTAATCTGGTGGTTGGAGATGGAATACGTTGTTCTCCATCAAGGCAGGCAAGCAAAGATATTATATCCATCTCTGCTTGAGCTCACTCTCAGACAGAAGATTTTTCCATTGTCACCACCAAAGAAAGTTAAAATGTTTATTTTAATAAATAATATTAAACTATTTGCACAATGATCTACAGAACACATGTTGCTTTATCAAGATCGGATGGCTAATTGGTAATGGAAGTAACATTGTCAGAGCTGAAATTTAAATACCCTAGTCCCAGAATCCCATTGGATGTTAGTTGCTGTATTCAGTCCTCCCTGTATGATATAATTATAGCTGTTAAAGAGATCTATGATCAATTAATTAATAGGTACCTTTCTGTTGGCAATATAAAAAGTGTGATCTGATAAGAATGATCAAAATAGTAATATACTCACTTTACAAGCATAACGGTGTCCTCCTATTCCTAAGTATATAAAAATACTCCAGTGGATTGATCAGCATCCCATTACTTCATACAAAAACAGACACAAAAAATGTATTGGGTGTCAGAGATATAAGAATAGCCCCACTACTGGTAAAAAAATACTGTCTTAAATAAATCAGCATCCCATTCCTTAATCTAAAAACAGACACAAAAATAATGTATCAAGTGCCTATTGTTAGTATTATTGAAGATATAACAGACTAATCAGTATAATAGAAGATGAATAAAAAATTTGAACATACTCATTTATTATAAAATACATAATAAACATGTAATGTGTCGTCCAGGCTAAATTGACAAAACAGCAACCTCCATATTGTAAATAAAATATAACATTTGATTATATAAAAACAAACACAAATAGATAAATATGACTTAGATGTTGAAAATACGTAATAAATAATGAAACCAGAAATATAAAATATATAAAAGATAAAAAATGAAAAACTATGTTATATGAGCTTATGTTATATGGGCTTTAGTGAAAATGCCGGCAATTGTCACATGCATTGATCACCTATCCTGCTGGATAGGTGATCAATGCTAGGGGGTGTCAGGAGTGTTTGCAACATAAACGTTGCTTGTTTTTTACTGTAGTGCCGGTTTTAGTGAGGGTAATAGAATCAAACCCCTCAGCTGCTATTTTCCGCCAATTCACTCAGTTTATCCAAATCTTTATGCAGAGAAAAAACATCCTGCTCTTTATGAATTTCCTTACACAGCTTAGTGTCATCAGCAAAGATTAAGACCCACTTCCAAATCATTAATAAACAAATTAAAAAGCATTGGGTCTAGGACTGAACCCAGGGGATACCACTTTAGGCTAACCTGAAAATATTCTATTTTAACATTTATCTGCCATATAACATTTAACCAGATCTCTGTCTATGCACAGATATCACCTCCCAAACTCAAGCCTCTAATTTATGCAGTAACTTGTTGTGAGGTACAGTATCAAAGGCTTCTGAAAAATCCAAGTATAAAAATTCAATAGCAATTCCCTTGTCCAAATTGCTACTTATATTTTTGTAAATTTTAAGTAAATTCATTTGACATGATATATTCTTCATAAAAATGTGGAGTCTCCTAGTAATAATGTTGTTAATCATTACATAGTCCTGAATACTGTCAGTTAGTAACCCATCTAATATCTTAAACACTATGGAAGTCAAGCTCACAGGTCTGTAATTTCCTGGATTAGATCTTGCCCCCTTTTTGAATAATGGTAGTACATCAGCTTTTCTCCAATTGCAGGGTACTATACTAATGAAAGTGAATCAATAAATATTAAGTATTATGGTCTTCCATACCATTGGGTGTATGCCATCAGATACACATGCTTTTTTCAAATAGCCTTTTCCATTTTCTTTTGTAATTTGTCCACAGTAAGCCATGTACATGATAGATGAAATTATGTGATTATGTCTGTTTTGTCTATTTCTGTACTTCGCTGTTAAATATGTCCAGCAAACAAACTTTTGGCAAGGGTAAGACAAATGGAATAGTAACAATGCAGTAAAGTGGTAGTCCACAAACTGACTGCGACCATGGTTGCTGGAGTGTGTGCTATAAATGATGATGATCTGTCTGCTCTAGAGGATGCCATTTGTCAAAGTCCAAAACAAAGGTCCACCACTACCTCCATAAATAATAATAAACCATCTAAGAACACAAGATGACAATGAGTCTTAATCTAGTGTGTATTGTTGATGGCATGAAGGAGGATGGTTTAGCAGTTTAACCAACTGATGTACCTGAAAATTAGAGTAAAAACACCAGTCCTTAAAGTAGGAGCACTGTAGAGGTGAAGGGGTGCTACCATATACCACTATTGGAAAAGGGAGCACTGCTAAGACCACCAATTAATGTTTATGAATAATATAGCAACAATGGAAGATTCAAGTTGATTCAAAGATGATAATCCAAATAGTTTGTGTAGCATTAATTCTTATGAATAAGGAAGCTTTATATACATGAATCATGTCACACCACCACCACCACCCCCGAACAAATATGCCACATTTAGAGTAACACAATTTTTATTTAACTATTTTCAGAATAGCAGGATAACAGAAAAAAAGCCTGAATAATAATTTTGACCAGCTTACTGAAAGTGAAACTTCCAAAACATTATAGTGAACAGGTTTTCAAATAAGGCTAGGCCTAAAAAAAGTTTGTAGGTCTGAGGCTTGCAGTAAACAAGTTTGGGAATATTGTTTTATTATGGTATCTTCAGCATTCCCATCATTGTGTGACTTTAGGAAAATCCATATTCTACATATGTACAACTAGCAGTTTATTTTCAACATATAATAACCCCTTAATGACCACCCAATCCAGGGGTGGGCAACCGTAGAGGAATACGGCACTTTAAAAAAAAAAAAAAATCACAATTCATTCTTGAATGACAGGGTGGAGTGACACTGTGCTGCCATCCCAGAATTCCATGAAAAGCCATGACCATCCCCAGTCTTTAATGTCCTGACCAGCATGTCTCCTGGTATGCCATACGAAGGGGTTAAATATACATGTGTGTGCTTCACTTTATGTAAATATGGTCATATTGAGTAACAGATCACTGAGGAGTCATACATCTAATTTTTCTTTTTTTATGTTTATTCTTTTTTCCTTTTCTTTATTTTTCTTATGTTACAGTTTAAAATACTCATTTACAATTAATTGAGGTATTATCATTTCAAGTATTTGTTTGCCATTATTGTACTTGCTATTTAAAAAGTAATGGATACATTTGTAGCAAGAATTATATTGGCAGTTGGTTTTAAAGCAGAGAGCATGATGAGCCACAGGGAAATATTTAACTGTCAATTGGTTCCAGGGAAAGAATATTTTTGGCCCACTTGAGGCTTCCTTAGAAATGGCTTTAACCATTTTTTTTCCTTCCTCTGGCTCAACAGAGGTGACATGGCATGGCTGAATTTGATGGACACGTCTTTTTACAGCCTCATCAGCTATATTGCTATATTACTGTTTTATGTTTAATATTATGATCCACTCGTTTTTTTTATTGCAGTTGATATTCACTTATCAGTATAGTCTATATATGCATTCTTTGCACAGTGTTTTTATTTGTCACTTCTTAATTTTTTTTAAATTCCCATTAATGGTTTCTTTTTCTACATTCATCAAAATAATTTCTTATACTATGTCATGCCATATATAATTGGGGCACTTCAAACATATTGATATATATTAAGCCTCTACAAACAGTATAATTACCACTACACATATATAATGGGAAATTTCAATTGGTAAGATCCAAAATGGTGAAAAGTCATTCTTACAATGTGGGACTGGAAAAAGAAATGATAGAGGAAACCAACTGACCAAATTTGCAGAACAAAATTTGTACATCAAGAATTATTTCTACAGGAAACAGGCACAGAAAAAATGGACTTAACGCCTGCCGATCTTTTTTACCCCATTATCTTCAACGACTTCCTGGACGTACATGCACGCCCTCTGTCACTAAGTGACAGAGTCTGCGGGATGTACATGTACATCCATTGTTGGGATGGGGTTAATGGTTATACAAGTGACATCTATTTCATACTTGCAAATAATGAAAAGATATTCACTGACTGCTCTTAATCAGGTTTAACATTGGACGTTACCATCATCTAGTCAGAGCAAAAATCAAAACTGACTGCAAGAAAGAAAGAGACAGTCAACAAAAGTGAAGATCAACACCAGCCAGCTATTGAAAAACCATATGATTTTTGAATTGCATTGTCCAATCACTTCAGGGTGCTGCAACACCTTCTAGACACAGAGATTTCAAAATACTATGTAAGAGTTGTTGATACTATCATAGACACTGTCCATGCCCTTGAACCTACTGTGAGACAAGAAAAACCAAACAGAATATCAAAAGAAATTGTTGCCATGATGAAAAACTGAAGATAAATAAAGCAACATCAATATTAAAAACAGGGCAGAATATGTAGAAATGTGCAAGACCACAAGGAAGAGTATAAAAGAAGAAATGCACAAGCTCGATGTTGAGCTCATCAAAAGGACACTGGAAGAAAATCAAGAGCTAAAGAAAGTAAAACATAAGATGGCTGCACACATAGGAGCCAAGTGTTTGCATTAAAGCTTGAAGATGTTACAGCAGCAAAAACTTAGCAACAAATAGTAAAACGAGTAGAGGAATCTTATTCAAATTCTTATAAAGATGTAGGATAACAACTGAATGCAATGCCAGTGGCTGAAGCTGAGCCAGATGTTTTGGTAGAAGAGGTAGAAACTGAAATAAAATCAATGAAGAATGAAGAATGTCAAAGCAGCTGGACCTGATAAAGTCACTACTAAAATGTAAAGAGCCAGAGGCCAGCCCTTGTTCAGAGCCCTAGATAAACTGTTTTCAAAATACCTGTGACTCAACAAAGTGACAGATGTCATCCTAGTACACAAACATGTTATAATATGGATATAAAAAAAATCAACCAGTCATATGCAAGGTTTTAACAAAGGTACCATCAAGAACACAATATTTGATATGGCACAACATACAGAACAAGCAGGATTCCGAAGAGGATTCAGTACAATGAACTATATCCAAACAGTACAACAAATTATATAGTGGCATAATGATAATGAATACAGTCTTCTATTATGCATAACCTTCATTTACTATGATAAGGCATTTGACTCAGTAAAAGAGGAAGCAATAATCAATGCCTTGATCAACCAAGGATTAGACAGAGTGTAAATCAATATCCTCCAATCGATAAATGAAAATGCGACAGAATCAGTGCAGGTCAACAAGGATAAGGTTCAGATCAAAATACAAAAACATATAGAATGAATGTGAGAGGCTACTGGGAATGAACAACAGCACAATGGCCTGTCCTATGGCTAATCTACGCCCAATAGCATCATATTTTATCTCTCTAGTGCTATTACAGAGGAGAAATTTCCACATACATATTAGACTAATCCCACCCAAAAGGGCGGTCCAGTACTAAAATGATGGCAAGTCCCCCCCTGCATGGGAACACCACTTAACCCCGACATACATTTCAGCCTATTTTGGCCTCATCAGGAGAGTGTAGCTGGATTCCCTAAGCACTGAGTGCAAGAGGTCCATCTCTGGATTATCCTTCCCTCTTAGGGAGACCCCCTAAGAGTATCCAAATAAACATATAGAATGTGAGAGGCTTCTGGGAATGAACAACAGCACAATGGCCTGTCCTACAGCTAGTCACCGCCCAGAAGCATCACATTTTAGCTCTCTAGTGCCATTACAGAGGAGAAATGTCCACATACATATTAGACTAATCCCGCCCAAAAGGGCAGTCCAGTTCCAAAATGATGGGCAAGTCCCCCCTGCACGGGAATACCAGCTAACCCCCGACGTACATTTTGTCCTAGTTGGGCCTCATCAGGAGGGTGCAGTTGGATTCCCTAAGCACTGAGAGCAAGAGGTCCACATCTGGATTACCCTTCACTCTTATGGAGATCCTCTAAGAGTATTCAAAATAAACACACAGAATGTGGGAGGCTTCTGGGAATGAAAAACAACACAATGGCCTGTCCTACAGCTACTCACCGGCCTGAATCATCACATTTTAGCTCTCTAGTGCCATTACAGAGGAGAAATGTCCACATACATATTAGACTAATCCCACCCAAAAGGGCAGTCCAGTTACAAAATGATGGTCAAGTCCCCCCCTGCATGGCAACACCAGCTAACCCCCGGTGTACATTTCAACCTAGATGGGCCTTGTCAGGAGTGTGCATCTGGATTCCATAAGCACTGAGAGCAAGGGGTCCACATCTGGATTACCCTTCACCCTTAGGGAGACCCCCTAAGAGTATTCAAAATAAACATATAGAATGTGAGAGGCTTCTGGGAATGAACAACAGCACAATGGCTAGTCACCGCCCAGAAGCATCACATTCTAGCTCTCTAGTGCCATTACAGAGGAGAAATTTCCACATACATATTAGACTAATCCCACCCAAAAGGGTGATCTACTTCCAAAATGACAAGCAAGTCCCTTCTGCACGGGAACATCATATCGGCCTTGTTGGGCCTCATCAGGAGGGTGCAGATGGATTCCAACACTGAGTGCAAGGGGTCGATGTCTGGATTACCCTTCACTCTTAGGGTGATCCCCTAAGAGTATTCAAAATCAGTATACAAAATGTGAGAGGCTTCTGGGAATGAACAACCGCCCAACAGCCTGTCCTACAGCTAGTCATCACCCATAAGCATTACGTTCTAGCTCTCTAGTGCCATTACAGAGGATAAATTTACACATACATATTAGACTAACCCCACCCAAAAGGGCAGTCCAGTTCCGAAATGACAAGCAAGTCCCTACTGTACGGGAACATCAACTAACCCCAACATATGCTTTGGCCTAATGAAGCCTCATCAGGAGAGTGCAGCTGGATTCCCTAAGCACTGAGAGCAAGGGGGCCACATCTGGATTACCCTTCACTCTTAGGGAGACCCTTTCTGGGAATGAACAACAGAACAATAGCCTGTCCTCCGGCCAGTTACCGCACAGAAACATCATGTTTTAGCTCTCTAATGCCATCACAGAGGAGAAATTTTCACATACATATTAGACTAAAGAGCTAAACATGATGCTTCTGGATGGTGACTAGCCATAGGACAGGCCATTGTGCTGTTGTTCATTCCCAAAAGCATCTCAAATTCTCTGTGTTTATCAGATCAACATAAAAAAGGCATCTAACAAGGAGACACAATCTTCACAAAACTGTTTTCTGCTTACTTAGAATAAATTTTCCTCAAAATAAATTGGGACAAAACAGGATATTAATGGAGGTTACATACATAATTTGTGTTTTGCAGACATCATAACAATATCAATTAACTGCAAGTTAGCACTGAAGAATTATAACAGAAAAGCAAAACAGTTTGGTCTAAAGATAAAAACACAAGTTATGTTTAACAAGTTTGTAATAACAAGGTAACTCACAGTAGATGCACAAGAACTAGAAGAAGTGGACTAGTATGTTTACCTTGGACAGAAATTGTCAACAGATGGAAACACCATGATGGAAGTTAATAAAATTGGGACTGCAAGCATTTGGAAAACTTAGTAGTACTGTCTTCAAGACAAATTTTCCAATCTGCCTCAAAATGGAAAGTTGTTGACCAATGTATCCTCCCAGTTCTTATGCACATCTGTGAAATTTGGATTACAAATGCCAAAGCCATAGAAAGCTTAAAGTAATAACACAGAGAAATATGGAACATCAGATTTTTAACATAACAAACAGAGATCAAAAAACATGTGCTTGGGTTCAACAGCAAACAAAAGTTACAACATAATTTAAAGAGTAAAGAGCCAAAATGGAAAAGGCCAGGTAACACAGCAAGAAGACCTGACAGGGTATCCTATGAAAATGTCACCCTCAATTTGACAATCAACCCAGGGGAGCATTAAATATGTTGCCAGGTTGAAAATGGCACATAAGAATCTCACACAAATGACAAGGGTGACATGCCTAACAAAAAAGAAGGGAAAAAGTCTACCCTAAGAAAGATACGGCACTCAGAGAGTTAATGGGCGGAATTAACTCATACTCACACCATCCATTAACCCTTTGAGTTCTGCATCACATAGCCTCTGCAATCACAGCGATGGGACATCACAGTTACCCTTGATCCTCTGCTTCTGCTGCACGTAAAGGTCAATTCGCTCACGCTTTCTTTCTTAGGGTAGACTTTTTCCCCTCTTCTATTGTTAGGTAAGTCACCCTTGTCATGCAGGCAAGATTCTTATGTCACCATTTTCCAACCTGGCAACATAATTAATGTGCCTCTGGGTTGGTCGCCGAATTGACAGAGACATTTAGATAGTCAACCACCTGACAATAGATGGATGTACTTTATGCTGTCTAGGTGTTTTTTGTGCTCTTTCTCCCTCATCCTCCACAATGCAATCCTCCACTTAAGTAATAAGCATATTTCTATATTCCTTGACATTATCCGATTCCTAAGAGAGATGATGCTGATTGTCATGGCTCCCTTTTGTGACAAACCTCTGTTGTCACTTTGGCTGAAATTCTGAAATTTTGTGTTTAAAGCGGGGGTCCAGCAAAGTAGTATGAATGCATTCCTTATTGTTTTTAATGCACACTATGAGAGGATCTTGTTCAAAGCACGCCAACATCATGTACCAGCTGGTACATATCTTTTTTGTCATTATGGTAAGATTCCTCAGCCATGCTCCTCATTTTTTACGCAATAAAAATATCAGTGGTAGAATTTCACTAATTCCTGCCCCCATATGATTCACCCACATGGCTGCCCCCTCAAAGGGTTTCGGCATTTGACACAAGCCAGGTAATGAGGCTTCCTCCATAGTCTTCCAGTGTTGCATGGTGTATTCACTAATGACCTTATTCTGCTCAAACAAATGCTCTAGCAAGTACAGTGTAGAATTCTATCTGGTAGGTACTAGGGGTTGGCAAAAGCTCTCACTGTGTTCCCACTAGAAATCTCGCGAATACCACGTTGTTGGCCAGTATTTTTCGGGGAAATGCACTTTAAAACCAGCAATTAAAATCTTTGCATTTTTAGAACCTTGGCCAAAAAAAAAAATTCTTACATTTTCTACATCAATGGCTAGAAAGTTTCTGGCCATTAATTTACGCATCTTTCGTCCACTGGCCAAAATTTTTCACCAATGGCTATAAAGTTTCCAACCATTGATTTACATTGTTTTCGCACTTCCACTATAAAAATGTGACGTTTTCGCTGAAGGCAGACACAATAGAAGCAGCTACAGAGTGAGACAGATGTGCTGTTCTGTTCTGCTGTGATATTTTGCAAAAATGGAGTCAAGAAAAGCTCATAGTGACTGCTATCACTATGGGCAGGGTGAAAAATAATCAATGGAGGAGCTGGAAGGACCCTTATGTGTCCACTGAGTCTGAGGAGGAGGAAGTGACTAGCAGTACTGAACCAATGCTGTCCAGTCCCCCTAAATCACCCCAAGGGACCTTGAGGAATTTAGTGGGAAGGGAGAGAGAAAAGGGAATGGGAAGGAAGAAAAGGGAATGAGAAGGAAGGGAGAAAGGGGAATGGGAAGGGAGGGAGAAAAGGGTAGTACTAGTGAGAGCAGGACAGGTCAGCTGCCTGTGCCTGCCTCAAGACATGCTGCCCCTGCTGCCAGTGCCACCATTGCTGTACCTGCAGCCACTAGTGTTGTACCTGCTGCCAGATGTGCTGCCACTATGTTGTACCTGCTGCCAGTGCTGAACCTGCTGCCACTAGTGCTGAGTATGCTATCAGACATTCTGCCCATGCTACTGATACCATCATTGCTGTGCCTGCTGTCAGATGTGCTGCCCCTGCTGCCACAAGTGCTGAATCTGCTGCTAGTGTGTCTTGTAATACTCAGGAGGGAGTAAGGAGAAGATGATGCCAAGTGTGACAGCAAGGGACCCTAAGTCACACTTGCCATCCCCAAGTAGTCCTGCCAGTGCTAGTACTACTACTACTAAGGTCCAGCAGCTTGTTAGCGTTAGGAGTGAAGTAGGGGGTAATCACCAATATCCTATTACTAGTGACTGTGAAGAAGACTATGCGACTGAACTTAATGTGGTTGGTGTCAGTAGCAATAGCAGTAATGGTGAAGCAGCCGGAGAGGTAGGGGAAACATTTGAGAGCGTCCAGACTAGTAGTCAAGGGACCATTCCTCTGACCCTGGGAGTCCTCCCCTTTCCTTCGCTAAAGTGTCCAAGTGGAACAAGATCCTGAAGACTAAGAGACCAGAACTGTTGTTGAGGGGAGAGTAGGTGCACAATTAATATCACCACCACCAGCAGGAGCACAGATCAGCTGCCTGTGCCTGCTGCTACTGCTGCCAGTCTTCCTTATTCAGGTCAAAAAGAAATGCCAAGTTTGACATTAGGGGACCCCCTGTCACATTGCTTGTCACCTCCTCCAAGCAACAGTGAAATGTCTGTAATAGAGCAGCACATAGGGACTAGTGGTGGTGGTGTTTTTGATGCTGGAGAAGCTGGGGTGGAAGAGACTTTGGAAGAGACATTGATGGCCTTTTTAGCAGAAAATGAGAAGGAATGGGAGACAGGGATGAGGATGGGCATCACCACCACCACCACTAGCAGAGAGATTTTTGAATTTGAGGAATTTGCAACTGCTCTAATTCCTACTGCTGCTGAGATGCAAGGGTAGCAGGATGCTGAGGAGCAAGCTAGTGTGCCACAGACCACCGTGCACAGAGTAGGAATGGGGTCAACAAGTGATTTGGGACTAGGACAGGTTGCACTTGCCAGTGGCAGCAATACTCCTGGTCCTAGTTGCAGTGCTGATTCTGAGGCAGTAGCAGCAGCATCATCCTCTGCCACAGAAAGTAAAAGGGAATGTGGAGGACAAGAAGAAAGGGGCAAATTTCTCCACATGTTCCCTATCCCTATCCCCTGAAGTCATGGGTGTGGGACTATTTTTCCCTTGGGGCAGGCACAGTGCAGTCATCACCAATGGCACTGTGCACATTCCCTGTTCAACTGATTCTTTCCCCACACCCCACCAACACAGGCACCCTCATGCCCCTTTTATAATATACCTTTGGGAAATAAAATAATATTTACTATGTGTTGTGTGTAAATTCAAAGTTCCCATTGATTTCAATGGAATGAGCTAGGCGAAAAAAGAGGAAAATCTGCACTTTTTGAGAGAAATTATAGGCCAACAGGGAAGTGCCATTATTAGCTGATTTAAGTTTGAGGTGACATTTTTCACCCATCCCTATTCCTCAGGGATTGGGCATCTAACAACAAATCTAACAAATCATCCTCTACAAAATACTCAGTCAACCCCATTGGCAGCTTATGTCAGGGTGTTCCTGTCTCCATCACTTTACATACAAATTTCTTATTTTATTTTATTGATTTATTTTTTTATTAATTGTCCCCCCAATACCAGTCAAGAACCCCAAAAACATAATCCCTGTTCAACTGATTCATTCCCCAGACTCCACCCCCCAACACAGGCACCCTTCTCAGACCCCTTTTATACCATGTCTTATGGAGTTTTTTGAATTGCTTTTAGGATTTATTTTTTATTCATTGCCCCCCAATCCCAGTAAACAGCCCCCCCCAAAAAAATCCCTTTTCAACTGATTCTTTCCCTACACCCCAACAATACAGGTACCCTCATGCCCCTTTTATACCATGCCTTTGGGAAATAAAATAATATTTGCTATGCATTGTATGTTAATTCAATGTTCCCATTGATTTCAATGGAATGAGCTAGGCGAAAAAAAGCAGGAAATCGTGAAATTATTTGCAAAGCAGAAAGTGCAATTATTAACCGATTTCAGTCTGAGGCAAACATTTTTGCTTATCCCTATAGGGGCCTCCATTTTCATCTGGCGATGGGGCAGGTAAACATCTCTCTAAGGGTTTTGGATTCTTCCAAGATCTGGTGATCAAAACTAAATTTAGCACATTGGCAAAGCAGGGCACATGTACCATATCAACTATTCTCAAGGCAGCAATTGTTGGCTCTGGCTGACTACCTGCTCCGTGTATTACCTGGCTTGTCTGACTATCCTTTCTGGTGCTGACTAGGGGGCTCTGTCTGTTTGCTCTGTGTGTTGGTCCTCACTCCACAGACACCCATCCTAGTGTGGACCTGGGGCTCTGTCAGACTCATAACTTACTGACTGCAGTCTGAGTCAGTGCTAGTCCTTTGGGCATTCCAAATTACCACAAGGCTCCAGTGGGCTGAGGCCTAGTCTCGGACAGTGTGGTGGATCTATTGGAAGACTGCTATTCCTAATACAGTGTTTGCCTCTTTGATCACCATCTGTGTGTTATCTGTTTACGTGCATTACTGTGATTATTCTAATAAAAGATTGTTTTACTTTACCGTACTGACTCCTGGTTTATTCCTGGGAACTGTGACAGTCCCGTTCTGCTCCACTGGCCGTGGAGGCGACTGATGGTAGACCCCTGCTACCATCTCATATTACTCATGAGACCACTCTGTGATCCCTGAAGGTGGGAGCTCTTCACACTGAAACCCTGAAGTTTCAGGTAATTAACTCCCTATATTACGCTATCATACTGGGATTTCCATGGTTGCAGAAGCACAACCCTAGGATGCATTGGCACACGTGTGATATTTTGGTCTGGTCCCCACAGTGTTATAAATCATGTCTCTCCTGTCCTGTGAGACTGACTAATGCTACCTCTCCAGTATTACCTGAGGAATATTTACCATATAAGGAGGTGTTCAGTGAAAGTCAGGCCGGGACCTTACCACCACACAGGCCATATGATTGTGCTCTGGAACTTATGCCTGGCACAACACCTCCTAGGGGTTGTGTCTATCCCTTGTTGGTGAAGGAGAATAGAGTCATGGAGGAGTATGTGTCTGATGCGTTGGCCAGAGGCATCATCCGTAACACTTCATCCCTGGCAGCGGCCGGATTTTTTTTTTTGTTAAAAAAAAAGGACGGAGAGCTACGTCCATGTATTGATTTTCGCGGGCTTAACAAAATACTGGTTAAAAACGCATACCCGATTCCCCTAATTACCGAACTCTTTGACCGTGTCAAAGGATCTAAGTATTTTACAAAACTCGACCTAAGAGCTGCTTATAATTTGGTTCAGATAAAACAGGGTCACGAGTGGATGACAGCTTTTAATACACGTAATGGGCATTATGAATATTTGGTAATGCCATTTGGCCTTTGCAATGCCCCAGCTGTCTTTCAAGAGTTCATAAATGATTTGCTAAAAGAACTCTTACAGAGTTGTGTTGTGGTGTACTTGGATGATATCTTGATTCACTCCTCATCCTTGGAGACCCATCGGTCAGATGTATCCAAGGTCTTGAGCCTATTAAGCAAAAACAACCTGTACTGTAAACTCAAAAAATGTGAGTTCCACAAACCACAAGTGACATTCCTGGAGTATATTATCTCTGCACCTGGTTTCACTAATGATCCCCAGCAATTGTCGACAGTAGTGGAGTGGACTCGCCCTGAGGGACTCAAAGCGATTCAGAGATTTCTGGGGTTCGCAAATTATTACCGGAAGTTTATTAAAGACTTATCCACTATTGTCAAACCACTGACGGACATGACCTGTAAAGGTGCCAAGACCACTGAGTGGTCCCAGACAGCCATAATTGTGTTAGAAAGACTGAAGGCAGCATTTGATTCAGCTTCGATTCTGGTACACCCGAATCTCTCCCTGCCCTTCACCCTGGAGGTGGATGCTTCCGAGATTGGAGTGGGTACTTTATTGTCTCAACGCTCAGCTCCTGGCGAAGCCTTACATCCATGTGGCTATTTCTCGAAAAAATTGTCCAAAGTTAAGATGGTATACCAAATTGGGGACAGAGAATTGTTGGCCATTATTTTGGCCCTGAAGGAGTGACGGCATGTCCTAGAAGGTACTACTTCTCCAATCCTGATCCATACGGATCACAAAAATGTAATTTACCTATCAGAGGCGAAACGCTTGTCTGCTAGGCAAGCCAGATGGGCTCTATTCCTGTCCGATTCAATTTTGTGGTCTCCTACGTCTCCGGCACCAAAAATGTGAAGGTGGACACGTCCCCCAAGTTCTGCAGCCTCTCCAGAGAGGAGGTTCTACCGACCCTGATTATTCTGGCTGATATGATCCTTGTGACCATACGGACTTGCATCACTTCTCCCCTGTTAGAGGAGATCCTGGCTGCCCAGGCCTCGGCTCCGGCCGAGAATCCGGACGGAAAGTGTTTTGTCTTGGCACAATTACATATTAAGCTGTTAGAAACGTACCATGTTTCCAAAATTGCAGGTCACATTGGTCGGGACCAATTGATCTGGTCATTGTGTAGAGTCTTCTGGTGGCCAAATCTCAGATCAGATTCTGTGGCTTTTACTACTGCTTGTACGACCTGTGCTCAGAGTAAGACTCCTTGGCATTTGCCAGTTGGCTTGCTGCAGCCTGTGACTAATGGGGACCATCCATGGTCCCATTTATTGATCAATTTCATGGTTGAACTTCCTAGTTCTATGGGCTTTATGGTCACACTTATGATCGTGGACAAATTCTCAAAAATGGCACATTTCGTACCTCTCAAGGGCTTGCCTTCTGTGCAGGAGATGGCAGTGATATTTGCTAAGGAGGTCTTTCGGTTACACATCATACCAAGGGTTATTGTATCCGACAGAGGAAGCCAGTTTGTGTCGAGGTTTTGGAGGTGCTTTTGCGCTCAGATGGGAATTCAGCTGGCATCCTCTTCTGCTTACCATCCTCAGTCAAATGGTGTGGCAGGAAGGTCCAACCAGGCTTTAGAACAATTTCTCTGATGTTATATCTCTGACCACCACGACAATTGGGCTACCTTGTTGCCTTGGGCGGAGTTTGCCCGAAATTGTGCGGTTAACTCTTCCTCGCAGAGTTCTCCATTCTTAATTAACTATGGGTTTCAACCCTCTGTTCTGCCTGAGATATTCCAAGCACAAGAGATTCCGGGTCTGGATGAGCATTTGAGGGCACTTTGTTCCTCGTGGGCATGGGTACAGCATACCCTATGTGATTCCGCGCAGTGGCAGAAACAGCAGGCTGATTGTAGGCGACTGCCGGCACCTACTTTCCAGGTGGGAGACAGAGTATGGCTGTCTTCCCGAAACTTACACCTCCAGGTTGCATGTAATAAGTTGGCTCCTTTTTTTGTTGGTCCGTTCTGAGTCATATGCAAGATTAACCTGGTTGCTTTTGCTCTTGATCTTCCTGTAGATATGCATATCCACAACATATTTCACGTCATTGTTGAAGCCCTTGGTCTGCAACCGGTATACCTCTGCTCCTGTTCGTCCAGCTCCCGTGAGAGTTGTAGATTACCCCTTTGGAGTAATAACGGAGGTAGCTTCAGCAACCGGTGATAGAGTGGAGCAAACCGGTAACATGTACTGGACAAACAGGAAGGCCCTACCGGTGCTATCAAGGTGGTAACATACGCAACTGGTGCAATAGTGGATCAAACCAGTACCGGGTACTGGACAACCCGGAGGCCCACTCGGTGCTATAACGAATGCAGCAAGCAACCGGTGTAATCTTGGAGCAAACCAGTACCGCTTACTGGACAACACGGAAGCCCTACTGGTGCTATAATGGAGGCAGCAAGCAACCAGTGTAAGTGTGGAACAAACCAGTACCGTGTATTGGACAACACGGAGGCCCTACTGGTGCTATAACTGAGGCAGAAAGCAGCCGGTGTAAGAGTGGAGCAAACCAGTACCACGTACTGGACAACACCGAGGCCCTACCGGTGCTATAACGGAGGCAGCAAGCAACCAGTGTAAGAGTGGAGCAAACCAGTACCGCATACTGGACAACACGGAAGCCCTACTGGTGCTATAATGGAGGCAGCACGCAACCGGTGTAAGAATGGAGCAAACCAGTACCGCGTACTGGACAACACGGAGGCCCTACCGGTGCTAAACGGAGGCAGCAAGCAACCAGTGTAAGAGTGGAGCAAACCAGTACCGCGTACTGGACAACACGGAGGCCCTACCAGTGCTATAACGGAGGCAGCAAGCACCCAGTGTACGAGTGGAGCAAACCAGTACCGCGTACTGGACAACTTGGAAGCCCTACCGGTGCTTTAACGGAGGCAGCTAGCAACCGGTGTAATTGCAGTTACCCATAACGTAGACATGCAGTGCCAACTCATAGGCCAAGGGCCTAGTACCAGCGGTACCAACACAGGAGGAACCCAGTAGTCAGAATGTCGCCGAGGCGACCAGAGCCAAGTGGAAGGTATCCAAATCAGGATACCGGAGCAGCAACGACAGCCCAACCAGGACCGGAGCAGAAGCAGGAACGTCAGCCAAACTGAATCAGGAACTGAAGCAGGAACGACAGCCAAACCGGATCAGGAATGGAGGCAGGAACCACACTAGAGTGTATACTGACTCTCTGGGTAGGTACTCTGACGTTGGAACAGTAGAGGATTCAAGCAGGCCCTAGTAGACACAGGAATCCATATGCAGGTGACCACTGACATAGAGACACCACGAAAGGGCAGTGAAAGGGTGCAGGAGCCCAGTCTATATAGGCAATAATGGGCGGGCTAGTCACAGGCAACCAATGGAGCACCCCGACAGCTAACTGACAGAAAAAGCCAGCAATCACGGGCACCGTGATAATGAGGTACAGAACATTTTGGACTCTCGTGTGAGTGGAGGGGGCGCTTACAATATTTTATTCATTGGAAGGGCTATGGTCCTGAGGAGCACTCCTGGATACCTGCCAGTGATGTCAACGCTCCTGTATTGGTTTGCAGGTTTCATGCTCGATTCCCTGACAAAACCTGGCTGGCTCCGCGGAGGGGGGCCTTTGAGAGGGGGTACTGTTACAGATTACCTTGGTTCCAGCGTCACCGCTCCAGGCGACACTCAAAATGATGCTTCGGCATCACCAGCCATCCATGCCACACACATATAGCCAGTGTTTACCTGGGGCTCTGTCCACTGCGCATCTAGCATACAGACGCTCCAGTGGATATCCTAGCTGGTGCAAACCTGTGGCTCTGAATGACTACCCATTCCGTGTATGACCCAGCTTGTCTGACTATTGTTTCTGGTGCTGACTAGGGGGCTCTGTCTGTTTCCTCTATGTGTTGGTCCTCGCTCCACAGATACCCATCCTAGTGCGGACCTGGGGCTCTATCAGACTCATAACTTACTGACTGCAGGCTGTGTCAGTACTAGTCCTTTGGGCGTTCCAAATTACCACAAGGCTCCAGTGGGCTGAGGCCTAGTCTCGGACAGTGTGGTGGATCTATTGGAAGACTGCTATTCCTAATTACAGTGCTTGCCTCTTTGATCACCCTCTGTGTGTTATCTGTTTATGTGCATTACTGTAATTATTCTAATAAAAGATTGTTTTACTTTACCATACTGACTCCTGGTTTATTCCTGGGAATTGCATCAACAATTCCCAAGAATAAACTTTTTAGAGTGCTTCTAATGCATTCAGAACTGTGGTTATGCTTCAGGTGGGATCTTATAATGGAGGTGCCTAGGTGTGAGTCAGTTTCCCTCCCTGCTCACATGATTTTTGCACAGATAAAAGATAGAAACATGCTTAGCTTTTGGGTTTTGAGTGAAGTATCTCCATGCTGTGGACGTCATGGGCTGAGGGGTTCCTGAGGGGATGCTTTACAACTGGGGCTAGATGTTGATACAATTCTACTTCTACTACTACTAGAAGTCAAAGATGCAGCACTTTTAGCAACAGCAGAGGCACTCATCATAGCTAAGGCTATGGATGTTAAAAACCTGTGTTGCTGTTGTTGTTGCTGCTGGTTACTCAGCACAAATGTGTGTGGCTGTGGGACTTGGACTTGGAAGCATCAATTATGCTGAAGATGACTGACAGGATGACTGTGTACCATCTTTGCTTGTCCTGGGTCAGAGTTTTCAATGGTTTTCTCAAACAGTTGCTGGACAGGCACAGTGCTCATTTTCAAATTTAGCCTTTGCCTTTCTGCTAACTTTCTGGCAGTGTTTTCATCTCTTTCACTCTCAACTTCATCTGCATTTGAAGAAGAGGAGGATGCTGTAGGGATATATTCTAGATCTGCACCATCATCATTATAAGTCATCACTAGGTCATCCTCAGCATCACCTGCCACTTCTTGCCCACTACCCTTATATGATTTTAGAGGTGTCAAACAATTTCATTTTCCTTTCACAAAGTTCACTGCTACAGATGTTTTGGTGCTTGTTTGTCTCACTGTCAGATGCAACAGTAAGTTCAGCTGCTACACCTTCCTTCATTATGTCATTGCCATCATCAGCACCAGAATGTGACTCATTGTCACTTTCAGTGTTCTTTTTATATGGATTTATTTTTTTTGTGCTGGTGGTGAAACCTTTGGTGGGACCTTGACAAACTGTAACCTCCCCATGAGGAGAGGGATCATTATCATTTATTGTACAAACTGCAGAAATCATGGTTGTAGTTTGTTTTGAGCTATCACTTTACTCCCGCATCCCTGCACTGGTCCACGGTTCCCCCTCCCTCTTGTGCGTTTGCTGGACATTACTCAATTGCTGTGTGTGTTTTTACTCTAAAGTACGCAATACAACTGATGAAGTGTGATGTCTTGCCTTAAGCCTTAACAAAATTCTTAATGTGATCTGCTGTCTATCAAGTCTGCCTCAGTCGTACAGCTCATGTCAGGCTCCAGTCAGCTACCTGTCACCAAATATATTTATTTAATATTATTTTTTTTTAAGTTGTCCACCCTATCTTTTCAGTGTGTCCAAAAAAAATTATAACTAAAACACAAAATCAACAACTTCTTTCCCCTGACTTCCCCAGCACACAGACAATAACAGCAAGGTCAGAAAGAATGTTGGGGTATTTGGAGTCAACCTCCTTCCTCCCTTCTTTTCCCGACAGAGTGCTCTCAGACTCCCCTAATACAGAGAATAAATATCCTATCTAAAACACTCCCTGAAGTACACTTAAATTCCCCTTTATTTGCCTATCATCTCTAGCTCAAAAATGTGCTGCTTTCCCCTCTCACAAACATAGAATGGCATGCTGTGAAAGCCTGACACCTTTTATATGAGTGGGGAAATATTCAGTCTTCCCATTGATTTCAATGCAAAGAGCTAAGGGAAAAAGTGGGAAAACAGCACTTTTCACTGAACATTTTTTACCAAGCTGGAAGTGCCATTTTTTTACTGATTTTGGCTTGAGTCAAAAAAATTCACCCATCTCTATTTTACAATCACCTTTTAATATGAAATTGCAATATTAATTAAAATATACGAAATAAGATAACTAAAGTCCTAACAAAACATTTCATTCAAACTTTTTCTCAGTCAGGCAGTGATTCCACATCATACACCCACACACACACACATATACACACACCCACACACACACACACACAGTTCATTACTAAAATGTTTGCAAGATATTCTTAAAAAGAGATCCAATTTAGACACAAGACATGATTTATATTACATTATGCTTTAAAATCCATACGAATGCTAAAGACTGTGAATATCATGATATCTCATCTTTCCTCCATTTCCTCAGATAGTGAATCATTAAAGATGAAATTCAAGCTCATATTACAGGAGACAGTTTCATGCACAAGGTCAAATATTTTTAAAACATGACATCATATTTAATTTTTCTCTCCAAGCAATGACTTCCTTTTATTGATGAAAGGGCACTAGCATTATTCTCTCATCTACAGAAAAAGATACAGCGAAGAAATACTGGGGATGAAGTATTAGGAATAGGCATTTATTGTAGAGCACATTATTCTGAGAAACAATATCTCACGTGAATTTATTGAATGGGTGTTTAATACTATAAAATGCCAATCATAGGTAAAGTCTGACATTTTTTTTTCAAGGTAACATGAACCTCTTGAATGTTAAATACATCTCAAATATATTTCTTAAGACTACAGTAGTGTTTCATTGTGTTTAGTCTACATTTTCTAGCTATTTCATTACAGTAAACATCCAAAGATATGGACTGAAAGTATAAGATTTGTATGAAAATTAGGGTTGAATAACAGCAAAATATATAGATATAATCATTATTATCTTGATTTGTTTTTTAACATCTATTCACCTACTCTAAATGACCAATACAGTATTGCAAATAACAGAGTAGCACAACATTGGATAGTATATATACTGTTGACTAAGGGAAATGTATGGAAGCATATAGGAAAAACATCAGTTAGCCTACAGCTCTGCATCAATAACATGTTTCTTTGCTTACTTAACTGTGATACTGAGAATCAAAAAAAAGAAATCAAGTTCATTCTTACATTTGGTAAAATGTTACATGTATCCTGATTCCTGAGCATTTTTAAGTCTCAGCAGTATAGGATGTGTGACAATGGTACATTTGCAAAGGATATATGTCCATAAATAGAAAGCAGTAATTAAGCAGAAAGTATAACCTAGAAACAAGTCTATTTTTTTGACTTTTACATTTTCTAGTGTGCTCATAAAATGTAATGCATTATGTCACTATATCTACCTTTTCATAAACCCAGGATGCCATTTCATTATGCAGGAAGAATTTTTCATGTTTCTCCACCACTTTCCACCATGAATGTGTTTTGTGAAGATGCCCTGAGCATCAGCCTACTCTTTGTGCTTGTGATTATTCTTGTATCATGTATGTACATATTTATTAT
This sequence comes from Rhinophrynus dorsalis, assembly GCA_037306005.1. Lineage (NCBI taxonomy): Eukaryota > Metazoa > Chordata > Amphibia > Anura > Rhinophrynidae > Rhinophrynus > Rhinophrynus dorsalis. The sequence goes on from CM074724.1 coordinate 136,376,464, forward strand.
CATTAAATCAACTTATTGGCAATTACAGTATGGCAGTTTTAACCTGTCCACTCCCCAAAACTAGACATTGGCTTGCAGATTAAGTCACCTACTGGCTGGACAAATAGATATATACAGGCAAAAACTGGAATGGAAAGACAATGCAGCCAGTTCCTGCTACTTGACTGTCTATATTGCTGCTAGGACCACCTCACACTATTTTCTCCTGTTCTGTCTCATTAGCATGTCAGCAAATGCAATTCACCTGCTTCCTCCAAATCTCTGAAGTGACCTCTAAACAAAATTCTCTGTTTTACTAATTGTACCTTGAGTTGTGTCTTATTTTTCATACAGAATGTAGATGCACTTCTCAAACTCCACCTCTCACAAGACATGTGTTTAAAGTCCTTCACTACACACCCTGGGCTAAAAGGCCCTGCATCATTATGGTGGTTAATAAAAAGTCTCCTGAAGGACTGTATTGATTAAAATAATCTCCTGTAGGACAAAAAGGTTTATTAACTTCAGTGTCAGAGGTTATTTTCTGTACCTAGGTATGCAAAAAAAATAACCAAAGATTTACAACCCATAATGACTCATGAGATTTACTTCTCATATCCTCACACTCAGGCAACCTAGACATCTTAGAAAGACATAAATAGGTAAGAATCTCCCCCTTGACACTCATAATATATTCATTGGGAAGAAACATGGAATGTCACTCATTGCAAACTTTGCAAACATATAAATTAATCCAGCATAGCCATCTGCAAGACAGGATCATACTGCTAAACATCCAAGAAATTAGTATATATAATTGAATGCACACACTAAGTGTGACCAGGTTTCTACATTGTAGAAATATGCCATAAATCACAAACACATATGAACCAGCAGACACACAATAACACATTACGATGAAGGAAAATGAATGTACTACAGTTAGTCACCTTTTCTCAACCAGATCACTTAATGAATCTTACAATCATGATCCTGTAAGGTATTTTTAAAATCATCATAGAGAGTGAACTAAGGATCATAGTTCTATTTTCATATGAAAGTCTAATATCATTAACTTTTTCTCAAACAAATAGAAGTGTAGCTAAAATATGAATTGCTTTAAAAGTCCTGCATCTTCTTAGAACAAATTTAGAGTTCTATATTTAATCAGGTGTTACAGTCACCATCATACTTCCAGGCTGGTGGGTGTTTTTTTCTCATAAGAGAGGTAGCTAATGAATACAATTGGAAATTCCATGTTCTTCCAAAAGATTTAAAGGGGTGGAAATGTAAAAAAATACAATTATTTTCCTTTCATGTCAGGTTCTGGAAATATTTGTGCACACCAGGCTAGGAGTAGAAAGACAAGTGAACCCTCATTTGATGCAGCAGGTTATATTCTTTCCAAAATTGTATGATTTGTCTACCTTGTCCACATTTATGTATATGTTATAACCATTTTAGTATAGGCAAGTCATGTTTGAAAAATTGTAAGAAAAATGAGAGGTTGTAGTAGGTATAGGTTTCTGCTACTGACAACCTCTATGGAATGGCAAATTATACCAATGGAGTGCCATTTTCTCTTAAGAACAGAAGCTAATTAATACAGTTAGAAATTCCATAGTTTTCAAAGATTTCAGTATATTTGAAGGGGTGGAAATGTTAAAAAAACACAGTTGTCTCCTTTAGTGCCACCCTCAGGAGACATTTGTACACATCAGGCTATAGTTTTAAAAGCAGGTGACACCTCATTTGATGCAGTGAGTTATCTTCTTTACAAAATGGTATGTGTTGTCTAATGTTTCTCCACTTCTGTAGCTATTATAACCATTTAAGAACCAGCAAGTAAGGTTTGAAAAAAATTAAGAAAAATCAGAGGTTGTAGTTGGTGTCGTTTTGTGCTCCTGATAACCCCTACAGTATATAATCTCATATCAGTGGGGTGTCATGTCCTTCTTCTGTAGATAATTAATACACTTGGAATGATTTCAGTACATGTGAAGGAGTGTAAATGTAAAAGAGATGCCATTTTTTCCTTTAAAGGGATAGTAATGTTTCACAAAAAGAGCAGATTAAATTAATCTTTATAGTATTTGAGCCATGGAGAGTGTTATTTGAATGCTGTCAGAATTGAAGATCAAAAGTAATTGAATAATACAGTATCCCCCTCCTGCCCCTTTTACCTAGTGTAAGCCACCTTCCCCCAGATGTGGAATCTGGTCCATAGACCAGACAGTTCACAGCAAGGGACAATCTTCTTACTGTGAGAATAAGGAAACCCTGCCCCCCCTTGACAGGTTTTTCAGGGTTTTCCTTATGCTTACTAGCGACTGTCCCTCTCTGCCATCCATCCAGACAGTTTTGCTGCTCTGAACTGAGCAGTGTTACATCAGTAAAATGGGTGGTAGGGGACTAGTTTATCATTCAATTACTCTTGAACTGCAACTCTGACAGTATTGAGATAATACTCTCCATGGTCCAAATACTATGAAGATAATTGGAGCTGCTTTTATTGTGAAACATTATGAATGAATTAATGAATGAATATGTTCATTTATATAGCACCACAAGTGTACGCATTGCTTTACAATTTCAGGGTTTAAACAATACAGGGTTACAGGTGCTTTGTAGAGTGAAACATTGGGTGCGAGGTCCCTGCCCGAAAGCTTACAATCTATCCCTTTAATGCCACATTCTGTAAATATTTGTGCACACCAGACTGCGAGTTGAAAGATAAGTGATCTTTCATTTGATGCAATGGGATATATCCGTTCTGGAAATATAAAGAGGAGTAGGTAGGTCATGAAATAGCTTTAAACATATTGTTGAGAGGTAGGTTCTTGTGCATATGGTTGCTGTAACAGCTACAGCCTTCCCACCATGATTACTGTGTGCCAGGAGTTGATCTGTGATTATTAACCCATGATATGCCAGGACCATCTTGCATCCTCAAAGGATGGAATTCTGTGACTGTCCTGTCTGTCATGCATTGTTAAGTGGTTAATGCCTATATCTCTGTTAATATAAATATTCCTTTAGCAAATTAAATCAAACACATTTACATTATATAAAGAACATAACTGTGTTCCCCAAAATGTATGTATACTCTCTGATACTTCCTACCCCTTTTCAGAAGAGGCACAAAAGCATTTTTCTAATGTAATGTTTTATTGCATTTATTATGTTTAATGTTTGTATATATAAGATTCTCTGTTTGTGCAAATATTTCTCTTTACTGTAAACTCTCCAGGACATACTTATAAATGAGAGGTATATCAATGTATTCTTCCTGGTAAGACATTTTCTAAAAAATAAATACAGTTTATACATAATTCAAATATCATGCAAAAAAAGCATGCTCTTGCCCTTATTTAGTGCAAAAGTCTATTCATACATACCTCTGATATCTTCTATTTAATCAGTGTCCACTGCAGGTTCTGTCTGTCCAGGGCTTCCTTGTTGTAGAGGCTACTCTTTCTTTTAATTTCATTCTGATAGTTTATATTTATAAGAAGACAGTTGTAAGCAAGAAGCAAATTATTTATAAGATTAAGATATACACCTCTAAAAAGAGTATTAGAATAAACATGCACACACACACACAAACAAACACACAGTTATCCAAAAGAAATTCCATTTTGCAAAATACTGTAATATATAAGATTAACACGTAGTAACATTTGTGGCAACAAAAAAGTATGAGCAAACATGAGTCTGCACTCTGGTGTTAAAAAACATTCCTCTTTATTAACCAGCTAAAAAACATGTAATTTCTAGACAAAAATACAAAATAATTTATGAAACAAGGATGCAATGCATGATTTGCTATATAGTTTTTCTAAACTGTTGCTTATGTATGTGATTATGTACCGATACCTAAAGTAAATATCAGTGCACATCCTCCAGCACACTTCCTCTAAATGAACAATACCTTTACACCACCCCATGGGAGTTTTTGGCAAAATAAGCATTCTGTTCTCACCTTGTACATAGCCTACAATAGTGTGCAAAGGAATGGCACATTCCAAAATGCCTACATACATCCCTTAGGTGTATGTAGCTTCCATGGGAATTCACATGAAAAGTGAAGTTCTTCTACTTTTCTCCACCACACACATACTGACATCCTGACCTTGTTCCACTGAGTGGATGAAGTATAATCACACATACTGACTGTTATCAATCTTTTCCCACGTTATCATAGAACCACACATACTGATCCCCTGCCTTGTCCTACTGCACTGATAGCCACAGAACCACACATACTGACACCATCAGTCTTTTCCCACAATAGCAATAGAACCACAAATACTGGCCACCCAGCCTTGTCCCACTGCACTGATAGCCATAGGGTTGGATAATGTGAGGCTCTCCAACTGCTGATAGGCTTCAACTCCAATCATTCCTCGCCAGTCAGCAGCAGGAAGAAAATTATGGGAATTATTATGGTGGCAGATCAGTCACAGCCCTTTCCAGTGAACAAAAATGGATCTTTTTATGCAAAGAAAAGCTTTTTCATTGACCATTCATTCTTGTGTAGCATAGAGCAGAACACTGTGGTGCTGTTAAAAGAGTTTAGTTTCTTTTAACATTAAACTCTGCATGTGTGCTTGAATGCCTTTACTTTGGGTTATGTGAATCTTTGCCCTCCCTGTGGAGCAAGCAGCATTAAGGGAGAATTTTCCTTGTAAGTAGTTAAGTATATTTTTATTTACCTGTGCCTGCTTTAACCAAGCACCTTGCTAAAGAATTAGACAATAGATTGCAAAGCATTAATGTGCCCACTCTTCTGCCACTGAAACCCATAGTCCTGGAATTAATAATAGACATGAATGTTTAGAACCATAGTTCAATATAGATAGATAGATAGATAGATAGATAGATAGAAATGTAGGAAAAAAACAACTATATTACAAATGTTTTTTAATGCATTTGTATTATAGAAAAATATGTATCAACCTGTAAGTCTCAATCCTGCTCTTTTTTGTTTTTGGTTACACTTCTTGCTTCACAATGTAATGGTTAATGATGAATTTTATGTATGACTGTAAGGTGTATGGGGCAAGACCTCCTATCCTAATGTATGCTTACCTGATGTTCCCCTTATGTTTCAAAAGACACAAACAAATATACAAAGCGCAAACAGTCCAAAAATGTGTGGTAAAGAATAAAAAATCAATAACAATCTCACTGTAAATAAGTCCTTAGGATGTACTTCTTCAGTGTTAGTGCCGCTTTTTCAACTGATGTCCAGCTAACACCTCTCCGGACCGAATCCAACGTAGTACAAAAAACTAAAAATATAAAAGAGCAAAACACATCTTTAAAAGTAGCATCTGTATATCACTCAATACGCGATAGGTGAATCTACTCACAGAAAAGCAGATGGAAAAGAGCTCATCAATAAAACAACCCGACATGTTTACATGTTGGGTCAATAAATATTATATGTTTACCGTTTACCCTCAAGTGATTCGGAACTTTTTTTGATACATGCGATTCCACAGGTATATCTGAATGTTCCGGTATTTCTAACTGCCTTACAAGGAATTGTGGGATGTATCAAGTTGTCAGAGAAATTGATCTCCAGTTGTTTTATTGATGAGCTTTTTTCCATCTGCTTTTCTGTGAGTAGATTCACCTATTGCGTATTGAGTGATATACAGATGCTACTCTTAAAGGGATAGTAATACTTCGTTTTATCTTTATTTTATTTTGTAGGCATTAAAAAAAACATGAAGAACGATATAAGTCTTATCTCTCAAACCTTTATGGTTTAAGAGATGTTCACAAGCAAAGTATCCCCCCCTGTTCAGCTAGATCAGAAGGGAGGTGCCCAGGTAGACTGCAGAGAGGGACAATCTTCAATTAAGATAAGGGAAAAACCTGAAAAACTTGTCAAGGGGGGCAGGGCTTTCACTGTTTTCATAGAAGAAGATTGTCCCTTGCTGTTATCTGTCTGGTCTTACAACCAGATTCCACATCTGAGAAGAGATGGCTTACACTAGGAAAAAGGGGTGGGAGGGGGAAACTTTGCTTGTGAATATCTCTTAAACCATAAAGGTTTGAGAGATAAGACATATCATTCTAAATGTTTTTTTAATGCCTACAAAATAAAATAAAGTTAAAATGAAGTATTACTATCCCTTTAAAGATGTTTTTTGCGCTTTTATATTTTTAGTTTTTTCCCCTTATGTTTAGCCACTTAAATGGATAGTAATGATTCAAAATAAATGCAGCTCCAATTGTTCTTTATAGTTTTTGGATTATGTAGAGAGTTATTATCATTCTTTACAATGTGCAGTTCCAGGATAATTGAATTATAAAGTGTTCCCTTACTGCCCCATTTACCTATTGTAAGTCGCCTCCCCTTAGATGTGGAATCCTTGACCGGACAGCTCACAGTGAGGGACAATCTTCTGGCTATGAGCATAAGGAAACCCTTCCCCTTTGAAGGAGGACAGCAGGCTTTTCTTTATGCTAACAGAAGGTTGTCCCTTGCGGCAGTCCATCCAGATGGTCTTTCTGCACAGATTTACATAGGTAAAAGGGGCGGGAGGAGGACACTTTATGATTCAAATATTCTGGAAATACACATCATAGAGAATGATAACACTCTACATGGCCCAAAAACTATAAAGAACAATCTGAACTGCATTTATTTTGAAACATTACTATCCCTTTAATTTCTGCACTTATTTTATCCCCTCTGTACTAAATGTAAACTGTAAATTGCTAAGTACACCTGTTCGAGCTATATATATATATATATATATATATATATATATAGAGAGAGAGAGAGAGAGAGAGAGAGAGAGAGAGAGATAACAATGGATTTATTTAGGCACTCCAACAGCGAACCTGCCTACATACCCACACAAGCTGCATTCGGATAATCCCCCAAGTTTAATAACTTACGTGTGGATCACATAGATAAAAACTAAAACACTTCCAGTGAAATGATTCACTCATGGCTATTCACAAAGCGTAGCAGTGGAAAATGAAGATATAGCCCACCACATCCTCATAATATGAAATAATGAGTTGCCTGACCATGAGATCTAAAAGACTCACATGCAACAGCAGCAAATGGAACATGCTCTATGTGTACTGCTATGTATAATTCATCACACCCTTATTTGAGTGCAAGATGAATACAGCAATAAAGATAATACTGCAAATGCAAATTACTTAGTAGGTTTTTTGTATTTACACAAGTATCTCAGTAACTTAATCGAAATGTCATAAGAGATTTCAAGTGATCAATCACTAAAATCCTTTTGTGTTTTATCCATAGTAGTTGTATGAAATTCCTCTGTGTTAATTTTATTTGCTGGTTGCAAAAAGAAAAAATATACATACAATAAAATAAAACTAAAGTACAAACTAAAATGGTGTTGAAATCGTATCTGTACAATATAAAAAGAATGAAAAACAGGTCTCTGCAAACAGAAGCAGCTTTTGTTTTGATTTTGTCTGGGGATGGCCATGGCCTGGTTCAGGGAAGCAATAAAAACTTCAGAAAAGTTCCATTTCTCGTGATGTACAATAGTATTCTGCACCCTAGAGGCCATGCTTCTGAACTCATAAAACACACTGTAAGTTAGAAAGATAATTTATTGAGAGCACAGAAGGGCATACTTCAACAATACTGAAGTTTGTGTATTGTACAAAAAGTAGTGCATTGTAACCAAATAAGTATTGTGATATTTGTATTTGTTTATATAATTGGTAATTAAAAGACTGTGTTCAATGATGTATAGGGTTATTAACATGCATGTAGATAAATACAAAATGTTCAAGCAGCCATTGCCTCTGAAGACAAATGCTTTCTAATAATTTTATCCTGAGTGTACTTGAGAGTACTGTGCAAGAAAAAAATGTTGTTTTAAAGGGATAATAATACTTCGTTTTAACTTTATATTATTTTGTAGGCATTTAAAAAAACATGAAGAATGATATAAGTCTTATCTCTCAAACCTTTATGGTTTAAGAGATATTCACAAGCAAAGTGTCCCCCTTCCGCCCCTTTTACTGATGTAACACTTTTCAGCCAGAGCAGAAGGGAGGTGCCCAGGTAGACTGCAGAGAGGGACAATCTTCAATTAAGATAACGGAAAAACCTGAAAAGCTTGTCAAGGGGGGAAGGGCTTTCACTGTTTTCATAGTAAAAAGATTGTCCCCTGCTGTTATCTGTCTGGTCTTACAACCAGATTCCACATCTGAGAAGAGATGGCTTACACTAGGAAAAAGGGGCGGGAGGGGGAAACTTTGCTTGTGAATATCTCATAAACCATAAAGGTTTGAGAGATAAGACTTATATCATTCTTCATGTTTTTTTAATGCCTACAAAATAAAATAAAGTTAAAACGAAGTATTACTATCCCTTTAAAGGCACAGCAATGCCAAGTATAAGTTAAAGCAGTTGGTTCCAAAACTATATTCTATGTTGTTCCTAGGGTAGAAAAAATGTATGTAATGACAGACATTGACTTCCACTCCTCAGGAAGCAATACAGTTGGGAAGAGTAAAATAAATAATTAAAGCATAACCTTTATTTCAAATTCTACAAAAATAATTCAGTAATATGTGTAAGTGGAATTTAAGGTAGTTGAAAACAGTCTATAATAAAAAAATACAAGAACCTATCAGTATGCCCCTCAAATTGTGGTGAGCTAGAAATAAAAAAAAATATATATTAATAATAGGCTGCTATATAGAAAGACAGTCCTGCACTAGAAACATGCAAACACAGTCTAATACTATAAATATACCACCATGTACATCTAAGGATAATAGATAAAGTGAATGGGGAATACTACCACCTAGCCTAATAAACCAACAATCATCCCATTACTGTAATTTGCCTCAATTGTCCAAATCTCATGGACTTAAAGGGATAGTAACACTTCGTTTTAACTTTATTTTATTTTGTAGGCATTAAAAAAACATGAAGAATGATATAAGTCTTATCTCTCAAACCTTTATGGTTTATGAGATATTCACAAGCAAAGTTCCCCTCCCCGCCCCTTTTACCTAGTGTAAGCCATCTCTTCTCAGATGTGAGTCTGGTTGTATGACAGTACAGATAACAGAAGGGGACAATTTTCTTTGTATGAAAACAATGAAAGCCCTTCCCCCCTTGACAAGTTTTTCAGCTTTTTCCATTATCTTAATTGAAGATTGTCCCTCTCTGCAGTCTACCTGGGCACCTCCCTTCTTATCTGGTTGAACAGGGGGGGGATACTTTGTTTGTGAATATCTCTTAAACCATAAAGGTTTCAGAGATAAGACTTATATCATTCTTCATGTTTTTTTAATGCCTACAAAATAAAATAAAGTTAAAATGAAGTATTACTAGAAAACTGAATGTATAAATATATTTAGCTGGACAAAAGGCCAGAGAGTTCCATCAAACACAAAGAAAAAATACTGAAAGCATGGTATTTACAAATAGTGCTGAATGAGTGAATGAGAAGATACCCCCCTCTCAGCACAGGTGCAACAGTGCAAACTAAAATATCCCAGAGTGGCACTCCTGTAAATTAAGTTGGGTGTCCCAAACTCACAGATGCAAAACAAAATAAATGTGAGTAATATAAAGGGTGACCTGATATGCCACCCTAAATGTAACCACACTAATAAAGCTGTGCTTAAGTGCAAAAATAAAACAAAATAAATCCCTATACCTAATACTGGGTGAATGTGATAATCCAATATGTTATTAGTAATACATTCCACGTTCTGAGTTGCAGGCTTCACAGAAAAAAATGTATGTGTAAATGAAAGTACATTCAATAACAAAATGAATCCAGTGGAGTGATAATGTCCAATAGTTCCACCGACAATCCAATAATATACTTGTGCACAAAGTATTATATAACTGGTAACCACACAACAATAAATATAATGTGAATACAAACAGATAATATGTCCTGTAAATATTTTGAAGGTTCATTCCTTTTAGTGAAGTAGATCTAGAATGATGACCAGTATAAGGACCTCAGCCGTCTGAATCCAAAACGGGACTTAAAGGGATAGTAATACTTCATTTTATCTTTATTTTATTTTGTAGGCATTAAAAAACATGATGAACGATATGTCTTATCTTTCAAACCTTTATTGTTTGAGAGATATTCACAAGCAAAGTTTCCCCTCCCGCCCCTTTTACGTAGTGTAAGCCATCTCTTCTCAGATGTGGAATCCAGTCCATAGACCAGACAGATAACAGCAGGGGACAATCTTCTTCCTATGAGAATAATGAAAGCCCTGCCCCCCTTGACAAGTTTTCCAGGTTTTTCCCTTATCTTAATTGAAGATTGTCCCTCTCTGCAGTCTACCTGGGCACCTCCCTTCTGCTCTGGCTGAGCAGTGTTACATCGGTAAAAGGGGCGGGAGGGGGGGACTTTGTCATTGAATTACTCTTGAACTACAAGTCTGACAGTATTGATATAACACTCTCCAAAGTCCAAATACTATGATGATTAATTAGAGCCGCTCTTATTATGAAACATTACTATCCCTTTAAAGTGCCATTGCATGCTGCATTGTGTCTATTATAGCAAAAAAGGGAACATAGACTTAAATAGCAAAAAAGGGAACATCCATACCCCTTCTTGTCATCTTCACTCCACTTCACCTTCGTACTTCATCTAATAGTGGCTTTCTAGTTCATGCACCAGTAAATCTTCACTTGTTAATAGGACTAACAAATTGGTTCACGGCATCCTCTTGTGTGGGCCATACATATTACAACGCGTTTCAAAGAGTTGCTACTCTCCTTCTTCTAGGGAAAATCACTGTCATCTATTCTTTCCACAATATACCTTTCATTTATCCATATGGTGTAAACTCTTAACTGATTGTAATAGTCCTAAAAACTATTCTGAATCATTATATAAAAAAACTAAAATACTATATATACTAGAATGAAAATGAAAACCGAAATAAGAATTAAAATAAAACTATAAAGCTAATAAAAGAAATAAAAATTATGTATTTGTGTGCACTCATGATGGTAGACCCCCAAAACATTGGGCTTCAATGGGGTTTTTTGTTTGCCTTCCTCTGAATCAACAGGAGTAATAGCATGGACTAGACTCATGTCTTTCTCCAGCCTCATTAACTATGTTATGTTTATCAATCTTGATAAATTCATATGTAGCTTCAGAATTTATACATGTAAGAGCAAATTGCCCCTGTGCTGCCAGGTAATTAAAATTTTTTTTAGAGAAATCCCTCCATCTTTTACTGGTATCTGAAGTACATATGAATGTGGTCTACATATCTGTAATAAGATTTTATTTCATTTTAAAGTATTTTGATCTTATGTTTCCTATATTTTGTGTTTGAATTTTATTATTGTTATTTGAGTATTTAATTTATGTATTTATATGTGCTATCTTCTCCATCCAGAATGGAATTATCTGGTACCTTTTTTTTTTTTAATAATATCAACTTCTGCCCTTATAAATTACATTTTTGACTCTTATACATGCCATACTCACCCTTGTAAGGAGGCATGTAAAAATTCTAAACTCCCTCCATTGCTGCATTTTGCTAATGTAGGAAATTCAGTCTTACTAGAGCAGGCAGGGAAGCACTGAATACTGTGTATCATTACAGTGGAGGTTGATCATTTTGTATTAAACTTCATCCAGCTTCACATTAATGGATACATTTTAACTTGAAATTCAAAGGTATTATGTACTTGTGTAACATAGTAACATAGTAAATTAGTAAATTAGGTTGAAAAAAGACACAAGTCCATCAAGTTCAACCTTCGCCTCATACCTCAGTAACAGAATTTTATAGCTTTCCTGCTACCAATTAAATTAGTCTTTATCAGACCTTCCTGATCAGCCTACTGATAAAAAGTATAACTCTGTATGTTCCCTTTTGAAAGAAATGTATCTAATCTTCTCTTAAATGTATCCATTGTATCTGCCATAACTACCTCCCTGGGCAATGAATTCCACAATTTGACAGACCTTACCGTAAAAAAACCCTTCCTCTGCTGAAGTTTAAACCTCCTTTCCTCTAATCTCAAGGGGTGTCCCCTGGTCACCTGATCAGGCCTTGGAATAAATAGCTCACCGCAGAGATCCTTGTATTGACCTCTCATATACTTGTACAATATGATAAGGTCTCCTCTTAGTCGTCTTTTCTCTAGAGTAAATAAACCAAGTTTGTTTAGTCGTTCCTCATATGTCAAGTCCTCCATTCCCTTGATTAATTTTGTTACTCTCCGCTGTACCCTCTCTAGTTCTAGTATATCCTTTTTCAGAACCGGTGCCCAAAATTGCACTGCATACTCAAGGTGAGGTCTTACCAATGATTTGTATAATGGCAAAATAATGTTATCCACTCTTGCTTCAATACCTCTTTTTATACAAGACAGGACTTTGTCTTTGCTACTGCTGTTTGACACTGGTCACTGTTTCCAAGTTTGTAGTTGACAAGGATACCCAGGTCTTTTTCTAGCAACGAGTCACCTAAAATTATTCCATTAAGTTTATAAGTAGCCTTGGGATTGTTTCCTCCCAAATGCATGACTTTACACTTCCCCACATTAAACTTCATATTCCACATGTTTGCCCAATCTGACATTGTATGTAAGTCCCTCTGTAGAGAGAAAATATCCTGTTCTGAATTAATGACTTTGCATAATTTAGTATCATCTGCAAATATTGATATTTTGCTTTCTATATCTATTTCCAGGTCATTTATAAACATGTTAAAAAGCAGTGGACCCAATACTGAACCCTGAGGTACTCCACTCTCCACTTTAACTGTACTGGAGAATTTTCCATTTACAACCACACACTGTTCCCTATCCTTCAGCCAGTTTTGTATCCAATTGCAAAGGTTATCTCCTAGCCCCAATTTCCTTATTTTATACACCAGCCTTCTGTGTGGTACTGTATCAAATGCCTTTGCAAAGTCTAGATATACTACATCTACTGCCTTGCCATTGTCAAGGTTGCTGCTTACCTCCTCATAGAAGCTGAAAAGATTAGTTTGGCATGATCTATTCTTCATAAAACCATGTTGATTCGTGCTAATCCTGAAATCCTGAATATAGTCCCTTATTATGCCGTCTAATAGTTTTCCCACAACATGCTACAATACAACACCACAGACAGTCTGATTTATTTAACATCTGCATTTAATTATAATAGAGAGGCAATTTAGAAGGAAGGGGGCTGTATATTAACCATGGGCAGAATCTTTGACATGTCTGGTCTGAATTTTCAATCTATGCTGTCTGATGCACCACTTGTGGGCACTAAAAGGTGCTTTCTTGTTAGAGAGTCTTATCAGTTATTTCCTACTACATCTGTCAATAAAGTTAAACTTATTGTAAGGATTCCCTTCATTTCTTTTCCTAGTGGTTTAATTACATATTCTCCAAGACAGAGATCTGATATAAGCTTAATCATCTTCTATGATTAATCTATTCTCTTAATCAAAGTTTTCTCTTACATGGCAAGGGCATCATTATCCAAAGCACTATGTTACTTCTATCATAAGTATGAGCATAAGACCAGGTTTCTCTACTATGCTAAGTGGCTCAACATCAAGGGGAATGTGTGCATTTTATTTGATGAAGAGCTTACAGCCACACAAAAGTAAATCAGTGTGGCCAATTTCTTCTGCCATTGGAACCCACATTCGTGTTCTTCTTCTGTTGCCAATTACTAGAATCCATTCAAGTACAAGTACCAAGCCTTACTCTATCGTATCTGTGTCTATACAGAGTATGTTTCCATCTTTGCTGTCAGGCTATTAACTCTTTGACTGCCAGAGTGCAATATATACTTACATATATTTGCTGCTAAATCATTGTTATTACAGATCATTTTTTATGATTATGTTTGTAAAGCACCAACTTTTTCTACATAGATTAAAATTATCATTTGAGGCAAAATTACACAGGGATATGAAGAGATTTACTGGTGGTCTTCAAGTCTCACATTAAATGGCTCCTCCTATCCAAGCTAGAAGGAACTTAATCCTTATGTACTTTGTATATCTCCCTATACCACTTTATACTGTAAGGTTTTGAGCAGGGTTCTCACTTTCAGTGTTTCACTTTGCAAAACACTTATCCCAGTGATCAGTTTTCGGAGTACTAGAAACCTGTGTGATGTAGATGTATATATTTAACATAATGGGTTAAATAAGGGATGCCCTTGGTTAAAAGGATAGTAATGTTTCATAATAAAAGCAGCTCTAATTAATCTTCATAGCATAGGACTTTGGAGAGTGTTATTTCAATTCTGTCAGAGTTGTAGTTCAAGAGTAATTCAATGACAAAGTATCCCCCTTCCACCCCTTTTACTGATGTAACACTGCTCAGCCAGAGCAGAAGGGAGGTGCCCAGGTAGATTGCAGAGAGGGACAATCTTCAATTAAGATAAGGGAAAAACCTGAAAAACTTGTCAAGGGGGGCAGGGTTTTCATTGTTCTCATAAGAAGAAGATTGTCCCCTGATGTTATCTGTCTGGTCTATGGACTGCATTCCACATCTGAGAAGAGATAGCTGACACTAGGAAAAAGGGATGGGAGGAGAAACTTTGCTTGTGAATATCTCTTAAACCATAAAGGTTTGAGAGATAAGACTTATATTGTTCTTCATGTTTTTTAATGCCTACAGAATAAAATAAAGATAAAACGAGGTATTACTATCCCTTTAAATAAGGGAAGTCCAACAGGGAACCACAGTTGCAACAGTTGCAGCAGTTGTCTGGCTTGTGATAATATGATCACTGATAAAATAAGTATATGTTGCTTCCAGGATATTTAGATTTGATAACTTGTTATACGTCCTTTATGTTCTTTTTTGTCACCATGGTAGATTTTATATAGGGAAGACTTAATGCTTCCTTAAGGATAGTAAATTAGGACATTTAAGAGTTATTTAAAAAAATAGTTGAATATTATGTTTGTTTCACATTTCAGGGATGTTTGCAATAGAGATGCTAATGTTTTAAAGTTTGTGGTATCAAAATATGTTTTTTAGAATCACCAGGCAGGGGATAGAGTAAATGATCTATTAAAGAAAGAAATTATATGAATAATTCAACTCCAAGCCACTGCTTCCTTGGGTTTGAATGATAAAAATGAGATGTTTTTGCAGTAACAATCTGTTTTTAATTCTTTTTGTGGTTTTATAAATTGTGTTTTCATAAAGGGCAAAGTATATTTGTTGTGCTATATAAATACATTCATTCATTAATTCAGTCATTCAATATATAGTAAATAGTGGTAAGAGCCCTAAGGTAGAGAGCTTGCAATATGGAATCCTTGAAAATGTGTTTTGGTGTTTATGCTTCCTTTAATCACTGACCCGTTGCAAGAAGGTCAGATGTCTTAGATTTGACAGCTATATTTTCACTTCAGTGTTCCTACTGTACAGTATTTTCCTCAAGATCTAAGCACATATGCATTTTAACAAGCTAGCACACTCTAAAAGAAATCACATTTTGTCTGTTTTATCCAGAGAATTGATGAAACGATCTAAAAGAGCACTGCAGGAACCTAATATCAGAGGAGATTGTAATTTAGACATTTTGCAATAAGAAAAATCCTTTCCACACTTGAAAATCTTTTGTAATAACTCCTTGCCGATGTGAGAGATAATTTAATCATATCACATCGGTTTCTGCTAAGGTCAGTAGGAATGATAGCTTCTGGTCGTTCTCATTAAAAATAATAAAAGTAAAACATATATCTATGAGAAAAAGCAAAGTGTAAAACTGAATGGGATATTGTGCTTGAAAAACTATTATTAATCCATAAAACTTCTATTTTACATATCTGACAACACGGGTGCAAACATCTGATAAATTAGAGAAATAAAAATTCTGAAATTATTTTTCAGTGAATAATAATAAGTAGTCAAAAACCATTGACCTGTGTTCATTCCATTGATGTATGATACGTATAATGATGGCATAGAATAATCAATAATCAAAAGCACAATGTCTTCATATGTTCTTCATTTGTGAAACAAAATGGTTAAATTAAGTTAGTTATGTTCTCATCTATCTTTCACAGGTTTTTCATGTATAGAGGTACATAGTCAGTAGATTCTCATGGACATTTCAGAGCATTGTATCATATCATATAAAGGCAATGTCACACATAGGAAAAAACTACCTCTTTAAAGGGACAGTAATGTCCCATTAAAACTTTTTACATTTTTGTAGAGCAGAAGAAAATAAGCTAAATGGCACAAACCATAGCTCTCAAACCACTATGGTTTAAGAGATATAGGCTTTGAAAGTTCCCCCTCCCTCCCCTTCTCCTGATGTCAGCTGTAAGGCTAATAGCAGGAGATTTGAGTCGTATGACTCGAGGAGGCTCTGCAGCAGAGCCAAAATCGCATTATTGCAAAATAATTATTTAATTGGAAAGGTCTATAAAGTGTGTTTACAAACCAGGCACACTTTGTAGACCTTTCCAATTAAGTCATTCTTTTGCAATAATGCAATTTCGGCTCTGCTGCAGAGCCGCAGGCTGGTCCCCCGACCGGGATCTGCTGCTGTCAACTAGACGCTGATGTCATGAGAAGGAGGGGGAAACTTTCAGTGCTTATTTCTCTCAAACCATAATGTTTGAGAGATAGGGTTTGTGCCATTCAGCTTATTTTCTTCTCCTCTACAAAACTATAAAAAGTTTTTTTGGGATATTACTGTCCCATAACAGTTTGCTGCTTTCCTCCTGCTAAGATAGTGATCAAAATGTATCTTCAAAAGGTTTAACTTGAAAATCAACCAGAGGTTAATTGCAACAGTCATGAGAGATGAAGAAAAGCTTGATTTTCTATGGAAAGCTAACTGTCCTGTAGAGGACAAATACAAATTCCCCAAACTTTAACTCGTTGAATGCTAGAGAGGTCTACAATGCAAAGTGTTGGATACTTCTGAAGCATTCAGTGGGTTAAAAGTCCTTTTTGAACATGCACTGAAAGGCCTTAAGAATGTGAGTAATATACCTGCAAAAAGAAAGAATTATGAATGCGTGGAAGTTTGCTTTTTGTTCTTGAAGGAACATATATAGGAAGCTATATATCTCATTTCCATGGAAATTCCCCATGGCAGAAAATGCTGTCAAAACTTTACACAGTGAACGATCACATTTTTTGTCAGGTCTATAAGTGCAATTTACATCTTAACAGTTTGTTTACATTACCTTTTAAACTGTCATGAGAAATTGCCAAAATGATAACCAAATAAACTACCATTTTTTGACTTGCAAGAAGCAACAGACTCTGTAGTTTTTCTGTTGTTAATTTGAAAGCAGAAGAGCCAACACTTTTTTCTTATAAAGGACAACAAAAGTTCTTTAACAGGGACATTGTGAACAAAAAACATATGACAATTGCAATAGTTATAAAACCATTACTTTCAAATGCACAATTATTTTTTTAACCCCTTAAGTACCAGGTAGGACCAAGGGTTTTTTACACCAGAGCAATTTTGGCCTTTTTAGTATGCCTTTGTTCAACTGAATTTTCCCTCAAATTGATTTAGTTCATCCACACAAATTATACACAATTTTTTTTAAGCACAAGTAGGGCTTTCTTTTGATACCACATTTATATGGATAACCCACCATTTCTTTTGTTAATAAAAAAGAAAATAAAATTAAAAATACACCACTTTTTATAGGCATGGTATAATTTGTTCTCAATTGGTTAGTTTTAAACAGGGACTTATAAAGGAATGAACCTTACAAATGTCCACTTTTAGGGGGTACTGTCCCTCTGCGGCAATAATCCCCATGTCCATCCTTCCCTCCCTGGTGTCCCACTTTTTTGGTGATCAGACTGTTTGGTGTGTATCTAAGTGTATTACATTGCTCCACAGCAATAAAACTCAAATTAATGTTTGTTTAAACTTCAATATAAGTGTTTATAATCTGTCTTTGTAAAAAAGATACTTTGGTCTTGCTCCAAATGATTTATTTGGCTACACAAAGAGGTATCAATAGGTGATAAAGTGACCTACACTTAATAATGCCCCCAGCACCACTAATTTTAATTAAATTGTCCCCATTTTGGCCAGTTATACTTTATTTGATGTCTATTCTCTGTTTCTCTGTTCCTCACTATCACAGTGAGAAAGAGAGAGGCAGAGAACAGTGATGGTCCTGGCACACCTCCACGGACGTTAAGGGGTTAATCATCATAAATTATGTGAGCACTTTAGGCTTTATTCATTATGTTGAAGGGGGAGATCTGGAGCAAACCAACTATATCATAGAGATTAAAGGAACATTTGCCAAATCCCCACTGATTTAAATTGGGCATTTAATAATTTAACCCCTTAAGGACCAGAGGTCCAGGGAAGTTACCTTCCCTTAAGGACCTTTTGATTCTTGTGACATGCTGGTACACGTGACCTGCTATTCGTACCGGCTCGCCGCTTTGGGGCTTAAGAGAGACCGCTCCAGGCTTGGATTGGTCAATTTTGGCCCCATTTTACTTACAGCGGTCCCGGTAGAGCGGTGTAAGTAAAAAGTATGTGACGTGCTATGACCGCCACCGGTCCTTAAGGGTATAGCATGTCATCTGGTCCTTAAGGGGTTAAATTCTAGAAGGTTCTCAAGCATATTGCAAAACATTGGAAACCTGTCTAAAATTCAAGGGGTTAAATGATTAATTTAAATCAAAAGAAATCTAAGAAATGTTCACCCCCCATGGTGCAGTTGGTTTACTCCAAAAATTGCATCACTTTAGCTTGATTATTAAGGAGAATTGCTAAAATCACTTTGAATTTGTTCCATTGAGTAATCCACCATGTGTAGGTGGAAATTTCTAAACAGTCAGTCAGATTGCACTGAAGAAGGAATGGCTTGTGATACACAACAATCTGCAATGGTGAGAAATTAATGGTTCCCCATTATCATGGAAAGTAAGAGGAAGTGTCAGTCTTTAAAACTACATTCAGTGCTCCATAATATACATTCAGTATTCATAATAATGAGAACCAAAGGTCATATCAGGAACTGTGAAAACAAGTTTTATTCTGCTTCCTATGGTATCTGGAGTTTCATGCTGCTGATCTGTGTAATAAAACGAAGAGATGAAGCTTTGAGTCCCAAGGTTCTATTGTACTCTGATTCCACTTCTTTCTGCTGCATCCTTAGATCTCTAATCGTTCCTATGACTATTTCATCATTCCCTCGCTCTGCTTTTCAGATTATTCCTTATTTCCATTCTCTTTTTCAACTAGTCTTTCTCTTTACATTGCATGTGACACATTTCTGTATAGGTTGGACATACAATGTATGCAACAGGAATATTTAGTTTTGTTTCTTATTAGATGAACACGTCTATGGTTTCCAATGACTGAAGATGAATTAAACAATGGTTTTCATTCCATTTGAGTTTAAAAACAACCCCTGCACATAAGCAATCGATCAAGCACATACACAATAAATAAATAACATAATGAACATTAACTTCCGGTATCAGAACAGAGCATAGCACGTCTCCCCACTCCCCAGTATTAAAGGATCAGTGCATCCAAAGACAGGAGCATGTCTAGGAAAGCCAATAAAACAAATATGTGTTTTTATTTTCTGTTTGCATCTCCAATTTAAAATATTACTTAAAACAGTTTGCCAAGTTCCCTGTGTTGCTATAGCAATGCTCTCAGTCTCTCCTACTCTGGTAATGTTTGAATCCCTGAATCTCTCAGTTCATGCTGTTCACATGTATTCCCTTTTGTGGGATTCCTTTTAATCATCATTTTAGGTTTGAAAAAAAGAAAGTTGTATAAGAAGATAGAGAAAGAGAGAGAACAGCTGAATTTACCTGATCCTGAGAAATTCAAAACTAATTGCACATTTTGTAGGTATGTGTTGTCATGTAGACATGAATAAGATCCCCAGTACTTTATTTATTAGGAAAAATATTTTTGTATTTTGACTGGGAGGCATTGTCCTTTTAAAATACATACCAAAATCAATGTAAAATTCCTTTAGTGTCTACAAGAAAAAATAAACTTTTAAAATTATAAGAACAAAAAATGAGGCTGCTAAAAAAGGAGGGAAATGTTTCTGGGTATGAGCCTTAGAAAGGGGACCCCCTTAACTGAGTGGAGTCTACCGACCCATTCCCTTCTCCCAACATTCTGGACCGTGTATCAGCAAGCATAGGTTTTGTGGTGTGCTATGAAGCGCTACTACTGCCCAGCGTGGTGGAGACTGAACTAACAGGGGAAAGATTAACTCCTTCTTCTACTCACCTCGCTGGCTTTGGCATGAGAGCAATTACAATTAGTAAAAGATTACACTCTGATATTGAATGCCTTACCAATCTCCTTTACTCTCTAGTTGTAAGAGATAGATAAAAGTCCATTTTTTTTCCAGTATGAATTTCCTGAGGGCATGCCTGTGTATAAAAATGCAATAAAATTTCAGCCTTTTTGTTAACCCCTCAGATGTTTTTCTAGATAACTTTGCTGGTTTAAAACTTATGCTCAAGCCATCCTACTGGAGTTCAGTCTCAGAATGTGTACTTCTATAGCTACCAGGACAGTGGGACATAGCTGGGGCTTCAGTATGTTTGGTTCTATAGATAGATTGGGACAAAGCTGAGGGTCAGTTCATGTAGATATATGACTACTAGTGAAATGGGACAATGCTGAGGTGCCTGTATGGGTGGTTCCATGACATTAGTGGGCAACATGAGGTCCTCCAGTGCCATAGTTTAAAATAGTTGATTCATCATTTTCATCTTTGAAGATTTTTCTGATTCATATATTTGGGAAATATATGCTTTTATATAGTAACAGATCTGTTTTAGTGTAGTTTTAACCAAAGATATGTGTATTTGAGTTCATAAGGCTGAAAATACCTTTTGCACTTCTGTGAATTAGGGGTCTATGCTAGCCTGTATGTATTGTAGGTAGAACAATATATGTTATTTGGTGTTTTCAGGGCATTCGAGACTTTTACAAATAACATAAACTTTCCCAACCAAGAAATATTTTTAATATATGTAATTTATGAGATTAGGAATAGTGATGAGCGAGCATGCTCGGCCGAAGCTCGGTTCGGCTCGAGCATCGCTCTGCTCGGCACATGGCGGTACTCGTACGAGTACCGCATGTGCTCGCCCGCCATGTCCGGGTCTCCTCCCCGCACGTTTCGCGGCTGCTGCGCAGCCAATAAACGTGCAGGGAGGCTCTGATATCAGTGTAATGCCAGCAGCCATGTTGGCTGCTGGCATTACACTGATTGGCTGGCCAGAACCCATGATCGGGTGCTGTATAGCACCCGACACGCGAGTTCGGCTCATTCTCAGCCAGGGAGAGATGAGCTTAGACAGGGAAAGTCAGTGTAGGGAGAATAAAATTGGTGAAACTCTTTCAAGACCCAAAAGTCCTTTTTAGGACTGTTGTGTGTGGGGGCAGCATTTATATTTTGTTTGGGGGGGCACAATTTCCTTTTTTTTGTGGGGGGGATATTTTTAAGGTGACATATAATACTAGATGCACAGGAAGTCAGTGTAGGGAGAATAAAATTGTTTAAACTCTTTCAAGACCCAAAAGTCCTTTTTAGGACTGTTGTGTGTGGGGGCAGCATTTAATTTTTTTTGGGGGTGGCAGAATTTCATTTTTTTGTGGGGGGGACATGTTCTAAGGTGACATTGTACTAGGTGCACAGGGACAAATATTTCACAGTGCAGTGACAAGCTGACATATTCTGTTAGGTGCACAGGGCCAATTATTTTACAACGCAGCGACAAAAAGGGCCATTTTAAACGTGTGCCTAGCCATAGATTATTGTCACATTCTGTTTAGTGTGCAAATTCACAAATGAACGTCACATATTCCGTTCACTGTGCCTAGCCGCAGATTAGCGTCACATTCTGTTTCGTGTGCCTAGCCGCAGATTAGCGTCACATTCTGCTTCGTGTGCCTAGACGCAGATTAGCGTCACATATTGTTTAGTGTGCCTAGCCGCAGATTAACGTCACATATTGTTTAGTGTGCAAATTCACAAATTAACGTCACATATTCCGTTCACTGTGCCTAGCCGCAGATTAGCGTCACATTCTGTTTCGTGTGCCTGGCCGCAGATTAGCGTCACATATTGTTTTGTGTGCCTAGCCGCAGATTAACGTCACATATTGTTTAGTGTGCCTAGCCGCAGATTAACGTCACATATTGTTTAGTGTGCAAATTCACAAATTAACGTCACATATTCCGTTCACTGTGCCTAGCCGCAGATTAGCGTCACATTCTGTTTCGTGTGCCTAGCCGCAGATTAGCGTCACATTCTGTTTCGTGTGCCTAGCCGCAGATTAGCGTCACATTCTGCTTCGTGTGCCTAGACGCAGATTAGCGTCACATATTGTTTAGTGTGCCTAGCCGCAGATTAACGTCACATATTGTTTAGTGTGCAAATTCACAAATTAACGTCACATATTCCGTTCACTGTGCCTAGCCGCAGATTAGCGTCACATTCTGTTTCGTGTGCCTGGCCGCAGATTAGCGTCACATATTGTTTTGTGTGCCTAGCCGCAGATTAACGTCACATATTGTTTAGTGTGCCTAGCCGCAGATTAACGTCACATATTGTTTAGTGTGCAAATTCACAAATTAACGTCACATATTCCGTTCACTGTGCCTAGCCGCAGATTAGCGTCACATTCTGTTTCGTGTGCCTAGCCGCAGATTAGCGTCACATTCTGTTTCGTGTGCCTAGCCGCAGATTACCGGCATATATTCCATTTAATATGAAGAAGGCGGGTAAAAAGGGACGGGGAAGTGGACGTGATCCTGATAGTCCAGGGCGCAGGTCAGGACGCGTAGAAACTGTGCCTGGTGCCAGAGCACAAGAAAGAAAGACATCCACCATACCTAGCTTCATGTCTCAGTTTACAGGGCGTCGCAGGACATCACTCTCGAGGTCAGACCACTGCGAACAGGTGGTCGGTTGGATTTCAGCTGATACTGCTTCCAGTCGGTTAAGCACCACCCTGTCTTCCACCAAGTCCACTCTCACTAGCCAAGAGTCTGGTCAACATAATCCTCACCCTGATCATCCTTCCTCCCACCATAGAGGGTCTGGCCAAAGAAGTGATCCCACACTGGGATATAGTGAGGAGCTCGTCTCATCACCAATCCTTGATTTGAACCTCTCTCCAAGCACGCTTGCAGAGGAACACGAGATCTTGTGCCCTGATTCACAACCTCTAGAGGGTACCCAATCACAAGAAGATGACAGAGGGGAACGGCATTTAAGGTCAAAGGAAGTGGATGATGATGATGAGACACAGTTGCCATCAAATCAACCACAATTACTGTCTCAAGACCTTGATGAGGAGGATGATACACAGTTGTCAATGACTGAGGATGTGGTGGGATCAAGAAATGAGGAGGATGATCAGAGTGAGGAAGTGGAGGAGGACTTGGTGGACGATGAGGTCACTGACCCCACCTGGGAAGGTGGAAAGCCGAGCGATGACAGCAGTCCTGAGGGTGAGCCATCTGCAGCACCGCAACAGGCTGGAAGAGGCAGTGGTGTGGCTAAAGAAAGAAGGCGGACCGCACCAAACCGGCCCGCAAATGTTCCACGGAGCACCCCCTTGCGTAAATCTCCCTTGCCAAGGGCTAGGTGTTCCGCGGTATGGCGTTTTTTTAAGGAAAGTGCGGACGACAAAAAAATTGTAGTTTGCAACCTGTGCCACAACAGAATGAGCCGAGGCATGAACACTAGAAACCTCACCACCACCAGCATGATCCGACACATGGCATCCAAGCACCGTAATAAGTGGGAGGAACGCCCGGATCGCCAATCTGTGTCTGCAGGCCACACCACTGCCTCCTCTTCCCCTGTTTTCGGTGCCGGCCAATCGCCTGTCGAAGGCACAGGCCCGCATACCTCCCGCCCTGCACCTGTACCATCTGAAGCACCATCAGCGACCACATCCACTTCCCTGTCCCAGCGCATCGTCCAAATGTCGTTACCCCAGGCATTTGAGCGCAAGCGAAAATACCCAGCCACCCACCCACAGGCCATAGCACTAACCTCACACCTTTCCAAATTACTGGCCATCGAAATGCTGCCATTTAGGCTTATGGACACTGAGTCCTTCCGCAGCCTGATGGCAGCAGCTGTCCCTCGGTACGCAGTCCCCAGCCGCCACTACTTTTCCCGGTGTGCCGTCCCCGCCTTACACCACCATGTGTCCCTTAACATCACCCGTTCCCTGACCAATGCAGTTACTGGGAAGGTCCACTTAACCACTGACACATGGACAAGTGCTTGTGGCCAGGGACGCTACATTTCCCTGACGGCACACTGGGTGAATGTCGTGGAGGCTGGGAGCGACTCGGACCCTGGGATGGCACAGGTGCTACCCACGCCGAGGATTGCGGGCCCTACCTCCATCAGGGTTTCCGCCAGCACCTACGTTATTGGCTCCTCCTCCTCCTCCTCCGTTTCCACCTCCGAATTCTCTGCGCGCAGCGCCACTCACCCATCAGCCGGTAGCTGGAAGCAGTGTAGCACTGCAGTGGGGAAGCGTCAACAGGCCGTGCTGAAGCTGATCTGCCTTGGGGACAAACAGCACACGGCCTCAGAGCTGTTGCAGGGGATTAGTCACCAGACCGAGCAGTGGCTCTCGCCACTCAACCTGCAACCAGGCATGGTTGTGTGTGATAATGGGCGTAACTTGGTGGCGGCTTTGAGCTTGGCAAGCTCACACACGTACCATGCCTAGCGCATGTATTTAATTTAGTGGTTCAGCGATTTCTAAAAACCTACCCCAATTTGCATGATCTCTTGACCAAGGTGCGCCGCGTGTGTGCACATTTCCGTAAGTCATCTACAGCTTCAGCCGGCCTGTTGAAGCTGCAGCAGCGCTTACAATTGCCAGCTCACCGGCTGCTGTGTGACGTGAGCACGCGCTGGAACTCCACCTTCCACATGTTGGCCCGGCTTTGTGAGCAGCAGAGGGCAGTAGTGGAGTACCAGCTGTTACACGGTCGTCGCCTCTCCGTTCAACTTCCTGTAATCAGAAGTGAGGAGTGGGAATGGATGTCAGACCTCTGTGAGGTTTTACGCAATTTTGAGGAATCGACACAGATGGTGAGCGGCGATAACGCTATTATCAGTGTAACCATCCCACTTCTGTGTCTACTGAAACGCTCGCTGCTCACAATTAAAACCGACGCTTTGCATGTGGAAGAGGTGGAAATGGGGGAGGAAGAGCTTACACAAGGTGATAGCCAGAGCACCCTCACTTCGTCTTCTCAGCGACAATTGGAGGAGGCGGAGGAGGAGGAGGAGGAGGAAGACACGGTTGCCTCCGCTACAGAGGGTAGCCATGGAACTTTAGTTCCATCTCTTCAGCGTGGGTGGGCAGAAGAGGAGGAAGAGGATGAGGAGATTGAGAGTCATCCTCCTGGTGAGGACAGCGAAATCTTGCCTGTTGGTACTCTGGCACACATGGCTGACTTTATGTTAGGCTGCCTTTTCCGTGACCCACGCGTTATACGCATTTTAGACAATACGGATTACTGGGTGTTCACCCTTCTGGACCCCCGCTACAAAGAGAATTTCTCATCTCTCATTCCTCCGGTGGAGAGGACAAGCAAAATGGTGCAATACCAGAAGGTTCTTGTCGAAAAATTGCTCCAAAATTTTCCATCTGACAACGCTTGCGGCAGAGTACGTGCTACCTTGGCCAACCGAGAAGGGGAGAAAAGGGGAGCACACAGCAGTTCCGACAAAGGCAGGGCAACACTCTCCAAGGCGTGGGACACCTTCATGACACCCCGCCAGCACCCTCACCCTGATGCGCAGCCTAGTGTCACAAGGAGGGAAAAGTTTTGGAAGATGGTGAAGGAGTACGTAGCAGACCGTGTCAGCGTCCTCAATGATCCCTCTGTGCCTTACAACTACTGGGTGTCCAAGCTGGACACGTGGTATGAACTGGCACTCTACGCCTTGGAGGTGCTGGCCTGCCCTGCCGCCAGCGTTCTGTCTGAGCGGGTATTTAGTACTGCTGGTGGCATCATAACAGATAAGCGTATCCGCCTTTCCACCGAAAATGCTGATAGGTTGACACTTATAAAAATGAACAAGGCCTGGATTTCCCCTGACTTCTCCACTCCACTGGAGGAAAGCCCCGGGTGAACATAAAGTCACTTTAGATATGTTATTTACAATGATGGGAATACTCTGTATTCCCTTTCACCACTTCCACCCAAAAAACGGGTGTATGGTTGACTCTTAATCTTCTCATCCTCCTCCTCCTCTTCCATATACCCTGTGATATAATTTTTATATACGGCCAGCTCACCAGCGGGCCCTGTGATATAATTTTTATATAGGGCCAGCTCACCAGCGGGTCCTGTTTGACAATTTTTGTATAGTTCAGCTCACCAGCGGGCCTTCTCATATAATGTTTTATTGGGTCAGCTCTCTAGCGGGCCCTCTCATATAATGTTTTATAGCGTCAGCTCACTAGCGGGCCTTCGCATATAATGTTTAGGATGGTCAGCTCCGCAGCAGACCCTCACCCATAATGTTTTAGATGGTCGGCTCAGCAGCAGACCCTCATTCCTAATGTTTTAGATGGTCAGCTTAGCGGCATGCCCTCGCCCCTAATGTTTTAGAGGGTCACCAGCAGGCCATTAATCCTAATTTTTCAAGGGTGTGTATGATGCCCTCCTTTATGTGTATTAAAGGATGTATTAGAGTGACATTTCAGTCTAATTTTTGGCAGCCCTTTCACTTAGTGCATAGGCTTTATGAGTGTTGGACCACTACCTGAACTATTGTACCACAATGTGAATGAGGCCCTCCATTTTGTGATATACAGGTTGTATCGGAGTGCCTCAGGTCCTCCCATTGAATTAAATAGGGCTGGGGTGTTCGACAGAGCAGAAGGTAGTTCTTGGCTTCATCCACTAAGTCACTTCGTCACTTTTACTCAATGGATCAGACCCCACTGTTCCGACTATAGATTTTGGACTTAACAAGGGCAAACGGACATGTTGTAAAACCTGTGGTAGCTGCGGCCTCCGTTCCTGAATGCTGTACCTTACCCGGGCCATAACCACGTTGAACACCTGCTTTACGCTGCGCACGTTTCCCTCTTAATCATGGCCCCAGTTCCAAAAAATCGATGACATTTTTTGCAGAATTTGCAGATGATATACAAGTAAATATACAGCAAATACTGTTTGGTAACAATTTTTCGCCTAAAGTCTTTTTTATCTTCCTTTTTGTGTGTTTTACGGTCAGTCTGTAAAAATGGCGTACTACGGGCGAAACATCGTTCCCAGCAGCGACGTTGGAGTCCAAGATGCATCCAGACATCCTCCCTATGCTGTCCCTGAACCATTTCTGTGGTGTTTCCATCATTTTCTGACCTTTTCCTATGTACCAGGCACCCTCCCCTCAACAGAGCAGGGGGTGCCTGTTGTAATGCTCGAGTCCTCCCATTGACTTCAATGGGGCTCGGGTGCTCGTCCGAGCACTCGAGCCTCCGGGGGCGCTTGGCCAGAGCACCCGAACACCCGAGCATCGGGGTGCTCGATCATCACTAATTAGGAAGATACATTTTCTTTTTTACCTTTTTTTGTATTTATTTATGACATCATAGCTTATGCTGACAGTATTTCATTCGAACGATATTGCAGCTCAAACTTGAATTTCTTAGGTGCAGTATCTCAAAGGCCTGAAATTTTACAGTGGTGCTATTGCAACACCATGCTGAGGACAACTCTGGTCAGTTGACCATAGACCTCCAGAGGATGGTGTAAAATTTTAGGCCATTGACATGCTACACCTAAAAAATTCAAGTCTGAGCTGCAATAACTTTTCAGTAAAACTCCTCTAAACTCTGGGAAAACCCTTGTTTTACTACATATTTTTTACATATTATGTGTTCCTATCAATTTAAAAAATGTATACTATGTAAACTGTATGTTTCTTTTTACCTTTATAGTCATCATCATATTATTAGTAATAATATTTGTATTTATTGATGTTGCTACACCACTAAGAACCAGTTACTGTAAAACCTTTCTGACCAGTATAAAATGGTAATTAAAAAAATCTATCTATCTATCTATCTATCTATCTATCTATCTATCTATCTATCCGGAAAAGCACTCACAGGTCTTATTTTGCAGAGTTGTGTTTATTGTCAACGTTTCGACCCCCTGGAGGGCTTTCCTCAATAAATGCAACTCTGCAAAAGAAGACCTGTGAGTGCTTTTCCGTATATGGATATTGTACCATTTCTTGTTTTATTAATCATCTACTTGGATACACAGCACAGAGGCATTTGCATATTGATTGAGACATTATATCGGAGTGCCCATTTCTTCCTATATATATATATATATATATATATATATATATATATATATATATACGCACAGTTACAGTATACACTGAGTATTATCAGTGGCTTTATAGTGGTACTACTGTTAGTGTATTATACTATTAGTGTACTGTACTTTAGCAACATTTGTCTCTTAGTTTTTACATCTGAACACATTTCTTTAATAAATATTGGAATATTGACATCTTTGTTGACAAGTTTATATGAATCATCTTAAGGGCTGTGGGTGTGAGATATATATAGGGTAGATCATGTATGTGGTACAGTGCAATGTGGAATACGTATTGAATATGGGAGTAAGAAAAAGTAATGATAGGAAAGCAACAAGGGAATAGATGAACAACAATGAATATTTTACATACTATATATATTTATGTTATTGCTCTAATAGAGCAAGAAACTACATGTATATTTCATAATTTATAACTCATAATATTGACATTTCTTCAGCTCATCTTGCCTTTGGGTCTCACACTGGACCTGCCAAGTTTTCTAATGCTATGGTAGGAAAGCTTGTTAAAAATGATCTTCAGGTGTTTTCTGTGGTTGGTTAGAATGACTAAATCAATTTGTAATTTCAGTCTTGTTTGGATATTAATATTTCAGTTGTAATGCTATGCAAAAGCAAACATAACCAAGCATAAATGTTAAGAAAGCAATGCAGAATCAGTAACTATAGTAATATTCGTGGAACAAATGATCCCCTTGAAAGCAAAGTGTATGGCTCCTTCCTTTAAAACAGCTGCTCTTACTAAAATGTTTAATACATTTCTAAAATCATTATTGAATATTTTTCTTGGAAAAAAGCAAAACATAATAGCTTCTCAAATTTTAAATTGAGAAAAAAATAGATTAAATTAAAATTGCAGTGATTAAATGAAAATTATCTGATGTTATAAATATATACATTTAGAGTGGCATGACTATTCATTGGAGAGCCATGGTTCAAATATTTTTTGGGCCCACAGATACTGGGCATAGGCACCAGTGCACTGTCTGCACCTCCTGGATTGATAACTTGGAGTAGATGTATACTTGTTTTTTAATTCTAAAGTCTTTGTCTTGGTCAATATGGATTGCTATGCATTCTCTTTACTGCATGTTTCTAACTTGATTTATTTACATGCAATGTCAATGTCAACCATTGTTTTAATACATACTGGTAAACATTACAACTTTTAAGACATTGTTCTTTTGAAGTCTCTGTCTTACACTGTAAGGGATAAAAGGTGAGAGATGTATTTAAACCATTACCCATCCTTTTAATACAAAAATCATAAGCCTCCCCAATAGACTCAATTTTAAGAGTGTAATTAAATCAAAGTGCACAGTTCCTGAAAATTATACTTCATTTGTGCTGCACATCATCATCACCCAGGTACAGCTGTTTAAATTACACCCTGTTGATTATAAGCAAAATTTTGTTACCTCTCATAGAAAACATGAGGGCTTAACCTTACAATGGGATATGACCCATATATTCTAACACACTTCTTCCAGATGTTCCTTTATTGCTTATTATGATTCTTGTAATGACAAGAAAAACAGAGCAAAAGGGGGGCGCCCTAGTGCAATTCAGACAATAAATAAAATCTCTGTCACCAATTCACCCCACACGTGGGTACTCACAAGACAACTGGCTGTTAAATCACATATATGAAAAACAACATATGAACTTGCTGAATAAATATCCTGATTCAGCACAGGAATCTTTAGGGCTGCCTCTTCCTTACACGCTTTCTCCCAGCGGTCCAAAACAATTAAAAACCTTTTTTAGTTGGCTTGAGAAAGCGATTTGAAATCGCGAAACGTTGCCTTTTTATCTTTGCAAATATTGCAATTTTAATAAACATTGCATTGAATTTCTTGAGTGGAAGGTGTTTTTTTGAGCAGCAGTACCTTGGTCACCGAGTGGAGACGGTGCAAGATCTCCACAAGCTGGTTTGTCAGCATTGGAATATCCCCTCTGCTGACCTTGAATAAATGTGAGTACAATGGTATATATTTAATGTTGGAGGAATATTTAAAGTGAACGTATTTCACCATTGGGCGCTTCTTCTCTCTTTTGCTGTGTTGGAGAATTATTATGATTCTTAGCTTCCATTTTACATATATATATATATATATATATATATATATATATATATATATATATATATATATAGTTGCCTCCAGTACAAAGGGTTAATTCTATCAGTGGCAACCAGTTTCTTACCCCTGACAGTGTTCTATTTCTAATATTACCTGCATAAAGCTTCAAGATTTACTTCTGTGTTTACTTTATTTGCAATAGCTACCTGAATGTGGTATTGCATCAATATAATTGGGGGTGTCCTGGAGATCATATGAGTAGAGTGAGTGTATTTGAACATTGTTATTCAGTGTCATACACTATATATACATATCTGCTTGAGCACTGATATGAGCTGATATGTTTAATTTCAGATTGTATCTCAGATATTCCTGTTGTAGACTATAGGGAGATTTGGAGATAAAACCAATTATATATATTACCTACAAGTTACGCCAGCACTAAGGGAGTAAAATGGTATGTTTTTAAAGGCTTCCCCATCTGCTTAATCCAATGATATTTGTGTTTTGAGGGCAGAGCCAGAATTATATTTGTAAATTGCTAATTTTAGTCTGTTCTGACTCAGTAGGGGTCCACAGTTCTACTATTATGATTCAAATTCTATAATTAAGTGTCAAATGAATTTGTTTTATGGTGGTTTCAGTCTGCAAACAGATGTTAGCATTTTTTCCTAACAGAGGTAAATGAAATAAACAAAAAAAGGACAATTTGTTTCACAATGGCATAAGTGAGAAGTAGTAACAGCAGAAAATCAGTTGTTCTAGCTCTTTGGCCATTCATTACACTTAACAGACATTAATATGCATAAAATCAAAGTAGAGTACATATATGTAATATTCCATTTGCTTTTACTGTATCATTTTCACAGTCCCTATATATATTTAAAAAAATCCCAACTTGTGAAAGCCACCATTGCGAAACACAGTTTTAATGTGTATATTTTACCAGGAAGGGTACATTGAGATTGTCTCTCATTAGTAGGAGTGGGCAAAAAGTTCCAAAACATTTCCTGCATGACTTTTTGTGAAAAACCAAATATTGTTTCAATTTTTTCACAAACATTTTCTCCTTTTTGCCAATGCAAACGTTTTCTCCTTTTTCGCCATTGCAAAGTAGCTGAAAGTTGTAAGTCTTACAACAACTTATGCCTTGAGCAGGTTGCTTGAAGGCCGAGTGCCTTTGTCCTTTGCTCACAACACTAACTTAACTTCCTGATTATGTAACATTGGCACAAAAATGCTTGAAAAATAATTGTGGCTTGGCATATTCCAGCAGGGTGCAGCACATGACAACAGATCTTTAAAGGCATAGTAATATTTCAAAATAAAAGCAGCTCCGATTAATCTTCATAGTATTCAAGTGTAATTGAATGATAAAGAATCACCCTCCCGCCCCTTTTACTAATGTAACACTGCTCACTTCAGAACAGAAAGGTGGTGTCCAGATGGCTTGCAGAGAGGGACAATCCTCAATTAGCATAAGGGAAAAATCTGAAAAACCTGTCAAGTGGGGCATGGTTTTCATTGTTCTCACAGTAAGAAGATTGTCTCTTGCTGTGAGCTGTCTGGTCTGTGGACCAGATTCCACATCTGTGGGGCGGTGCCTTAAAGTAGGTAAAAGGGGCAGGGAATATTTTATCATTCAATCACTCTTGAACTACTAAGCTGACAGTATTGAAATAACACTCTCCATGGCCCAAATACTATGAAGATTAATTGGAGCTGCTTTTATTTTGAAACATTACTATCCCTTTAAAGCCTCTGTTTTCAACAGAAAAAAGGTTAGCATGTCAACTGCCAACATTTTGGAAACTTAACTATTCCATAGGCATACTTTTGCATTATGGTTGTGCAGGTTTTGACTTCTCTCTAAGAACTTAGTAAGTGTGGGATGGCAGTACATAGCAGAAGAACTGTGTAACTTTATTTATATAATTCCATCACTGTGGAGGTTGAGGAGGAGGTATGCGTAGGCACTCTTTAACTTTTGTCACCTCCTACAGCAAACCCAGAGTCATCATACTCTTCTGCAGCAGGAGCCATAGGTGTTATTTGGAATTAACTAATTGTTCTCAATGGCATACTCTCCGACACATCAATAACATCGCTACTTCTCTTATCTGCCCCAGTGCTCTGGAAATATTTTGGAGTGCTTCTGCTGCTGCAGGTTGTGGCACCTCTGACCTGTTGATAGGCAGCGATTATGTTGGAGCCGTTATCAGCAAACACAAAACCAGCTTTTAAGTATCGGGGTACAAGCCATTCCTCTATCACCTGCTCTATCTTACTTAAAACATCTATGACTTTGTGGGACTGTCTCTTAAAACTCTTCATTTACAAGGTGGTGTACCAATGGTATGGGCTATCCTCCTGCTGCCTTTAAATCACACTCACAGAACCTGAGGTACCATTACTGGCTGTCTCCTGATGTTTTAACCCTTTGATTGCCAGAGAGATAGGTAACACATTGATTTGCAATGCATTGCGTACCTCTCTGGCACTCAAAGGGTTAAACAAGTGTTGCCTACTAGTGGTGGTGGTGGGAAGGAAACCCAGTGAGCAGTCACAGTTATATAGTCTGTGCTCTGCCCACTTGTCCACATATCTGTTGTCAGGTGGATTTTCTTGCCATATGCACTTTCCAGCCCTTTGTCTCCCACACTAACTCTCTTCGTGTACAATTCAGGCACATCTGTCCTTAAAAATAACTGCAGTTTGGGATATGCCAGCAAGGAGCTACACATGACACCAGTTCTCTGAAACAGCAGCATGGCCACTGCCAAAATCTTATCAACCTTTCCATTCCAAAGGCATACTTTGGTATGGTTTTTGTGAAGTTTTTGACTCCTTCCCAGGAACTCAGTCAGTGTGAGTTGGCAGGATATCGCAGAAGAACCCTGTAACTTTATTGTTTTAACAGCTTGAATAGAGAAGGTGGTGGAGGTAGCGATAGCATGCGTGGGTAGCCTATGAGTCTTCCCATCCCCTACAGCAAACCTCAGAGTCATCATACTCCTCTGCAGCAGGAGCCAATGGTGTTATTTGGAATTAACTAACTGATGTAAGTGGCACAATCCCTGACACATCACGAACATAACCATTTCTCTTATCTTCCCCAGAGCCCTGGAAACTTTTTGGAGTGCTTCTGCTGCTAGATGTGGCACCTGTGATATGTTCATGGTGTGTCTCCCAGTCAGACCTGTGGTTATGTTTCTGTTGGGATTTTCAATGAAGAAGAGCCTAGGTGTGAGTCTGCTTTCCCCTGCTCGCATGCTTTTTGCACAGACAGCAGATAGCAACATATTTAGCTTTTGGATCCTAAGTGAAGTATCTCTATACTGTGGACTACATAGACTGAGAGGTTCCTAAGGGGCTGCTACTAATTATGGGAATATATACAATTCTTCTGCTACTACTACTACTAGGTTAACACTTCATCATGGGCATTGTATTTAGCAATCATCATTTTCACCATTCTCACCACTGTTCCCATCACCAGTACTAACATTCATGGTAGGAAAGGGTGAGACATCAGCAGCAGTCTGATGAGATCATATTTTCCTGCCTGCTGCGGCCGTAAATGCGATCATCTTGGTGCACCTAGAGACAATTCATCAGTAGGATTTAAATGTGCAGCTTATGCCATACTTTCACTAGTACTGGGGGGTGGTGATACCTGGTCTCTCCAGATCTCCCCCCAATCTTCACCTGTTATCTCCAAGAAAACTCTCATGCTTGCCCAACTATTAAATAAAAACCTGCGTGGTATAACCACCGCTCTCTCCCTCCTCCTGCTGTATTTTTGTTGAGTCCCTTTAGTGCGACTAAATATCAATACAACTGCTCCAGGCTCCAGCAACTACACTGAGGTGGTGGTGAGACACACATGCTCAGCTGACACTTCCTCACACAGTGCAACTGTATCAGCTTGAGGCAGCTGCATTTTTTTTTTACTGTTGCTGCTGGGGATGGGGCTCAAGGACTCAGAGTGGATGTGGGACACAATGGGGGACTCAAAGTGGGAGTGGGATGCATTGGGGACCTGGTATTGGGGATAGGGAAACATTGCCCAGCTACACTTTCTTCATTATATAACCTCAATTCACTGCTGGGTTTCTGATACTGGAACATGTGGCAGCACTACTGGCTTCTGTTTGGATGAGCTCTGTTGGACTCTCTGGGCTGGAACACTCATTTCTGTTGCTTATTTTGGAAGAATCATCCTCCACAAGAACAGCAGAGCCCCTCCAAATTCTCCTTCTGGCCATTGTACTGCATGCTTCTCTCACTCTCTGTGTCTATCTTTCTCTCTCAAAGATCTCCTATATGGTTCATGGAACGCTTAACACTTTTCAGCAGACTGGGATGTTTAGGCTTTTTATTCTATGATGGAAGACGATTCCACCTATAGAAATATAAATGGAAAATATTGTAATCGTTAATAGAAAAGCTGGAAAAAATAACTTCTCTGAGCAGAATTGCCCATGGAAAAGGTGAAAAAAAATGGAATTTTCCACCAGAACAAAATTTTACTTTTTACACATCCCTAGCTATAACTTGTTATACACAATAATTATTCATAACTGGCATTCAGTTATTTATAAATTATCACATGTATTTTCCTATGTCATACAATTGTACACTAAGCAGGGAATTATGCATCAAAATCAGTTTCCAGACATATGCTATATTCGTATGTGTACACTCACTCTGTGGTACACCAGACACAAACTGACGTAAAGAAACAGCACAACTGAAATGTATCAATAAATATTCTAACATACTGATATGTACTGCATGTAAATGTCAGCACTCAGGTAAATATTTTCCTGAATGTGTGACTTTCACTCTGATATACTTCAGCCTAACAACTCACTACTCAGTATATTGCATCAATCATTTAATTGTGTTTAATTGTGTTTGTAGTAGTGTACCATGTATCAAGGGATGGAATTGGGGTACAAATCAAAACACATTGCTATGAATATGTAAGGTGATAGACTATAATTAGACCTTTCTTGCCAGAGATCACTACAACGTATAAAAAATCAAGGGCTGTAAAGTAGGAAATTATTATATCAAATTTCCTGATTGTAATATAGAACATTATTTTCCTGCACTGTAAGATTATATAAAATAAAGTATTTGCTTCCCTACAGAATTTATAGAAAACATCATAAAGGTATACAGGTTAAAACTGTTTTTTGTGATTCTGCTGAAAATGTAGATCTCAAGAGAAATGAATGATGAACAGTATAATCCATGCCAACAAAACCCTAACAAATAATTACAAATACAGATACATGATACTAAAATAGTCTATTATAGATATTATGCATAGGACATTCCAACTGAGAATGCACAAAGCAACAGGTCATTTAACACCTGAAACCTTCCTCCATATAAAATAGATTATTTTACTTTTCTTTTCTTTATTTTTTGCACATTAGACTATGGTAGAAGGTCTTAAACTATATAAATGTATATATATATATATATATATATATATATATATATATATATATATATAATCATCTTCGGCCATTGACAATCCACTGCAGGATGAAGACCACCTCCTCCTCAGTAAGACGCCACTGTGTACCAAAATATTTGGTAATTTCATCTACCCAGCTTGTCTTTGGTCTTCTTCTTGAGCATTTAGTATAAAGTAGAATCCATTCCAAAACTGGTTTGTTCCATCTACCTTCAGGTCTTCTTGCTATGTGACCTGCCTATTTAAATTTCAGGCACTTTACCCTTTCAATGATGTCATAGACCTTTGTTTGTTGATGAATCCATGTGCATGTTTAAATATATATATATATATATATATATATATATATATATATATATATATATATATATATAGTGATAGATACAATGCTAAACAAAATTTGACATACCAGTCAAGCCATAAGACTTGCTTTTCCCAAAGAAATCAAACTTTTGCAGTGGTGTTACTACTGCAAGGAATTCTGGATAGGCATATGCAAATAAGCTTAGCAAGGAATCACCTTTTTTGCCTCAAATTCCACTTTATACATGGATTCCTCAGAGTATGTGTATGCTGAATAACAGCTTTAAGACACAACTCAGGATGAGGTGCAAAGCCAGTGAACCACTCATGGACAGCTGTTTCGCTGTCTGTGCAACTCTTCAGCATGAGGTTGGTTCTACTGGCTTGCTATTGAGGCTTGGTGCACATGTGGAGCACAAACTGAAAAGATTATGGTCGGGAAAAGTCTTATGGCTTGACTGGTATGTCAAATTTTGTTTAGCATTGTATCTATCACCCACCAAATTCAGGTGGAAGGGGTTTTCATTCACTTTTTTCCCCACCATAACCTTTTCAGTTTGTGCTCCACATGTGCACCAAGCCTCAATAGCAAGCCAGTAGAACCAACCTCATGCTGAAGAGTTGCATAGACAATGAAACAGCTGTCAATGAGTGGTTCACTGGCTTTGCACCTCATCCTGAGTTGTGTCTTAAAGCTGTTACTCAGCATACACATACTCTGAGGAATCCATGTATAAAGTGGAATTTGAGGCAAAAAGGTGATTCCTTGCTAAGCTTATTTGCATATGCCTATCCAGAATTTCTTGCAGTAGTAACACCACTGCAAAAGTGTGATTTCTTTGGGAAAAGCAAGTCTTATGGCTTGACTGGTATGTCAAATTTTGTTTAGCATTGTATCTATCACCCACCAAATTCAGGTGGAAGGGGTTTTCATTCACTTTTTTCCCCACCATAACCTTTTCAGTTTGTGCTATATATATATATATATATATATATATATATATATATATATATATATATATGTACAATGATGAATACGTTTATATTGTTTAAGACCTTGTACCATAGTTAATATGTAAAAATATAAAGTAAATAAAATAAAATAATCAATATTTTATATACATACACATACACACACATAACTACATAAACAAGTTAAGTTTCTAAGTAGATCTGAAATGAATGAGTCAAAAATATTTGTTATGTACTCTAGAGGTTATAGAGGTTTCTAAATAATTCTACTTCAAGTTTATTGGTATTTTTAGATGTAGCCCAATTATCTTTCACTGTGGCATGAATTGTCAAGGGAAAATGCTTCTCTTAAGACTATAGAAAATTGTTTATTCTCTGCTTATGCTTTCCTAGAACTAGTAAAATAATCATTATTTTACCGTATAAGTATGTTTTGCTCTTGAAATCATGTTAGAAATGTTATGACAGTAAAGTTGTAAAACATGGTTCATTTTAAAAAAAGAAAACGTAAGAAAAAAATAGGATTCTCTTTTAGTTACTTCTTTCACTCTTTATTTCTAAGGTTATTGTGCTATCAATCATTTTTATGTGAAAGTGTCCTAATTTAAAGTGACCTCATTTCAGAGGCTGTCTCTGCTTAACCTATTTGTCGTGTCATTGTAAAGCATATCTCACTATGAAATAAAATTAGCTATGGTTGTGTCATTTAGAAAGATAACCTGTTTATGCTGTCGAGCAGGTGTTGACATTTCACTTTTACGTGACTTTGTGTTTAAAATTCTCATCAATGCACTTCCATTAAAATTTTAATAGATATCAACTGTTGTTGTTTTTCATCATTTATTCTGTTTTTTTTTCAGTTGTTCATGACTAATTGATATTTATAAATGAATATATTAAAAACAAAGGGCAAATATTTTTGTGTTTAGTATTCAAAAGTGTCTCTGAGTCAGCATCATCAGCAGGGCATTTCAGTTATTTTTTAAGCTTTTAAGATTCTTTTCATGTGAAATTAAATACATCACAGTAGACTTGTTACATTGCAAATTGTTCCATATTTTGGAATTGGGTTATATAGTAGGTATGTGTCAAAATAGATGGAAGCAACAATTAACTACTCATGAGCATTATTTTCTTTGTTTCTACTCTAATGTCTGGCTGGAGTGAAAGCATTATATTTTATCATGATCCTTGTTGTGTATAAAGAGAGTTTTCAGATTTTATGGGATAAGCAATATGATCATGTTATTTTTATTACCACAGCTTATATTATGATTTTTTTTTAACTATACATATGTGTATTTGAATCTTAAGCATTACAAAGATAGGGCAGCCAATAATATGAACACATTATCACTTCTTGTGTTTGACAGATAACATGGCACAATCTTTACTGGAAATATTATTTTTTTTAATCAAAACTACATTTATTATTCAAAATGTATTACCAGTGCAGTTATGTGAGATATATGTGCAACTTAAAAATTGCATCAACACTTGTTTATAATTTAGTGTTTCTTAAACTACCATAAACTTCAGATTGTACATGTAAAGCCTCACATGGTGTCATTCCATCATGTAACTATCAAAAGGGTTGCTTTTGCTGAATGATCTTTCTCATTATAGTAATAATGGTTCAGTGTCACCTAGTCTGGGAGTGGATTGATTAATCACAAATACTTCCAATTAGAGGTAAGCAAAAACTTCTGTGAAGGGAAAATATCAAATGTTTCCCTACCTGTGAGTACCCCAGTGAAAAGTTAATTTTCACAATCTTTCCCTGCTACTTTCCTGGACCTTATAACATCTCACATCCCTTCAGCACCTTCAGAGAGGACAAACTCCATACCTCACATTTATTGCCATCACTAATGGACCTGTCTCTGGCTCTACCTCATAGTCAGGGAGATCCTGCTCCCCATCTAAGCTACTTCCTGATAATTTTGTTTAAAAAACCCATGTTTCTACATCACTCCAGGTCCTTATGGAACAATACTTGAGATGGACAACAAAGTGAGTCACAAAAATGAATGTTAAAGTTCTTATGTCATCAAAATACTGACAGCTGAAATTTGGAGAAGATAACTTCAACAAAATGACCCCCTTTGCATTCATGGTTATTTAACATATAATCAAGGAGAGTAAATTACAGCTGGTCATTCAGTAAAGTTATTCTCTTAAAACTTCAACCATAATTTCCAGTACTTTTTATGGCATGAGTGAGAACTTTATCACACACACACACATATCCATCTAGCAGATAAAAAGGGGCTAGCACTCACAGGTCTTCTTATTTAATATGTATCTGCAATCTGGCACAAACCAAATAGGCAAGAGTAATTTGAATTACACCAATACAATAAAAAATGCAAGTGTATAACGTTTTTGATCAATACATATCGTGTATCATCATGAGTCCATGTACTCGATAAATATAACATAGCACTGATATGTATCATATACCAATATAAAAAAGACTGCAAGTCCAATTAATCGCACCAAAACATAAAACAAAGAATACACCGCAGTTTTGTCCCAAATTACACTACAAAAGATAAAACAGAATCACAGTATGTATCTATCCTGGTTAAAAAAAAACAGATATACAAAAAAGGCTTATATCCACTTTGGAAATATTGAAATAAAAATGAATTGTACAATGAACATTCCAGGAGCGGATAGAAAGCCTAAAAAACAAATATCCTAATTCTAAACTGTTCTACTATCTGTATAACATACATATCCCACAAAATACATATTATACCTGTATAAGAATATGTGTAAACGCCATCTAAAAAATTAAAAATGAAAGTGATCGATCATATATAAAATAATGGTATATATCCAACAATTCTCAGAAGCAAGTCAGTCGTCCAGATCCAATTAACATACGGAATCTATAAATATGTCACTCCGTTATAATGCCACTCTTCAATCAATATTATAAGTAATGTTCATTTCGACATCAAACATGAAGATCACATCTGTATTCATATGGACATCAAATATAAAAGTTACACTTGTAATCTCAAAAGCACATTAGGCTGTCACATTCACATGTGGAGAGGACACCAGGTTATCATCCCCAAAAGGGTCATATACATGTATATAGAGATGCCCACAACTTAATATAATGGATGTATTTACATACACTGTATATACACAATTGCAATGTTTTTCTCCGGTATGGCAAACTCACATTTATGGTGAACAATTTATCCTCTCTTCTGGTTGTCATAACCGTGAGTTTGCCATAATGGTGAAGACTGTGCAATTGTGTATAAATATCTATGTAAATTCATCAGTTATATTATGGTGTGGTCATCTCTATATACATGTATATGACCACTCAGGATATGATTACCCATTGCCCTCTCCACATTTGAATTGGATAGCCTAATGTGCTTTTGAGATTACAAGTGTAACTTTTATGTTTGCTGTCCAGATGAATACAAGGGTGATCTAAATAAAGTTATCTAAACTGAAGCAGAAATAGAATATTGCATTATACAGTAGAATTGCAGCTTATTTGTGTTGAAGCATATTGATAATGAGAAATATCTAGTATTAAAAATAGTACAGTATTTTGGAATGGCTATAGCACAAAAGAAAAAGATAATTCTGACTTCAGAAAATGTGCAATTTAAGTGTTCTGTTGGGAAACATTCAAAGATAGAAGTGTTTCCAGATCTGTGTGCATAGTAGCAAGAGGTGAACAAGTGTTTTCTTTTGTAACATGTTTATTGCTGGAGGGTCTAGCACACACTTCAAGATTTTACAAATGGTGAGGTAAGATTTAGACCATTTCATCTAAAATTTTTATCGAGATGGACATATAATGCAAACACACTTCCTTGACCCCACTCCAAAATAGGACACTTCATAATATATCATTAAAAGGTCACTTGCTTTTCCTAATTCATTCTGATTTGACCAGACAAGTTTTCTATCTTCCACTGTGCATGTTCATCAAAAGGTTTATTAGGTCATGCGTTATTTAAGCATTTTATCCTCCTCAATGCTTATCCGTGAGACTGATTAGTATGCAATTTATGCAATGTGTCTAATCTACAGAGGAAAAATCATTTGCATATTTATTGATTTCTTTTTTAATAGACTAGAGATATATTTTCTGCTCTTACTGATTTGATGTGGATTTCTTACAGCAACTGTAAAGGAAAATGGATACAAGGCACACAATGACAGTTTATAAAAATACATAGTTTGGTCTGATAGAACACACACACATATAGTTTACCAAATAGACATCCCAAAATATAGCTTTTTCTCTGGGTGCTAGAGAAGCCTATAATGTATTAGAGACCATTTTGGTATCCAGGAAGTTCTTAACAATCTGTATCCAAAGTGTTGCAATCGTGTTAGTGTAGAAGATATTAAAATATTTGATTACAGCTTCATTATTAAATGGGAACTGAATTTGCAGGTCGACTGGCACTGCTCCTTATTGTTTAAATCTCTGAATGCATCTTTCAAGGAGGTCATCGTCAAACTTGTTACCAAACAGTACTAAACACCAGATAGGTTAGATAAGATTTATCACACAACTTCTCCCTTATTCTGGAGGTGTTGTAATGCAGCAGGTATGCTATTCCATGTGTGGTGGGACTGTGCTCATATTCATTCTTTTTGGGGTCAGATGTCAAATATCATAGGTGGACTCCTATCCTGTGACCTACCCCTTGATCCCAAACTTTTTATGTTCCTTATCGTACCATTGGGTGTCTTTCTCTCTTCTTCGCAATGTACCCTCCTTGCATTTTTAACCAATGCAGCTATTTTTTCCCAAGTATGCTCACCTTGACCAGGCTCTGGACCAAGAAGTTGTGCTCCTTTCTTTGACTTCAAATTGTTCTTTCTTAACCCTGGAGGGAAGGAAGGGTTAGGTAATATTTGGAGCAGGAATAGTTGTTGTTACCCCATGTTCCCTGGTACAGTGCTTGGTTCCCAGTAGCCCGTGTTCATAGGTCATCTACCCTCTTCCATGTTTTCTGGCTCACATTTTACTTTATTTCTTCTCTTGTTACCTTCTGTATCTGACTCTAATTCTTGTTCGACTGAGGCCAATCTCCTGATATATAGGATAGAACTAGTGTTGGCTTATAAGCAGATGTAATGCTTTTAATATTGCAGACGATAGTTCTTTTCTATTAGCACTTATGCCATTTATGACTCTGTTTTGATACTGTTGTATTGTGAGCTGTAGATACTTGCCTTTCTTTTGTCATATA
Organism: Rhinophrynus dorsalis; assembly: GCA_037306005.1. NCBI lineage: Eukaryota > Metazoa > Chordata > Amphibia > Anura > Rhinophrynidae > Rhinophrynus > Rhinophrynus dorsalis. The sequence goes on from CM074724.1 coordinate 136,418,939, forward strand.
TCTTCTCTCTATGTACTTTATTCCTCCAAGAAAGCCTTTTTAAAAACAAAAAATAAATAAAAAATACAATATTAGATTATAATACTGAATTTATTCAATAATATATTTTTGCATGAATTGTAAATTAAATGCAAAAATATACAACGTTACACATAATTCATTTTATATCTCCACCACCTCTGTTGTGTTTCAGCTTCCTCTGTGTGGCCACCGAATGCTAGTTCTGGGTATCAAAAGTTGACCATCAGTATCCTTGCACAGAATGCACTTGACATTGTTCAGATTGTACATAGATAGTAGAAGACCTAGCTTTGATTAGTGTCCCATAAAAAGCAGTAGAACTTGTATAATTGCAACCAAGATTTTACCGGGAGGGCCTAAAAACTTAGTTTAAGCTTCTGCATATATTAAAGATATATCCAGATTCCCTTTCACTGTTTCTCTCACATATAAAATCCATTATAAAAGATAAAAGGCTTTTTCTTTCTATGAATACATTTTAGTTACTCATGTGATTTGTACATATTTCTTCTTGAACAGTCATATATTATATATATGTTAGATATTAGTTACAACATAATTTGCTTTCTATTTTTTGAGAAATAGCTTTATGTTTTTGATTTAATTGATTGATCTGAAATGTCCCAGGTAAACAGACACTTTTTTTTTGTTTTAATTAAAAGATAAAAGCATTCCCATTCCTAAAACATTTGGGTACAAAAGTTCTATTTACTTTCTTGTGTGATACCTTCCCCACACATAACAAATATACTGTGGAATCAGTTCCACTAGTTAGAATGCCTGTTTTCTAATATTCCCTAAGTGGAAACATCCCTTCATGCTGGGTGTTCCCCATGTCTGTACCTTACACCAGTCAACAGTATTTTGGTGCTGGGGCTTTAAACCAAGATGTACCTGAGTGCTGTATAATGCAATACAATGCATACTGCAGTTTTTGCAACACATGACCATTCAGAGCTACAGTACTGCATAGTGCTTCATAGCATAGTACTGGACATAACTAGATGTCAGCTTCCATGGGTATAGCTGAATGGTACAATCTCACTAATTCTACTACTAGTTGAGTTCAACTCATCAGGACATGGAATGGCCTTCAACAGTACAATAGTCTTCAGGGAGAGCTAAAACTGCAAGAGATATCTCAAGGGGAGGGAGTACTAATGATGATCTGCAATAGATGGAATGTGTGTGTAAAAGAGGATGTGTTGAATTCTGAATTGGGTTAATGGAAGTGTTACACATGGGGCACATATTGAGGGGTATGTGGGAATATACAAAGTATGCAGTTTGCCCTCATAGCCTAAGCATAAAACTTTAAATTAAAACAATGCAACCTTGTAAAAGAAGAGTCTGACTTCTTAGGGTGTTTCAAACAAGTGAAGGAGGTGACTTTAATTTGGTCAATGTCTGAGTTCCAACCAGGGGCTCAGTACTATTATATGGCATATGAAGTACCCCATACTTTCAGGGGGAAACTATAAAGGTTTCAAAATGAAGCCAACAATTGTGAAATGCACAACAATAACACACAAATCATGTATTCTATGTGAGTGCACACTCAGGAGCGTCACCTTTAGCTTTCTTGTTTAGTAAGGAGGGAACATTTAATCACAGTTCTACCCATAAGGACAATCCAGCACCAAAATGTCAAACAAACCTCCTCTGCTGAGAGTAACAACATAACAACATAACCTAACATCCTTAAACAGTTATCACAAGAGTTTCAAAATCAAGCCAAAAAAATGTAACATACTGTGTGACCTTGGGAGAATCATGCTATCTACTTGGGGGTCTCAGTTCTCCACTATAAAATTAAAAATACCTGGGGGGCAATTGATTTATTGTTTGGCATTTTACAAAATGGCAAATATTTCCTAGTTTAAAACGTAATAATTTTATATAACATATTACAAGCATAAAATTTTAACTCTGAGTCGTAGACCGCAAAACATGACAGCTGTCTGCACTGCTGCTCATGTAATATTGAAATAATAGATGGAAAGAGAATGGAATGGTGAAGGAGGAGATGGAAATATATAGATGTAAACCTACACATATGTGGTATGATATTAATTAATTAATTAATTAATTTATTTATATATTTATTTATAAAATGCTTTACTAGGAAGAATACATTGAAATTTCTATCATTTTCAATCATGTTCTGCTGAGCTTTTACAGTAAGAAGGTACATATTTAGACAAAATAGAGAAATTATCAACATATAAATGCATAAAAATAGTTGTTGAATACAAAGAAGCAGTTGTTTTTCGGGATTTTAGACTGGGTGAAGATCTGATTTTTTGGGTGGTTTATTCCAGGTTTACAGAGTTTCTTTCTTGCAGTGCGGCATTCTAAGGGCTCAGTTGTTACAGCTGAGCTGCTGCTGCCTGGCCTGGTGCTCCAGGCGGAGATGGGCTTCTGTCTGGGTCACCAGATGGAACATCCATGGTTGCAACAAGTGAAAAATGTGCATGTGGGTTTGGGGGTTCCTGGTGCTCTGTAGCCCTATTATGCCCCCTTCTCTGATGTCTTTGCAGGTATTCCATTGAAAACATAATGCTCGTAATCAGTCTCTGAGTGGTCTTGCTTTAAATACACCATGTTTGAGGACATTGAGATATCCCTTAAAGACAGTGGTGTTGTCCAGCATCAGGTACAGAGGGATCAATGTGTGTGTTGTCCAGTTAAGTGTATGCCGATATGACTCTTATTTGAATGTGTTTGATGTAATTGCTGTCTCTCTGTTAGGAGCATGTGTGAGTTTGACTGGCGTGGTTGCTGATGTTGGTACACCTTGGCTCTCCATTAGCTATTGATCTTGCACAGGGAGGCTTGAGTTGCTTAGAAATAGACAGATGTGCATATTGTGTTGTGTGTACATTTCTGTTGGTACGTGTTAACCCCAGATGTTTCGGAGTATGGTGTCACAGGTTGTTTGAGGAAGATTTTCCAAGCCCTTGTTCCTCTGGGGATTGATGGGTTGATATTAGTTGTCCAGCACATATGTGTGGGCTGTGCACATTTTCCGGGTGGTTCTTCGGTATTACAGGGGTTAATTTTGCCTTTGTTGTCATTGTGCTATGTGCTATTTTTTGTGTGAGCTGTTTGTTCCCTGCTTGGGTTTTTTGACAGTGGTTTTTAACCTTCGTTGTATACTGTACACCAAACAAAGTAGGCACAGGATTAGCGTGAATGAATGTATCTGTTTAAAGTGCATTTGCAGTCACCACATTTAAATGAATCACAAATGGGTACAGCTGTTCCATTGATCTCAATGGAAAAAAATATTACAGGCCGTTGTCATTTTTTATTGTACATTTAAGATTCCCAGCACGGGTTATGGGATGGCTTACTGTGCTCGCAAAACTACCATTGGTTATATATATATATATATATATATATATATATTTTTTTTTTTTTTTTTAACAATGGGAACTGGTTTGTGCCAATTGTGAGTTTTTAGAATAGAGTAGTCAGAAGTGGAGTGGAGGTTACAGTTAGTATCAAAAGCTGAAGTGAGCATTCTGTAAGGTAATCTGGTAGCTTTCTAGAGAAGCAGTTTTAAACTAGCCAATAAAGATGAATAGTACCTAGATTTGAGAGTTACTGTTGTTGATGGGCACACTTGCCCATTTAGATTGAAATGCCTGCGTGTCCTCATCAATCTGGCTATAGATGATTACAAAAAACAAGAACATTGAATGTGAAGGCAGGCACTTGTGGGTCTTGCAAATTACCAAAAAGTAAATGGGGTTATTAGTTTAACTATGGTCAATGTTTTAGATCATATTTGTTAAAGGCTTGGTAAAAGTCTTGATAAATGCTAAAAACTGACCTGAAATACTGACCCTACTTAATAAACCCATTTAACTTTTTTCAGTCTACAAGACCTATGAGTGCCTATCTTCACATTATATTAAATTTTTTATAAAAAGTATAAATAGTTAAGTTGTTGATATTTTACTAAGAACACTTTAAATGTGTTTCACACAAAGCAAAACAAAAAAGCCTTTTAGTTTGCAGGGATAAACTAGAAAATAAAATAATGAAACCTAGTCTAACAAAAACATAGTCAGGATCTTGTAATTTAACAGATCACCCAGATGCAAAATAACCCCAATCTTTAAGGGGTTAAGCAAAATGTGGTGGTTCAGGAGATTAACCCCTTACCCTAAAAGATGTGCTTACATTGTCTAATGTTAAGTATCATACCCTATTATACAATTCCTTCCTGTAATTTTTACTCATTAGTTCAGTCATTGTCAATTAGTTTAGTCTAGCTGTTAGATTATGTAATTATAGCTTTAGCTATAATTTAGCTTTAGATTATTTTAATTATATTTATCTCTTTAGAAATGATCAACTTTTTGTACACAACATTTCAATTCTAATGTGACCTTGTGTGCTGTAGAAACCTGTCAACATGGAAAAATTACTTCTTTGCATGACATCAGATGTCCTGAAACTATTACTCACGGAAATTGTCACATTTATAGGTCCATTTCCAGCATGGATCTGTTCTTGGTGAATTCTCAATATGACCCTGGAGATAGTCAAACCATATAATGTACCATCATAAACATTTTTATGAAGTTCATTATACTTGGTTAATTAACATTTTCAAAATCCCATATTGGTAATAATCACACTAATCATTAATAATAGATTAGTCAAATGCTTGTTAAGCTATTTTGATCAGATTTGAATGCTTAAGTTAGTAACTAAAAATCATTTGAGGAGATGCTTATGTTGGTCTACTTTGATAAGTGGATAAAAGAAAGAAAATAATGAAGCCATCTCAGTCTGATAAGCAACTCCTATTGACTTGCATGTATATCTTTGTTTGCTTAACACAGAAAGTAACAGATTTTGAGGGTAATTCTGTACAATGAGTTGGCTACATCTGTACATCCACACGAATGAATGAATATGTTTAGTTATATAGGACCACAAGTGTACGCAGTGCTTTACAATTTAAGGGTTTTAACAATACAGGGTTACAGGTGCTTTGTAGAGTGAAACATTGGGTGGGAGGTCCCTGCCCAAAAGCTTACAATCTAAAGTGGTAATGGGAGACATACAGAGTACGTAAGGGTCAAGTGCTGCATACAGTGCTAGTTCTGATGATGATAGAAGACATCAGTAAAGTAAATAATTTATAAGAGCATTCATTGTACAACATCAGTGCCTTCTAGCATGTTTGTTTGTTTTTTTCCATGCGGTGCATTTTTAAGTGAGATTTGAATGTTATCATAGAGGTGCAGGTTGGATGGTAGAGCATTCCATAGATACAGAGCAATGAGAGAAAAAAGTTTGATACGTGACCGGGCTGTAGACACAAATGGAGCTGAGAGAAGACAATCATTGGCCGAACATAAGTGGCTGGATGGGGTATAATGGGAGATCAGTGTGGAAATGTAAGAAGGAGTAGAGGAGAGAAGTGTCTTGAAAGAGAGAAGTAAAATTTAAAAAGATATCTGGAGTTTGATAGGCAGCCATTGGAGAGTTTTAAGGAGGAGTGGGGCAGGGACAGACCTAGGTGACAGAAGAGTAATTCATGCTGCAACATTCTGTATAGATTGAAGTGGATGGAGATGGGAAGCAGGAATGCCAGACAGAAGAATGTTGTAATAGCCCATGCGGGAGAGGATTATTGCATGTATAAGAATTTTAGCTGTGGAGGAGCAGAGGAAGGGGCGGATTTTAGCAATGTTACGCAAAAGAAAGTGACAGGATTTAGCAATGGCATTAATATGAGGTGAGAATGAGAGAGACTTGTCAATTATCACCCCTAGACACCACGCTTCTGATACTGGATTTATGGTAGTGCCATTTACAGTCACCTGGAAGGGAGCTACAGGGCCAGGCCTAGGTGGGATGAGGAGCAGCTCAGTTTTAGACATATTGAGTTTGAGGTGCCTATGAGCCATCCAGTTTGAGATAGCCAAGAGGCAATCTGTAACTTTAGCCATGGATATCAGAAGTCAGTCGAGGTGCAGATAAGTAAATGAGTTAATAAGATCACCAAGTGTTATTGTATAAAGAGAAAACAGAAGCGGTCCTAGAACAGAACCTTGAGGAATCCCAACAGAGAGTTGGACAGGAGAAGATGAGGAAGTGGCAGAGGAGACACTGAAGGATCTGTTAGATAGATAAGAGGAGAGCCAGTCCAGTGCTGCTAAGGAGTGAAGAATGCGGAGGAGGAGAGCATGATCAACAGTGTCAAAAGTTGCTGAGAGATCACGCAGGATAAATACTGAATAGTGAACTTGAGATTTTGCAATGTGAAGATCATTGACCACTCTTGTAAGAGCAGTTTTGGTGGAGTGAGCAGTGCAAAATCCAGATTGTAAAGGGTCCAGCAGGTTGTATGTGTTAAGGAAGTCAAGCAGGTGTGAGTAGGCTAGGCGTTCCATGGCAAAAGGCAGAAGAGAAATGGGTCGATAGCCAGAGGGTGTGTTGCTGTCAGAAGATTTGTTCTTGAGGATGGGTGTTACTAAGGCATGTTTGAAGTCATCATAAAAGGTAGTAGTGGCAAAGGAGCAGTTAAAGATTTGTAATAGGATAGGGATTAGTGTGGGGGAGAGGGCCTGGATGAGGAGAGAGGGGAGTGGATCAAGTGAGCATGTAGTGGATGGAGCGGAGGATAGCAGGTTAGTCAGTTCCTCCTCTGTGACTAGTGAAAAAGAGTCCAGAGTGCCAGGAGGGGAATGAGGGAGACTAGGAGGAGATGTACAAGATGTTATATTATCCCATATAAGAAATTCCCAACTGTCAAAATATTTTGTGGGGGATATACATTAAGGCATGATAAAGATAATTTCTCAATTGATATTACTTCTTCAGTTCCTAAATTACTCTATGGAGCTAATGAACTAACATTTCTCCAGCTTTGGAGAGGTTAGTACATTGGCTCTATAGAATAACTTAGGAACTAGAGAAGTGATATCACTGGTAAAGTCATCTCCACTTTACCACACCTTAGTGCATAACCCTCTGTGTCCTTTGTTCAGTCTGTGTGTTTTACCACTTTAATTCTTGAAAAGATAGCAAGTGCCTACTATTAGTGTTCATGCCATCCACTGTTTTAGACCAGTTTGAATTTGTTTCTGCAAAGGACCAGAAGAATGTATAAAGGAAACCAGTTAGAGAAGTTACTTAATGAAAGCTTGAAAATTAAGTCTGTGTTTTTTGCCCTTTATGATATTTTAAGCAATTTTCCTGCACCATTTAAATTGACAGGTCTCACCTTTACATCTTATGTTCCAAAGAGATGTTTATTAATTTTGACATAAATGGAAAAGAGCAGAATACCAAATTACCTATGGTTTCATAACTATAACTCTGCTTAGTTCAATGTCCTTTACTACAGTAAGGATGGAATTATAGATGAACGCAGTGTATGGTGTGCATGTTCCTGCAAGTGTTATACTAATGTAGAAGTGAACAGAAAATAATTATTGTCTTTTGTTTTTATATATCATAGTTATTTTCTGAATAAGCATTCTGAAACATCCAGTGTGCAGATTAATGTTGTGTGAATATTATGTTAATGATTTGAGTGCCAGAGAGTTATCCAACAGAGAGGGTTAACTCAAATGGCACTCAAAGATTTAAGAGTGTTGTCAAATAATCTTAATGTAAGCTGCTTTTAAGTTGCATGTAGTTTGCTTCAGGCACAGAGAGGAACAGCACTCCATGACATCCTGATATGCTAGCTTACTATGTGCCCTTTAGTACAGCAGTATAAAGCATCCATTTTGTTGCACAAAACACACTTTGATCACAAAGTTAACAAAAGCAGTAGTTATATGAGCTTATTTGAGGTTGAATTATATTTGCACATTTCTCTTAATCAATATAGAAATGTTTGGGATTTTACCATGTGTACAAGAAGGTGCCAGAGCATACCAGAGGAGGTGGGAGTCAGAGGGAAGGAGGGAAGGGTTGTAGTGGAGAGTGTGCTATAAAGATGAAGTAGGAGTGGTGAGCCTGGGGAGAGAGGAAGTGACAGTATAAAGTTTGCATAATGCAACAAGCTGTGGCTTCATAAATACAAACAAACGTAAAACATTTCTTTGTATTAGAAACATTTATATTAATTGTTAAAGTTTAAATTATTTTAAAAGCCTAGAATGCCTTAAATACAAAAATACACAAATATGTGTTTTACATGCATCGTCTGCACAGACACCTAATTCACAGGAGCACAAAAGGTTATTTGCAACTTCATGAGCTAAAAATGCACATCCTATTGATTACATGATACAACTACCCTGACACATTTCAATAAAAATATAAAAGCTTATAGTTCATGAAAGTAGACTAATTTATGGATCAGGTATAGGTGCCCAAATGTATGTCCTTCCCTGTGGCCCCAAACTGGTGACAGCACATAGCATTTTGATTGACATTTTCATGCAGAGAACTAAAATGCACCATGCACAGTTTAAATGTATACTTACCCCATAACATCAAAATAACCTCCTATATGTATACATTTCCTGAAATGTAAAAATGTGCCTTTCTACTCCTACCCCATTGTTCACAAACATGGAAATTAAGGAAAAAAAAATATTTTTTAAAAGAAAAAGTCCCATCTTTTCAAATGTACTGACATCTTTGAAAGCTATGGAATTCCTGCTTTATTAATTAACTACACCAAAACATGTCATCTCATTGGTATGAGTTTACATACTTTAGCATCTGTCAAAAACTATATGAACTCAATCTCTTTCTTACATTTACTTAAATGCCAATCCCTGTTTAAATATTTTCCAATACTCTCAATGTTTGAAGGTGGATTACACAGGGCACATACGTTGCCCTTGACTTACCATTCCTCCCAGCTAATCATGTACAATCAGAAGGGGTTATGCATATGAGATACTTGACCCCTTGTTCTAGCCAGTCAGCTTTCAGACACTTCTATTTGCTTCTTGAGCCTGGCTTTGGAGTCATATTGGGCATTTTAAGTCTTATGCCTCCTGGTACCGCATAGTTCCTTGTCCATTTGCAGTATCTGGCAGATGCTGTCAGAAGATTTAGACTTTCTCCTGCTTCCATGTAGATGGAAAGAATGTCCTTGATCTTTATCTCAGTTCTATTCTGTAGACTTTGATGTATAATATCATCCATGCCCATCTCTATCGTCCACAATTATCTAGAGTTTTAGTAGGTTTTGTTGGTGTCCTCTTCCTTCCTTATGAACCATGCAGCTGGCTAGGAACAGGAGTGTAACAGGTAAGGAGTAACTAGCACTGGTTGACAATTCCTCCAATGACTATCATGGCTGCCCTGGCCGCTTCCTCAGGCATTACAGATGTCAATGCTGGGCTGCTTAATATAGTCTCAAACTACATCCAGCAGCCCAGCATCTCCCAAACCATAAAGAGTTCTTATCAAAATACAATTTAGTTGATTGAGCTTTCCAACAGACCCAAGAGCATCGAAAATATCCCTAAAGCCTCAGAGGAAAAGTGCAATTTACCATTGACTGATCAAAGATATCTGGATCTGGATTGAGTTCTCTTATCTGATTTCCATGCTAAACAATGTGATGTGTACTTGTATTTAAGAGAGATGTTTTCATATTTATCTGTATAACATGCCTGAGGAAGAGACCTAAGGTCTTGAAAGCTTGCATTTAAATCTACTTAGTTAGCCAATAAAAGTTATCAAAAACTATATTTGCCTCCTGTATTTCTACGGCTAACATGGTACCAACTCTCATCTGTTATCATTATGATCTGTGGCACACTAAGCTGCTCCTCATCATCCTACTGTCCTTGCAACTCAGTATCAGCAGGAATCACAGCAAACTCGCCAGTTTCACTGCTGGTGGTGGTGGTGATGCCATACCCATATGTCTCCCATTCCTTCTCAGTTTGGGCTTAAAAAGGCCATTCATGTTTCTTCCACCTCGGCTGCTCCACTATCACCCTCATCATCACCACCAGTCCCTCCCTGCTTCTGCTGCTCTATTACAGTCTCACCGGTAGAAGGTGATGACAAGTGTGACAGATGGTCCCCTACTGTCACATTTGACATCTCTGGAGCTGAAGATGGCAGACTGGCAGTACTAGAAGCAGACACAGGCAGCTGATCAGTGCTCATGGTGGTGGCATTATTGCTGCTAGCCACCAGTTCTGCCTTCCTGTTCCATAAGGACAATGCCATGGGGGAAGGGGACTCAAATGATCTCAGGAATGTTGTGAGCTCCCTTGACTCCTAGTCTGGTGCTCTGCATCACTTTCCCTACCACCTCAGCATCAGCAGGAGGATAAACTGTGGTCTTGCTAGTCACACCAGCTGCTTCACCATCAATAACAGCAACCACATCAATTTCAGTATCTAGGTCTTCCTTACTACTAGTATCACCCTCTCTAACACTTCGAGTCTGTAGCTGCTGGATCTTAATAGTAGTAGTGGCAGGATTGCTTGGGGATGGCAAGTGTTACTTAGAGACCCCTGCTGTCACACTTGGCATCATCTCTCCCCTCCTGAAAATCACAAGGCACAGCACTCGCAGTAGGCACAGGTAGCTGACCTGTCCTGCTCACACTACTACCCTTTTCTTCCTCTGCCCATGACACAAATTTCCCAAGATCCCTAGGGGTGATGTAGGAGGACTGACCATCATTTGGTCTGGGGAATCAGGGCATCCAGACCCTTTTAATGCTGGTAGTGGTCTCCTCCTCCTCAGACTCTCTGGACACATAACTGTCCTTCCAACTTCTCCTTTTATTTATATTCCAGGTACTCATAGTGACAGCACACACTATGACCTTTTCCTGCCTCAATTTCATTATGTAAATCACAGAACAACAGCTTAGCACCCTCTTTCTCTTTCTAGCTGCTTATATTGTGTTTCACTTCCTGGAAATGTCCGTTTTTATATTGAAAATGCGAAAGAACATTTAAGTAAAGGGATGAAAAGCCACTGAAAAAATAGCGTCACATTTTTGACAATGGGCGAAAACAGCAAAGATTTTAATCTCTTTATGTAAAGCTGATTTTCCTGCGAAAAAGAAGACAATCATGTGGTTTTCGCAGATTTTTTTGCGGAAACATGATGGGAGTTTTGGCCCACCCCTAGTTGTATGTATCAATGTTGTGTGCTAAATGAAACATATCACTTAAGCATTTAATAACATGTATTGGAAATAGTTATTTAGCATAAATATATGATTGTTTCTTAAGTGAGACTAATTAAACTCTTAGCTCAGTGGTTCTCAACTCCTGTCCTCAGGACCCACTAACAGGCCAAGATTTGATGATTTCCTTTTTAGAGCACAGGTGAGTTATTCAATGTGAATGAGCCTCTGATCACCACACCTGTGCTCTAGCAGAGAAATCCCTAAGTCCTGGCCTGTTAGTGGGTCCTGAGGACAGGAGTTAAGAACCACTGTCTTAGCTCTTCAATGTGTATTCTTAATTTTTGAGAATATATTTATTAACAATGTATATCATAAGAGGACTTCATATCAATTTCCTTATTTTTTGTTTCAGCCTCTATAACTTCTAATGGGATCCAATTGCATTTATTCACTTCCTTCTCTTTAGAAAAATACTTCTGCACAAATGAGTGATATTTCCTCTCTCTAGTTAAAGAATGGTCTCTTTTAAGACAGTAATCTTGTCAGTGGTGGTCAAGAGAATATCTAAATCTGTACATCAAGTTTTAACTATATGTCTTTATAAAATTAATTTTGTAATTTGTGGGATTTTTATGAGTTTTTTTGTTTTTTTAAATATAAAGATTATTTCAAATGATGTGATGGGATTTACAGTCAGTCCCCAGAACCAAAGCATACTTATGATATAAATTCAGTGATGGTTATGTGCTATAGTTTTCTTTGTATTTATGTATTAGTATTGTGTATGTAAAACTGGGGAAAAGTTAGGCTAGGACAAAAAAAAATAACGAAAAACTGAATGCTAATTAACTGTTGCTCATTAGTAGATTCTTGTCCCAGAATTTCTCCACTTCTGACTTGATACCAGTGGCTGTATTTCCTCTTGTTTTGCAACTAGGGGCTCAATTATACTACCTACATTTAAAGCGTAACTTTCATCATATTAATATAGCACCCCAAATCATAGTTATATTAGCGAAATGCACAGTTGTAGTTTTATTTTCAAGAATAATTGCTGTATTAAAGAAAAATAGAACCTTTTATGCAGTCACTTGCTGGGATCTTGCTGTAGGTGCTCTCTGCACCTGCTCTGTCAGTCTCTTCAGGTGCCTTAAGGCACAAAGGCATTCAACTTACCAATCGTGGAGTTGAAGAGGCCAGAGAGGGCAGATGCAGAGATGCCCGCTCTGCAAGATGTCTGAACTGCCTGTCTGCATAAAAGGTTCTATTTTTCTTTAATATAGCAATCATTCTTGAAAATAAACCTATGACTGTGCATATTGCTAATGTAATTATGATTTGGGGCACTATATTAATATGAGTTCCGCTTTAAGTCACAGTTTGGGATTATATTACCCGCACCGTGACAAACTACTGACCATTAAAAAAGCACAACATGTACAAAATAAGCATCCACTGAAAACAATAAAATATCATATGAAATTGCTATTCAATTACATGCACTGGCTAGCAACATGTGTTAAGAGACTCTATTGTTTGCTTTATTTTAGCTCCTAACAAATCTAGGAATTGAGTCCACGTGTTAAATATTGAAAATAGCAAAACAAACAATACACTCACACGCAACTAGGCCCTAAGCCCCATATCAATGCATTCAAGTTACCAAAAACATGAGTGAAAGCAAACAATAAATAACCCTTTGAGTGCCAGAGGGGTCTGCAGTGATTTTCGAGCATTGCATACCCCTCTGGCACTCAAAGCATTAATCTTTCTAAACCTAACACCATCCCATGGGCCATTCCCCCAGGCATTAACAATAAACACTTATCTTGAAGTCAGAGGTACAGCAGAGTCTACTGCACCCTGGTCTTCCTCTGTCATTTTCTTTCATTCTTCTTCTATAAGTCTTCTTTCTCTTCTTTAAAATTCTTTTCAGTCTCTGAAAACAAAAATAATAAATCAAATTCAATGCCCCCATTAATGCTTGCCTCCTCCACCGCCATTGCTGCTGCCAGAGAGAGAAAAAAATTTTCATTGAATTACCTTTTAGGGACGTTGCTTGAGCCAGCATGAGGGAGATCTAAACAGATACTGGCTTTTATATGGCCAGTATCTGTTCAAATTTGTTCCCATACTCCCAGTGGCATAGAAAGTGCCCTGCAGTAACCACACCACCCAGTCAATTAGCTTCTAGTTCAAGGGGTTATGAATGAGTGTTTTGTCATGCCTTCGGCTATTCAATGATTAGCCTGCTGGAGGGATGATGAAATGCAAAATTGTGGCCCCTCTAGGCAGAAGCTTATTGGCTGGGTGGTGTGGTTACTGCAGGGAATGATCCTTGTCCTGCATAACCCTACATCCAAGCCAATGGGAGTGTGGGGAAAAAAAATTAACAGGCTTGCCATATAAAAGACAGTAACTGTTCAGGTTTCCCTCACTTTGGCTCGTGCAATGAGAATTTTTTTTTCTCTCAGGCAGCAGCGACGGTAGAGGAGCAGTGCTCCCGCGAGAGTTAACTGGGGCATTTAATTTGTTTTATTATTTTTGCTTTCAGAGACTGAAAAGAACTTTAAAAGTGTAAGAAGACTTCAAGAAGAAGAAAAACTTAGAAAAGACGAAAGAAGACTTACAAAAGATGAATGAAGAATTAAAGAGGAAGACAGGGGAAGACAAGGGTGCAGAAGACCCCGCTGGACCTCAGACTTCATGGTAAGTGTTGCACCTGTGGGGAATGGGTCAAAGCATAGTGTTAGGGCTAGTATTTGTTAAATCACTATGATTTCTTCAACTTTGGAGAATTTAGCAGTAAAGTACAAATCAGATGGTGAATGACATGTTAGCATACACTGAGTAGGATACTCTCATGGTCTTCATTAAAATCAATGATGGATATATTATTGATACATTGCTGAACCCCATTTTAAACATAACATTTCTGAATTTGTGTCAAAGTGTGATCAGCAGCAGCATGCTGAGGATTATGGGAAAGCAAATGAAGATATCTTTATATATTCTAAATTAGACAATAGGAGAGAACTATAATCAATATATACACACATATGTATCAATATACACTATCAATATACACATTTAATAGTGTCATTGTGACGCACTGAGGCAAAAAGAAGAACAAACAAAGAATATATGTCTTAAAAATGTACTAATTATATATGACTAGACATAAAATAAGAACAGCTCTGTAATATGGATAAAAGCAATGTCTAATATGAATGACTATGTATGCTAGAAGCAGTTAATACAAATCCAAGAAGGAGACAAGTGAAAGGTGTATGTAGATATAAAAATAAGGACAACTTTTATATAACCTGTATATTCACATTAGTATAGGTCAAGATAAAAGTAAATGCATTAAAAGTCAATATATTTCATGGATTACCTCTCCCATCTGTTCTTGGGTGGTATCAGAGTGGAATGTATGTTACTTTTCCAATCTCTTGTCCTCAGCCATCTCCTAGTGGATGATTATGGGAAGTACCGCTAATAGAGGTGGAAGCAATCTGCTTGACAGTAGGGATTCCTCAACGTAGCTGATCATAGCCAAGTCCCAAAAGTTGTAGATAGTGATATGAATGTAAAATAAGCATGTTTGAACTGTGGGCAGAGTTGTTTCACTGACCACTGAGATGCAAACCCCATGCCAGCAGAGGTCTTTCCTTAAAGAAACAGTAAGAGTGCTCACTATGATCACCTTGACTAACTGTTAAAATGTTACACTTTCCATTAATAAAAAGAACATTTCAAATAGATACACATCTGGACACAAACTTCTACAACTGACTATGGTGGTTATATGTAGCATATGATGGTATTCCTCAATTTGTTTCATATCATTATAACACTTCATCAAGGAATGCATACATAGTCATTCATGTTGGAAGACATTGTATTTATTTATGTCATAGAGCTGTTTTTATTTTTAGTTATTTTTTAATAATAAGTAAATATTTAAGACATACAGCATACACTCTGTCCTTTTTTGCCTCATTAAGTCACATGTACACCATAACCTTTTCAGTTTGTGCTCCACATGTGCACCAAGCCTCAATAGCAAGCCAGTAAAACCAACCTCATGCTGATGAGTTGCATTGACAACGAAATGGCTGTCCATGAGTGGTTCACTGGCTTTGCATCGCTTCCTGAGTTGTATCTTAAAGCTGTTGCTCAGCATACACATACTCTAAGGAACCCATGTATAAAGTGGTATCTGAGGCAAAAAGGGGATTCCTTGTTAAACTTATTTTCATATGCCTACTCAGAATCCCTTGCAGTAATAGCAACACTGCACATGTGAGATTTCTGTGGGAAAAGCAAGTCTTATGACTTGACTGGTGTGTCAAATTTTTGTTTAACATTGTATCTACCACCCACCAAATTCAGGTGGAAGGGGTTTTCATTCACTTTTTTCCCCACCATAACCTTTTCAGTTTGTGCTCTCTCTGGAACATTGGTGCACAGTTTTTTAGGTTGAAGGCCCATTCCTCCACTTATTTTTCTGTTTAATATTTATATATTGAATGGAAGATTGCATTGTGGATGACAGAGAGAAACAGAATAGCACAATTACTAGAAAGCATACTGGAAAGAAATAAAGCAAAGGATTATGTAAGTCTCAGACTAGGCAATAACAACAACAGCAAAAAATTTTGCAGAACACATCATCATCACCACAGATAGGAACTAATGTGTTTTGGGGCATCATTCTAATATTTGTGGTGGTGGTGATAGTGGTGGTGGTCGCAACTCTTTTGAAAATGCTCCTAGGATATGGGTTTGTAACTGATACACATAAACACAATCTTTTTCCAAGGAGTGACCCCACTGCTTGTGAGATAATTGCAACATTAATGCTAACAATGCATCCTTTACAAGAGCATAACCACCTGGTGCCCCATCACCAGAACCATGCTAACATTTTTATCAATTGTTTATATATGTTTCCATGTTTCCACTCCTAAGAAAATTGTAAGACTTATATTGTCATTTGATTCAGCCTGATAACAATTCAGCATTCAGCAGCTGTAATATCTCAGCAGGAATTCTTTGGGCAGTATAAATTCTCACAGGACAACAATACCTTACATTGCTACATTAAAAACACCTTTAGACTTAAATTTACTGACTATAGCTCTGGCAATGCAATGTGTTTGGAAAATATCCTTGACTTTTTCATAGTATATACAACACTGATATCTCATCAATTAGCCAGTTTTCATTACAGGTATATTTCCTGAAGCTAATTACATTTGGTAACAAACCAAGCAATCAATACACAAGCTCATATTGATTACCTCTAAACCAGTGGTTCTCAATCTTTTTTGTTCGGGGCACCCCTGACATGTAATCTAGAACATTTGGGGCACCCCTGACATATTTAATGTACTGTATCAATGGCATAAGAAGGGTACAATATATAAATATAGTTATTATTAGGTCTTTTAATCATAATAACAAAACTAAACATATTGTGCATAACAATTTCTATAAATCTTTATTTAAAAATCCATTTTTATTAGTCTTCATAGAAAATATTGGGCACCCTAAGTTGATGTCCATGGCACACCAAAGTGCCATGGCACTCTGGTTGAGAATCACTGCTCTAAACCATACTCACAAACACCACCCACTGCCCATCAATTAAAAACTGGAATATACATGTAAAAAATACACATTTGGCAAATTTGCCAAACATACTAAAAGGGAACATTTGTAAACGTATGACTACCCTTCATACCAACTCTACACAAAAAAATACAAAACTACTTTTATAACTGTTTCCGATGTATTTGTAGAGCCATAGCGGCATTAAGACAGGGAAACATGGACTCATAATGAGTCACATATGGCTTGAGATTGAGTTGTATAGAAATTACTACAGGTTATACTGGGAAAGTACAACGAAGCACAGCACAATACAAATAGTTTATATTATTTTCAGTTTTTTGTGTTATTTTTGGCGGTTACTTTAAAGATATTATTTTGTTGAAGTTCAGACAATCTTGAATGGACAATATTTAAGTATATTCTTTAATAGCAAACCTACTTCTGACACAAGCAAATTTATCGGACAAAGAGAAGACCTGATCTTTTTAGTAGTTCATCATTTGCCATCTCAAGTACAGGACAGCAGAAACAGCCCTAAGATCCCCAACAGGAATCCCTGGAAGTTCCCTGACTAAACTAAGATTTAAAGTAAGTCTCCTTCCAAATGAGGTTCATCCTCTTTAATGGCCTGCTGTCTTTAGCTTATATATTTATCAAGCGCTTAAGCCCTCTTCTGACTTAAAACATACACAAGCAGACTCCAACATTTACCATTAAAGGGCCTATCACAGTAGTTATTGTTTTCTCTAGATATCTGGTAAACTATCCAAAAGCTACTATCACTAGTAGGACTTGAATAACATCTAGAGAAACTTAGTTTATTTACTCTAGAGAAAAATGATTAAGAGGAGATCTTGTTACATTGCAAAAGTATATGCAAGGTCAATGCAAGGATTTATCTTGTGAGCTTTTCATTGCAAGGCCTGGACAAATGATTAGTGGCCACCACTTAAAATTAGAGTAAAGGAGCTTTCAACTTCAGCAGAGGAATTATTTTTTTACAGAATGGTCTGTTAAATTGGGGAATGTCTTGCCCAAGCATGTTATAATGGCAGATACAATGGATACATTTAAGGGAAGATTGCTGTCTCATGCCCCTAACCATTTTGCAAACCATCCCCCCCAGTAGTCAAAAGCATGCACACTATATCAATGAGTCTCTTTTCAAAAAGTCAAAAACCCTTCTGGTATCGAGTTGGCTTGAAGTGTTGGCGATACTTAGTACTGTTGCCCCTCCAAAGGTTTTCTTGCCTTCCTTTAAAACAAAGCAAGTACCATAGGATATCACAGGAAGGTAAGTGGTAACCAAAGAATACACCTAACACTAAGAATAGAGGAGACAATGGGCTGTCGGTTATCTGTTAACCATAATTCTCATTCCCTTTTCCTTTTCCAGTGGGAAAATCTGCTAGGGAGATGATATAGGGAAAATCAAGTGACCTGAGAAAAAATAATAGGAAGTGAGTAGGAATGGGCAAAAAGCCAGAGAAATTTTCAGCAGCACTTTTTTCGAAAAATAATCATCTCCCACTTCTTTTGTGAAACTTACTGCCCAAAGACAATACAGAAAATTGTTTCCTTTTTGTTACTGTCAATACATTTCCCCTGAGAAATTTTCCATATTTTGTCTATGGTTTCTATGACTGCAAGTTTCCCTCTGCAATATTACTTCTTCTGAAGACCAAAGTTGAGAAATAAATTGCTGAAAGTGAAAGTTGTGCGTCCAGCAACATATGCCTTGAAAAAAATTGTTAGCAGGCTGAATGCCTTTGTCCTTTGTTCACAACACTAACTCCTGTTTACGAAACAGTGACACAACCATCCTTGAAAAATAACTGCTGATTGGGATATTTACAACAGGGTGAAACACATGACATCAGTTCTTTAAAGCCTCTCTTTTCAACAAAAGCAAATGGCAGCATGTCAACCACCAACATTTTAGAAGGTTAATATTCAATAGTTGTACTTTAGCATTATGTCTGTGCAGATTTTGACTTCTTTCTAAGAACTTAGTAAGTGTTGGATGGCTTTACATAGAAGTACTGTTTACATTTATTGCTTTAACGACATCACTTGTGGAGGTTGTGGGGCTGGTGGTGGCAACATGTGTAGACAATTTATGACTCTTCTCATCTCCTACAGCAAACCCATAATCAACATACTCCTCCACAAAAGGAGCCATGGGTGTTAACTGGAATGAACTAACTGTTGGCAGTGGCACACTCTCTGACACATCAATAACATCACTACTTCTCTTATCTGCGCAAGAGCCCTGGGAACTGTTTGGAGTGCTTCTGCTGCTAGTTGTAGCACCTGTGACATGTGGAGTGTCTCCTAGTCAGACCTGTGGTTGTGCTTCAGGTGGGATCTCATTGAGGATGAGGATGTTGGGGTGATATATTCTTTTTTAATGAATTTTATTGATGTAAGTAGACAATACATAGTACAAAACAGATTTAAAAAGTTACAGAAATGAAAACATAGTTGTATGCAATTCTGTGAATCAACAGTGTAATACAATGTCGTGGAAAAGGACAACAAAGCTGTGTGAAAGATTGTTGCACTAGACAATGTTTATATGAACTACACTGATAAGAACTTACTAGGTGTAAGAACACACTGATTTACTCCAAGGGAGGGAATGTATACTAGATCAACCTCAGTTTGATCATTCTTAAACAGCTTCAAAGGGTGAAAAAGAAATAGAATAAGTGAAAGGAACAAAGAAAGGTGACAGTGCAGTTGGAGTTAAGAAAATGGAAGAGTAGAGAGAAAGGTGTAGAGAGGAAAGGTACAAATAATGGAGGGGAAGAGTTGGGATGGTAGTAAGGGTCAGTATCGGACAAAGTGCTGCATCAACGAGATAGCCAACAATCTCTGTTAGAGAAAGTGGAATAACTCAAAGAGAATCAACTCACCTAGAATATTGTGCAAATCTCAATACCAACCTCAGTTGAGCAGGTGCCATTGTAGACATTAAGTAGAGTAGACACCCTACTGTGTCGTTAAAGTCAGGTGGGTATGATACCATATCAGTAGCGGAGTGGTCCGACGCATGGGAAAGGGAGAAGTGACAACAATGGGGGGACTATGTGAAAGAGAAAGAGCGGGGATAGAGAAAGAGAAATATTAAGAGTGAGAGAGCTATGTAAAGAAAATGGATGATATAAAGTAAGCTATATATATCTGAGAAATTAAGCATGTCACAAACAGACACTAAGAGTAGACACTGGTCAGGGAATTAGTTGATCAAGTTTAAAACTAGCAACAAGATATAAGGGGCACGAAATCGGCTCTGTTATACATCGCCTCTGCAACTATGACAGGATATAGGCAACTAACAGCTGGGAGATTCATACCAATATTAACACCAATAACCCCCTAATGAGGATGTAGTGCAAACTAAAACAATCACAAATGAGAATATGAAATTCTAATGTCAGACTCCCCAGGTCAGAAGGACTGCACAGAGAACATGGCTCAACCATAGCAGCTGTTCAGACCAAGAGAGTCCAGCAACACCCTCTACCGATGGTGTTTCATCCCATACATGAAGAAGAGGTGCTAAATGGTGTATCAATAACATGTTGTTCATCCCAACAATATCCATGGCGTGACACCATAGACCTTCGCTAAGCAGCCAGGAGGTTGCACCAGCAACAGCATGGTCATATTAGCATGAAGATGGGTACGTACATAATGGGTGGGTAAGTCAGGGCATAAAAAGGGGGTTAGACATTGCTTACCTGGCAGATAAGACAAATGGATGTAGGGAGATCGCCACAGAGGAAGCAAGGCCAAAGTAGACAGCTATCTCGCACAAGTTCAACAATATCGGGCAATGTTGATGTATAAATTAAGTGGACAATTGTACCCAGCTGTTAAAAAAAAGGGCAAATTATGTTCTGGTTAAAGTTACTTGGGATGAAAGGTTAAGCGGTAATTGTCCAGGATAATTGAACTAGGGGTAGCCTAAGGGACTATGGGTAGAGGAAAATTTGCTATATAGCAGAGGGGGTTCATAATATAAAATTGGGTGGCAGGGGCCCAAGGCCAAGACTGGACAAAATAATCATGAGGTGTACAGTCTGTCACAGCTGAGGGCGTATGTAAAGAGTGTGACTATGGTGTGTGGGATCTAGCAGCCAGGACAGTCAGGACTGGGAGTCTGGTTGGTTAGAGCAGTGGAGGAACACAGCAAGATTGTTTACATAGAGAATAAAAGAGAAAAAACATTGAGATAGCTGTCACACTACTTGTCAGTCTGATATTTCAACATCATTGGAGTAGTATCGGGGTTCAAACTTGGGGCTATATTGTAACCTGAGAGAGTCTAAAATATATGGGGTGAAGTAGAGTAAGTAGGTGATACAGCTGGTTCTCGTATCCAGCGCCCGGCCACAGAAGGACAGAGAATGGTAGGGTTCAGACACTGAGAAGCTTCAACACATATATACGTTGCTGTCCGGGAGTGATGTCACCAGCAGATGCAGGAGCTGCCGCCCAGAAGGCAAGTTTAAGGTGTACATATATCCTGGTCAGATATGCCCCACAGATAAGCCCTCCAGTACGTCCTGAGTAACCAGTCGTAGACCTCGGGCAACAAGACAGCCTCTGACACTTAATACATATGGGAATGGGAAATAATCACAATCAATGGTGCATAGGAAGATTGTGTCAAAATTTGGGGCTAGCCCCCAGTTTCAGTTATACGAGAAGCAGAACCAGTGTTAGTAGAGGGAAGGATAACTGGGTGGATTTCACCTAATGGGGGGTGGTCCATAATAAACCTGAGGGCATTAAAGCTTGAGGTGTGTCCTGTAAGGTCCATCTAAGAGGCAAACCGTGGGGTCTAACTGAGCGGATATGAAAAGGTATACATAGTGTTACAGCTCCGAATCGCCGAGTCCGCCTAAGATACGGAACAACGATGCTTGGAGGGTCATTGAGAATGTGTGACACGGTCATTACCCAACTGTAGGGTCATTGAACAGACAAACAAAAAAACAAATTCCAAATAAAGGTCGCTGCCCCATCAAATACCATTTATTGTACATAGGTGTATTCTACAGGTATCGATGTATACAACCCGTGGATCAAAGTCCCATGAAGTCCATTAAATACGGAATGTGAGAGTCTCTCCCTGTCGTGATTTCTTAGGCAGCAGAGTTTTCATCTGTGAACTTCTTTCCCGTCGCTCCTTCTCCATGGGCTGAGGAGATGTTACAGCTGTATCCCTTGTTGGTCGCTGTAAGAACTACAGAAGAGCAATGATCAGGTTAGCACAGAAGCTTGGAATATCCTTGGGGTCAGTAAGGGTCATGGAAGTCCCATTGTGAGTGGTGGTAAGGGTCATAGGGAAGCCCCATCTATAACGAATATCCAGGTTACGTAAATGGTCGGACAGGGGCTTCAATGCCCAACGTTTCTGCAGGGTATGGACTGACAAATCGTTGTATAAGTGCATAGACACCCCGGGATATTTCAGGTCTGGATTTTCACGGCTGCTTTGCATAATTCGTTCCTTGTCTGCGTAGCTGAACGGGTGACCTATGTCTTGCTTTGTCAAAAAAGTGGGTGGCAGGTCTGGCTGCAAGGTAGGCCCATCAACAGCCCTCAATAAACCTTCCTCTGAGAGGGACTTGGACTTGGAAGCAATGCTGATGCTGATGATGACTGACAGGATAATTGTGTATGTTTTTGAATCTTTGCTTGTCCAGGGTCAGACTTTCAAATTGGTTTCTCAAACCTTTTATAGACAGTGCTCCTTCTCAGTGGTGGATGACTGAGCCTTTACCTTTCAGCTAGCATTCAGGCCATGTAATTATCTCTCTCTCAACTTCATCTATATCTGAAGAAGAGAAGGTTGCTGGAGGGATATATACTAAATATATATAATCATCAGTCATTAGGTCATCCTCTGCATCACACACCACTTCTTCCCCAATAGAGACTCCCATTGGACAGAGATAATAGCCAGATATGGAAGAAAAGTGGAACACGGTTGACTGTGTCTTACTAGTCACACCAAATTTTGTGGTATTTTGGGTCAAATTCCTTTCTCTTTTCTTTCCTCCGGAGTCGCCAAGACTCCCTTAATACAGAGAACAGATTTCCTGCCTAAAAGACTCCCTAAACTCCACTTTATTAGCTTGTATTCAATAGCTCAAAAATGTGCTGCTTTCTCTTTCTCTGACAAACACAGAATGGTATGATGTGAGATCCTAACAGTTTATATGCCTGTGGGAAAAGACTAGAAAATTGCCAAGTGGTAGGGATAAATTCTGTCTTTCCATTGATTTCAATGCAATGAGCTTAGAGGAAAAAAGTGAAAAATTGCATTTTTTGCAAAATAGTTCCACTCAGCTAGTTTTCTCCTGTTTCTCTTTTGAGGCACACACTTTCACCCATCCATTTTATTTACTACTTTGTAACATAAAAGTTATTGAGTTCGATATTTGTGAATCTCATACTATGCTATTCTGTGAAACCCAACAGTAGTACCTCTGCATCTACACTCATGCACTAATACTTTAATAAACACAAGAGCTGATGCTTTTCAGGGCAGAACATTTAGATACCCCCCTCCCAAGCAGGCATAGAAAAATAGTTTTGCACCAATTTTTTATGTACAAAGTTTGTATGTAACCTTTCCTGGGAGAAAAAGAAGAGCATGGTCAGAAACACCTACACATATCCACATTATCTGCCCCTTGGTGCACACAGCTCAAAGTGGCCCTTTCACAAAGATGTTTGTACATAGGGGAATGGGTGCAGGGACCACTAAACTCCTTAAACCATCCTTTTTTATGGAAATGGAACCTGTGCTGTTTCATACATACACCTGTATTCATATTATAAAGACTGCAGATGTTATTTAACATTGCTCTGCTCAATTACTTAATAACCTACATTCTAATGTGTCAAACATTTAGATGGAAAAAATCATACAAGTTTTCTTCAGAAGACTTAATTGTGCATATGTATTCTTGGTCTTGTTAATGAGCAACTTTTTATCCAAAGTAAAGATATAAAGAGTAACTTTAAAAAAAAATAATGGAACTTAAACTTGCTTAGGGCCTCAAACATATATTGTATTAACATATTAATATATAAGTTAGACCTTGTAGGTGTGCTGGTAAAAAAAGGAAATTGCAGCTTAGAAATGCAAAATCTAATTTAAATTCTTCTTCTAATGCAGGTCTTGTGAGATCAATTAGGTGAGGACCAGTTTTTCTGATCTTTTGCAAGCAATTATATGGCCATGAATATTTGATTTTTGAATGAGGCGGCATATGATAATAATGTTCTCTGCACAGATCTTTCTCTCTATATTGTTCTTGACAAGGTTACATTCCCATTCAACATAACTTCATAATGATGCAAGAGTTGTGAATACCATTTCCATAATCTGAATAATCTGTGCAAATAAATAAAAACAATAATTTTTTATGAAAGAGAAAATCCTTACAGAAACATATTTTAGATAATTTTATTGCACCTTTAATGTGGTTCATGATTTATGAGATGAAGAAAATAAGATTATTGTATTTGGAGGACTTGGGTACCTGAATATGGACAACTAACAAATGGAATTAATTCACTGATGAGATTGTTAGAAGAAAGGTTAACTTTGCATGCTTTATTTATACAATGCTGAGTGCTGAGTGTTACTAAGGAAAGACTATGTTATCCACCTGGATTACACAACTATAAGGGAGATTTTCACACACCATACTGTGAAGTGAACTGAATGTGACTAATTAGATGATCATCATTTTGATACAGTTGCTTGTGCTTTCATTAGGAAATTGATCTTGATGAAATCATAAAAAACTACTGTTTAAAGGGCTAGTAACACTTAAAATGTAAAAAAATATATGTTGTAGGGTTTATCCCTCTGAGTAAAACAAGGGTACTCCCATTGCTAAGAGATATTTTATTAAAAAATTATAACAGCTCAAACTTGAATTTTTTAGGTGCAATATCACAGTGGCCTGAAAATTTACAGTGGCGCTGTTGCTACACCGTCCTATGGACTGCTCTGGTCTGTAGACCATAAATCTCCATAGGATGGTGTAGCAACATCACCACTGTAGATTTTCAGGCCACTGTGATATTGCACCTAAAAAATTCAAGTTTAAGCTTTTAAATTTTTTTAATAAAATATTTCACAGCAGTGGGAGTACCCTTGTTTTATTTGGGGATATAAACCTTACAACATATATTTTTTTACTTCTTAAGTATTACTATCCCTTTACTGAAGCACAAGTAGCACACTTCCAAGTCCAGTGCGCACTGATCTCCAATAAGAAAAGTTGAGCACTATTAACTTTGTTTTTTGATGAAAAAAAAAAGGATATTACATTACACAATTGCACATATATTATCCAACAGAATGCAACATCCAAGCAGTGGATAGTAGTTTTGATTTATGAAGCCTGAAATGCATTTTAAAGTGTTAGTAATGTCTAAAAAAAACGTTTTTGCATTTAGAAGAGCTTAAAAAGTTGATCTACAGCTGTCAGTAGGAGAAATCAAACTTTAAACGCCCGTATCTCTTAAACCATAGCGGTTTGAGAGATACGTTTTTTTGCATTTAGATCAGCTTTTTAAGCTCTTCTAAATGCAAAAAAGTTTTTTTTAGATATTACTAACACTTTAACTGTTGACAGAAATGAGAAAATAATGACAATAGGCAGTTTGGTGTTTTTGTTGTTGAAATTAATTCAGTCAATTCTATAATATTCTGACTTATGGTACTCAAAGCCATTATGCTGCTTCATACAACATAATCATTGGGCATCATCTCTGGTTCTCTTTTTAGGACTGAGGTTGAGGGTAATTAAGCTCAGCTTTTTCAGCTACTTAAAATAGTCATCTACATAGCTCTTACAACATACCATAAGTGCTCACCTGTTAAGAAGGCTGTTACCAAAATAGAATAATTTATCCAGATGGTTAAAATAATGTGGCTATGGTCATGTGAAGCAGTCTTCAAGGTTAGCTCTTTTTAATATTAGATTATGTTAATGCACATTGTATGTGTTAACACTAGAATGGCCTAGATTTGTTTTAAGAAATACAAACCATTTATTGCTCATGCAAAATGTCTGTAAAGTCTGCATAAGCTTCCTGTTTGGTAAATGGGTTTCACAGAATAACCTAGGACTTTGTACTATATCCTCAAAGATTGATATTTTGGAGAGTTTTAGATGGATGTTTTTCCTGAAACCTGGACGAATATTCCAGCTTTTTATCCTACCAATTATGAAGTGCATGACTCTTCTGAGTTTAATATTTGTTCTTGCATTTGTTTAATTTTTGACAAAGTGTTTTGTTTTTATTTCTTTACTTTTAGCACTTGTGATGAAAAAGCATTTAATAGACTGATAAAATATCTCCTAGCAACTGACTGTGAAAAAGTGATAAATATGTTTTCCCAATAATAACTGTCATTAGAGCCTGTTTAATCCATGCTGCTTGATGAAAACAAATACTTTATAGAGTTTAATAAATGTCAATGATATTGCTTGAATTATTGTGGAAATTAGGCAAATTAGGACTGATTCTGTGCTGCAGTAATATTAACTACTCAGCATACATAACTCAAAGTTATTTTTATGTTAGTAATGATAAGCTGGCATTAGTAAACTCAAATCAAGCCTAAGCTTTGCAGATCAATAAAAACAGAAATTAGGTACAAAAACGAACAGTGAGCATTTGTGCTGAACACTTTTTTTTAATACATTTCCCATTGAATTCACTGATTCAGAAGTTTTTTTAACTTTATTATGAAGATGTAGACTACCAATATTGGTGACCATTCTTTCACAGTGTGATAGTCATCCTATATAATAATTCGCTAGAAAGTATGTAACGATGCAGTCATGCGCAGTAGAGTGCCCATGACGAAGCTGATACAGAGCGGGGTGCTCCAAAGGAGCGTCCAATTCTCCATCAGCCGTGGTGTGGGCAGTCTCTACTGAGCATGACTGCACCGTGAACGGCTGGCAGTGGCACTGTGGCCTGTGTAACGGGCTCTTCAACTAGTTAAGCTATAATTGATTTTGTTTTTATCTTATCAAATATTTACTATAGTACTGAAGTGTTAAACTTGCTAACCGACAAGGACAAAAAATAATTTGTTTAAAGGGATAGTAACACTTAAAGTGTAAAAAAAAATGCTGTAGGATTTATCCCCCCTGAGTAAAACAAGAGTACTTCCACTGCTGAAAGTGATTTTATTCAAAAGTTATTACAGCTCAAAGTTGAATTTTTTAGGTTCAATATCACAGTGGTGCTGTTGCTACACCATCCTATGGAGATTTATGGTCTACGGACCAGAACTGTCCATAGGATGGTATAACAACAGCGCCACTGTACAATTTCAGGCCACTGTGATATTGCACCTAAAAAATTCAACTTTGAGCTGTAATAATTTTTTAATAAAACACCTTTCAGCAGTGAGAGTACCCTTTTTTTACTCAAGGGGATAAACATTACAATATATATTTTTTACATATAAATAATTACTGTCCCTTTATGGGATTTCCTACTATCCTTGTACTGTTGGCTGTTATGACAGTATATACTACTGAGTTGTTTTTTTCCAATAGTTGAGATAAAATGAAATTCTTAAAGCATCCTTTAGTAGACCAGCAGAAAATCAGTGCAATATGTGTAAAAGAAAAACAAACGTTACTGTAATTAAACAAAAGGAATCATGAAAGCAGCATATTGTGATACCTTTTCAGGTATCTGCAAATTTCTTTCTTTTAGCCAACAATGATTTTAACAGGAGTGGATTCTACACCTCCATTTGGTGACACAGGATTACTAAAAGGAAATGTTTCCACTAGACGTGCGATAACATTGATCACATAACATAGAATGATCCTTGCTCGTTGTTTTCTATTGGGTTTTTCTTGGTGGCCTGTTGTTTAGATTTACTGCACATTGGATGTTTACATAGTGGGTAATAGAATGCTAAACTGTGCCCTCAAAACCACCATTGCCACTTTTTTTTTTTAACGGTAGGCATAGTATTGAGCCTCAGGTATATAAAGATAAGTAGTGAAAGCCTGAGGTGAAATGCACTAAGGTTCAGTGTTATGGTGACTTGTGTTGATGAAGGCATCATCTTGGCCATAGAGACACGCATTACTGTATGTAAAAAGAAATGAGTATGCAAGGGGAGGGGTGAAATGTAATCATTAGCATGCAAGGTTGTTAAACTGCTAGTGATATGGAAGGGATAGGACAACCCTAACGCATCACCAGCAGTTTGGCAACCATGAAGTCTGATCACATCCCCTCTGCTCCCCCACTTGCCCAGTATGAGAGTGGAGAGGATGTGCTCAGACTTAACCACCACAAACAGAACCACTCCCTAACCCTTTAAGTGCCATAAGGTTATGCAAGGCACTCTGTTTTTGTGAGTCTTATGTTTGCCTGAATCAACTGGCTCAACTGGTTCAGTGAGCACAGAAAGACAGAGGAGCTGTGATAGATAGCTTTTCTGCCTTCTCTCATTTTGGAACCTTTTCAGTGCCACAAGTGTGCTGCAGGGGTGTGCAACTGACATCCTTATGGCGCTGAAAGGGTTAAGGCAAGGCATGTGCTGTCACTGCTCTTTAACAGAGACAGTAAACCGTCCTTTGGCTCCATAGTGAGCTATAGGAAGATCCGGAAATCACCAGACGCATGTTGGTAATGTTGGTACTTGGAACTCAGTCAGAGCTTAGTGCATGTGGAGATGTGTCACATTAACATATACACAAAATATTGGTGCACATCCAAATATTCATCACCATTAACCCTTTACTCTGTGGCATTATGCCTGCATATCACTATTATATTAAAGATGAGGATTTAGTCACATCATATGGCCATAGAATGCTAAGCTTGCCACCAACGCCAAGGTACCTCATTTTTGGCAAGTACCTAACCTTAATATGCTTTGTCTTATGAGCAGAATCTCTCCTACTATAGGCATTTACTAACCTTAATTTACTTTATCCTGAGAGCTGACATTAACAAATAACAATAGCCACATGAATACAACGATGGCTCATTGACCTGCACTTCCATATGCAAATGAGCCAATGTCAAAGAAAATAATAAACCTGTTGAAGGCATGGTGGACTCATGGTAATGTCAACAGATTATGTTAGATTGGTGGAAATCACCTTAGTGCATACTGCTTATACTACAGTGCTTTGCAACCATATCACCACCCTGACACCTTATAGTCTTTTAGTGCATCTCCCCCTTGTATGCTAGAGATAGATCTCAAACACATTACAGAGCAATACATTGGAAACATCTTATACATTCAATGGGTTAAATCCCCACTGAAATCAATGGCCATTTTTATAGCATATGATAGAGTTGTTTCACTCTGTAATTGCTCACATTTTCTTTTTTTGCATAAGGTCCAGAATGTGCCCCATGAGGTGCAGATGGTGTATAGAGCAACAAAAAAGTTTGTTTAGTATCTGTTTGCAGTGCAGTTGGTTAGTCACATTGATTGCTTCAGGACATCTCCATGTTTTATACAGTGAAACCTTCAAGTAAATAAATTATGATGTTATTGTTCTTCTTTGGTAAATTGTGCTGGAGAAAGACTAGGATGGAGTGAAAGTGTTCTTTTATTTTGGTATGTAATTTGTTTTCATCTTTGCACTTGAGGTAGCAGTGTACATGTTTATCTAAAATCATAAATGCTTTGACATGTGTACATTTGTGTTTATACATTCAAGTATGTTCTTTGTAAGTATATTTCTTACTATAATAAAATGAAGCAAAAAAATACATATGAATGAATGAATGAATGAATATGTTTATTTATATAGCGCCACGAGTATACGCAGCCCTTTACAATTTAAGGGTTTAAACAATACAGGGTTACAGTTGCTTTGTAGAGTAGAACATTGGGTGGGAGGTCCCTGCCCGAAAGCTTACAATCTAAAGTGGTAATGGGAGACATACAGAGTACATAAGGGTCAAGTGCTGAATACAGTGCTAGTTCTGATGATGATAGAGGACATCAGTAATGTAAATAATTTATAAGAGCGTTCATTGTACAACATCAGTGCCTTCTAGCATGTTGAGATTTTATCCATGAGGTGCGTTTATTTCATAACTTATGAAATTATTTCATAATTTCATAATTATTTCAATATGAAATCACTATGTACAGTTGTAAATTTAATAAAATAGGAAGGAGCAGACATTTATAGTACATTATATTCTAAGAAATGAAAAATGGAATGTTGTTAGGATTTGGATGTTACAGACTAGCACTGTAGTAGAAAAAAATACACACCTTCCATTTTGCGTTTGATTCCATAATATAGTTGAATGCAAATTATTTAGGCAAATGTAACAAAGCAAACATTAATTATATCTAATACAAAACAGTTGCACCTGATGGATCAATGAAAACTTTATATTGATTATAACAAACAGGGATGGGTGGCACTTGTGTGCAAAATGTGAAAAGTGAAAAATTGCAATTTTTGCCTTTAGGAATTCCTATGAATTCCTATGAACAGTATCGTTTTTTTGGTTGTTTGTTTTGTTTTTCCTCTGCAACCCATAGCCTTCCTGCCCTGCACAACTAAACATACTGACTCCAACCTTGACCCATGGTAGCCAGAGAACCATACATATTGATGTATGGTAGCCAGGATGATCAATGTGAGGCCTTACAGCTGCTGCCAGACTACATCTATCTTTGGTCTCCATCAAATAAAGGTAGATGCTCTTGGTAGCAGCTGGTGAGCCTTACATTGCCCACCAGTGCTGTAAGCCCCAATCCCAGCCTGATCCAACAGCACTAGTAGCAAGAGTACCACACATTCTGAATCACCATTCTTGTCCCACTGCACTTGTAGCCATAGATCCACACATACTAATCCCTCCAGCAATGTCTTATGGTAGCTATAGAATAACCCATTTCAACCTCCAGCCTTGCCTCACTGCACTGGTTTAGCCAGAACCACGTATACTGAGTTTAACTCAAAGGAACTGGCAAAGTTCCCAAGGTAAATTACTTAATTAGTTTGGTTTAGTGAAAAGGAAAGCATTTTTTTCTGGGATGGGAGTTCTTTATGCTGGAATTTTCGCAGAAAAAAACTGCAAAATGCTGGTTTCTTACCAAAATTCCTGCAATAAAAATTGGACTTTTTGCCCATTCCTACTAACATGGCCTTTTTTAAAGGGATAGTAATGTTTCATAATAAAAGCAGCTCTAATTAATCATCATAGTATTTGGGCCTTGGAGAGCGTTTTTTCAATTCTATCAGAGTTGTAGCTCAAGAGTAATTGAATGATAAATTATCCCCCTCCTGCCCCTTTTACTGATATAGCACTGCTCAGCACAGAACAGCAGGGAGGTGCCCAGTTAGATTGCAGTGAAGGACAATCTTCAATTAAGATAAGGGAAAACCTGAAAATCCTGGCAATGGGGGCGGGGTTTTCATTGTTCTCACAGTAAGAAGATTGTCCCTTGCTGTTATCTGTCTGGTCAAGCAACCAGATTCCACATCTGAGGTGAGCAGTGTTACACTAGGTAAAAGGAGCGGGAAGGGGATACTTTATCATTCAATTACTCTTAAACTACAACTCTGACAGTATTGAAATAACACTCTCTATGGCACAAATACTATGAAGATTTATTGGAGCTGCTGTTTTTGTGAGACATTACTATCCCTTTAAATCAGGTATAATTGTCTTGCTCCATGTTTACTTTGTCTTTGCCTGTATACATAGGACCTTATGTGTGAAGGCAAAGATGAGCAATTCTGGATAAACCATCTGCCCCATAGGGCTCAAATGTCCCTTGATTTAAACTGAGCTTTTGTTCTTTAATTCTACAGAGGTTTCTAGGGCATTGCTTTACCATGCATTGGAGACTACTCAATTGGAATATTTCCTTGTCCCTTAAACGCTGATGGTGTGCCACAGAATTATTACAATTTACTTTATACATAAGGCCTACATACATAATTGTAATTACTCGAATGCTCAAAATTCAGTGTCACACCATCACACAGATATAAAACATAATATAAATGTTTAGCAGTGCTTTAATCAATTTACTATAGATTCTCTATTTTTTTCTATAGATAAATCACTTTATACTTTAAATGACTGGCTTATAATTATTATTACAAAATTGTTTTTCTCACTTTTTTTAGGTGCAAAGAGGGCTACCAAGGGGTGCGTTGTGACCAGTTCTTACCGAAAACAGATTCAGTACTTTCTGATCCAAGTAGGTGTATACCTTTTTTTAATCTGTGAGAAAATGTATATTAATTTGCTGATGAATGTGAAATACGTGATAGAGTATGTGAATAGACATTGTTATTTGCTGACTAAGAGCAAACACAAGGAATTAAATAGAATTCCAAAACCCTGTATTGATGGCATGATTACCAACATTGTGGCATTGTCTGGAAGCAGTATTGTAGAGAGGTTTTATATTGTTTCATTAGAGATACACATCAGAAGCGAAGCTATGCTATGTCTGCTCTAACAGAACGCCAACAGTAATTTCAGAGGGACAGCATGTTTACTGCCTGTCTATATTCGTCTATATGTAACAGTATTGTACTTCAAACATCAGCTAGAGTAAGCATTTTCATCCCCGTCAGGTCCCTTTTTGACTATACAGACATGCTATTTCTTTCAACGAGCTACATTTGCTAATGGTCGCTTATGAAACAGAGATTTTATACTTAGCAATGTATGATTAGTTCACATATATATATTTTGTAAACTATACTCTGTGTTTTATCAATAAGTGATTCTGAGGATATCCTATCGAATACAAGATTTCAGTAAGGCAGGTCAAGACTGGTGTATTCTATTACATACAAGTAGAGCAAATATATGTATAATATGATTTTCAGCTGTTAGTAGTCTTGTTCAAACACATGTCTCCAGCATTTCTTTTACTATCATAAACTATCTGACAAAACATACAAGATTTATCATAAATGCAAGAGCTTTTATGAATGATTGCATATGATGGTGCCCAGAGAGCTAAATTATGTCCTGCTAGTAACCTATAAAGGCTGGAATTGTACTCTTTAGTCCAACATGACGACAGAGGACTGAAGTTATTCTAAAGTAAACCAACTGCTCTGTAATGCATTGGAGACCTATCTAGCATTCAAAGGTTTAAAAGCTCAATTTAATATAACAAAGATGTTTATGGTGCAATTGTTGTACTCAAAAATCTCTCCAGTTTGCTTTTATAAATATAGGCCATAATAACTACAGCAACCTATCTGTTATTATGATACATTCCGTATAATATAGGTGCCAGATAATCAAATATTCCTACCACCACTTCCTAATACCACTAACTATGGCCAGAAAACCCTAATGGCACCTATCAATGTTGCTCTTGTGCCTTTGTTCAAGAGATAACATCTGAAAATCCGTATGTCATGTTCATAGAGGCAGACATGGCAGTTGTCAGCAGGATCACAAGACATCAGACTCTGCTCACTGGTAATCTGAAGTAGACTCATGAGCTATGCTTGCAGCTGTCATGTATCATGTGCCTCTATGGACATGAAATACCCGATTGATTGAAAATACTACCATTTGAACTATGGCACAAGGACAAAATTCAGAAGAGCCATTAAGATTTTCTACCAATAGTGAGGTACATTAGTAACATTGTTATCATTAAAAGGTGCTAGTTCAACACTATTTCATCTGAAAATACACATGTTTATAGTGTTGCAAACTGGATTTTTTTTTACTACTATACTTAAAACTATTGTCCATGAACGCTATAAAGAAAAAAAAATCAGTCAAACCTGTGCAATTATGCTGTAGGAAGAAAAAACAAAACTTTCAAAGGCATAAGAAAATTTTATCTATCTATCTATCTATCTATCTATCTATCTATCTTTCATGAACTGTATTTATCTATTTATATATCTAAATCTATCATCATCTTCAGCCTCTGTTGATCCACCACAGGATGAAAGCCTCCTCAGCAAGTTTCCAACAACTTTGGTCTTGTGCTTTTTCAAACAAATTTGGGAATTTCATCTATCCATCTCGTCTTTGGCCTTCTTCTTTGGCATCTAGTATCGAGTGGAATCCATAGGCACAAGGATGGCACCACAATAGGCAAATCTTTTTATGCCTGACCTGGAACAGAGATTTCTTGATACTTACTGCTAAAAACCATATAAATATTTCTGCTGTATTGATGCTATGTTCATCATATGGACAGAAGGTGAAGAAGAACTCAAAGATTTCACAAATCCTTCAATGCATTTCATCCATCCATTAAACCTAAAATGCATTTCTCTGTGGAAAGCGTACACTTCCTGGACACAATAAATCTCACCAATGGCAAACTACACTCATCTGTATACAGAAAACCCACTGACAAGTTAAGTTATCTTCCCATCTCCAGCTTTCACCAAGCTCACACTAAAAAAGGTATAATTCATATCCAAGCTATCAGATACCACCACATATGCTCTGATGACAACTGCCTCAATAATCACCTAAAATCATTGTCTGTATCATTCTAACAGAAAGGCTGTTTAACAAATCACAATGAAAATAACATCTGCATTGAGAACATCATGTGAACACATTACAATACAAAAAGAAGGTAGTATCTATATGTATAGCACTAGTTACTACATACAACACCACACTAGAAGAAATACACATTATCAAACAGCTACAGCCTCTGCTAACAGACAATATACTGTTAAAAGACATATTCCCCGGACCCCCTGTTCTGGCATTCAGGCAACCACTGGATCTGAAACAAAATTATCAATAGAAAACTGACCAACAAACGGACAAACACTGATAATGGCACCAAACCTTGCAACAAATCATGCTGCAAATCATATCAACACATTTTTGAAAGTAATACTGTACAACACAACAATATACACAACATTAAAGGATTATATTCATGTACAACAGCAAATGTTGTATATATGATACAATGCACTGAATGTGAATCTGGATGCTACATTGGTGAAAAAGGCTGACCACTAAATCTAAGCATGAATACACACAGATATGCTATTGAGAAATACCATAAAACAAAGAACCATACCACAGTCGGCCATCATTTTATCCAGAGAAACAACTCCATCCATAAACTTAATATCAAAAATACTCAGATTCATAAATACACAGGAGATAAAGACATTTGGCATTAAGATCATTAATTTTTTAACACCAAACACACTGCACTAAATAAAGATTTGGTATTCCTTGTACATTACCTCTCACATGATGATGGCTGACAGGATGACTGTGTATTTTTTGGCATCTTTAGTACTAGTGCAAAGAGATTATAGACAGACAAAGTGCTCCTTTTCAGTGGTAGAATATTGATCCTTTGCCTTTCAGCCAACTTTCTGGTCATGTCACCATCTCTATGTATCTTAACTTCATCAGGATGTGAAGAAGAGGAGGATGCTAGAGGGATATACCTAGATCTGAATCAGGATTGTCATAATTACCATCAGTAATTCGGTTACCCTCAGCATTGCAAGCCTCCTCTTCTCCACTACTTTTATATACCCTCAGGCTTTTAGAGGGCTCAGACAATTTGTTTTTAATTTTTCCTTTAGAGGTATTTTCACAACAGTCACTACTACTTTCAGGACAGGTGGTTTTGTACTTGCTTGTCTCACTGTCAGATGCAGCAGTTGGTTGAGCTGCTTTACCTTCTAACCACTATGCCATCAACAGTAGCATGTGACTCACTGTCATATTCAGTTTTTTAAAATAGTTTATTAATAGTACTAGTAGTGAAACTTGTGGTAGGACAAACTACCTGCTCAGGGGGAGAGGAATTACCATAATTTATTACATACTCTGCAACAACCATGGCTGCAGTCAGTTTTTGTACTACCACTTCACTTACACATCCCAGCACTGCTCCTACTCCTTTCACCCTCCCACTGTCTCTTGAGATTGCTGGATTTTACCTGACTATTGTGTGTGTTCTACAATAATGTAACAAAATACCTAATTATGTGTGGTGCCTTGCCCTCTACAATGTGCTATATTTTGTCTAGTATCAGCTTGTCTAAGTCACAGCTCACATCAGGGTAGCTAGCTCTGTCACCTTTCAAACTTTTTTAATTAACTGTCCCCCCATCCCTATTACTGTATAAAAAACACTCACTGTTTAACAGCCAGACCATGAAGGATCATGTCTGCCTGTTCAGTAACACAGAATTTTGGGGTATTTGGGGTAAATCTCTTCTGCTCTCTTCTCACCCCCAGACACCACTAGCAAAGAGAATATACAAGCCAGAATAGGAAGAAACTTGGATCATGGTTGCCTGTGTCTTCCAAGTCAGTCACCCAGAATTTTGGGGTATTTGGGGTGAATCTCCTTTGCTTCCTTCTCACAGCCAGACTCCCCTTGCACAGAGATAATAGCCAGACCAGGAAGGAACTTGGATCACAGCTGCCTTTGTTTTCCCAGTCAGACAAATGTTGGGTTATTTGGGGTCAATCTCCTTTCTCCCTTCCTCTTCCCAGCATCCCTCTAATACAGAAGTGACATTTTTCTCCTTTTTTGGAGATGGAGGAAAGTACAATTTATCCCCACAACAATTTTCTGTGGAAAACCACTAATTTGCCACTGTTTTCATAGACAATTTCATGTATATATATATATATATATATATATATATATATATATGTAAAATAACAAACAAAATTAATATCTTGTAATACCTTTTTTATTGGACTAACAGAATTATGGATTGACAAGCTTTCGGGATAGACTCCCTTTCTCATGTCTAAAGCATTTCTGAGCACAAGGACACAGAATTCACAGTTAACTGTGAATTCTGTGTCCTTGTGCTCAGAAATGCTTTAGACTTGAGAAAGGGAGTTTATTACGAAAGCTTGTCAATCCATAATTCTGTTAGTCCAATTAAAAAAGGTATTACAAGATATGTTTTAAATATATATATATATATATATATATATATATATATAATTTTTGTTTAAGGATGCACTGTAGAATAATGTCTGGGTGCCACATATTAGGCAAAATATAACAGAGGAAATCAGCACTTTCAGAGAACTTTTACAAAGTGAAACACATATTTATTGTAAGATAATTGTTTTGATCCCAGCAGGGGTCTCTATCATGATGGCAACCAAACACAAATACCCCCCCTTAAATACCTTTTAATCTGTGAGACCTGACATCCCACCAAAAGAGTGTATAAAATAAGTGTTACATAAATATATAAAAAAGGCAAAAAGAAATGTGCATTTTAATTCCTTATCCCAATAGTGAATAAAGAAAACTAATCCCAGTAGGAAAATACATAAAGTCCGTGAAAATAGTAGAGAAATAAAATCAAATACATATGGAAGGAAATACAGACCACCATGTAAAAATAAAGTCAAAGTATGGCATAACTGGCTATACTTAGAAAGAATAAAATATAAGCAACATACTTGGGCCTTTGAATAGCAGAAATAAATTCTCATAAGCCAACACCAGATAGTGGAATGCGTCGGGACTCCATGACATCACGCATCACTTGCCCAAATGTCAGCCAATCCCAAATTGCGGTTACTCATTGATGTTGGTGTATTCAAATACATTTCATCACAGCAAAATAATGACATCAAGGAAAAAGTGTGAAGGTAAATGTGTGACTTACTGCTGTGGCACCCGGGTCTCCAGTTCATTGCACAGCACTGCTGTGTGAAGCTGTTAGGAGTGCAGATGTGTGCCACAATGTACCAAACACTTATCATAAGTATTCATAAGTGTGTGATGCTCCTGAATGCAATGGACATAATGCACTCATTAGGGGAGGTCCTAGTATTTAAGGTCACTGAAGGTTAGCAAAATATTATCAGTGTGTGATAAATAGAGATACTAATACATAATATGTAAGGCATGAAATGCTCCTATATGAACTGCTTATAAAAACTCAATAATGGAAAAGCCATAATAACCCTCAGAGCCCCCCTTCGGACCCCAGAAGTAAACTGTATGTACTGAATCAACATAATCAAGAATACATCTGAACATGGATCAATATAGGCTAAATCAAAAGCAGAAAAACAGAAAACATTAAAAAATGAAATAAAAAAAGGAAATAAAAAATAAAGACTAAAGAAATAACATATAAGCCTCAACAAAAGATTATGCTCTATTTCAGGATAGACCAAGTGTGATAATATGGTCCTGCCCCTATGATAATTCCACACATATCATATTCATATTGTGGTGCTCTAATCTTAGCACCATTCTA
This sequence comes from Rhinophrynus dorsalis, assembly GCA_037306005.1. NCBI lineage: Eukaryota > Metazoa > Chordata > Amphibia > Anura > Rhinophrynidae > Rhinophrynus > Rhinophrynus dorsalis. The sequence continues at coordinate 136,456,992 of CM074724.1, forward strand.
ATACAGTTCCACAAAACACCGGTGAGTAACCACAATTTGGGATTAGCTGACATTCAGGTAAGTGCTGTGTGATGTCATGAAGTCCCGATGCATTCTACCATCTGGTGTTGGCTTATGAGAATTTATTTCACCTATTCATAGGCCCAAATATGTATTCTTTCTAAGTATAGCTAGTTATGACATACTTTGACTTTTTTTTTTGTTGTTGGTATTTCCTACCATTTGTATTTGATTTTATTTCCTCTACTATTTTCACTGATTTTTTGTAATTTCCTACTGGTATTTATTTTATGTATTCACTATTGGAATAAGGAATTAAGATGCACATTTCTTTATGTTCTTTTTTATATATTTATGCAACACAATTTATACACTCTTTGGGCAGGATGTCAAGTCTCACAGGTTAAAGGGTATTTAAGAGGGGTGTTTGTGTTTGGTGTGTTGCTGTGATCGAAACAATGATCTTACAATAAATATGTCTATCGGTACAGCTTTGGTCATGTGGGTAAAAGCAGAACAAAAATCCCATGCAGCTTTATGTACTACTAAATAAACAAATATTGTTTTATAAAAGAATTGTGTTATAAAGATAGAAACTGCAGAAGACATCCTAAATAGGAGTAGCTATTATGTGTCTATCCACTGTAATGCAACCCAAAGCACTGGATACGTGACTGGCAGGGAACTAAAAGGGTTAAAAGCTTAACATTGTACACGTAGGAATATTTTCCTCTAACATCAAGCTGAATTGAAAAAGGAAGCAATGTTTTTAATGACTGGCTTGTTGAATTTTTAGTGGTTATCCCTTTCATCTCCAAAAAGGTGAGCAGCACTTTGCAAAGTATTTCATTATATAACTTTCCACCCGTGAGAGTGAGCATGTGCTAGTATGTGTGTGAGCATGTGTGTGTGAGTTTGTGTGTGTGAGAGCATGTGAGTGAGCATGTGTGTGTGAGTTTGTGTTTGTGAGAGCATGTGAGTGAGCATGTGTGTGTGAGTTTGTGTGTGTGTGTGTGTGTGAGAGCATGTTTTAGAGTATGTGTGAGCATGTGAGTGAGCATCTGTGAGTGAGAATGTGTGTAAACAAGAGTATGTGTGTGAGCATGTGTGTGTGAGTTTGTGTGTGTGTGTGTGAGAGCATGTTTTAGAGCATGTGTGAGCATGTGAGTGAACATCTGTGAGTGAGAATGTGTGTAAGCAAGTGTATGTGTGTGAGCATGTCTGTGTGAGTGTGTGTGTGTGTGAGAGCATGTTTTAGAGCATGTGTGAGCATGTGAGTGAGCATCTGTGAGTGAGAATGTGTGTAAGCAAGTGTATGTGTGAGCATGAACATGTGTATTTGTTTTGATGTAGTGTGTATTTTGCTTGTAGCATTTTGTGTATTGCATTTTGCATATAGGATTTTTGGTATAGTATTTTGCATATTGTGTTTTGCATTTTTGCATATAGCATTTTGTGTATGGCATATTGCATATAACATTTTTCATTTTCAACATAGCTTTTTTGTATATAGGGTTTTGCATAACTGCATTTTGCTTACAGCATTTGACTTTGTGCATATTGCATTGTGCGTGTGTTGCATGAATATTTTGTGTGATTGTGTGTGTATGTATTGTGTATGTATGTGTGTACTGTGTGTTTATGTGTATATTGTGTTTGGTGTGTGTTGGGTGTGTAATGTGTATATTGTGCCTGTGTTTTTTGTGGTTGTGTGTGTTTTGTGTACATTGTGTGTGTGTATTTTGTATATTGTGTCTGTGTGTCCTGTTTTTGTATGTGTGTATGTGTGTTTTGTGTACATTGTGTGTGTGTTTTGTGTACATTGTATGCTTATTGTGTACATTATGCATGCATACATTGCTTCTGTGTGTTGTGTTTATTGTGTGTGTTATGTGTAATGCATATTTTATGTATTGTGTTTGCGTGTATATTTATTGTGTGTGGTTGTATGTGTATTGTATGTTTTGGTTAGGTTGGGAGATCAATATAGGTGATTCTGCATGACTCTTCTGCTTCCATCTTATCTGAGGTACCAGGTGGGAGTGGGGTGAGATCAGGGAAAGCCTTCCACATTACCAGTTACATGATGTTGAAGACTTTCTCTGGTCCTGCTCACTCCTATCCAGAAGATCAAGCAGGATGGAAGAGAAAGAGCTATGTTGCTCCTTTGCATCACCTTTATTGGTCTCTGGTCCCAACCAAATCTTCTGGGAGACCAATAACTAGGAGGGCATCAGGAGAGGTCCTCATGTTCCCCACAAGAGTTGAGAGTTTTTTTAATTGTGATCACTGCAAACCGGTAACACAGGCTTATGTGGTGACCTCAAATATGCTGTACAATGTATGGGCTTGACACAGTGGGAACAGCTGGCCAAGACCATATGTCATACTGCCTTGGCACTCTAGTAGTTAATGATGACATATTTCCCTCATTTCCAATTTCTAATCTATATTAAACTCTTCAGCTACAATAGTTGAATTTACTGTCACAAAAGTTATCTTTAATGTTTTGTACCTTCTGTCTTGGAATCAGACTTCTATGCTGCAGAGACATTTCACACACAGGAGGAGGATAATTCAAGTCTTTGCCTGTTTATTTGTATCCAAGTGGTGAAACAGCAGTATCACAAACAAAACAAAATCCTTGCACTAACTAAACACATCAGCTCCTGACTGTATTTGGACTACTAGTCAGTTTACCAGCTTGAGAAATAAACGTACAGCAACATAATCCAGCAGGCACAAATAAACTTCACAAGTTGCAGACTTTCAAAGGTTAATTCCTTCCTCTCTGGGAACTCAAACAAAAGGGAGCTTGTCTCAGTGCAGGGGGAAGTATTTGACTGCTACCTGCATTCATTACCAGATGCAGGTGAGTGAAAGTAGGGAGTGATATAACTCCTGGTGTGGATTTCTCACCTGACACTGTGGAGTGGAGCACTGGACCCAAATACACAAATTTGCAATGTATAACAAGTTACCTATACATTATATTTCCCTGGGGCTAATCAGGGTAGATACCTTGCAGGATTTGGAGAGATATATCTTCACCCTCTATCACTATTCTTGGGACTCTGTCACATTACATATCTAACTATCTGCACTATTGGGGGAAGTAAAGATGCTCATTGATGCAAATGTAACTTTTAACTTGTCAATTGCTAGGAAGGTCTCCAATGCATTGATTCAAAATGCATTGTAGACCTTTCTAGCATTCAATATGTTAAAACCCCATTTTAATTTGATGGAAAGCAGAAACTGAAGCTATGGTTCCACAGGAAACAGCAATTTTTATTTCTCATTAAAACTTTAAAACCCTGTATGTATGCTGTCCATCAAACATACCAGGGACTTATTCACTAAGGCATGATAAAGAGGTGATAAAGCAGAGATGACTTCTCCAGTGATATCACTTCTCCAATTCCTATGTTTTTCTATGGAGCCAATTCACTAATGTCTTATGTTTTGGTGATTTTATTGCAGAGGCTCCATAGAATAACATGGGAATTGGAGAAGTGATATCACTGGAGAAGTCATCTCCACTTTATCACCTCCTTATCACACCTTAGTGAATAACTCCCCAGGACTTCTTTTTTATACTGCTCTCATCTCGTTCTGACTCTTGCTTAAAGTTTTCACTCTTACTGATAAAGAACTTCAGAATTCTTTTCCACTTGCATTTAAATATTTAAGTGAGCTGTGCATTTAACAATACTTATATAATTGTAATAGTCAATTAACCCTTTGAAAGCTTTGGAAAAGTAACATCCCCAGTGCCTTTTCTTTCACCTTATTGAGGTCAGTCCTTATCCTTGGTTTTTCCCTCCTGTTCTTGGCTGCCTGGACTATTATGTCAGTACGGTCCACCATCTTTCTCTGGGGCCTTTGCAGTTTTCTTTGTTCCTGTTGCACTTAACACTTGTGCACAATTGCCCTGACGAGCTCATTCCTCATATGTTTGTGCTATTGGCAGGATCATTGAGTAGGAATAGGCAAAATCTTTTGCATCAAAAGTGAAACAGGAGAAAAATTCCAGTGAAAGGTGACATTTTCCTGATTTTCCACGTTTGCCATTGTATTGAAATTAATGATAAGAATGGATTTCCCACTATGTGGAGAGATTCCCCATCTATTTCCACTATGCTAACATAAAAGGGGTGTTAGGTTCCTGCATGTTGTCAGTCTGTTCTTGGGAAAGAGACAGAAAGCAGCTGTATTTTGATGCTGAAAGAGATAGGCAAAGAGAGTTAAGCTGGAGCTGATTTGTATGAATTTTGGTGTTCTGTGCATGGTGAAAAAAATAAATAAAATACGAAAGTTATAGTCAGTAACATTCAGACAAGCAGGTTATCCAAGTTCCTACCTAAGCTGTCTGAGCCTCTACTGTGACTGATTGAGAGACAGTCTGAAAGATATATTTTGAAGACAGATAAAGGTATGATATATACCAAAGAAACAGACAAATGGAAGTAACTTGAAACCCATGCCTACAACCTCAAGAACAAGAGGGACAAGCACATAGTGAGGTGTGGGGATGGTGCTGCACACACCGGCAGCAGCTGCTGTGCAGTGGACTTTATCCTTGAGTGCAAACTGCTTATTCTGAAGCTAACATATGTATCTTTATCCTGAACTGTACTGTAAAAACTAACACTGCAGTCAAGTTAGGAGAGAAAGAAAATTGCTGCAGAAATTTAGTCACTAGCAACATGTACAGACAGATAGAAAGCAAAGAGGGGGAGAAGGAATCACTTCTGGTTGCATGGGGTGTGTGTATGATTTCTTTGTAGGCAACAACAGATATGGACAGTTTATTAACCTCTTAACAACCGGTGATATGCCAGGACCATCACCAGTGTCCTTGCCTAGAGGACCGGTGATGGTCCTGACATGTCATGGGTTAAATGATAGCAGCGCATCTCAGAGCGCACTGTTATCATGTGGAGGAGGCTGAAACTGAGATCTCCAGGACTGGAGCACGTGGTGTCAGTCATTCCCCATTTTGCCGGCACATGTGATTGCTCCTATCATTAATGTGAGATTTACTGCTATGGAGCAATATAATACATGTATATACATACCACAAAGTTTAACTCTAAAAAAGTGGAAAATCAGGGACATGGGGACTTTTGCCCCAGAGGGACAGTGCCTCCCCAAAACTGTACATTTGGAATGTATAAATGGCCGTTCATAGCTATTATCCAATATTAATAAAAATTAAGCAACTGAGCACAAATTATCACAGGAGAACCTATAAAAAGTTACTTTATTAATAATAAAAGAAATGGTGGGTTATCCATATAAATGTGGCATCAAACGAAAGCCCTACCTGTGTATAAAAAAATGATATATAAAAGGAATTCAATCAAAAATACCGTTGAACAAAGACATACTCAAAAAGGTCAAAATTGCTAAGGCCCTTAAGTGCAAACCACCTCAGACTTGCCCAGTCCTTAAGGAGTTAATAAAATTCACTGATAGGTTATATAATATATCTCATATTATTCTCAGATGGACAAAACATCACTCCACATTCTAGCAGCTCTGTTTGGTATTGTACAATAAAAATCAACATTATTTCCATTGTATCCAGCAAATGTGTTATGAGCCGGAGAAAGGGGGAAGATTAGGAGGAGTGCACAGGTGTGTTAGTTGTACTCTAAAAACTGACTGCAGCTATTGTTGTTGGTGATTGTGTAATAAATTACGATGCTCTTCCTATCTTGAGGAGGCTAATTGTAAAATTGATATGAAAAGTTCCACCAACACCCCACTGCCACCAGCAACAGTACTGTTGTTGTCTTACCAGAAGAGACTTCACAGTTAAACTTCTGCTTCTGACAGTGACAGTAACATCCATCTGCAACATAGTAGGAAATGTTCTGTAAATCCCCCTACGGGAAACACAAAAAAAAAAATTCAACAGTTACAGACTTCAAAAAGTCAAGAATTATATGAAATTAGTGAGGAGGAAGTAGATGATCCTGATGAGGACCTAATTAATATTATTGATAATAATGTTGATGTACTATATATTTCATCAGCATACTCCCTTCTTCTGATGCAGATGAATCAGAGAGTAAGAGCTATGTTGATATGGTCACACATAGCTTGGGGGTTCTTAATGTTCTTTTAACACTTGTAATTTCACAGCTCTATATAAGTAAAAATAAATGAACAGGCATATATCTTGACCAAATCCTTTTTTTCATGGTTGTACAGTTCACTTATCTAATTAGAACAACGGTTCCCCAACTGAGGAGCATGCCTACCGGGGAGCCATGAGGTAATTCCTGCAGAGGCATGAGTCTGTTTCCTCACCAAACTTCAGCATTTCTATGCAACATAATGGTATCTATTTTATGTAATAGGGAATATAGTCAGAATCTGGAATAAGGCTGGTTCAAAAGAATGGTTGTGATCCATGATAGTTGTTTAGTTGGCAGGGATACAATATATATTGGTATGTAGAAATATCTGTAGAAAAGGATGCATATCTTATTGTTTTGTTCAAAATACATAAGTTTAATGCAAATGAATAATAATATCAATACACATGCCAAGGGTTACATTTATTTAAATAAAAAATGAAGCGGAACATCAGAGTTTAGTGAAAACCAAAAGGGGGACATCAGGTGAAAACTATTGTAAACCACTGAATTAGATGCTTGATAGAGATGTTTGGTTATTATAATATGGGGACAAAAAGAGTTGTGAGGAGCACACATCAAGCACGAACAAGATTAAGTGTCTTGTTCTAAGGCATGGTAGCCTCTCAATGGTGCTACAACTCACGTTTTTCACTCCCATGTGCCATTGCAGAGAGGAAATCTCCATGTCCATATCAGACTGGTCCCGCCCACAGACAGTCCAGCTCTGAAATGTCAGGCAAATCCTCTCCAACGAGAGATACGGCAAAACCACAGATGTACGTTTCGGCCTATGTGAGCCTCGTCAGTGTGGTACAGCAGAATCCCTCTAGGCACATGGAAGCAAGGGCCCATGCCTGGGATGCCCTTAAACTTAGGGAGACAAAAAGAGTTGTGAGGAGCACACATCAAGCACGGACAAGATTAAGTGTCTTGTTCTAAGGCATGGTAGCCTCTCAATGGTGCTACAACTCATGTTTTTCACTCCCATGTGCCATTGCAGAGAGGAAATCTCCATGTCCATATCAGACTGGTCCCGCCCACAGACAGTCCAGCTCTGAAATGTAAGGCAAAACCACAGACGTACGTTTCGGCCTATGTGAGCCTCGTCAGTGTGGTGCAGCAGAATCCCTCTAGGCACATGGAAGCAAGGGCCCATGCGTGGGATGCCCTTAAACTTAGGGAGACAAAAAGAGTTGTGAGGAGCACACATCAAGCACGAACAAGATTAAGTGTCTTGTTCTAAGGCATGGTAGCCTCTCAATGGTGCTACAACTCACGTTTTTCACTCCCATGTGCCATTGCAGAGAGGAAATCTCCATGTCCATATCAGACTGGTCCCGCCCACAGACAGTCCAGCTCTGAAATGTCAGGCAAATTCTCTCCACACGAGAGACACGGCAAAACTACAGACGTACGTTTCGGCCTATGTGAGCCTCGTCAGTGTGGTACAGCAGAATCCCTCTAGGCACATGGAAGCAAGGGCCCATGCCTGGGATGCCCTTAAACTTAGGGAGACAAAAAGAGTTGTGAGGAGCACACATCAAGCACGAACAAGATTAAGTGACTTGTTCTAAGGCATGGTAGCCTCTCAATGGTGCTACAACTCACGTTTTTCACTCACATGTTCCATTGCATAGAGGAAATCTCCATGTCCATATCAGACTGTCCCGCCCACAGACAGTCCAGCTCTGAAATGTCAGGCAAAACCACAGACATACTTTTTGTCCTATGTGAGCCTTGTCAGTGTGGTGCAGCAGAATCCCTCTAGGCACATGGAAGCAAGGGCCCATGCGTGGGATGCCCTTAAACTTAGGGAGACAAAAAGAGTTGTGAGGAGCACACATCAAGCACGAACAAGATTAAGTGTCTTGTTCAAAGGCATGGTAGCCTCTCAATGGTGCTACAACTCACGTTTTTCACTCCCATGTGCCATTGCAGAGAGGAAATCTCCATGTCCATATCAGACTGGTCCCACCCACAGACAGTCCAGCTCTGAAATGTCAGGCAAATCCTCTCCGCACGAGAGACACGGCAAAACCACAGACGTACGTTTCGGCCTATGTGAGCCTCGTCAGTGTGGTGCAGCAGAATCCCTGTAGGCACATGGAAGCAAGGGCCCATGCCTGGGATGCCCTTAAACTTGACTTGAAACGTGACTTGAGCAGCACCTGAGGGGCCACACATGCCTTGAGCAATCTACTTTATTTGGCTCTTTCTCGGTGTGCGCTCGTCACATTCTTTTCATTTGTTGTCTCCCTAAGTGGAAGGGTATCCCAGGCATGGGCCCTTGCTTCTGTGTGCCTAGAGGGGAACAGCTGCATCCCACTGACGAGGTCCACGTAGACTGAAACGTATGTCTGGGGTTGTCCTGTTTCTCTCGTGCGGAGAGGATTTGCCTGACGTTTCGGGGCTGGACTGATATGAATATGGAAATTTCCTCTCTGCAATGGCACATGGGAGCGAAAAATGTGACTTGAGCAGCACCTGAGGGGCCACACATGCCTTGAGCGATCTACTTTATTTTGCTCTTTCTCGGTGTGCGCTCGTCACATTCTTTTCGTTTGTTGTCTCCCTAAGTGGAAGGGTATCCCAGGCATGGGCCCTTGCTTCTGTGTGCCTAGAGGGGAACAGCTGCATCCCACTGACGAGGTCCACATAGACCGAAACGTACATCTGGGGTTGTGTTGTTTCTCTCGTGCGGAGAGGATTTGCCTGACATTTCGGGGCTGGACTGCCTGTGGGTGGGACCAGACTGATATGAATATGGAAATTTCCTCTCTGCAATGGCACATGGGAGCGAAAAACGTGACTTGAGCAGCACCTGAGGGGCCACACATGCCTTGAGCAATCTACTTTATTTTGCTCTTTCTCGGTGTGCGCTCGTCACATTCTTTTCGTTTGTTGTCTCCCTAAGTGGAAGGGTATCCCAGGCATGGGCCCTTGCTTCTGTCTGCCTAGAGGGGAACAGCTGCATCCCACTGACGAGGTCCACATAGACCGAAACGTACGTCTGGGGTTGTGCTGTTTCTCTCGTGCGGAGAGGATTTGCCTGACATTTCGGGGCTGGACTGCCTGTGGGTGGGACCAGACTGATATGAATATGGAAATTTTCTCTCTGCAATGTCACATGGGAGCGAAAAACGTGACTTGAGCAGCACCTGAGGGGCCACACATGCCTTGAGCAATCTACTTTATTTTGCTCTTTCTCGGTGTGCGCTCGTCACATTCTTTTCGTTTGTTGGTTATTATAATATGACATCAACTTACTTTATACATCATTGCATTTTTACAAAAATAATTAAAGGATCTTTGAAAAGCTTTTGTGCAAACCTTAGTTTGTAACAATGGTAGTTATATAGTTTGTACTTTAAGAGATTAGCAGCAAACTCTCCGGCTTTTATTTTCTTCAACCATGTCTTGCAATTTTAAACAAAGTATTTTACTAGCACCATTATTCATAATCAATATCTATTTGAGTAAATGGTAATAATGAACCATAATTGTGTATACATCAAAAAGAACAGAGCTTCAGAACTATTATTGACTGATTACATAGCTGCACAATACCTGTATTACAAAAGCATTGCTTCATTCTGTGATTCTTTTATCATTTTAAAGCTGTTTCTATTTTGTAATTGTAATGTGTTTTAGTGCCCACTGAGAGGACAGTGCTATACAAGTAAAGTTATTAGCTTTCTTGCTGTCAAGCCAATAGTAATCACATTAATCAGCTTAAAAATACAATAAAAAATATTGGTTGTCCTTGCAACTTTAGTCTCCAGTCACCTTTATGTTTATCAGGGTATCGTGGTCTGCTGATCTGATTCAGCACCTTGTCCTTACACTACAAGCTAAACAAGGGAGGAAAACCTAGTTATCCAGCTGTTGTTGGACTACAAGAGTTGGAGGACTACAATGTGCCCACTTCTAATACAAATTCTTGGTGATATTATCAGTTTTGCTGCTAAGATAGGCATACATTTTAAGGTGTGTTTCAGTTTGTCGCTTTGGGTGAATTAATTTGGAGCAAAAGGTTTCACAATAGCAGCTGTGTTAAAATCAATGTAGTTGTGAAGAACTGCAAACTCACAACCATGTGCTTTTTTACAAAATGGCGTCCTCAAGCATGTGGAACAAAGACAGGCTGGGGGTCTAGCAAGATGGAGTCAGACCATGTGTTTGCTCTGAGATGGAAATCTATGAACAAAGCAAGGCCATGGCCTACAGCATGCTCACATTACACAGACCCAAACACAGCTATTAGAAAATTTGCCCACACCCAAAAAGCCAACCCTTTAATTAAAGGATATATCCTGAGAAATTTGTTCTAATGACCAATACCACAATTAACACAATAACACCCCAGTACTAGCAATAAGCAATAATATTTAATAACAAACAATAATATTAACAATACACAGTATATTATCAAGTATATTCTAGCTAAAACATCTAATAATATTAACTAGCCAGTTACCTAATGCAGTGCAAATGAGCACAATATGCAACAATTATAACAGAAACGATATATGTTGGTTGCTAGGGTATTTTTCCTAGAAATATTATAAATAATATAAAAAATAGAGAGATAGCTAAAAATCCTGGGACAAGAGGCAGGAAAAGAAGCAGCCCAGGATACTGGGCTACTTCAACTGGAGGTCAGGCTTTGCTGTGGAACAGTTCTTGGGCCCACATCACATGGAGGCATGGCTAGAGTTTGGGCCTCTGCTGGCCCATGCTGCTAGCTGGTCACATCCTCCCATCCATCACTCCACTGCTCCAAGACTCTTCTACCCAAAAGTTCACTGCACACCTCTTTTATTGTTTGCAAGCCCCACCCATCACCAGCCCACTTTACCTGATTGATACACCCCTCCTCCCCTCTCCTAGAAGCAAGGGAGACAAAAGAGGAGCTGGTCCTTCTTTGTCATTTTCCCACCCAAACAGACCAGGGAAAAAACAAGACAAAGGAAAATGGTTGTGAGCTAAATGTGTGATGTATGATATGAGACCATAACCATACAATGCATACGGTTTTGCTGCAAATTTTGCTGCAACGTATCTGTGTCCATAACAAGGTGGAACTAACACATTCCTCTAATACCTTCCTCTAGACTACAAGCTGTCATGAAAAATATCCTCTGATACTTTTGAATTCTGTGTTCTTACTGTACTGTTTTACATATCAAATAACTATTGTGCAGTACAACTGATGGGTTAAAAGTCCTGTTTTGTCCCCATGGGAATTTTCACAAAAAAACATGATTTCCCACTGTTCCTGGAGGAATTTCCACATATAGACAAACCCATAGATTTTCTGCCTTTTCTCTAACACTACAGAATTCCCCACTAGATTGGTTCAATTTCCCATCTATGGTTTTCAATGGTGGCAAAATGTCCTGCTTTTATACTCTAAAAACACAGAATTTCCAGTCATGCAGCATGATATAGTTTAGGAGATAAAGAGCGTGGAAGAACGCAGAGAGGAAAAAAATAAAGTTAAAATGAAAATAAAATTATTTTGAGTGCTGGCTAAAACTATGATTGACAGTAGGAGAAGCTGGATTGACCCTGATGCTGATGGTACTGTTGATACAGAGGTGGAGGAGATAGGCAGCAGCACCAGTGGTAAAGGGAACCCACATACCCCTGACCTAATGATTCCTAGTCCACTAGGTGGAACTGGCTAGCAGTATGAACAGCCACACATGCCGGCTGCCTGTGCCTGCTGCCACTGTTGCCAGTGTGCCTTGCTCTAAGAATTTGCAATTGTGAAAGAAGGAGACCCTCTGTCATACTTGTTATCCCCAACCAGTCCCATGATGGTGGTGATGAGAATGAGGGTGATTGTGGAGCAGCTGATTTGGAGGAGAGTAGGATAACATTTTTAGCATAAAGTGTAAAAACAGATAGGCACCACCACCACCAGCAGTGACATTCAAGAGTTTCCTGCTGCTGTAATTCCTGCTGCTGAGTTGTCAGAGGTAGTGTTGAGCGAGCACCCCGATGCTCGGGTGCTCGGGTGCTCTGACCGAGCACCCCCTGAGGCTCGAGTGCTCGGCCGAGCACCCGAGCCCCATTCAAGTCAATGGGGCGACACCAGGCACCCCCTGCTCTGATGAGGGGAGGGTGCCTGGTCAATGCCCCCTTCATCTCCGCTATGCCCCCTTCATCTCCGAATGCCCCCTTCATCTCCGCAATGTCCCCCTTCATCTCCGCTATGCCCCTCTTCCACAATGTGCCCCTTCATCTCCGCTATGCCCCTCTTCCACAATGTGCCCCTTCATCTCCGCTATGCCCCTCTTCCACAATGTCCCCCTTCATCTCCTCTATGGCATAGAGGAGATGAAGGGGGACATTGTGGAAGAGGGGCATAGCGGAGATGAAGGGGCACATTGTGGAAGAGGGGCATAGCGGAGATGAAGGGGGACATTGTGGAAGACGGGCATAGCGGAGATGAAGGGGGACATTGTGGAAGAGGGGCATAGAGTCTATGCCCCTCTTCCACAATGTCCCCCTTCATCTCCGCAATGCCCCCTTCATCTCCGCAATGCCCCCGTACCTCCAGTCCCTGGTGGTCCAGCGGAGCGTCTTCGGATCTGTGCCTCTTCCGGCACAGATCCCCGCCACCCGAACATGGCGGGAGAGCACATGGCGGTACTCGACGAGTACCGCCATGTGCCGAGCAGAGCGATGCTCGAGCCGATCCGAGCATCGGCCGAGCACGCTCGCTCATCACTAGTCAGAGGTATTCATCTGTCAGAGCAGCATGATGATGATGAGCAGGCAACTGTGTCACAGACCACCCTGGTCACCATGGGGCTGGATGCTTCAATTAGTGATATGGTTCTAAGACAGGCTCCACTTGCCATCAATACTCCTGGTCCAAGCTTTAGTGTAGATGCTAAGGTGGCAGCAGCATCATCTGTGCCAGCCAGTGAAGGTGATTGTGGAGAAGAAAAATGCCATTCTTCTTCATCTCTCCCTTCACTGAAATCATGAGTGTGGGAATATGTTTCTCTTGGGACAAGCACAGTCCACTATGTGTGATAAGGTAGTGAAAAGGGGAAAGGAAGGGACACAACTTGACACATCTGTCATCATAAAGCACATATGACATAGATACCATTATGTTTATGTTGTTCATGTGAAAGCCAAACCTCAAAGAAATTAAGAGCTACTGTCACTGTGCCCCTGTTCCTCCCCAAGGACACAAAGAATGGGAGCAAAAATCCCAGAAGAAGACAAGAGAAACCTAGCCTTGATGTTTAATAATGAGCATAACACCTGCATCATCATTGTCTTCTTGTACTATGGTTCGGGTTCAGAAAAATTGACCCACTGTTCCTGTCTGGAACCCTCAACATCCTCTTCTTTCTCCTCTGGTGTACCACCTTTGTCTCTTTTATACCCCCACCAGCTTATAGTAAGTCTGTAGATGTGAGAATCTGGCAGTTCATGTCAACACATTGCACACTGTGTGTTGCACTGATCACACGTAACAGTTGGGGGGCAATAGAATGCAGGGTATCAGGGAGAATCTGCAGACATTCCATTCCACTGAATACACTAAGATAGAGGCAGGGAGGATTAATTATTTTTTATAAAGACTTCAATCTTGATATCACTTAATGGAGTGGACAAATGCCATAGTGACAGCAGTATTTGGTTTCTTGGGGGATGGTTTTACATTGCTGACCTGAGTGTCAAGGTCTTTGGTTTCAACTGTGCCTTTTGCTTAATATGAGTGAAAGATGTGTCAATTATTATGATACTTCCCAGTATTTATCCTGTTTCATAATCTATCCTTGTGCACACTGTGCCCATTGCACTTGCTGATGAAATTTCTTTCTGCTTCAAAGTGAAAATTAGTATTCCAACACACTCATGCTTTTGTAGGAGGTGCAGAAGGAAAAACATAATTGGCCATCTTCTTCTCTCTAAACACATCTGAAGTGGTGTGGGGCATTGTTTTGGTATTGATGCTGCCTTGGATATCGGCAAGTAAAGAAATCATCATATCACCACCTCTCATATCAGTGCTTATGATCCCGGTCCTATCCAGCAGCCTTAGCCTCCTACTGCTTAGGCAATTCAGAAGCAGAAATGAAATCAATAGCAAATACCAGAATTTCACAAGTGGCATTTGCCACCACCATCTAGCAATGCTGACACTAGGCTAGTATGGCATACTTTTTTCAGGGCTTGCTTTTTGCAAAAGCATCAAAGATGGTTTGCACCACTTTTAGATTTCAAAGTAAAACAGGCTTGATATTTAAAAACAATATATATTTATTGTAGTGAAGCAATGTTAAAATCATATGTGTATAAACATTATTGTTAAATATGGACAAAACTAATAGACTAAAGGAGAGGGAACAAGTGCTTAGGTGACTAATAAACTGGATCAATGCATTTCACACTGACATGGTACTTACTTAGAAACTTGAATACAAATGGATACATTAAACTGTTTCAGACCTAAATACCCAATCAAAAACCACTGAAGGAAACATATCAAAACTTAACTCCATCGAAATTTAAAGACAAGGAATGCCTATGATCACTACATAATAACAGTAGCAATCATATACACTATAAAATTGGCAGTAATGTTTTCTGAGCTTCAATGCTTCAAAGAGAAATGTCGAGAGCTCAGTAGTATATAGATATTTAGCAAAACCTAAAGCCAAAAAATCAAACAAAATAGAAATCTTGTGAGAAGAAAATATTACATGTATATATGTTTTATCTAATTTCTCATAAGATCTCCATTTTGTTTGATTTATGTCTTTGGGTTTTGATTTTAAATATATATATTGGACAGGGACACTCATCTTTTTATGCCATAACTCCTTACCTTTCTTCTAACTATCTATATACTGTTAGGCACTCAATTGTTTACTTTCTCATTCAGGAATAAATTAAGCATGGAGTAGCTTGTCTCATTGAAGTGTTGAAACTGCCCATTTTATATTAGATTTGTTCACAACAAAAATGTTCGTAAAATTCGATATCGGACACATTTTTTTTTTCATTTGTCTACTGTGCGTTTTGGATCAGACCTGTTCAACTTGGATGAAATTCTACGGCAGTCCGAATTATTCATTGAATTTAAAATACTTTAAAAAAATACAATAAAAATGAAAATTAAATTAATGGAACCATTTCCAGGGTCTAAATGAAGATGGTGGAATAGGGTAAGGTGGAGCTTTAGCCTTATGATACTATGGGTGAAGTAGATGAAGTATGGATATAGCTAAATTTGAAGGAAGGTCCGCCTGCCTGCCTACACAACTGTGAGAATGGCTGATTTACATTTAACACAGAAACAAAGGTGACTCTCCCTTGAGGACGCAATAAAGTACTAGACCTGTCTATAGAACTGTGAGACTGGCTGATGTGTCACTCTGAAAATTATTTAAACAAATCCCTAAAATTTTTGATATTTTGCGCAGGAACAAAGATGACTCTCCCTTGCATTGGCAATAAGGCACTAATGCTGGCTGCCTGCCTATGCCTAATGCTACCTGCCTGCCTACACAACAACTGGACACTCTAATACCTCCTGCTTCTTCTCTCTCTGAGCTCCAACAAAGCACTAACAGGAAATGCAAGCTGTCTGGGTGTCTGTGTCATTAGTCTAACCACCATCATGAAACAAAGAAGCTATTTGGAATAGAGATAAAGCGAGAAAGTAGCGCATGAAAGAGAGAAGCTAATTGGACTAGAGACATGGTGGTAAAGTAATTGCGCACAGGTAGTAGTCGCCAAATTTCTGAAATTTTCAATGACATTCAGACCAGGGCTGGTCAAATTTGGATTTTTTTTGGCGAAAGACCCTTGCCTTTCGGACGGCCCAAATGTCGACGAATCGAATCGCACAAGCCTATTTTATAGTGTATTTAAGATGCCACTGTTATTATGTAGCCATCATATGGTTTTCTTGACTTTAAATTTAGATGGGTTTTGGTTTTTATGTGTCTCTCTGAGTGGTTTAGATTAGCGATCTTATCATTCACTGTCAGTGATTGGGATTGGTGATTGAGGATTTCAATCTGAAACAGTTTAATCTATCAGTTTGTTTGAAAAATCATGAGTAAGCACCATATCTGTGCAAAACACATTGATCCAGTTTATTAGTCACCTCTAAACTTTCCATTTTGTCCATATTAAACCACAATGTTTATACAGGTTTGATTTTAACATTGCTTCACTACACTAAAGATATACTGATTTTAAGCCTGTTTACTTTGATACCTAACAGTGGTACAAACTACTTTTGCTGCTTGTTCATTATTGGAGATGTTTAGAGAAGTTTCCACTTTGGAGTTTCCAGTTTTCACATTGAATTGATACATTTGGATTTACCATTTTTAGACGTTAATATCATGTCTTATGAAGAGCCTTTGTGCCCTTGATTTGAAGATTTGCATTGGTCCAGTATATGGGATCACTGGAGCAACTTTATTATTTGTTTATTCTTTTTGAAGCTTGAGGCCTGCAAACAATTTTTTCTCAGGGCTTTTTTTTGCAAACCTCAGGCCTGCAGCCATATTTTTCCTGGCCTAGTGTCATTTGAAGCCATAATCAACATTTTTTTTTCAAACCTATCCTTGCTGTAATATTTCAAATGTTTAACTTTCTGTTAATATGTAAAACATTTTTTTTCAGGTTTTCTTTCTGTAAGCCTGATGCTATGCTTTTTAATCATTATTTTTAAAGAGATAATGATTCATAAGATGGAAAGTTAGACTGATTATTTACATTATCATCTTAGTGTCTAATTTAATCCCATGCCGACAATGGAAATACATGTACATGCAGAAACTGTCACTTAGTGACAGAGGACGTACATGTATGTCCAGGAAGTAATTTGGCAGAATGCCAGAAAAAAAACCCATGTCGTTAAGTGCTGGCCGCAGGCGCTCGTGGCCGGTCACTAAGGGGTTAAACGTATTATTCTCAGTGGTCATAGCAGTGATCCTAATAGTGGTAGATGGTAGCAACCCTTGAAATCACTCTTCCTCATCTTCGGTTCTGTAGTTAATATTACCTGTGCTGTGGGTTTTTCTGTCATATGTGGTTTTGACCACTTCTGCTACCTGATATTCAGATAGTATTAGTTATTGGTTCAGTTTTAGAAATACAAGTCATCAACACTGCTGCTTGTTAGCTGTGTACTATGGTCATTCGAAACATAACCATCTGCACTGAAAACCTGATCAAACTGCACACTTGCTAGTGGACATTTAAGAGTTATTACAGCTGTATGCACCTGTGCTGGACACACACACACACACACTGTTTTATTTTTCAGCAGTATAATGGGTCATCTTTTCTGCCTAGAAATTAGATATACTGCATGTATGCTGTCTCCATCTCACATGCAGTGGGACCATTCCTACAAGCTACACACTGTTTGTGCATATCAGTTACCAACAAATACTCTAGGAGCAAGTCCCATAGAGATGTGCCACCACTACCATCACAAATGATAGATTGCCACCCCTGAGACACATGAATTTCTTTCTGCGGTGATGATGATGACATGTGTTCAGAAATATGATTAGATTTTCTTTTTGATGTCGCTGCTGCTGCTGGTATAAACCCTTTGCTGACTACTTTTTCACTATTTTTTTCCCTGTTGTTTTAGCCCTGACTTTCTGTCTCTCATCCTCCACAAGGCAACCATCAACTTGATCTATAAACATATATTTATATTCTTTGACAGGATCTGATACTGAGAGATGCTGCTGATCATCATGCATTAGCAGACAATTTAGAAACATTATGTCCAGCAAAGTAGCAAAAAATATATTCCTCATTGATTTTAATGTACACTATGTGGGGTTCCTGCTCAAAACATTCTAGAATGGCCTTCATTAGCTGTCTGTGTTATCATTATTGTAAAATTCATTAGCCATGCTCCTCAGTTTATTCTGCAGTAAATATATCAGAGATAGAATATCACTAATTTCTGCCCCTACACTATTTACCAGCAAGGTGGCCTCCTCAAAAGATTTCAGCAGCTCACGTAGGTCTCACATTAGCTACCATTGCCAGATGCAAATATGCTCTCTTCAAAGCCTTCCAGGTTTGCATTATGTACTCACTCTTTTTACTCTTTAAAAATTCTTTCACCACAGGCTCAGTTCCACAAGATTGGCACAAAGTCAATGTAATTATTTTATTTAAGAAGGGATCTAAAACAGAACCTGGAAATTATGGACCTGTGAGTTTGACCTCAGTAGTAGAAAAACTGCTGGGAGGTGCAGTAAGGTATTATATTCAGGATTACACAGCACAAAATAAAGATTATTAGCAGGAATCCACATGGGTTTTAGGAAGAATAGAGTGTGCCAAACTAATCTTTTGAGCTTCTATGAAGAATTAGCAACCTAGATAACAGTTATGCAGTTGCTGTACTACATCTAGATTTTGCAAATACATTTGATACAGTGCCACACAGGAGGATAGGGTATAAAATAAGGAAACTGTGGCTAGGGGATTAGGGATGAGTGAAAATTTTCACCTCCAAGTGAAATTGGCGAATAATGGCACTTTCCGCTTTGCAAATAATTTCCCTGTGAAAAGTGATGTTTTTCCACTTTTTTTGCCCAGCTCATGCCTTTGAAATCAATGGGAACACTGAATTTACAAACAACACATAACAAATATTATTTTATTTTCCAAAGGCATTGTATAAAAGGGGCATGAGGGTGTCTGTGTTGGTGGGGTGTGGAGAAAGAATCAGTTGAACAGGGAATGTTTTTTTGGGGGGTTGTTTACTGGGATTGGGGGCAGTTAAAAAAATGCTGAATACAATTAAATCTAAACCCATAAGACCTGGTATAAAAGGGTCTGAGGAGGGTGCCTGTGTTGGTGGGTGGAGTAAGGGAATTAATCAGTTGAACAGGGAATTTGATTTGGGCAGGTTCTTGACTGGTATTGGGGGACAGTTAATAAAAAATAAACAATAAATGAAAATAAGAAATGTGTATGTAAAGTGATAGAGACAGGAACTCCCTGACCTAAGCAGCCACTGGGGTGAACTGATACTTGACTTGATAGAGTATTTTGTAGAGAATGATTTGTTAGATTTGTTGTTAGAGGCCCAAGCTCTGGGAAAACATTGACTTGTAGGACTATGTTGTTTTTTTTTATTATTATTATTTTTTAAAGCACAAACCCTGAGAAAAAATGACCTACTGGCCTAGTGCCAGCAGTTCATGTTGTGTTGGCCAATTGTCAAATGTCCTTCTGAGTCCATCATTGTAGAATTTGCAACTGCTGTTCTTGCTGCTGCTGAGTTGTTTAAGCAGCAGGATGATTAGGCAGCTGAAAGGGAATGGGATCAACAATAGCAGTAAGGTTCCACTTGCCATGACTAGATCCAGTGATGTGCTTGAGGAAGTAGCAGAACAATAAGTAGCCCCCAGTATATATGGAGAAAACAATAAGTTGGCCAATAATTCTTTTCCACCTGCCCTTCCTCCAAAATCATGAGTGTGTTGTTATTAGAATAGAAAGTTTTCCCTTGAGAGCAGGAACTGTGTCTCTCATCAGCAACTGCAATGTGCACAGTGTGTTTGGTAAATAACATATGGGGGCACAACTGTATCCAAATACCATGACACCAGAACCCAAATACTGCCGCTGTCACTATACCCCTTGTCCACACCCCGCTAATGACACATGACAACCTGCTGACAGTTTAATAGTAATGATGAACCGTCCCTGTCACCATCTTATATCCTCAGATGCCGTTTGATGCCCTGCTTGTGATTTTCCTTCACCAAACTGCCATATGTGGTCAGTGCACCACACAGTGTGCAATGGGTGGACACAAACTGCTACATCCTAACATCTACAGAGTGGCTATCATTTTATGGGGGAGGTAATGGTGAATGAGGTGGATTGGCACAAGATGCAGTTACTCTAGAGGAAGAAGGTGATGGTGAGCTAGTTGATT
This sequence comes from Rhinophrynus dorsalis, assembly GCA_037306005.1. NCBI lineage: Eukaryota > Metazoa > Chordata > Amphibia > Anura > Rhinophrynidae > Rhinophrynus > Rhinophrynus dorsalis. The sequence goes on from CM074724.1 coordinate 136,477,119, forward strand.
GCCCAATCTCATCCCTGTCTCCCATTCCTTCTCAGTTTCTGCTAAAAAGACCATCAATGTCTCTTCCACACCAACTTCTTCACCATCATCATCACTACCACCACTTGTCCCTACTTGCTGCTGCTCTGTTACTGACATCTCATTGCTGGTTGGAGGAGGTGATGAGCAATGTGACTGAGGGTTTCCTAATGTCATACTTGCCATTTCTTAGTGAAGTGAAGAAGGCAGACTGACAGCAGTAGTGGAAGGCACAGGCAGCGGATCTGTTTTCCGGATAGTGGGGGTGGTAATATTATTCCTACTATCCACCAACAGTTATGGCCTCTTCAGGATCATGTTCCACTTGGATATTATCATGACAGGAAGGGGGCTCCCAGGGCCAGAGAAATGGCGTGGGCTCCCTTGACGGCTAGTCTGAATGCTCTCAAATGCTTCCCCTACCACTCCCCTAACACTAGTGCCACCAGCTGCTTCACCATTACTGCTACTACTACTAACACCAAGCACATCAAGTTCTGCCCCAGAGTCTTCCTCCTCATAGTTACTAGTAATATGAGGATATTTATTACCCCCTCAATCACTCCTAACAGTAAGAAGCTGCTGGACCTTCTTAGTAGTAGTAGTACTAGCACTGGCGGCACTGCTTGGGGGTGGCAAGTGTGACTTAGGGTCCCCTGCTGTCAAACTTGGCATCAACCTTTCCTTCCACCTCCTCTTGAGTATTACAAGACACATTAGCAGCAGCTTCAGCAGTGGTGGCAGCAGCTTCAGCACTGGCAGCAGGCACAGCACTGGTGGCAGCAGAGGCAGCATGTCTTTAATTAATAAAGGGGGCAATTGTTGCCCCCATGCTAGGGGGGTGTCATGAGGGGTCATGATACCCCTCTTGAGGTCTGAAGTACTTTTTTAATACAAATTACATATATAATTTAAAAAAAGAAATCCATTGTTACAAATATATTAAATATTTAATTACATTTTCGCACAAATTACATATATAATAAAAACAAACACATTTACCCCTATGAGTACCAGAGGGGTAGCAAACACATTACAGTACCTCTCTGGTACTCATGGGGTTAATCTTGCAATACAAAATATGAGGGCATGTCGAATATAATAAGAGAAGAAAAATGTCGGATAAAAATGGTGAAAGAAAGTCATGGGAGCACTGTAGTCGACTTTCAAGGGTGTTAATTGTCGACTATAAACAATATTTATCGGATTAATGTGGTGTAAGAAAGCACTGTAAGTCGGATTTGGAAGGGGAAGGGTTAATTGTCGATGTGGTGAAAGAAAGCAATGCAAGTTGACTTTTAAAAGGGGGGTTAATGAGTTGAGGAGAGGCACTTTATGTCGGATTTCTATGCTGTATACTGTATTATACACTGCTTTTGTTCTACGCCTCAATGCAGAATTTCTGACTTAAAGGGATAGTAATACTTTGTTTTAACTTTATTTTATTTTCTAGGCATTAAAAAAACATGAAGAACGATATAAGTCTTATCTCTCAAACCTTTATGGTTTAAGAGATATTCACAAGCAAAGTATCCCCCCCCCCCTGTTCAGCCACATCAGAAGGGAGGTGCCCAGGTAGACTGCAGAGAGGGACAATCTTCAATTAAGATAAGGGAAAAGGCTGAAAAACTTGTCAAGGGGGGAAGGGCTTTCATTCTTTTCATACAAAGAAGATTGTCCCCTGCTGTTATCTGTATGGTCTTACAACCAGATTCACATCTGAGAAGAGATGGCTTACACTAAGAAAAAAAGGGACGTGAGGGGGAAACTTTGCTTGTGAATATCTCTTAAACCATAAAGGTTTGAGAGATAAAACTTATATCATTCTTCGTGTTTTTTTAATGCCTACAAAATAAAATAAAGATAAAACGAAGTATTACTATCCCTTTAAATGTAACCACAAAACAGGCGGTAATATTGTGCGTGGGTAATAGGATACTAATTGAACATTGTTTTTAGTTGTTTCCTATGGGCTTTTTTTAGACTGGTGGTAAGTATAATTACTGCTGATTTTGTTTTCACAAGTTGGGTAATAGGATTGCAAAAACTGACTTAAAAAAAATGCCTGTTTTATTTTTAGCGCTAGAAATAGAATTGAGCCCTAAATGTTTCTTATTTCTTGTTTGGGTTGATGTTTAATGGTGGAGGGGTGCAGGGAACAGATGCAAATTGAGACGTGCCCCTGAGCTTTGGATTAATGCACAGGCAGCCGTGAAGACATCAGGGCTCAGTAGTCTTAATTGCTTGACCACAATTTATAAATATTCTAAATCCCTAGTCTAGAGATGAATGAAAAGTCCCATTTCCTTTTCATGGGAATTTTCATGGAAAAAATGTCATTTTTTCCACAGAAATGTCTGCCTTTTGGCTACTGCCAATAAAGTTTTCCTGGGAACTTTTACCACTATGATTTTTACGGCCATGAAATTTTCTTCCACAATACAGATAGTCATACTGAGTATGGCTATCAGTGTAGTGGGGCAAGGCTGGGGAGCCGGTATTTGTGTGGTTATATGGTTACTAATTAAGCAAGGCTGTGGTGTCAGTATGTGTGGTTCTATGACTGCCAGTGCAGTGTTATGAGAGTTGGGGGTGAATATGTGTGATCCAATGGTAACCAGAGATACAAGGCTGGAAGAAGAAGTTGGTATCTTCAACAGTAAATAGAACTCACATTCCTCTGACGCAATGATTCCCAGTCCCCTGGAAGTATATTGAAGAGTTTAGAAATGCTTAGCATTATGATCAGCAGGACATGTCAGATACCTGTGCTTGCTGCCACTGCTACCAGTGTGCCTTCCTCTGAGGACATGGCAATTGTGACAGCAGGGGACCCTCTGTCACACTTGTTATCCTCAAACATTCCCACAGATCAGCAAGAGACTGGTGGTAGTGGTAGTAATGAGAGTGAAGGTAATGGTGGAGTAGCAAGAATGGAGGAGAGTAGGGAAGCATTTTTTGGATAAAGTGATAAGGATGGTAGAAAGAGAAGCAAATAGGGGTAGGCATTAGCACCAAAAGTAGCAGTGACATTCAGGATTTTCCTGCTGCTGAATAATCAGAGGCAGATGTTCATCATTCACAGCAGGATGATGATAAGCAGGCCAATGTGTCACAGATCACCCTGGTCACCATGGAACTGGTTTTTCAAGTAGTGATATGGGTCTAGGACAGGCTACAATTGCCACCAATATTTCTGGTCCTAGCTTTAGTGCAGATGCTTAGGTAGCAGCATCAACTGCCCTATCCAGTGAAGGTGAAGAAGAAGGCCATTCTTCTCCATCTCTCTACTCACTGAAATCATCATGGTTGTGGAAATATTTTTCTCTTGGGACTGGCACAGTTCAGTCATCAGATTCTGCACTGTGCGCCATTGTGATAAGGTAGTTTAAAGGCTTGTACAGACAAAAAGGTAGGAGAGATATACCAATAAATATTATAAATTATTATTTTAGTGCCACCGCAGGTCTGTAATATATACAAACTAATACTGTAGAGAAGGATTAGGAAGGGGAATCGCTAGCACTCATTATTAACTTACTTCAGTATCATGTTTAGCGTATTCCCTATCCCAGAAACCTGTTCAGTGGTAAACGAGTTAATCTCAGTATACGGGAGCTTCCTAAGACTTAAAGGAGCAGTAAACTTTTTTTTATGAAAACATATTTTATAGAGCATTTCCTGCTGAAAAAAACAAGGTCACTCCCATCGCTGTCAGATGTTTTATTCAAAAATTATAGCAGTTTAAATAATCAGGAAGTGAGTTTACTGTGTTTACTTCCTGATAGTTCCATTAGAATATAACAGGAAATCTAATTAGAATTCGACCACTAGAGGTCACTGCTAATGTAAAAAAAAACATGGGTTTAAACTGTAATAACTCTGGCAATATAAATCTCTCAGCAGTGGGTGTACCCTTATTTTACTCAATAAGAAAATCCCTAAAATATATATTTTTTCATAAAAAAAGTTTACTGCTTATTTTACTTTTAAAAATACATGCAAAATTGATAACAATAGCTACCTCTATTATTCCAGATAGTGATTAAAACAAAAGTAAAAACAATACAGGTGTAGTCAGTCAAGAGTATGCCTGATAAGTATAAAACTCTTTATTTCTTGGACTGCTATACCTATGTACTGGGGATGTATATGAACTCCTACATTAAATTGTTGCAATATGTAACCACATGGGATGTATATTAATATCACAGTCAGTCTAAGTGAATGCTGTGCAGTGTATATCAATCCTCAAGTATAGAGTAGAGGTGGCATCTTATGTGCAATTTTAGTCAGTTAGTTCCACAAAATGTCACAGTGAGTGCTATCCACTATAATCCTCTCCTCTCATGCCCAAGTTAGATCAGCATGGGTTAATAACTCCTCCTAGTGCTCATATAGCTGTGTGTGCTCGCTTCTCCGGACGTTCAGTTAAATCTGGCTTTCAGGTTACAGGAGTGTATGCGCACCTTAGAATACCTAACCTCTTTATTTCATATAGAGCTAATAATCACTATTCAGCTGCCACAGGTGAAGCCTCCCGATCGATAGGCCATACTTGCCTCAGAGCTATCGGAGCCGGTCCCACATACAGCTTATGTAAGGTATAATTTATGTGAGTCTCAAGGGTAAGAGTAGGCCTTCCAGATATGTAAGGAGTCATCTAGTTAAAACATGTGGATGAGAGCAGTTGGTCCCTCCTCTAGGTCCCTTGCATCCATCCCGACTTGGAGTGCCACCAAACAAGCTATTCCCTGATTGATTCTGACTGCAGACATTCCCATGTAGTTAAAATTGAATAATATACAACTCAAGGAGTTACTGTAACACCCCAGTGGTGCCTCAACGCATTTCGCCATGAACAGCTGCTTCATCAGGGGGTATATGGGGAAAGGCAAAGACACATCTTGGCATATTTGCCCCATCTACCACTGCAGCAGGATAAGAGTGGAGGGTGATTCAACGGCCACCAGTGGTAGAAAACTACTGGGTCAGTATCTGTGGCTATATGGCTATCAGAGGAACAAGGCTGGAGAGTCACTATATGTTGGTCTATGGCTATCAGTTGGATAAAGCAGGGGTATCCATGCTTTCAGCAGCTTTCTATCTGTCACTTACAGCACATATTGACAATGACACTCCATGTTATACTCTGCTGATATGTGGGAATTCGTTACATCATTGATTTCAATGGATGGGAAAAAAATGAAAAATTGCATTTTTGACTGAAATTCTCAGGCAAGGCAAAAAGTGCTGTTTTTAACATTTTGTTTCTGCTGAAAAATTTCACCCATAACATATCTGGCTAAGCATACAGCCAGGAGCGATGAAGATACCCTAAAAATTATTAAAGGGATAGTAATACTTCATTTTAACTTTATTTTATTTTGTAGGCATTAAAAAAACATGAAGAATGATATAAGTCTTATCTCTGAAACCTTTATGGTTTAAGAGATATTCACAAACAAAGTATCCCCCCTGTTCAACCAGATCAGAAGGGAGATGCCCAGGTAGACTGCAGAGAGGGACAATCTTCAATTAAGATAAAGGAAAAAGCTGAAAAACTTGTCAAGGGGGGAAGGGCTTTCATTGTTTTCATACAAAGAAAATTGTCCCCTTCTGTTATCTGTCCTGTCATACAACCAGACTCACATCTGAGAAGAGATGGCTTACACTAGGTAAAAGGAGCGGGGAGGGGAACTTTGCTTGTGAATATCTCATAAACCATAAAGGTTTGAGAGATAAGACTTATATCATTCTTCATGTTTTTTAATGCCTACAAAATAAAATAAAGTTAAAACGAAGTATTACTATCCCTTTAAGTAGTTATAGGATTTCCCAACATTAGCCCACACAGGAATGTCCTCAAATGATAGAGGTGCCATTCCAAATCCAGATTAGGATAGAATGGTCCCTCAAAAAGTCAGGGGATGAAACAGGGTGCCTCCTCATCACAGTTTGTATATAAATATATCCTACATACTAACATTGAGTGGTCACTCAACATGCTTACGAAAGTACTACTATCAATTGAGATTGGGCTATTACTTTTTAAAAACTATTTTACTTTTTTGACCAGTGAGGCAGAAGAGGAAGTACAATGGGAACTTTTAAAGACGCCCCTCAAAAAGTCCTCTTATTTAATTACTTATTTATGTAGAGGTGATCAAAAGATCAACTGGCATAGGTACGCTCAGTAATTTGTAACATTATTTTAAAAGGTAGACTTTTGAACAAGGGTTCTCATGTACCTATAAAGAGCAGGGGATTCTTTTAGCACCCTTCCAAAATTATTTATTTATTTTAGATAGTTATATTGCCTAGTGATCAACAAATCACCTGTAAACCATGGCTATAAAGAAGGAACTCTCCACTTTAAAAAAAATAGTAACATAGCTGATGATAGCACCCATGTACTTGTATCAAGAGAGGTGGCTGAGTTCTAATAGAATCTACCATTTCTGTAGATTCATGCTAATTAATGTTAATTACATTAATTAATGCTAATTAAGGCTTTCAGCTACCCTTGACCTAATCAAGTGCCTGCCCCCCAATCCAGTCACTTTGTATACCAAACACTTCCCCACAGAAGCATGATGGCAGTGCAAATAAATAAATTGATCTAAGAAAAAAGAACATTTGATTATATTCACTTTTGCATAACAATGCATATGAGTAGGCTATAAGACCTTAGCAGGTTTTTAAAATAGTACATTTTGTTTATACAATGGATATATACACAAATAGACAAAGCTGTCCAAACTGCTGCCACACATAGATTTATGCATTAATATCTGTTATTTCAGAAGTCTGGGAAATAAAAATGTTCTTCTTATACACCTGCATTGACTAACTGAGTTATAACAGATATTGTTATCCACTTTATGATTAGTATTATTCAAAATAATTATTGGAATTATCATCTTCATTTAAGTAATGAAATAAAAAATATCTGTATCAATACACCAAACACAGGGTACAATAAACTAATAAGAATAATAATCTTGCAACCCATTTTACATGGAAACAAAGAATAGGACAAGATAAAATTATTTGTCAGACACTTAAATTATGGTTAATTACATGTGATTTTGAAGGGATAGTAATACTGAAAAACAAATATGTTGTAGGGTTTATCCCCCTGGTTAAAACAAGTGTACTCCCACTGCTTAAATGTGTTTTATTCAAAACTTATTATAGCTGAAACTTAATTTTTTTACGTGCAGTATCACAGTGGCTTGAATTTGTACAGTGGCACTGTTGCTGCATCATCCTATGGATATATAAATATATATGTATATATGTGTGTTTTTTATTTGTTTTTACATTTTAAGTATTACTATCCCTTTAAGGAAGAAAATCTTTAGTTAACATATAGGGGCTAAAAAAGAGGATATTTCTATAAATTCAATGTTCTTTTAGCTATATGCAAATAATGCTGCAAAATGCAAGATCCATGTACTGCAACAGTCTAAGCTTTTGTTGTGACAGGCTAAAGTGATCAATTCTTGGATAGCTGTATTCCTAGTTTGATGAATTGTAGGACCCTTGAGCTGCAGGTGCATATTGAAGTTACACTACATTAACTTAAATTTTCCATTGCCTCTCCTGCTTTCTAATTTCCATAAAAGTACTATTAGAATCATCTATGGAATTGTATAGGACGTTTTCCATAATGATACATTAATGTACTTGTACACAACATTGAATAATCTTACTCTTTCTCTTGTGTTTTTATTTACCAGCAGAGGAAAATATTTTATGTGTGATGCTTGAAAAGGCTGTATTAAACTTCATCTTGTCTGGGCCTTTATAGCTTTATGTGTTGACACAAAAGAGAGAGCAGCATGGCTTCCTCAGTGATGGAAAGCTCATCATTTGTGAAATATTCATTTATGCAGACAGCAGCTTTGTAGCCCATTAAAAGCTGCTATCCCAGCCCTCTCAGTTGAGAATCCCTGATCTAAATTCAGGAAACATGTATGTGAAAATATTGGATTGGATTAAATCTCTTACAAGATGGCCTTCATGTTTAACTCCTTTTGCACACCCTCTGGTTAAATATATGAAGTGTGTCCATATTTTACATGCATCACTTTGGAAAAAGCAATGGCATTAAAAATAATAACATAAAATATGCCATTAATTTGAAGGTTTGATTCACATATCAAATCCTTGAAACCAAAGACAAATAGTTTCTCGGTGTTAAGTGGACTTCTATATGCATCTGTGGCAGATTAAACTTTTTTACAAAGCTAGCACATTGCTAAAAGCTGCTTTTTTGTGTGTGTGTGAAAAGACACTGATGTCAAATAGAGAATGACTGGATTTCCCCACAGTGAACCTATTCATAAAAATGCAGAGCAATGCATTGTGTACTCCTCTGGCACTCAAAGGTTTAAAACTGGTTCTCCATGGAAGCAGAAAAAGAGAGCATAACAAATATAATAAAAACACAGTTATTTTACTATTTCAAAAGGTAAGTACAAATAAAACATTATTTCATAAGGTAAATGGGTCAGCTTGTGTGGTCTTATGGCTACCAGTGGAATCTTTTTTCACTAAGCAGCTTTTGAGATGGTCGTTTTTCCCTCTCCACCTTCATTAATTGTGCATTCATTTTCTTATATACAACTAGTTGAACAGCCCGTGTACACGGTCCACAGTGCCAGGCAGCAACAGCCGTGGTGCAGTCATGCACAGTAAAGACTGCCCGCGCCGCGGCTGATAATGGAGCGGGATGCTCAGAAAGGCCGTACTTCCTGACTTGTCCCACTGGTACCCATAAAACCCCATATTCTGACCCTACAGGATTGTTCCGTTGCACTGGTAGCCATAAAACCACACATGCTGACCCCTATGTCTTATGAAATAATGTTTTATTTGTATGTACCTTGTGAAATAGTAAAATAGCTTAATGTTTTAATTATATTTGTTATACTCTCTTTTTCTGCTTCCTTGGAGATCCAGCGTTAACCCTTTCAGTGCCAGAGGAGTACTTTGTAAAAAAAAGTTTAATCTGCCTCAGCTGCATATAGAAGTCTCCTTAACACGAGGAACTATTTGTCTTTGGTTTCAAGGATTTGCTATGTGAATCAAACCTTCAAATTAATGGCATATTTTATGTTATTATTTTTAATGCCATTACTTTTCCAAAATGATGCATGTAAAAACATGGACACACTTCATATCTTTAACCAGAGGATATACAAAAGGAGTTAAAACTGAAGGCCATCTTGTTAGAGATTTCATTCAATCCAATATTTTCAGAGATATATTTCCTGAATTTAGATCAAGGATTCTCAGCTCCAGTCCTGGGGGCACAACATCAGGCTATGTTTTCAATATATAGCCACTTATTCACAGGTAGATCAATCATAATTACTGATCCATTGATTACACATATTGTGTGTGATCAAGTGGGGATATCTGGTAGGCATGACCTGCTTAAAAGCCCTGAGGAACAAGACTGAGAAACACTGATTCAGATGACTTACATAGAAGGTGAGCATATCCATCCAGTGATATCAACTGTCGTTTGGACAGCATACCATCTCCTTGAAAATAATATTCTAGAATCTAAAAGTTATTTATAATCTGAATGCCTTTGATTTGGGATGAAAAATGTATTTGAAAATTTAATAATTGGTAGACTGTCTACTGGGTCCTGACATGAACGTCTGTGCAGCTCTAGGCCCACTTAAAAGATGAATCTACTATGCCTTCACTGCTATGATTAAAAGTAGATTAAATAACCATTATATACCTCCTGAAATTAACTGAAAAATGAAAATGGATATTTCTAATTGTAGTGAATATATTTTAGACGTCTTGCTCATATCTGCAATAGAGTATGCTATAGTAAATATTTTTATGGTACAATATTAAAGAGTCCACTACAGCATACACACACACTTTACATTTAAAATATTCAGTTTGTTCCTACCTGAGATCTGGATCTACCCCATATATGCACATTATAAAATTAAAACTCTATTATCTGGATGTTGGTCTTTAAGCTGCAATATTAACTTAATAAATGCAATAGAAGGATCAGATTAACATTTTCATATTATATAAGACACCCTCAGGTGCCCAATGTGTCTTTATGTTGCTATTATATAAAAGGGTTTGACAACTTTTTTTTAAGAAAATAAAGGAGAGCAGGGAACAGAACTGCTTCAAGTGTAGACTTATTAGACATATATACAAATGGTAATGGCTCGCCTAAATAAATATGTGTATATAAAAAAAAAATCACATCTTGACAAGAACCAGCTGGAATTGGTATTGTATCAGTTGGATTTCATGTGTACAGATAGTAGGATACAAAGTTAGGGGTAAGTATACGCTGACTAGCACAACATAAGTAATATGATTTATAATAAGACCTGCTGCAAAGGGATAGAATGACATTGTTTTATAACAACAGAGTTACAAAATGCGTTAGGTGTTATTTTTATTTGCAGAGAGAACTATCTGTTTCTTCTTACATAATGTTTATTATTTTTAATATTATATACCAGTATAATACTCTTAACTGTGTACTATTTGCTTGAACTTGAAAGCTTTTGTCCTTGGTAAAGAGCTTATTGAACACTCTACATCAAAGGGATAAACATAATAAATACAGGTACAGCCAGTATTGCATTCGCTCTGTTACTACCCTTTGTTAGAGTGACTGTTTCCACAAAACAATTTATTTGGCCCCATGGGAGTGTTGATGAATGAAGCTGACTGTGGCCTATGAAATAAAAGAGTACTCTGAATTGGAGTGAGAACCAGTGCTTGTCATTATACTGAGAGGCAAGTGGTGGCCTCCTAAAATTGTGAGTAATTTTTTATGGGTGTTGGTGAAGGACTGTCTTAGTCTGAATTACCAATCTTAGAAGACTGTTTGCTCTGTCTTTTCTTTTTTAATAAAAAGGAGTTGAAACTTACTTTAAGGCATCTTGTAGGCAGGACATTTGTTCTCTGCGTTAGGGGAGTCTGAGGTCGCTCTGGGGGACAGGAAAGAGAAAGTAGGTTGACCCCAAGTAGAGCAGCATCTTGTTTGACTAAAGACATAGGCAGCCATGATCCAAGCTCCTTTCTGATGTGGCTGTTATCTCTGTGTCAGGGACAGGGAAGTCTGGGGGTGTGAGAAGGGTTCAAATGAGAATAACTCTAAATACCCCAACATTCTGTGCATTGGACTAGGAACACACAGGCAACCATGATACAAGTTTCATCCTGATCTGGCTTTTAACTCTGTGTTGGTGGAGTCTGGGGAAAGAATCAGTTAAACAGGGGATTTTTATTACTTAAAGGGATAGTAATACCTAAAATGTAAAAAAAAATATGTTGTAGGGTTTATCCCCCTGAGTAAAACAAGAGTACTCCCACTGCTGAAAGATGTTTCATTCAAAAGTTATTAATTTTCAAAGTTGAATTTTTTAGGTGCAATATCACAGTGGCCTGAAATTGTACAGTGGCGCTGTTGCTACACGATCCTATGGACAGCTCTGGTCTCAGGACCATAAATCTCCATAGGATGGTGTAGCAACAGCGCCACTGTAAAATTTCAGGCCACTGTGATATTGCACCTAAAAAATTCAACTTTGAAAATTAATAACTTTTGAATGAAACACCTTTCAGCAGTGGGAGTACTCTTGTTTTACTCAGGGGGATAAACCCTACAACATATTTTTTTTACATTTTAGGTATTACTATCCCTTTAATTTTTTATTGAGCTGGATAGGGAGGATAGTTAGATAACATAACAATACATATAAATAAATAAAATAAAAAATAAAAGAAAAATTGGTAGTAGCGTGACAGAGACCCTGATGTAAGCTATGACTGGGATAGACTGAGATAATGAGATAGTGCATTTTGTGGAGGGCCAAGGCAAGATATCACACACAATCAGTTCTATAGTGTACTTCAAAGTAAAAACACACACAGTAGTTTAGTATTGTGCAACAAACACACAAGGGGAGCGGGGTGAAAGGATTAAGAGCAGTGCAGGGACGTAGGAGAAGTACAGTGGTAGTCCAAAAACTGACTACAGCCATGGTTGCTGCAGCATGTGAAATAAATCATGGTGATGCCTCTCTTCCTCCTGAGAAGGATGCAGTTTGTCAAAGTCCCACCAAAAGTTCCACCACCACAATAAACGTGTTACATTCAGATTGGATTTTAGTAACAATGTTTTATGATTTCTTTATTTCTCTTTATAAAAATGGCTAGAAGGCATAGCAGCAGGATGTTTGAAAAAGCTGACTTTTTGTGTGTGTACTGTGAACTGTGCAGGACTAAGAAGAAATTGATTTGTAGGACTTAGACTTGTTGGAGGCTCAAGCCCTAAGGAAACACTGACTTGTAGGGCTTGGACTTGTTAGAGACTCAAGCCCTGAGGAAACATTGACTCATAGTATTTACTCTTGTTAGAAACAAGACCCCCAAAATTGGTTTGTATAGGCCTTTGACTTGCAAAGCACAAGCCCTGAGCACTCCTGAAAAATGTATGCCCTACTAGCCTAGTGCCAGCAGATAATTTTATAGTGGCCAGTGGCCACTGGCAAATGCCGTGGTGATATTTTAGCATTTGCGTCTGTTGTGCTGTTATTGATGCTGCTGCCGAATTTTCTAAGCAGCAGAACAATTAGGCAGCTCCAGGATGATGATCATGGTTCCACTTACCACTACTAGCTCCAGTGATGCACCTGAGACATTAGCAGTACCACAACTAGCCCCCACCACTTTAGGTATATCTGAATAAAAGAAGTTGAACAATAATGCTGCTAATCCTGCAAATCCTCCAAAATCATTGCTGTATTGTTGGACTACAAATGCTTCCCTTGAGAGCAGGAAGGAATGGTGTCTTTCAACAGCAACTGCAATGTGCACAATGTATGCAGGAAAGTTGTGAAATAGGGGAAGGACTGGTAACAATGGACACATTTTCAGTCACATCAAACAACTGGCACAACTGCAAGCAAACACCAGGACACTTAGGTCTGCGATGTCAAATCAAAATCTTCCCCCACAAACCAAGTACTGCTGTCACTATGTGCTTGTCTGGACATGTGACAATTAACAGACTTAATAATATTGATGATGCCCCCAGTTTAGCATATCTGATGGAATCTCCTCAGATGCTGCTTGATTCCCTGATTACAATTATCATCTACTACATTGCCATATGTGGTCAGTGCACCACACAATGTGCACGGGGTGGCTACAGACTGCCACATCCTGACATCAACAAAATCGCTATCAGCTGGTGGAGGAGGTAATGTTAGCTGAGGTGGTACACCAGCTATGTATTCCTGGGCCCGGACCCTAGAGCAAGAAGCTGATGACAAGGCAGGTGTTTCGCTCGCCATCAAACTTTCAGGCTCAGGATGTATTTCTCTATTTTTCTTCCTCTTAGATTTCCACCTACATTCTTGGTGCCCTTGGGGAGAGACAGGGGGTACAGCAACAGCAGCTCTCAATTTCTTATGTGGGGGTTTGGCTTTAATTTCCTTGTCATAAATGTCGTGGTGACTGTATTTCATGTGTGTTGAGTATGGGTGTCCCCTCCTTTTCCCTTTTCACTGACTAGTTACATATATTGCACAGTCCCATCACTGATGACTGCATTGTGCCCTCCGCACAAGCAAAATAGACCCACATCCATGTCCTCTTTCTTTTTCTCCAAAATCACCTTTACTGGTTGGGGCAGATGATGCTGCTACTGCTCAGTCACAATTAGCACTAGAACTAGTAACAGGATTATTGTTGGCAAGTGCAAACTTTCCTAGTCCCGTATCACTACTGCTGGAATCAAATCCCACTGTGGCCATGGTAGTCTGTGGCACACTAGCCTGCTCATCATCAGCCTGATGCTCAAACAGATCAGCATCTGGCCCTTGCAACTCAGCGGCAGCAGGAACTACAACAGCAGCAAACTCCATAATGACAATACTGATAGTGATGGTGATGCCCATCCCAATTTGCATATCTGTCTCCCATTCCTTGTTGCTTTCCTAAAAAGGGCCTCATTCTCTCCTCCACTCCAATTGCTCTCCCATCTCCCACACTTTCACCATCATCAACACCAACTCTGGTCTATTTTTGCTGCTCTACTGAAGTGGAAAGGGTTGGTGATGATGACAAATGTGACAGAGGGTCCCCTGCTGTCACACTTATCACCTCTTCTTCGGGTACTCTGACATCACTAGCTTCAGGCACAGGCAGCTGATGCTAATACTGTCAGTTCTGCCATCTTCGTCATCATGTCCCAGAAGAACAATCAGTTGACCACTAGTTTGGCTGGTCATCACTTCCCCTTTCCCTTTTCTACTGAAAAAGTGTTCAATCAGTTGGTTTTCGTGACATTTCTTGTGAGAACACAATGGGACTTTTTGCTCATCTATAATTAGAAGCAGTGCAGGGACATGTGAGTAAAGTGTTAGTCCAAAACCTGACTGCAGCCATGGTTGCTGCAGCATATGCAGTAAATGATGGCAATCCCTCTCCTCCAGAGGTGGATGCAGTTTCTCAAGATCCCACCAAAAGTTTCAAAACCACCAGCACCATCTAAAAATATAGAAGCTGACAAATAGTTGCATTCTTGTGTTGATGGCATAGTGTAAAAAGGTGTAGCAGCTCAACCAACAACTGCATCAAACAGTGAGAAAAACAAGCACACACCCCTGTCCTGAAAGTAGTAGCTAATGTTGTGAAGATCCCTCAAGAGGGAAAAATAAAAGGACATTGTTTGAGACCTGTAAAAGCCTAGATGAATATAAAAGTATTTGGGAAAAAGCAGTAGGCATGCCGAGGATGACCTAATGACTGATGATGTAGATCTAGAATATATCCCTCCATCATCCTCTTATTCAGACCAAGTTGAGAGTGATGATGACATGGCCAGAAAGTTAACTTAAAGGCAAAGACTCAATCTTCCACCACAGAAAAGGGGCACTGTGCCTTTCTATGATCTATTGGAGAAACAAATTGGAAAGACTGACCCTGGCCAGGCAAAGATGGCATAAAACACACAGTGATCATCAGCATCATCATCACTTCTAAGTCCAAGCCCCACTCAGTCACAAACACTAGAGTTGAGTAACCAGCAGCAACAACAACACCACAGGTTATTAACATTTACAACCTTAGCTATGATGAGTGCTATCTACTATCAGAAACAGAAGCGCTCCAAAAGGTTTCTAGGGCTCTAGGACACATAAGAGAAGTAATGATGTTGATGTGTCAGAGAGTGTGTCAAGAGTTTATTCATTCAAAATAGCACCTATGGAGATAGATTGGGTATAAATTATTAAAAAATAACATTTATTTAACAAATTTAAGACCTTCTCAAAAGAAGTGAACTAAAATAATATAAAATCACAATAGAGCAAATCCAAGATTCGGGACGTGTTGCCTTGAGATGTGATAAATCAAATTTCCAACAAATCATTTGGCAAGTACTGTACAAGTAACAGATGTATATGAGAAAAAATATCAGGGTATCTCATTAATTCAGAATGTGATAGCCAGTCAATTGCAGGTGTTGTAGATAAGAATGCGTCACAACATATTAATAGTTTACCATGACTCAGTGAACTACAGTAACATTTAACCCTCAATTAGCCAGTGTTATTCAAGTGTGTTAAACCCCTGGCTCAGGGATATGTGACTCAAATCTGCTCACTAATAAGGCAGGTAAATAAGGGTGAAAAAAAAATTATTATAAAAAATACTCTCAAATATGTGTGTGTAGGTGACTTAATTTACATCCAAAATAATTTGGTAATAGGCAACCCCAAACATCACATGTAAGGAATATAAATTCAATTAATGCGTGCAAGATTCCTATGTAGTAGATATAGCCAACAGAATTAATTTGATAAATGGCAACAGAGGTTTTTTCATGCTGAAGCATAGCTGTAAAGAAGAGACTAGCATGGGCATATATGCTGTCATATTCTTAGTTGGAAAATCTAGGATTTAGAGCAGGACTTATAATTTTAATTACTTTGCTACTAGCCAGACCTGAAAAGTTACTCGCCACTGCAAGCCAAAACATACCCACCAGGGCTGAAGTTATACTCGCCAGTACTAAATTTTCACTCGCCATTGGCTTTTGGCAAGTAGAAATTTTGAGACCTGATTTAGAGAACTGATCTCATGTTTAGCTCCTCACTGGCATATGCCAAGCCATAGTTATTTTTGCAGGATGATTGTGCCAGAATTATACAAGCAGGAGGTTACTGTCGTGGGTGAATGGCTAGACAGCACATAGAGGACATTGAGGGTGCCAGGGATAGGATAGCTAATAGGTCTTACTGAGCCCACACCCTAGCACAAGACGATGATGATGATGTGGGGGCAGATGCTTCCTCACAATCAGTGCTAGTACTAGGACCAGGATTATTGGTGGCAAGTAAAACCTGTCCTTGTCTCAAGTCACTACTGAAGGAACCCAGTCCCATGGTGGCCAAGGTGATGTGTGGCACACTAGTCTGCTCATTATTATCCTGATGCTAAGACATATGAACATCTGGCCCTGGTGACACAGCAGCAGGAATTACAGCAGCAGAAAACTCTGCAATGTCACTGATGGTAGTGGTGGTGATGCCCATCCCCATTTGCATCTCCGTTTCCCATTCCTTTTCACTTTCAGCTGAAAAGGCCCTCATTCTCTCTTCCACACCAGTTGCTCCTTCATAACCCTCACTCTCATCACCACTACCAGTCTCTTGCTGCTGCTGCTGCTGTATGGGAGTGGGCCTGGTTGGTGGTAACAAGTGTGACAGAGGTTCCCCTGCTGTCACACTTACCATCTCTTCAGACAAAGAAGGTACACTGACAGCACAAGCAGCAGGCACGGGCAGCGTATGTCAAATTTTAAAGAGGGGCATCATATATCACATTTTAACTGTGTGGGGGTAGCATATGCTGAATTTTAACTGTTGGGCAGCATGTAGAACATAAGTATTGTGGACAACATAGGGAATATCACCATTGTGTGTTAGCCCCCCCATATACTGACTGACACCCCTAGCCTTGTTGCCTTGCTGAGACAGTGCCCCTGGGGATTGGTAGCTACCAGTAGGCAAGGGAACAAGGCTGTTGGGGTCAGACAGTGCACATGGGGATCTGACCCAAGGGCAAGGGAACAAATCTGGGGGCTGGGCAGTGTACATGGTGTTCTATGGCTACCAGTGGGCAAGGGAACAAGGACAGAGGTCAGATGGTAGCTACAAATCCCCATGGATGCTGCCTGACCCCCAGCTTTGTTCCCTTGGAAAGGCACAACATGCATGAAATATGAAATTTAGCTGAGGGAATGAGTACGGCTTGGTGTACTTTTTTAATCCTTTTAATATAATGGGGTGTGCACTGCACATCCCTATGGCACTCAAAGAGTTATGGGAGGGATGCTATTTGGGTTGCTGAAAGGACCCCTACTGAGCAAATAGGGAAGCAGAAAGAGAATGCTCTCAGACTTCAGAGTTGACTCCTGCTGGTGATGTGTGAGGGAGAACATTCCTTCCACATTTACAGCAATTCACAATCCTCTATGCTTCTGACAGATTGAGAGCTGTTACTGCATAGGAAACTACAGGGAGATCTCAACTTCACCAGCCTCAGGTAGGTGAAATTGTGATTGTAAACTCCAACAGCAGAGGCTGCTATCAGTGTTTAGTGCATGTGTTGAATTGTCTCACTAACATATAAACACACCCCCTTGAATAAGATAATGGCTCATTATTCTGCATTCCCCTATGGAAATGACTTATTATGCTGCATTTCCAAATGGAAATAGGCCATTGTCAAAGTGATTAGTGACATTTTTAAAGCATGTCATATGGATGTTCATGTGGACAGATGTTTGGGGATATGATGTTGAGGACACTTTAGTGCATACTATCAATGAATGAATATGTTTATTTATATAGCGCCACAAGTGTACACAGCGTTTACAATTTAAGGGTTTAAACAATACAGGGTTCCAGGTGCTTTGTACAGTGAAACATTGGGTGTGAGATCTCTGCCCAAAAGCTTACAATCTAAAGTGTAAATGGGAGACATACAAAGTACATAAGGGTCAAGTGCTGAATACAATGCTAGTAGGAATAGAGGAGAGAAGTGTCTTGAAAGAGAGAAGTAAGATTTTGTAAGATATCCGGAGTTTGATAGGCAGCCATTGGAGAGTTTTTAACGAGGAGTGGGGCAGGGACAAACCTTGGTGACAGAAGAATATTTCATGCTGCAGCATTCTGTATAGATTGAAGTGGATGGAGATGGGAAGCAGGAATGCCATACAGAAGAATGTTGCAATAGTCCATGCAGGAAAGGATGATTGCGTGTATAACAATTTTAGCTGTGGAGGAGCAGAGGAAGGGATGGATTTTAGCAATGTTACGCAAAAGAAAGCTACAGGATTTAGCAATGGCATTAATATGAGGGGAGAATGAGAAAGACTTGTCAATTATCACCCCTAGACACCACACTTCTGATACTGGATTTATGCTAGTGCCATTTACAGTCACCTGGAAGGGCGCTACAGGGCCAGGCCTAGGTGGGATGAGGAGTAGCTCAATTTTAGACATATTGAGTTTGAGGTGCGATGAGCCATACAGTCTGAGATAGCTAAGAGGCAATCTGTGACTTTAGCCTGGATATCAGAAGTCAATTGAGGCGCAGATAAGTAAATCTGGGTGGCATCTGCATAGAGGTGATATTAGAGACCAAATTAGTTAATAAGATCACCAAGTGTTACTGTGTAAAGAGAAAACAGAAGCGGTCCTAGAACAGAACCCTGAGGAACCCCAACAGAGAGTTGGACTGAAGAGGATGCAGAAGTGGCAGAGGAGACACTGAAGGATCTGTTAGATAGATAAGAGGAGAGCCAGTCCAGTGCTGTGTTACGGATTCCTATGGAGTGAAGAATGCAGAGGAGGAGAGCATGATCAACAGTGTCAAAAGCTGCTGAGAGATCAAGCAGGATAAGTGTTGAATAGTGACCTTGAGATTTGGCAATGTAAAGATCATTGACCACTCTTGTAAGAGCAGTTTCATTGGAGTGAGCAGTGCAAAATCCAGATTGTAAAGGGTCCAGCAGGTCATATGTGTTAAGAAAGTCAAGCAGGTGTGAGTAGGCTAGGCATTCCAAGAGTTTAGAGGCAAAAGGCAGAAGAGAAACGGGTCAATAGCTAGAGGGTGTGTTAATGTCAGAAGAGTTGTTCTTGAGGATTGGTGTTATAAGGCATGTTTGAAGTCATCAGGAAAGGTAGCAGTGGCAAAGGAGGAGTTAAAGATTTGTAATAGGATAGGGATTAGAGTGGGTGAAAGGGGCTGGATGAGGTGAGAGGGGAGCGGATCAAGTGCGCATGTAGTGGATGGAGCAGAGGATAGCAGGTTAGCCAGTTCCTCCTCTGTGACTATTGAAAAAGAGTCCAGAGTGCTAGGATGGGAATGAGGGCGGCTAGGAGGAGATATACAAGGTGATATATTATCCTGGATGGAGCCCACCTTGACTTTGAAATAGTCAGCAAAGTCTTGTGGCTGTATGGAATTTGTGGAGGAAGCAGATGGAGGGCAGAGGAGGGAGTCAAAGGAAGAGAAAAGGCATCGGGGTTGGATTTATGAGTGTTGATAAGTTGTGAAAAGTAAAATTTTTTGGAGAGAGACAGAGAAGAGTTAAAGCAGGAAAGGAGGAACCTGTAGTGGAGAAAGTCTGCCAGAGAACCAGAATTTCTCCACAGTCATTCAGCTGAATGTGTACAGGAGCGGAGGAAGCTGGTGTCTTTATTAAGCCATGGAGGCGGGTTAGTTCTGCGAGTGGATCGGAGAGAGGTGCATACAGGTTTAAAGAGGAGGATAGGACTGAGTTGTATGTTTTGACAAGACTGTTAGTGTTAGGGTTAATGGGAATAGATGAAAGTCCAGTAGCCAGGAAGGACTGGAGAGCAGTGAGATTAAGGGATTTGAGGTTGCGCGTGAAGCGGGGAGAGGAAGCAGGGATTGCGGAAGGTGTATAAGTAGTGCTGAATGTTAGAAGATGGTGATCGGATAATGGAGAGGAGAGCTATTAAAATCCGAGAGAGCACAACCTCTGATAAACACAAAGTCTAGGAAGTGACCATCCTTGTGAGTACTAGCTTTAGTCCACTGGGTTAGTCCAAATGCAGATGTTAAAGAGAGAAAACGGGATGCCCAGGAGATGGAGGGATCATCCACATGGCAGTTGAAGTCCCCCAGAAGAAGTGAAGGTGTGTCTGATGAGAGAAGAAGGAAAGCCATGATTCAAAGTCAGATAGGGAGTCTGAAGGTGTATATGTGGAGGTAGGTGGGTGATAGATGAATACAACTTGGAGCAAAGATGCGGACAGCATGCGACTCAAAAGTGGAGAAGCAGAGTGAGGAGGGGGACAAAATTAGTTTGTAATGACAATGTTCGGAGAGCAGTATACCCACACCTCCCCCAGGTCCAGTTGAGCGTGAAGTGTGAGAGAAGGAGAGACCACCTCTAAAGCAGTGTCAGATTGAGAGAGCCAAGTTTCAGTAATAGCAAATAAATTGAGGGAGTGGGAGAAAAAGAGATCATGCACAGTGTTATATTTGTTAGTAATGGAGCGAGCATTCCATAGAGCACAGGAAAAGGGAAAAAACTGAGGTTGAAGGCAGGGAATGGTGATTAGATTTGAATTGTTCCTATGCTGACTGGAGGTAGAGTGTTTGTGAATGGAGATGGGGCCAGGGTTTGAAGAGATATCTCCAGCTGCCATTAACAGAAGAAAAGAGAGAGACAGGAAATTAGAGAGTGATTTGTGTACATTTGGTTTTTGGTTTGTGTGGGGTGGGGGAGTGCAGGACCAGAGAAGAGTGAGGAGTTGGTGTGTGGAGGTGAGTGTGGATGATAGAAGTTAAGGATAGATATACACATGGGTTGGAGGAGATGGTGGCAGGTAGAAGGAACCAGATATTTACTGAGAACTGCAGCCATAGACAAAAGGAATATCAGGTATTTAGGTACTGTTTGCAGAGGACATGATGTTGAAACAACAGTCACAATGGGCTAAGAGCACCTTCTCATGATGGAGTTTGTTTTGTAAACAGGGTCCACAAGATGGTGTTACACAAAGAATCTTGAAGTTTAGGAGAATTGCAGAGCGTCCAGATGTTTGATTCAAGATGCTTCAAGATGTTTGCTTCAAGTCCTTTGTAGCCTTGCCTCGGAAGGTGTTCTTTCTCCAGTGGAATATGTTCTATCTCCTGCCCCACTCCTGCTCAAGTCCTGCTTAAGTCTCAATTCACTTAAGATGGCTCACTTTAGATGTGCCTTCAACACTACTCCAACATTATGAGCCCTTTTCTACCTTTAGTGCATCTCCCCCAATATCTTCTTGACATCTGAGCTAGGAAAGCTCACCATTAGTTCCACTCTTATTAGCAGTAACAGCATCATCTCAAAATTCTACTGGATCTCTTGCTGATGGTGATGGTGATGAGTGTGATATAGGTGTAGGGGGTGTACCTGGTACCACACTAATAGCAGCAGACTCAGGATCAGGCTGAGACAGTTGCAATTCTGTTGTGCCATTGTTTCCCTACACCTGGGGAAAAGGAATGTCCCCCTCTTCAAAACCATGGGACTTTGGAATGTGGTGAAGGTGGTGGAGTGTTGGTGCTGGCAGCATGATCTGTTGGTTGTGCTGCTGGGCTCTGAGACCCATTGCTGCTTGTGTTACAGCTAGAGGATTCCTCCTCTATGCCACAAGTCCTCCAGCTACTCTTTCTCATTTTCCTTGGAGTAAACTCAGTACAGCAGGCAACTTTAGCAACATAGAATACAATTACTGCAAATCATTTTAACTATAACTCACCTCTCTATGATTTCCAGTCTCATTCTTTAGATACTTAACTATACTTCACAACATGGCAGCAAGTTCTAGGGTTTTATAGTACTGAGAGGGAATTCTTGCAGCCATAGAAAGTATAGGCAGATAATTCATGCTAGAAAATTAATGGGCAGTAGGGGAAAGATAGAATTCTTTTATGTTTGCAATGTGTTGGTATTTTTGCCGATCTCTACACATATAGTGCAGGAATTAATTAGCAGTTCAGAATAAAATGATTCTGCATATGTCATTTTGGTTATATATATACAGGGCTCAAAATTTCCACTGGCCACTAGCCAATGGCGAGTGAAAATTTAGCACTGACGAGTAGAAATTCAGCCCTGGTGGGTATGTTTTGGCTTGCAATGACGAGTAACTTTTCAGGTCTGGCTAGTAGCAAAGGACTTAAAATTATAAACCCTGTATATATAAAACCACCACATCCATATCTACTTTTAAGGTACTCTCTATTGATGGATAAATGATTGAGACTGATTGACTCATTCATTAAAAGAGAATTCACAATTTGTTCTTCCTGATGCTGATACTGCTACTCCCCCATTTTCAAAAGAATAACCTTGATGTTATTCATGATAAATATGACAATATCCCAGACAGTATATTCTTCTATGCTGGTCCATTGCCATAAAAAAAAATAAACTATACAGCTCTGTACAAAGAAATTATCACATCTGATTGTAAGACACAGACACTGATCTAATATATATTTGTGAAAGGATACAAAAGGTTTATGTCTGTAGCCTGCAAAGGGATTTGTGGCAATTTTAGTCAAAATAAATGCAATGTTTTCAGGCTGAGAAAAAACGGTTGTGATATTTAATAAAAATGAATGACTGGTTTATACCTGTTATTAATACTGAAGATATAAACAGGGAAATAAAATAAACAAAAATAGTGGCTATCAATTTCCCTATAGCAACACTCTTCAATCAAGTGGATGTGACATTGGGACACAGAATGATCTCGCATTCCAACAATTTGTATGCCTGCTGGGAGTATAATGAACAATACTCAATTACGATTCAGATGCTCTAGTTAGACAATTTACATCTTGGTTGCATTATAAGAATACAGCGGGCCAACATCAGACTCGTGATCTTGCTGGTGGATTCACAAAAAGGGAATTAATTACCAAGTATTGTAAAATTGTAGAACTTATGGGTCAAAACAGTGTTGACCTGAAAGTAAAACTCCATAGAAATTAAGATTTTTTTTGCACAATGTTTGTGGAAGCCATGCCCTATAAAATACAGATTCTAAGTTCATCACTTTTTGTCAAAAGAGTACAGATAGTATCAACAATACGCATAGGCTATGCACAAGGACTTCTACAGGTAATGCAAAATATACCATTGATATAGTTGCCATGAAAGTATACAGTGTACCTGCCAGAAGCTGCTTTGTAAACCAGGAGAATCTTTTTCTTGGTGAGTTGAGAAAGTTGGTCATTATTAGTTTTGTTTATAATGATTAATTTTTTGGAGCTTATGACAAAAATCATCTATTTCAGGCAATTATTTATTGGTTTCTGAACATGCTATATTGATGGGACCCAAGTATGTTCTAAGTCATTCAAACAAGACTTTTAGAATGGAATCATCATTAAAGATTACTAATCTGTTGTACAAATTACTGGAATACAAAATGCCGATTTCATACTAACAATTTACAGATTTTTTGGAGGGTAACATTCCATTTGGCTTTGATTTAAAACCTGATAAGGCGCATGATAATCTTTTTTTCACTCATTTACAGTGGAAGTCTGAGTGCTGAAATTATTTTTTCAAGTGCTCTGGAAAGAGCTGTTTGTATGAATATATATGGTATTTTTGACAACATCATTGAAATAAAACAGAGAAGAGAGGCATTGTATGATTTCCTCTAAAATGAATCATGAACACTATAGAAATATGAACTATTTTAAATGCTGATCCATATGCACACCAACTTTTTGTTGGTTTGTATTCCTATGACCTTCTCCCAAATGGAAAGTAGGAGCAGAAACCTGTACACACCAGCACAAAGGACCAGGGGTGCACTGGCTGGCTGCCTATTTTGACCTGAAAAGGGACTGGTTATTTCTTTGATTCATATGACTCATCCCCAGCAAGTGGAGTGTTTCCAAATAATATATTCCACATTTTTAAAAGAAAAGCAAAACATGTTTTATTTCGGAATCTGAAAATACAAAATCCATCATCCAAGAATGGAGCATTCTGTATATTTTTTTATGCATCACATGGTAAAGGGATTTAAAGTTTGTCAGCTTCTTTACAGAGCATTCAAAGGGTTCACTAGCACAAACTTAGCACTCAGTTCCCTTTTAAAGCCCAAGCCAGGAAGTAGCTAGGAGGAGTAACTACACCAAGTCATTAAATAGAGCCCTGTGTCATAATGTCGATTCGCGCCCGCAGATGACGCATCTCGCCAGAATGCGTCTGTCTCCCGATTCATGTCTGCGTCAATTCCAGCGACAAAATATCTTCCCCAGGGGACATGGATGGCCTATAACGTGGCCAAGCGGCCCAGACCTGGGACCGTGGGTGACGCATGGGAAGAGGCAGAAGCTATGTTTAGATGCATCCAGTATTGCCGCAGGCTGCGGCTCTGGAACTGTGGTAACTGTAACAGGATCTTGGGGAAATTTATCACATGGGAGGGAGTAGAAGGTAGTAGTGTGAGCAGGACAAGTCAGCTGCCTGTGCCTGCTGCCAGTGCTGAACCTACTGCCAGTGTGTCTTGTTATTCTCAGGATGGGGGATAGGAGATGACGCCAAGTGTGACAGCAGGGGACCCTAAGTCACACTTGCCATCCCCAATCAGTCCCACAACTAGTACTACTACTAATAAGGTGCAGCAGCTTGTACAGAGTGTTAGGAGTGAAGGAGGGGGTGATCATCATATTAATAATGACTGTGAGAAGGAAGACTCAGGGACTGAAATTGATGTGGTTGGTGTTAGTTAGTAGTAGTAGTTGCCCAGGTTGAACATTATCCTGAAGAAGTCAGAATTATTGACTAGCAGCAATAATACCATTACCACCAAGAGCACAGATCCTGTTGCCTGTTGCTAGTGATGCCAGTCTGCCTTCTTCAGGTCACAAGAACTGGCAGGTGTGAAATTAGGGAACTCATCACCTCCTCCAACTGGCGATGGTGGTGATGATAATGGTGGAGAATCTGTGTTGGAAGAAACATTAATGGCCTTTTTAGTCCAAACTGAGACGGAATGGGAGACGGGGATAAGGATGGGCATCACCACCACCACCAGCAGTGAGCTTTTGGAATTTGAAGAGTTTGCAACTGCTCTAATTCCTGCTGCTGCTGAGTTCCAAGGGCAGCAGGATGCTGAGGACCAGGCTAATGTGCCACAGACCACCATGGACACAGAAGGAATGGGGTCAACAAGTGATGTGGGACTTTGACAGGTTTCACTTGACAACATCAATACTCCTGGTCCTATCTGCAGTGCTGATTCTGAGGCAGTTGCAGCAACAGAAGCAACATCATCCTCTGCCCCAGCCAGTGAAGGGGAATGTGGAGGCGAAGAAGAAAGATGCCATTCTTCTCCACCTTTCCCCTTCCCACCTGAAGTCCTGCAAATGGGACTATTTTTCTCTTGTGGCAGACACAGTACAGTCATTAGTGACAGCACTGTGTACAATTTGTAACAAGTCAGTGAAAAGGGGAAAAGAGGGAACATGCCTTTGCAAAACAGCCCTGATAACACACATGAAACACAGACACAATGATGTTTATATGAAACATGTTAAAGCCAGACACCCACCACAGACATTGGGCACTGTTACTGTACCCCCTGGCTCTCCCCAAAGGCATCAAGAGGCCTGGTGGAGATCAAAGAGGAGGAAGAATAAAGAAACCCAGCCAGATGCTGAGAGTTTTGTGAAGAGTGAAACACCTGGCTCACCATGACCTTCTTGCTCTATAGGTAACTACATCTTCTGCCAATACACCTTGTTCATTGCATTACCTCCCCCACCAAGTGATACCCATTTTGTGGATGTTAGGATGTGGCATTTCGTGTCCACCTATTGAACACTGTGTGGTGCACTGACACACATGACAGTGTAGTGGAGAATAATAGCAACAAGGGCATAAAGCAGCATTTAAGGAGATTCCATCCCCTAGAATATGCTAAGCTGGTGGCAGGGAGGGTTCATCATTACTATTAAACTATCTGCAAGTTGTCATGTGTCCTTAGCCGGGAGTGGACAAGGGGCATAGTGACAACAACAGTACTTGGTTTCTGATGGGGGATTTCACATTGGGGAACCTAAGTGTCATGGTGTTTGGCTAGAGTTGTGCTAGGCATTTGATATAAGTGCAGATGTATCCATTGTTCCCAGTCCTTCCCTTATTTACCACACACATTGTGCACATTGCAGTTGCTGATGTGAGAGGCACAGATCCTGCTCTCAAGGGAACAATTTCTATTCTAGTAACAACACACTCATGATTTTGGGGGAGGGTCAGGTGGAGAAGCATTATTGGCTAACTTCTTCTTTTCTCTACATATACCGGAAGTGGTTGGGGCTTATTATGGTACTGCTACTGCCTCAGGTGCATTACTGGAGTTAGTCGTGGCAAGTGAAAGTTTTATCTTCCATCACCCATGTTACTGCTGTTGTTGATCCCATTCCGTTTGAGCTGCTGTTCAGCAGCAGCAAAAACAGCAGTCAGAAATTCCACAATTACATCAGGGCATTTGTCAGTGGTCAGTGACCACTGGCTAGTAGGGCATATTTTTGCTCAGGGCTTGTTCTTAAAAAAACAGAGTCGTACGAAAAAATAAACAATTTTTGGGGACTTGTTTCTAAGTCTAAGTCCTACAAATCAATGTTTCCTTAGGGCTTGTACCAAACAAGTCCTAAGTCCTAAAAGTTCAATGTGTCCTCAGGGCTTGGGTTTAACACAAGTCTTATTTCCAACAACAAATCAATATTTCTTCAGGACTTGTGCCTCTAGTAAGTCTAAGTCCTAAAATCAATGTTTCCTTAGGGTGTGGGCCTAAGACAAGTCTAATTTCCTATAACTAATCAATGTTTCCTCAGGGTTTGTGCCATTAGTTTTAAGTTTAAGTCCTACAAATCAATGTTTCCTCAGGTCCTATAAATCTTCCTCTATAAAATACTTTATCCCATCAAGTATCAGTCTACCCCAGTTGCAACTTATGTCAGGAGTTCACTGTCTCTGTCACGTTACATACCAATGTCTTATTTTATTTATTTATTTATTTGTTATTTGTCCCCCTAATATCAATCAACAACCCCCCAAAACATTCTCTGTTCAACTGATTCTTTCCCCACACTCCACCAACACAGGCACCCTCATACCCCTTTTATATTATGCCTTTAGAAAATAAAATAACATTTACTATGTGTTGTGTGTAAATTTAATGTTCCCATTGATTTCAATGGAATGAGCAAGGCAAAAAAGCAAGAAAAATTTAACTTTTTGCTTGAAATTATTTGCCAAGTGGGAAGTGCCATTATTCATCGATTTTGGTTTGAGGTGAAAAGTTTTGCCCATCCTACACATGACAAAAAGAAGACTTTCTCCCTTTTTTTTTGTAAATTATTTTTATTGACAAGGAAGAAGGCATCATATGAACAACATTATTGTACAATGGTGATATCGATAGGTAATACAGCATTCAATGAAATAATCACAGTATTTATTCATTACAATATCAGATACTTACTTATGATTTTATCAATTTAACCCTGAGAAAATAAAAAACAATGTCACAAAAAATTAACAAGTCCTCAAAAGAGAAAACAAAAACCCTTAAAACTGGTACTAACCGATCCGCAGATCAAGCACCCCTCCCCCCTATCTAGAGCATTAACTCTGAGTACCATAAATTCTGCATTAAACAAAAAAAATTGAAGTGAGACAAGTCTAGACATTTAATAATCATGGATCCCAAATTCTGGTGAATTGATGGGGCGAACCTCTGTGAATATGTACCAAATGAGAGTATGGAAGATTTTGAATGGCCAGTTGAACCCAAGCGTCATACGAAGGAGCGTCAGCTGACAACCATTTTAACTCTATAATTTTCCTACCCATTATCAGCAGTTCCCTGATCAATTTGGTCTGAAGGGGTGTAAGTAGACCATCTCGAGCGACTGAGAATATACGTAGTTTGGGCAATAGCAGTATAGGAGTTAGAAGGATAGATGACAACTTGTTTACTATTTGGTGCCAGAATATTTGTACCCATGAGCAGGCCCATAGTAGATGGAAGAAGGTCCCCTGATTCTTGTTTACATTTTATACATAACTCTGATGTTTGGGACCCCATCTGGGCCAGTCTGGTAGGCATGTAATATGTTCTATGTAAGATCTTCAGTTGGATCAATTTGTGTTTGGCATTAACAGATATTGTTTTGGGGCTAGACAGTGACTCCGACCATTCCCCATCCTCCATCGCCCCCAGGTCTCCCTCCCATTTCTGCCTAAGAGTAGAGTTATAAGCATATGGAGTGTCAACAAGCCACTTGTAGATAAATGATAGTAATTTAAGGGACTTAGATTTATGTAGCTTGGCAGTAAGAGTGAATGATTCCACACGCGGCAAAAGGGTGTCCAGGAAGGAAGAGAGAGCATGACGCAAGCGCAAATAAGAGTAGAAGTAAGAATTAGGAATGTTATAAACTGAACGTATCTGCTCAAAGGAGATTAAAACGTTATCACAATATAAATGACCAAATTTCATAATACCAAATTCAGCCCAGTGAAGGCAGACAAATGTGGGTATCCAGCAAAGAGGCGTGTCAGGGTCAATAGATGAATAATTGGAGTCACGTTTAATGCATGACCATATATTACGCAAAGTTTTAGTGGGAGTGGAAGGTGATGAACTAATATGCTCACCTAGCATGATAATAAGAAGAAAGTGCCGAGTCTCATAACCTGGAAAAAGAAATGGTTCATCGAGATAAGGAAACCGATGAGTTGAGTCTGTCATAGCATAAGCCAAGGCTAATTGACCCTGGGCTGCTAGATAATATTTGTGACGAGGGCAATGCCACCATTCTGCGCCAACTGTTTAAGAGAGCATAACCTGATTCTCGTCCTGCCCCCAGCCCATAACAGGCTGGACATGATTTGATGAATTAGTTTAAAATATCTCATGGCATAGGGACAGGGGAACCCTGAAATATATACAAAAAATTCGGCAAAAACGCCATTTTTATCAAGTTAGCTCTACCCAGAACATTAAGTGGCAGTTTCATCCAGTCTCTACCTTTCATCTTAAATGTGGTGATCACGGGATTCAAGTTATCTTTGAGAAATGTGTCGGCTGATGCAAAGTTACTAATACCCAGGTATTTTGTTGTTGTTACCGTCTGTAATTTTCCTATATTAATCTCCGACAAATCTAATGATGAATGTAAAGGTAAAATAGATGATTTTGCCAAGTTAATGGACAGCCCAGAAAATGAGCCAAACTCATCCACCAGTTCCAACACCTGTGGCAGGGATCTCCCACCATTACCCAAGAACAGTAGAACATCATGCACATATAGTGCCAATTTCTCCTCAACCCCCCAACAGGAAAACCGATAACATGTTGGTCTCCATGAAGTCTAGCTGCTAGGGGTTCGATAGCTAAAGCAAACAAGCCAGGGGATAAGAGACAGCCCCACCACATACCCCAACCCAGAGGAAACAAGTCACATGCCGAGTAAGATCTTTGCCTGGGGAGCAACATATAATAGTTTCATCCACTGAATAAAGCAAGGCCAAATCCGATATGGTCCAGAACACACCATAAGTAGTCCCACTCCACTGAGTAGAATGCTTTTGTCCTCCCTATCCAACCACATAGGATTTAGGCTCCATCTGAGCGATGTGTGAGAGCCATCTAGAGAAAAGGTGGTAACAAGGGGGGAATGGTCAGAGGCAATCTTGAGCAGAAAATGACAATCTGTTAGTTGACACATCCTCGTTGGAGAAAGAAAGGTATAGTCTATACGAGAGAGAAAGACCTGTGAGTGGTAGAGTGACAAGAATATTCCTGACCTTGAGGGTGTAAGGTCCTCCACACATCCACCAAACCCATTTCCTGAATAAGAGCCTGAAATCTAGCCCTAGAGAGTCTGTTGTCTTCCCCTGATCCCCTCTTTCTGTCCAGTTTGTCATTCATGGTCATGTTGAAGTCACCTGAGCATATTACCACATAGTTAGAGTGGGTAGACACATAGATGCTTCCCTCAAGATACTGGGTTCAAATGGAGGGGGTATATATATCTTGATAATCAGAGAAAGATGCCCCTGAATCCTACAAGACAAAAAAATAAATTTCCCATAGGGGTCTATGTGTATGTCTATAAATTCATATGGTAGGGATTTACTTATTAGGATAGAAACTCCCCTAGCATGTGTAGAGAATGTTGAGTGGTAGTGTTGCCCCACCTATGGGCGTTTTAGCGCCATCATTTTCCCAGCATATAGATGGGTTTCCTGAAGCATGATTATGTCGGGGTGTTGTTTTTTGACACGTGTAAGGATCAAATTACATTTAATGGAATTATTTAAGACCCTAACATTCCAAGAAAGTATCCTAATCTTGTCGTACATACAAATGTTAAGTTATAGCAGTTAGCCCCGGGGGTTGGAGTGCTCGATCAAAAAATCCCACTTAACTCTAGCTAATCCTAAAGAAAAGAAGAACACAAACCTGCCCACCCTGTCCCCATCCAACTCCAGCCAGTTGAGGACCCAATCCCCCCCCCCCAAAAAAAAAGAACCCTGGGGAATTCCAAGCCGAACCCGTGACGCCCCATGCATTATGAACAAAACAACTTAGCAGAACAAACAAATAAGAATCATAGAACCCACTCACGGTCCCATGGGTGTCCATGATGATCCATGGTGAGTACATCAGTGCATCACAAGGGGAAGGCAGGGGAATTGATGCAGTAATGTAACCACCTCTGATTGTACGGTTAAACAACAGCGAGCTCAGTGAGACCAATGAACATAACCGCTCTCTGCAACCCCCTCATAGGAGGGTACATAGGTTGTAATTACAAACATAACAATACATACAAATGCAAAAGTAAATAATAGGGCTGATCAGCCTAGAGTAAACCACAGGCTCATTATCTCAAACAAGAGGCTAACCCTAATTCTGTCCTGCATGGAGAGTCCCAGGCACAGCCACCACGGAGTGTAATTTAACCCCCCTCAGTGCCGCTATGCCAGGGAGACACCCATGGAGCAGATAGTTATATAGACTGGTATTAGGTGTAATGACTACAAAAATACAGGGCATGACAGCAATATCAAATAAACCATTTAGTATAAGTATAGGAATAAAGCTCAGAATCATCAGATCCAATTACATGTAAGTATAGTTCTCAGCCACCTTGAGGATAATCCGCTCATTAGAGAGCCCCACGCGCAGCCGCCCCAGAGGGTCTCCCACCCTCTCCACAACGCCGCCACACTAGGGGAACTCCCAAAGAGCAGACACCCACCTGTGTTAGATACCTTATTGGTGGTGAAGAAGTACTGGGCTCGTCAGCTCACATTAGAGAGAGTCCCATGAGCAGCCGCTCCAGAGGGTCTCTCACACCCTCTGTAGCACAGCCGCACTAGGGAAACCCCCAGACAGCAGACATGATCATATATTAAATATCATGTTGGTGGTAGAGAGACACTGGATACATCAATTCAATACAGAAGGTGACCCCTGTTCAGCAATGAGAGCTCCTTGTGTGATGACCACGGGGAGCCTCTCACACTCCCCACAGCCCACTACCTAGGTGAACCAACTAGGGGACAGAAGCATGAATAGAGCAAATAAAACATTGAGCCCCAGAAATATCAGCATTTGCATATCCTTAAATTAAAGCTTTAGTGTATAACGACCAGGCAGTAAATATTCATTAACTTAGGACTTCACATCCTCCAAGTGCCAGAGGTTTCGGTGGGACTGCGCAGTACAGATTAGCTAGAAATACCCGGAATCCAGTTGTCCATGGTGCAAGTAAGGTAGCTCTGAGGTAAGTGACAACACAGTCCCACACCCTGAGCCTCATTCTCCAGCCCCAGGTCCACAGGAGGATAGTGACTTACAGGTATATCATAGCCACCAGATTCCAAATCATCTGTAAGATAGATAAGGCAGACTCAGGATGAGCAGGAGCGTAGTCAATAGTCCCGCAGGTATACATAGCTGAGAGTGTAATGGGAAATCAGAGTGACCATCATATCAAGAAGAGTAGAGGTAAAGTAAAGTTCATGTATAGGTCAAGTCCCTTCCACTAGGCGAGTATCCCAGACATACATGTCATGAAGATTCCACAAGTCGGCAGCATCGCGTCCTTAAGTTAAGATGCACTATGGAGCAATACCGCACAAGAGGTGCAAACAAGAAGATTGTGTCACCATGTGTAGGAATGATTTAAACCTACAGAGCCTCAACCCATCTCATGGCCTCCATTTCAGAGGTGAAGAAAGATGTATTAACATTATGAATTACGCAAAGCTTAGCTGGATAGAACATGGCATATTGGACGTCTTTTTCGCATAGCTTGCGTTTAACCTCCTGAAACTTCATTCTTTGCCGCTGCACATCCGTTGAGAAATCCGGGTAGATAGAAACATGAACATTATCATGCATAATAGGGCCGTTGAGGCGAGCCAGGCGTAGTATTGCATCCCTATCCCTGTAGTTAAGTACCTTAGCAATCATAGTTCTTGAGGCAGCCCCAGGCAGGGGGCAAACTGAGGGAATCCTATGGGCTCTTTCCACCTCAATTGATCCAGAGAGGCCATCTTCACCAAGTTTTTCCTTCACCCAACGTTCTACAAATTGTTCCGGATTGTGGCCCTTGCAATTCTCATGGAGATCAACAATACATATATTACAATGGCGGGATATATTTTCAAGATCATCAGCTTTTTTCTGAAGAGATTTAACCTGCTGCTTAAGTGTTTCAATTGACTCATTAATAGGGGGGAGGGAGTCTTCCAAAGCAGAGAGTCTTCTTTGTGTGTCTAACATGTTTTCTCTCATTTTGTTGGTCAGCATGTAACAAGTTCAATTCCATTTGCACAGAATCAGTCTTAGATGTTAGGATGTTTTGACAGAGGTCTCCTCAGGTTCAGAAGTATGCAAAGGTGAAGAGGATGTTGAGGACTGCTCCATGATAGCCTGGACCTCCCCCTCCTCCATTTGCCTCCTAGCAAACTGGCTAAGTTTGCTTTTATAGTCACCTGACTTGGATCTCTTCCCCATATCGTAAGGAGGTGTAGGTATTGCAGAATCAAGATCCACAGCAAGACAGATTGAGGCTATTCAGTGAGAGGGGAGACACCCCGGGAATGCAGAGTAGATTTATTTCAGGGCCATACCAATGAATGAGTATTACATAAGAAACATGTTGAAATATAGATGGCTGAGGCTAAAGTAAGTAGCCCTAATCATACATGGGAGATGCAGGGGAACACATATAGGAGAGAGGGACAAAGAGGGTAATGAGCAGATGCTGATTCATGTGTATCATACAGAAGCTGAAGACAGATAGCACATCCAAGCAGGGTCAGTAGAGGTGAGTACTATCCAAGCAGTATCACCAGAGATAGAGCCCTGAGCATTTCAGTAGAATTTGTATGTTTGTATAATGCAGCTGTCATCCACAGCTTGAATAAGGGTGACTGAGGCTGAGGTGAGTAGCCCTAATCATACATGGTAGAGGCAGGAGACTACAGATAGGAGAGAGGGACAAACAGGGAAGTGAACAAATGCTAATTCCTGTGGATCATACAGTATCACCAAACTAAGGACTGATAGCATATCCAAGAAGGGTCAGTAGAGGTGAGTAATATCCAAGCAGTGTCACCAGAGAAAGGTCCCTGAGCATTACAGTGGGATTTGCATGTATGTACAATGCAGTTGTCATCCACAGCCTGTATGACAGGTAAAAGTGCACTGATGCACCTAGCAAATTGAGCACAATTTAAGACTTTATACTTCAAGTGTAGCCTTATGAGCGAGGGATGACCTATTGGGCAGGATGGGGCACAAGAGGTTAAAATAATAACCGGGAAGGCACACTAAGAGGAATATGGATATGACTAGTGTGGCAATTGCAGGGGTGTATGGGGTGTGGAGGAAGGGCAGCAAGACCCGGCAGCGGTATATGGCAGTAACGTAGCCTGAAACTCACAGCGCCAGAGGAGAGGGTCAACGTCAGCCAGAACCCCAATGCACACCTCTTCTTCACTGCAATCGGTGCTCCAACAGGCTCCTGGGTCACAGGGGGAAGCACAGGTGCCAGCAGCCTAGACTCCAGAATCTCCTCGCTCCGCTCCCCTGTATCAGACAACCTGGCTCAACAGCTTCACAGCACCTCCCGCTGGGAGAACTAGGCAAGCCAGCCACTTACAGAGAGTGCCCGTAGATGCCAGTCCACTGGATGCAGAGCAATCAAGGCTGCTGAGTCTGCAGGTCTCAAATGTGGCATAGGCCACAAAACACCCAAATTGGTGGCTTCATGGCCCAGCACAAAAATAACGGTATTCCTGTGTAACTCTGAGTATGGAGAGTCAGAGTATACCATGGATTGAGCCCAAATCCGAGTTTTAAAGGCAGGATGGTCATAGATTAAGAAGTGAGATACAGAGCACAGGTAGGATGTGTCCTCTCATTCCGGCTTCAGGCCACACACCCCCAAGACTTTCCCATTTTAATTACTTACTCACACATAATGCACAGTGCAGTTGCTGATGACTGCACTGTGCTTGCCCCAAGAGAAAAATATTCTTACAACCATTATTTCATTGAGGGGACAGGTGGAGAAGAATGGCTTTCTTCTTCTCTACATTCACTGGCTGGGGCAGGTGATGCTGCTATTACCTCAGAATCAGCACTAGAACTAGGACCAGGATTTTTGATGGCAAGTGCAACCTGTCCTAGTCCCAAATCATTACTGGAGGAATCCAGTCCCAGGGTGGCCACGGTGGTCTGTGGTACAATAGCCTGCTCATCATCATCCTGCTGCTACTGAGACAGATGAACGTCTAGTCCTGTTGACTCAGTAGCAGGAATTAAAGCAGCAGCGTCACTGCTGGTGGTAGTTATGCACATCTCCATTTGCATCTCCGTCTCCCATTCCTTTTCGCTTTTGCTTTCAGCCCCATTCTCTCCTCCACACCAGCTGCTCCCTCCTCACCCTCACTCTCATCACCATGACCTCCAGTCCCTTGCTGCTGTTTGGGAGGTGGACTGGTTGGTGATGATAAATGTGACATATGGTCCACTGCTTTCACACTTGCCATCTCTTCAGGCAAAGAAGGCACCGTGGAAGCAATAACATCAGTCTCATACTGCTAGCCAGTTCTACTTCTTCAACATAATTCACCAGAGTGACAATGGTGGGGGAACTGGAATCACAGGATCAGGGGTATATGGGCTCCCTTGACCGCTAGTCTGGGTTATGACTTCCCATCCATCTCAGCAGCAGCACCAGTGTCCATCCAGCTTGCCTCGTCAGTTGCTCCTTCCCCACCTTCACGACCACCATTATCTAACTGATGTTTGGTAGTGGGACTTGGGGATGATACGTGTGTCTTAGGGTCCCCTGCTGTCACACTTGCCATCTCCTCCTCAGAAGAAGAAGAAGGCACTCTGACAGTAGTAGCAGCAGGCACAGTTAGCTGACCTGTGCTGCTCAAACAGCTACCCAGTTTTGCCTTCTTAAAAATGTTCCCACAGATCCCAAGTGACAATGTTGGGGGACTGGACATCATTGGTTCTGGGGAATGTGGGCTACTTGTACCTTTAGCACTGGTGGTGACTTCCTCCTCTTTCTCTGTGTCACTGGATGCATCAAGGTCCTGACAGATTCTCTTTTTTACTGCTGCTGCTCATAGTGCCAGCCAGCCCTATGAATCTGTAATAACCTTTCACTTTATAATTTGCTTTTAATTTCATTGTTTCGCCTCACACTCTAACTCCTTGTACTCTGTTTACTTCCTGGTTATAATATGTGGACGGAAAGTTTCACCCCATTGAAAGGCATAAGCAAAATATAGATCAATATTTTAGGGTTCAGGCTGAACAGAGAAAATCTAATGGTCTTTCTAGGGACACAATTTCTCATGAAAAAAGTGGAAAGGCACATGGTTTTCACAAAGTATTTTAGGAGAACAAAACTGGACTTTTTGCCCATCCCTACTCTGGAACATTATACGTTATTTTTCTTTGGCAAAAGGTAGCTAACCAATTGGAGGTGCACTTTTAAACCATAATGACTTTCCATGGGTTCATTAACTCTGTAATATATGTTTCTGTCTGTGTGGCATAGAATAACTTTTCAGTCTAGCTACTGTTGCAAATACTTTTACTTTCAAAATTTTCAATTCATAAGCTCTGGATATTCAATAATCAGCATTGTAAATGGGACCTATTGTGAAAACAGAATATAAAAAATTGTATTAATATTTATACATTAAAACATCTAAGGAATGTGAATGAACACCTGTTGCATTCTGAACATTTTGATCATTATGTGGTTGATTTTCAATGTTTTAGCCTCTTAACATCCATTAAAATCTAACCTAGTTTAATGGTCATTTCTCATATTTTATTTCCTAAGCGTACTGTGTTGAATTTAAAATAAGGGTCACATTTGGTTATATGGGTAAAATATGCTTTAGTGTGGTACTGATTTTAAATGGTGACACTTGGTTGCTAATGCTTTGATTTTTATGCTATTGTAATTTTTCATGAGATTTTGAAATTGAGCAGTTGAAAGCTTAGCTAAGGAACTTGTTTTTACTTTATTTTGTTGCATATTAAATCATGCAGCTGCCTAAATGGTGCGGCTTAGAAGCAAATGTAGCAGCAACTGTTGAGGCTGATGTACAAATATCCTCAAAATGCCCATTGATTTAAATGGGTCTTTTAACCACTGGAATGTTAGAAACCTCTTTAATCAATCTTTTAAATCAATGGGCATTTTGTCAGACTCCAATAGTACTAGTGAGGCAGGTATAACCTGCAAGAGAGGGAGTGCTTGGGATCGCTGGATAGAGAGCAGTGCTAGTAGAGCGGTGACTGCCTTGGTAAGACCGTGCTGCGGGTAAGGCCGGATGAAAGTTGCTGGCCGCGAAGCCAGATGTCCGATCCTGGTTGAGCCAGGACCCTGAGCTGGATGGAATTACCAAAAACAGTTCAGACTCTCCTGCAGGGGGGAGTGAAGGCTAGAGAGCGAAGATTTGATAACGTGGCTAGAGTACGGAGGCTATGAGGTAGCGTGAACTCCCCAAGGATGCAAATGTGAAAGTAATAGTATCTGGATGAAATCACAATACAATAGGTTATATACATCAAAGGCAAAGGTATCCAATCAGTAGGCAAAATAGAATGGTCAGTAAGGAGGCCAAACGGTCATACACTATAGGCAATACAGGATCAAGGCTATGAAGCACAGAGACTGAGAACAGGTCTGCTCGCTACAGGAACACTGTGTAAGTGCGCCGAGCGGCTGGATGCGTGGCTGTATATAGGTACTATGGGATGACGTCATCACGACAACCCGGT
Organism: Rhinophrynus dorsalis; assembly: GCA_037306005.1. Lineage (NCBI taxonomy): Eukaryota > Metazoa > Chordata > Amphibia > Anura > Rhinophrynidae > Rhinophrynus > Rhinophrynus dorsalis. The sequence continues at coordinate 136,514,624 of CM074724.1, forward strand.
AGCATGAAGCGCTCCAAAAGACGGAGCAGGGAGAGGAAACAGCCCGCAGTACCAAACGAACGTCGGCGAGTCAAGGACATGTAAGCGGTGACACATTTTGGGAATGTTTATTTGTTTAAAATGCTTCCCCTACAAAGACTCAATTCAATTTGCCCCATTGGACAAAAACACAACAGACTATATTTTTTCAAGCACGATAAGCCATTCAGTTACCTGTGGTATGAAATAATACCAGATGAAATATATGCAGGTCGGGCACTAATGTTAGCACCCATTGGAACTCATCAAAACCAGTCTGAATTTGCCATTCAATTTCACGCAGAACATGCGTTAAGGGACCCAGTTTAATGGCTGAAAATCTGCATCTAGTTTTCTTGGGTGCAGAGTCCCCTAACACATGTTTAAATCGGGCAACACAGGAATTGAAGGAGAAAAAAAAAATTAAAAAAATGTTAGCAGTGGATGTATTAAAATGGGCCCCTAATCCCCATATAAATGCATCTAAATTATGCAAAAAATGTGTGAAATGTGAGAAAAATATCCCCATGAGTGCCAGTGGGGTAGGAAATGTATATACAGCATTGCATACCTGACTGACACTCACAGGGTTAACCCCACTAAACTTAACAACATCACATGAAAATAAACACTTACCTGTAATCCTGATGTCCAGCGGGGTCCCTGGTCACCCTGGTCAGCTACTGTCATTCTTATTCTCTCATCTTCTATCTTCTTCTTTATCTTCATTTTATTATCTTCTTCTCTTCTGTCTTCTAATCCTTTTCTTCTTTGTTCCAAAGATGTCCCTTAAAAGAGGAAGAAGAAGTCAAAATTAAATCTGCTTATAAAAAATGTATGAATCAAAGCTATGCTGGGCTGCGGGAGGGGTACACAATGCATTGCAGACTAATGCATTGTGTACCTTTCTGGCACTCAAAGGGTTAATTTTTTACAGACAGTCCATTTTGAAAAATTATTATCATAATCCAATTCGCAAATGTATTTTTTTTAGTCCAAATAGATAATACTGCTGCCACCGCCGGTGACAGTGGTGGATGTGGCACAATAGATTATCTTTTTGGACTGCTACAATATATATTATTTATTTGGACTAAAAAAATACATTTGTGAATTGGATAAGAATAATATTTTTTCCAGTTGGATGAGAAACATATTTTTTAGAATTGGACTGCCCAGCAAAGCTTTGATTCATGCACTTTTTTGGAGCAGATTTCTTTTTTACTTTTCCTTTCTCTTTGCAGGTACATCTTTGGAACACAGAAGAAGCAGACTAGAAGGCAGAAGAGAAGAAGGTAAGAAGATTAAGAGTAAGAAGAAGGTGGAAGATAGAAGATGACAGAAGAAGACGGACAGTGGAAGACGTGTTATACAGCTCTGGATTCTGAGTGTTAAGATAGTGTTTGGGCTAGGATTGTTGCACTTTACTGTTAGGGGTAGTGTAGTGTTAGTGTTTGGGAGGGTGACTGTGTGTTTGACCTCACGCTAGGTGCTTGACAGTGTGTCAAGCACGGATCGTTATCCCTTTTCCTTTGATGTTCCCAATTCTCATGTTATTTAGCTTGAGTTTTGGGAACTTAAAACACACAATGAACGTTTGGCAAATTTAATTGAGGCCAAAGTATGAGTACAAGCAGTCCATTTTTTATAGTTCAAATGGCTAGAACACACAGGAACATAGGACATTTAAAACCAAATGCTTTAGGAGAGTGAAGAGGTAGCAAATTATGAATTATTAACCCAGTTCATGTGCAATTAAAAACAGGGTTGATCAGGTCCTAACAGAATACACATACACCAAGTTAAACAGAGACAGACAGCATTACTTAAATTAGTAACATAAAATAGCAGAAACGTTTATTTGATCTTAATGATACTTAATAAAGATGAGCGAGCACCGCGATGCTCGGGTGCTCGGGTGCTCTGACCGAGCACCCCCTGATGCTCGAGTGCTCGGCCGAGCACCCGAGCCCCATTCAAATGAATGGGAGCACTCGAGCATTAAACCAGGCACCCCCTGCTCTGATGAGCGGAGGGTGCCTGGTCAATGTCCCCCTTCATCTCCGCTATGCCCCTCTTCCACAATGTCCCCCTTCATCTCCTATGCCATAGAGGAGATGAAGGGGGACATTGTGGAAGAGGGGCATAGCGGAGATGAAGGGGGACATTGTGGAAGAGGGGCATAGACTCTATGCCCCTCTTCCACAATGTCCCCCTTCATCTCCGCTATGCCCCTCTTCCACAATGTCCCCCTTCATCTCCTCTATGGCATAGGAGATGAAGGGGGACATTGTGGAAGAGGGGCATAGCGGAGATGAAGGGGCACATTGTGGAAGACGGGCATAGCGGAGATGAAGGGGGACATTGTGGAAGAGGGGCATAGAGTCTATGCCCCTCTTCCATAATGTCCCCCTTCATCTCCGCAATGCCCCCTTCATCTCCGCAATGCCCCCGTACCTCCATTCCCTGGTGGTCCAGCGGAGCGTCTTCGGATCTGTGCCTCTTCCGGCACAGATCCTCTTCACCCGAGCATGTCGGGCGAGCACATGGCGGTACTCGTACGAGTACCGCCATGTGCAGAGCAGAGCGATGCTCGAGCCGATCCGAGCATCGGCCGAGCACGCTCGCTCAACACTAATACTTAACAAAACGTGCAAATACCAACTTCTATCTGTGAATTTCTTCAAATAATGTAGCTTGTTGATTTGGTACTGTAATTTTGGTGAAAAAACAGGCTCCTAATATTTCTATACCATTAGCACCTCCCAGAAAGGAGATTTTTGGATCTAGTTTTACATTGGGATGTAACGCATACGTATGGTTTTCTAATTAATGATTATTTATTTCCCATGGTACGGTTTGTTTGCTCCAGAATAGAACCAGTTTATTTGTACATGATCCTCACTGCTTATTCAAAGAAATTGCTCTGAATATTTAAATACTATGGCCACAACACAACGAATACTATTGAAAGTATCAACGAGTGTAAATTATTTCAACTGAAAAAACACATCTATTCAAATTAATTATGACAGTTATCCTAATTGTCAAATTAACTCACTTTGCAAAAGATAAAATAGCTATAGCTCAATTTCATTAATGTATATTTATGAAAATATAATTTTTACCTTGGAACAACAGAGAAGTTGATGGAATCTTATAGTTATGTAAAGGGAGAGTGCCTGATAGGAAAAAAGCTGAGATTAGTAAAGGGGAGAAATACAATCAGATCTGTGTTTTACATTTATTTTATTTTTTCTCCTATCACTTAATCACACACAAATATTAAAAAGTAGATTAACAAGCTTCTTTAACTGCTATGGCAACAGTGAGAGTATTTGTTCTCGATTTATTTTTCTTTCATGATGTCAAATAAATAAATGCTAAACACGCCAGGACACCGTCCGTTGCCAAAATATTGTCTTCAGTGGGTTTGGATTTTAATCATCAGTCTGAGAATTTTTTTTTGAAAAAGGCTGATTTTCTGCTTTTTCCATGGGAATTTGCACCCATACAGAAACCCATAGATTTTCATTCATCTCACTAACACCACAGGCATTAATGTATCTTCCTACAATTTTGGGTCCTATGCTTTTATGTAAGCAGATCCAAAACTGAATCCCAAAACTGATGTTACTGGTTAAAAGGGGATGGTCAACAGTAGTCACATTTAGTAAAATTTACGTAACGTCTTCAGCAGTAAAAGTTTCTATGACTGTCAATGAGCAAGATTTATTATTCAAAACACAGACCCCATCATACTTACTGTGTTGTGGGCAGTAGTGAAAGACTTGTGAGATATGAGCCCTGTTCAAGTTAGGAATCCTGTCTTCACAGTATTTTGTTTCCTGTATAAATAACAAATAATAGTTTAATCTGTTCCAATCAAGTTAAACATTGGTACTTAAGGTATGATGTACTCATTTACCTCTTTATAGAAGATGAAATAAGATGGTTAGTAACAATACATGACGATAGTATTTGGTTAGTAAGCAAGAATGTTAAGAAGAAAAAAAACAAGTTGAATTTTAAAGCCTCAGTAAAATCATTATAACCATGTAAATATAAAAAATAAATAAATGTACTTTTTTAAGTTTCTGAGGTCACTTAGGAGTGTTAGTGATACATTTCCCATATAAAGGGACATGAGTTACTAAAAATGAAAAATGTTCATATTGGTTAACATAACAAGCAATCCCAGTGGGTTTCTGGACTTCATATGACCTAAAATGTATATTAAACATGCTGTTTCTATTGATGTATAGCTAACTATGAAAAACTACTCGGTCCTTGTTTGCTTTTTAAAGCTCCTATTAAATGATACATTCAATGTTATATCATGAGATAAATATATAAATAGCAGATAACAGTCTCTGTAAACTGAAAGGGCAATGCTCTAATCTCAAATCATTTATCTGTGTTGAAGATTTGATCAGTTCTTTAACAGCCTTGATAACAAATGTAGCAAAAAATGTTGCCTCTAGCCTGCCTACTCATTCATTTACAACAGAGTTTAGAACTTTTGTACCAAAGAATATTTAAAAATATTTGCTAGAGAGCTTATTTTTAAAGATATATAAATAATTTTATTTTTTGATGATAAATGTCCCTGTAAGTAAATGTGAAAATGGGATCTCCAAAGATTTCAAAACACTCAGCTACATATGTTTTTGCTTTTTGAAGCTATATAAGCAAGAGCATTTTATAATAGAAATTAATGCACACAGATAACTAGCATTTCAAAATAATGCATATTTCTTTTTTATAGACATATGTGACAAATATCTAGAAAACCTGTGTAAATAAAAATGATTATTTACTAATTTTTCTTGAACTAGTAACTTTTAAAGGATGAACAGCAATACATATGACAATTTAAATGCAATAATTGACTCATTTAGCATAAATGTGTTATATCTTCAATAATTATATATTCTTAACATATAAATATAGTTTTAAATGTCATAGTCCCTAGAACAACAGTATGTGAGGATTTATATTGCTATCAGTTAAGAGTGAAACAAGTAGAAAATAGTCACCTTTTTGTGAGTGATATATATACGTACATATCACAATTGCATTGCTAAAAATGTAATTAAATGTTTATGAATAAATTATAGAAACAATGGTCATGAATACAATTGTAACTGTCATTTATGCAATTCATGTATATATACTATTGAGAGACATTCATTCATTGATGACCATCACTTAGTCAACTATATTTGGCATAACATATAAATTAATTGCTTATATTTTAATTGCTTGTCTTTTATGACATATTTAGATGTACATTTCACTTGGTGACATATATTTGTAGATCCATGTCCATGTGACATCTCTTTGAAGTTAAACCTAAATAGAGAGATGCAGGAAGAGGCTAAAACCATCCTCCACAAGGACCTAAATCTCTGTCAATAAGTCAATACATTTTGACTATTTTATTATGACTATTTTATTATAGGGAATGAAAGTAGATTACAGACCAGTGGATTAGAACATGTATACACTCTTTAACATGATTTGTGATATGTATTACAGCATTTTATTACCAGTCCACATAGAGATATCAGTTTACCCCAATTTACATTTAGCAATCATTTGCAAAATTTTAAACATGCCTGCTTTGCAAATGTTATGTTCTCATGCTAAACATTCACTTTTTAGGCTGAAATTTAACAGACTGATTACCGATCCATATAAAACATTGTACAGTTGTCTCTTTGAAGAGAATTCATGAAATGTAGATGCAGTGCACACTGAGCAATAAGCATCTTCCCTACAGCATGCAATGTTAATCTCTCTCTCTAAGAGCATGCTTATATACATACACATTATGCTGCTAGTCTAGGACTATGAGCACTTTTTTGGTTATGTCTCCCACAGAGTAGATATGAAGAAAATGAAGGCATTTGCTTCTTTTTTGTGCTCAGATAATACCTAGCTTAAGCACAGTTGAAGATTAAAAGTATGCGCATATAAGCACACATTTTTGCATTTCTTGGGCCCAGAGTTTACCATGAAGAGCAGGAAATGTGATGAAATCACATCGCAAATTGATGATCAAATTGACTTGAATATGTATGAACATGAATGCGCACCCACTTTGTCTTACTTGCTTCTCATATATTTATGTTTTGACATAAAAGTGTTAATCTAATGAACTGATAGCATATTTTGGTTTAAACATGTGCAAACTTCTGTAAGGTCATACAAAATGTAAACTTTGTATTTATATTATTAGTATCACCATCAGATGCTGTTAAAAAACATGACTGTGCACAGGCAACTAGGGGTGGGCAAAGAGTTTTGCTAAATGTCAGTTTCCCAACTAACCAGATTTAAAATTTCACAGTGTTATATTAATATTAAGGAGGCAAATATAGTTTTTGATGCCTTTATTGGCTAACTAAGCAGATTTAGAATGCAAGCTTTCAAGACCTTACATTCTAAATATGCTTAGTTAGCCAATTAAAGGTATCAAAAACTATATGTGCCTCCTGTATTTCTACAGCTAACACGGTACCAACTCTCATCTGATATTAATGTTAAAACAAAATTTAGATATTTTGGGAAGAAGGACAGAATATTTTTTTTTCTTCCATTGCTATTAACAGCCTGTGTTTCAACTTACAGAGAATTGGAACCAGGCAAACAGATCTATGAACTGCTCAACAATTGATTTTTTCATGTTTATTATCAATGTTATCAGGTTTAGGGCAAACTTTATCTCTAAAAAATGAAAGCACAAGCAAGATATTATATGTATCAAACCACTGATTTGGTTGAGTGAGTCTTTGTTGAGTGATAAGGAGCATTAAAATATCAATTGCCCAAGAGTGGTAAAAAGTGATTAATTATTAATAAATGTATTCCAACAAGTTTCTGTTTTTCACCTACAGTTCAACTGATCTTACTGCTTTATCTTCTTCTCTCCTTTCTATCATGCTTCTATAATGCAGCGGACCATTTAGGAATTGAATTTATGGGTAAGACTTCTATTAATTCCTTTTTCTAATTAATTATCTGAGTAACTTATAAAGGGAAGATGAGCTATACAGAATAAAGAACTATCCAGTTATGCTTTGCAAATTGTCTAGCATGAGAAGGATTAAGTGTAAAAAAAAAATGTGGTTAACCACTCTGTTGTCAGTGCAGCAAGAGCATTGTGATTCAGCAATGAGGGCTTAATTGTGGGTAGTGGGGATGTGAGTATGGTGCTTTAGGACATGGGGATCAAGTGGTGGAGAGGGTGAGCTATTCTACTCCCATTTCCCTGCATGATCCAGCCTAAAGGAAGCAGTCAATATCTAGCCATTTCCTTTGGGCTTCTTGAGCCTGATTTTGGGCTCATTTTAAAGTATTTCCTAGTGCTCCAAAAGAATGCAAAGCAGCCAAAAAGGGAAAAAAAACACAATTTAGCAATGAAATTCTGACCATCAGAAAGTGATTTCAGACCTGATCAGACCAGCTAGAAATATCTGTCAAAGCTTAAAATATATCATTCAGCACATATTTACAGTTGTAACTGAATCCGACCCAAAAGAATGATTGAGGAATGGAACCTGCATTTGAAATTCAATTAGACCGTACTTCTTTTATATGTATCCACTTCCATTTTTTATTTGAATTCACTCTTGCTGTAAACCTAATTTAGATAATATAACCATTGCACTGTGAAACATTAAATGAGTAATGATAATTGAAAACATACATCAGTCACTTTTAAAAATACAGCCCTTCTGATGCTATTAAACTTTAAAGATAGCTGACTTACAGGCAAGACATAAAGCCTGAAGCTTCTTCTCTGTAAGTCATTTTATTGTATCCTCAACCCCAGATACAACTTGGCTAATACACAGAATGTAGTAAAATGATTCATGGAAAGGATAGCTTATTCCATCAGTGGAGCTACCATATTAGCTCTTTAGTTGGCCTCAGAGAAAGTGGAGGGTGGTGGAAGAGAATAACATTTAAATAACTTAAAAAGGGCTGCATTTTAAAATGTGGCTGACATCAGTCATACTCCTAAATGTTGAACAGCAGATTTACATGAAGTTATTTTAATGCAATACAAATTCATCAACACCTTAAGGACATTTGACATGCCAGAGCCATCATCAGTGTCCATGCATTAAGGACCGGTGATGGTCCTGGAACGTCATTGCTTTTGCGATCACAGCACTCCTGCGGGAGCACTGTGATCACCAAAGGAGTCTGAAACTGATTGCTCCAAAACCAGAGCAGTCAGTTTGAGCCCCTCTTTTGGTGAGCTGGTACATGTGATCAGTCACATGTGCCGGCTCTCTGAATGATGTCTATGTAGTCCTTAAGGGTAAGCCTACCCCAGGACCAACGGGCGTTAAGGAGTTAATGAACTCGATGAAATCTGAAAATTACTTAAGGGAGAATTATAAAAATGGAGCAATGCTGTGATCAAATGCACCACAGACAGCAAACTGACAATTCTCAATTGCATAAATTAGACTTAACTCCTTTTTTATGAAACGTCACCAACAAATTGCAATGCAGAAAAAATTAAAGATAATTAAAGCAAGTATAAAATATATTCGTATGTACGGATGGGCCAAATATTTTACCTCAAATGTGAAACAGGCAAAAAAGTTACTGCCATGTTGGAAATGTCTCTGAAAAAGTGTGGACTTTCTGTTTTTTTTCCACCCTGATTATTCACTTAAAATCAATTATAAGAATACCGTCCCAATAAGAAAATTTCCCTCTTTATATCCCCTGATTAATAAAAATGATAGATTCTCCCAGCTTGTCAGTTTGTGTTTGTTAAACAAAGATATAGATACATAGATACATACATGAATGACAAATACACTAAAATCTGTTCACAACAGAATGTCAGCACATATCTAGCTTAGTACACAAAAAAGAAGGGATATGTCTCTGTCCAGTTTTCCAATTATTAGAAACACAACCCCCCCCAAAAAAAACCTCTAAATCTAACCCGCACCAAGAACTAAGAGCCCCTGCAGAAAAGGTGAACCATCAATCCTCAGCCCCTGGAGCCAAGCCCAGATCAAGGAAGGTACTAGTGCACAGAATTATGCATATGTGCAGAGTGGCTCTAATCCCACATATGCTACATATTGATGTATTTATGTATGACAAGTTTAGTGTTAGATTCCCAAACCGTACCCCACCTATGTCCTCACCACAGGAGTTAGGGCCTCGGATACCAGAAACATCTCTGCTATGAACACTACCTTCATGGTGGGATCCATATATCCCAAATGAGCATGAATTTGTCAGGTGTCCATCTGTGTAAATAGAGCCCTTTATAATGAAGTATATTAGTGTTTACCAGTTTGATCCAACAGACTAAATTAGTGGATCCCTCCCCCATCCAAGTCAATTCCATCACCTTCCTCTCCATAACGAGCAGTTCTCTAATCAAAGAGTATATAGCTGTTGGGCACAGTTAATCAGGTAGTACAGATAATAAAGAGATCTTGGGATGAGAGGGCAATCACCAGTGCACCAGATGCAAAATCATGTCTGCCACCTACCCCAGAAGTGTCAAACTGAGGGACAGTTCAAAGTAAGTGTAAGAAAGTGGCACCATCTACCTCACATCTAATGCATTTGCCATTCGGAAAGTTACCCATATTCTAGAATCTTATTGGGGTATAATACTTCCTATGTAGAATTTTGAGTTGTATTAGTTGATGTCGGACCATGGCAGCCACTGCCTTATGGCCCCTTTGAGCAACATCCCACTCCCATTGCTCAGGTTTGCCTGTCGGCTTCCCATTTATATTGGAGCGATGTATCCTCAGTTATAGTTTCTGTCTCTTACCATGCACGTGTGTCTGAAAGTACGCCGGATGGCCTCCAATGTCAACAAGGGAAACTCCAAAATCTCAACCTCCCAACCAGTCCACAAAAACACAAGTAAGAAAAAAATACCTGTTGGGAATCCCAAATTCTACATGTAACTGCTCAAATGTTTATGAACATATATAGAGCTGGCCTACGGTAAGGACTGGAGTTTAGTTTAGTTTAGGTAGTCTTGTGGATAGGCAATTTGTTCTCTGGGATAGGGAGTATGGGGACTCTGGGGAAGTGTGACAATACTCAAAATTCTTGTGATTCTTGTGATACAAATTCCTTGCTTAACTGGCTTGGCCACTGTGACTTACTGACTGGTACTGATTCCTACAACAGCCAGAAGACCAGCATATTATTGACTAAGACCTATCCTCATCATGTACTGTGCAATTTAAGACTACAGTGACATTGGAAGAGAGAGAGAAAACAGCTTCTAAAATGTCCTTGGCACTAGCTACAGGTAGATAGACAGCAAAAGAGTAAAAGATACACTTGCAGTGAATGTGTGTTTTTTTTCTAGACAGTGACAAAAATTTGACTGATAGGTGATTGAGACCGATAATTATCTTGACTAGGAATGGGAGAAAGTTTTTGCCTCAAAAGTGAAACAGGAGAAAAATGGCACTTCCCGTCTAGTGGGAAATTTCCCTCTAAAAGTGCCATTTATAGCTTTTTTCACCTAGCCCATTGCATTAAAATTAATGGAAAGACTGAATTTCTACCAAGCACATGGCAAGTTTCTCTTATATAAAAGGTGTGGCACAGTCCCACAGCATACCATTCTGTGTTTGTGAGAGGAAGAAAGAGCAGCTAATTTTTGTGCTAGAGAAGACGGTGGAATTTGAAGCAAAGTTTAGGGAATCTTGTAGGCAGGATATAAGTTCTCTGTATCAGGGAGTCTGGGGAATAGCAAGGGAGCAAGGAGGTCTACCCCAAATACTCCAACATTCTGTCTGATTTAATTTGAAAGACACAGGCAGCTGCAGTCCAAATTCCTTGGTGATCTTGTTGTTATTATGATCTCTGTGTTGGAGGTGACTGGGTGTATGAGAAGGGAGCAAAGGATGTTAACCCCAAATACTCCAACAGTCTATCTGAAAAATTTGATTTGAAAGACACAGGTAAATGAGGTCCAAATTCATTGCTGATCTCTCTTCTATCATCTCTGTTATAAGTGTCTGTGGGTGTGAGAAGGGAGCAAAGGAGGTTGACCACAAATGCCCCAACATTCTGTCTTACCGATTTGATTTGAAAGACACTTGCAGCTGCTGTTCAGATTCTTCACTAATCTTGCTGTTATTTTCTCTATGTTAGACATGTCTGGGGGTGTGAGAAGGGAACAAAGGAGGTTGACTACAGTGACAATGGAAGAGAGACAAAACAGCTTCTAAAATATTCTTGTCACTAGCTACAAGCAGATAGACAGCAAAAGAGAACAAGTTACACTTGCAGTGAGTGTGTGTTTTATTTGTAGACAGTGACAAAATAATTGACTGATAGTTGATTGAAACAGGCAGGGATCCTGACTAGGAATTGGCAAAAGTTTTTGCCTCAAAAGTGAAACTGGAGAAAAATGGCACTTCCCACCTAGAGGGAAATTTCCCTCAAAAAGTGTCATTTTTTCACTTTTTTTGCCTAGATCATTGCATTAAAATAAATGGAAAGACTGAATTTCTACAGAGTACATGGCAAGTTTCCCTCATTTTCCCTCAGATATAATATAAAAGGGGTGAGAGAAAGAGAAAGCAGCCAATGTTCGAACTAGAAAAGACAGTGGAATTAAAGCTTAGTTTTTGGAGTCTTGTAAGCTAGACATTTGTTCAATGTATTAGGGGAGTCTGGGGAATAGGAAGGGACAAAGGAGGTTGACTACAAATACAGCAACATTCTGTCTGACCTATTTGATTAGAAAGTCACAGGCAGCTGAGGTCCAAGTTCCTTGCTGATCTTCCTGTTATTTTCTTTGTGTTATATGTGTCTGGGGGTATGAATGAGAAGGGAGCAAAGGAGGTTGACCCCAAACACCCCAACATTCTGTCTGAACAATTTGATTTGAAAGACACAGGCAGCTGTGGCCTAATTCCTTGCTGATCTTGCTGTGCTGGAGGAGTCTGGGGAAAGAAGTTGCTGAACTTTTTAGTTTTAATATATATTTTTGACTGTGATAGGCTAGGGTGGACATTTATATAAAAAAATAAAATTAAGGTTACAACTGACTGGGACCCTGATGTGAGCTGTGTTGCTGAGGCAGGTAGACAAGATTGAGTATTTGTTGAGGGTCAAGACAAGACATCACACTCCATCAGTTCTGTTGTGTACTTTATAGTAAAAACACACACAGTAGTTGGGTAATGTCTAGCAAACTCACAATGGGTGAGTTGAAACAGGTGCACTTGTTACAGGATCATCCATATCATGTGCTATTCCCACATTAGACCTCACAGTAGGACACACGCAAACAGACATCTTCCACATTTAGTGCCCTAGATGTGAAACACTTTCAGACTCTTATTTCTAAAATCAAATATAATTATTTTGACATAAAGTATTACATTTCATAACAAAATTGTAATATATTAATACAAACAGATCCTTTTGTATTATTATAATTCACAGTTCAATTCCCAATTGAATCACCTGGAACTTACTTTTATGAAGCTCTTAAAAGTGTTTTAACAAACTGGATAACCACCTCTTTCCATTTCTACTGTACAAACCACTGGATAGAGAACATTCTGTATTTTCTTAATTACCATTTGTCACTCGCACCGCAAAATAAAAACAAGGAATGTGAAGAAATTAGCAAAATCTGGAAACCTTTTCTAAGCACACCACCTGTTTGTCAAAAACAATTATTCAGTAATAGCTTCAAATATACAAGCTGGATGTGCATGAAATAAATGTTGGAATCATAAGCACACTTGTAATCATTTATTTTAACTAAATTGATATTAATAGTTTTGTTGAAATTCATCGCTAACTTTTCTTCTATCTAAAGGGATATTGTGGTGACTTGCTGAATCATGCACAGAAATTGATTTTCATTTCCAAGCCTGCCATCAAGTCACTAAGCTACCTGCCAGAGTTCCATCCTTTAATGCTGTTTACAGGAACGGAAGGACAAACGGGCAAATGGTGGACATTTTGCAGCATTCCCCTGCTCTATGCCTTCCTTAGGCCAATGTGTTAAGCATGGTGTAGAGGAAACCATGCATTGTATGCCATTCCTCTGTACATGCTGGGCTTACTGGCAATAGAGTCTTAACAAAAGCTGAGATTGTCCACTGGCATGCTCTACAGTAGTGATATGGGGTTAATGTCAGTGTCTTAAGTCAGTGGGATTGCAGTGGCAAATTCATACATTCACCCCATTATCACCAAAAATTAAAATGGTTTATATCCATTTTAATACTATATACTCTGCCTCACAACAGGTTACTGTATAAAGAGGCTTTGGGAGGTGATATCTGTGCATAAATAGAGAACTGGTTAAATGGTAGATGGCAGACAGTTGTGGTAAATAGAACTTTTCAAGTTGTAAGTAGGGTGCCACGGTGTCTAGTCCTGGCCCAAAGGTTTTTAACTTGTTTATTAATGATACAGAAGTCAGTATTGAATGCAAAGTCTCAATCTTTGCTGATGACATTAAGGAGTATAAGGAAATACATACAGAGCTATTTCTCGCTACCAAGATTTGGATAAACTGAGTGAATGAGTGAAAAAGTGGCAGATGAGGTTCAGTGTAGATAAATGTAAGGTTAAGCTTTTGGGCTATAGAAACAAAAATGCTGCCTATACACTACATGGGAAATTACTTGAGGCAATCTTCATTAGAGAATGAATTAGGAGTTTTGATAGACAAGACATCAGCAGGGTACAATGTCATTCAGCTAATTCAATAGTCAACATGGTACTATCCTGCAAAAAGGGTTATAGTTGCTAGGGATGGAAATATAGTCCCTATTGGGATGGAAATATAGTCCCTATTTTATTCTAAGTATCCCTACATGGTTTAACACATGTGCTTCAATACAAAGGTGATCACCAGGCTTTCATTTATGCTATCAATGTTCACCTTTCAGCAGAGGCCTTATCTCAACTCGGTAATACATCTCGAGGCGTGGAGTGGTCCCTGCAGGAGTCATCATGAGCCCCAGCATTGAGGAAATGGAAGGCATCTCAAGCAATGTCTGATTCTCCAACTGTCATCTGTGAGACTTTCCCCAGGGTGAGACAGTGTTTGGCCTTCTTTCTCAATTTTTACTCAGAGGCACGTCAGTAGTTGGTAAACTCTCCCAGATCCGATCAATCCTTGAGAAATATCTGTGGCTTGTGATATGACAGAGGGGTGCAACATATGATATTAGTCCTTTAAAACCATAGTTTTCTACAGAAGAATTAAGCAGCAAGTTAACTGCCTTCATCTTGGCATCATCGCCATTCCACAGGCATACTTTGGGATTATTTTTGTGATGTTTTTGACTCCTTCCCAAGGAATCAGACAGTGTGGATTGGAAGTACATGGTAGAAGAACTGTTCAGCTTTATTGCTATAAAAACATGACTTATGGAAGTGGTTGGGGTGCTAGTGGTATGTGGGGGCACTCTGTGACTCTTGTCAACTCCAACAACAAACTTTTACTCCTCTGCAGCATGGTTGTAAGCGTTTCGCTTACCTGCCGAGATGGCCGTCGGGCATCTGTGGGCGGCCGGTCTTGTGTGTGCTGCCTCCCGGCTCTTTGCCAAGTCTGATTCCCTGATAGCCGGCTGCCCTGGTTTCCTGGAGGGCAGCCAGCTTCCTGCTTCCGTCTGTGCTGCAGAGTGTGGGCGCGCGTCAAGGGAATCCCCTGTGACGTCGCTACCCGGCTCTTAAAGTCATAGTACCCCAACTGCTCCACCTTCTGGAGGTGGAGCAATTGGTACTTAAACTGCCTGGACACCACGTCCGTTGCCCTTTAGTGGTGTTGCAGTGCAGTTGTGTTTCCTGAGCTCTGTGTATTACTCGGTTCGTCTGACTACCCGATCTGTTGCTGACCTGTGGCTCTGTCTGACTATCTGCTTTGTGTATGACCCTAGGCTTGTCCGACAACCATTCTGAAGCAGACCTACTGCTCTGGCTGACTACCTGTTCGGTGTATAACCTGGCTTGTCTGACTACCCACTCTGGTGTTGACCTGGGACTCTGTCCACTGCGTATTCAGCATACCAATGCTTTAATGGCTATCCTACTGGTGCAAACCTGTGGCTCTGGCTGACTACCCGCTCCATGTATGACCTGGCTTGTCTGACTACCCACTCTGGTGTTGACCTGGGGCTCTGTCCACTGTGTATTCAGCATACCAATGCTTCAATGGATATCCTATCTGGTGTGAACCTGTGGCTCTTGCTGACTACCCGCTCCGTGTATGACCTGGCTTGTCCGACTATCCATTCCTTGTTAACTGGGGGTTTGTCTGGTTATCCTCTAGGTGCGGACCTAGGCTCAGATATTCCTTACTACTGCTGCCTATCAATTACGTCTGGTTTCCCTACAGGTGCGGACCTGGGGTTCAGACAGTTATCCTTCCTGATTGTCTTTCCGTATAGTCTGGTATCCTCCAGGTGCGGACCTGTGGCTCTGCAGACTACGCATTTGTTTCAGCTACTGGGTCATACTGATCAAGTTTCTTACAGAGGTAATCTCCTAATCCTAAGAGGTGGCGCTAGTTCTGTTGAATGCGTATTCCTCTGGTTGACGTTTACTGCTGAGACGTGCCTTACTGTTTTATTATTTGTGCTTAATAAAGTGATTGTTACCTGTCCTGTATTCATTTGCAGGAACCGTTACAATGGTCCATAGGTGTTATTTCAAATGAAGGAATATTGGCACACTCTCTGATACATCAAGAGCACTAATATCATATGCTCCAGTGCCCAAAGTAACTTTTAAGAGTGCCTCTGCTACTGGTAGTTGTGGCATCTCTGACAAGTTGATGGTGTGTCTCCCATCTCTTCAGGTAAAATTATCCACTGCTCCAGGACTGACAGGCAGGACAGAGCGCAGACGTCTTTCCATAGTGATGTCTGCGCTCCTCTGCCAGCTCTAGGAGGCTTTGCTAGGAGCCGTTCAGCTCCAAAAGACGTCTGTGTTCCGTCCTACCTGTCAGTCCCGGAGCAGTGGATAATTCGCATTAATCAGGTAATAATTCTGGTGACTATCACTACTGAGCAGCTAGTCACCAGATAAGGAATTATATGGGGCCATCTTTGTTAAAGGAGGTAGTTCTGCTTTCAGGGATCATTTTATATCTTCCATATAACACTATTTTGCACAACATACAACAAGATTATGAAGAGAGGAAAGGAGGGGTCACATCTTGGCACATGTATCCTTATTAAGCACATAAAAAACCACCTTGATCTGTATGGTAAATATGTGATGTGAAACCAACCCCTAGGAAAACAAAATCAAGCGTCACTGTGCTCCATGTCTATCACCAATGTCTAAAAGGACAAGGGTGAATGTCCCACAGACAAGTGCTGAAGGCAAGTGAAAATCCCCAATAGCCTGGAACATTGACAGTAAAATGTGTCATCAGTGTTGTGATAGGGTCTGGGGCCAGGATAATATCCCTTTTGTCTCCCAGCACCCACTTGGTCCTCTTCCTCAACAATGACACATACTTCCCATAATGAGTCTGGATTACAGTCACACATCCTCTCTCTTAATTAGACTATGTAATCTTCCTCAGGTAAAACAGAGTTAAGACAGACTTAAACTCAGCCGCACATGCTTACAGAGATATAACACAGGGCATAAACTTATTATTCTTTTTTCCCTCAGTGCAATACATATCTATTTTCTTTATTACTATATTAATTCTCTTTCCTGAAAGGATTGCTTCTTTGCTTTATTTTGTTTGAAGTGTATTTACAATGTATAATTTCATTCTTCATTCTCTTTTCCACATAGCTGAACACAGATGCTATATGAATAATTTGGAGGTGCTGGGTTGTTCTTTCATAGTTGTCTTTCATTTTATTATTTTAAAAAGAAGGAAACAAGGAAAATAATAAATGTAATACAATGGTATGCAGTATGATAAACTGTTGTGCCTGTTTTCCCCTGAGTAGGTTATGTAGATTCATGTTGCTTTAGCAGCAAACATCATAGCTGCTTTAACCACCACCTTGTTTCAAATGTTGCCTTCACTAAATTAACTTCAGCCTGACAAAGGTGAGGGGATGTATCCAATTGCAATGGACTTTACAAATGGATTAGGGCCTCAATTCAAATGTGACCAATGCAAAAAAAAAACAAAAAAACACCCACCCTCATTTTTTCAAGCACGGTAAGCCATTCAATTGCTTGTGATATAAAAAAATACCGGCGAAAAAAATGCATGTTGTGCTTTAAAGTTAGAACCCACTGGAACCCATTATAACAAGTCTCCTTTCCCCATTCAATTCCATGTGATGATGCCAGTGGGGTATGAAACAATGTGCAATGCATTGCATACCCCACTGGCACTCATAGGGTTAATTCTACTAACATTTTACTTAGCTTAGAACCCCATTTCATTTCATACACTGGTCACTTTTTTCCTATGTCTGCAGGTTGAAACATGCATTAGGGGACTCTACATCTAAAAAAGTAGGTCTAGATTTTTGGCGATAAAGTGAACTCATTGTTTCATACCCCACTGGCACTCACAGGGTTAATCGTCTGTCTTCTCATCTTCAGTCTTCTTCACTTCTTATTTTCTGCTGTGTCCAAAAGATGTCCCTGTAGAAAGAAAGAAAGTCAACATTAACATTTAAAAAATATATATATATATGTGTCCAGGTAATGCTTTCATTAACCCTTTGAGTGCCTGAGGGGTACGCAATACTTCCATCACTCAAAGGGTTAAATCTGAGCCAGCATTCCAACAATAACAAATAATTGTGGGCCCAATGTGAAAAAAAAATAAAATCCAAATCCATGCTGCATAATAATATCTATTAGTCCCCAATGAAAATATTGTTTTTACAAGTCCAAGGAAAAGTTTCTTCAAGCAATCAGAGTGATAAATGATACTGCTGTCTCTGCCACTGACAGTGGCAGCAGCATTGCCGGTCAAAATCATGTCTCCTTCATACCTTTTGGGCCATTGCCCTAGCTTCTCTGTGAAAAAATTGAACATCGATTTGCTTTTATATGGCTAGTTTCTGTTCAAAATGATTTCCAGCCTACCATTAATGGGGAGGTGTGCCTATGTACTTCCTAGCCAATCAGCTTCTAGCGGGTTTCATCATCCCCCTATTTAGCATGCATTTTGGGAACTTAAAACACATGATCGACGTTTGACCGCAAGTCAGTTTCTATGGCCCAACATTCTTTGTGGTATGATTTGGTAGGGCAATTGAATACCGATGGTGACACAGTTTGAATATTTTCACAAAAATGTGCTGTTTTTTTATTTTTTTTTGTTTTACTCCTTTTGTCCTATGCAAAATTTTCCTCCTTTTCGCCTAATTTAACAAATATTTCACCTATGTTAACAAATTTATCGCCTATATTTCCTATAGGTACTACATTCCCACTACAATATTACTTCTTCTGATGGATGTAGTTTAGTAAGAAGTGGCTGAAAGTTAAAGTTGTGAGTCCTACAGCAACATATGCCTTGAAAAATGTGTTAGCATGCAGAGTGCATTTGTCCTTTGCCCACAACACTAAATTCCTTCTTAAGTGACACTGGCACATATTCATGATGATGTCAAGTAATAACAAAAAATAAAGTACAACCCACAATGTGGCAGATATGTATTGTAGTGGTGGTGCTGGGGGACTGGGTGGTATGGTGTGATTTGTGTATGCACCTAGATTTTACCATTGTTATGTTTATGTCTAATCACTATCCTCTTTCTCAGATTATTGACACACATTACTTGTCATTCATAGCAGTGCTCCCACGTGGGGTAGATGGTGGCAACCCTTCTTCACATCCCTCCTCCACCTCCTTATCTGTGCTGCTGTTAATATATTTGTCCTGGCTTTGTCTGCCATGTGTGGTGTCTGCTACCTGATACTCAAATGGTATGAGATGTTGGTTCATTTTTAAGAATGTTAGTTTCCTCATATTACTGTTTTATAGCTGTGTCCTGCGGTCATTGACAATGAAACCAGCTGCACTGAAAACCCTCTCAGACTCAACACTAGCTGGAGAACAACTCAGGGTTTCCACTGCAGTACTTCAATGCTGGCCACAAACTCTCCTTTGTTTGCCAGTAGTCCATGGGAGTCATTGTTTCTGCCTAGAATGTAGCTATCCTGCAAGTATGCAGAAACCATCTCACATGCAGTGGGACCACTTCTAGAAGCCACACTGAGTTCCTGTGTGTCAGTTACCAACCCATTGTCACGGTTTGTTAAGACTCTCAGACACAGAGTTAGGTAAAAAATCAACTTTATTGAAAAGTTAATGCAACCCCGTAGGGGAATATACACGTACACACAGATATCTTTATTTGGATAGTAATACAATGTGATACAGAGTAATACTGGCTCTACCGGCACTGCCAATATACCGGGCAGGGCAGCCAGGGAATAGGAACTTGAGATGAGGCTTTACCGGCCTTGCCAATACTGGGTAAGGCAACCCAAGGAAACAGGACAGGTTCTACAGGCCTTACCATATACCGGGCAAGGCAGCCAATTGACAGGGAATGCATAGGCTCTACCGGTCTTGCCAATACCGGGTAAGGCAACTCAAGGAAACAGGACTGGTTCTACCGGCCTTACCATATACCGGGCAAGGCAGCCAATTGACAGGAGATTAAACAGGCTCTACCGGCCTCACCAATACCGGGTAAGGCAACCCAAGGAAATGGGAGAGGTTCTACCGGCCTTACCATATACCAGGCAAGGCAACCCTTAGACTAGAGGAATACACAACCGCTCAGCAAAGTGATTGATAGGTGATAAACAGTCACTATGACGGAAAGAGGCTAGGTCAGTAAGTAAGCCGCCAGCAGTAGATATAGTGAAGGTGTGGAGCTAGCAATGCTCTCACAGATGGAACAACATACCACTATAGAGCAGTCAGAGGTGAATGGAGCGAACCAGTACCCTGTACGTGGAACGCTATAATACTGGTATAGCCGGGTGGCTAGTGGAGCGAACCAGTACCCTGTATGTGGAATGCTTATGATTTTAATACAGCCTGGTGGCTTATGGAGCGAACCAGTACCCAGTACGTGGAACGCTATACACTGAGACAGCCGGATGGCTTGAGGAGTGAACCAGTACCCTGTATGTGTAATGCAAATGATTTTAATACAGCCGGATGGCTTGAGGAGCGAACCAGTACCCTGTACGTGGAACGCTATACACTGAGACAGCCAGATGGCTTGAGGAGCGAACCAGTACCCTGTACGTGGAAAGCTATACACATGAGACAGCCGGGTGGCTTGAGCACTGAGACAGCCAGATGGCTTGAGGAGCGAACCAGTACCCTGTACGTGGAACGCTTATACACATGAGACAGCCGAGTGGCTTAAGCACTGAAACAGCCGGATGGCTTGAGGAGCGAACCAGTACCCTGTACGTGGAACGCTATACACATGAGACAGCCGGTTGGCTTAGCACTGAAACAGCCGGATGGCTTGAGGAGCGAACCAGTACCCTGTACGTGGAACGCTATACACTGAGACAGCCGGATGGCTTGAGGAGCGAACCAGTACCCTGTACGTGGAACGCTATACACATGAGACAGCCGGGTGGCTCGAGCACTGAGACAGCCGGATGGCTTGGGGAGCGAACCAGTACTCTGTACGTGGAACGCTATACACTGAAATGGCCGAATGGCTTGAGGAGCGAACCAGTCTCTCGTAGGATAACTGGCAAGATAAGAATGTCGCCAAGGCGACTCAGGAACATCTTGAAGGCAAGCAGGACTGGACAGGAACCAGCGGATGGAAGCAGGAACCCGCAGGCAGGCGGTCGACCGGAATCAGGAACGCCGGTGGAGACTGGCAGCAGGAAGGAGAGGCTCAACTGGATCAAACGTCAACAGGAACCCTTCAACTGGAAACACTGGAACGGGTAGACACAGGTCGCAGGAACACAGCAAAGGCCCAGGATACTCAGGAACAGTGTCAAACACAGCAGCAAAGAGACAACACGAAAGGGCAACCAAAGGGTGCCCAGGCTAGGTTTAAATAGGCAATACAGGGCGGGCTGAAGACAGCCAGCCAATGGAGAGCCCCCTACTGGTGACAGACATGAAAAGAGAGCAATCAGGGGCACCGTGATACCCATACTCAGGGAGCAAGTCCCAAAGAGATGTGCCGCCAACACCACCACCACCACTACTACCAATGTTGGGTTTTTGCCGCCCCTGCTAAGACCCATGAATTGCCTTATGTTCTGAATGGGATTTTCTGGTTCATGATGTAGCTGCTTCTGCTGGTTGAAATGCTTTGTTACCTTCCTTTTCACTATACTGTCTAGGTGTCTGTTGTGCCCTCACTTTCTCCCTCTCATTCTCAACAATGCAACCCTCCACTCGATCAATAAGCATGTCTTGATATTCCTTGACAGAATCCAATTCCTCTGCGAGTTGCTGCTGATCATCATGAATCCTTGTTGTGACAAACTGCTGAGGGCCTTTTCTCAGTAATTCTGAAATTTTGTGTTTGACGCGGGTGGGTGGTCCAGCAAAGTGGCAAGAATGTATTCCTCATTGCTTTTAATGGACACTATGTCTAACATGTCTTTTACCATGTCTTTTACCAGCTGGTGCATGTCTATGTTGTAATTCTGGTAAGAATCCTTCTGCAATAAAAATATCAGAGGTAGAATTTCACTATTTCCTGCCCCAGTGTAACTCACCAGCATGGTTGCCTCCTCAAAGGGTTTCAGTAGCTCACATACATTGCACATTAGTTGACATTGGCCAGGTGACAAAGAGGATCCCTCCAAAGCCTTCCAGTTTTGCATGGTGTACTTGCTAATTGCCTCATTCTACTCGTACAAATGCTCTAGAATGTATATTGTGGAATTCCACCTGGTAGGGACCTCCATTTTCAGCGGGTGATGGGGTAGTTTGTAACGCTCTTGTATGGAATATAGAGTGTTATGTGTACTGTAGGAGCGACTAAAATGGACACAGATTATGAGGGCAATAGTAAGCATCTCTTTGAGTGTTTTGGATTCTGCCAGGAATCTGGTCACAACTAAATTTAGCACATGGGCAAAGTAGGGTACATGCACAATACCACCTATTCTCAAAGCAGCAATTATGTTGGATCTGTATCACGGTGCCCGTGCTCCCTTGTTTATGTTTTTCTGTCAGTTATCCTGTGTTATGCTCTCATTGGTTGCCCTGTGTTGAGCCCGCCCAGTATGGCCTTTATATACTGGGCTCCTGAACCCATACGGTGCCCTTTCAT
The DNA here is from genome assembly GCA_037306005.1 of Rhinophrynus dorsalis. Classification (NCBI taxonomy): domain Eukaryota; kingdom Metazoa; phylum Chordata; class Amphibia; order Anura; family Rhinophrynidae; genus Rhinophrynus; species Rhinophrynus dorsalis. The sequence goes on from CM074724.1 coordinate 136,536,919, forward strand.
TGTGTTCCTGTACCAGTGCTAACTCTGTTTAAGAAGTTCCCAGTGTACCGAGTTGGCCTGCCTGACTACTCTCCAGTTCCTGCTCCTGTGTACCGACCCGGATTGCCTGACTATTCTTCAGTGTCTGCTCCTGTGTATTAACCCAGCCTGGCTGACGTTCCTGCTCCTGTGTACCGACCTGGACCGGCTGATGTTCCTGATCCTGTGTACCGACCCGGAACGGCTGACGTTCCTGCTCCTGTGTTCTGACCTGGCCTGGCTGACGTTCCAGTTCCTCTGCACCGACCCGGCTGGATCTTCGTTCCTGCTTCCCTAGTCCTTGTCACTCAGCGACATTCTTATATCCGGTGCCTTTGGCTTGTCCTACGCCTCTGCTCCGGCAGGTTGCCAAGTGCTGTCTCTATTACTGCTCCGACGGAGCGCCTCTGGCCTAGTCCTCCACTACTGTCATACCAGTTGCAAGTGTTGCCTCCTTGATTGCTCCGGTAAAGTGCCATTGGCTTGTCCTCCACTACTGTCATACCGGTTGCAAGTGTTGCCTCCGTGATTGCTCCAATACAGCGCAATTGGCCTAGTCTTCTGCTACTGTCATACCGGTTGCAAGTGTTGCCTCAGTGATTGCTCCGGTAAAGTGCCATTGGCTGGTCCTCCGCTACAGTCATACCGGTTGCAGGTGTTGCCTCCGTGATTGCTCCAGTACAGCGCCATTGGCCTAGTCCTCCGCTACTGCCATACCGGTTGCAAGTGTTGCCTCCGTGATTGCTCCGGTAAAGTGCCATTGGCTAGACCTCCGCTACTGTCATACCAGTTGCAAGTGTTGCCTCCGTGATTGCTCCGTTAAGGTGCCATTGGCTTGTCCTCCGCAACCGTCATACCAGCTGGAAGTGTTGCCTCCGTGATTGCTCCGGTAAAGTGCCATTGGCTTGTCCTCCGCTACTGCCATACCGGCTGCAAATGTTGCCTCCGTGATTGCTCCGGTAGTGCTCATCTGTTTCAGTTGACTGGTAGCCCACGGATGTGTGCTGACCTTGGCTTGTTAAAGGATCATTTCAGTACCTTCACATATGGGACTGTTTACCATCAGTGATGAACTTTAACTCCTGCAGTACCGGAAGCCTGGGAACCTACTTCTCTGCCTGACCTGTGTCAGTACATACTGTTTGTGCTTCTGTACTTGTGCTGGACCTGTGTGGCCTTTGAATAAAGTACCTGTCGTGTGTCTGTACTATACTGTTGTATATTACAGGACCTGTGAGGGTTCTTACTGTATTATTGTATTCAATAAAACTGTGTTTTTATCCTAACCCTGTGTCTGTGAGTCAAACAAACCGTTACAATCTGTTATAAAAAAAAAAGCTTTTAAGGAGCAGGGTAGAAGCCATTCCTCTCTCACCTGCTCTAGCTTACTTAAAACATCAACAGCTTTGTGGGACTGTCTCTCAAAATTATAAATGTTCAAGGTGGCATGACAATGGTATGGGCTATCCTGATGCTGCTGCTGTCACCTTTTAATCACACTGCCAGAACCAGAAGCACGATTACTGGCTGTTAGCTAGTGTTGGCCACTGTTGGTGCTGGGAGGGAAACCCAGTAAGCAGTCACAGTTATATAGTTTGTGCTCTGCCCACTTGTCGACATATCTGTTGTCAGGTGGATTTTCTTGCCATAAGCACTTTCCAGTCCTTTGCCCACCACACTAACCACCTGCTTGTACAATTAAGGCACAGTTGTCCTAGAAAAATAATTGCAGTTTAGGATATTCAAGCGTGAAGTTACACATGACATCGGTTCTCTGAAACCTTCGTTTTCTACAAAAGAATATGCAGCATGTCCATTTCAAACATCTTGGTAACCTTGCCATTCCACAGGAGTATTTTGGTATTGTTTTTGTGACATTTTTGACTCCTTCCAGGAACTCAGTCAGGGTGGGTTGGCAGGACATGGCAGAATAAGCTGTAAACTGTATTGCTTTAACAACATGACTAGAGGAGGTAATGTGGTAGAAGCAGCATGTGTGGGCAGTATATGACTCTTGCCATATCCTACAGCAAAGCCAGAGTCATCATACTCCTCTGCAGCAGGGGCCATAGGCGTTATTTGGACTGAACTAACTGTTGGCACTCTCAGTAGAACATTCTCTGACACATAAATAATGTCTGCTTCTTTTTTCTGTCCTAGAGCCCTGGGAACTTTCTAAAGTGCTTCTGCTGCTGATAGTTGTGGCACCTTTGGCCTGTTGATAGTGTGTCTCCCAGTCAGACCTGCTGTTGTGCTTCATGTGGGATCTCATAGAGGTGCCTAGGTGTGAGTCTGCTTTCCCACTGCTCATGTGCTTTTTGCACAGACAACAGATAGTAACATGCTTAGCTTGAGGATCCTGAGTGAAGTATCTCCATACTGTGGACTTCATGGAATGAGGGGTTCCTTAAGTGCTGTTGCTACTACTACTGCTGGGGCTAGATGTTGATGCAATTCTATTGCCACTACTACTAGGTGTCAAAGGTGCAGCAGCAGAGGCAGTCATCATATCTAACATTATGGATGTTAATAACCTGTTTTGCTGTTGCTGCTGCTGGGTACTCAAAACAGGTGTGTGTGGCTGAGTAGGACTTGAACTTTGAAGAGGAGTTGATGCTGATGATGACTGATAGGGTGACTGTGTACCTTTTGACATCAGTGCATGTCCAGGGTCAGACGTTCCAATGTTTTTCTCAAACAGTTTATAGACAGGCACAGTTTTTTTTTTCAGTCTTCATCATCGCTCTCAACTTCATCTGTATCTAAACAAGAGAAGGATGCTGGAGGGAGATATTCTAGATCTGCATCATCATCAGTCATCATTATGTCATCCTCAGCAGCATCAGTATCACCTGACAATTCCTGCCTACTACCCTTATATTCATCTAAGCTTTTAGAGGTCTCAAACAATTTATTTTTACTTTTACTGTAATCAAGTTCACTACTAATTTGAGGACATGTGTTTTGGTGCTTGTTTGTCTCACTATCTGATGCAGCAGGCAGTTCAGCTGCTACACCTTCCTCTATTATTCTGTTGCCATCATCAACACTGGAATGTGACTTGTTATCATCTTCAGTGTTCTTCTTATATGGTTCTTTATTTCTTCTTGCACAGGTAGTGCTGTATGTTTTAGTGGGACCTTGAAAAATTGCATCCTCCCTTGGAGTAGAGGGGTCATCATCATTTATTGCACAATCTGCAGCAACCATTGCTGTAGTCAGTTTTTGAACTACAATTTTACTCTCACGTCCCTGCAATGCTCCAACCCTCCCCCACCCCCTGCCCGTTGTGCTTTTGCTGGACATTACTCAACTACTCTGTGTGTTTTCACTCTACAGCACAAAACACAACTGATGGAGTATGAGCTATCACCTAATATATTTAGTTCTTTGTTTATTTCTTTATTCATTTTTATTTCTTTATTTATTTTTTTTATTTTTTAAGTTGTCCACCCTGTCTTATCACAGTCTGAGCAAAAAAATGTATAACTTAAAAACAAAATCAACAACTTCTTTCCCCAGACTTCCTCACCCAGCACAGACATAATAACAGCAAGATCAGCGAGCAAATAGGTCTCAGCTGCTTATGTCTTGTCAGTCAGTCACCTGGAATTTTGGGGTATTTGGAGTCAACCTCCTTCCTCCCTTCTTCTCCCCAGAGTGCCCCACTGACTCTCCTAATACATAGAACAAATATCCTTCCTAAAAGATTACCTAAACTAAACTTCAATTCCCTTATCTTCTCTAGCTCAAACAACATGCTGCTCTCTCATCTCACAAACACAGAATGGCATGCTGTGAGAGCCTGGCACCCTTTTATATGGCTGTTGAAAACTAGGGAAATCTTTTGTGTAGTGGAGAAAAATGTTTCTTTGCATTGATTTCAATGCACAATGAGCTAGGTGAAAAAAGCACAAAAAAGTGGAAAAATGGCACTTTTTGACGGAATCTATTAGCCAAACGAAAAGTGCAATTTTTCCCGTATTTCAGTTTGAGGTGAAAATTTTAATTCATCCTTAAAGGGATAGTAATACTTCAAAATTACTATCCCTTATATTGAAGCCCTTGAAAAACTGAATTAAATGCCACCAGCGGCATCTCTCAAACTTTTATGATTTGCGAGATAGCCGCTTTAAACTTTGCTCCCCCCTGCCTCTCCGCTGACGTCAGCATTTTTGCTGCAGCAGGGAAATCCGGTCCTGGGACCAGCGGAGGCTCTTTAGCACAGCCGAGATCTCATTATGGAAAACAAGATTCTTCACTAAAACGGTCTTCTACGTGTGCTTGGTTAGCAAGCGCATGTAGAAGACTGTTTTATTGAAGGATCGTTTCTTCTATAACGAGATCTGGCTCTGCTGAAAAACCTCTGCTTGATTCAAAGAAGGGATTTCCCTACGGCAGCAAAAACGCTGACGTCAGCGGAGAGGCAGGGGGGAGCAAAGTTTAAAAGCGCCTATCTCGCAAACCATAAAGGTTTGAGAGATGACGCTGGTGGCATTTAATTCAGTTTTTCAAGGGCTTCAATATAAGGGATAGCAATTTTTAATTATTACTATCCCTTTAAGTTTGAATACAGGTCGGTAGACAATTTTTTACCGTGCATATTTGAATTGCGGCCTAAATCTATTGTAGCATAGGCATCATTATTTATATAATTATTTTCACCATTAGTTTGTAAGCATGAAGCTTGGACATGCTGAACACAATTTCGGCCATAATTTGTTCTGGACACTGGTTTGTTCAATAGCATTAAAGGGATAGTAATGTTTCATAATAAAAGCAGCTCTAATTAATCATCATAGTATTTGGACTTTGGAGAGTGTTATTTCAATTCTGTCAGAGTTGTAGTTCCAGAGTAATTCAATGACAAAGTGTCCCCCTCCCGCCCCTTTTACTGATGTCACACTCATCAGCCAGAGCAGAAGGGAGGTGCCCAGGTAGACTGCAGAGAGGGGCAATCTTCAATTAAGATAAGGGAAAAACCTGAAAAGCTTGTCAAAGGGGCAGGGATTTCATTGTTTTCATAGGAATAAGAGTGTCCCCTTCTGTTATCTGTCTGGTCTATGGACTGCATTCCACATCTGAGAAGAGATTGCTTACACTAGGTAAAAGGGACGGGAGGGGAAACTTTGCTTGTGAATATCTCATAAACCATAAAGGTTTGAGAGATAAGACTTATATCGTTCTTCATGTTTTTTTAATGCCTACAAAATAAAATAAAGTTAAAACAAAGTATTACTATCCCTTTAATTAGAAAAGAGCAGCAAACCAGTTTGCAAAACTTCTTGACTGCACAGGGCAGGAATATTTTGTAGGCATGATCTCACAGCTGGTTTCATGTTTTTAAGATGATTATAACAGGGATGCAAGTACTTTTGACACATTCTGAATTATATTTTTGACTTTAATACATTTAATAAAAACAAAATGAACAAACAGTTGTAGGAACTGGTTCGTGTACAGCAAAGCTCTTGAAATGCTTACTTCTACTTATTAGCTGAGTGACCAGTCTCCATGGAGATGCAATGAAAAGCTGTTTGCTACTGACATATCTATTCCTTATAGAGGTAAATCATATACATATGCTTTTTTCAACAGTTTATATATATATATATATATATATATATATATATATATATATATATATATATATACACATATATATATATATATATATATATATATATATATACTAGTGTAAAAACTTGTGTACACAGGTCAAGGTCCGGGTGATGATAACCCTTTGAGTGCCAGCGGGATCCTATTATATAGAATATATATATATATATATATATATATATATATATATATATATATAAAACAACAACTAAAACTTGCATATCCCTGAAGTGCCTTGTTGGGTACGAAATGCATTGGATTAATACTGTGTTTTGTGGACATTATTTACTGATCAGATCCACCTTAAGACAGACAGGAGGTACAGAGCAGAGAAACTGCATATTGAAGATCAGCACAGAGCCATATGGTGATACTCAGAGCTTCATTATAAGGACGAGAGGGTACTGCTTTATGCAATCGGCCACACACACTGTGGATAAGCTGGAACGCACTTCTGCACGCTGAAAGGCTCAGAACTTGCCACAGAGTCATTAACATCTGAAATCTTCATACTGCAGTGGTGGAAACAATACTCCAGCTTTCTGTGGTTGTATTGTTGTTTTGGGCCTTTTTTACTAGGGGCCAATAGGATCGTAGCGACAGACCTCTACTATATATATATATATATATATATATATATATATATATATATATATATATATATATTTATTTATTTATTTATTTTACTGTGCTGGGGATTATAGAGGGTGCCTAACCCAAGTCTGGGTCTGATATCGGTTGGAGTATCGTATATATATATATGTATGTATATATAGAAACAGACAAAAAGGACAGCTTTCAGTGCTTAACTCACCTAAGTGCATAGAGATATATGTATATATATGTGTGTAATGCCTAGTGATTTTCTTATTTATATTGAAATGTCCATTAGAAAAATTTAGGGTAACTGAAGTGTGCAGCAAAGAATAAAAGGGTTCTCCAGTCCCCCAAACAAGTGCAAACATAGAACATTACACTTTGTTGAGAGTAGGTACTTGCCAAATTTGAGGAACCTTGGCATGGTTGGTGAGCTTACCCCCTCTTTTTTGGCCAAAAGGGTTGGAACTAATGCCTCAAACTTATTCACAGTGTTATTATATATGCACAATACAGGGCACACTAGTCACTAGAATACTGGAGGAGCACAGGTTTATGGTATGTATATATATATATATATATATATATATATATATATATATATATATATACATATATATATATACTTTTTCATCTGTACTATCTGGAGATCATTAGACTTTCACTTTTGAGAAATAACAGATTTTTTTTTTTTTTAAGAGACGAGGAAGATATCCTTATCCAGAGCACAAATGTCTCCTGTCATTGTCAATGAATGTGACCTGATGCACACATTTTGTTAGGAAGTAGAAAAAAGGGACTGATTGGTAGTCAAAATGGGACAGTATTTTGAAAATGAATGTAGTAATTTCATCTAATCTATTTGCAAAAAGAGATGTATAGCAGCTTTTCTCACTTCTCCTAACCACTAGAAGAGATGGAAATTGCATAATGAAAGAGAAATTATATATCTTGCGCAGAGCTTATGCTTGATTTAAGTAGTCAATTTTTTTTTTTGTTAGCAAATTCCATGCATTTTTGATACTGTATTATTCTATAACTTCATGTAATTTACAACATACTACAGAAGAAGAAAATGTCAGTGATCTTTAAACATAGCACTGAACAAAACAATGTAAAAATAAAATATAAATAATTACAAATTAATAAAATATGTATGTATAAGTATAGAAAGAGAAGGGCAACATGTTGATAAAGGTCTGTTGACCGAAACGTTACACATTTTCTTGACCATTTATTTGCCAAATAAAACATTCCTTAACCCCTTAAGGACCGGACATTATGGGACATTTCCGTCCCATAACGTCCGCATAGGGGCACGTTGACGGGCCGGTACACGTGACCTGTCACGTGTATCGGCGCGTCATTATGGGGCTTGAAATAGATCGCTCCGATCTTGGAGCGGTCTATTTCATGCCCCATTTTTACTTACAGCGCTCCCGGAAGAGCGCTGTAAGTAAAATGTACGTGACGTACCAGGACCGTCAAGGGTCTTTCAAGAAAGTTTACCCTTGACGGTCCTGGTACGTCAAGGGTCCCTAAGGGGTTAAAGGGATATCAATGTTTCATAATAAAAGCAGCTCTAATTAATCATCATAGTATTTGGACTTTGGAGAGTGTTATTTCAATTCTGTCAAAGTTGTAGTTCAAGAGTAATTCAATGACAAAGTATCCCCCTCCCGCCCCTTTTACTGATGTAACATTGCTCAGCCAGAGCAGAAGGGAGGTGCCCAGGTAGATTGCAGAAAGGGACAATCTTCAATTAAGATAAGGGAAAGACCTGAAAAACTTGTCAAGGGGGGCAGGGATTTAATTGTTTTCATAGGAATAAGAGTGTCCCCTTCTGTTATATGTCTGGTCTATGGAGTACATTCCACATCTGAGAAGAGATGGCTTACCCTAGGTAAAAGGGGCAGGAGGGGAAACTTTGCTTGTGAATATCTCTTAAACCATAAAGGTTTGAGAGATAAGACTTATATCGTTCTTCATGTTTTCTTAATGCCTATAAAATAAAGTTAAAATGAAGTATTACTATCCCTTTTAGAAGTCCAATGGGTGCTGCCCTCTTCTTTCCATACTTATGTGCCACTTTGTAATAGGAATATGCACCTGGGCAATTGCTTAGAGTGAGTGCTACCACCCCTAAGTGTGTGTGTTTGTGTGTGTTATAAACATATGTCCATTTGGGACAGAACAGGTAATAGAAGAAAATTTAATATGTGAACTAGGTAAGAGGATAGACTACAAATTACTTTCTGGGGAATCGGATAATAGTCAGTGAGAAATATTGTGAAAGGTTGATTGCACTAACTGCATGAGATTAAACTAAAGCACAATGGTTAGATGTTGAATTTAAATGGATAGTTATACTTAAGTATTACTAATCCCTATACTAAAACCCTACTAAAAAAAACCGTATTGCCCCCAGTGTCATCTCTCAAACTTTTATGGTTTGAGAGATGAACGCTTCTAAAGTTCCCTCTCCCTCCCCCTTCCCCGAAGTCAGCTTTGTAGCTGACTGAAGGGAAATACGGTCATAGATCATCAGGCGGCTCTGCAGCAGAGCAGCGATCACGTTAAATAAAAAAAAAACTTTCACTAAAATGGTCTTCTATGTGTGCTTGCAAACCAAGCACACGTAGAAGACCATTTCAGTGAAAGTCTTCTTTTTTAGTAACGCGATTAGGCTGTGCTGGAGAGCCACCTGAAAGTCGTACGACTCTCTTCCCCACAGTCAGCTAGAATGCTGACTACGGGGAAGGGGGAGGGAGAGGGCAACTTTAGAAGCGTTCATCTCTCAAACCATAAAGGTTTGAGAGATGACACTGGGGGCAATACTTTTTTTGTTTTTAGTAGGGCTTTACTATAGGGATTAGTAATACTTAAGTATTACTATCCCTTTAACTGGTTTACTGCTGGAATCAACATCAATATATTGCTTACCTCCCTGAAAATAAGACATACGACAACCTATCCCACATCTGTCTTCTTGATCCAAAAACACAAAACAAATCATGAAACCACCTCCCATTACGTCCTAAGTCATCCTTCATAGCTCCAAAAGGCAATAGTATTTCTCCATAGATCAACCTGTACTGAATCCAACCATCTATATAAAGAACTTCAACTGACAAGAAAAATGTTAATCATTTTCAGAATGCTCATTCAAATTATTGTTTTTTTTAAATTGTTTTGTATCTTCTCTCAGTCAGTTTACTGCTATCACTGGCACTCAACCTATTAACATCCTCCCTGTCTTCTCTATTACTGCAGAAGACTGGTAGAGAATAATTTAAACTTTTAGCCAATAAAGGTATCATTTTTACTCTACCAGTCTCCTGCTATTTCTACGGCTAACACAGCACCACCCTTTACCTTCTCTTTTACTGACAGAGCATGGAAGGTGGTTCTGTGGTGGCTTTGAAGACAATGAGAGAGCTGTTGCATGGTACAACTTTTCTATTTTACTATCATGAATATTTATATGTATGCGTGCATAAAGTGTATGCTTAGAGAGGTATACTGTTTAAGATTGTTAAGAATGTCATTGTTGTGACACAAATCTGCAAAGAGTATAAGCATCAATCCATCACATAGTAAATTCAAGTAAGATGTGTCTTCCCTTTAGAGGCTTTCTTTCATTGACAGAGAAAGAACGAGCAAATATGTTATGGTTTATTGTGTTCAGTATTTTTCATCTGTGCAAGCAAGTGGCAAAATTGCATTTCTAGTCAGAACTAGTCCTCATGGAAGACTTGCGTCCAAAAACCCATACATCCAGTGTCGAAATAAGGCCAAGCAACAAAACTATGCATCAAAACACAGGAACTGGGGTGCAGAAAAATGGCAGCAGGTCCTCTGGACTGATGAGTCAAAATGTGAAATATTTGGCTGTAGCAGAAGGAAGTTTGTTCGCTGAAGGCTGGGGAGCGGTACAAGAATGAGTTTCTGATGGCAAGAGTGAAGAATGGTAGAGGTTCCTTGCACGTTTGGGGCTGCATTTCTGCAAATAGAGTTGGGGATTTGGTCAGAATTAATGGTTTCCTCAATCCTGAGAAGTACAGGCAGATACTTATCCATCATGCAGTACCATGAGGGAGGCATCTGATTGGCCCTAAATTTATTTTGCAGCATGGTAATGATGCCGAACATACGGCCAAAGTCATTAAGTATTATCTTCAGTGTAAAGAAGAACAAAGAGTCCTGGAAGTGATGGTATGGCCCCCATAACTGTGGGCAGTTCTCCAAGATGTTTAGAACAATTTACTTACTGAATTTCTTAACAGACTTTGTGCAAAGTATACCTAGAAGAATTGGTACTGTTTTGAAGGCAAAGGGTGATCACACCAAATTTTGATTTGATTTAGATATTTTTTTATCACTCACTATGCATTTTGTTAATTGATAAATATAAACTATTAACATGTCTATTTTTGAAAGCATTCTTACTTTACAGCATTTTTTCACACCTGCTTAAGACTTTTGGACAGTAATATACATTGCAAAGATTGTGATTGTTGTTTCTTTATTCATTTCCTGGAATAATACAGTAATGGCATTCAATTCAGTTTCTACCACTGCATAATCCCAACGTAATTCTAGTCATCAGAAAGGTTATGCGCTTATGCACTAAGGTGTGATAAAAAGGTGTTAAAGAGGGGATAAAGTGCAAATGACTTCTCCAGTGTGATAAATTCTCCAGTTCCTATGTTAATTTATGGAGCTTGTGCACTGATATCTCTGGAGTAGGAAAAATATTGGTTCTGGAGTAGGAAAAATGTTGGTGTTCCCTTTAGTTATTAGGGATGGGCAGAAAGATACAGTTTGTTCCCACAGACATTCCCACCGATAGAGATAGCCATAAAATTTGCATATATGTATTCTATGGCAGTCGAAAATTTACACATAGTAGGCTGATGTGAATCAGGAAAATAATATATATATATATATATATATATATAATTATCATCATCTTCAGCTGTTGTTGATCCACTGCAGGATCCACTGTTGTTGATCCACTTCAGCAAGCCTCCAACAACTTTTCTCCTGTGCTTTTTTGTTCCCACTGTGTACCAACAAATTTTGTAATTTCATATACCTATCTTGTCTTTGGTCTTCCTCTTGTGTGTTTAGTACTGGAATCCAGTCCAAAATTCATTCGGTCCATCTATCTTCAGGTATTTTTTGTGACCTGCCCATTTCCATTTCAGGCGCTTTACTCATTCATTTATGTCATTGTATCAGTTTGTGGCTTTGGGTGAATTAATTTGGCGCAAAAGGTTTCACAATAACAGCTGTGTTAAAATCAATGTAGTTGTGAAGAAACTGCAAACTCACAACCATGTGCTTTCTACAAAATGGCATCCTCAACAATGTGGCTTGAGAACAAAGACAGGCTGGGGCCTAGCAAGATGGAGTCAAACCACGTGTTTGACTCCAAAGACATATGCTGCTGCCTACACAAGCAGAGGGGCCCTCAGTTTGCTCACACTAATACACTAGCAAATTTATTGGAAACCATATGAATTTGCCCACACCCTAAAAGCCAACCCTTTAATTATAGGATATACCCAGAGAAGTTTGTTCTAATGATCAACACCACAATTAACACAATAACACCCCAGTACTAGCAATAAGCAATAATATTTAATACAAACAATAATATTAACAATACACTGTATATTATCAAATATCTTCTAGAAAAACACCTAATAATACTAACTAGACAATTACCTACTGCAGTGCAAATTATCACAATACAACATTTGCAGTAGAAACACTATACGTTGGTTACTAGGGTGTTTTTCCCAGAAATATTGTATAAAAGAAAACAAGAGAGAGAGACTTAGCTAAAATAAAATCCTGGAACAGGAGGCAGGAAAAGCAGGCCAGGGGAACTGGATAAATTCATGCTGGAGGTCTGGGTCATCTCTGCTCTGGAACAGTTCTTGGTTCCTAGGCAAAGCATGTATCACGGTGCCCGTGATTCGTGCTGTTCTGTGTCTGTCACATGCTGAGTTTCCCTGATTGGCTGTCTGCTATTAGCCCTCCTCACACATCCTTTTTAAACCCAGGTTGAGCACTTCCAGGTTGCCCTTACGTGGTGTTTCTGACTTCACTTGGCCTGATCTGCATGTCAGGCTTCTGGGCCTGCTGTTCCTTCTGATCGTGCTGATCCTGCGTTCCGGTGTTCCAGTGTTCCAATGTTCCTGTATGCTAGTGTTCCGGTGTTCCTGTGTTCCAGCACCTAGCGGGTTAATCTTACTGAGTTCCTGTGTCTCCTGCCTGCCGCTTCTCCAGCCGGTTCGCCCTGCACCGGCGGTTCCGGTGGTTCCAGTCATCTGTCAGTGCATCAGTCTCGCCCCAGTGGACTCCCCGTTGGAGTGTAGGGCTCCTGCTCTAGCCCCGTCACTCCGGCGACATTGTTCTTCTCGCTGCTGCTTGTACATTGTTGGTTCCAGCGTGCGGACGCTGGTTTACTCCATTAAACCTGGTGGCGACACTTACTGTTGGTTCCAGCGTGAGGACGCTGGTTTACTCCAGTAAACCTGGTTGTGATATACACTGCTGGTTCCAGCGTGCGGACGCTGGTTTACTCTATTAAACCTGGTGGCGACACTTACTGTTGGTTCCAGCATGAGGATGCTGGTTTACTCCATTAAACCTGGTTGTGATATACACTGTTGGTTCCAGCGTGCGGACGCTGGTTTACTCCATTAAAACCTGGTGGCGACATTTACTGTCGGTCCCAGCGTGAGGACGCTGGTTTACTCCATTAAACCTGGTTGCGATATACACTGTTGGTTCCAGCGTGTGGACGCTGGGTTACTCCATTAAACCTGGTGGCGACATTTACTGTTGGTTCCAGCGTGTGGATGCTGGTTTACTCCATTAAACCTGGTGGCGATACTCTCTTGGTCCCAGCGTACGGACGCTGGTTTACTTCATTAACTTGGTGGCGATACTCTGTTGGTTCCAGCGTGCAGACGCTGATTTACTCCATTAACCTGGTGGCGATATTTATTGTTGGTCCCAACGTGCGGACGTTGGTTTGCTCCTGATCTATCCAGTACTGAGGCTAGGTCGCTGTCCACTCCTATGCAGTCGTCCGATTTTCCCTGGCAATAGACTTCTGCTGAGTAAGACCTTAGTTCCTATTCCTCTCTGCTGTCATGGTCATCTGACAGCTGGTCTACTCGCTCAGGCTGCCCTGCCCGGTATTGGTAAGGCCTGTAGAATCTTTGTCGTTACCATCCTTAAGGTTGCCTTACCCGGTATTGGCAGGGCCGGTAGAGCCTACTACAGTGTTCCTCAGGCTGCCCTGCCCGGTATTGGTAAGCCCGGTAGAACCTTGTACATTACCATCTTTAAGGTTGCCTTACCCAGTATTGGCAGGGTCGGTAGAGCCTACACTCAATACTCCTTTGGGTTGCCTTGCCCGGTATTGGTAAGGCCGGCAGAACCGGTATATGTCATCTCACGGTTGCTTACCCGGTATAGGCAAGGCCGGTAGAGCCTATTATTGCTACTGTCACTTGGGTTGCCTTGCCCGGTATTTTAGGCAAGGCCGGTAGAACCTATTGTATGGACTATTATTGTTGTATTGTTATGTATGTTTCCCTATGGGGATTGCCTTAACTTTTCAATAAAGTTACGTTTTTACCAAACCTTACGTCTGAGAGTCTTTAAAAACCGTGACAGCATGGCAGCCTTGCTGGATTCTGGGCCATCTATCCCACATCCTGCTTCATTCCAAGACTCCTCTCCTCCAAGACTGCTTCCCTCCAAGACTGCTCCCCTCCAAGACTGTTTTTCAAGGACTCACTGCACACCTCTTTTATTGTTTGCAACCCCCGCCTGTCCCCAGCCCACTTTACCAGATTGACATACCCCTCCCCCCTCTCCTGGAAGCAAGGGAGACAAAAGGGAGCTGGTCCTTTCTTTGTCCTTTTCCCACCCAAACAGACCAGGGAAAGGACAGAAAAACAAAGGGAAAAAGGTGAAGGCCTGTAAAAACAAAAATGGTTCTAAAAAACCAAGTGTGATTTAGGACAGGAGAACATAACCATGTAATGGACTCAGTTTTTCTGCAAATTTTGCTGCAGCTTACCTGTGTCCATAACAGTCATAGACCTTTGTTTGCTGACTAATCTGCGCACACATGTTATGGTCTCTTTTTGTAATGGTCAGAATCTGACGCTCCATACAACTCTGTGTACCCTAAAGTTTTTTATTGGCTTTGGCATTCATTGTCCATGTTTCACTGTCATACATAAAAACTGGGAAGGCACTTTGGACAAAAAACTTTTCCCTTGATGCAGAGTGATAAATTTATCTTAAAGAAAGCACTATGTTTCCCAAATGCTTGCATCTCAATTTTATTTGTCATTCAATTTCCATCATGGTGTTGATATTTCCTGTCCAAGGTAAGAAGACTTGCCCAGTTCTTCTAGCTCTTCTAGCTCTTGTCCATCTACTTGCATTGACTTGATAATTGATATTCATTTTCAAACCAAAATTTTTGCTCTCCAGTTACAGCTCATCAATGTGTTCTCGCAGTTCTTCAGGACTAATGGCATAGCATCCAAATATATATATATATATATATATATATATATATATATATATATATATATACATATCACAAAGCATGGAGCACTTGTCGGGATTTTTGTTTAGAAAAGCTTACTATACAGTATTCAACACTTCAGCTCATACCTCATATATGTATATATATATATATATATATATATATAGAGAGAGAGAGAGAGAGAGAGAGAGAGAGAGAGAGAGAGAATGAGTAAGAGGGCTACACTGCTGCTGCTGCTACTGCTGATATGGTAAAAATAGGAATACTATTGTGGCAATGTTCATTAGCAGCAGCACAGTGCAGCTTCCTGTACCTGCTGTTGTGACTGCTGTGATGACAAAATGTGACAGAAGGGGCCTTTATGCTTCATTTTCCTTAATTAGGAAGGAGCAAGAGATTGGTGGTGGTGGTGGAGACTCATAGGTGATGGTGTACAAAATATCATGCAATCCTTCTTTGTTCAAAGCAAAAGAATGGGAATGAGAGATGTAGGTGGGAATGGGCACCACTACGAACAGCAGTGACATTCTTGCTTTTGCTACCTGTTATCTCCACTGCTGAGTCCTCTGAGATTAATTATATAATATTCCCCAGCAGCTGGATGATGATTAATATTCTATTCTATTGTTTCACTGTCCAACATGCCTGTGGGTCTAAATGGGAGTAGTGATGACATGAGACAGGTAGTTGAAGATATGGTCCCACTTGCTACTAGTCATCATCCACCTAATATGAGTTTTGCTGCTTCCAGCAACAGTAGTAGCACCAGCCATTGCAGGTGCATCTGGTAAAGAAGAGTGTCCATCTCTCTCTTCCCTCTGCCCTAACTTAATGGGCATATGATTATTTTGTACACTGTGAAAAGCATACATATAATTTAAATTAATGTGTTTAATTGCCCCACATGGTAAAGTTGATTTGATTTAGAATTGCTCCCCTTTTACTTTGTGTTTAAGGCTTAAAGCATAAAGTGTTTGATTTAATTTCAGAAAAAACTATGCTCCTTAAATTAAACCTACAATCAGACTGTGTTTGCTTGTTTCCTGTTTTAATATTCACTGAGGACAATAACAAAATATTGGATTTTGTAAGTCTTAAAAATGTTTTTTTTTTTTTCTTCTCTATCAGGCGTAGTTCTAGTTTCATTGTTTATTATAAGGAAGAAAATAACTGCTAATTTTAGCAATGTATCTGACTTAGTTACAGGTTTAACATTTTGCTACGTATTGCCTAGCAACACGCCTTCTTCCAGTATGTCTCAAAATCAACTTTGTAGCATAGCTAAATGTTGGTGACATTCCAGGTTTCAGAGGACATCTTTACATTTATGGAGTCTGTGAAAAAATACAATAAACAATTGATTTCTTTGACTGTGTGGTTGGAAGTAACAGCATCTTGCGTGCAATTTTAGACTTTAAAGCTGTGCCAGCACAAGACAATAAGTGAGTAACATTGCTTCTTGAAAACGTTCTCATGCATCATGCTGTTAAGAATCATCAGGATAGTCACAACATATTCTCATAAATGTATTGGTATGCCTAGTCAGGAGTGGATGAAATAAGCACCTTCTGGTTCCTTTATCAGAAATAATAAGCTGATTTTAGAGGAAAACACAGGAGAGTCTAACTCCTGATGTGCTTCCTCTTTGTGGGCAAGTGGTACAGTGTAATGAATTACAATATCTGCAACACAGACCAAATTTCTATTTAAAAAAGATTAGATACTGATTTTTCTGTACCAGCTATAGCATGAATCCACAAATACATTACATTTTTTTAACAATGATTTATTCTACAACCATAATTACCTACTGATTTATAGCCAAGTATCAGTTTGACTTAACATAGCCAATGAACCAGTTATGGAGAATTTTTTTGTGCGTGAGTGACTAGTGTTCTGCAGGGAGACTAGATTGGAGATATTAAAGTGCCAGTACTGACAATTGAGGTTTCTTTTATGAATGCATGTGAGAAAAGACAGCTTTATACAGTGTTTTTTTTCTCTAACCCCTTAAGGACCAGCCGAACGATGCAGAGCCGGCAGCTAAGAACCACGGGGTATTTTTTTTCCCATTGGATTCAGGGGTCCCTGTGCAGCATGCAGCAATGTGGAGACCCCTGAATTCCATGACGTGCCAGGACATCACTGGTTCTTAAAGGGTTAGTAATACTTCATTATTATTATCCCCCATATTGTAGATATTTGTAAAATAATGTAATAGCCCCCAGGTTCATCTCTCAAACCTTTATGGTTTGAGAGATAACCAAAGGCAAAGTTCCCCCCTCCCTACCCTGAAGTCAGAGTTGCACTGACTGCAGGGGAAGGCTGTCGTATGACAGGCTTGCAGCTCTGCAGCTGAGCCGAGACCCGTTAGTGAAAAAGAATTATTCACTGAAACGGTCTTCTACATCTGCTTGGTTTGCAAGCACACGTAGAAGACCGTTTCAGTGAAATAATTATTTTTCACTAACACGATAGCGGCTCTGCTGCAGAGCCACCTGATGAAAGTCAGACCAGATATCCCTGCAGTCAATACAATGCTGACTTCAGGGAAGGGGGAGGGAGGGAGTACTTTGCCTTTGGTGGGGGCTATTAAATTATTTTTCAAATATCTACAATATGGGGGATAGTAATAATAAAGTATTACTATCCATTTAAGCAGGGCTTAAAATTTGAAGTCCTTTACTACTAGCCAGACCTGAAAAGTTACTTGCCACTGCAAGCCATAGTATACCCACCAGGGCTGAATTTATACTAGCCAAGGCTAAATTTTCACTCGCCATTGGCTAGTGGCGAGTGGAAATTTTGAGCTCTGCCTTTAAGTATAGGACAACCAGGTGATGGTCTTGGCACAACAGTGGTCCTTACGGGGCTAAGATTAAGAATACATGAAACAAACTTGCACTGAATATTTTTAATTGTGAATAATTGCACATTGTAGCTGGTGTAAACCAAAGTAAATAGAGCAGAACGGTTCCCATTATATTTTCTGTAATGTCACCAACTTGGAATTGGAACTTACAGTCTAATGTCTTGTACACTATTAATCAGAGAAACATCATGGCTTTGAAAAAAAATGAGACCAAATACCTTTCCTATAATGACAGCAACTTTTATACTTGGAACTTAAGACAACATTCATAAAAGTAAACTGGAGCAATGTAAAACACTCCATTGGTTTCTACAGTGTTTGCTTCTAATTTAGCACTTTGCACCACAATTGCTCCAGTTTATGGCTATTATGTACACTTGAAAACATAGCTTCTTTGCTAAAGGATTTCAGTTCACAATACCTTTCCTGCAACACCAGCAACTCTTGTACACTAATGGGGAATAGTGATACATTGGGAGCAATCACCACAGAAACCAATGAAGTGTTTCAACCTATTGCTCCAGTTTTGATCTACATTAGGGTCTGTAGTGGAATGTTCCACTTTTTAATTTACACTTATGACCTGAGTAAAAACATGGCTTACAATGAAAGAGGCGTTCACTTTCCAGTAACGGTGAAGGTATACACACTGGTTCCCTTAATCTGTTGCTGGCTTAATATGAGCAGCAGACTAGGGATGGGTCAAAATTTTCGCATCAAACTGAAATTGGCGAAAAATGCACTTTCTGTTTGGTGAAAAACTTTCTGTGAAAAGTGCAGTTTTTCTGCTTTTCCACGCTATTTTTGTCTAGCTCCTTGCATTGAAATCAAGGAGTAGAAAAATTTTTCTCCACCACACAAAAGTTTTCTACAGCCATATAAAAGAGTGTCAGGCTCTCACACCAGCCATTCTGTGTTTGTGAGAGGGGAGAGCAGCATTTGTTTGAGCTAGAGGAGATAAGCAAATAAATGGGAATTGAAGCTTAGTTTCGGTAGTAGTTTAGGTAGGACATTTGTCCTATGTAGTAGGGGAGTCTAGGGGCACAATGGGGGAGAAGAAGGGAGGAAGGAGATTGACCCACAATACCCCCAAAAAACACATGCAGCTGGAGTCCAAATTTTGCTTGCTGATTTTACTTTTATAGTCTCTGTGCTGGGGAAGTCTGGGGAAAGAAGTTGTTGATTTTGTTTTTTAGTTATATATATATATATACATTTTTGGACAGTGATAAGATAGAGTGAACAACTTAAAAATAAATAAATAAATAAAAAACCCATAAATAATTATACAAATAAATATATTACACAGCCGACTGGGAGCTCTGTGACTGAGGCAGACTTGATAGACAGCAGTCGACATTGAGAATTTTGTTGAGGGCCAAGGAAAGACATCACACTCCATCAGTTTTGTTCTGTAGAGAGTAAAAACACACACAGTAGTTGAGTAATATCTAGCAAAGTTGGAGCAGTGCAGGGACGTGGGAATAAAGTGGTAGTACAAAAACTGACTGCAGCAATGGTTGCTGCAGTATGTGCAATAAATGATGATGATCCCTATCCTCCCGGGTTGGATGCAGTTTGTCAAGGTCTCATCAATCACATCATGCCAGTCCCCCACCGCCACTACCGTACACATTTGTCACATTGTACTTTATTTTTTTAAATCACTTGACATCATCATGAATATGTGTCAGTGTCACTTAACCAGGAAGTAAGTGTTATGGGCAAAGGACAAAGGCACTCTGCATGCTAACACATTTTTCAAGGTATATGTTGCTGTAGGACTCACAACTTTGCTATTGATTTCTCCACTACAGCCCTCAGAAGAAGTAATATTGTGCTGGGAAATGTTGCTAAACATAGGAGAAAAATGTGTTGGAATAGGAAAAAATGTGTTGAATATGCGTAAAATGTGTTAGAATAGGAGAATAATGTGTTGGAATAGGCAAAAAATGTATTAGAATAGGAGAACAATGTGCTGGAATAGTTGAAACATTTGCTGGAATAGGACAAAAAGGACAAAAATTGTGCATTGGAGAAAAGGGGAGAACTTTTGCGAAAAAAAAGGAAAAATTGTCCGTTTTCCACGAAAAGTCACGGGGGAAATTTTTCTTACTTTTCGCCCACCCCTACAGCAAACATAGATGTAAGTTATATATTTGGGGATGCTAGGCACAAAGTAAAGGCCCCACATCATTTGTCAGCCCTTGAATTGACACAGTGTCAAAACTATCTCATTTTACTTCCCCCCCACCCACTATGAACTGGGCATTAATCCTCCTTCTATCCTACAATGCAAATCTACCTAACAATATGCCTACCTCCTGTGCCTACATGCCATCCTATCTTGAGTCTGTGAACAATGAGCAAATTTAAGTGGTGCACCTCCCACCTGGGCACAATTTTTTGCTGTTATGACTGTCTAATAACAATTAGGAGAGGAGGGGCACAAGGCAAAATGATACTTGGAGGGGATAGCTGGGGTGTAATGGAGAGCCATCTTCAAAGCTCCCAGTGGTAGTACAGTAAACTTTAGATTGGGCATGGGGAAGCCAAAGTAATCCAAGCTTGTCCAGCAATTAAATGACTCATGTCTCTCCTGAGATGAGGTAGAAGCATGAAACCCCATGAGCCTTAAGCCCCCAGTTTACACTGGTTACACACAGGCAGTAAACAGAAATTTAATAAGGTATTTACACCTGTTATACCACAGCCCACTCTCTCTCCCCTTGCTCCCACAACACCTATTACATAGCTCCATGGGAGAGGTGGATGGCTTCACGTTTGTAGTAGTTGGCAATGAAATGAGTTGTAATGGGGGAAGGAACACCCAGTGATAATAATGTGATAATAGGAAGGGAAATATGTGACAATCCAGGTGCAGTTGGTGGAGAGAGAGGAGGTTCCATTTCTCAGTGCACTTGAAACCTCACTCACAGATATTAAATTAGATCCATTGCCGAGTGCCACAATACATTCCTGTGGGGGCCAGTAATGTAACCTGTGGCATAGGTTCACCATCACTTGAAAAGACTCAGATTTTTTTTTTTTAGATTTATTATTGCTATGACTGTTTAATTTCCTAAGCTACTTATATAAAAAAGCGTAGGTGGTATATCAGAGGGGAGTGGGGCAACACTTTTGCTTATCAATGCTTTGTACACCTCTCTGGCACTCAAAGGGTTAAAACAATTTACTAACAAGACATAGAAGAAAGTAGTATAAGTTGACTCCTTTTTCCTGGACTTTAATGACAGTAGAGTGTGTGCTTCATTATATGCTAAACAATTCCTATACTCCAGTTAGGATAACTCAAACCAGTCCTCAGGACAACCCAGCAGTACATATTTTCTGTCTGTCCTCAATTAAAAGAGAAAAGGGATGGGGACAGAGCAAAAATATCTCTAAGTGTAGTATTAGCTTATTGACACAGAGAAAAATAACAGAAAAAATAATAAAATAAGAACGGTGCAATCTATTTATTCTTGTGACAGTCAAAACATATCAATCTTATGAATAGAAGAGAATATAAGCAAAAAAGTGATTCTATTTTTCAAGAAGTGAGATTGAAAATAAAAACAAAAAAGGTAATGGCTCCAAATAATATTGGCAAAAAATTGAATCTATTGTATGTGCTAGAAATGGGACAGAAATAGAGCAAATAGATAGTAGCAAAATCCCAATGGGTCCTGTCTATCAGCAAACAGTCATATGTATACCAATAATATCGTTATGCGCTTACTAGATGTACAAATAAAGAAAGCACAATCCAAGGACAGTATAGATGTCTGCTTACTAGAGGTCCCATGTATATGCACTCATCTGAGATATTATCTAATTTGGGTTAATCCAGTCGGATGGAGCGCTATGGTCTTTTCATGCTATAACAATCAAGCATTCTCATTGGCTAGAGAGATCATAAATGCAGGGCTAGTTTATGTGGGTCCCTATTCTCCAGACAAAGGCACTATTTGTGCTCCAAAACGTGATGAGCCAAGTCACAAGTCTAAGTTGAGATGCCAACAAATACCACAAAGAATTTGTACTTTTGGATTTGCTGTGCGGGAGGGCATATGTTGGGACTACCAGGACCGAGCCTGTAACTGTGGAAGGTGCAGCAGATAAAACCCAGAGCCCCACTATGCAGCGAGGATTCAGGAAGGAGCAGAGACTTCAAACTTTAATATCCCAGATGAGCGCATATACATGGGACCTCTAGTAAGCAGACATCTATCCTATCCTTGGATTATGCTTTCTTTACTTGTGCATCTAATAAGCGCATAATGATATTATTGGTATACATATGACTGTTTGCTGATAGAGATGACACATTCGGATTTTGTTACTATCTATTTGCTCCATTTCTGTCCCATCTCCAGCACATGCAATAGACTCCATTTTTTGCCAATATTATTTGGAGCCATTATCTTTTTTGTTTTTATTTTCAATCTCAGTTCTTGAGAAATAGAACCACTTTTTTGCTTATATTCTCTTTTATTCAAAAGATTGATATTTTTGTCTGTCACAAGAATAAATAGATTGCACAGTTCTTATTTTATTATTTTTTCTGTTATTTTTCTCTGTGTCAATAAGCTAATACTACACTTAGGGCCATATGTTCAAAGGAGTAGCGAAATAGCTTTTGTCGTTTGTGACGACTTTTCAAAGTACACTGTCATTGGGATCATTAAAATTTTCAGAGAGTGTCGGTTGTGATTGGAAATATGTTGTTTGTCCTGACTGAAATTGTTGTATGGAACGACAAAAAAAGTCTTAACTAAAGACAAAAATGTCTTAAATAAACTCTTAACAACAAAAATGTCTTTAAAAATGTCTTAACTAATGACAAAAATGTCTTAACTAAAGACAAAAATTCTCACATTCAGAACACATTCCCTCCACTTTTTTCTTAACATACAAATTTTGTCTTTTGAAAGACATTTTTTTGTCGTTAGTTACGACAAATTTTCTTTTCCTCTATATGACACTGGAGAATAGTTTAGCCACACCCTAGCCACGCCTCTTTGCCCATCAATTCTGGAGTTGTGTCGTACACAACGGACATTACTAGTTTTTTGTCGTATACTCTATAGAAAATATGTTGTTCATGCATTCAAGGACTTATTTTTGTCTTTCATACGACAATTTTATGTTGTTAACCCTTTGAACATACGGCCCTTAGAGATATTTTTGCGCTGTCCCCCCATCCCTTTTTTTCTCGTTTGTTTTGTATATATGATACATTGATAGATTGTCTTTATATGCACTTCTTCTGAGGACACGCTGCAAGAGAGGGGATTTGAATTGATAAACACTGACCCACATTTAGGGAAAGTTTTTCCTTTTATTTATGATTGCTTGTATATTGCTTTGATCTAGTACTATATAACTAGTGTTTCTGTGGACCTAGCGGGGATTGTATCTGCGTTTAAATATAACCGCACCAAAAGAAAACACTACTCATGGATTTAATAAAAACATCTTTTCGTACCTTTATTGTTGTTGTGATAAAACCACAATGAAGTAAATGATGGGCTGTATGGCAGAGCTATACACTGGTGTATCTAGCAGAGAGGTGCCCCAACGTTCCAATCAACGCGTTTCACGTGTAAAACGCTTAGTCCATACAGCCCATCATTTACTTCATTGTGGTTTTATCACAACAACAATAAAGGTACGAATAGATGTTTTTATTAAATCCATGAGTAGTGTTTTCTTTTGGTGCGGTTATATTTAAACTCGGATACGCATGTAAGGGTAAAGAGAGCCCTTGACTGGCACATTGTGAGTACACTCTCATAGTTATGATTGTGAAGTGCTGCAGTATTTCATTTGATTATTTGACTTATTTTTGAAGTTCCGTTGAAACATTGGAGCCGCTTATTATATATGGGATTGTATCTGCCCCAGAGCTTCCATTCTTGGAGTTTCTGGGACAGTGTTCTCTTCCTACTTCTTCCTCTGAACCTACTTCCCCTGCTCCATCCCAACAACGGTGTATTCTGGCTTTGTTTTGGCACGATATCTCATCTTTCTTACAATTGTCCTCAATTAAACACAAGTAAATATCATTAACTTTGGCAGATTAGTTAGAATGAATGAACCACTGACTGCTTCACCTGTGTTTATGTGAGTAGATCCAGAAAACCTGTGACAGAGGTTGGGCCTGAGGACTGGTTTGAGTGACCCTGCTCTGGTGCATACCATTAAGTGCAGGATCATAAATAAGAAGCTAATGTCCCAGGGCAGAGAATATCCTGAGCAAGATGATTCTATATTCTCCATACTGGGATCAAGTAGGGTGAAACCATTTACTGTGGATAGGTTCTGTTGGCTTATTCTGTTCTTTGTTTGGTTTGCATACTGCTTCAGACAGGGCTCAAAATTTCCACTTGCCACTAGCCAATGGCGAGTGAAAATTTAGCCCTGGCGAGTAGAAATTCAGCCCTGGTGGGTATGTTTTGGCTTGCAGTGGTGGGTAACTTTTCAGGTCTGGCTAGTAGCAAAGGACTTCAAATTATAAGCCCTGGCTTCAGAGATCCATTACTAAATCATGATTGCAATGTAAGACTTTATGCCTTATCCAGAAAGCAAAAGAGGATCAATTCTGGAAAAGCCAGCTGCTCCACAGAGTATACAAAATCCCCCAAATGTCCAAGGGAATTTTAATTCCTTTAATGCTAGATACGTCTATAACACATTTACATCAACTGGAATTTTCATTTCCCACATATTTAAAATGGTGAGCTACAGAATTGTCCATGTTTTGTTTTCTTCCTCTGGCTCTTAATTAGTATTAATCTCATCATCACCACCCAGAGCTTGTATTTGCTGTTGAAGCACTGTATTGCATCTATAAGAGTGTGTAGCAGCGCTCATAAGTGTTCTGTTTTGGTAATCAACACTTATAAATAATTTTTCAAAGTGAAATCAACACCTTTTCTCAAATGTATTTCTTGATATCTTTTTTTCTATATTTATCTGATGTAATTTTGCTAGAAACTGAAGTGATACATTTGTGACTATCTTAAATAATATAAACAAAAGGATAGAATAACTGGCTAAATGCACATTAAACATATAACATTTCTATATTAGGTGTTATCAATCTTTTTTCTGTGTATCATATCTCTGACTACATTTTACAAAATGTCTTCTATCAGACCAACAAAATTAACAGGTCTAGACTACGTGTATCATTGAAGAGATTTGCAAATTACCCTTTATTAACAACTGGGAATGGACAGAAATGGACAGAAAATTATTTGGAGATTTAACCACATTATCATTGGTATATCTGCAAACAAATAAAATTGAATTTATTAACCTTTTGATTAAAGCCAATAGCTTTGAAAGTGCAAATTATATGCTGTAGGCATGTGCCATCTGTCACATAAACTAAGCTAAAATAATCAGACATTTCAAAAGCCTAGATGTTACATATAGGCTTAAATTTAATTTCTGTGTTAAAATCTCCCAATCTGTCATTTATTGATTCCTGAAATTTAGGTTTTTTTTACTCCTTAGATGCTTTGATTTCGTGACAGCATTTCTACAGTTAAAAGCATTTGCAAACATCCCATTATTTGAATCCCTTTATAGGCTGAAAACTCCTTAACTTGGCATAACAACACCATTAATATGGTTATAAGCAGAAATTTGGGATTAAGGCATGAGGATTAGTGATGAGCGAGCACCCCAATGCTCGGGTGTTCGGGTGCTCTAACCGAGCACCCCCTGAGGCTCGAGTGCTCGGCCGAGCACCCGAGCCCCATTGAAGTCAATGGGAGGACTCGAGCATTACACCAGGCACCCCCTGCTCTGATGAGGGGAGGGTGCCTGGTCCATAGGAAAAGGGCAGAAAAGGATGGAAACACCACAGAAATGGTTCAGGGACAGCATAGGGAGGATGTCTGGATGCATCTTGGACTCCAACATCGCTGCTGGGAACGATCTTTCGCCCGTAGTACGCCATTTTTACAGACTGACCATAAAACACACAAAAAGGAAAATAAAAACGACTTTAGGCGAAAAATTGTTACCAAACAATATTTGCTGTATATTTACTTGTATATCATCTGCAAATTCTCCCAAAAATTTCCTTGGTTTTCGGAAGTGAGGCCATGATTAAGAGGGAAACGTGCGCAGAGGCAAATTCTCCCAAAAAATTTCCTTGATTTTCAGAACTGAGGCCATGATTAAGAGGGAAACGTGCACAGAGGCAAATTCTCCCAAAAATTTCCTTGATTTTATTGAACTGAGGCCATGATTAAGAGGGAAACGTGCGCTGAGCCGACCATCTAAAACATTATGGGTGAGGGTCTGCTGCAGAGCTGACCATCCTAAACATTATATGCGAAGGCCCGCTAGTGAGCTGACGCTATAAAACATTATATGAGAGGGCCCGCTAGAGAGCTGACCCAATAAAACATTATATGAGAAGGCCCGCTGGTGAGCTGACCTATATAAAAATTGTCAAACAGGGCCCGCTGGTGAGCTGGCCCTATATAAAAATTATATCACAGGGCCCGCTGGTGAGCTGGCCCTATATAAAAATTATATCCCAGGGCATATGGAAGAGGAGGAGGAGGATGAGAAGATTAAGAGTCAACCATATACCCGTTTTTTGGGTGGAAGGGGTGAATGGGAATACAGAGTATTCCCATCATTGTAAATAACATATATAAAGTGAGTTTATGTTCCCCCGGGGCTTTCCTCCAGTGGAGTGGAGAAGTCAGGGGAAATCCAGGCCTTGTTCATTTTTATAAGTGTCAACCTATCAGCATTGTCGGTGGAAAGGCGGATACGCTTATCTGTTATGATGCCACCAGCAGCACTAAATACCCGCTCAGACAGAACGCTGGCGGCAGGGCAGGCCAGCACCTCCAAGGCATAGAGTGCCAGTTCATACCACGTGTCCAGCTTGGACACCCAGTAGTTGTAAGGCACAGAGGGATCATTGAGGACGCTGACACGGTCTGCTACGTACTCCTTCACCATCTTCCAAAACTTTTCCCTCCTTGTGACACTAGGCTGCGCATCAGGGTGAGGGTGCTGGCGGGGTGTCATGAAGGTGTCCCACGCCTTGGAGAGTGTTGCCCTGCCTTTCTCGGAACTGCTGTGTGCTCCCCTTTTCTCCCCTTCTCGGTTGGCCAAGGTAGCACGTACTCTGCCGCCAGCGTTGTCAGATGGAAAATTTTGGAGCAATTTTTCAACAAGAACCTTCTGGTATTGCACCATTTTGCTTGTCCTCTCCACCGGAGGAATGAGAGATGAGAAATTCTCTTTGTAGCGGGGGTCCAGAAGGGTGAACACCCAGTAATCCGTGTTGTCTAAAATGCGTGTAACGCGTGGGTCACGGGAAAGGCAGCCTAACATAAAGTCAGCCATGTGTGCCAGAGTACCAACAGGCAAGATTTCGCTGTCCTCACCAGGAGGATGACTCTCAATCTCCTCATCCTCTTCCTCCTCTTCTGCCCACCCACGCTGAAGAGATGGAACTAAAGTTCCATGGCTACCCTCTGTAGCGGAGACAACCGTGTCTTCCTCCTCCTCCTCCTCCTCCTCCTCCGCCTCCTCCAATTGTCGCTGAGAAGACGAAGTGAGGGTGCTCTGGCTATCACCTTGTGTAAGCTCTTCCTCCCCCATTTCCACCTCTTCCACATGCAAAGCGTCGGTTTTAATTGTGAGCAGCGAGCGTTTCAGTAGACACAGAAGTGGGATGGTTACACTGATAATAGCGTTATCGCCGCTCACCATCTGTGTCGATTCCTCAAAATTGCGTAAAACCTCACAGAGGTCTGACATCCATTCCCACTCCTCACTTCTGATTACAGGAAGTTGAACGGAGAGGCGACGACCGTGTAACAGCTGGTACTCCACTACTGCCCTCTGCTGCTCACAAAGCCGGGCCAACATGTGGAAGGTGGAGTTCCAGCGCGTGCTCACGTCACACAGCAGCCGGTGAGCTGGCAATTGTAAGCGCTGCTGCAGCTTCAACAGGCCGGCTGAAGCTGTTGATGACTTACGGAAATGTGCACACACGCGGCGCACCTTGGTCAAGAGATCATGCACATTGGGGTAGGTTTTTAGAAATCGCTGCACCACTAAATTAAATACATGCGCTAGGCATGGTACGTGTGTGAGCTTGCCGAGCTCCAAAGCCGCCACCAAGTTACGCCCATTATCACACACAACCATGCCTGGTTGCAGGTTGAGTGGCGAGAGCCACTGCTCGGTCTGGTGACTAATCCCCTGCAACAGCTCTGAGGCCGTGTGCTGTTTGTCCCCAAGGCAGATCAGCTTCAGCACGGCCTGTTGACGCTTCCCCACTGCAGTGCTACACTGCTTCCAGCTACTGGCTGATGGGGGAGTGGCGGTGTGTGTAGAGAATTCGGAGGTGGAAACGGAGGAGGAGGAGCCAATAACGTAGGTGCTGGTGGAAACCCTGATGGAGGTAGGGCCCGCAATCCTCGGCGTGGGTAGCACCCGTGCCATCCCAGGGTCCGAGTCGCTCCCAGCCTCCACGACATTCACCCAGTGTGCCGTCAGGGAAATGTAGCGTCCCTGGCCACAAGCACTTGTCCATGTGTCAGTCGTTAAGTGGACCTTCCCAGTAACTGCGTTGGTCAGGGCACGGGTGATGTTACGGGACACATGGTGGTGTAATGCGGGGATGGCACACCGGGAAAAGTAGTGGCGGCTGGGGACCGCGTACCGAGGGACAGCTGCTGCCATCAGGCTGCGGAAGGACTCAGTGTCCACAAGCCTAAATGGCAGCATTTCGATGGCCAGTAATTTGGAAAGGTGTGAGGTTAGTGCTATGGCCTGTGGGTGGGTGGCTGGGTACTTTCTCTTGCGCTCAAATGCCTGGGGTAACGACATTTGGACGCTGTGCTGGGACAGGGAAGTGGATGTGGTCGCTGATGGTGCTTCAGATGCTACAGGTGCAGGGCGGGAGGTATGCGGGCCTGCGCCTTCGACAGGCGATTGGCCGGCACCGAAAACAGGGGAAGAGGAGGCAGTGGTGTGGCCTGCAGACACAGATGGGCGATCCAGGCGTTCCTCCCACTTACTACGGTGCTTGGATGCCATGTGTCGGATCATGCTGGTGGTGGTGAGGTTTCTAGTGTTCATGCCTCGGCTCATTCTGGTGTGGCACAGGTTGCAAACTACAATTCTTTTGTCGTCCGCACTTTCCTTAAAAAAACGCCATACCGCGGAACACCTACCCCTTGGCAAGGTAGATTTACGCAAGGGGGTGCTCCGTGGAACATTTGCGGGCCGGTTTGGTGCGGTCCGCCTTCTTTCTGTAGCCACACCACTGCCTCTTCCAGCCTGTTGCGGTGCTGCAGATGGCTCACCCTCAGGACTGCTGTCATCGCTCGGCTCTACACCTTCCCAGGTGGGGTCAGTCACCTCATCGTCCACCAAGTCCTCCTCCACTTCCTCACTCTGATCATCCTCCTCAAGTCTTGATCCCACCACATACTCAGTCATTGACAACTGTATAACATTCTCCTCAACAAGGTCTTGAGACGGAAATAGTGGTTGATTTAATGGCAACTGTGTCTCATCATCATCATCATCATCCACTACTTCCTTTGACCTTAAATGCCGTTCACATCTGTCATCTTCTTGAGATTGGGTAGCCTCTAGAGGTTGTGAATCAGGGCACAAGATGTCATGTTCCTCTGCAAGCGTGCTTGGAGAGAGGGTCAAATGAAGGATTGGTGATGAGACGAGCTCCTCACTATATCCCAGTGTGGGATCACTTCTTTGACCAGACCGTGTATGGTGGGAGGAAGGATGATCAGAGTGAGGATTATGTTGACCAGACTCTTGGCTACTGAGAGTGGACTTGGTGGAAGACAGGGTGGTGCTTAACCGACTGGAAGCAGTATCAGCTGTCATCCAACCGACCACCTGTTCACAGTGGTCGGACCTCGAGAGTGATGTCCTGCGACGCCCTGTAAAATTACACATGAAGCTAGGTATGGTGGATGTCTTTCTTTCTTGTGCTCTGGCACCAGGCACAGTTTCTCCGCGTCCTGACCCGCGCCCTGAACTTTCAGGATCACGTCCACTTCCCCGTCCCTTTTTACCCGCCTTCTTCATCTTACACAGAATATGTGACTTTAATATTTGAGTTTGAAAACTTAACAGTATTTCTTATTATTCTGCAACTCTGCAGAGTACACAGAATAGGCTGCTAAACTGCGGTGAAACACACTGAATGGAATATGTGAGTTTAATATTTGAGTTTGAAAACTTAACAGTATTTCTTATTATTCTGCAACTGTACAGAGTACACAGAATAGGCTGTTAAACGGCGGTGAAACACACTGAATGGAATATGTGACTTTAATATTTGAGTTTGAAAACTTAACAGTATTTCTTATTATTCTGCAACTGTACAGAGTACACAGAATAGGCTGTTAAACGGCGGTGAAACACACTGAATGGAATATGTGACTTTAATATTTGAGTTTGAAAACTTAACAGTATTTCTTATTATTCTGCAACTGTACAGAGTACACAGAATAGGCTGCTAAACTGCGGTGAAACACACTGAATGGAATATGTGACTTTAATATTTGAGTTTGAAAACTTAACAGTATTTCTTATTATTCTGCAACTGTACAGAGTACACAGAATAGGCTGTTAAACGGCGGTGAAACACACTGAATGGAATATGTGACTTTAATATTTGAGTTTGAAAACTTAACAGTATTTCTTATTATTCTGCAACTGTACAGAGTACACAGAATAGGCTGTTAAACGGCGGTGAAACACACTGAATGGAATATGTGACTTTAATATTTGAGTTTGAAAACTTAACAGTATTTCTTATTATTCTGCAACTGTACAGAGTACACAGAATAGGCTGCTAAACTGCGGTGAAACACACTGAATGGAATATGTGACTTTAATATTTGAGTTTGAAAACTTAACAGTATTTCTTATTATTCTGCAACTGTACAGAGTACACAGAATAGGCTGTTAAACGGCGGTGAAACACACTGAATGGAATATGTGACTTTAATATTTGAGTTTGAAAACTTAACAGTATTTCTTATTATTCTGCAACTGTACAGAGTACACAGAATAGGCTGTTAAACGGCGGTGAAACACACTGAATGGAATATGTGACTTTAATATTTGAGTTTGAAAACTTAACAGTATTTCTTATTATTCTGCAACTGTACAGAGTACACAGAATAGGCTGTTAAACTGCGGTGAAACACACTGAATGGAATATGTGACTTTAATATTTGAGTTTGAAAACTTAACAGTATTTCTTATTATTCTGCAACTGTACAGAGTACACAGAATAGGCTGTTAAACGGCGGTGAAACACACTGAATGGAATATGTGAGTTTAATATTTGAGTTTGAAAACTTAACAGTATTTCTTATTATTCTGCAACTGTACAGAGTACACAGAATAGGCTGCTAAACTGCGGTGAAACACACTGAATGGAATATGTGACTTTAATATTTGAGTTTGAAAACTTAACAGTATTTCTTATTATTCTGCAACTCTGCAGAGTACACAGAAAAGGCTGCTAAACTGCGGTGAAACACACTGAATGGAATATGTGACTTTAATATTTGAGTTTGAAAACTTAACAGTATTTCTTATTATTCTGCAACTGTACAGAGTACACAGAATAGGCTGTTAAACGGCGGTGAAACACACTGAATGGAATATGTGACTTTAATATTTGAGTTTGAAAACTTAACAGTATTTCTTATTATTCTGCAACTGTACAGAGTACACAGAATAGGCTGCTAAACTGCGGTGAAACACACTGAATGGAATATGTGACTTTAATATTTGAGTTTGAAAACTTAACAGTATTTCTTATTATTCTGCAACTGTACAGAGTACACAGAATAGGCTGTTAAACGGCGGTGAAACACACTGAATGGAATATGTGACTTTAATATTTGAGTTTGAAAACTTAACAGTATTTCTTATTATTCTGCACCTGTACAGAGTACACAGAATAGGCTGTTAAACGGCGGTGAAACACACTGAATGGAATATGTGACTTTAATATTTGAGTTTGAAAACTTAACAGTATTTCTTATTATTCTGCAACTGTACAGAGTACACAGAATAGGCTGCTAAACTGCGGTGAAACACACTGAATGGAATATGTGACTTTAATATTTGAGTTTGAAAACTTAACAGTATTTCTTATTATTCTGCAACTGTACAGAGTACACAGAATAGGCTGTTAAACGGCGGTGAAACACACTGAATGGAATATGTGACTTTAATATTTGAGTTTGAAAACTTAACAGTATTTCTTATTATTCTGCAACTGTACAGAGTACACAGAATAGGCTGTTAAACGGCGGTGAAACACACTGAATGGAATATGTGACTTTAATATTTGAGTTTGAAAACTTAACAGTATTTCTTATTATTCTGCAACTGTACAGAGTACACAGAATAGGCTGCTAAACTGCGGTGAAACACACTGAATGGAATATGTGACTTTAATATTTGAGTTTGAAAACTTAACAGTATTTCTTATTATTCTGCAACTGTACAGAGTACACAGAATAGGCTGTTAAACGGCGGTGAAACACACTGAATGGAATATGTGAGTTTAATATTTGAGTTTGAAAACTTAACAGTATTTCTTATTATTCTGCAACTGTACAGAGTACACAGAATAGGCTGCTAAACTGCGGTGAAACACACTGAATGGAATATGTGACTTTAATATTTGAGTTTGAAAACTTAACAGTATTTCTTATTATTCTGCAACTCTGCAGAGTACACAGAAAAGGCTGCTAAACTGCGGTGAAACACACTGAATGGAATATGTGACTTTAATATTTGAGTTTGAAAACTTAACAGTATTTCTTATTATTCTGCAACTGTACAGAGTACACAGAATAGGCTGTTAAACGGCGGTGAAACACACTGAATGGAATATGTGACTTTAATATTTGAGTTTGAAAACTTAACAGTATTTCTTATTATTCTGCAACTGTACAGAGTACACAGAATAGGCTGCTAAACTGCGGTGAAACACACTGAATGGAATATGTGACTTTAATATTTGAGTTTGAAAACTTAACAGTATTTCTTATTATTCTGCAACTGTACAGAGTACACAGAATAGGCTGTTAAACGGCGGTGAAACACACTGAATGGAATATGTGACTTTAATATTTGAGTTTGAAAACTTAACAGTATTTCTTATTATTCTGCAACTGTACAGAGTACACAGAATAGGCTGTTAAACGGCGGTGAAACACACTGAATGGAATATGTGACTTTAATATTTGAGTTTGAAAACTTAACAGTATTTCTTATTATTCTGCAACTGTACAGAGTACACAGAATAGGCTGTTAAACGGCGGTGAAACACACTGAATGGAATATGTGACTTTAATATTTGAGTTTGAAAACTTAACAGTATTTCTTATTATTCTGCAACTGTACAGAGTACACAGAATAGGCTGTTAAACGGCGGTGAAACACACTGAATGGAATATGTGAGTTTAATATTTGAGTTTGAAAACTTAACAGTATTTCTTATTATTCTGCAACTGTACAGAGTACACAGAATAGGCTGCTAAACTGCGGTGAAACACACTGAATGGAATATGTGACTTTAATATTTGAGTTTGAAAACTTAACAGTATTTCTTATTATTCTGCAACTCTGCAGAGTACACAGAAAAGGCTGCTAAACTGCGGTGAAACACACTGAATGGAATATGTGACTTTAATATTTGAGTTTGAAAACTTAACAGTATTTCTTATTATTCTGCAACTGTACAGAGTACACAGAATAGGCTGTTAAACGGCGGTGAAACACACTGAATGGAATATGTGACTTTAATATTTGAGTTTGAAAACTTAACAGTATTTCTTATTATTCTGCAACTGTACAGAGTACACAGAATAGGCTGCTAAACTGCGGTGAAACACACTGAATGGAATATGTGACTTTAATATTTGAGTTTGAAAACTTAACAGTATTTCTTATTATTCTGCAACTGTACAGAGTACACAGAATAGGCTGTTAAACGGCGGTGAAACACACTGAATGGAATATGTGACTTTAATATTTGAGTTTGAAAACTTAACAGTATTTCTTATTATTCTGCACCTGTACAGAGTACACAGAATAGGCTGTTAAACGGCGGTGAAACACACTGAATGGAATATGTGACTTTAATATTTGAGTTTGAAAACTTAACAGTATTTCTTATTATTCTGCAACTGTACAGAGTACACAGAATAGGCTGCTAAACTGCGGTGAAACACACTGAATGGAATATGTGACTTTAATATTTGAGTTTGAAAACTTAACAGTATTTCTTATTATTCTGCAACTGTACAGAGTACACAGAATAGGCTGTTAAACGGCGGTGAAACACACTGAATGGAATATGTGACTTTAATATTTGAGTTTGAAAACTTAACAGTATTTCTTATTATTCTGCAACTGTACAGAGTACACAGAATAGGCTGTTAAACGGCGGTGAAACACACTGAATGGAATATGTGACTTTAATATTTGAGTTTGAAAACTTAACAGTATTTCTTATTATTCTGCAACTGTACAGAGTACACAGAATAGGCTGCTAAACTGCGGTGAAACACACTGAATGGAATATGTGACTTTAATATTTGAGTTTGAAAACTTAACAGTATTTCTTATTATTCTGCAACTGTACAGAGTACACAGAATAGGCTGTTAAACGGCGGTGAAACACACTGAATGGAATATGTGAGTTTAATATTTGAGTTTGAAAACTTAACAGTATTTCTTATTATTCTGCAACTGTACAGAGTACACAGAATAGGCTGCTAAACTGCGGTGAAACACACTGAATGGAATATGTGACTTTAATATTTGAGTTTGAAAACTTAACAGTATTTCTTATTATTCTGCAACTCTGCAGAGTACACAGAAAAGGCTGCTAAACTGCGGTGAAACACACTGAATGGAATATGTGACTTTAATATTTGAGTTTGAAAACTTAACAGTATTTCTTATTATTCTGCAACTGTACAGAGTACACAGAATAGGCTGTTAAACGGCGGTGAAACACACTGAATGGAATATGTGACTTTAATATTTGAGTTTGAAAACTTAACAGTATTTCTTATTATTCTGCAACTGTACAGAGTACACAGAATAGGCTGCTAAACTGCGGTGAAACACACTGAATGGAATATGTGAGTTTAATATTTGAGTTTGAAAACTTAACAGTATTTCTTATTATTCTGCAACTGTACAGAGTACACAGAATAGGCTGCTAAACTGCGGTGAAACACACTGAATGGAATATGTGACTTTAATATTTGAGTTTGAAAACTTAACAGTATTTCTTATTATTCTGCAACTCTGCAGAGTACACAGAAAAGGCTGCTAAACTGCGGTGAAACACACTGAATGGAATATGTGACTTTAATATTTGAGTTTGAAAACTTAACAGTATTTCTTATTATTCTGCAACTGTACAGAGTACACAGAATAGGCTGTTAAACGGCGGTGAAACACACTGAATGGAATATGTGACTTTAATATTTGAGTTTGAAAACTTAACAGTATTTCTTATTATTCTGCAACTGTACAGAGTACACAGAATAGGCTGCTAAACTGCGGTGAAACACACTGAATGGAATATGTGACTTTAATATTTGAGTTTGAAAACTTAACAGTATTTCTTATTATTCTGCAACTGTACAGAGTACACAGAATAGGCTGTTAAACGGCGGTGAAACACACTGAATGGAATATGTGACTTTAATATTTGAGTTTGAAAACTTAACAGTATTTCTTATTATTCTGCACCTGTACAGAGTACACAGAATAGGCTGTTAAACGGCGGTGAAACACACTGAATGGAATATGTGACTTTAATATTTGAGTTTGAAAACTTAACAGTATTTCTTATTATTCTGCAACTGTACAGAGTACACAGAATAGGCTGCTAAACTGCGGTGAAACACACTGAATGGAATATGTGACTTTAATATTTGAGTTTGAAAACTTAACAGTATTTCTTATTATTCTGCAACTGTACAGAGTACACAGAATAGGCTGTTAAACGGCGGTGAAACACACTGAATGGAATATGTGACTTTAATATTTGAGTTTGAAAACTTAACAGTATTTCTTATTATTCTGCAACTGTACAGAGTACACAGAATAGGCTGTTAAACGGCGGTGAAACACACTGAATGGAATATGTGACTTTAATATTTGAGTTTGAAAACTTAACAGTATTTCTTATTATTCTGCAACTGTACAGAGTACACAGAATAGGCTGCTAAACTGCGGTGAAACACACTGAATGGAATATGTGACTTTAATATTTGAGTTTGAAAACTTAACAGTATTTCTTATTATTCTGCAACTGTACAGAGTACACAGAATAGGCTGTTAAACGGCGGTGAAACACACTGAATGGAATATGTGAGTTTAATATTTGAGTTTGAAAACTTAACAGTATTTCTTATTATTCTGCAACTGTACAGAGTACACAGAATAGGCTGCTAAACTGCGGTGAAACACACTGAATGGAATATGTGACTTTAATATTTGAGTTTGAAAACTTAACAGTATTTCTTATTATTCTGCAACTCTGCAGAGTACACAGAAAAGGCTGCTAAACTGCGGTGAAACACACTGAATGGAATATGTGACTTTAATATTTGAGTTTGAAAACTTAACAGTATTTCTTATTATTCTGCAACTGTACAGAGTACACAGAATAGGCTGTTAAACGGCGGTGAAACACACTGAATGGAATATGTGACTTTAATATTTGAGTTTGAAAACTTAACAGTATTTCTTATTATTCTGCAACTGTACAGAGTACACAGAATAGGCTGCTAAACTGCGGTGAAACACACTGAATGGAATATGTGACTTTAATATTTGAGTTTGAAAACTTAACAGTATTTCTTATTATTCTGCAACTGTACAGAGTACACAGAATAGGCTGTTAAACGGCGGTGAAACACACTGAATGGAATATGTGACTTTAATATTTGAGTTTGAAAACTTAACAGTATTTCTTATTATTCTGCAACTGTACAGAGTACACAGAATAGGCTGTTAAACGGCGGTGAAACACACTGAATGGAATATGTGACTTTAATATTTGAGTTTGAAAACTTAACAGTATTTCTTATTATTCTGCAACTGTACAGAGTACACAGAATAGGCTGCTAAACTGCGGTGAAACACACTGAATGGAATATGTGACTTTAATATTTGAGTTTGAAAACTTAACAGTATTTCTTATTATTCTGCAACTGTACAGAGTACACAGAATAGGCTGTTAAACGGCGGTGAAACACACTGAATGGAATATGTGACTTTAATATTTGAGTTTGAAAACTTAACAGTATTTCTTATTATTCTGCAACTGTACAGAGTACACAGAATAGGCTGCTAAACTGCGGTGAAACACACTGAATGGAATATGTGACTTTAATATTTGAGTTTGAAAACTTAACAGTATTTCTTATTATTCTGCAACTCTGCAGAGTACACAGAAAAGGCTGCTAAACTGCGGTGAAACACACTGAATGGAATATGTGACTTTAATATTTGAGTTTGAAAACTTAACAGTATTTCTTATTATTCTGCAACTCTGCACAGTACACAGAATAGGCTGCTAAACGGCGGTGAAACACACTGAATGGAATATGTGACTTTGATAATTTAGTTTGAAGACTTAACAGTATTTCTTCCTATTCTGCAACTCTGCACAGTACACAGAATAGGCTGCTAAACTGCGGCGAAGCACACTGAATGGAATATGTGACTTTGATATTTTAGTTTGAAGACTTAACAGTATTTCTTCCTATTCTGCAACTCTGCACAGTACACAGAATAGGCTGCTAAACTGCGGCGAAGCACACTGAATGGAATATGTGACTTTGATATTTTAGTTTGAAGACTTAACAGTATTTCTTCCTATTCTGCAACTCTGCACAGTACACAGAATGTGCTGCTAAACTGCGGCGAAGCACACTGAATGGAATATGTGACTTTGATATTTTAGTATGAAGACTTAACAGTATTTCTTCCTATTCTGCAACTCTGCACAGTACTCAGAATGTGCTGCTAAACTGCGGCGACGCACACTGAATGGAATACGTGACTTTGATATTTTAGTTTGAAGACTTAACAGAATGTGCTCTAATCTGCAACTTTGCACACTAAACAGAATGTGCTCTAATCTGCAACTTTGCACACTAAACAGAATGTGCTCTAATCTGCAACTTTGCACACTAAACAGAATGTGCTCTAATCTGCAACTGTGCACACTAAACAGAATGTGCTCTAATCTGCAACTTTTCACACTAAACAGAATATTTTTTTTTTTTTTTTTTTTTGTTTTTTTCCCCCCACACACAATATAACCTGCTGCCCCCACACACAGTAGTCCTAAAAAGGACTTTTGGTTCTTTTTTGTCACAATTTTTGTTTTTTCCTCCCTACACTGCCTTTCCCTTCCTATCCTCAGCTCTCCCTGGCTCAGACTGAGCCGAACTCGATGGTCAGGTGCTATACAGCACCTGACCACGGGTTCTGGCCAGCCAATCAGTGTAATGCCAGCAGCCAACATGGCTGCTGGCATTACACCGATGTCAGAGCCTCCCTGCACGTTTATTGGCTGCGCAGCAGCCGCAAAACGTGCGGGGAGGAGACCCGAACATGGCGGGCGAGCACATGCGGTACTCGTACGAGTACCGCCATGTGCCGAGCAGAGCGATGCTCGAGCCGATCCGAGCATCGGCCGAGCATGCTCGCTCAACACTAATGAGGATGGATGTGTGAAAGGTGTTTTGTAACATTTGAGAACATATGACGTTCAATATGGAACAAGGGCTTTAGTTCCTTAACAGTGTCTTTTCTATTTATACAACCTTGAGCAACAGAAGCAGAAACTGAATGACAGGGAACAAAGACACATTATAAAAGATATTCAAATGTAATGGAAACATTTGCATGGTAATTTCTAGTGGTATTCAATGGGTGTTTTGAACAACTTCCATTACTAGTGATGGACAAAAGTTTTCACCTCAAATGAGAAACAGGAGAAAAAGACTCTTTTCTCCAAGCGGGAAGTATTTCGTAAAAAGTACTTTTTTTTTTTTTTTTTTTTACCTAGCTCATTGCACAGAAATCAATAGAAAAACAGAATTTCTCCCCAACACATGATAAGTTTATCTTCTTTTCCCACAGGCATATAAAAGGGTGTCAGGCTCTCGCAGCATGCCTTTCTGTGCTTGTGAGAGGAAGAAAAAGCAGTACATTTTTGAGCCAGGGAAGATAGGCTAATAAAGTGGAGTTGAAGCTTACTTTAGGGAGTCTTGTAGGCAGGGAATCTTTTATCTGTATTATGGGAGTATGGGGGAATCTGGGGAACACAAAGGGAGAAAGGCGTTTGACCCCAAATACCTCAAAATTCTGTGTTACTGACTTGGAAGCCATGTTCTGTGTTTTGACCTTATCTGGCTGCTATGTTTGTCCTATAGGAGTCTGGAGGTATGAGATGGGAGCAAAGGAGGTTTACTTTAAATTACCTCAAATGTTGTATGACCGAGTAGACACAGGCAGCTATGATCCAAGTTCTTTCCTGATCTGGCTATCTGTGCCTGGGGAGTTTACGGGTGTGAGATGAGAAGAAAGCAAAGGAGAATTACCCCAAATACCTCAAAATTATGTGTGACTGACTGGGAACACACAGGCAGCCGTGATCCAAGTTTCTCCCTGATCTGGCTGTTTTCTCTGTAGTAGGGGAGCCTGGGACTGTGAGGTGTTTTACCGCAAATACCACACATTTTGGTGTGATTGAGTAAACACAGGCAGCTGTGATCCAAGTTTCTTTTTGATCTGGCTGTTTTCTCTGTGTCAGGACAGTCCATGGGTGTGAGAAGTGAGCAAAGGAGAATTACCCCAAATACCCCAAAATTCTGTGTGACTGACTGTGAACACACAGGTAGAGGTTATTCAAGTTTCTTCCTGCTTTGGCTGTTATATTTGTCCTATGGGTGTCTGCGGGTCTGATAAGGGAGCAAAGGAGATTTGTCCCAAATACCCCAAAATGTTGTGTGACTAAGTAGACACAGGCAGCTGTGATATGAGTTCCTTCCTGATCTGGCTGTTATTTCTGTGGTAGGGAAGTCTAGAGATGTGAAAAGGAAGCAAATGAGAATTATCTGAAATACCCCCAAAATTCTGGGTGACAGACTTGGAAGACACAGGCAACCGTGATGAGATGTTATGAGCAGAAGGAAAAGAAAGGGGAATGGGATGGACAACACAAGGAATTTCCACTAAATGTAGTAGCAAAATAATCATTTATTACAAAGATAAATGGAAAAACATA
This sequence comes from Rhinophrynus dorsalis, assembly GCA_037306005.1. Lineage (NCBI taxonomy): Eukaryota > Metazoa > Chordata > Amphibia > Anura > Rhinophrynidae > Rhinophrynus > Rhinophrynus dorsalis. The sequence continues at coordinate 136,577,008 of CM074724.1, forward strand.
AATACATTTAAGTTAATGATACCAAGAAAAATTATATATCATGTAAATTACATCTATGCCCAGTTAAATAAAAATACAAATAACTACAAATAAATGTGTGAATATATAGTCTTAAGGAAGAGATAATTATATTAAGCAGATGTAATAATAGTTTCTCAAATGAATTATGGTGGATGAACTTCTCACATAATAAAATATTTGTCCATAAATATAACTAAATCATAGGGACAGACTGAGATTCAGTGAATCTTTGGGAGTGAGAGAGTTAAGCGTGGCTGCTTACAATAGCGTCCTCATAATAAAGAAGGCATGTACAGGTTGGTAGGGCCTGTGTGAAGCATGAACACCTCTGACTTATCCAAATGGGTCTAAGATGACATCGATTTGGAGTCCAAATGGGAGCTGAACTCATACGGAGGAGAAGTTTGAAAGAGTGGCTTGCATGCAAAGAACTACAAGCCGTGATGAGCCCTACTCACACGGATGTCTAATAAGCATGTATCTGTGCTGGTTAGGATTGGTTTATACTAATGCTATTGTAAGAAGCCATTGTCACACTGGCTAACAGGAAAGAAGTTATTCCTACAGGATGTAGGGGAGGGGGTACTAGGCAGAACAGAGGCAGAGAAAACAACTAGTAACAGTCACTGAGTACCTGGAAGCAGAAAGTGAAAAATACAACTCTCAGGTAAAAGCTGGATGATGGTTGGTCACAAGCTGGCAGACAAAACAGTCTCACAAGGCTACTACTAGTTAGAGTGAAGATAGAGTGCAAAGCTAGGGAGTGGTATAAACAGCAAGTAGCTCACACACGTGAAAGTAGGACTTGGAGCACTCAAACAAACAAGGTCAAGGTCATACACAGGAAACAGAAATCTCAGCAGTCGAACAATAGTCCATACAACACTGATGTCTCTGTAAGGTTGCTTGATATAGACCTCAGCGTGAGTGTCCTTGAAACACATTTAAAGACAGACAAGAAGCAGAGCTGGAGTGAATGGAGTGGGTGTGAGCAGGACTGTCTGGATCATATTCCTACAGCCATTCTTAGCTATCTCATGTCTAAAGACTCCCTGAATCTTCATTTGTCTCTACAAATCTCTTATTTGTCCCTATTCACTATGTGTTGATAAATATAATTTTATTGTGTAAAAAGTCCTTCCACATAGACACCATAATTAATTTAATGGACTAATGTTATATCTGCTTGCTGTAATTACCTCAGCCTTTTATATTATATTGTCACACATTTACTTCTGGTTATTTGCATTTTTTATTTAACTGGGAATAGGTTATTTTATTAATTATACTTTACAATTAGAAATAATTTACTTCAAATATATTTGTTCTTGGTATCGTTAAACAAAATGTATTAATATATTCCACTTGTCTCTGTAATAAATTATTGCTTCGAACACAATGCTTAGAGGAAATTTCTTGTGCTGTCCATCTCATTCCCCTTTTTCTTCTGAGAATATGTGGTAAACTAACACCCCCTTCACACTGGTGAGTTAGCACAACAGGAATACATAAGGGAAATTCTACTTGAGGCAGTAATTACTTTATTATCATTGATTTTAATACATTTTTGCAGGAATTCATTTTTTCACAGTTTTGCTTTTGAGGTGAAAACATTTGCCCATCTGTAGTTAAAAAGCCCAATTTAAATCAATGAGAACGTTTGGAAATGTTATTTGTCCGCCTTGGTGCACTTGGTTTGCTCCAGAGTGACTTTGTATTTAGTTAGATTGAACTGCACAAGCTTAGATTTGTGAAGTAATGCATTGTTGGCCTCTCTAGCATTCAACACATTAAGAGCTAGTTTTAAAGGGATAGTAATACTTAAAATGTAAAAAAAATATGTTGTAGGGTTTATCCCCCTGCATAAAACAAGGGTACTCCCACTGCTGAAAGGCGTTTCATTCAAAAGTTATTAATTTTCAAAGTTGAATTTTTTAGGTGCAATATCACAGTGGCCTGAAATTGTACAGTGGCGCTTTTGCTACGCGATCCTATGAACAGCTCTGGTCCTGGGACCATAAATCTCCATAGGATGGTGTAGCAACAGCACCACTGTACAATTTCAGGCCACTGTGATATTGCACCTAAAAAATTCAACTTTGAAAATTAATAACTTTTGAATGAAACACCTTTCAGCAGTGGGAGTACTCTTGTTTTACGCAGGGGGATAAACCCTACAACATATGTTTTTTTACATTTTAAGTATTACTATCCCTTTAAAGGATGCCAATGTTAAAAAAAAACAAAAAACCCGTTGGCAGTTATTCAAGCACAGTAAGCAATTTAAACACCTGTGCAATGATGAACTGCCAGCAGAGAAAGAAACATCATGGCCACAAACGTTAGCAGCCATTTGACCCTATACAAACATACTACAAACTGTATAAACTGCAATTTAAAGGACTGCATTAAGTAGTAAGTTACAATAAGGGACCCACTTTATCATGGGAAATTCCACATGCATTTTTGGGGGTGCAGAGTCCTTTAATGCAACTTTAAATGCTGATGCAGGAACTGAATGGTAAAAAAAGTAAAAAAAAAAAAAAAAGTCCCCAGTGGATGTATTGATATGGGGCCCTAAGCCTTGTATTAATACATCCAAAGCACTCCCTTAATATGTCCAATGTTAGTAGAATTATCCCTATAAGTGCCATTGGGGTATGATTACCCCACTGGCACTCTCAGGGTTAATACTACTAATGTATGAAGCAACAGCCCATGAAAAGAAACACTTACCATTAATTCTGATGTCCAGCTGGGTCTTCAGCACCATGGTCGGTCCATCTTCTTCTTCTCTCTTCCCTCTTTTCCATCTTCTTTAGTCTTCTGGTCCGTCTTCTTTCTTTCATCTTCTCATCATTCACCTGTAAAAAAATTGTGATATAAAAATATTTGCCATACAAAGAACAAGCATATTTATGCATAGTTTAACCCCTTGAATGCCAGATAGTATGCAATGTGTTGCAGAGCAATGCGTGAGTACCTCTCTGGAACTCAGAGGATTAAACAATGCATAGATGTGTGGGTCAATACTGTAGAACATGCCCAAAGTCCAAAACAACGTACCAATTATATATGTCCTCATTATCATCCTTGCACTAATATGTGTAAAAAAACTGGTGAAAACTGTATAAATAAAAATATTATCCTTTTTTATTTCTCTGCCACTGTGGTGACGTTGGCATCTGAGAAAGTAAGAAGGAGCACGCACACTCCCCTTTGTATGTTACAGGCCGATGCCCATTCCATTGTGAAGGAATTTGAACAGAGACTGCCTTGATATATGGCCACTCTCACAGCCATAGGATGGGCAGTGTGCTTGCTCACCTCCCAGCCAATCGGCTTCAAGCAGGTTCCTCCAATCCCCCGCTCGAAACTGATTGGCTGGTAGATGCATAAGTACATACCCTAGCCAATGGCTGTGAGTCATTTTGAATAGAGACTGCCCATATATAAAGACAGTCTCTGTTTAAATTCCCTCACAGTTGAGCAGGCATCTGCCTGTAAGGTACAAAGGGGTGGGTGTGCTACTTCTTACTTTTTATCTGCAGCAGCAGAGAAATAAAAATGGGATAATATTTTTATTTTAAAAGTTTCAACAGCATTTGTTTTTTTACACATATTACTGCAAGGATGATATTGGGGACCTATATAACGAGGACAGATTTTTGGACTTTGGCCATGTTATACAGTATTTTCCCACACATTTATGCATTGTTTGATCCTTTGAGTCTCAGAGAGGTAAGCAAGACATTGCATAACTCTCTGGCACTCAAGGGGTTAAACTATGCTATGATGTGCTGGTTCATTGTATGGCATATTTAGAAGGAAGATAAGAGAAAAAAGAAGGGAGATAGAAGAAGGACAGTGGTTGATAGGTAAGTGTAATACAGATAAGCGAATGACTGGTGCTTGACGATGTGTCAGGCACTGATCTTTAGCTTTTTTCCTTTAAAAAAAGCTTTTTTCATTTGAAAAAGCTATTGCCCCTAATATATTTAGCGGAGTATGGAGAATGTAACACACAAAGAGGATGTTTGGCCACAAGTCCTTTTCTGTGGCCTAACATCCGTTGTGCTTTCAGCTGTTAGGTCAATTGAATAGCTCAACAGCACTTGTTGCTAACAGGACATTATTCAAGTTTGGTCTACCAGCTGTTTTAGCGGACTTCTATAAATTGAGCCCTAAAAGTGTCATTTAAACCAATTTTGGTAATTTTAAATCAATTGCAATTTGGGATTTTTTATTTGTTTCTGTGGTGCAATTTGTTTGCTCCAGAATTGCTGAAATTATTTTTAATACATCAACCTTCTAGTGGGTTTAATTAGACTGTGAACTGTACAAGCTCATTTTGTTACAGCAATGTCATGAGGATCTCTCTAGTATTAAAAGCCCTATATAAATCAATGGGAATTTTCCTATGGTATAATTGCTTTGATGCAGAATTGCTGCTCCTTTTCTTTTGCATTTGCACATAAGTCTCCATAGTGGTTAAGTGTCCTATGAAGCTATGACCTACTTACAAGTGCAAAATATTGAGTTTGTAGTACTCAGCTCGCAGTCACTAATATATTTCTAGAAGGTAAATACTTAACCACTTGATTTCATTTTGTGTCACTTTATTTCATAATTTTTTAGCAGTATTAAATACTGGAAGCAGAAGGAATACTTTCTTATAGTGTATTTCTTAGTGGAATACAATATAGAAAGCTGCAAATGCTGCAAGATAGACAGAAAGCAAAGCATCTGTTCAAGGCCAAGCAGCCGATTTAGAAACATCTCATAGCAGCTGCTGAAGAATACTGTGCAGTTTATACTATTTGGCTTTGACTGCAGAAATGGAAATCTATTAATCTGCTCTGAATATAAATGGCAGTGCAATCATAAAACCATCCATGATGACACAGAGACTGAAATACTGAGAAGAAGACAATTCTGGTGCAAACCAATTTTACCACAGCGGACAAATAAAAAATGGCATATATTTAAATGGGTCTTATTCCCTCTTGAAGCTCAGTTGAAATCAAAGGGAATTTAAGGAACATGTATTTGCCTTGTGTTGCAGATGGTTTGCGTCAGAATTGTGCTGGTTTGCTTTTGTACATCAGATAGACAGAAAGATAGCAGATAGATAGATAGATAGATAGATAGATAGATAGATAGATAGATAGATAGATAGATAGATAGATAGACAGGTATTGTTATTTGTTTTGTACTTATACAATTTCTTCAGAATTGCATTGGTTCAATGTTGTACATCAGATGAATAGATGGATAGACAGACAGACAGATAGACAGATAGATGTCAAAGGGAATTTAAGGAACTTGCATTTGCCCTGTGTTGCAGTTCATTTGTTTCAGAATTGTGCTAGTTTACTTTTGCACATAAGATAGATAGATAGATAGATAGATAGATAGATAGATAGATAGATAGATGTCAAAGGGAATTTAAGGAACTTACATTTGCCCTGTGTTACATAGTAAACTAGGCTGAATAAAGGCACAAGTCCGTCACGTTCAACCTTCTCCTCATATCCCAGTGACTGAGAATTTTATAGCTTTCTTGCTACCAAATAAGTTAGTTTTATCAGACCTTCCTGATCTGTCTACTAATATTCAGAATAACCCTGTGTGTTCCCTTTTGCAAAAAAATGTATCTAGTCTTCTCTTAAATGTATCCATTGTATCTGCCATAACCACCTCTTTGGGCAAGGAATTCCACAATTTAACAGACCTTACTGTAAAAAAAAAAACCCTCCTCTGCTGAAGTCTAAATCTCCTTTCCTCTAATCTCAAGGGGTGTCCCCTGGTCACCTGATCAGGCCTTGGAATAAATAGCTCACCGCAGAGATCCTTCTATTGACCTCTCATATACTTGTACAATGTGATAAGGTCTCCTCTTAGTCGTCTTTTTTCTAGAGTAAATAAACCAAGTTTGTCTAGTCGTCCCTCATACGTCAAGTCCTCCATTCCATTAATTAATTATGTTGCTCTTCGCTGTACCCTCTCTATTTCTAATACATCCTTTTTCAGAACTGGTGCCCAAAACTACACTGCATAATCAAGGTGAGGTCTTACCAATGATTTGTATAATGGCAAAATTATGTTATCCACTCTTGCTTTGATACCTCTTTTTATGCAAGACAGGATTTTGTTTGCCTTTGCTACTGCTGTTTGACACTGGCCACTGTTTCCAAGTTTGTAATTGACAAGGATACCCAGGTCTTTCTCTAGCAATAAGTCCCCAAAAATGATTCCATTAAGTTCATAAGTAGCCTTGGGATTATTTCCTCCCAAATACATGACTTTACACTTCCCCACATTAAACGTCATATTCCATTTGTTTTCCCATCGTATATAAGGCCCTCTGTAGAGATAAAATATCCTGTTCTGAATTAATTACCTTGCATAATTAAGCGTCATCTGTAAATATTGATATTTTGCTTTTTATATCTATTTCCAGGTCATTTATAAACATGTAAAAAAGCAGCGGACCTAATATTGAACCCTGAGGTACTCCACTCTCCAGTTTAACTGTATTGGAGAATTTTCCATTTACAACCACACACTGTTCCCTATCCTTCAACCAATTTTGTATCCAATTGCAAAGGTTATTTCCTAGCTCCAATGTCCTTATTTTATACACCAGCCTTCTGTGTGACACTGTATCAAATGCCTTTGCAAAGTCTAGATATG